>JANKKI010000093.1:0-1274109 GCA_025175665.1 Cinchona pubescens | reverse complement strand
ATGATGCATACTCTCTCTGAACCAACATTGAGGCTGTTGACACTATTCTGGACTTAAAATTGAGATCCATGAGAGTCTGATGTTAATCAGTTTTAAGGAAAAGTAAAAGGTGGATTAGATAATGTCTAACTGGTGGTGCAACCTTAATGGATGGCACTCACGTATGCTTATCGTTGGTCGATAATTTGTATAAGATCGCTCTGCTAGTTTGATGCACAACTGTATATATTGATTTCCTAATTTGGAACTTGCAAACATTGATCGTCATATATTGCTTTAATCAAATGGTTGTATTGAAATTTCAGGTTGATGTGGACATAGCAACACATATCCGTGTCCATGATGACAGTCCTGAACGAAGGTAAGGCATCTTTGGAGCTTGTTATGTATGAATCATTACAAAAGGATAGGTCCGGGATTGAGTACAATAGCTATTGTGCCCAAAGTGAAAAGTCTGGTAGCTCATGCATGTCACCCTGATGTGTTCGAGGAAACTGTCATAACATATAATCCTTTGCGTCATCACAGTTTAGATCTATGTGGAAACAGTACAGATCGACCTGGATTACTTGTGGATCTTGTATAAATTATCACTGACATAAACATTGCTGTTGAATCAGGAGAATTTGATACCGATTATAAAGACCAATTTAGAACTTAACATAGGTCCAATATATTTGAATGATTTTGATAGCATCATTGCACCACCTTAACAAATTGATCTTGGCATCCAGGGTTTGCTAGATAAGGCAAAGTTTCATGAACCTACATACACAAAGCCATTATCAAGCCCCTTCAACAGGTAGATAGCTAAATTGAGTGAAATGATGACAATATTAAACAGATGTAAAATTGTATAAGCAATCTAGATGTGTATAAGAGACATGCTGTATTGCAGGTCGCCTTTCTAATATGCTTACGATATTATTTGCGGAGACCATCAACAGAAGAGGCGAGTTTCTGATACACCTACCTAGATACCAACCTTCCATCATTAATAAGACCATTCTGGCCCCTTATAAAGAACAAAGTAAGACAGAAGCCGAATATATTCAGTTAACCATCAAATTTCTAGTGTATACTTTACAACTCATGTGAAATTTGCATTAATTGGTGGTCTAATTATTGCGACACCATTATACCTACTATCATACATATGATCAACTTGTATTTATATGGATTTTCCTACAAAATAGAGAAAATTATTACAGTTGATTCAGAGTAATCAAGAAAAGGGTTACAAATTCTTAGGATGTGGGTCTCTATACTGCAATCCAGACAATTTGAATGAAAAAAAAATATTGAAGATGAAATATTGGCATTGATTACAGCATCAGACAGTTCTATAGGTTGGGGATGAAAATGATAAGACTGCCCAGTGCTTCGAATCTTGTGGATGGGAATTGGTAACAGCCATATCCTATATTCCTAGCTGACCCCTTTTAATTAATTTCCATTTGTTTTTTCTTTCAAGGGACGTGTCTCGGCATTCATCATTATTTCTTGTAGATTTTATGTCGTTCACGTCTACCCAACAAATATGGGAGTGTGATGGCTTGTAACAAAAAAATTTTTCTCTATGCAGTTAGAGAAATTCTTACTTGGATCAGAATTTTGGTATATACCATAAATTTTTTAATTTTGAAGAGATTACATCACGATTGGATTCATGCAAGAATATCCCATGCAGTAGGATGAATATTCTTGCAACTTTGGATTCTATTTCTTTGTATAGAGGTCAAGAAACTATCAAGACTTGCATTATATGGCCCGAAATTACTGATGAAGGTCGAAAAGAAATTTGGAAAATATAATTTGACAAATAGGACTAGATGAAGAAGAGGAACTTGTTTTGGTTACATGCACATGTATGATTAACCAAATGTAAGTACATGGCTTTAGCCTATTTCCTTGATCAAATTGGAGATGTAAAAGAGACAGCAATGTCTTCATATACTTAATTTAAATTTTTTTTTTTTTTGTTGGACGTGATGTAAGGTTAGCCATGCATAGCCATTATCTTCATTACCTTAGAATGTACTATAACCAATTTGTAACATAAGCATCACGTCCTACTGAAAAAAAAAAAAAAATTATAATAAAGACAATGAAGTATAATTTAGATAGTAAAACGTTTATTCTATAATCTAATGGTTATGAATTTGAATCATTAGCGGTAGAAAAAAGATGTGACTTTTTAAAAAATAAAAAATAAAATAACTGGAAGCAGGTTACTGGGGGAGGCTTTATCTGGCCAATGAATTAACGTGAGATACGTATCCATTGCTTGTGTCGTTCACAAAGGTTGTGTAGTTATGAGTTTGTTTGCATTATTTCCAATATCCACTGGCTTCCAACCAGCCAATTACGTAAGCAAAAATTATGGTCATTTTAATTTATCTCTTCTTGGGAAACTAAACTTGCTTACTTAGCTATTTAAAGTAAACCATTTTAAGTCCTACACTAGTATAAAAGGGCATGATATGGCTTGCACACTTGAGCCCAATTTCTCTTTGCATAGACTATATATAGATCTCTAGAGAAGGACAGCAAAATAATGGCTACTTCAGCAGGTAGAGGAGCACAGACGGTGAACTCCATGTATTTCAAGTAAGACTGTATGGATGTTTCTACATTCTAAATTTACCAACAATATTCCATTTAGCTGCAAATATCAAGCCAGGTATATATATAGTCTCAAATGCTTGGGAATAATAATAATGTTCCTATCAAACTTCTTATTTGTTGATAAAGTGAGATTATTTATGGATTTCAATATTTTGCATACTACTATAATAAATGTTTGGAAAATTGATTCGCCTGGTGTGAAATGTGATATTATATTGTAACTTTAAATAGTGTTAACTTTTATTGAAAGATCAGTAATTTATTATTACTGCAAGTGGAACATGCAATTAGGAAAAATATGAAAGCATTTATCTGCTCATATGCATTGATAGAGTCTTGCTACACCACTCCTAGATGGTATAATAGTAACATAGATTCGATGTTGAGCATTATCTATAAATTTTGTAGTCAAATTAAATTTTATAAAATATTTTTTATATTAATTGATGTAATAAATTTTATAATATTTAATCACTACTGATGTCTATAAATAGATCAAAATCGAATTTACTTAAAAATATTTCCTCCATTATTATGAAAGTGACTGGTGGATTATGCAATTAAGAGAAGTACCGAAACACTTGTCTACTCATATGCATTGCCGAATATTGTTTGATAATGTCTTCCTGTGAATAAATCATTCATTAAAACAACTGTCTACAAATTAACATATGAACTTCTAATACTAAAATAAATGAGTTGGGTTGGAAAGAAAGGAGAAAAGCCTTGGATTTGGATATCATAAACATGGGTAATTTTCTAAAGCGACTCCTAATTTACGTGCATAAAGAAGACCACTATAATGTCAAAAATTAAAATAGAGGTGAAAGCAATTTTCGAATTTAAAACATGTATAATTTCGTAGAAGTTCATATTTACATTGATAGAAAGGTCAATATGATTTTAGAGAAGGGTTAATTTCACTTTATCCCGCTTAATATTTAGGGTTACTATCATTTTCATCCATAATATTATTTTTGTAGACATTTAAGTGCTTAGAACTAACGGTCAAATCTAATGATATAGATCCTGCGATTAAAATGAAATTTTCACCCCAAATTATTAATGTGTGAACAAATTTCCTTACGACACAAAATATCTTATTTCTTTTTCATAAATAGAGTTTGGTGAAATTTAAGACTTGGCTATGAACGAAAAAAAATTATTAAATCATGTTAACAAATTGAGAGAGAAGAAAAAATAAACAAAGTGAAAAATGGGAGAAAAAAAGAAGAGAGAAGAAGGGTATTTTATCAAAAGAATAATGAATGTTGTGTTACTAAGGACTTTTATACTTAAAAGGGGTCACTAAATATTTAGTCTCTATACACATTAAGGAGTAAAGTAAAATTAATCGTTTAGAGAATTCAAGAAATTGTACGAATAAATGTTTAAAAACCCGAATTGGACTCGATTCATAAAATTAATGAATCGAATATATTCAAAATTTTGGTTAAATTTTATTGAGTTAAAAATAAAAATCTCGTAACTATAAGTCATATGTCTTTATTATTTTATCTATTAAGAATAAAAATATACTAATAATTAGGTTAAATATTTAAAATTTTATGTTTCACATGTGATTCTTTTACATATTATTCATGATCAATTCAAAAAATTTATGTTTTTTTAAAAATCGAGTTTTAGATTAATCTATTTTTGAAGTTAGAGATTTCGATAGAATAAACGTTTTAAAATCTAGATGCTAATTCAAAGTAATTAGCAAGTCAAATTGGAGTTTAATTTTTTTTCTCAGGTTTGGCCTATTTGGTTCAAATTCACGACTTGTCAAAATACCAGTCTTACCCAAAATGCATTTGAATTGGTAGCTGGTTAGAGTTCGACTCACGCTCTACCACCGGCCCTATTTCATCATAATATTTCAAAATGAATCCGGTCTAAGAAATTATGTGTTTGGACTCTTAGTCCAAATTTAAATAGATTACCTATATAAGTGATGTATCAAATAGGAACCAAAAAAGAATGGATTATGATTCTCCTCCTATCATTTAACCTGTAAATACCCTATTTTAAACAATTTTCAACACACAATTTTTGCACTCTCCAATCCTCTCTAATTCTCTGAAAATGTATAGATTTTCTAAAATATATTTTTATTTTCGTAGAGAGGATTGGAGCTGTCTCTTATACACATCTAGATGTGTATAAGAGACAGCTATTATTCAAATACCAAATTATGTAATTTTTGTTTAAATCTTAGTTTGTATTAATTTTTTCGTATTATAATTTTTAATTTTTTTAAAAAATTCGAAATCGGAATCGGAACAAACGGTTCTCCATTTCTGATCTTAAATTCCTCCAAAACTAAAACCGACAATTCCAAAGCTGTAGTCATCACTAGTCACATTTCCTCCACTTCCCTATCAGGCAACATGATTTATACTTAACAAAAAAACACATTAAAAATGAAAAAAAAAAAAAAAAAAATCCAGGCAATAAAGAAGTGGAGGTTGAATACTTTAATTATCTGTGGTTATATAGAAATCATAATAAAAAAAAAATATAAACATCTCCCAAGCATTTGAGTGCATATACATACCTTGACTTGGAGATGAATCTAGTAAAATAGGATCCCAATTCTTTTTTGTTTTCTTGCGCAAATGCTTGATGAGCACGCAGATGGTAAAATGGAAGTGAAGACAATTGAGTTTTGTAATCTTTTGTTGTGAACAATTAATTCCTCGTAGTACCACATCAAGCATGCGCAAGAAAACAAAAAAGAATTGGGACCTATTTTACTACATAAATCTCCACATCAAGCATGCGCAAGAAAACAAAAAAGAATTGGGACCTATTTTACTACATAAATCTCTGATTAAAAAGAAAAAATTTTTACTATTCACTCTTGAATGTGTATAAGAGACCGATATAACTTAAGATGTTTTGGTCAATGGAACCCTCCCTAGTTTTAGGGCTGTCTCAGACGGTTGTTATATTATCTTCACATTGCAAGTAGATAGTCGCTTTAGAAAAAGAAAAGTGTTCTAATATAAATGAGGCTTTTTTCTTACATTTGTCTCGAATCAATTTTTACAATGCATTTAGATACAAGTGTAATTGCATTACAATTAGGCCAATGCTATAAAAAGCCTTCCACAGATGAAGTAATTCGCCTGATGTGGTAAGTGACGCATTTTCAATTGAATGGGGAGGAAATGAAGAACAAGAGAGTGGTTGCAAATCAAAATCATCATCACGGTAATTGGTGGGTGGCCGATGATCGCACTGGAATTTTTTATCCTAAAGGCCAAGAAAAGGTCATGGAAAATGTTCCATCCGGTGCAGCAAAATATAGTGAACCAATTAATTGGTTTTCTAATAATGATTTATGACACTTTGATTGAATATTTATGCAGCATTTAATTTTAATTAATTCCTGCAGATCTATTCTCTTCTGTTCTTAATTAAATGCGTTCTTCAGTGTATGGGATCCAGCAAGTTATTAAAAGAACAGTTGTTATGTAATCGATTATATTTCAATAATAAAAGGTCTTGATGTCCAACCCAACTCATTTATTTTAGTATTACAGTTTTTAATATGATTAATTTGTTTTTCTTCTTTGTTTCGTCTTATTGAGGCCCAATTTCTTATAATTGCATTTCAATAGTTGGGAAAGATTTAGGTATATCTGATCTTTGGCTCTATTTATAAACTGTGTGGTGTGGATTAAATGATATGAAATCTATGACATAAATTGATGTAAGCAAAATTCTATAACATTTAATTTTAATCGCAGGATCTACAAGTGAGACCAAATATAGGGTCTATATAAGTATTTTCCACAATTGTATATTGCTGTGAACCTGTCTGCTCATTAAATTGTCAGGAATGTCAGACAGCTAAAGTAAAGAACTAATTGAAGTGGATATCTAATTGATATACTCTCAAATACATTACTCACTAATTTGCTTTAATGATTTATTAAATTTCAATAATTAAAAATTATAAACATTATCAAATTATATCAATAATTTTGTTTTGATGATTAAATCAACATATGTTAAAGTCAAATTTATTCGAAAACGTTTTATCATTGTAATTTGCAAGAAATATTTGAACAGTGTAAAATGAGTCAAAATTAAGATAAAAATTGAAACGTTTAATAAAAAAAATTTATTTATTTATTTTCAAATTTTATACATAGCAAGTATATGTAATAAATTATATTATGAACGGATATGATTTTTAAAAAATATTTTTCAAATTTTTTTAATAAGTTGTATTGAAAAGAAATTCTTTCTAATTACTTGATAAGAGTCTAATCTTTGATGTCTATATTTAATCTTTGATAATATTTTTCTTGCATGGGAATATTTAGAAACTATTGAAAGAGAAATCTCTCGTTTTGTTTGTCTTTCATCACTGCTCGATTGAGAACTTGTTTAACAGAGAAAAAGAGTAAGAATAGATAGAGAGTTGTGTAAATATGACCTGTAAACTTGTATTATTGATATGATTCAGATGCCTTATTTGGTTACATAGTGATGGTTGTAATATTGAGTCGTTTCTTATATGATGTCTCTTATATGCTATCGTTACACTGTATTTATATGATGAAATTTCTGATTTTATGGTCGAAATCTCTAACTTCTATAAGGTCAGGTCGAAGAGATCAGCCAACCGAATACACCCGATCATGTATATATGTACATATACATCAGTATTCGAGCTATATTATAGAATTATTTTTACAAAAATTACAAGATTTGTATCATCATTCTATTAGATGAATATTAATGTATATTAGAATTATCGTCAATTCAGATTCTTGTGCAAATAAATTGATTGTACGTAGGAAGGAAAGGGACAAATCTACACATGTTTGATTTTGTTTTTGTAGTTGTTTCTTTTAATTGCTGCCAAACAATAAATTAACAGAACGGCTGTTGGCCAAAAGTTTGTATGCCAAACATACCAAAAAAAGGGACAAGAAAAAACTTATGATGCGATAAAACCATGTAAGTCATTTTTTTATGTCCTACGATACATTTATAATTTGGTAATGAATAATTTTTTAAGATTTATATATATATATATAGATATATGATAAATAATTGTATAAAATCGTGATTAAATTTTTAAAATGACAATAAATTTTACAAATCTATAAAAAAAAAGAAGATAAATAACTTTATTTTTCTCTTGGATTATATTAGCCTACGTAAATTGGACAAATTTTAAATGGAATCATTTATACAAATCTAAAATTTATATCTTTAAAGAACTTTTTTCTTTTTAATGTCAAATTTAATGTCATAAAATGACAGGAAAACCATTTGAGCCTTTAGTAACCGCATAATTTAGGGTACCGTTCGTGGATTGATGTCTTAAGGACATCCGGTCCGCCGACCGGTATCAACAACTTCCTCCGGTTAATTGTGGTAGGTAATAGCCTACATGGAAAAGTCTTAGTACACATGCACGTACCAACTTGTCATTTCAACCACCAAACCTAACCTCTGAAGGGCCCCAGACTCCGTCAACCATTGGGGATTGAGATTGGTATAAACCTCACTCCCCAATCTTTAAAACTCCTTTTCACAAATTTACCCCAATTCAACAACCCATAATACCCATCAAGTACCAACACCCCTTCACCAACCCCCATCCACCTACACCAACAACAAATGATGTGCCACGAATATTTATATACATCAATTACGCAACCAAAAACTTCCAGGAGAGCAAAAAAGTTTGTATTTTGTGTCTCCTTTCTTTTGACTATTTTTTTTTTTTTCTCCATTTCTAAACTTCTTGCCTAACAACCCTTCAAGAATTCAAGAAAAATGGCCATCAAAACAAAGCAAGAAGAAATAATTTTCCGATCAAGACTCCCCGATATTTACATCCCAAAACATCTTCCTTTACATAAATATTGTCTTGAAGATTTACCAAAATTTAGGACAAGGGCTTGTCTAATAAATGGTGGAACCGATGAAATCTACACATTTGAAGAAGTTGAACTCATTTCAAGAAGAGTTATATCCTGGCTTTATAAACATCGGCATGTCAATAAGAGAAAGATCATGGATTTTGTCCCCAACTCGCCGGAATTCTATTGTGCCTTCCTCGGAGCGAAAATGTTATTTGTATAATACAATGGCCAATCCATTTTCACTTCTACCGAAGTTATCAAGCAAGTCATAGCATCCAATGCTAATTATGATCATAACACAAAATTAATTACATTGAAAAAGTCAAATACTATGCATGTCAAAATTCGGTCAAAATCATTTGCATCGACTCTGCACCGGAGGGGTGTACACACTTCTCGGAGTTGACTAAGGCCGACGAGAATGAAATGCCGGAGGTCGAGATCAGCCCGGATGATGTGGTGGCGCTGCCGTACTCATCCGGGACTACGGGATTGCCCAAGGGCGTCATGTTGACTCACAAGGGACTCGTCACCAGCGTGGCACAACAAGTTGACGGAGACAATCCGAATTTCTATATTCATAACAATGATGTGATGATGTGTGTTTTGCCTTTGTTTCATATATATTCCCTCAATTCAATTTTGCTATGTGGATTGAGGGCCGGGACGACAATTTTAATAATGCATCGAAGTTTGATATAGTTCCATTTTTCGAGTTGATTCAAAAGTATAAGGTGACGATTGGGGCATTTGTGCCACCAATTGTTTTGGCAATAGCCAAAAGTCCTGTGGTTGATAACTATGACCTTTCTTCCGTGAAGACTGTCATGTCCGGAGCCGCTCCGTTGGGTAAGGAACTGGAAGATGCTGTATAGAGCCAAATTTCCTAACGCTCATTTTACCCAGTTTGGCGTTATATATATATATATATATATATATATATATATTTATCTTTTGGTGCCAATATGAATTTATTTTATTTTGTTAACCATGATTTCTTTTATTATTTCTAATACTTAATTTCTAGTCAAAAAAAAAGTGCGCATGTGGCTTTCAACAAAGGTAGAAAATTATTGTCAGTAATGAATTACCTACTGGGTTAAAGGATGCAATATTTCAGTGCAGAACTCTTTTGTTGTTTCCCTTTTTTTTAATCTGTGTGCGAGTGGTGAGATGGAATAATTTAGCTGGCCTATCCGCCTGTGGGACCCAAAATTGAAATATTTACCTTCTCGAGGGAGAGATTAATAAATGGGTTAATTTCACTTTATTCCCTTGAACCTACGTTATACTTACACTTTGTCCCTAAACTCTAATAATATATATTTTGTCCCCATTTAAAAGATTTCATCATATAAATAATTATAAAAAGATCATGTGGATATTTGTTTTAACAAAAATATCCTCTAACAATTTGTATTTGAAGTTATTCTATTTTTAATTAATTTCTAATGGTTGCACACATTCTTTTTATTTATTTATTTATTTATTTTTTATTTCGAGACTATAAATTTTTTTTATAAATTGTCAAATTTGTTTAATCAACTTATAAATTATTTTGTTCATTTATAAACTAAATACAAAAAGGAAATTTTTATAACTATTTTGTGTTCGTTTTAGTTTTGCATGAACTAAACATGTTAAATATAAATTACTAAGTAAATTTTTTTTTTTTAAATTAAAAGATATCTTATATAACAATATATAATTTTCATTTCACAATTAATAATAAGGTGTAAGAAGAATTACTTTTAACTAAATAAGTACATTTGAATTATTTTTAACTAAATAAGTACATTTTGTTTTTTTTTTTTTTTGTATGACATCAAAACACATGCAATATTTTTTTTATTTTTTAAATTTTAATTTTTTTTACAATTTTTTGTTAAGTATGAAATGTGTAAAAATAAAATCATTTATATAAATAAAAAAATCTACTTAATTATTTTATTTTTAATATCTTTAAATCTTGCAAAAAAATTTGAAGAAAAAGTATTATAAAAGTTTGCTCTATTAGTATTTAGTTTTAGAAATGAAAAAAATAATATATAATTTTATTAAGGAAAATGTGATAAAAAATTTATTATGTGTATAAAATAAAAATAAATTATATAGAATCATTAAAAATGAAATAAAAAGGAATATAATTTGTCTTCAAATGTTTAATGATAATAATGTCAAAGTAAATGTCCATATCATATTTTTTTGTAATTATATGTATATATATATATATATATATATATATATATATATATAATGGAATCTTTCAGAGCGGTAAAGTATATATTTTTAGGGTTTAGGGGACAAAGTGCAATGAAAGTACAAAATCAAGAGAGTAAAGTATAATTAATCCTTAATAAAATTCAATACCATATTATACAAGTATGGCAAGTGTTATGTTCACACTTCACAATAAAAAGACACTGAAATGACTAAATTATATCTATCTTCCCGTGCTAAGTTCTATTTAGAATAAGAGGGTTATTTAGTCATTTCAATGACCTTTTTTTTGTGCCAATAAAAATGGTGTTGTGCCAATAACATTTATCTAAATTGCAGCATATCCATAAACGTAATCGCATAATGTCCCGGAGATTCTAAATAAATTGTACTTGCTTTAAATATGTGTATCTTCCTATGCAATAAATAAGTTCTGAAATACTAGCATGTCCATTAATTAAAACTAGTATGGTCGGTATCAGAATATTTCATAGAACCAAAAGGGAAAAAATAAAATAAAATCGTGACAAGTAGCAATTATTATTAGATTTAGTAGTTGATTTGCATATTCTTATACTTCATTCATTTCAAACTAACTGTTACATTTGATTAGTATATATAAATTAAAGAAGTTATTAAATTGTATTAATTTTATAAAACAAAAAATAGTTCAAAGTGATTAAATTAGTCTTTTATATTAATACTCCAATTACATAATTTCCCCTTCATTAATATGACATTACGGATAAAAGTTGAAAAAAATATCATTTAATACTTTCTTAATTTTCTAAAGTGATAGATAATAGTAATATGATACAAAATAAATTATGTAAAATGATATTTATCTAGCAGTATAGCATCACATATGGTACTCTTTATATATATATATATAATTAAGTTTCCCCATAAGATGAGTATCTAAAAAATACGAAATATATTTTATTTAAAATATAAGATGTGGGAAGATGTATAAATAAAAATATTCCTATTTTCGATTCTCCGTAATTTGTGGGCCTTCCGAGTTTGGTTTGCCAACTAACGCACTTTTTGACATGTGAAAATAGTAAGCACCAAACGGTCAATAAGATTTCGACCATTCTCATCGTTTTCGTTAATGGCTGCTAGCTAATTTTTTTGGACTAAGCAAAGAACATCCATTGACAAGACGATGAGAATGACATCACCATTTGTGGACTAGAAAAAAATTACTAGTGCTGGAATCAAAAAAAAATTTTATTTGTTATAATGAAAGAATAGTTAATTATATTGAAGCTTCCGGCCACCCAGATAAGTACATGACTTCTACTCAGTAAAGAAGTATCATTTTGTTTTGATAGAGATTTGAGAATGGTCGAAATCTTATTGACCTATCTCTTATGAACAAGTTAGATGAATTAGTTGAAGTATTTGAAATTTCATGATTGAAATAGTTAAATGAGAGAATTTAAAATTTATCTAAATTTTATATCATTTTAAATTTGTGCAATTTATAATTATTCATTTGAAATCTTTTAAATTAATTCAAAAATCCATTTATAAGATGTATAAATGTATAATTAAATGTGTGAAGTATAAGATAATTTAAAAAATAAGAGATGCTCAAATGAATAGATGAGAATTAACCACGATTTCTTATTTTTCACCTTCTGCATGTGTATAAGAGACATGTAAAAATTGTTTATTTAGCTATATGAATGGCAAGTTGAGCCCTTGATTAGATTAAGTTCTGTGACTGGAAAATTCTTTTCTATTCACTCTTTACTACGGAGTGAGTATTCATGATCGTTAAATGATGAAAAAATAGTAAAACTATTCTATTTTTTAATCATATCATTAACTGTCATCCTCTCTTTGTATTGCGGAACCAATAACTAAAACTTACTCCTTTGATTGATTGGATTGAAGTACCTAACCTTCCAAAGGGAAGCGCAAGAAATACATTGATTGGAATTAATTTTTTAGGATACGGATATTTTATGGTTCCGTTAACGTATTATATCGTTGTGTTTAAAATTTATACTGTATAAGTATTTAAAGCACATACTGTTGTATTATACAAAATTTTAAAATATGATAATATGATACCCTAACGTGATAATAGAATTTTTCGAAATGATATTTTAATTAGTCACCAAAAAGGGGAAAAAATATTCGAAGAAAATCATCACACCAAACTTAATCCAACATAGTGCTAATTAAAGTGAGTGTTATGACAGGATTTATGAAACTTAGGTGACCTAATTCATTTTTTATTGATTAATGTATATTCAGGGTATCTTAATGACCCTGAAGCCACAGAAAGAACCATAGACAAAGAAGGGTGGTTGCACACAGGAGATATTGGGTACATTGATGATGACGGTGAGCTTTTCATAGTTGATCGCCTCAAGGAGCTAATCAAGTACAAAGGGTTCCAAGTGGCTCCTGCTGAACTTGAAGCCTTGCTCCTTACTCATCCTTCTATCTCTGATGCTGCTGTTGTCCCGTAAGTCATCTTATTAATTAATTAATTTTTATTAACAAATGTTCTTAATTAAAATTGGGTGATTTCTATAGGCTAAATATAATTAATTAGCTACGTTAATTGTTGTTGTTTATGTAATTTAATTCAGAATGAAGGATGAGGCAGCGGGTGAAGTTCCAGTTGCTTTTATTGTAAAAACAAGCGAATCCAACATCACCGAGGATGAAATCAAGCAATTGTATAAGAGACAGCACTCTAACATATCTCAAAACAGGTCATTATTTGTTAATTTAATTATTTTTGATGTATTGAGATTTGAGGCCATTGAATTGATTGGTTTTTTTTTCCTATGGTGGGCAGGTGATATTTTATAAGAGAATAAATCGAGTATTTTTTGTTGATACAATTCCGAAGTCACCATCTGGGAAGATTTTGAGAAAGGACTTGAGAGCAAGATTAGCAGCTGGCGTGCCAAAATAAGTGAGGCCACAATCTATCAACTAATTCAATGCGTAGCAGAAGCCACTAAACGTGTGTGGTGGATGTTTGATGATGGAGAAGAATTGCAATCAAGGCTTTCTAATTGCCTATTATGGCTTGTGGTTGTTAAGTGGGCTGCCCTATGCATTGCAAGAACAAATATCTGTAAATTTTATTAAGATTTGTTAATTCTCTTATAATTTGTGGAACTTTTCTATAAACAAAACACAACCCTCCTCTTATGGGGGGGGAACACAACTCTTTGACTGAAAAAATTATTGTAAAATTTGGCAATTATTTGTTTTATATAATATGTGATTTTATTTTATTTTGCAATTTAAGAAGTGATTCTTGTAGAGCTTCATGATTTAGCCTATGATCTTATCATTATTCTGAAGAAACTATTAATTGCGAAATATAATATTATATCGTTATAGCTCATAAAATTAGTAAATAAATTATATAAAATTGAAGTATAAGATCTAAAAAAATATAGGTGAGTTTAGACCAGTCTGAACTTAACTAAAACCCGTTAATTAAGTGAACCGAGAATGAGATTAACGTTTGCAACTCTGACAGGGCGAGTTTGAGCAAAGCTCTAAAGGGCCGAAATTGTGCCTAAATATTAGTAATACAATTTTAAATAAGTCGAGTTTGGGCTTGTGAAAACTAGCTCAAAAAACTCAATTTACATTCACAAAATTTTATAATATAACGGGATGATTTATAGGATTTTTTTTTTTTTTTTTCTGAGAACAAACTATAATTACATTTTGCATCCTTCAACTCATATCAATATCTCACTTTGACACAAAATTATTATTATACATCTTGCGGAATTTGTCGTACACATGAAAAAATTTCATTAATTTTTTGATCAGTATTAATATTCGATTCTCACTTTGTACAAATTTGAGAGTTGGAATTTAACATGTCCAAAATTAAAATTTGTCCCACAAAGTGAGAATCTCAATAAATTGAAAGGTTTAAAATAAAATTACATCCTAATTACTAGTATCAAGATTTGCATCAGATTTTATTCTTATACTACATCAATGTGTATAAAATATAACTATCGTTATATGATTAAAATTTTAAAAAAAATTATAATGTCTCTTTTAGTGAATCATTTTTGTATATTTTAAATGATTGTACATTAATAAAATTTTGTATTATATAAATTTTTAAGAGACATTAAGGAGAATAATTTCATAAAAAACACTATAAAATACAGTTCATATAAAATTTTGTTGTGTATAAGAGACAGGACTGAGGGAGGAGGGAGGGTATGGCTGTGGTATTTACTATTTTTTCAACATTTAAATTCGATTGAATAGAACTCCGTAAGGTAAAGAGTCATTACCTCAAAAAGCGGCCGAGTCACAGACTTAAAAAGGTCCAATTAGAGAAGGCTCCTTCCAAGTTAAGTCACAATAAAAATCTATCTCATCTGTACACATTTCCTTCATCAATAAAACTCTTGATGATCTCAATCTTCACAATAGATTACTACACTTCTATTTCACTAGATCATATAGCTAGCTAGCCCTTTGGCTATTTTTTCATGGCTCAAGAACCAGCACTAGATCTCTCATGTGATGAATTCTACTTATCCGCACTTCTCAGTGAGGCTGACGAATTAGATCATCATGATGATCAGATTTTTCCCATATCAGATGTTAAGTACGCTCAAGGATTGCAGTTTCAAGAGGCTGTAGTGGCTTCAATGATGCCGGAAACATCTCCTCAAAGTTCACAAATTCATGTTGCCGCATCATCATCAAGGGCTCAAGAAAGCCAATCCTGCCTGGTGCAGCCAGAAGAAGAAGAAGAAGGTAAAGTAGAACAAGGGGAATCATCACTAAACTTTTGTGAAATTTGTGTGGAAAGAAAAGAAAGTGATGAAATGTTTACTATTCAATATTGCACCCATTTGTTCTGCAATGATTGCATTAGCAAACATGTTGCTGCTAGACTTCAGTACAATACACACATTATTGAGTGCCCGGCAGTGAAATGTGAAGGGGTGATTGAATTCGATTCTTGTATGTCTATTATGCCTAAAGATGTCTTGGAAAGGTGGAATGAGGTGCTATGTGAGTCAATAATTCTTGTATCCCAGAAATTTTATTGCCCTTTTAAGGATTGTTCGGCGATGTTGGTGAGGGAGAGCGATGAAGTTATCAGGGAATCAGAGTGTCCTGTTTGTTTTAGATTATTCTGTGCGCAATGTTACGTGCCCTGGCATCCTGGGGCTGATTGTGAAGAGTTTCAGAGATTGAATGAGGCTTATGAAAAAAGCAGGGAAGATCTCATGCTGAGAGAGCTTGCCAAGGCCAAGAGTTGGAACAGATGTCCTAGGTGCAAATACTATGTTGAAAAAACTCAGGGCTGCAACATATGACTTGCAGGTTTGTTTTAACCCTTTTCAACAAACAATAAAACACATGTTTATTGTTAAAGATCATTGAAATAAAACATCTATTTAATGTATAAGAGACAGCCATTAATAGAAAAACACAATCGATATCTGATTAATTTGAAAATGAATTCAAGTCAATCACGTTTGTTCTTGTTTTGGAGTGGTGATGCAGGTGTGTTCCAGTTTTGCTATGCCTGTGGTGAAACTTGGACTTCAACTCACGGTGGATGTCAATGAGGATAATTGTAGTTCATGAAAATCCTTATTGTTGATCAGCTAAAGATGATTAATAGCATATAAATATGAGGATACTAGTGTATGAGGATAGAGGTCTACCTATCAGTTATTTGTCTTCAAAAGTGATGAAGAGAGTCTCGTTCTTCGGTTGGAACTGCAGGCTGAGGAGTTACTCAGAATGCTATTCTGATTTCGTATTCAGGAGTATAATAAGTTAATTTGTACTCTTTAACACCAGCTTTGAATCTAACACTTTAGTCTCTGTTTGTGGTGATATAAATCCCTCCCTACAACTCATTGAATCTAACACTTTAGTCTCTGTTTGTGGTGATATAAATCCCTCCCTACAACTCATTGAAGGTGATATAAATCCCTCCCTTTAAGAATTCTCAGAAGGTCTACTTGACACTCATGAATTAAGAATTCTCATAAGGTCTACTTGAATTAGTTGTTAATGGAACTTTTCACATAACCGAAATTTAATGCGTAATTTCAGCATTCAATGTGTATTCTTTTCAATTATTCAACTTATTTTATTTTATCAAGTTCAATAAGAGCCGGATTAGTTAACATGTACATCTTTTGATTTAACATTTAGATGTGTATATGTGACAATAAGATGTTCAAGCCAAAGTGTTAAAAGTATTTCTAAAAAGAATTTCAAATACGGGGTCAAAAAAGAATTTCATTTCAAATATGGAGCTAATAGAGTATGTGTGGATATAGGTAAAATGGTGGCAATTTAATTGAACGAGTATTGGCAAGGTTCTTTGTGTAGTACGTATTCCTTCTGCTTTTGTTCGCACTACCATTTTTTGTTTTGCTTTGCCGTGCTTTTTCCACTGTGATTTGTCCCTGTTTTATCCTTTTTTCTATCTTGTGGGCTTTTGCTGATATTTAGGCTTTTCTTTTTTGGTTGGTGGATCTGTAATTTAGGATCACTTTAAGTTTAAAAGTTTCTCCTATTATTAATGCAAATTGAATATTTACATAGCCCATTAGCTCCCCATAAGCAAATTTTCTTTTAATAACAAAATTACCCCTGACTGATTCCCATGTGTTTTTGGACCCATTCCTCCTCACCCTTCCTTATTCTCCTCCAGCGCCAGTGTACCACAGCCATACCCTCCCTCCTCCCTCAGTCTCGAACTACAACAAAATAGATTTTCGGCAAAAGATCAATTTTTCAATTTTTTTTTTTTATTTTAAAAAAGAACTATAGAGTAGCTAATCGTGGTTGTTTGTCGTGGACCGCAATTGTTGCTGGCCAAACATTAATATACCTATCACAAAAAGTTACTAACATATGCTAAAACTTGTAGTTATTTCAGGGTTTCTATCAATTCAATGAAAGTTGACAATATGGTGAATTCTTTTTTAATTTTCTCCACTCTACAAAGAATCAAACTTATATGAAGATGATATTGGATTTTAGATTACTGGATCTAATTATTAATGGTCAAATGGATGATTACACGAAAGAAAAGCAATCTATTTTAAAACGGTCTTAGGGGCTTAGTTTGACCGGTCTCATTCAATCCAATATTTTAGAGATCCAGTATGATTCTCTTTAGAACATTATAATTATACTTCATCTATATGTATCTAAGATTTTCTTTATTACAATATGTAATAATGACTTGTCAAATGTGTATAAGATAGTTCAACTATATAAAATAGGTTTTTATAGTGGTTGAACCAGAATTACCCTTTTTGTGTTTTTTTTCAAAAAATTAAGTGGATTTAAAGGAAAAAAATAAAGTCATGTATTTCCTGGATTGGTGATTGTCATGATGACAAGTCTTTTATAGTATTTATTTTATAGGCTTAATTACAGTTTGCCCCTGTAATTAGAAGACAGTTATAAATTATCTCCTATATTTATTTTATCTACAAATTGTCTCTCAAAATTAAATGTAATTAAAATTTTCATCTAAAGGAAGTAGTGAAATGTTATAATTGTCCTCAATACTTTTAGTTACACTTTGTGAAGTTTTTTGCTAAAATTCTTCTCTTAAATTTGAAAATGATACCAACAAATTAAATTTATTATTCTAAATTTATTTAAAATATATATTGATTACATCTCAAACTAGCATATTTACTCAAATAATGTGATTTTTAAATACAAAGTGATGAATTAATTATTGATAATATAGAAAATAAAATAAAAATTTATAAAACTAAAGTAATGTGATTGAATAAATAAAATACTTTAATCTAAATATGAAAATAATATTGACGGAACAAGTATGTGATGGCATGCTAAAAAACGGATGCGAAGAAAAAAAACATTAAAATAGTAAATTAATTCATACAATTAATATTGAAGGGTAAATTTTTTTTTATGATGTTGAATGAAAAAACATTGTTATACACATCTAATGACAAATTGCTTATAAAATAAATCGAATACTCAAAATGCAATTCACCCTAATTTTATGAGGTAAGGTAATTAAATATAAAGTTCAATTATGAATTTCACTTCATCACTTTTGAAGACAAATAACTGAATTCAATGGGAGACAATTTGTAGATAAAACAAACAGAGGAGGCAATTTATAATTGTCCCCTAATTACAAGGGACAAACGGTAATTAAACCTATTTTATATTATAACTCGAATAAATTCATCTATCTTTGTCCATGGAGAGGAGACTTACTTGTTAGCAGCTACCACCATTTGCTGGTGGACTTTGAAGTCTTCATGATCATACCTCAAGTACATCTCATGAAGAAATGGCCAGTACCTTATAGGAGATTTTTGCATTAAATATTACCCACTTAAGAGTTTCAAAAAGATTCATCAGGAGAACTCAATTAAAGATGTATACCTGCGGCCAATATTGAAAAAAAACTTGTTCAAGATTTGTTGATAACCAATTAATCTCCCTTCGAAGTCAACCTGTTATTGCATCTGTTGAAGTTCTAAAAATATGTTTTCGTTAATATGTGATATTGCGAATCCTCGTTATTAATGAAATTCAAATGATCTCTAGATTAGTTTTGGACCTTTTTTGTATAAGCTTAGGTGAGAGGCTAAGCATATTTCCTATTGAAAGGTAGATGTGTCATAGTGAGATACCACTTTAAAAGAATTAACATCCAAACTTTGTGTCAGTACAACCCAAGTCTCACTGAGCCCATTATCTATACGTCTACCCTTAATATTGTAAAGGGTTAATAACCCTTTGCCTCCCTAAATTAGGTAGGTAATTACACTTTACCTTCCTGAATTAAAAAAATTATACTTTATCTCCCAATCACATGATTCATCTTTTAGAAAATTTATAATATCAAGTTAAATGACTAAAATACCCTTAATATTATATTTTAATATTTCATATATTTAGTTTTGATGTTCAATACATATAAAAGAATTTGGAAAAAAATAAAATATAATAACAAGCTAATATTATAATAAAAATTATTATATAAAGCTAAATTTAATAACAAAATAATTAGCAAGTGAAAATGTTATAAAATGTTTGAATTATATTATATTTGACATGTCTCTTATACACATTAATCCAAATATAAAAAATTGTAAAATGCTAAGAGACATCAAAAAATCACAAATTTTATAAAATATATATATATATATATATATATATATATATATATATTGTCTAGACACAACATCTTTAAAGAATATTTTTTAACAGAAAATTAGCCCATTTAGGAATTGTTCTACCATTATAATTAAACATTTAAATTCGAAATTTTTAAATAAAAATTACAAAATTTGAAAATTATGCCTGTCTCTTATACATTGAAAATGATTATATTAATATATTAATATAATTTTTTTCATTATATATCTAAATAATTATCACATCATAATAAAAATTTAAATACAAAAATCAAAATATGAGTTGCTAAGGGTATTTAATTCATTTAACAATATATTATAAATTTTTTAAAGGATAAATCATGTGATTTGGGGGGAAAGTGTAATTTTTTTAGTTCAGGGGGTAAACCGTTATTACCTACCTAGTTCGGGGGTAAAATGTTATTAACCCTATTATAAATGGGCTTACGAAATAAAAAATCGATACTCAATTGAACAAAATGAATGTGTTGGACATGTTTGTTTTTGTTTTGGAGTAGTGATGCAGGAGTGGATTCCAGTTTTGCTATGCCAATGTGCTGGAACTTGGACTTCAACTCATAGTGGATGTCAACGATGATAATTGTAATCCATGAAAATACTTTAAATGTTTTCTTTTGATCAGCTAAAGATGATCAGTAGAACATAAATATTAGTAGTATATGGTTAATACTTTATGAGGATACCTCAATAGACTTGTATCAAATATTTATTTCGAAGAAAAGAATTTTAGTTATGGAACTCTAGAACTGATGTGGCTTGAATCTCTTTTATTTTATTTTATGGCTATGTCTCAAAGGAAGATTATCCACACTAAATATTGACTAAAAAGATGGGGAATCATGAATGACAATCCAACTTTTACATTGTGCAATGAATATGACAAAACATTGGAACATCTTCTTCTTCTTTTTTTTACTGTATTATATTTTCTCGAGGAGCATAGTTTTTATACACCAACAGATTTGACTAACCTACCTAAGAAAAAAAAAAAATTAAGGATTAATCTCGCTTGGCCTTTTTTCGTAGGGATTAATTTAATTCCGGTCTCTATCGGAAAATAAGCTGCATTTTAGATTGCATTGTCATGAATTTCTTCGGAACATTGAATTGAACTTCAGTTGTGATCTCTTTTTTTAGTTAATTTATTTAATTAATGACTTCTCAGTTGTCACATTATAACGTATAGGCAATTAAAATATACTAGTAGTACTAGGTATATTTAGTAAATTGAACCCATCATTACCCAACTAGGGGGTGTCGTTGCTTCTTCTTTTTTTTTTTTTTCTTTTTAAAAAAAAATAAAAATTAAGTTAGTTTAAAAGACAGAGATTTATTTCTAACAAAGTCTAACTATTTATCATAAGTTTGGAAATAATGAAAAGCCAAACCATAAAGCGATAGAGTGGGCATTATTAAATTATTACAACGTTTGATGGGAAAAAGATTACTAAATTGTAGCTAATGCCTAAGTATTTATGCTTAAACTTTCTAAAATTTCAAAAAAAAAAAAAAAAAACTTTCTAACATTTCATTTTAGTTTATGAAAAATAGAAAGGTGAAAGATTGTAGTTCAGTGATTATTTAATGTTTATCCGATTAATTTTTCACAATTCTCTTTATTCTTGTCCTCTCTCCTCTACGAAAATTAAGTACTCTCTCTTTCCTCCCCAAGAATTATGTATGACAACTCCTATTTCATTTTAGTTTATGAAAAATAGGAAGATGAAAGATTAAATTGAATGACTCTATTTAATGTTTATCCATTTAATTCTTCATAATCCTCTCTATTCTTCTCTCTCTCCTTCATGAAAATTAAGTACTCTCTCTTTCCTCGTGATTATTAAGTGTGACAATCCTTGTTTCAATCATTAGTTTCTAAAAAATAAGAAGATGAAAGACTGTAATTGAGTAATTGTATTTAATGTTTATTTGGTTAATTCTTCACAATCCTCTTTATTCTTATGTGTATAAGAGAAGAGAGTCTACTTAAATTTAATATTCTCTCTTCCCTCCCTAAGAATTAAGTATGACATTTTCTAGACTCTTTCACGAGACTAAAAACACATCTGGAAAGTGTTACAACTAGTCTTTACTAGTGTTTTATTAAATGTCTACAATTTTCAAAAATATGCTTCCACTACTCTTACTTTATTTTTCCTCTTGATATACCCATATAATTAAGTACTACTACTTTAAAAAAAAAAATAATTAACTTTGCATTTAATTTACTACTATTTTTGCTTCAACCAATTCCAATTTTCAAGTTCCATAGGTAACTAGCCATTTTCTTCAAGGCCACGACATGTAGAAGGAGTCATAATCAACAACAAAGACAGATAAAGCTCAAGGAAAAGATGAAGAAGTTCCAAGAGCCGAAGTCTCCTGTTCAGACTTTTACTCCTCCTTCTTGGTATATTACTTGAGGACTTTAACAAAAATTAAGTTACTTTGAGCCACTACTATATATAAATATATTGCTAATGTTTAGCTATATCTTCACATTCATGGAAAAAATACTAAAACTTGTGCATCGACAAACAAGAGATCGCGGAAGCATATCAGATGCCGACTATGCAGAAGAATTACAGTTACAAGAAGCCCTGGAGGCTTCTTTGTCTAATCTTCAAATATCCCAACTCAACAATAATAATAATACACTATTTGGAGCCAGCAAAGAGTTGGGTGAATCATCAAGATTGTATTGTGATATTTGTATGGAAGAAAAAGAAAGATATGACATGATCAAACTCGAGAGCTGTTCTCACTCTTTCTGTTCTGATTGTCTCTCCGGGCATATTCAGGCAAAAGTCGAAGACAATATTCATTTGATAACTTGTAAGGATTCAAATTGCAACTACATCATCGAACCTGATTTTGTAAAGGGTATAATTCCTGACAACGTTCTTGTTCGATGGGAGAAGGCGTGGAGCGAGGCAACAATTCTTGATTCTGAAAAGTTTTATTGTCCTTATAAGGATTGTTCGGCCATGTTGGTGAATGATGCCGAGGAAGAGATCATTATTAGGGAGTCTGAATGTCCGGTATGCCGACGATTGTTCTGTGCAAGGTGTTACGTCCCGTGGCATTTTGAGTTTGAGTGTGAAGAATTCCAGAAGCTGAAAATGGATGAAAGGGAGAATGATGATCTAAAGATGCATGCACTTGCTAGGGAAAATAAATGGACCAAGTGTCCTAACTGCAAATTTCTTATTGACAAGAATGAAGGGTGTATACATATGACTTGCAGGTCAGTTGATTTGTTTTATTTCTATGTAAATTCTCACAATATATTACTGTATAGAAACGTTCTAAATTATGATAAATAGTTAGACTTTGTTAGAAATATTGCCTGAATTTGGTGTTCTAGATTAGGATTTTATTTTAATATGTTGATTCTGAGTTTTGATATGATTGTTCAATCAATGTAGGTGCGGATTTGAGTTTTGCTACATATGTGGACTGAATTGGAATGACAGTCACTGGAGTTGCCAGACAAATGATATGGGAGACAATTAACAGTTCATTATCCTGTCTATAGTTGCAAATTGGTTGGATAAATTCCTTTTTGTATCCTGTAATTTTATCTTTGACATTTGAAGTAATGAAGAATTTGACGTTCGAAATCGGTTTAATTTGTTTTAGATGATATTTCTGAAATTATAAGTTCATAATTGTTTTCTACAATGCAATATTTATACCTATATTTTTCAGTGTATTCATACAAAACGACAATAGTCACTAATTATTACATGGTATTTATAAAATGAAGTAAAATATAATGTAAACAAATAGTTAGGGTTATACCTTTACTTGCAGATCAAATTTCAAGGATTTTCCCCTAAAGAACAATTCAAAGCTAATTACAATATTAAATCACACATCTATAATTCAAACGCCTATAATAATTTAACCTTGTCAAAGAGTGGTGGCCTAATTTAACCTTGTCAAAGAGTGGTGGCCATGGTCATCTCTAATGTTTTTTAATTTAAGATGATTAAACGTGAATGGTGATTGTATCTTAAAAAAAAAAAAAAAGTTAGTGGCAACTTGCAACTTTATTTGGGCTATGTCCATGACATTACAAGATTATAAAGACGTTACATCAAAGTATTAATTTACAGTCAAATTTAGTTTGCTCATCAACTATTAGTATTAATTGGTTGATTTCTCCCAATCAGTTTGGATTGGCTGGGATTTAATTTTAGGGCTCGGGACTCACCATACATCAGCATCCTGTCTTGCGTACACACCAGAAAAGTCTGGCTAGATAGATATTTCTTACACTCTCGACCGAACGTTAATTACCGATACCAATGATAAGAACAAGTCTCAATTAAATTGTCTTGATTTTGTTTGTACTTGTACATGTACTTGTATGTAGAATTAGGGAGGTCTTTTTGGTAAAACTATTGAGTTGATTAAGAAGAGGTCAAGCGATTTAATGATAACCAAAAACGGATGAAAATTTAATGGACAAAATAATAGTCTCTCTTTGCACAATCTCATGATGATCAAATAGTAAATTCGTTTCCTCTCAAGTCATATATTCCTAATTTTTTATCTTTCAATGCCCTTAATGGCCACCTAAAATTTTATTTTTTCTAACCAATAGTATAATTTATTAGCCAAATTTTCAATTCCTTGTAATATGATGCGTAACAGGATTGCCTACTTTTAATCTTGAAATTGCAAAACAAAACCTTATGCAACAATACATTGATCAAGGCAAATATTGGAATACGTGATTCGAGCTGTCCCATAGTATAATATGTAAAAATTTTATATCGATGGAATTCATACTATTGTATCATAGATTTCTTAATTTATATTGATTTATATCAGTAAACATTACCTCATATTATCCAATTAAGAGATATGAATCTAACATGAATTGAATCCATAGCATCAGTGCATGTATAGAATTTTAGATAATAGGTATGTGCAATATACAAATATAATTCATTCAGCGAATAAATTATCAAGTACTATTATGAAACTATCCTTAATTAATAATCTAGATTAAGTTATGCTTCTTCTATAATTTATTGGTCATGAATTTGAATCATTGAAGGGAGACGGGTTAAAAAAAAAAAAAAAACCTGGACATTAGGAGTCTTTAGCTTTGATTATAGATATATTAAGATATAGATTATCTGAAAATTAATTATATTGTGTTTATAAAAGTTCAACTATGTGATCAACATATAAAATTTAAAATATTTATTTTATGATCAAAAACTCATTTTGTTTTTTTCTTGAAAATAAGCTAAACTTTTTTACAGATATAAATGTACTAGTCGAACTATATAAAAATTAGAATTATTTGCTATAGTTTATAATTAATTTTTATTCATTTGTTTTAAGAAATAATTACTTAATATGTGTGAAGATAACGTTAAGATTTTGAATATGTAAGCCTATATTAATTTTTTTACTTAATTAGTCATCAAAAATAAGTAATATATATATATATTCTTTTGGTAAGTAAAAAAATAAAGTAAGATAATTTATCTATCATTATTAATATGATGTAACTATAATGTGTATAAGAGAAAAACATATGATTAACTAAATCAATTATTGCAAAAAAAAATCTTATTAACCTCGGACATAATTCAAGAGCACCATAAATAAATAAATCATTATAATTTTTTAATCATCTCTTAATTCTTAATACAAATATAGATATGTTAGATCAAATTTTTAACAATGATGCCATGTGTCATCCCCTCATCACTTGTGGTGAAAAAGGGTTTTACTATAATATATACTAGCGAAATATAGCACGGGATGATGAATAGTCTACATTCAATTACTACAATAAAATAATATTAGTAAAATAATATTAACAATATATAACCTTTAGTAATTAAACTATATAAATACAAACAAAATTAAGTAATAATATCTATAAATTTTACTAATTAGAAAATATAAATTAAAAAATAATTAAAATATATTTTAGCTTATGGAACAACTAAAAATATACTAAATCTTAAGTATGCATATAAAAAGTTTATATATCTATCATATAAAAATAATTATAAAGTAATTATATAACTTAATTATTATATGAAATTCTCTTATATATTTATACTATAGTATAACTATATTAATATCAACTTGGATATATGATCGTGTTTATAACTTACTTCTAATTTGTATGCAAAAACAAAGGATAAAACTCATTTTATTGAATGATAATGAGCGTATTTTTATTTATTATGATCAAATAAATACAATAATTTAAAAATATTGTTTTGTTTAGTATAAATTAACTTAATTTTGTTGATATAAATTGTCAAGTAGAAATTACAATTAAGAAGAAATGGAATTTGTATAGTTAATATAGTCATGTGCATATTTTGGTTTTGTCATTTTATACATACCATGCAATTAAATGTTACGAATACACGTGCATTGGTCAAGATTATGTCTTGAAACATAATTCCAATTTTCTAGTGTAGTATAATTTTCTCTAAATATATAAATGTAAATTGATATTGTCATAAAAAAAAGTTACTTTTAACTTGATTCAAAGAAAATAGGAGGAAAAAAATATTTGTAGTATTATCTTTGTACGAGCTGTTACTCAAGTTTGTACGGCAAGAAAAAACAGAAAAATATATGCATTAGTGTATTATTTGAAAATTATGTACCTAAAGTAAAGAAAACAAATGAAATAACTATATAATTAAATTGAATTTCCAAATAAAGGAAATTATATTTTACAACAATTATATTTGAGAGGTGAAGATTGGCTTGATTGGACTTGAGAATGTCGATATGCATAATCTTGTAATTTATATACCCAATATGAAACAAATCATGATATGTGTGTAGGAGTTAAAATTAAATTAACAATTTTTTTTTGTGTAATAAGTTTGGTGGTTGTAAATAAAGATAGAGTAAATGGTAGAGATAAGACAAAAACTTAAAAAAAAAAAAAAAATTACCTGTGTATGAAAAGTTACGTATCTCTATTTTTATCATATAAAAACTAAATGAGCTCTCCAAAGGTAGGCAATTAAAGTAAGAAGGATGGTTGACATGATGACTGATTAAGGAGGATTGACATAATATAATTATTAGCTAGTAAATGAAATATTAAACAAAAGGTTTGTGATCTCAAGCTCTTAAAAACTTTAATTAAAAAAACAAACAAACAGAATACTTATGTTTAAGAATTTTTAGTATTGTACAATATAACTGTTAATCATTAATAATTTGGCATTCAAATCTAATAAACTACTATGATAAAAGTCACGTTAATTTTTACTATTTTTCCTTCTAATTTATTAGATATATCACTAAGTCTAATGATAGATTTTCAATGTCAATACATATCATGGATTGAATTCATAAAATTAGAGTTGATAAGGTTAAAACTATTTTTAACTTCTTACGATTATATGATCACTTAAAAATGATATGTATTGACATTGAAAAAAATTTATGAACTATTAATTCTTTCGCCTTTTGCATACTAATTGATAGAGGATGTGAATTTCAAATTTGAACTCTCAACCTTATCAACTTAATTTATATGAATTCAATCTATCAACTCGATCTCCTAATTTTCTTCAGTCAGTTATCTATAAATACTATTTCTTTCCCATTGATTCCCTAATAATTTGGTTCTCGATTGTTGGATTTTACAATTTATATATATATATATATATATTGTGAAATTCTTTATATCTTATAGGTGATGGCAGATAGAAATAGAATTGTAATTTCTTTTTATTTTGTAATTCAATGTAGTGTTATTTTTCATGTCTCTTCACACAGAAGAAGGGGATAATAGGTCACTAATAAGTCATTTGATTGGAGACTTATTTGTTTAGAAAATGCAAGAATTTTCAACTAATTAATCTAATTCTCAAAATAAAATGTGGTAGCTCATCATTTGACTTTTTAAAGTCCATGGACTAAGTTGAATTTTCTGTCTCTTATTTGCCCAGTATTCCCTAATGGCGAACTCATAATGTAAACCCCCTTTTTCTTTTTTTCTTTTTCTGTGGCCATCAAGAGAAGGAAAAATAAAAATAAAAATCAAAGATTAGATTGCGACAAAGGTTGCTTATCTACTGTCAACATATCATAAAGAATTGTTGTAAGTATTATTAAATTTATTTATTTATGGTGCTCTTGAATTATGTTATTTGTTAGAACTTTTTGGATTCCTATAAGAGCTTAGCAATTCCACGGCAAAGAAAAAAAATTAGCATTTCAAATAACATTATCAATGACAAAAACAATGATCTTATTCCTCTTCATTTATTCGTGAATGTCTATATTTTTTTGTTGCATATAATAATTTCATAATTTTGCATATTTTTAGAACATTTGATGCACTTTATAACTTGACTTTAAACCAATCATTTTGTTTGTCTATTTTCTCAACTACTTTTTATAATTTTACAGCGTACCCATGCAAAGCATGAGGCACAATCTAGTTTTTAACATAATCTTGAATTCATTCAAGATAAGGGTCTTATGACTTAAGATTTCTGTACCAAAAAGTTTAATCAACTGCTTTTATCTCATATCTGTAATTTATTTTTTCCACAATATGCAACAAAACCCAGAGTAATGCTGGAATGCCTTGGACATAAATGTTGAACTTGGCTACTTGTTGTTTTGCTATAAATAACCATAAACAGTCACAGCTTTATGGAGCTTATATGGGGGCTTATAAAGGGAAAGAAATTATACCTTTCCAATACAGGATTCTGTTCTCGGGCCAAATGATGAAACCCTTAAACCAACAGTCACGAATTTCTTCTGCACAGAGAACTCTTAGGTTTAGGTTTTCTTATTCTGTACAACCCCCACCTTTTGGGTCTTCTTTGAATTAGGGATTTTCTCATGAAATGGGTTTTTCACCAAATATCATCTATTGGGTTTGTAAGGTGAGAAGGGAATTAAAATTATAATCCTTGTTGTCTCTTATACACATGTTATTGTATAAGAGAAGATTTTTATGAAATTTTAATACTTCTTATTTTCGAAAAAAAAAATTTGAAGAATATTTATTTGTAAATTATGTGATATAATTCAATTTTAAAAAATTTATAACATTAATTAATATAAATAAAATTTTTTAATATTTAATTCTAATTACAAAATTTATAAATAAAATTAAAAATTAAATTTATTTAAATATTTTCTTTTGATGAATTAGGCCTCGTCTAGATGTATAAAGGACACGGCAGAACATTGGCATCTCTCTTATTTATTTGGATACCCTTCTCAATTCAAAGAATTACCGCTCAACTGTCCTCTAATACCACGGGCTGTGAAAACGACCATTTTAGAGGGCTTTAGCTATACCCTCTTCGCTGAAAATAACTTTAAGAATTATTAAACGTCGAATAGTGAAACAAGTGTGAAACTAAGCCTCAAGTCTTTATTTTTATAAATTCAATAATAAACATGTTTTTATTTTCATTCATTTTTCTTTATTGTGGGACTTATAATAATATAAATATCGTATACATATTTTATAATTATATTATCTCATAATTTAAGGGGGTGTTTGTTAATGTTGAATACTGAATTTTGAATTCTGAAGCCTGAATTGTAAGTTTTGAAAATATTAATTGCTGAATTAATAAATTTATTTGTGTTTGATAATCAACTGAATTAAATATGTCACTTCATACATGTATTATTTTATTATAAATAATTGTCATATATGTGTTGAAAAGAAAATAAATAATTAAGGATGATATAAATGTGTATGAGAGAGAATGTGTGTGTGCTAGAGTATGTATGTGTGTGTGAGAGAATCGTATGTGTGATAGAGTGTGTGTATGTGAGTGATAGAGAATATCATGTGCGTGTGAAATTGTGTATGAAAAAGTACCGGATAATATGTGTGAGACTAAATGTGTATGCATATGTCTCTTATACACATCTACCTGTGTATAAGAGACAGTCTCTAGCTTGCGCACACACACACTCTCACATAATACACATCTAGATGTGTATAAGAGAAAGTGTGTGTGAATATGTGTGAGCGAGAGTATGTGTGTGTTAGTCTATGTGTTTGTACATTTATTAAAAATTCAGTAGATTAAGGGTATGTTCGTTTGGATTGAAAATATTTTCCTCTTTGGAAAACATTTTACATGAAAAAGTCCATTTTTCATACAATTTTCCAGTGTTCGGTTGACAAAATGAAAATATTTTGAAATAAAAATTTTTAACGATTTCATATTTAATTTTGTGAATACAATTTAAAAAAATTTATAACAATGGTAATAAATACCTTACAAGTAATTGTGGTTAATAAAAGATTGATTTTGTTTAAAATTAAATGATAGTACAATGTAGTAGTAAAATATGCATAATGATAGTTATATTAGTGTGGGACCCATGTTTAAGAGAAAAACGAATGAAAAAGAATTGAAAACGAAAATAAGTTTAGCAAATGAAATTATAAAAGTAAGTACTTGAGATTTAATGTCACTTTTGAATTATCCGAAAAATAACTTACGCTCAAAAATTCTGTAAGTTATTTTCAGCCAGAGGAAGGAAAATTGGAAAATATTTTACACTGAAAAATATTTTTCGGTGTTTGGCACCAAAAAAAATTCTGGAAAATATATTCCTGAAAATATTTTCTGTCCAAACGAACACACCCTAAGTGAAAATGTTTTTACTTAAAAATTTGAATACAAATTAAGTAGTGATTAATGAATTAAGTGATAAGAGAATTCTGTTATCAAATATGTTGAATTTTAAAATCTCTTAACCAATTAATTTTCAACATTAAATTCAGTTATCAAACAGATCCTAAGTTTGAACAAAATTAATGTTTTATTAATCGTAATTATTTGTGAATAATTTATTACAATTGTTATAAGCGTTTTAAACTCATATTTATAAAATTTAAAGATGAAAAATATTAAAAAGATATATTTTAAAATATTTTCATTTTATCATCTAAACATTAAAAAATTATGGCCGGTTCAAACCTCAGATTTTGTGAGGGAATTGAAAGAAAAAAGGGGAAATAATTCCACAAAAATTCATCTCGTAATAAAATTAGATATAGAAAAGATTTAACAAACGTTTAAAGTGTAAGATCATCAAATGTTTGATAAAGTCTCTTATACAGCCAGACTTCCTAAATGTGTATAAGAGACAGGAAAAAAAAAAAAAGACTCTCTCTTCTACATTATTTTGAAATAGAAAAAGTATAAACATGTATGTGCTTCTGTATATAGAAAAGCATAGCAAAAGATCCCCAGCTAGTAAAATTTAATAGATATATTCACATTCATGGAAGATAAACTAATGAAACTTCTGCTTCAATCAGAAGAGGCAGAGGTATCAGATGCTGACTATGCATAAGCATTACAGTTGCAATACATGAGAGGATTCTCTGGCTAATCTTCAAATAAAAAAAGACACCGCTCAGTTCTATAATAATGAGAAATCTTTTGGAGCCAGCAAAGAAATTGGTGAATCATCAAGATTGTATTGTGATATTTGTATGGAAGAAAAAAAAAGATATGATATGATCAAACTTCAGAGCTGTTCTCAATAAGAGCTGTTCTGATTATCTATCAAGAAATATTTTCTTTTTCTGCTCACAAGTTTGATCTTTCATAGGATTTATTACTTGTCCGATTTGTATAAGAGAACTTACATCTTAAAAACCTGATTTTGTTAAGGGTACTGTTAAATTAAGTATAAGCTTTCACAATACCTGTATAATTTAACACAGTATATATATATATATATAGTAATTATATGAAATTCTAACAGTTACACACATACTGTCTCTTACACATCTATGAAAATGTTGTTGCTCGATGGGAGGAGTTGCGGAGCGAGGCAACAATTCTTGATTCTCAAAAGTTTTATTGTCCTTACAAGAATTGTTCAGCCATGTTGGTGAATGATGCCGAGGAAGAGATCATTATTAGGGAGTCCGAATGTCCGGTATGTCGACGATTGTTCTGTGCAAAGTGTCGTGTCCCGTGGCATCCGGGGTTTGAATGTGAAGAATTCCAGAAGCTGAAAGTGGATGAAAAAGGGAATGATGATCTAACGGTGCATGTACTTGCTCAGAAAAATAAATGGACAAAGTGTCCCAACTGCAAATTTCTTGTTGACAAGAATGAAGGGTGTATACATATGACTGACAACCTGCAGGTCAGTCGATTTGTTTTATTTCTATGTAAATTCTCACAATTTATTATATAGAAACTCTCTAAAGTATGATATTTTGTCAGAATTATTGCCTGAATTTTGGTGTTTAATTTAGATTAGATTTTTATTATATTGATTGTGAGTTTTGTTGTAATCGTTGAATGTAGGTGCGGTTTTGAGTTTTGCTACATATGTGGACTGAATTGGAGTGAAGGTCACTGGAGTTGCCAGACAAAATGATAGGGGAGAAAATTAACAATTCACTATCCTATATATAGTTGCATATTGGCTGGATAAAATCCCTCTTGTATCCTGTAATTTTATTCTTATCTTCGACATTTGAAGTAATGAAGAATTTGATATTCCAAATTGGTTTAATTTGTTTTAGATGATATTTTTGAAATTATAAGTTCATAATTGTTTTTTACAATCCAATATATATAAGAGATATATATTTTAGACTATAGATATTTAAACAAATAGATAGTAAAATAATTCGATCTATAGATACAATCTCCTCACAATTCAAAGGTGATTAAAATATTAAATCACACGTCTATAATTAAAATGCCTATGTTGCAAGACCTAATAATTTAACATCGTCAAAGAGTTGTGGCCATGGTCATCTCTAGATGTTTTTTATTTAAGAAGACTAAAGGTGAATGGTGATTGTATCTTCTTTTTTTTTTAATTAAAAAAAAGGAATTAGTTAGTGGCAACTTGCAACTTTCTTTGGGCTATGTCCATGACATTACAAGATATTGATTACGACGATATATCGAAATAAATCGAAGTCTTCCTCATAATTTACAGTCAAATTTGGTTTGGTCATCAACTATTAGTATTAATTGGTTGATTTCTAAGAATCAGTTTGTGTCAACTTGGCGTATCAAGTTGCAATTGTACTACCAAACATCACCATCTTGACATCCGATCTTACGTACACACCAGAAAAGTCTGGCTAAACAGATATTTCTCATATCTTGTGTCACGTCCTCAATACCGAGTTTTCTGTAAATTTGTTGGCCTCAATAATCCACTTGATTATCGGACCCAAACTCAAAACTATTTATTTCACCTACAAAAACAAGTTTGTATAATGGGGTGAGCATACACGTTGCTCAGTAAGAGATTCGAATTTCCTTCCATTGAAAAGAGTATGTTAAATTATATATATTTCCAAACTTGTTACCAACATTATAATCATGCATACATATGTATAAATACACAATTGATTCACCGCACAAGAGGTTTTCGTACTAATATAGGTAAGTGGCATTATCAAGTGTGCAAATGATTGCAATATAATAACAAAAAGAAGGTCAATAACAAAAGTACCATCACAATGCAATAATCAATAAGTGGCTCATGGATTCTCTATAGTTTTGTTAACAAGTTGGATATCCAATCCTAACTACTATAACCCGATCATATCAGGCCATAACAAAATCCAACTATTATACCCATTGAAAAAAGGCCATAACAAAGACTCATATACAGTATTGGGAACTAACTCCCACCAACTCCACCAAAGATAACTAAGAGCCAAAACAATATAATAATATTCAAATATATTAAACATGCACCACACAAATCATTATTCGCGTCAAATTGCCACTTATAATAATTTTATATGATCACTTATAATAATTTTATATGGTCAAACAATAAAGTAAACTATACTCGATCCGATTTAATATATAAATAAAAATTTCAAACAAAAATTTTACAAAGAATTTTCAAAAAAAAAAAAAATATGGAAGAGAATTAGAACCCTTATATTGACGATTAATCGAAATGGTATGCTTAACTCAGATATTCGGGTTCCAAATAATCCTTGCCACCTATAACACAATTACGACGAAACTTAATCCACGATCAACTACTACCTAAATTCATATTGAAGCAAACATTAAAATCCTATAAAGTTTCTCAAATATACATATTTTAAAACACTAATAGAATTTTGGCAACAAGCTAATTCCTCGGACAAAATGGCTGTTATCAAGCAGCCTAGACTTCATTCAAAATTATTTATTTATTTATTTATTTATTTTTTAATAAATTGAATCAATACATCATCCTTCCTGCCAAACCCAATTCCAAAAAGAATGGCTGCCAACGTGCAACCATGTTTCCAATTTTATTTTTTTTTAACTCAAATCAAGAACTTGATTTGGCAGTAAGTTCACTGCCAAATCAGTGTATCAATTTTCATAAGAATATGGCTTCGGCCATATAAGAGATGTGGTCTTCTTTTCAGGTTTCTTTTTTTTTTTCAATTACCAATATAACTCCACCAATTCTTAAATTTTTCAATTAATATAATTCTCATGTCAAGAGTTTCAAATATAAACCCTAACTCCATGAACACCATTCAATTAAATCCTAATCCTATGAACACCATTAAATTAATTCCACAATTTCATCCACAAACATATAGAAAATTATCCAATAACAAGGTTTAATGTAATTACTTCCGAATTTTTGCGAATTATTGAAAAATTCTTCACCACTTGTCGACTCTTGGTGACCCTCTTGTTCTCTCGACAACCCTAGATTCCAAGGAACGATTATCTTTTGTATCAGATAGGAGAAATCGTTACTTATAAAAATAAATAAATAAATAGGCTCTTATAATTATTTTTAAGTCTTTCCTTTTTGTCTAAATTAAATTTTTAACCCCAAGTGTCTTATTATGGGCCTTAAATATAATTAATGGATCATGACCCACAAAACCTGGGTTTTACATTCTACTCCGAAATTAAGTTTAAAATCGAAATTTCACGAGTACCTTGTTATCGAATAAATGTGCAACTCTTCATAAGACAAACCTTCACAACCCACCAAGGGTTCATAGCTAAGCACGTGACTGAAATCTGGAACATATTTTTGAAATTGTGACACATGAAAGGTATTGTGCACCCTAGACAACTCCGGTGACAATGCAACTTGATACGCCAAGTCCCCAACACGTCTTAAAATATCAAATGGCCCCACTCTTTCCAAAACGCATAATTCCTTTCATTAATGATACCCTAATGTGCACCTTATCACCGACTTGGAACTCCATCGACTTGCGTTTCATATCAGCCCAACTTTTCTACCTGTCTTGAGTTGTCTTCAATCTTTCCCTAACAATGACGATCTTATACACCGTTGCTTGAATCAATTATGGTCCAGTGATTCTCTTTTCACCTACTTCATCCCAATATAACGGAGATTGACACTTCCTTCCATATAATGACTCATACAGTGCCATTCCAATACTACTATGATAGCTATTATTATAAAAAGAACTCCATAAGTAATATATGATCATCCCAACTTCCTTGAAATCAGTGGCACATGCTCTAAGTATATCCTCCAAAGTTTGTATGGGACGCTCTGATTGCCCATCAGTTTGAGAATGATACGCTATGCTCAATCTCACGTTGGTTCCCATAGCTGGTTGATAAGTCTCCCAAAATATTGACACAAATCTTGGATCCCGATCCGAGACAATGCTCACTGGTACTCTTTCTAGTGGACAGCTAGATAAGTGTAAGAGACAGCTAGATGATGCAAACTAATGTAGTTTTTATAGGGTCTTATAAAATGTGCTGATTTTGTGAGTCGATATACAATCACCCATATACTATCATTTTCATGCCTTGTCAGATGTAACCCTTGAACAAAGTCTATAGTGATGTGTTCCCATTTCCACTCAAGTATTTCTAATGACCTAAGCAAACTATTAGGCTTCTGATGTTCCACTTTCACCTGTTGACATATAGGCATTTTGATATGAACTTCGTCACATTCATAAATCGCTTCATGCCACTCCACCAAAATCTTTCTTTCAAATTCTGATACATTTTAGTGCTCCCCAGATGGATAGAGAATTAAGATTAGTGTGCTTCTTTCAAAATCTCGCTCCTTAGATTTGGATCATTCGGTACACATAAGCGGCCTTGCATCCAAAGACTGCCCTCATTATTGACTTGGAAGTCGCCTTGTTCACCATTCTTTGCCCTATTTTTGAGTCTCACTAATTCAGCATCCGAATCTTGAGCCACTTTGATCCGATCCAAGAGTGTAGGTTGAATCAACAATGCATTTAAAACACTCTTCGTAGAATCCACCATTTCCAATTTCAAGTCTTCAATTTGCTTCACCAACATAGCTACTATTGATCCAGAAAATTTTCTACTCAAGGCATCGGCTACTTTGTTGGCTTTCCCGGGATGATAACTAATGTTCACATCATAAACCATCAAAAGTTCAAGCCACCTTCTCTGCCTTATATTAAGTTCCTTTTGAGTGAATAAACGTACTTCAATCTTTGATGATTATAAACATCTCACACTTTCAACATAAAGGTAGTGCCTCAATATCTTTAAAGTGAACACTATTGCAGCTAACTCCAAATCATGAGTTGGACAATTTTTCTCATATGGTTTCAACTGTCTTGATGTATAAGCTATCACTTTATCATTCTGTATCAACACACAACCGAGGCCGTTCTTTGAGGCATCACTATAAATCACGAATCCTTCTGTTCCCGATGGCAAGGTCAAAACCGGAGGCGAAACAACGTTTTTTTCAATTCTTGAAAAAAAATTTCACATTCATCCATCCACTCAAATTTAACTCTTTTCTGAGTGAGCCTAGTTAGAGGAACTGCCAATAAAGAAAACCTTTCAACAAACTTTCTATAATAACCTGCTAAGCCCAAGAAATTCCTAATCTTCGTAACATTGGTTGGTTTGGGCCAATCTACTATTGCTTCAATCTTCTTGGATCAATTGATATCCTATTTTCATAAATAACGACAATTAGATCCATAAAAATTGCAGGAGCGTTAGTCAAACCATTGCATATCTAAAAATTCATAATGGCCATACATGGTTCGAAATGCATTCTTAAGAATATCATCATCTTTGATCATTAGCTGGTGATATCCTAATCTGAAGTCTATTTTAGAAAAATACCTTTGCACATTTTAACTGATCAAACAAGTCTTCTATCCTTGGTAGCGGATATTTGTTCTTCACAATGATCTTATTAAGCTCCCTATAGTCAATGCAGAGTCTCATTGACCCATCTTTCTTTTTCACAAATAGCACAGAGCTCCCATGGCGATGGTCATGATCCATTAAAGTGTCTTATAAGACATCTAGATGTGTATAAGAGCTCAGATGTGAAGCAGCCAAAGAGTCCGAGCATACGGAGTCTTTGAGATAGGTGTTGATCCAGCACAGTCAAAATTATATTTCCCGATCTGGAGGTAGTCCCAGAGCTCCCATACAAACGTCTAATGAGATCGTACTACTAGTATATCTTCCGGCTTCATACTTACCATCTTTGTGTCTATCACACAAGCTAACTAGGCTTCACAACCCTTTCTAATTGCTTTGCGAGCTTGCATAGCTGACAAGATAGGATTTCTTAGCTTAACTCTCTTCTCTTTACATCCTTGAAAAACTGGATCATCTCATTCGTTTACAAATCGTACCCTTTTCTCTCTACAATCAATATGTGCATAATTTTGTCTCAACCAGTCCATCCTAAGGATGACGTCAAAATCCAACATAATTATCTATACTAGGTTAGCTCTAAAGTCTCTATTACATAATTCAATTTTACAACCATAGCAAATCTAAGTCTCGACTCCAGGACTCTATCCCCAGGTGTACCTACCCTAAAAGGTCTATCAAGCCATACTGGTTTTATAGACAAACGTTTAGCAAATTTATAAACGAATGAGATGCTCCACAATCGAAAAGAGCAAAAGCTGGCACAGAATTTACATGTATAGTACCTGTTACAATGTCATCAGATCCATCAGCTTCCTCCTCAGTCATGGCGTAAACACGATAATTCATCTTTTTCTTCTAATCCCCACTCCCTGCTAAAAATCTCATATTCTTGTTACTTTCCTCGCCGGCCTTGCGTTTGAGGTTGGCCTTATTCTCCACTACAGCATCGTACATATCCTTGTAGGTTTTAGCTCATGATAGGACAATCGTAGACTGGAGGTCACTTTGAAGACCTTTTCTGAAATTATAGACCTTAAGTTTGTCATCCTTCATTATAGTGGACACAAATCTCCCAATAGTCTGAAATTTGTGGGCATATTCAACCATTGACATTCCACTTGTCTGAGTTAAGTTTTGGAATTCAGTAATCTTTTGAGAGCGCAGGGATGCAGGAAAATAGTTTTCCAAAAAAGCCCATTTGAACTGATTCCATGCAACTGGCTGATCTCCTTCCTTAAGAGCAGGCTCTATGCCTTCCCACTAGTTGACTGCCTCACCAACCAAGAATGGTTGAATAATTTCTGTCCTCACTTCTTCTGGTACCTCCAATAGAGCTCCACCTCACCGAGCCATTTTTCTGCTCGCAATGGATCTGGTCCAGCTCCCTCAAAAATTGAGACACCGACATCTTTCATGGTCTTATAGTGGATTTTAGTCTTCGAAGGTACCGGTTGTTAGTGGGGTGGAACTTGTTGCTGCTGCTGCTCACCTTGCCGAAAGGCCATCTCAACTACTGCTGTTATCGCCGCATAATCAATGGGTGGCATATGAACATTAAATCTAGGTTGTCTCTGGCAACGCCTAGCACCACCCGGTAACTCTCCAATAGGCTGATTCATGTCATCATCACCATCATCACTTAAGTTCTCATTTTGGATTCCACGTTTGCGTCTTATTCCTTTTCTTGAACCTGATTAACCAGAGTTCTCTGTCTTTTAGGAGCCATCCTAAAACACACAAACCGTGGTTAATCACTTATCCAATCAATTTTAATATACACATTGTAAGTGCAGAAATCAAACTTAAAAGATTACAAAACTTAAGCTCTGATACCACTAAATATCAAGCCCTCAATACCAGGACGTAACACGCCGCATTCCTAGGGTAAAACTCTAAAAAGTGCAAGGTACAATATCATGAGCAAACTAAACATTCATAAAAACAAAACAAAGTAAAATATCCAAATCACATTTGCACTATAACGTAATTGTCGTCAACGTTCATAACACTAAAATACAATATCCAACAAATTTAAAACTATCAATGTCCAAGCGAAACTAAAAGATTAATTGAATAAATCCTAACATCTAACTCCAAGCTATCCTTTTTGAACTTCACTTACCTCAATAATCCACTTGATTATCGGACCCAATTTCACCTGTAAAAACAAGTGTGTATAATGGGGTGAGCATACACGTTACTCAATAAGAGATCCGAATTCCCTTCCATTAGAACGAGTATGTTAAATTATATATATTTCCAAACTTGTTACCAACATTATAATCATGCAGACATATGTATAAATACACAATTGATTCACCGCACAAGAGGTTTTCCTACTAATATAGGTAAGTGGCATTATCAAGTGTGCAAATAATTGCAATACAATAACAAAAAGAAGGGATAATAACAAAAGTACCATCACAATACAATAATCAATAAGTGGCTCATGAATTCTCTATAGTTTTGTTGGCAAGTTGAATATCCAGTTCTAACTACTATAACCCGCTAGGAAAAGGCCATAACAAAGTCCAACTATTATAACCCGTTGGAAAAAAAGGCCATAACAAAGACTCATATAGAGTATTGGGAACTAGCTCCCACCAACTCCACCAAAGATAACCAGGAGCCAAAACAATGTAATAATATTCAAATACATTAAACATGTATAAGAGACACGTTTGTCTATAAAACCAGTATGGCTTGATAGACCTTTTAGGGTAGGTACACCTGGGGATAGAGCTGTAACACAATTACGACGAAACTTAATCCACAATCAACTACTACCTAAATTCATATTGAAACGAACATTAAAATCCTATAAAGTTTCTCAAATATATAATTATATATATATATATATATATATTTAAAACATTAATTGGATTTTGGTAGCAAGCTAATTTCTCGGACAAAATGGCTGCTTCACATATTGAAACGAACATTAAAATCCTATAAAGTTTCTCAAATATATAATTATATATATATATATTTAAAACACTAATTGGATTTTGGTAGCAAGCTAATTCCTCGGACAAAATGGCTGCTATGAAGTAGCCTAGACTTCAATCAAAATTATTTTTTAAATTTTTTTTTTTTTATAAATTGTATCAATACGTCTTGGCAGGAAACCCAATTCCAAAAAAGAATGGCTGCCAACGTGCAGCCATGTTTCCAAATTTTATTTTTTTTTAACTCAAATCAGTAACTTGATTTGGCAGTAAGCTCACTGCCAAAGTGTATCAATTTTCATAAGAATATGGCTTCGCCATAACGCGTCGGGTCTTTCTCGTCTTTTTTATTTTATTTTTAAATTACTAATATAATTCCACCAATTCTTAAATAAAAAGAGTTAGTATAATTCTCATGTCAAGAGTTTCAAATATAATCCCTAATTCCATGAGCACCATTAAATTAAATCCTAATCCTATGAGCACCATTAAATTAATTCTATAACTTCATCCACAAACATATAGGAAATCATCCAATAAACAAGGTTTAATGTAATTACTCTGAATTCTTGCGAATTATCGAAAATTCTTCACCGTTCGTCGGCTCTTGGTGACACTCTTGTTCTTTAGACAACCCTAAACTCCAAGGAACGATTATCTTTTGTATTAGATAGGAGGAATCGTTACTCATAAAAATAAATAAATAAATAAACTCTTATAATTATTCTTAAGTCTTTCCTTTTTCTCTAAATTAAATTTTTGACCCCAAATATCTTATTATGGGCCTTAAATATAATTAATGGATCACATGACTCACAAAACTTGGGTTTTACATCTTGACCTAACGTTAATTACCGATACCAATGATAAGAACAAGTCTTAATTAAATTGTCTTGATTTTGTTTAGAGTTGGACATGTACGTAGAATTAGGGAGTTCTTTTTAGTAAAACTAATGAGTTGATTAAGGAGAGCTCAAGCGATTTATGTTGGAATTTTTGTAATTATCCCATGTGATTTTATTTTTTGAAATTCCAAATATTTGATCCAATATTTAATTCTGATATTTATCAATTTGACTTAATAAATATCTTGTGATAATTATCACATTGTGATAATGATTACACTTGTGATAACTACTTACTCTTACGGCTTACGTTTTCTGATGGGGAAAAACGTTATAAATATACAGAGTATTTGGGTCCCTAGGTCTGACATTCTATCAAAAATACACCATAGTATCAGATTGTCTAGGTTTAGAAGTAATTATTTTTCTATTTCCTTTTATTTGACAGTGACCCAACAACATTGGTAATGGCTGGAGGTACTGACTTGCAATGGATGCAATATATAGGAATACGTGCTTCACATTGTCCTATAGTATAATATAGGAAATTTTTACATGAATCGAATTCATGTCGTTATATATATTGATCCATATCAACAAATATCATCTCACATTACCCAATTGTATGATATAAATCAACATGAATCAAGAAGTCCATGAAATCAATACATGTAAGAATTTCCAACATAATAGGTATGTGCAATATACAAATATAATTTCCATTCCGCCAATAACATATCCAGTACTATTATGAAACTATTCTTCATTAATAGTCTAGATCAAATAATCAGTTATACTTCTTTTATAACTTATTAATCATGGGTTCGAATAACTGAAATGTAGGATAATAAATGGATTAAAAAAAAGAAAAAAAAAGAAGGAATACAAAAACTAGACATAGGAGTTATTAGCCTTTTCAACCATTAACAAGTCATAGATTATCTGAAAATTTCAATTGTATTGAGTATAGATAACATCTTGGTGTGATTAACTTATCTTATAAGAGAGGGTTTCATATTTAATTCTTAATCTTATAAAGTAAGTTAATAGATGTGTTCCATTGCGTGGCAATGCCGCCAATAACAACAAAAAATAAACGGTTAATTTTGCACCTATAAATAGCGAACTTTGAAAGGCCCAAATTCGCCGGAGCGCAATCTTCAAACTCGGTCCGATTCCGATATGGCACTCCTCTTCAAACCCGACCTCTCTTCTCTTTCATTGCCGATTTCGATTCCCAACTTCTTCACTCTTCAATTCCCGAATAATTCCAGTTAAACTCTCCACCAAACAAACCGCAATCGCTTTTTCTTTGCTCAATTCAGAAAACGAAGGAATCGAAGAATCCAATTCAAACGAACAAGTGAATAACCGAAGCTTATCCAAACAGTCCTCATGGGAAGCTAAAGACGACGAAGGCTCTTATTATCTTTACGTGCTCGGTAAAGAGTCCGATAACATGAACATTGCCGTCGGCGCTAGGGCTGGCATTATCGATGACCTCTTCACCGGTAATTTCCTCGGAAAAGATTGTAATTTTCAGTTTATTGCTGCTTGATTTCCTATTTTTCTGAAAATTTAGGGTTAATTTGATGATGATGATTTTGTTCTTTTCTTTTTTTAATTTCAGCGGATATTGTGTTTGACTATAGACAGAAAGCGACGAGGTCTTTCGAATATCTGCAAGGCGACACTATATTATGTGCTATAAGAGACAGCAAGAGACTTTTAAATATAATTATGCCTTTGGTTTTCTTAATCATGTTGTTTTTTATGTTATTATAACTCAACATTTTTGAATTGGCACTAATGTGGGTGTTTTTTTTTGGCAGGATAAAGTCGGTAAGTTCAGCTAATCTTCATAATTGCTAAAAAAAAAATCTTATTTTTAGCTGTTTGAAAAGTGAGTATGATAGTTTTATACTACTTTTATTTGTTTATATTCAATTTTGTTGATTTTTTTTTTTTTTTTTTTAAAAATTGTAGGAAATAGTCAGCCAGATATCCAGTTGCAGTCCATTATTGCAGTTACCTGTTAATTTGTTACCATAGCACAATATTTTCTACTGCCGTTGCATTTGTACTTGTTCATTGTCTTGGTAAAGTTGTGGATGGGATGATTATTAATCTTTTTGTTAGCTTTACTTCGTGGGGTAGTTCATTGGTCATTCTCGTGGTCTTTAACCCGCTATGAATTGAACAAGGAGTAATTACTTGTATGCGTGTTTGAGTAAGCACATCGGATTTGTAAATGACAGAATCACTTATCTTCTTTAAGAACTCCTAACTGTTATTTCTGCATCTGATACTTGGTTTGTTGTCTACACAGTATGCCACATTGTGAAGAACTACATCGCTCATCTACTGAATACGAAAGTACCTCTTATTCTAGGCAAGTATACTGTACACTTTGTAACTCGCTTACAAGTTGTGATAAAAGTGAAAAATTTACCAAGTATCAACTTAAAAGATTATATATCATCCTGGCACCATTCTTTAAGTTGCAGTATTATAATGACTAATAGTAAATCAAGTATGTATTTCACTTAACTGTGTTTCTAGTATTATAGCAGCATTTGAAGTGTCACAAGTTTTTGTTTATGGCATTATGTGCTTTATTTGTCTTGAACACTTTGCTAAGGAAAAATGCATGTAATTATTGTCCATTCTATTATAGGAATTTGGGGTGGAAAAGGGCAAGGAAAGTCATTTCAGACTGAACTCATTTTCCGAGCCATGGGAGTTAAGAACCTATTATCATGTCTGCTGGTGAACTGGAATCAGAAAGAGCCGGTAGGATGATTTCTGACAACTGTTGTAAATATGTTTAGCATCAAATATTTAAAGATTATTTTTTTCCCTTTCCCAAGAGATTCTTGACATATTGGACTCTGCTGCTCTTCAAAGAATTAATGTTTTGTTAGGTTTTTCTTTTGAACAGGAGAACCAGGCAAATTGATTCGTGAACGGTACAGAACTGCTTCTCAAGTGGTTCAGAACCAAGTTAGAAGCTTTATTACTTTCACTACTGGTATATGTATGACTAGGGTTGTGAATTTGTTATCATTATCAAATTGCATTTTTATACTTCTTAATTGATCTCCAGATGGAGTCTTAGAATGTCCTTTTCCTCGCAAAATGCAATGTGCAAAAAGATTTATGAAATTTTCTCGAGTAAATGAGCACTAAAACAGATTTATGAAAGGAGAAAAAGGAAAGATAGACAAACTAAGATGACTAATTATAGGTCAGGTGAAATATTTCATCTGCTTCAGAGTCACTTGATCGGAGATAAAATGCAATATATTGCATCCATTGAACGTTCAGCATCATGGAGGCATTGAATTGTGCTCTTTCAAGCATGTTTCATGTAATTGGCTTAGTCCAAAAAACAGAGGGCAGGTGACCTGCTTTTGTCTTTCTATAGAAGTTTTATCAGCTGAGAAAACACAGTAACTAAGAATCATAAATGCATGCTCATCATTTTATAGAAGCTTTATGAACTAAGGAAACAATGTAATTAAGAATCATGAAATCTTGTAATGCGGAACTTTAAAAGCCTGTTTATTTTATTGATCTACTTTTGTTTGCAATGAATTTCAGTTTGGTTCTCTTTGATTGCAGGGTAAAATGAGTTGCTTGATGATTAATGACATTGATGCTGGCCTTGGAAGATTTGGTGAGCTAATCTATGAATTGGATATGTGAATCTATTTTCTTTTTAATCCTTTCTCTATCATCTTTCTTATGTTATATAAGCACTGAGCTTTCATTATCTTTTTCACCTGTCTCCATTTTGAAGTTAATAGAATTCCCTTCTTGCTCAGCTGAACTCATTTCACCTTGTGATCTTTTGAAGGTAATACCCAAATGACTGTCAATAATCAAATTGTTGTTGGGACACTGATGAATTTGTCCGATAATCCTACGAAAGTTAGTATTGGGCAAGTGTGGAGAGAATCAGATATAACAAACAGGATCCCTGTCATTGTTACCGGAAATGATTTCTCAACAATCTATGCTCCATTGATTCGAGATGGAAGGATGGAAAAGTTTTACTGGTACTGATAATTTTTTGATATTCAAATGGTCTGAATGATTAGACATGATCAGTGTTATATTTGATTTCTCATGATCTAAATTATTGTTAATAATACATTTTATTTGCCATGTTGACATCTTTCCATCAAGATGCAATGCCCTTATGTTTCAAGCATACCTCGAAAAACGATGTTTTAAATCTCTATTAATGTAGCTTAAGGTGAAGTTTAATCAAGAAATACATGAGCATAAAGTCTTGCGAAATTAAGATGGATTACACTTGATTTATTGTAGAATCGTGACGTGAAACATGTTAAAAGTTGACACATATAAAGCTCAGTGTCTACTAGGTTCCTGCACTTACCTGGTAAGTAATGTCATAATCAAATATAACCACTGTGTTGGAACTTGGAAGTCATGGTTAATCTCCTTTAAAATTTAAAGAATTTAAAGATTGGTGTATGTTGAGATTTCACCAGTTGCCGTACTCTAATGTATGACTACTGTTGGCATCAGGCTGTGCTTGGTTGAACTGTTGTTAGTTGCTTTACCAATTCGATATGTTGGGTCCTTTTCCGCGTCCCTTTTCCCATCAAACTTTCCCAATTGCTATTTTTCTGAACAGGCAGCCCACCCACGAAGATATTCTAAATATTGTTCTCAAAATGTACGAGAAAGATGGAATATCAAGGAATGAGGTTGCACATATTGTGAAAACATTTCCTAACCAAGGTACATCTGCTTCTTCATATCTAAATGAATAAAACTTGTTTAATCCATAAAAGCCTGAAGTTTGGATCTTAACACTTCCTCTTCTCATCATCTCCTGACATACTACTACAAATGTTTATGTGTGTCCCTCCGCTGAGTGAAAATTTAGTTTGAATTAGAAAAACATCTGCACTGTAATCAAGTTTGATAGGAACAAGATGCTGGGTGTGTGAGATGATCCCGAGCTACTAGATGTGGTTAGCACAGCATTTTTTTTTTGCCTATAATTGTAATTGCTAAATATTGATTTTGAGTCGTTTAAGGAAATTGTGGTATCTTCAATGACCTGTATGACTCTTATACTTGATAAGGATGTTCACAAAGATGCTTGATTGTCATACAGGAAATTGAAAACTGAGGCAGTAGCTCTTTCTCTGTTTCTTTCTTTCGCTTACTTTTCAAAATGTACCTGCAGCCTTGGATTTTTATGGAGCTCTGAGATCTCGAACATATGACCAGTCAATTCTAAAGGTACACAATATTCAATTTGATTATGCTTCTTGCCATAGATATCTTGCTGAAATCTCACGCACTTTTGCGTAGAATCATGTTCACTTCTTCAAATATGTATTTATAGGCACCGCATTTTGCAGATGTTGTTTAATCTCGCTCCTGCTGACAGAAATTGTCTGCAACTATAGTTTTTGAAGATTTCCGCTTTTAGAATGTGAATAATATCTGCATAGCTTGTGAATTGTCACTTATCACTTGGTAAATAAGTCTACGGGTAATGTTTTAGCAGAAAAATAACAAAATTTTAAAATAGAACAAAAAAATCAAAATGGAAGATGCCTAATGTTGAAATTGGAAAGGAAGACTGGTCCACTGATTTGTTGAGGTCTCCAAATACTACTTTCAACATGGTAATTTTCAGTGAGAAACTCATCTTAATGGTTCAAAAGCACTTTAAGGGCAAAGTGATTCTGTGTCTGGATGGAGAGAAAAACTGCAAATTATCATCCATAATCTCCTAGAGACATGTCAAAGAAGAGATTCTATGCAAAATTACTGTCACATAGATCCTTCAGCAATAAAAATGCTCCAAATCTGTTATAGGTTCACTCAACCTAATGTATAATCTTTTCCAGTAGTATAGACTGTCAAGTAATGAATACCAAATGCACGAATTAATTCTCTGATGTATGCTTTATGTGATTAGTCATCTATACATGTACTTTTAGACATCTATGCAGATAAAATTCCAATGCTTAATTTTTTTAAGATACTGTTCACTTATTACTCTAGGGATTGCATTTTCCACTGAGCTACCTTGTAGAACAATTATTCATTAACTTAACAATTTCTCATAGGCTTGTATGCCTTCTTGAAGGTAATGGTCAATTGTCTTTACTTCTTGTGTTAGCGAATAGTCTATTGTGTATAATTTACTTTTTCTTTGTCATATGTGAAAACTGTCATTTACATCTTTGCAATGCTTTCCCAGGTTAATATACTTATGAATATTTGCTTCGATTTTTTTTATATAGTGGGTTGAGGATGGTGGAGGTGTCGACAATTTGGGCAAGAGACTTCTCAAGCAAAAAAAGGATGGAAAACTTCCAGTTTTTACTCCACCAAAGGTAGGTGGATTGTATTCTTCTGTACTGTCAGTTGAGGGGGTGCTTCAATTATTTACTTCAGTTTCTGTCTAGGATTTTCCTCTTTCTACAAGCCAAGTTTCTGATCCAAGGATTACAGAACTACTGTGAAATTTTAATATCTTGGTATGTCTTATCTGTGACTTGAAAAGAAAGGTGAAGGGGAAAGAAGGTAAGAAATTAACGATTTAATTTTCTTGATAGACAAAAGCTTTTCAAATTCACATTACCAGTTATTTGATACAACTTCACCAAAAAAAAAAAAAAAATGTTATTTGATGCAAGAAGATCTCATGCTCACTCTATTTTAATTCACAACAATATCTTTTGTGTAAATACTTGCCCACCTCCTCCCAGTGGGAGGAAACAACTTGTTGTCTGGACACTTACCTACTTTGCTCGTGCAGCAAACTGTGGAAGCTTTGCTGGAATCAGGATATTCTCTTGTGAAAGAACAAAAGCTGATCATGGAGACAAAACTTTCAAAGGAGTACATGAAGAATATTGATGACTAGCTGATAAGATGCTTTGTGGTTTTCAAATGACCAGGTCATCTTTATTAGTACTTCATTTTGTGGAGAACAAATATGACACTCAAAAGATAGTCATGGATAATGATACCACAGTACAATTTTGTACATCATGAGTTCTTCACTTACAACATAAAGGCTAAAGTATCGTGCACAGGTCTTTGCTTTCTAAAGAAGCAAAACTTAGTGAATGCAGCAAGCGTTTCTGTTCCTTCCTCTTTAGGTAAAATTTTCATTCTAGTATATGCAGCGCACTGCTTTTTCCCTCTTATGTCTCTGCACATAACATGCTCAATGATGTTGGAGGGCGTATGATTCCATTTAGGAAACGTGCGTTAATTTTATCAACCTCATTGGTTTTGTTCATCAAGAGATTCCCTGATTTTATCCTTTGAGATTAGAATTTCGTTCCCAGTTCATCTCCGAAGTCATAAACGAATTTGATAACTTTGTTATGCAACATCATCCACTGCCAGCCCATACCAGCCCACCCCCTAACCATGAAATGAAAAAAGGAGATACTTCAGCCTGTTTGCTATTCGAGTGTTTATTAGTGTTATCCCTTGGCATATGTAATATGCTGCTCTTCGAAGAGTTGCATATGTATTAAGTGCAACGTCCTAAACTGAACTGAATTGAATGTCGTTATCGTGGCGTTTGGTGCAACACCTGTGTGGAATTGGAGGCCGGAAACCTTATAAAGTCCACTACTGTAAGATCAAATATCATTATCCAATTCTTAAGAAAAGATGGGTATCCAATTACTGGCAATTGGTATTTGGTAATGATGACATATTAATTTTCGGAGGAAGAAAGCAGCCGAGATTCTGCGTTTGTCGCCTATTCTACCGTGGAATTTAGATTAAACGCGCACAAATCGTAGGTCCCCAACTTAATGTGATTCTGATTGATTTAGTATTTAGTTATTTAAAATGACTAGTCGGAGGAGGGTCTTTGTCTCTCCAACAAAAGCCTAATGTTGATCATACCCTAACTTTTCATAAAAGAAAAATACTTTTCTATTTATAAATCACTTTTATTGTCGCTTTTAAAAATTACTTATTATTCAAATTCACACAAACTAAATTTTTTTAAATAATTTATTTTACGTTTTAGTTTTAATTTAATAATTTGAAATTATTCAAGAAATTTTACTACATCATTCTAAAAAATAAAGAATTTTAAATTCTTCTTTACGAATTGAATCAATTCAAACACGACCTCGCATTTAATGGTTAAGGTTTTTTTTCTTTTCTTTTTTTTTGGGGGCGGGGGATGGGGGGGGGTTTGGGTGTGGGAAGGATTTACTGGTTAAGTTCATAGTCACGAAATCGTACCAAGAAGAAAAAGAAAGATGCATTATTGCCCATCTTCAACCACTTTTGGTGTATATGCTCAACATCATGACGATGTACATGATGGAGTGGTGATTGTATTTCAGTCCCAAGAAAAATTTTAATGTTCTGATGAGTTCAACTCATAAATTTAATGCTCTTAGTGTAGTGGATACAATGTGGTGTAACGTAATAGTAGTAGCAGTTTTTACCCATTTGATGATTTACCTTACCTTTTGTTCGTGTGTACAAAGAGAAAGAGGGGCAGATCTTCATGAAGTAGTCCTTACTATATAAGGAAACTCCACTCCACCATGCCATATACTAAAAAAATTCTTACAAAATTACTGTCACAGTCGTCGATTTATTGAAATTAAAAAAAATAAAAGACTCCTTAATGTTTAATAGATTTTCGACTGATCTGCTCACTCCGGACAACATTAGAATGACTGAATGAGTCGCCCAATCCCCACCGCGCAATATTAGGCTTTGGATGGGAAGAATAGGATTGTTGGTTCTCAAGTGAAAAGCAAAAAATGATGAAGCACAGTCGTCGGTGGAGCTGTTCATCCGGTGACTGCCTTGAATTGAGGATCGAAAGTAACTTTTCATGCAGGTAGATATTTGTTTATAAACTTTGATTACATTCACGCAAGTGGTTGGGAATATTTGCCTCTAAATTTCCTTCAAAAAATAACAAAATCACTTGGTTAATTAAGTTTAAGACACGAAAATATATAGACTCTTAATTACTACTAATTAAGTTATAGATTTTTTCTAAGTTATGTACTCCAATAATTCTCACTCGTCTTGGATCATCTAAATCAAGGCCATATATATGTGTAATCATACACTATAAACAAATATCTACCTGCATGAAACACTTAGAATTTATTGAAAATTTGTCTTTTATACAGAATAAATAAGTAATTAGTGAATGATAACCAAGTATACAAATTTTAACTGTTGAATTTTTTACACAAGATTTATATGTTGTAAATATATTTTTAATATCTTTGCTCTTTTTCATTGTAATTATTTTCACGTATCTTTTTTTTTTCAATATTTTTTGTTATTTGTTACAAAATTATATATAAATTTCATTTTTTTCTTAAAATTTAAACAAATTTTCTCTTTTATGAGAACAACATATGATAATTGTATTTTTTTTATATTTCTCTTGTAGATGGCTAAATTATAATTTTCATAGTGGCACTACCAATTAATTAAACAATTAAAGATTATAGATATTTTCTAGAGTAATAAACTTTTTAAATATATGTTCATATTCTTTGTCATTAGAAAAAAAAAGATAATATCATTATCAAGTATCAAAATCATATAGATGAAATGTTTTAAAATTATATTAGTAGCGAAAATATTAATACATAATCGGATGATATTTTGATAATAATTACAAAAAAATGATTAATAAAAATTTCAAAAAAAAAGGAAAGAAATTGACTCTAATTAAAATATAAAGAATATATAAATCAAATAAAAATTATGTCTTATGTATAGGATAACTAAACAAATCAACTATATATTCTCCATATTATAAATAGGTATTATATAGTATATTAAATAATTATTAAAAATTGAAATAATAAGTTGTTCTTTTGTCTTGCTATAAAATGTAACAAATGTTAGATAAAGCAATTCTTTATCTTACTCTACAATATATGAAATACTAATGAAATATAACTAAATTACACGTTATTACTTGTTAGCAAAAAATGATGACACAATTAATATCTGTCTAAGAGCACATATTAAATATGTATACATATAGAGAATATATTATTATGTTACCTCTTAAAGTTATGATAATATTCACTTTAATACTTAATTAACGCTCTAAGCTCTTTATTCATCTTTAACGGCATAAAATGTAGTTAATTACAATCTAAAATGGTTTTTATTTTTCTTTTAGCTTCATAGGTTATAATTTTTAATAATTACACCACCACTAACTTAATCAATCATAGACAAAGACTTTTTACATAATATTGAACTTTTTTGAGATAGATATATATATATATATAAGATTCTTTATCATTTGTAAAGGATAAAATCACCATCAAATATCAAACATCATTTAATAAATGAAGTGAGTTTTCTTATCAAGATTTAGTAATGAAAATATTTACAGGAGATTAAATAATATATAATAATAATTACAAAAATGATTAAATAAAATTTCAAAAAATAAGAAAAATAAACCTAATAGGTGTGAACAAAGATATCGAAACAAAAATTATGTTTCTTGTATAAGAAAACTAACAAATTAAACTAATATGTTTTGTATATTATGGATAGGTATCACGTATATATTAAGATCATAATTAAAAAGTAAAAGTAAAAATTTATTCTTTTATCTTACTTTGAAATGTACAGAAAATTAATGAAAAATCCTCTATATTACTCTAAATGCACACAACTCGAATGAAAAATATTTAATTCTAAAGACATTCAAAATAACATGTAATTTCTATAATTTCTATTCTAAATAAATTTTTTTAACATATTGTGTAAATTAATTATGTATCCACATAGAGAATATATTGGCATTTTTCATGTTTCTTAACCTTATGGTAATATTGATATTCTGAACTCTTCCATTCATCTTGAGTGGTATTAAATATGGTTAACTCTAAAATTATATTTTGATATAATATTCTAGTATGAAATTAAATTTGCACTTATTAAATATATAAACAAAATGAAGGCTAATAAAAGTGTATGGATTTCGATTTTTTTATTTTTTGTACTTTTTCAATTAATTCCTTTTATTATATACCAAAATATTTAATATACGTTTTTATTATTTTGTTAAATAGTGAATAATTACACTATAATTTCCAAAATCAATTCGTAATATCAATCTATATCTGCTAATATAATTGCTGTCTCTTATACACATCTAGATGTGTATAAGAGACAGGTCTAAAGTACAACAATACTCACTTATTTTTTTAATATTATCATTCCTACAATTTATATGTAGTATTCTTATAGGTCTTGTGATAATTATTCTAGACTATTTTGAGCATAATCATACAATTTGTTTAACTCTGTTTACATTATCAGTAATTAATCCAAACCAATATTTCTTTGTTGTTGTAGCATATACGGTAACAACCAGTATAGTAGTTTCCAAATTTGATATTTAAATTCATTATACACCTATTAAGAATATTATTACAATCATTATTTCAGAATATTTTGGTATATGCATTGTATCATATATTGAACTTAACATACAGTGGGATTACCCCTACTATAGGGAGTAAATAAGGAAACAATGTTATATATATTCCATAATTTTTCACTTTATATAAATTTTAATTATTTATTTGTATGATTATTAATTTTGTGATTTTTAAGTTAGAACATACTCAAAAATTCTATACTCATAGATATATCCCTCTTGTAAACCAAAATTTTAAATTAAAGAAGTCACTATAATCAAGAGTCGTGAAACTATTATAGTTAACCGTCAATTAAGAAAAATTGTGCTTAAATTAAATAATCGGCTAGATTTGTCATTTTCGTTCAATTAATCCATATGCAAAAATTAAATTCAACTTCAATGTATATTTTCATCAAATTTTATATAAATTAAATATTAATTTATGATTTGTTTACTTATTAGACAAAATTAAACAAAAAATATTAGATATAATAGGGGTAAAATGATCAATATGTTTAGTTGATATAATAGAAAGACTTGACTGGTCAATATATAATATTAGGTATTAACCTATCAATGACACTAAAAAAGGGGTGAAGTATAACTAATCTTATATATAAAGCATGCAGAGGGAAGGATCTAATTAAGTTTCCCAAACTGGGCCTACTTGAATGAACAATTAGAAAAAATAAAATAATTATAGTGAATTTGGAATATTTATAATAGTTATAAAAGATTATTTTTATTATGACTAAAAAATAGAAATAATTTGAACATGCATAACAGTTACAAAATATAATATTTTTATTTTATTATTTGCTTAAATATAAATGATTTCTCTACTCCTAGAATTATATACATTCGAGTATTATGTATTTATGCCAAAATTTCGTAATAAGTTAAGGAAGAAACAATTTATTTTATTAATATTTCATACATTTTAAAATAAAATAAAGGCTGTTTTCATGAACATTCGATTCATTTTAAAGTAAGATAAAAGGACAAATTATTATTTTAATTTTTTATAATGAAATTAATATACTATATTATACCTATATGTAATATGAAGAATATATTAGTTTAATCTATTTAATTTCTTATACATTAGACATAATTTTTATTTGATTAATTTAGTCTTTACATTTTAATTAGATTCATTTTTATTTTTGAAATTTTAATTATAGTAAGTATTTTTATACTAATAAAAGTCTTCCACATATTATATATATATGAAGAAATAGATGGTTGTATCATAATCAATAGGTAGAATAGATTATGAGTAATTTAATTAATTATGTTTTCTTATTGGGAATTAAAATTTATATGATTCATATTTTATTTTTTGAAATTTTAATTATAATAAATATCTTTGTATACAAATAAAAATCTTCTATCTTATTATGTATTTATGCCAAAATAGGTGGCTGTATCCTAAAAAATAGGTAGATAAATAATGAGTAATTTAATTTTGCTTTCCTATTCGGAATTGGAAATTATATTTCATTAAGAGTGGATATTTTAGACATTACTGTCTCTTATTTCCAATGTCTTGAAGATGTAATATAAGAGACAGAAATAACATTTTTAAATTGATTTATATATATATGTGTACTTAATGAAATTAATTAAAAAGAGAGAAACATTTATATATGTTTTCTATTAGGAATTGTAATTATATTTCATTAAGGGTGGGTATTTTAGTCATCACGTAATTTAATTAATTATGTTTTCTTATTGAGAATTAAAAATTATATGATTCATTTTTTTATTTTTTGAAATTTTAATTATAATAAATATTTTTATGCAAATAAAAATCTTCTATCTATTATGTATTTATGCCAAAATAGGTGGTTGTATCCTAAAAAATAGGTAAAATAAATAATGAGTATAATTTAATTATGTTTTCCTATTTGGAATTAGAAATTATATTTTATTAAGGTGGGTATTTTAGGCATTATAAAAAAAGTAGAGAAACACTTAAAATGTGTTTTTCTATTAGGTATTAATCTAATTATATTTCATTAAAGGCGGGTATTTTAGACATTACAAAAAAAGAGAAACACTTATATATGTTTCCTATTGGGAATTGGAAATTATATTTCATTAAGGACAGGTATTTTAGGCATTACAAAAAAAGTAGAAAAACACTTAAATATGTTTTCCTATTGAGAATTGGAAAATATATTTCATTAAGGGAGGGTATTTTAGACATTACAAAAAATGAAGAAACACTTATATAAGTTTTGTATTGAGAATTAGAAATTATATGTCATTAAGGGCGGGTATTTTAGTTATTACAAAAAAGGGGAGAAACAACTCGCATATATATCAATAGTAATATATATATATTACTATTGTATTAGGAAATTTTGAATCTTATCCCCAGTTGAATTAACCAATACGGAAGCTGAAAAGGAAAGGATGAGAAAGAAGCCTGATAGACAATTAGACACATTATTCTCATATAAATGAAAGGAGATTATTGACTAATTAAGAAGTAGTGGCTTCTATCTGTTGCTTTCATTTCCTGTTCTACCTAAAAATTATGCTACTTGTTTTAGTTAAAGAAAATGATATGCAAATTGTCATGACCATTATTCTAGAATTCTCTTAAAAGAAAACCCTGAGAAATTACCACACCAGATTAGCTAAAAGAGATGTTGACCGTGCTTGCACAATTGAGGCAAATAATTATTATTTTAAGTTATTAACCTCCTAAATTTTTCATATTCATAGCTTAAAACATCAAAGTAATTGTTGAGAAATAATTAAAAACTCTTAACACATCTAGATGTGTATAAGAGACAGGAGTACAGTCGATCTCAGTATGAGACTTGTTCAACCCTTTGAAGTTAGATCTAAATTTTTAGATCTATGTAGATTTAGATTTATAGATTTGCTGAGATATTTTTTTACATTTGTTTGTAATATGTAGATAGGGCAGATTCGTTTATCAGTTTGCATTTTAATCAGTTGTAATGGCTATTTTTTAATTTTTGATTATTAAAAAAAATGTAACAATTATTAAAATATATTTCTATGTAAACTAAACTTAATTAACTAAAATTTGTAATAGACACAAGACAAAAATTTGACTAGAGGCATTGAGCAAAGTTGAAAGCTAGCTTAAGCCCTCCAATTTGAATTTTGCATAGGATTCTTGTCTTGTTCATAGGGGATCATACCCTAGCTAATTTGTGCAAGTCGGTGATATCTCAGGTTAACGTCATTTACATGAAGGCTAAATTAAACTTAATTAAGGGACATTTGTGCTTAATTAAGTACTACTTAATTAAACAAAATGAGAGGGGACATGAAGAAGTGAAGAAAGTTAGGTGCCACGAGGCTTCCAGACCTCAAAAAGTTCTAAAAAAAGGTGACTTGTCTTGCACTAAAATTTGTTAGTTGAAGTTGACGAAACACAAACGAAAGCCATATATAGTCCAATTCACACACTCAAATAAGATTATTTGAGCAAAATGCATTTCATTCACTTTATCAATCTCTGCAATATATCTTTTCTTTCTTGAAAATAAAAAAAAATCACTTTAAAGTTCAAATTTTCACGAGAATTATACTACTTGAAATTTATTACTCAAAAAATAACATAAAATATTATATGAAAGGATAGGCAGTTTGACAAGGACACATATAGACTAATCTTCACGTGAAAACCTAACGAGCGTCAAGTATTAATTTTGTATTAAGTATTTTGAGCAATCAAGAACGTTTGTATTAATTCAAGAATTGCATTTCATCAACACGACTTTCAGATCTTTAATCTTGTAATATTTCTTCCAAACAAGTTATCTCATTAATTTCTCTAACTAAAATATTATGCATGTTATTAATAAGTATTCGAACTATACATCTATGGGAGCTGAGACTATGTGGTGGATATCAGGACGGACGCAAGAATTATATCTTGAGATTAGTCTATTTAATAATAACATACTTATTAAAATTAATTTATATTTTTTAAAAAAAATTAAGAGAGAAAAATATAAATTTTATAAGAATACAAATTAAATTTTTAAAATTTATAAGGTAAATTTTATAATTTTTAAAATTTTGGGTGCCGTGGCCCGTCCGCCCCTAAATGACAGCATCTTTGTTTAGTAAATTATTTGCATACAACCATGAACATTATAGTCAACCCACCATCTTTTGCTAGAACCCGTGCTACTAATTTACTAAACAAAGATGCTGTCAGCCCATTGCACGAATCTTCTCTCGATTTCCTAAAGCACACCGAAATTCATATATATAGAAATGCATGCTTAAAAATGTATAAATAATTTACACTATTATTTTGTTCAATTGACGTCATAAATTTCAATATATATATATATATATGTAAAACGTGTCTAGAGATAGTTGAAGAGTTACGTAGCTAAATACCAATCCATCATATTTTTTTTTTCTTTTGGGAGTAGAGCACCAATCCGTCTTTACAACCATACAAAAAAATATTTTAGAGGTAATTGAAATGTTATACTTCATTTTTTTGTTTATTTATTTGCTTGGCAAGAACGTGAAATGGACTCAAAACTAACTGACCATATGTTAGAAATCTAAATGGAAAGAAAAATCATATTTTTTAAAAAAGTAAAAAAAAGAAGATTTGGTCAAAGGACAAAAATATCCATCCTTTTGAATCATCCTTGGAAATATATGTTTGTTTGTCTTTGTCTAATTGGCTAAAATCTTCTTGTCAATCAATTTCAAAACCAAACGAATATTTGATTTTAAGCAGTTTTATATAGTCAATGAGTAAGATGAACAATCTTTGTCATTCCCCTTAACTACAATTTTTTTTAAAAAAGATTATTAACGTTTACCACCTGGAAATAGACGGCAACCGATACTCACCCACCAACCTATCAAAATTAGTGAGACCAACATTTTATTATTACTAATCAAATTTGTAAAATGTGATTTGGTACTCTACAACAGCTTCTTCCTAAAATTGGAAGCTTAATTATAAGAGGGCAATGATTCTCTTTTCTCTATTAAGAAAGGTTTCAATTATATTTATTTACATCTAAATATTCTATAAACATTCATCATTATCTCCTTTCATTTTTCTTTTGCATTAAAAAAAAAAAAAAAAAAAAAACCAATCATGTGTCCTCTTCTTTTACTATAAATATCTACTACTTTAATTTGTGATAAAAAAACATCAATTATTGCACATATATAGTAGTTTTACTCTTGATGGCCTGCTAAACCTTTTTTTTTTTCCTTAATTAAACAACTCCGGAAGATTACTTCCATTTAACAGTTAATCTAAAACAACTTTCTAGATCCTGAAAGACCGCTTAGTGCAACATTTTGACAAGGTTTATGGTGGTTATTGTCCCATAAGTGATATCATGATAATTGTTCAATAAATAATAACAAAAATAGCTATTTAAATTGAGTGACTTAATTTATTAAAAATAAAAAAAGACATATAAAAACTCTTATTAATTTTTAAACAACTAATAAAATATTTAATATTTACTCCACGGTCAACATAAATTTTACCGCTACTCTTATCTCATACAAACAATTATCAAGAATAACGTTTTACATTTGTTACTCATTGGAGTAATATTTTATTTCATTCTAAGATTGAAACTTGAAGATGATTTAAGAGCTTATTTTAGAAAATCTAGATTGCAGTTTGAAACTGGCAATAAATGTGTATAATCAAGCTGCTTATACACAAAATGAGAATAAAGATAGGAAAAGCACTAAAGAAAAAATCTAGGTACCAATATAGTTTGTTGATTATTTAGGAACCATCATTTCTTACTATTACTCTCATTATTTCAAAATAATTGTCCCCTTTAGTTGGTACACACGAATTAAAGAAGTTATTAAATTGGATCAATTTTGTAAAAAAATAATTTAAAGTGATGAAATTATTTTTTTTCATTAATATCTCAAGTACGTAATCGTTCCTTAATGAATATGGTATTAAAAGTAAAGTTTAAAAAATATTTTTTAATTTTTTAAAATAACAAATAATATAACATAAGATAAATTATTTAAAATGACAATTATTTTAATAATAGAGAGATCGATAGTCCATTTTCATTTCATTTAAGCAGGGAATCCATTGCAAAGAATGTCTCTAACTTTGAGGTGATTAAAAAACAGTCACACCGCCCCAATGACATGTAGACCAATTTGTCTATGAGACTTTTTGCCCATTATCCACTAGAAACTTGACACGTATCCCAATCCATTAAAGTCAAAATTGTTCGGAAAAGGGACAAAAACATAGTAATTGTCCTCTCATTGCAGAAACCACGTGTCCCATATAATTTCCTTTCTTTTCTTTTCTCTCCAACAATAAACACAAGAAAAAAAAGAAAAGAAAAGATAAGATAAGCCACCGCTACCGTCACGTGTCGGTGAAATAGATTCCAACTTTAAAAAGAAAAGAAAAGAAAAGAAATCACAATCCACCTCAAAAGTGGCCTCAAACGGTTAAACTTAAGTACTCGTTATTTCGCTCTTCACTCTGTCTTTCTACTTAAAACCTACACACAACACACACTGGCAAGGCTGGTTCGTTCAGTTTTTACCAATCAAGACTTCCTTGTTTGTTCTTTTGTGTGTGTTGTGTGTTGTGTGTGTGAGGGAATTAAAGAAGGAATATAGGTCTGGCCGGGATAAGGGTGTTGCTGAGTCGACTCGGAGGAGGTGGAGGGGGGAATAATAATAATAATAATAATAATAATAGGAAGAGAAGAGTGAAGAAAAAGATGATAGATTGGTGGCAAAAAATGGTGTTTCCTGTTAGAAGAGTTTGGTTTGCTGTTTCTGCCCGTGTTAAAGTGTATAAGAAATGGTTTGTTTCTTTTCTTTTTCTTCTTTTCTCCATCTCATTTCTCATCTTTCTTGGATGAATGATAACATCTAATCAAATTCTTTCCCCACAACACCCACCCAAAAAAAAAAAAAAACCTGCAATGCTTTACCATTTAAATAAATTTTTTTTTTGCCAAGAGAAAATGGGAAATGAATGATTTTTTTTTTTTTTTTTTGGTTTGACATAGTTATTAGTAACTTGTTGATGGGTTTTCCTTATTCTCTCTTTTTGAATGGAGTTGAGCTGAGATTAGTTAAGACATTCTTGATTATTTCTTCTTTTTTTTTTTTTCCTTCTGTAAAAAATTGATATGATGGATGGGAATTATTGTAATTGATTTGGTGTATGGGAAAGCCATCAGCGGAAAAGAAAGGGAAAAGTTGACAGCAACAAGAAACTATGGAAGTTTTGCTTGCATTATACTGTTTGTAGTACGTATTGGGAACTTGGTAGTTTTGCTAGAAAATGTATTATTGTGGACTCATACCTAATTTCCCTTTATTGGAATTACCGTAGGAGAGCGGATTGTTGCATAAAAAACTCTTTAAAATATACTTTGCTGTATATGCAGATGAGCTGTTAAAAGATTTAGTGTAAGGTGAATGAAAGAGTAAAAACTTAAAAAGTGACATCTTGATGGTAACTACTAGAGAATACAGCATCTTAAATGGCGTTGAAGCAAAGCATAAATGTTTGGACCTTTTGTTTTTCCTGATAAAATTTAGGGAGAAAATCATCTTTATTCTTGCTTCGTGGAATATATTCCTTTTTTTGTTCAAGAACTTTATCCTGAGTTGACCTCCCATTGAAATTGATGCCTTGTCGGAGTATTTTATTGTGATAGACTGATTCACCAGGAGCATCAAAGGCCTTTACTGACAATATGGTTGATGATTTTATTACCATTTTAATTATAAATCTAAAACTGTTACTTACTTGATTGGGTATTGGGTCTTGACCATTGGTAGCCAAGTATTTGATCTGGAACTTACAGGACACTTGAATAAGCACTAGTCATGTATTGTTAATTATGTTAGTATAACAAATAAGGAATATTCTTAGAGGAAAGGTCATCAGATCAGAATTGGTCTTGATGGTTTAGATCAAGAGCAGATATTTTTGTGTTAAAGCATAAGGATGATACCGAATGGACCTTTATTTAACTGCTACGGCAAAATATACTCGCCAAGAAAGGGTTGAAGCAATATTATAAGTTTCTAGGAGTCTTTATTAGTTCTTCTGTAACCCATGTCTTTGAAGGGTTCTGGACATTGGAAGACTCCAGTGTTGATGGCTACTGGCACTTGGCAAATTTTCTAGAAGACAGTGACTGCAAGATAATGTGTTAGGACCCTTTTATTTGGTGATGAGGAGTTTGGATACTATTGGAGTACTATTGCTGCTATTAGTGATAAACTAGAAAGCTAGACCCACACATGGCCATTAATTGTTGCCTTTATATTATATTACTGTTGTAGGTGTTTCAACAGCAATACTATAATACTAGAACTTATAATTACCCCCGACAAAGTCATTTATATGTCAATTTTTTACTCCACTAGAATGAGAAATTTTAACATACTGCTGTATGTGATTTTCGTTTATGCTTCTTGAGATGAGTGATCTTTTAGTGGTAATACCATCTTAAAAGTACCAGCACAGTTTTGTGATACTTTTCTATGAAGTGCTTTTAAGATTCCACTAACAGTTGTGTATAGCTATTAGGTTATTTAGGTTAGTTCCAAGCTAACAAATATTGCCTCATTTGTGGATTTGTGGAATAATGCTTCATTGGACCTAATTTGGATCCCAAGTTGTATTAAAGAAGTGTATTTGCAGAGTCTCCTGGCAGTACTTGAATTATTCTGAAGTCTGAGTGCCAAATGATGGTCGAAAGACCTTAGAACCAGCCAGAATTTGCACTATTTTGTTCTGTACATTCTGTGTGGAGTAGGATAAGCAGAAAAACTACTGGACCCATTTTTCCTTTTGGTTTGTGCTATGGTCACAGATATAGATACTTCTGTTCCTGGAATCTAGTTCCTCTGTCTGCTTTTCACAATTGCAAACCTTAAAAAAAGTAACTAGAGCTTTCAGCAATACCCTATGCCAATGAACATTTCTATCTTTATTCAGAACAAATCATCCACGTATTGTTCAGTGTCCAAAAAGCTTACAGATTCTGTTCTGCTGTCTTGTGCAGCTACTTTCAGTAATGCACATACTAATCAATTTCACATGAAAACGAGAAGTTTTTTAGATGTGTTGCACTTCTAATCTTGACGATGAATTTCTTCTAGTGTATAATATGGCTAGGTATCGCTTAATAACATGCTGATCCTACGGATCTTTTTGTTGCCTTCAGGTGCTGGGCTTTTGAAACTCCGGGATGATATACAAACTTGTGGATATGAGGACGTACAAGTGATGTGGGAAATGCTTAGAAGAACAGAATCAGAGTTGATGTCTCGGCACACTAAGCGTAAGCACAGGCAATTCTGGAGGATCTTTGAATGGTCCAACCATAATCCTCCCTCATCCTTCGCACCAAAACCTGCTCAATGATCAACCCCTCTTTACTTCAATAAAGTTGTTACTGCCGATGATATTCCAGAGCAAGACATGAATGGAATCATCATTTCTCAAGCCTGCAGCAGCACATCATGTGGTTCAGACCACACTGCTTATAGTCTGTCCATATTAATGTAATATGAAATGTGTTATGTACTTGGCTCCTCCTTGTGGACATGTGTAGAGGACAGAGGACTGTTACAATGACAAAATTCAGATGTAAATATTGTGTTTTTATCATGATCCAAAAATCATCTTACAGCAGAAAGGAATTCCAATGAGTTCAATTTTCCTTTTGTGAACTTGTTGAGAATTCGCGCTTAAGAGGATCAAACCGGCGAGTGAAACGAAGTGTTGTTGAGTAGTGCATATGTTGCCATTATATCATAGTAATAAAATGTCATTGCACCTACCTCAGAAAAAGCCTCAGTGTAATACAGTGATGAGAATAAATGTATTTCCCTTTTAATGCTAAATCCATGAAACCAGTCTGTCTCCTTGCTGGATTCAATTAACAGTGGGTTTTACAAAGAATAAACTAGTAAATGATAAATTTTCAGTCAATGATTGATTTGCCAAGAAAAACAAACAAACTAACAACAAAAATGTAATCAAACTTTGTCATAATCTGCTAGCACATAACAGCAGGGGTATTCTTCATTTACCCCAACAAAAGGTGAATTAGCTCAAGAATCATAAACATTTCAAAGGAGTTCAATAATTTGAGTGGCCAGGGAGAGTTTCAAGCACACAACAGACATTGTAATGTTTCTTGAATCTCCAGATTCAGAAAAACAAAGAGGATTGAATGGGCAAAACCAGCATATAAGAAGGATATCATCAACTGATCATTTGACGGGCAAATACTGTCAAATTCTTCTTGCAAGACTCAGCAACACAATCCAAGCAACGAGCATTCAATCAATCATCAGTAATGCTAATTGTGAGAAATAGTAAAAACTGGAAAGTGCAGCGATATAATCTGCAATATTTCCAGGCAACCAAACAAAATGTCATCCACCGTTCGAAGGGTAAAAAATATGGATGATAACAAAAAAATAACGTGCTGAATGGTTCCTTCCTGCTACAATACAGATTGTCTACACAAACTGTGATGCACGGAATTGCATGACACCTATGAAATACACACTGATAATGTGCATCACATTGCTTATCTTTCGATGCATCTTTCTTCACATCCCTTAATTGATGACATAAAGGAAAGATTGATTGATAAATGAATTTGTCACTTATATTATGAATCTTCCACAATCATGAGACAGAGTCTTTTGCAATAACCATGCCAACCATTTGACTCCAAAACCTCGTCTAGCATAAATGCTAATGAAAGGTGGCATTTTCCTTTTCAAAAAAAAAAAAATCAGGAAAATATAATTACCCAAAGATGGAGCATTGAGCATTAAGGTAGAGAAGATTCAGTAGAAAGGTAGTTCTCATAGACAAATCAAAACTGACAAACGTTATTTCATATATCACCAATAAGAATGAACATTACTCGAACAAATATTTTGGTGAATGTTGTTAATTAGATTCCAATCAATCTTGACGTTGGAGTTACATACACGTGAACTCTAGCATGACGCAGTTTCACCTTTCTACTAAAGTACCTACACTACACATTATTCCTGCAAAACTGTTCTAAATTTCCTCATCAACTGTAAATTACAGGAGAGAAGCAGAAATATATATAAAGTGAGAACAATGCTAATTATACAACAGCGCGACCTTTGGCCACTTTCTCTTCAAATCCCTCTCAGATGTTGCTGACAAATTGGGTCTTCCTGGTAGATTGCAAGCCTATGGCAGGATGGGACAAGGATTCCCTGCTCTGGTTCCTATCATTTTAAGAGACAGTTTTACCTCGAGCAATAGGCTGGTTGGTTCAAAAGGCCATGAAAGAGAAACCATCACATTACTTGCTGTGCCGTAAGCCCAGAAGCATGCCCTCTGATCCAGTAGGGACCAATCCTCGTCCAGCTGCATAACAACTAGTCCAGGTGCACAATTTTATTCTTCATATGAATGTGCACAAATTTTCTCCAGCAGCAATGGCCAGTCTTCACCAAGTTGCTGTGGGTTCAGCTCCATGGCAACCCTAAAATCTTGCAAAGAAATTGGGCAATGAGGTCTATGTTCTGGCATGACTTCTAATGGCCTACTACTACTTTGCATCTGATAAAGATAACACCAGGCCTGACACCATTAACAAGCTTCATAGGTGCCTGGTGTTTCTTGTTCCTTATTGGTTCATGTCCGGATCTTGCTGCCACAAGATCAATACACGAGCTAATTAAGCCTTTCAAGTAAACATCCTTACCATTATTCAACAGATTAGCACAATCCATTGATACCCCTTCAAGGCCCTGTGATGCAGCAATCTGCTCCATTCGTTCTTTCATGGTCACGCTGTCCAACAAGACATCAGAGTTGAAAGTACTAACACATTTACTGCTACTAGCTATGGGCAATGCTCTGCGTGCCCCACCTACACTAACTGGGCAAAATGGAACTCCAAGCGGGGCTTGCAACTGACTCCTAGCATGCACATCTTTCCCATCTCCTACATCCAGTACTTCAATCTGGTCCTTGCTATGTACAGAAACTGGAACATCTTGTGGTCCCTTTATTGCTGAAAATTTAACAGGGTGGTGAACTGAAGCCTCCTGCACATTCTCTGCCTGTTGTGCAAGCCCTTGACGATGCTGCACTGATCCTAGAAGATCAGATGGATGAGAAATCCCGTTCTCCAAAATCAAATCAAATTCACTCGACTCTTTAATTTCTAGGTGTTGAGAAGAAAAATTTGTCTTCCCATTTGGCAGTTGCCCAAGTGCACTGCGACGATCCCCAGCTCTTCGATCGCGAAACACAGTCCTGGCCTTTCGGGGTGATAAAGGCAGAATGTCACCGTTTGACAAACCTTGTGGATTGGAAGCCTGCACTGCAGCATTGTGGGACCCATTTTGCTGGTAATCATCACCAGAAGTCTCTTTACTCCCAAATGCAGTAATAGACTTCACAATATCATTGTCACGACTAGGTGGCGGAACTTTTGCACTACAAGCATTCTTCAAGATCGAGCGAACGAACTGATTATGCAGGGGAATGTTTTCTCTGCCTAGAATCCTAACAGAAATCTTATTAAACTCAACCTTGCTAAGCTTCAAACTCAATAACCTATTCAAATCAATAGAAATACTGCTTGGAGAGTCTGGCAAGCAGTATTCCTATGCTATCTGAGATTTGTACTCAGCAAGATTGATCCGCGAATGCTGCTGTGGCGGTTGCATTTCTCTCATCACATAAACTCCATCAACAACAACAACAACAAAAGAAACAGTATAATATCAAACAATTCCCACAGAACACCACTAAATCAAACACCCCCCAATTAAACTACTAAATTAGGGTTTTGTTCCAATTCCAAAAACCCATCTTCCACACAAGATTCAATCCCTCTATAAGCAAACCCAACAATGCCAAACCAAAACCCACCTCCGAAATCCACACTTTGAAGAGTATAAGGATTGGAGGGATTGAGTTGACATCCTGAGATCCCAATTCCCCTAACTAACTCTCCCTCCAAAAACCCAATTCCGCAAATTTTCAAATTCCAATTCCAGAGAACTCAAAACCAAACATTTATTTCCATTTTACCGCTCAAAACCCCAATAAAAATTTACCTCTCTTAACCTCCAAGTAAACCCACAAATTCAATTCCCAATTTCAATTAGTAGTTACAACCAATAATTCCCACAAAACCACCAAATAAACTGAAAATGCCACCTTTTATCAAAAGATTCAAGCTTGAAGTTTGCCACTTCAAGTTCAAATCTTTTCTACACAATTCCAATAAAGAATACAGATTTAAGCTTAAAAACCCACAGAAATTATTTTACATAAAAAGCCAAAGAAATTCATGGGCTCACCTTACTCAAGCTCCTAATACTGATTTGGATTCTGGGCCTCAAAAATTTGAAAAAGAAAATAAATACTTCAGAAGTATTTACTTGTTCTTTGGAACCCAGTTGCTTCTTCCTCCATTGCTTTCTCTGTCCTTCTTATTTCTTCCCTTTCTCTCTCTAAAAATTGCTTTGCATTCCAATTTTCCTCTATAATGAAGAATTTATTGTCTTCTTTTTTTGAATCAGAAATCGAAGACCCTTCTTCTCTGCCCCTCTTTCTCTCTCTCTGATATACCGCTCTTCCCTTCGATACTCACTTTCTCTCTCTTCTTTTCTTTTCTTTCTTTTTCTCTCTTTTTTCGTTTTTGTGTCTGATTAGAAAGGATTAATGTTTTTTTGGGTATTTTAATATTTTTAGTTGTGGTTTTTATTCATGTCAGCTTCTACTCTCCACGCTCTTGTTAGCAACTGAAAAACACTCGCGGTAGTAGTGAGAGTTTTGAGTGACGTGTTGAGTTGTCAGTGGATGTGACCCCTAAGCGCGTCTGAGAATATAAGTAGTTTATGGATATCAACTAGTATCTATTTTTGTTTTTTTGTTTTTGTTTTTAGTTGAGTATCTAAAAGAGTGATTTGTTTAAAGAAAATACTAAATTAGTGAGGTAAATACAAAATTCCTTCCAACATTTAGGTGAATTTAGAATCAATCCTTGTGAGGTTTTTCATGTCCTTCTTTTGAGAAGAATTAGGCTAAATAACTAGTATAAAAAACAAAAGACAATAGCATGAAAAACATTCACACATTTCCTTTTTAAAATGAATTTGCAATTCGAGCAATTTTTCGTGTTTATAAATCATACATTCATTGGTTTTGAAAACGTTATTACTCGAAGTGCTTGAGTACTTAAGTACTAGTAGTACAAAGTTAGAAATCCACACATGTTTGGTTTTTTTTTTTTAATTACTTAGTATTCAAATACATCACTTAAACGTTTGGTTCTAATTTTTTTTTTTGGTGAGACAAATCCTAAATCGTGTGATCAATCTCATGATATGTATATTTCAATACTTGAATTGCAAAGCCTCTTACGTGTAAACAAACATGAAACTCAATTTTAAGAGTATCAAGAGTCAACTAACAATATATATATATATATAAACCAGAGTACATAAATAGACCACAGCTTTGGCAATGGCCTTGTCTAATGCCCGATTTCCTTCTTTTAATCTTTGTGAAATTCTAAGGGAATTATTAATCTTTCTGAAATATGAGAAATTTAAATCAAACTTTTATCTGATTTCCTATTTCTTTACATATTGTTTAGGCCAATTTGGACCATATTTGACTAATTTTTTACTAGGCCAAAAATCTGGAATATGGCACTGATTATTGACCTGGCCAAGTTTGAGCTATAATTTAAATTGAGACTTTGATTGATTCATAAATGATTTTAACTACACAAATAAGCAGACAGTTCTGCTTCTGCATTCAACCCTCATTGTCAAGCTAACTTTGGATGTATTAACTCCAGAAAGCTACTACCGTATAAAGAGTTCAGGAGACTACAGGAAAGAAGAAGAAACCTAATTGAGGAGAAAGGATAACTGTAAAAACTCTATAGGACTTGTCATTGAATAGTTAAGAATTAACTTATATGATCAAGATTAATATTAAATTTTTGGCATATTGGGGATTAATTTATAAAAATAAATAAAATAAATACACCCAAGCCCATCAATTGATATGGTTATATTAGGAATCTTTTCTAAAATCTTGTGACTACATGCATAACAAGTTGTGATGAACTGATACTAATAAATAGACATGAAATTTATACTATAAAGGTAATTCAACAGTTACCATCTACTGTGTTCTTCATTGTTCAAACAGTCAAAGAACACCTAACTGTGAGATCATGCAACATGAACCAAATAGCAGGGCAAAACATTCCTCTGGTGTACAAACTGAAAAACATTCATCTGGTGTAGATATTAAAATACGTAGGACTTCAAACTTCAAACAAGCTACTACCAACAGACATTGCTCATACATTATCAAACATCCAATAACTCACTTCAGCTACATATTTGACAAAAAAATTTCTCCTTTGTGTGAGCTAATGTGCGCACAAATGTGTAAAGAAAACAATACATTTCTTCATATTATCCTTTAAAAATCATTTGAAGAACAGATAAAGGAGATGCAGTTCAGTGTATTCAAGCTTTCTAAGTGACAGGCTTAACGAACTATTCATCTTACTGCCAAGAAGATGCAAACTTTTTCCATGGGCATTCTTCCAAGATGTACTTTCATGGCCTTTGTTGCAATGTAACTACAACTGCAGCAGGTGGTAGTCAAGGGCCTCAATTTTGCATACCCCACACTCCCACAGAATGCAAACAATATCCAAGGTTTCCCATTCCCTTGGGCATTATTTGTAGAAAGATATCATTGTCGAAACAAAATGCAGCAACAATTGCTCGATGTATGTGAAAAAATATTCAACAGATACTATGGTCACGTCTGATTCATAACTAAATTAATTCACAACATGGAATGTACTCAAATCACAGAAGCAGCAGTACAGTCTCTTAGCAACAGGAAAGTACTTATTGCCTCGGCTAAGTGACTGCACCGCAAAACGTGGTTACACTATTTGCCTTTCACTTCATGATAAACCAGTATAGTGGACATACATTTCAGTATATTGGGCCAAAACAGGTCAGCAACCCCATCGGCACTAAATATTAAACAGAAGTATCTCTCAAAAGCAAGAAACCAGCCAGGTCTAGGAAAAACACCAGGAGGTGGTGTCACAAAGATACAGTGGACAAGCATATAAAACAAGCTTTATGAAAGAGTAAGCAAGCAAATTGAAAAGGCTGCATTTACCACAAACTTCAGCTTCGATCTGTTACTTTCATCCTTTTAAGAGACCAGGCATTCCTTCTCTTGACATACACAGTACAGCACATCAGAGATCATGAGGCTGAAAAAGAAAAAATCCTCCCATCATAGTTGCAATGCTGTAGAATCTCTTTGATTGAATGAGCCACATCCAGATGAAAAAGGGCAGGCAACATGCTCAGATTTGGGTGCACTAAATTTCTTTCTCATGGTCAATGCACAAAAGGAAACCAAGTTTCAAACTTCAGTAATTCTTGAAAACCTTCAATGCATTCAATCAAATAAAAATCAAGAAAACTTAAAAAAGTGAACCTATCAGATGGATAAAGCTAGGCTACAACACAGTGGCAGGGCACCACCACTCTTACACACATCTAGAAAAAAAAAATCAGTAAACTGTTTCTTGACAGGGATGTACTAGATCGTTTTAAGTCCTTTTGGAAAGAGTGAGAAAGTAAAAAGAGCAGTGATCTGTTTCTTATACAGATCTGTTACTGCTAAGAGACTCAGTTAATACATAACACAAAATTTTGGTGTATAAAATTTGAGGAATTCAGCTCATATGATTTATTTGCAACATAAGCAGGAAGAGAGAAGTACAAGCAACATCTCCTCAAAATCAGGTGATGAGGGGGGAAGCCACTGAAGTACTGAACAATGAATATCCTGTACTGGTCCTTGAAAGCGCATGTATATATACATGCTATCATCGAGGATGTCTATAAAAAAATAAAAAAAAATAAAAAAATTGTATAGTAATTCTACAAAGATAAATAGAGAGGTGAAATGAAACTTACCAGTAGTTGTCTTTAAGGTTCAAGAACTTCATAAAAGCTATTGGTAAAGTAATAGAGATCAGTAATTAGCAAAAAGTTGGGAATTATTAACAATGCTAGGATTTTCCAGAACTCTGGTATCAAATCTATATAGGACAAGGATGGTTAAAGCACCAGCAATCAACCGACTTACTGTTCCATTCTATGTTTCACTTTCTTTTCAGAGAAATGCTGCGACCCCAATTACCGCAATGAAGTTGATGAATTCTCGTGGTGGATCAGCTCGACGCTAGCTACTTTGTTTCAGCACCCTGTTGAAATGGATTTATATATAGATGACGTAAAAAACCAATCTAAGGAGAAAAGGACAAAATGCTGAAACTGAAAGTAGTTTTGCGATAAATAAAATTGAATACAGAAGTCCATCCATTTTGGCAATTTCATTTATTAGAAGAAACAATAATTAGGTGTGACAGAGAAAGAAACGGTAACGTAAAACAGGGACTGGAGCATAAGGATATTCTGAATTTTGGATCCATCGCCACAGAGGTATTCTGCTCTCCACCAACTTTATCACTCAGGCCATCTATTTGAGTATTCAAAAAAGAAAAAAGAAAAGGAAACAGAAATGCAACCTTCTATGAGAAAACATAAGTCATCAGGAGCACAAAGTATGATTCCAGCAGATGGAAAGAAGCATCTCTCCTGATTCTCAAAAGGCTGCATGTATATTGTGACAAGCTCTAAAGTTGGCAATTAATCAAGGTTCAAAATCAATTGACCTTTCTGATTGTACATCCTAGCGACTCCCCTCACAAAGTAATACTATGTGTGGATCATGCATGACACCAATACCTTTCTAAGAGTCACTGCTGAAATATTGATGCAATTTACAGAAAAAAGGAAAAATAGTGATCCATCAAGACTGAGCAGAAAAGTGAGCACCAGACATTCACAATCAGAAAAATCAAAGAGGAAAAACATAAAATTGCATCTGTATATAGTCTAAATTAGAGATAGATAACTACAGAGATGACATTAAGCCAACTCGCAGGTTTCAAAGAGGTTTATAATTAGGGATCTAGATATGGCAAACAAAATCATGTTATTCAACACTATCCCGCCACACCCTTTTTCTACAAAATAAACCAACAAAAGAGCCAAAATTGATTTCAATAGTTTCCATCCCAAGAGCTTAAGAAACGACCTTATGAAGAGACATTACAACCCAAATCAGATTGATTTACGAATTCAAGAAAAGAAACTAACCACCATCATATTTAGATATTTAGAGTGCAAAAAGGACATTACTGAAACTGTCCAACACGCACAAAATGAAGGGAAATTACATAAATAAATCAAAAGAACCTGTAATGGATTAATTTAGTGTAGCACATCAATAACCCACTGTGATGACCAAAATATGAAAACTGATAAAAGAGGATTGCAGAATTACAAGAGAACATCACAGGAACTCCAATTGAAGTTCAAATTAGTTGGTGCTAAAAATCAAGTAAATAAAATCTCTAACCGAGGGTCACTAGTTCGTTTCATATCATTTGTCAGCACTCATTGCATCTCCTTTCACAAAGAATTCACAGGGCCTAGAAAGTTATATATAGTTTAGTTCTCATGGTGAATACTTATGCCAAATATACTTTATAAACAGTAAACACAGGAATCCTGGTCTCTTAGTTCTGGAAGTATTATCTTGTGTGAATATTGCAATTTCTCCAAGCCTCTTAAGATTGTAAGAAATGTAACAACTATAAGATGAATCATTTAATTGATTTTCTTGGCATCCTTATTAATTTCAGTATTGAGAGCTCCCAACCAATGAGCCAATGATTATTGACAATAAGAGCAATAAGAATGCAAAATAAGAATGCCCAGTATGAGAACATTCAAATAGTGACAGAAGGAACAATGCGTCACCTCTTCTGTTCAACATAAAAGAAAGCTTTCTTCTAATCAGGAACTGACATTCTCCTCCAGTAATCACAGTCATTTGAATATTGGTCTTCACATCTCAATTTTGTATAAGCCTTGTTGGTTGTTACCCTGCCTTACTCTTGATAGCTCTTGTATGGAACAGGAAGTACTTCTCTCCACTTTCTCCGCAAGTATCTCTGTCTGCTCTGCAAATACTAACCCAGTAAATTGGCCTATAAGGTAGTATTCCTTCATCCAATCATCATCTCAAAATATCACATGCCACCTCGAGTTTATGTTTCTTCTTGCATAGACCATGGACCATTACAGCATAGGTTGAGACAGAAGGATAAAATCCCCTCTCATCCATCCTATCCCAAACCTTTTCAATAAGAGACAGCAAATCTTCCAACTCTAATAAGCATTTTAAGCACCATATTATATGTATGCCGATCCAGTTGGCATCCGTAATCATCCATTCTTGAAATCAGCCTAAGTGCTCTATTCCCTTCCTTATGATCACAATGGAAGCTAAAATAGCATTGTAACTCCAAATATCTGGCATCACACCCCTCTCTACCATTTCATCAAGAAGTTAGTACCCTTCCTCCAGTTTATCATTCTTGCAAAGTTTCTTGATTATATAGTCATAAGTAAACACATTCAGCACAAGATTGTACCTTTTTCATCCTACCCAGAACTGTAAAAGCCGAATGTAAATCATTTGCTTCACAAAAAGCATAAAATCAATAATGAATAACTACTAAACCATCAGGCCCAAATCCCTTGCACATAGACTCCAACATGTTGTTATAAGCAAGCAAATCAACCAAACATCCTCTTTCAAGCAATTCATCAAACAGTTTTCGGACCTTACCCGGCACCTCTAATCAAAATGCTGTAAGTCTTAACCTTTATCAAAAAAGTCCAGTGAATGCTAACTGCTTCCTTTTACGAAGCACATAAAAGAGGTCATTAATACTGGGCAAAATTCCAAAATCAACCATCTTATCAAATATCCTTATAGCATCAGCTGGCAAATTAACTCTACTATGAGCCATATTCTCACTTTAGAAGAATTATCTCAATTAATACCTGTTTAGATTTGGACCAAAATCGTATACGAGAGATTAAATCAATTTATTATTTTTATTTTAACTTAAATCGTGTGTGTAAATATAAAATATTTCACGTCGATTAATTTAAATATATTTAATTAATTAATAAATTATTATACCACACAATTTATTATCAATTAATTTTGACATATCGAACTCATATATTTAATAGGATAAATGAGAACTGGTTGTGTTGGTTGACAGCTTAGAATTATAAGGAGAAACTCGTGATTTGAGTGGGCTGTGGTGAGTTGAAGCACTCATAACTTGGATGGATGAGGGCACGGCTATATGTCTGTAAATTATTTTCTACTGTTAAGTGTACCACTTTTTTACAAAGATGTACTATCAAAAGGTGCCAGTTTAGGTTATTTATGCCAACGAATAAAATCAGATGAGAGTGGAATGCTGACATTGCTGATTTGAGCACATTTACTAAGTGGAGACGAGGCCGCTGTGCATTCAGCACTAAGTTTCCACTGTTCCTTCCACCCAAAATTATTTATTAATTTTCTTTTTCTTGTCCTAGTAATTTTTTTTTTGTCGTTGTTTAGGGAATATAATTTTAAAACTAATCTTGATAGTTATGTATGTTTAAATTTTTCTATTTTTTCCGTTTTAAAATAACTGTTAATTTAGATAATTTATCTTATTGTTATATTATTTGTCATCTTAAAAATTTAAAGAAATATTAAATAATATTTTTTTAACTTTTACTTTGATGCTATATTAATAAAGAAAAGATTATATAGCTGAGATATTAATAAAAATAATAATTTAAACACTTTAAATTATTTTTTTTATAAAATTAATTTAATTTAATAATTTCTTCAATTTATGTTCACTAAATAAAAATGATAATTATTTTAAAATAAAAAGAATATTTTTTATCTTGGAAAATTCAAACTTTTTAAACATTACAAATATTTTATTACAAATAAAAATGAGTAACATAACACTTTCTATTATATGAAGAGAGTGATAAAGACTAAATAAATAATGCAACACCAGCTATCAAAACATTTTCAATTAAATAATACGTACATTACATTAAAAATATTGAAATAGATTTTATATTAGACCTAGGCAAATGATATTGCCAAAGCATTTTTTACATTAAATGACATATTTGCCCTTTCAAATGAACCCCATCTTCCACGACGCCGTTATTGTCCTGTTAAAGGAAAATTATTTTTATCTTTGGATAATAAATATTATAAATAGTTAAATAATTAAAAAATATTAAAATTTAATTATTTTATGGTCATTTAAATAATTAATATGTCTACTCTATATTTAAAAAATAAGTTATTACTTCTACAATAATTTCATCCATTACTTCACCAAGAGAAAAATATCGTCCAATATTTGAATATTTAGTAAACTCGATTTTTGAATTTATTTATAAATTTGAAATCAAAATTAAATTTTAAAAAATTTAATATAAATTTCATAAATTCTTTCTCTTGAATACATATTAAATGTTTATAAATAAAATAAAAAATCAAATCTATCTAAATATTTGTTATCATCCAAATCACTCCGACGTCGTAAGAGAGCTATCATTTTGATGGGTCCATCACCAAAAGAAACCGATCGCCCATAAAAAATTCCATCAACCCATAAAAAATCCATAACCCACAAAACCATATTCAGTTTTGATCCCAGATCCTTCTACTGTTATAAGGGAAAGTGTGGCCTTTGACCTGGCAATAAACCGGGGTTTTTCATGGCAGAGCTACTTCAAGCAACTGGAATCATTTAGTCGGCCGTGGATTGTTTTGGATGGGCTTTTTTTGTCCTGGGAGATAGATGCAGAAGTGAAGAAATATATGAGAGAAAAAAAAAAAGAAAAAGGGAGGGAGTAGTTGTGGAGACGGCGGCCTCTGGTCTTCTCGTTCAGTTGAAACGTCAGCTGTCTATTACTGTGGGAGCTGGAATTTTCTTGAGAGGGGTAAACTTGCCATTTGAAAATTTTTTGCTGTGGCAATATCATCTGTTTTACGTAAAAATCAAATATATTTAGGAAAATATTTACATAGATCCGATTTTTAGTCTCATTTATAAATATTAGGGTCAAAATTAAATGAATCTTGCTTACATCAACTTATGTCATAGATTTCATAACATTTAATCTACATCAAAAAAATCTATAAATAAAATAAAAAATCAGGTCTACCTAAATCTTCTCCGTCTATTTAAATACTTTTCTTTAAGAGGGTGTATAAATAGGCCACCTTCCATGATTTGTTTTGAACTTTCTTGTCATTCAGATATTTCTAATCTCACCTGCATACAGAGCACCACCTACTACCTTTTTCTCTCTGTATCTATCAAGAGTTAGATCTGCATAATTTTGTTCATACATGAAATCTATAAACAAGTAATTGCACAAATATCTAAGGAAGGCCTGAGAACCTGCGGGATAACTTATTCTTCAACTTGTAAGAGAATCAAAGAGGTATCGTTCATTTCTTTTAACGATAACTCAAGTCGATTTCTACTATTCTTTATTTTGAAATAACTCTTTCATGTTGTTAAAAAAAATATGATGTTATAATTGTAACATGACAATTGACATTTCTACACTCATGGGAGTTTATTTAAATGCTCAAATATGTTACAAAAAATTATATATTATAGTATTATGAATATACTATATTGTTGTGTTTTAAATATATTTGTATAATATAAATCTCAAAATATACTGGTATAATATTGTAACGTGACCTAAAATTCCTCTATATTATATTCACGTTTTCCTGTTTTTAGTTATGTTTTGATCATAATCTGGTTGTGTATTTAAGTTAATTAGAGGCCATCCTAGAAACCAATTATTAATTCGAGGCCCTTTAAGCCAATTCAAGGTCTTTCAACTTGAGAGATGCTTAAACTCTTTTCATTGCATATGATGAATAAGAAATATGTTTTAGAGGTTCGGGTTTTAACCATAGACTATTTTTTTTAGTTTGCTAAACTGATTATTAATGTTGTCATTTAAAGAAAAGAACACTAGAAAGCTAAAAATAAATAAATAAGAAAAAAATTACTATGGAGGTGATCTACTTAAAAATCCTCACTTTGGTGTAGATAGAAAATTGAAAATGTTGCTCAAAAAATATTTTTGAAATTGTTGGATCAACATCTTATTTGAACTTTGATGAGGGAAAATAATACTAATTTTAACCTTTGTGTGCGACACGAAACATATGTTGCTATGTTTATAGTTCTATTCTAATTATAGATAGATCGACAGCAAATACTTGGCACTAGGTAGGAATTACTGTACCCTTTTAAGTTTTAAGGTAATTCTTCTGTAACTTAAGGAAATACTAATAATTAAAGAAAACAAAAAAGTCAAAAAAGAAAAAGAAATCTTATCTGAGAATCTTATCTAAAACCCAAGTGGCCAACAATCCAGGAAAATTGATGGAACAGAATCCATCTAAGGCAGATTCTTTAGATAGAGCTTTACACATAGCAAAATTCTTGTCTAGTACGTCCTCTCCAATCTTGTTTGCACCAGACATTTCTCTACCCTCGTAATCTTCTTGTATGTATATGCCATCAAAGTTCTACCATTTTTTCCCTCGTACAAATATATGCTCTATTTTGTAGTTTTTGCATATTTTTGAAAAAATGCGTGTTTGAAGCTTCAAAAAGAGATTCGAGGTCAAGTGACGGTTGATGCAACTTTTCTTAGCCAATGCTAGCTTGGAAACAATACAGTATAATTCAAATGATAAAATTATGATGTTTGCAATATCTAAATTATACGTTCAAGTCACGAAAAATACTTTTTAATAAAAATAAGAAGGTTTAGGTAAATAATGAATCTTTTTTGGCCCAGAGGCAATCACAATTAGATTATTGTATTTATTACTATCAAATCGTAAATTTCAAAATATTTTACATTAAAGATGAAAATATCAGTATATGTTACAAAAATATTACTAATATAATTCAGATGTTTCTGCAAACTGAAATATAAAATGAATTCATATTAACGCCACAGAATCCCATCCAACATGGTTAGAATGGGTCAGGCCTTAATTTGTCTACGCATATGTGGGCTCAATAGCCCTTTTATTTTGCGCTAAGATTTAAGTTCAAGCTCAGCCTATTTTTAGGTGGTCCAGCCTAAATAAAGTCAAAGCTCGACTGTCTGAATGGGCCGAACTCAGGTTATCATTTGGTTTTCCCTACCCTATTGGTAGTGTTATAGTAGTTAATATTATGTATGGAAAATTTTACGATTTTTTTTAGAAAATTATTTTTTTATATTTTAAATGTTAAAAAATATTTAGGTAGATTTGATTTTTGATTCCACCTGTAAACCCTGTGATCAGGATTAAACATTAAAGAATCTTGCTTACATCAGCTGCTATCATAAATTCTCTAAAGTTTAATCCACACCACAAGATCTACAAGTGGGGTCAAAGATCGAGTCTACCTAAGTATTTGCCTTAAATATTTGTACAATATAATACCATATACTTCAAAAATTTGTACTGTACAAATTTTTAAAATCAAGAATATAATTTCTTTTAGAGATCGTAGAATTTCCCATTATGTTAAGTGCATATTCACTTCATTGCATTGCCTTGAAAAGTTGTGTGTGTGTGTGTGTGTTTTTTTTGTTAAGTACATTGCCTTGAAAAGTTGAAAACAGGGAATCACTAGGTGGAACTTTTACTTATTTTTTTCATATTCAAAATCATCTTTCACTAGTGAAATTAAGTTCATAAAAAGGGATCAAAATTGTTTTGCATTAACTAGTCAAAATTTATTTTGACAATCTGCTTCATTAACTGAAGTAAATATATTCACGAACATGTCTCCACTTGAAATAGAAGTATCCTGATTTCTATGCCGAATAGCAACATGCCTCTTTTTGTTGTTAATACTTTTCATTTTGTCTTGATAATCACCACTTCAATGTACATCTTGCATATTTGTTAATTAATTATGTTTTGTCAAAAAATAACAATTTTATCTTGACGGTCCATACTTATTAGGTAAGAATCCAATCGTGGTAGTAGAAGACTTGAGAGAACCCACGTCCAAATCCTAATATTTTAATTGCTCGTGTAACTTACTAGGATGAGGTTCAATTAACTTACCGGGCGAGACAAAGAAAATACTTATATACATTTCGTTTACAATTTCATTTGTAAATTTCTTCGCTGTTAAACAAGGAACACAAGTAATGAGCGATATCAAATAATATTAACATATTTAATATGAATAATATCATCCAAAATTATATTATCTACGTGACTTTTTTAATAAATAATAACCAATACATTTAAAAAAAATCTTATATAGATCAATCTAATAAATAATAACTACTATGTTTCTTAAATTCTTATATAGATTAAAGTGAACGGTGAGATATATATTTATCCACATCCTTTAACTTCTTTTAAAAAATTAAAAATTAAAATACTTTATTCACAAATTAGTAAATGTTGATAAATATATATCACAAGATATATAATGGAGAAATACTTATACACATCTAGATTTGACCCAACTTATTTGACCCAACTGATGTAATAAGGATTATATAAAATTTAATTTTGATAGTAAAATCTACAAAATTCAATTTTGATAATAACATCAACAGATAAGGACAAAAATCAGATTTATATAAGTATTTTTCATATATAATAGAGCCGTTCATCTTAATCTAAACAAAAATTTTCTCTAAGTTTATAAATAAGGAAAATAGTTAGATAGATCCAAAGATCCTACCTGACCTGTAAATCTTGTTATCAGAATTAAAACTGATATCATAAATTTTCTAAAAAAAATTTTACACCACAAGATGTATAAATTAGAGTATTTGCCTATAAATAAAGCCCTAAAACAAAAAAAAAAAAACAAAAAAAAAATAAAAAATAGTCGTTTTTAAACTTAGATCGAACAGATCAGGTCGACCTGGTAAACTACAAACTGATAATGACACCAAACCGAATGAATGCTAAACCCGAAAACCACAAAAAACTAGTTTTTCAAAAACTGGTAAAAATCAAACGAATTGATAGACCCGATTCCTGTCTCTTATACAAATCTAATGTGTATAAGAGAAGAGTTTCCATGCAGATCCATTTTACCAAATTTACTACAATTTAAAAAAAAAATTTATCGCCAATACACCAAATTCATCAAATCGACATACGAAAACAAAATAAATAAATAAATAAAAACAGATCCTTTATGGATAGTGAGCAAAGGAAAGAAGACAGAAGGGATGGAAAAGATAACATTAAAAATAACAAATAAAAATAGATCTTTTATGAAGAGTAAAGGAGAGAAAAACAAGAAGGGATGGGCATAGATGATTTGGGAAAAACAAGGAGGTGAAGAATGGGCCGTAGAGTTTCCTACAAGGGGGAAGGGAAGCAGAGGAGATTAAGAAGAGCGAGGGAGAAACGGGTAGAAGGTGAAAGTGGTGATGGGTGGAAAAAAAAAAACAGGGAAGGAGAGAGTAGAAAAAATTAAAAGAATATTTAAAGTCGTATTATATAAGTATCTAAAATATAATTATTATTGAAAAAAATGACAAAAAAAAGGTTAATAACACTTTATCCCCTAAAGTGTACATGAAAATTACACTTTGTCTCTCATTTATACTATTCATCTGGTAATATTTCTAACACCATTAATGAATGTCAATTAAATGACTAAAATGCTCTTATCATTATTTTTTATTTTTCATATTTTCAACTTTTAACTAGAGGTGTCATAATTATAAATATATATATATATATATAAAATTAAGTATAAAAATATATCAATATAATCCATGTTCGTATATTTTTTGGTCAAATTCTCGTAATTTTTAGAGTTCTGTTAGCAATTCTAGAATTCATTTGATATTATTTGAATTGTAGAGTTTTCATAGCGATAGCACATTTCTCAAAGTAGATTTTCGGTGACAATTTTTATTTGAAAATTTTCTTTAAAGATTTTGTGTGACAATAAATTATTCATAGAAGTTTTATAATTTTTCGCTATACCTTGGTATTTTATATTTTATATTTGGATTAGATGTGGTCAAATTACTAAATTGAATATAATTTGAGTCAAATTTTTCTTATAATTCTCATTCTCGATGATAAAAATATTATTATTTTTTTTTAATTTTCAATAATTATCAAAAATAAAAATACTGGAAAATCAAAAAATAGTGACAAAAATATTTCAATCACTCAACTGTTTTGTCTCGTCGGTGTTACACAATGGAAATGTTCAAAGATGAATAGGTAAATAAGGAAAAAAGTATAATTTATTTAGTTTAATGAATAAAATGTAATTATTCCCATACTTTAGAGGAATAAAGTGTTATTAACCCAAAAAATGATGATGATGATTGACCACCATTCAGCCATCCTTTGTTTGGTCAACACATGTATTTTACTTTAATTTTTAGTAGTTCCTCCACTAGATAATCCATTACATATAATATAACTCGTCCCATATACTAATAACTGAATGTGAGTGAGTTGCTGTTATCTAGACCGGTGTTTTCTTCTTCTACAACGTTCGGGTACTGATTAAGATAACGTCCGTACCTCGTTGTCCTGAACAAGCATCCCATATAGTACCCCTTTTCAGCATTTCTTTATTGGGTCAGAAAAGAAAAAAACTATTTCTCTGTCTTCTTACTCACATTAAACAAACAATAATTTCTCTTTCAGACAGGATTCTGAGCTCCTCGATATGGCAGAAGTCGAACTGGGCCAGGCAGTTTTACCTGCTTATAAAAACACTCTCCCAATTCCCCATTCAACCATTCCTCCTCGTTCCTCAACTTCTTATACTCCTATGGGTTCCTACACAGGTCAGATTTCGTGTCTTTTTTTACTCGATTATTTACATTTCTGATCATGAGATCAGAAATTTTTTTTTTTTTTTCTTTCCATAATTGAATTCAAGATTTAGATGTGTATAAGAGACAGTTTGGTACCTTTTTTTTTAACAGGGCTAGATGAGGCTGAACAACGTTTGCTAGTTTTGGATGTGAATGAGGATGAGAATGAGAATGAATCATCATCAGAGGTTAAAATTCAGATAAGGGATTTGTCAAAAGTTTCTGATAAGAGTGTTCCGATTCTGAGTAAAGTCAACGTGGACATTCCCAGAGGTGTAATCATGGGAGTTATTGGCCCGAGTGGAAGTGGAAAGTCCACATTTTTAAGGGCTCTGAACAGATTGTGGGAGCCTCCATCCAAGACTGTTTTCTTGGATGGAGGCTCAAAAGACATTTGTGATCTTGATGTTCTTGGACTTCGCAGGAGGGTTGGCATGCTTTTCCAGCTTCCTGCTTTGTTTGAAGGTAAGTTCGGCTGTTCAGATCTCTTATACACATCTAGATGTGTAGCCAGCTGTTCAGATATGTACTGTTTGATTTCTGTGTGTTGAGAAGTGAGAACTAATACGTATATTGACTGAAGAAAATTGAGATCAACGCTTTACTCTCTCTCAAATTGTAGTTTTTCTTACCTTTTTACACGGTTGAATGTGTGTGTATATGTACTATTATAAACATCTAGATGTGTATAAGAGACTTATTACAAGGATCCTAAGGGGTGTGAGTCACAATCTGAAATGGGGTCTTTCGCCTATTACCTGCTTAGTTACTCTTTGCTGTATTGGAGGCTATGAACTATGTGATTACTTCGGATTGAAGTTAATGTGTTCAGGGGTGTTTGTATTTGTTAGATATATGTGATTCAATGTTTGAATTTTACAGTCCCCTAATCTCAAATTGTTGACCCTTACATGTCAAGCGATGACCCCCCCTAAATTAATGGTCTAAATATGTTACAGAGATATATCAATCATCTGCATCAGATCTGTCTCTGATGAAAAATAACTAGCAAGACAGAGTCTGTGTTTCGTAGAGATAGATCCTTGGAATTTGGTGTGGTGATAAACAGATTGCTTGAGTTATGAATCATCTAGATGTACTGTGGAATTTGTACAGGCACAGTTGCTGATAATATAAGATATGGACCACAGCTGAAAGGGAAAAAGCTAAGTGACAAGGAGGTCTACAAGTTGCTTACTCTTGCAGACCTGGATTCCACTTTTTTCAGTAAATCTGGTGGAGAGTTATCTGTTGGTCAAGCTCAAAGAGTCGCGCTTGCACGTACATTAGCAAATGAACCAGAGGTAAGATAGATATGAGTCTACACGAATTTTAAAGTTTCCTGTCCAGGAAATTACTATCTTTTACTGAAGTCTGTAGAATTGCGAACTTTTGACATCAAGAGTTTCTATCCTTTCCATTTAGGTTTTACTACTGGACGAGCCAACTAGTGCCTTGGATCCAATATCAACACAGAACATTGAAGATGTACTTGTAAAGTTTCCCCTCTTCTTCAATTTACTAGTATGGTCTACATGTGTATCAGATACAGATTGCTGATGTAGTTTGCCAAGGTTGTCATGCATGAGATTGTTGAAATCTTGAAACCTGACAAACTATCTGAAGCTAAGCATCCTATGGCACTAAGGTTTCTTCAACTCAGCAATTAGCTTCTGCAATGTTGTATAATCAGTTCTATTTATGCAAGGATGGTATTGTACCCAAAACAGAATGTTCTGATATGATGATGTTTATACTATATTAATACAAGTGCTTTTTAAGTTTGTTAAATTCATACTGGTGGTTATTCTGCTATATTCGCAAGTTCATAAACTGAACCTTCGTGATGTTTAAATATTGAATCAGTCTGATTCCATAAGCTGGTGATATCAGAAGATGTACTCAAAAAACATGGAAATATTTAGCTCATGAAAATCCCCCTTCAATTTGCTGAACTGCGCTGATCAGACATGCATTGATCAAGAAGGTTCGTGGTGCTTTTTGATCTAGTTTGAATATCACAGTCTGTGTTTCTGCTTTTTCTTTAATTTTTAACATTTCATATTTCTTTATTGGCTTTAACGAGCAATCATTGGAGCTATTTGTCACTGAAGCCAAATTGATCATAGATTTTTAGACCAGCAGTTTGTCACAGAGGCCTCCTGAACAAGACCATGAGAATGAGATCCAATTATTTTCATGAAAAGTCAGATGATTATCTTTGAAAATTGCTTTTAAGTTAGCTAATGCCTTCAACGTATGTCTAGATCTCATTGATAACAGGGTAGTTTTTAACAGGCTGATTGAGACTTCCAAATGTGAGTTTATGTTGAAACTTGAAAATGGATTTCATCCCACTCAATTGAGGATCCCAAATTGCATGAGCAATAGGTCTTGCTTGTTGTATAAGGTCCTATACCCATGACTTGAAATTTCCTTGCCAAGCTACATGAAACAGATATCCATAAGTCCACAGAAAAATTATTATTTATTGACTTAAGTGAGAAGCAAAAAATATGCTGATAAAGACGTTTCTCAGAAAAATTATTGCTTATCGACTGAAATGAGAATCAAAAAATATTCTGATAAAGATGTTCCTCAACAATATCACGACTCTTAGAGTCATGTGCGGTGGCAATACCAATGGGAACGGTAGCTACTTATACTGGCACGACGGCTGCCAAATTATTAGTAGCTAGGTTGCGAGATCACGATTCAAATCTGTTTCCAACTTCATCCAAAACACTGAAACAGAACTAAAATTGCAAATGTCTTGAAGTAAACCGTCTCCTGCTACTTGTATCACATTATTGCCACAAGCCACAGAGCAGAAGAAAGAAGCATGGCTCCCTTGGTGACCTGCAGAATGGTACCTGTACCATGGTGCTTGTGTCCAGGTGGTGCATCCGACTCAGCTGGTGCATCAGCCTCTGGGGAAGAAGCATCTGGAGCAGGAACCGGTTCAGGTGGGGATGCAGCAGGTGACTTTCCAGGTGGGCTAGACGCTGGTGCAGGCGAAGGCGGTGCAGGAGGAGAAGAAGTTGAGTTTGAGGTGGTATTGTCAATTCCCAAAGGGATTATCACAGTGCTGACCTGCAACACTGAGATGTTGTATGGCTGTACTGCAATAGGCTTAACCAAATCGGCCCTTAGTGGAGAACCTTTAACAGCGGAACCAAAAGCAATATTTCCTGGACTCAAGTTTGTCACATTTAGAAATCCCAATTGTCCATTGGCCTTTCCAGTGGTTTGCAATAGAGTGGTAAGGATTGCAGTTTTCTTTGGTAAATGCTGGATCTTCGGAACGTCATAATAATCAAGAATTACATGTAAACTCATGATAGACTTGAGTACATCGGGTGGTTTTCCGGATACTGGAGACATGTTGCCATTATCAACTGCTAAGACAGTGAAGGATGGTTTGGCGTGAATTGATCGCGCCCGCCAGTTGAGTTTGAGTGAGATAGTCATTGAATGTGCTGAAATCTGGATATTGGCTTAGGATAAGAGTGATGTTAAATGCATTAACAGTGTAGAAGAGAAGGAAGAAACATGATAAAAATTGGTTCTTGAAATTCATTATGTCAAATTTGTGAATGACAAAGTGTTGCTGCACAAGTGTTGGATAAGAATGTAAAGGACGAGACTTTATATAATAAATGAATGTACTAAAATTAGGGGGGGAAAAGAAAGTTTGTAGGAAGAATTTTCTTCCGCCTAATTTGGTGGAGAAATGTTAGGTTAGTTTGCAAGAAGAGATTGTGGTCGGAAAGAGGTTTGAGAAATGTGTTATCATTTGATTTTATCTGCAATCTGCACAACCATTCACATGCCAAAAAAACAAAAAGTAAAATTAGTGGTTTATAGTCCTTAAATTATGTAATGTGTCCATTGTTGAGACAATGCTGCAATTGGTTCAGAGACAGGTGTCGCAAAACCATCTAAAGAGTATTTGTATCAATGAATCTAGGTGCAAACCTTAACTCAATTCATAATCTAGTTTTTTAAAAAAAGAAATAATAATAATAAAAAAAAATTGATTAAAACTGGTTTTGAAAATTGCATAAGCTGACTCAGAAAGAGACTCAGAAGTCTTCAGTATTTGCATTTTCTTTGACACTGTAACATAATGGTACAAATTCTTTTGTCAAGTACAGCACTATCTTGTCTAGGCAGTACATTTAAGCTCTGGTATACGACAATGCTGTTACTTGCAAAAGAATTACATAAATGATAAAGGAAAAAGAGTGTGCAATCTATCAACTAGCCATAAATGGATACATATGAACTTTCCAAGTCACTAATGTATAAAAGAAAAAAGAAGCAGCATTTTGATATATTTCTGTAACTCTTTAAGCTACATGGGCTTCAGGCCTTGCCTTAAGGCAGCTTTCCACACAACATCAATCTGTTCTACGTTGATAGCTCCGACCTTCTTTATCATGATGTGTCCAACCTTCAAGGAAATGAACCACCCCACCAGCATGGCAAGCATGAACTACACCTCTTTCCATTGTATACTGTAGCAATGTGGAGAGAGAGAGAAACAGTCAGACAGTCAGTACTCTTCCAGAATTGTATTTTTTGGTTCCTACAATCTCTAGCACCTTTGTTTTCATCACTCATTAGGAACACATATCCTGAACTTGAATGTTTCAGGCTGGTATGGTCCCTATTGAATAAGATCAATGAAAGAGAAGAAGCTGTATTTACCTCGCACGATCCAAGGCCCTCAACATCTTCTGGCAGTTTCATTGCTGCTAACTTTCCATAGGTACAATCTCTGCGGAAGGGTATGATAGGTGGAACCACAAACTGGTGAAAATGTGTGCCTGATGGTGCCCAACTCTGTTCTCGAGGGGTACTCCACTTTCCAACAATCCATGTCTAGTGATATAAAAAATAACAAGAAAATTAATTACCAAGGAGTATCAAACATTTTGGAGTGGACATCAACTCTTGAAATCTATGACTACGAGTAATCAAATTCCTATGTTCACCAATTGTATTACTTAATTGTATGGTATGCAGACAGTGTCAAAACAAAGCTACCTTGGACAGACCTGTATCGAATAGTGAACACTCTCGATTCTCTAGTTATTTAGTCAAAGACAGACAATTCTCCATTGTATTTGACTCACTCAGGACAAGCATCCCACAAGACTACACATATCACAGGATGGAAACTAAGAAGGCCACTTGGAACCAGCGGAATGGGAGGAATTTTCTCACATGATTAATGTTGTGGCTTTTGGATAAGCTTGTTTCCTCTATTCTTTTGGCCTTCTTATAAATATGTGATTTTATAGATGCTTCGATTACATATGCACAGAGATTGGAATGCAAAACTTTCTGTAGAATTTTATTTCTTAGAGAGGACTGGTCATATTCTGTAACTTTGCTTCTTCAATAGGAGTACTAAACTTTCGTAATTACCCCAAAGTAATCCTTGTCCATTCAGGAATCAATTTTGATTATTACCTTACACCGCTTAGCTGCTTGATACTTGGTTACTTGAACTAGGAATTTCTGGAATTCATCTGGGACTTCCTTTTGGATTTTATTGAATCTCTCCGTAGATTGTGTAAGCATCTGCATTTATATTTGGTCCTTGTTAAAATCAGGAAAGTAAAATAATTCTACAGAACAGTCTTTGTTAGATAAAAAATCTCAATCCATAATAGTAGCATATCGCGCATTATTGTTTAAGTTCAATAGAAAAGGACTTTGTAGTTTTACATTCACTAGACTTTTTGCTGAAAGGATTGTATGGCAATCTGACTTTCTTGGACTAGCTGCGTAGGTTTTTATAGGTGGATAGCCATATGACTCTTGTAGCAAAGCCATTTAGAATACAAACAGCAAATGAAACTAAAACTTCCATTAATATCTCACTGTAATTAGAAGATGTCAAGTAGCTGTTACCAGAACCATGACCCTTCTACGAGGCCAGGTAGAGGGCGATGGCCCTGCCTAGTTTTGAAGTTGCACCTGTCAAGAACACCTCATCAACGTCCAGAGGGATCTCATTTAAGATCACAGCAGCTGTCAAGGTGTTTCCGTGGACGACGCGAACTTTAAGATTTGGATGCTTGTTGACAAAGAGCGTTCCACCTCCATTGAGACCTTCATTCTGTAAAAGCATTTTCCATGAATATTATGATCAATTAATGCTACATTAAACATCAATCTTTTTTCCCAGAAAGGAAGTGTCAAAAACTTTTCAGAAGGGGGGTCCTCCGAAAATTCAGTTCCTGCAATTTTATAGTAGTTTTCTCTAGCTGGGATTATCATGTTTCTTTCTTTCAAAGTTAACAGGCACATATCATTTTATTTTAGATTTTCATGGCCAGATCATTTAGATCAGTTATTTTCTAGAAGAAAGCAGATAAATTTAGCATCTGTCACAAGCTCATATTTTCAAATACTCAAATAAGATCAGAAAAAGAAACTAAACAAGGAAGAAATTCACAACAGCACAAGAAAAGGAAGGACCAAGGCGAACCTTGTTTAGTGCAGCAAGGCTAATGACCTTAACAGTCTCTTTATCAGCTCTAAGGAAGAAAATCAAAATTTGTTTGTTTATGCCGTCTGCAGCAAAAGGTAAGAAATACTGCAATGTAACATATGAGATAGCTGCTTCAGATACCAAAACAACAAGGTAAAAGATGAGCTCTCTAATCACTGTAAAATGAAGCTTAGTGGATTAGCTCTCTTAACATAATTTATTCATGTTATTGCCAAAGTTAACTTTGTGCCAAGCATAAAAAGCACAAGGTTACAGATAGATGTCCATCAAAAGAAATAGAGTTGAAATAAGGATTATGGAAACAGGTACTAAATTTTCTTATCGAATTCGGAGTTTCTATTCTTTTGACATTCTAGTGACATTCATATAGGAAGTCGCAGTATGTCCAGAAATGTAAAGCACATAAAGGAGTAGGGCAGCTACCTGGAAACCAAACCTTGGCACAACCCATGTCTGGTGCAGTCTGCTTCTAAGATTGTAAAAATTGAACAAAAAAGTCTTGGACTTGGCCCACATGGCAAGCATTACTAAAAAGGTAAAAGGCCACATAGGAAACAGGAAGAACTTTGTGCTGAAAGGTATGGAATTGAATGATCGAAAAACAAATGGAGCGTGCATCCCGGACATTATATCTACAACGTGGGCAAGAAACACAAAATCTGGTGCTCTTCTATCTGTTCATATAAGAAGAAATAGCAAGATTAAATAAGAAGGAGATCCAAATTTTTAGAAGTAAAGTGAACAGAGTCATAATTGATATGCCCGAGTAATATTTGTCTCCAATGCTCAAATACAGAACCAATCAATACTTACCTATCCACATAATTTCAATGATAGTATTTTGAGTTCGCAAAAAAATAAACTTAAGTGATGATCTTTCTATCCACATATCTTAAAAACTAGCACATACGTTTGTGTCTGTCCAAAATCTAAGGTTGAATATAAAGCTTCAACAAGTGACACATAAGTATCAAGAAGTTGTTTCAGTAAACTTCGCTTTGAAACTAATCCAAAATGTGAAATCAATAAAGCAATGAAATGCAGAGTTATAGAGCATTCCAAGATACAGTCCTAACAAATAACTGAATGGTCTGAGAGAACATAGAATTATGGATAAAGACTCACTTGTCCTTGAATTGATTTCTTTGTGGAGATCCAAATAATGAGAGTTTACTGTCTTCCCCAGTATATCATAAACGGGCATGAAGAGACAGAAATTTGTTCTCATGTCCATGTGGTGTATATTGTGGTATCTGCAGAGCCAAACAGAAACTATATATGTAACTGAGCATTGACTTCACTCAAAGCAACAATGTAGAAAAGAAAAAGACATCATATGCAATATTTATCGTTTTGCTATTAATTAAGGTGTTTGGCAAGTTTTTATGGATATCAATAATGAATTGATAGCATCACTGAGATTGTTTTGCGAGGTGTTCTCAATTCTGAACGCACTTGCCTAAATCACAAATATTCCCCATCACCCTAGCTGGAAAATAATTAGTTTCACATTGTTCAATTTGTGTAAGACGAAAATACAATAAAATGAGCTCCAGTTGATCGTGAATGAAGAATACAATAACAAGATCATTAATTTGGTCTGAATGGAATATCTGAAAACTGGTAAGTTCAACACTCCAATAAAGCCACAAAATATGATGTTTGATGGCATTTATCAGCAAGCAAGATTCAGTTGCAGAGCGTGTCCCCAGATGCCTCCTATTGCATCATGCTATGATGTGTCCCAATTTGCACAGATAAATTCCACATTTGATATTTTGTGTATAATTGACACTCTCAGATTAGGAACATATTAACGAAACAAAAAATTCGATTTGCATATCAAGTAAAATTGGGAAGATGCGATCCAGAAACAGGATGAATGCAGACTTACGTGGGAGTATAAATGAGATACTTGAGAAGTGGAACAGTCTCAAAAAGATCGTGAGGAATAACTTCAACATTGCTGTGTCCCAAGCATCTTAGGATATCGAAAAGCAAAATATAACTGTACATCATGCTTATTGACCCATAACCAATGAAGGAAGTGCCCAAGGTTGGTACTCCTAAAACTATACAGAGTATCAAATGTTCAAGAAATGTTGCATGACCAGCTGCACCAGATAAAAATGATTAGAAAATTGTTAGCCAATAGGTAATTTGATCAACTACAAGTAGCAAATAAAGTTAACAAATTTTTACTTTTACCTGTGAAGGGATGCAAAACTTTAGAGCTGTGATGTAGCCAATGATAATTTGCATAAGAGATTGGGGGAATGCAACAACCTATGTAGCCAATAATATAGTGGCTCTGAGACTCCAATATGGAGTGCAAGACAGCAGATGATACCCCTTCCATCCCAGAAGGGAATATTGGTATGAGATGGGAAGCTCCAATAGGCTTGCGCACCGATAATACCTTGAAGAATTAAGAGACAGCAGCTATGGAGCGCTGAAATTATCCCTGTCACACAATATGTATTTCTTTAATAAAAAAGGAAAAAGAAACTATAAGGCGGCCAATGCTCAAAAAATCAGGTGACATTTGGACATGGGAAGGAAAAGAAGATATTTGATACCAGTGCCATTCTGCATCAATTTGCTTATAATCTATCCCTTCTTGTGAAATCCGGCGATTTTGGTTCAGGAAGAACATATAATTGTAAGCGCTCCATAGCTGATAAACATGGCCTCTCAGGTAAAACAAGAGTAGAATATGAAAACACCAATTATTCTCCTTGGTCTCTTCCCCAGTTGTGGAATACAAGTATTTTGCAAGAAGTGCCAAATAAAACAAGTACTGCATTTCCATGAAGGATTAAAATCAACAAAAATACAAAATCAAATGCATTCAACAGAAACCAAAATCATTATCTGCATTTACAGAATCCAATGAAATAAAAACATATACCTTGAAATTACCCAAATTCTTCCATGGCCAGGAAAATAAGGGAGTCATTCATTTTCCCCTTAAAACCAGTTCCTCTATCTTGAAATGTTTTCCTCTCTTGAATCACACTATCAACAATCTTTCCCTCCATAATGTATTTCAAGACTTCAAATCTAATACAGCATGAACTCAATGAGAACAGAGTCAAATAGTAACTAAAATAGCTACTATAAAGGAAACAGCATTCAATGACAAAAAGATCCAAACTTCATAGATTATAAAAGTGTAATGATGACAAAAAAGAACATGAACCCTTTGTTCTATTGGACCTAAGTTATCCTACTACTTTTTATTTTTTGGCTCCACCAATCCTCATACTTATATATAGTTCCAAGAAAGCAGGATATCACAGGAAGCAGAGCTTTTACCGACTACAAATCATGTTAAACCTTTTCTTTGTGGACAGAGATTATGAATGACTTTTCAAAATCCCACCAGCTGAAATTTGACAACTAACCAATTAGAAGAAAGAGATCGTTGAAATTTCAATACCCTCCATTCCTATTTAATAGCGAAGCAACTTTAATAGTTGACAGTTGTTAGTTGTGCCATCACATATAAAACCAAAGAATTAATGAGATATGAGAGATATTGGTGGCAAGAAAATTACTCCACATTGTTGAAGAAAAGAGGGGGGGGCAGTGTGAACAAAGCAGTGGGATTTCATACTGTTGAGATGTGGATAGATTCAATTGCAGAAAGTCTGCGACTTTTCACTTACAAGTTTGTCTGATGTTTGCCTCAATCTCAATGAAAAAGAGATCTTTTTCTTGGCTTCATTGGCTGAATTTGAATAAAACACTACACCTATAACAGCATAAATGTTCATACATTTTGTGTGGATAAGTAAGCCTGTCATGGGGTACCATCTGGTAGTACAGTGCCACTCATCCTTAACAGCTGTGTGCCTAACGCCCATGAAGTTTGGACACTCAAATTTGGCTTCTGTTTTCTTGTAACATGAAATTAACCTTCAAACTTGAAAACAAATAAATTACGAGGAAAGTCTGTCTAGATTGTTTTAATTAATGTTCAGATTTTTATTTTAGTATCTGTAAATTTACAATTCGCCCTCGTATATTTTGGCATTTCTATAAGATTGATAGAAAGTTAACAACTTAACGCATTAATTAAATCATAATTAATTTTGATTAAATGCTTACAATGATTAAAATAACTATTTAAATAAAAAAAATTCAATTCCAAACGTATTTGGAATTAATAGAATTTGAACTATAAAAAATAATCTAAACATTAATTAAATCACAAAAGTTTTTTATAATTTACTCAAAAACAAAAGGAAGACAGAGCATGAAGCAACAGCTGTGTATTGTTTCTCTTGTTTTGGTGGCAATTAAATACTACTAGTGTATGATTTTGGGTAATCATTCATTTTAAACTTTGATTTGATTATTCATTAATTAATGAGGTAGGCTTGTCCATTAAACCTTATTTAATGAAGTTGGTTTGCAAATAATTGCAACCGTTTCGTGTTCTACAATGATTTGCCATTTTTCATCTAGATGAAACTTGTAAGTAGGTAAGACGGAGATTCCCAAGTAAGCTTCATTCGGATTTTGTGACTAATGATACCTCTCTCTTTGAAAATAATTATCGTTTTAAATAAATTATTTTATATTAAATAATACTTTTTTAAAATTTATCCCATATTAATAAAAAGATAATTATGTATTTATAATATTAATATAAAAAAATAATTTAATTATTTTATAAAATTAATAATTTTTCTAATCTGTCTAACAATTATTTTGAAAGAGAGAGTAATTGAAATCCCATATTTATAAGTACAAAGCAAGACACTTATGATAGATTTCTTAATCTATAAAAATGAATTTAATCTGTATAAATAATATCACAAAATATCAAATGTGGAATAAAATCGAGAAACGTACCTCCAGCCATTGATGTTGTTGGGTCACTGTCAAAATAAAAGGAATAGAACAATATTATCCGGGTACTTCTAAACCTAGACAATCTGATACGATGGTTGATACGATGGTGTATTTGAAATTTTGATTTGATGAATCTTAAACATAGGGATGTGTAAATACTCTGTATTTTATATGTAAGTAATATCTTAGCTCAAAACTTCCAGAATCTTATCACTGTATAGTTGCTTGATACCAATGTGATAATTATCACAAGATATTTATTAAGTCAAATTGATAAATGGCAGAATTAAATATTGGATCATATATTTGGAATTTTAAAAATCAAATCACATAGGATAATTACAAAAATTCCAATATTTCTCCCACTTGATCCACATATTTCATTCGATATACAAACTATCAAATCTCACAAGTAAGATCCAAAATACATGAATCATGGCGACAAGTCCTCTAAGAATCAAGTATTGTCTTTCATGTATTACTATGCATTATGTATCTTATTAAACTTTTATGTTATAACATACCTTAATAAATAAGCCTTATGCTTATTATAAGTCCAACTTAAGTGTATTTTCTCAAATAGCTAAATAAGTATGCGCAACTGAATATGAAAACACAAGACATTGAATAAGAGTTTCAATGGAAATATCAAATGTACGTACATGTAAAATGAGGTCATACCATGGAACCAAGTCCCATGGATAAATGTATCTCTTGAAATACATTCATAGTCTTGGTGGCGACATCTGATGTGTATAAGAGACAATCATCAATTCAGTGTTAACGTATTCAATGAAGAGACACTTTATTTTCTTTAACACGTTCTCTAATGGCTAAGTACTTGATGTCGATGTGTTTACTTTGACTACCACTCTTATTGTTCTTAGCCATAAAAACAGCAGCTGAATTGTCACAAAATAACCTCAATGGCCTAGAAATAGAATCCACAATTTTAAGCCTAGACATGAAACTCTTTAACCATACACCATGCGAAGTTGCCTAATGAATGAGGAAACGAACTCAGCTTCCATAGTAGAGGTAGCAATCATAGTTTGTGACATATGTTGTCCAAGACACAGCTCCACCGGCTAGCATAAACAATCTTAACAATCTGAATTATAGGCTTGCAAAAAGAAAAAACAATTTGACAACCGATAAGCCAAACATGTCTTAGATTATCAGTTAGACTGTACATATTTGCATGTAAGATTATGTTCATCTAATGTGTATAAGAGACAGACGTGCAGCTGTCAATGGAAAGTGGGCGTTAGGCAGGAAGCAGTTAAACATTCCTGGCAAATGCACTGTCAAGCCTTGTGCAGACCTGATCATATATTAGGCTTCCTACGGCAGAAGCATATGGAATGTTTTTCATTTGTTCAGGCTCAAAGTTATTTTTCGGACATTGGTCCAAATTGAACTTGTCACCCTTCACAATAGGTGCCACACTTGGTGAACAATCTTTCATCCGAAACCTCTCTAAAACTTTGTTAATATAGGTTTCTTGAGACAAACCCAAAATGCATCGAGTTCTATCTCTATGGATCTTTATGCCAATGACATAAGATGCCTCACCCATGTCTTTCATATCAAAGTTTCTAGAAAGAAATTGTTTCACCTCATGTAGCAATCCTTTATCGTTACTTGCAAGTAAGATGGATAAGATATTCGTCGTCTACATACAGAATAAGAAAACAAATCTTACTCCCACTGACCTTGATATATACATTGATCCATGATATTCTCTTCAAAATCAAATGAAGAGATCACACTATATGAAATTTTAAATACCATTCACAGGAGGCTTGCTTCAATCCATATATAGACTTTTAAGCTTGCATTTAATCAAAATTAATTATGATTTAATTAATGCGTTAAGTTGTCTCATATAAACATCTTCCTCTAGATCTCCTATAAGGAACTCTTCGTGTCATATATCCATTTGATGCAAATCCAAAAAAAAATGAGGCAACCAATGCCATAATAATTCGAAGAGAATCTTTCTTAGATACAGGAGAAAAGGTTTCTGTATAATCATCTCCTTCTTTTTGAGTGAATCCTTTGGCAACAAGTCTAGCTTTATATCTTTCGATGTTGCCTAATGAGTCTTTCTTGGTTTTGAAAACCCATCTACATCCTATGGTTTTTGCACCAATAGGCAACTCGACAAGATCCCAGACATCCATTCGATGCCATCGATTCTATCTCCTCTTTCATGGCATTGTACCACAAGTTAGATTTATTACATTTTATGGCTTGTAAAAATGTTTCAGGATCATTTTCGGCTCCAATATTATACTCAAACTCTTACAGATATACCATATAGTCATCAGGAATTGCTGTTTTCCTTACTCTAGTAGATCTTCTCAATGTTGTTCCAACATTATCCTGAGGAATATGTTGTTCAACTGGTTGTTCAACAATTTCAGGTATTGATTGAACAGGATCTTATGGATCATTATTATACAGTTTGTGGAGTTTCAAGGACTGGTTGTTCAACACATACTTGATCTCGGGGAGTGTCATGAATAACAATAGTCCGTCCATAACTAGAAGTGGAAGATTGTGGAATAGAATATTCTGTCTCAGATCTAATACCCAATGATCTATCACTCCCACTAATTAGGTCATTTTCAAGAAACTTTGCATTTCTTGACTCCACAATTCTTGTACTATTAGATGGATGACAGTAAAATCTATATCCCTTAGACCTTTCAGCATATCCAATAAAATATCCACTCATGGTCCTTGGGTCCAACTTCCTTTCCTGTGGGTTATAAACTCTCATTTAAGATGGTCTATTATACACATGTAAATACATCTTGTATAACATCTAGATGTGTATAAGAGACATAATTATTTACAGGTTAAAACCGAGATAACCATGTATGGATTAATTAAGACAATATATGTTTCTTAGAGGACTTGCTGTCTCTTATACACATCTAGATGTGTATAAGAGACAGGGCCATACTGGGCAGGCGTCTAATGCTTCATTTTGTTATCAAGCAAGTAGAGATACATGTATCGTGAGAAATCATCTATGAAGGTGATGAAATACTTTTGACAATATGTGTCCATATTCGGACAACATATGTCAGTATGTATGATTTCTAATAATTCTGAACTCCTCTTGGCTCTTTTTTTCGACATGTTGGTGCATATTTCAGGATAAGCAGACCAACATGTCGAAAAGTAAGAGCCAAGAGGAGTGAATCATGGCGACAAGTCCTCTAAGAAACAAGTATTGTTGACAATGAAATTAAATTTCTAGAGAAATTTGGAACATAAAATGTCCTTTCCAAATCTAAAACAAAGCCACTACTGAGAACTAAACTGCATGTCCTAATTGCTTTCACGTGAGACCGCATCTTATTTCCTGAATAGATGTACTCCTCACTTTCCATTGGCTTCCTTAGGTTTTGCAATCCCTGCAAGGAATTCGTAATATGGATTGTAGAACCAGAATCAATCCACCATGTGTTATGATTAACATGTGTCAATTAGATTATAACATACAAATGAGAAACATTCCCTAGGCCTGCATTCTGAAAACGGCACAATGTATGCTCAAGTCTACACAAGGCCTGAGATAGCATTTGTTGTAGGAAGAAGCACTTGGATTCCTTCTTAATATCTCCTTGAGGAGATATCTTTTCCTTTCTTTTCTTCTTGGCTTGAATGTACTTGTTCTTTCCTTGAGTTGCCAAATGCACACTCTCTCCAGTTTCCATAAGCGGCCTTCCTTCCTCTTGCACACAAACAACCTGAAGGATTTTCCTCTAGTAATGGTGAGCATTTAGTTTCAAGTTAGAGAATCTATTATTAGGGTGCTTGCTAAAGCCTTATCTGAAGACTCAAACTGCTCATTAATGGCCTTCAATAGCTCTCGGACATTATTATACTGATCGACAGAACCCCGAATGCCAGTTGAGATGTTGGTTTTTGTTAGTGTATGCCCTAAAGCCAATTAATTTTAGGGATAAATTACACTTTTATATTTATGTATATTTTATAATATGGCATTTAACGATTAAAATATTTATATGTAAAATCATAAGGAGTTATGATGTAATTATATTTTATTCGTGTATATCCCTAATCGTAGGTGTATGACACTAGTATATTAGCACATAAGAGTATGTGGATGCTTATTAACAATAAGTGCATCGGAGACAGACTCTCCTATTATAAGGAGTGGTGAATCCTCTATTGGTCATATCTTATCTTCTCATGATTCATATTAGTGTAATGGTCCTTTGACTTGAGATCATGAGTTTATCTTGATGTGATCATTCGTAAAAGGCTCTATTAGTCGTCTCTTATACAATCTAGATGTGATTATAAATACAGGGTATAATATAGTATCTGTCCATTACTTAAGATATGACCAATTGTCCAGTCACTGTCTCTTATACTGTCTCTTATACACATCTATACTGATGGCCACTTCTTGAAATACGATTCGAAAATCTTTATAAAAGAACTAATTAAAGAATGTCTTAAAATCTATTTCAAGTGAGTTGTATTTTGGTAAGAAGTAAAATTTGATTAATTCGATAAGATTTGGCATTACATCTGTATTCTTATAGATAATCGGGATATAGGTTGGTTAAAAGATATGTGAAGGACGGAGAACTAGTCACGGATGGGTGATGTCGAACCACTTGACATATCTCAACACTTGGGTGGTCATGATGCTTTGCTAGAAGCCAATCTTGATCTATAAGTGTAAATTAATTAATTGGAGAATTAATGATAAATTAAAGGTGTTTAATTTATCTAATCCTAATTAATTTAGGATTATAATTTATACTTATTACCAACGTGATTGGGAACCTAAAGGGTCACACACTTAAGGATAATTAATTGGTAATCATATTGATTTGATAAGTATGAGATACTTATGGGTTAATTTATGAGATAAATTAATTTTTGGGTTTAATTATAATAAGTTATAAATATTAGGAGTTAATATGTAAGACATATTAAGAGTCCTAATGGTTTTATAATTATTAATATACCCATGACCCAAACTGATTAGAATTTATAATTCCCTAAACCCAATATGATTGGGATTCTATATTATTATATATATATATATATGATATATTATAATAATATTATATGTAGAAGGAGTAGTAGTACTACTTACGGCTAATATATATATAAAAGGAAGTAGTACTAGTAAAGGACTAGTACATTAACGGCTTGGTCAAAAAGGCAATAGAAAAATATATGCTAGTACTTGTACGGCTTACATAATATATATGAGATATATATAAATGTCTAGTACTAGTACTTACGGTTTTTTGAGGAAAAAAAAAAAGCCAACAAAATTCCTTTTTAAATCGTGAGAGTCACGATTGAGAAATAAGGGAGAGATAATTTAGGAGCTAGCACTCCGTGGTTTGGGTTAATCAATCTTGTGAAGATTCCTGATTTAATTATCTGTGTGGATACCATTAGAGGCCGGACACCTAGATGTGTATAAGATGTGCAAGATTAGAATGTGGATAAGAGTCTCAAATGATATTTGAGACGTATACTGCAATTTTAAGGTATGATCTCTATACTACACATGTAGATGTATATAAGAGACAAGTGATCCGTGATAGGAAAGTAAAAATTTTAAATTCCGCTGCGTTATATCTGATTATACTTTCTTACAGTTTTTATGAACATCACGCTGAGACGATTAGATCGCTCCCATGTTTCATAAAGCTCAACATCATTAGGTTGGCTATTCTCAGTAATCGGAGGTGGTTCGTCTTTCCTAATAGCATAATCAATGTCCATCCACCCCAAAGGAAGGAGAATTCTCTCTTTCCACAACTTATAGTTGTCACCCTTGAGCTCGGGAATGTCACATTTCATATCATGAAAATTCACAGGTTGAAAAACTGCACAAATAATTACATACAAGCTTATATCAAAATTTGAGGCATATTAACATTTATTATGTTTTACCAATGCAAAACATAGTAATAATATGAATTACATGACATAGAAATTGCCTGTAGGCTAAATTCCTAATTCAAATAAATTCATATAAATTTATATAATCAAAATGACGAAATATTAAATCATGTTCCTTTCCTTAATTCCTGTGGGTAAATTAAGGAATATAATTTAATATTTCACCCCTTTAATCACACAATATAATATAATAAAAATTCCTGTGGGATAAAATTTATTATATTAGAAGAGACAGCTAACAATTAATGTCTTATATTATAGGTGATCTCAAAATTACAGAATTACTGTACACACACACATATATATTTTAATTAAAGATGCTGCGGCTACTCTATAATTAAAAAATATATATATAGATCACAGACATTAATAATTACAGAAAAATCACAACATATATATATATATATATATATATATATATATATATATATTTCAAATAACAAACTGGAAGTATAATATATATAAATAAGACATTTTACAACTAAACAATTTGAATAGTTCAATTGGTCAGACTACCTAACCTTTAACCTGAAGGTCTCAGGTTCAAAACCTTTATAGCAACACCTATACATTTTTTTTTTTTTTTTAATATTAAAGACAGAATAAAACTCTAAGTAGTTTATAACATTGCTTGCACTTTTAACTTGTAAAGTAATGGTCACGAGTTCGAATCCCAGCAACCACCCTTTTATTTTAATGGTCACAGGTTCGATTCTTCCCAAGGGAAAAATCAAAATTTTTATTTATTTATTTATTTTTTTTTACACTTCTTCTTCACCCGTTTGGGTCCAAACGGGTATGTTCAGTTTATAAGGCTGTCTCACATATTCCCATCCATTTGGGCATCAAAAAATTGTGTTTTAATCACAAAAAATATAGAAATCTAATTTCCTTATGATTTCTATTAAGTTTTCAATATAAACATCAAAATCATAAACCCATGTCCATGATATCATTATACATATAAGAAATATATGGCCATTGAGGTTATTTTGTGAAATTCAATTGCTATATTTGTCTTCCATGTATTACTGCTGAATTATGTCTCTTCAACACTAAACTTTTATGTGATAACATACCTTAATAAATAAGCCACACTTAAGTTATAGGTCCAACTTAAGTGTGTTTTCTCAAATAGCTAAATAAGTATACTGCGCAACTCTTATTCAATTGTGTTTTCATATTCAGTTGCGCATACTTATTTAGCTATTTGAGAAAACACACTTAAGTTGGACCTATAATAAGCATAAGGCTTATTTATTAAGGTATGTTATCACATAAATGTTTAGTGTTGAAGAGACATAATGCATAGTAATACATGGAAGACAATACTTGTTTTTAATCAAGGAAAAAATCATAGAATTAAATTCAAATAAATTGTAATTCTAGATTTTTTTAATAACATGTCAACAGTAAACCCATAATTTCAACATATACATATATGCAAATCAAGGCAAAGGCATTGAAGCTCTGATTCCAAATGATTTTTTCCTTGATCTAAAAACATGTATTGTCTTCCATGTATTACTATGCATATGTCTGTCTCTTATATGTCTCTTATACACATCTAGATGTGTAATAAGAGACAGATACGTACCTCCAGTCTAGATGGTGTATGAGACACAAGAATGTCGGGCATAGGGACCCAAAATACTCTGTATACTTATAACGTTATTTCCCATCAGAAAACGTAAGCCGTAAGAATAAGTAGTTATCACAAGTGTAATCATTATCTCAATGTGATAATTATCACAAGATATTTATTAAGTATAAAAAAATTGATAATTATTTTATAAAATTAATAATTTGGCTGTCTCTGTATACACATCTTAGTTTTGAAAGAGAGAGTAATTGAAATCCCATATTTATAAGACTTAAAAATCGTAACTTTTTGATATCAAAAGAAAAATACGATTTATAAGTCGTAAAATGATTATCTCTAAGTAATGAATTTTATTTTTTTTTTAGCAACCAAGTGAATTGTATGATACTAACATTTAGGCATATTTTGTTAATCAAAGTTCACTCCTATATGATTTTTTATTTATTTTTTCCATATTAATTGCAATTGAAGAAACAAAATTTCCACTTACTAAGAATTTACCTTGTAAAGAGATTCACTTAACTAATGTGTTGTAACAACATATGATCCGGTATACTTTTTTTTTGGTCATCAAATCAGAGGTGAGTTGAGGTTCATCATGATTTCAAGAGTCAAAAGGAATGCTGCACATGTAGAAGGTTTTGTGCGTGTTGTGTGTTTTTGGTAATAGAAGTTTTGTGCGTATTTGCATATGGGAGGAGATAATTACCTAAATTAGTATTTAAAAAATATTTAAATAGATTTGATTTTTAATCTCACTTTAAATATTGTGGTTAGGATTAAAAAATCGTATAAATACATACTTAAATCAGTTTAGGATTAAAAAAAAATTTCACTTCTTGTAACATAATAAGAATTAACAATGATGACTAAAATTGAAAAATAAGTGCAAATGTTAATGCAAAATGAATAAACTAACAATTCTAAGGAGTACAAATGTCATTTCTTTATTCATGCGAGTATAATTTGTCTTCTTAGGTACTACTAGTATTATGGATGTCATTTGAGAATTGGAGTGAATAATAGATAACACTAGTGCACAGGCATACACAACGTGAGATTTAGGAAGAAAAAAATTATATAAGGTAATTATTAATATTAATTTAACATGATATTAATATAATTAATAAAGAGTGAAAAAGAAAATTTATAAAGTGACAGAAATTAAAAATGGGTCTCTTACACTTTATATATAATAATATACATGATATTTCAGTAATAATAAATATTACTACTACCATTTTTAAATGATAATATAAGTTTAAGGTATGAGAATAGGAAAAAATTTACATGAACCCGGTCTTTGACCCACCTGTAATCAAAATTAAATCTTATAAAATCTTGCTTACATCAACTTATGTCATAAATTATATAATATTTAATCCACACCACAAGGTCTATAAGTGGAACCAGAGACCAGATCTACCTAAATATTTCCCGTAAAAATATACACTAGTGCCAGACCTGAATACACGCGCATACTTGGAGAATGGTGAAATACTTTTTTAACCTTATTCTCTTTGACATTGATTGTTACCAAGAGACTTTTATTTTTTTTTATTTTTAAATAACTTTACAAGTTAAAAGTTCAAGCTTATGTCATATATCTGTAACCACATTAAGGGCTCCTTGAATAGTACCAAAAATTTTTAGTAAAAAAAAATAAAAAAATTCCATCTTTAGCTTTTTGAGAAAAATTCTAAAATGAATCCACACTGTTATATTCAGAATGAACCTCATCAATAATGTCGCTCGTGTTGAATAAAATAATTTATAAATTAGTGTCGTAAATTAAATTTATTCAAGAACGGTCCATTTTTAAAACTCCTAATAGGGAGGATATGAATGACATATTTTATTAGTGTTTGGACAAATATATTGGTGAAATATTCTGGAATTCTGTGAAGCTTTAAGAGATTCACGTGCCTAATCTTGGAAGACTGATAAAAGCTCGTGACAGATCGGGAAAACAGGGGAGCGAGAGCGCATGTTGAAAGCATAGAGGTATTTTATTTCGAGGAAGTATTTAGTTTATAGGTATAAGGAGAAAAAGATAGAAATTAAGTTTAATAATATTTATAAATATTGTTTGATTAATTATTATGAGAATTATTCTATCGGAACGTAAGTGTTAAAAAATGTCTATTTTCATTCTTTATTTGTGACATGAGTTTTAAATTTATTAATATAATGAAATTCATTCCTTATCAAAACTAAACAAGAATGAGAAATGACGTAAATCCATATCGATAATGAAGTTTATGATTCCATTCCGATTCTGATTCCCAAATACTAACCAAAAAACTCCTAACCGTTTTATTAATTAATTCAATCACCAAAAATCTATTTTAATTTTATCAAAAAATGTAGCATAATATAAATTTTTTTTTAAAAAAAGTATACTACAAAAATGATACCACTTATCATCTGATGATTTGCTACCGAACTTTCTCAACAGCCAGAAAATATGCACAAGCATATGCATGCTGCCACTGTTTTAATTCTCTTATCTTTTAATTTGATTTTAAATAAACTAGTAAAAAATAACTTATGTTGGATGAAAAATCTTTACGTTAAACAATAAAAAAAAAAAAAAAAAAAAACATCCACCTCAAATTTAAAACCAAAAACTACTCCCAATCAATTTCACATTTAAATTTTGTGTATGACAGTATGAGAATAGCTGTTAATTATATTTCTGAATGGTTGGTTCATCGAAACATACATTAATATTTAACCAAACTCTTATACACATCTAGATGTGTATAAGAGACCAATCTCTTATACACATTTGGTATGTCTTTCCAAATTCATTGACCTCTATAAAATACATTATGCAAAGATATTAAGAATACATTTCTAAATGGTTGATTCAACAAAACATGTTTTTAATGATTAACCAAACAAAAAACTTTTTTTTTAACAAATCAAAACCCAATTGTTGTGATTAATACTCTTGTTATTGGACTCGACATTAAATATTTCTTATTCAATCTCATCCTTTTTAATTTATTATAATCAAATTAAACTCTTCGGTGATTTTAATGGCCAATTATAAAACATTTAATAAATTAGAAAAGAAAAAAAAAGAGATCAAGGAATACATATTTAATTTAAGCCCAAAAAACAAGAGTCATTAGGTTGACACCGAGTCACACGATTTCATCGAATTTAATTAAGTAATTCTTTTTGTTTGGCTTTTTCAACTTTGTTAAAAGATTGATTTCAATTTGACTAATATCTACTCTTGAATCTTGATCGATCATGTCCAACTCGCCGATCCCATTCTTGAAATATTATATAGTACTACATTAAGTGTCTTGAAGTGACAAATCAAAATTTGTAGGCTACATGACAAGACCTATTCCCTTCGAATTATTTTCCATGAAATAGAACCAAATCCAATTTACTATCACAACTTTGTATCACGTACTAAGTTCATACGTAGGATTAGTAGGAATTCAAATATGTTGCTCATGATAACGAAATGCGTATTAAATGATAAAACGTTTCTCATATGACTTATTAGTTATGAATTCATACCACCAAAAAATAAGAAGAGAAGAGAGATGATTTTCTTTAAATAAAAAAAAAAAAAGAGTAATCAATCTGAAATGTTATGAAATTATCCTCCTTTCTTTGTTTATCATTTGGGGCTGGATCAATGTCCGGCTTATTAATAATTATCTCCTTTTATATATATAAAAAAAATAGGTATTGTTTTGAGTGGCTATCCTCATAAGTAGTAACCTTTACTCAAACTCTTAATTTTTTTTTTGAATTAATCAAAAGAATTAGACATGCACCTACCCTTGATTTTTGGGAGCTTATGTTCACTATCACACTAAATTCTTAAATTAGGTACCACATATTGCTCCATCCTGACACAACTTTGTCTTCTGGTCTCCGAGTGGAAAATTTTTATATATATGTGATGGATTTTTTAGTCTAAAATTCTCTGAACTCACATCACATTACTAGTTCATATAGAATGTTTTAAATCAAAGGATTTATGATACTATGTCATAAATTCGATTCATACAATAATTTTTTTTCACGAATTACCTCCGTTCAAATCTCGAAAATATTAATTGAATGATATTACAAAAAAAAAGAAAAAAATCTTAATAATGATTATCACAGGGTAACAATGTTATTCGTTCTTGCATTACCTACCAGTCGACGTACATCCCTTATAATCTGAGACAATGACAATATAATTTCTTCACAATTCTGTAACTCCACATGTTTGCTATCTTTCTCTTTAATGTTTTGAGAGGGGTTTAAATAAATTTATACAAATCGAACATTTTAGTTTCAAGTTTATTTAATTATTTTAACGCATTTATATATGCATTTGAATTTGACTTATTTATTTTTCAAATTGAATTCAAACAAATTCTTTTGGAGATGAGTTATAGGTTGATTATATATATATATATTTAAAATTTATTGAGTCAAGTTCAAATCAAAGTTAAAATATCAAGGAATACTTTTTTAATCTTAACTTGATCTTAACAAATTGATTAGACTCAATTCGAACTTAATTCGTCTTTTAGTAGAGGCGATTGCATATCCAAATTTACAGTAATGGGTTAATGCCAAAAAAGGTGCTAACTCAAGAATTTTAAAGTTTCTGTTTTTTTTTTTTTTTTTTTGGGTTAAGATTAACCTTTCATTATGTTATTTTCGATCGTATGAATCAATTAATTTGTATTATGGCGATGATTTTAAAACATTTCAATTTCATTGATGGTAGTAGGTAAACAATGGTGATATAAAGATATATGTAACTAGTAACTACCAACAATTGACACTGTGTAAAAATTATGCAGTCAAATACGGACAAGGAGCAGCTAAATTTGAATCTGCAAGAATCCCATTTTCCATTGTGTATTGAGCATGAGAAGCTACATAACAAAGCTCCTTTCTTTCTTGCAAGTAAAATAATTACTATGAAAATCAAAGAAAAAGACAGCAAGCTCCCATATGTCTATGATCACTACAAACGGCTAAACAGAAAAAGAAATAAAAAAAAAAATTGTTAACAGCTGGAAGGCTTTAACAAAATTATGAACATTTGTTTTTCCAAAGTTCAATTAATTATTTGCAATCTAGTAGTATTCCGTATCTTCCAACCATAAACCACAAAACTGCAAACATGAACTACACAATTATATTGTTCATATGTAGTAGTTGTAAGTTGTTACAACGAATGATATGTTCAATTTTTAATTTTGTTTTATTTTTTAAATCTACCTCTCCTAATATACTCGAATTCATGATTATAATATACTCGAATTCATGATTAATAAGTCGTAAGAGAAGCGTCTTACCCCTAACTGTACTTCGTCGTCAACAAATAATTCATAATAAAAAATATTAATTTAGACGACCAATTCAAAATAGGGCAGCATGAAAAAATGCTTGGTTTGTAGTGCGTGAGCCTGTTTTGATGACCTTTTCCTCCTCCTAAATACTACTAGTAATTAAATAGCAAACTAAATCAAATGTGTAAATGCTTCAATCAAAAGACTAGTTGATAAAGACTATTATCTCCTAATCACCAATTGCATTAAGCATTTTTTTTAAAAATATTGAAGATCTCTTTCCTTTTGATTGATAAAGGTGTTTTAGAGAAAGACGCCTTTCTTCAATCAAATTTCTGATGCGAGCGTCCGCACGACATGCATGCAAGTGGTGAATGGTCTGTTTTGTCGTATTAATACATGGAATTAATATTAATAAAACAGGTTTGAGCAATCATTATCAGTTCAAATTCGAAGTCGAAAAAGATTTGTAATTTAGCAAGATAAACAAAGAAAATATATTCCTAAACTAAAAAAACAACAAATAGAAAATACTCGCTATTCTCATATGTAAATGTCTTAAATAAATAACCCGGGAATTTCAGAATTGACTAGATTACCTTAAAAGTCCCATTTGGCGTTGGTTATGATCATTTTGTGGGTCGATTATGACAATATCGGTTTATGTAAGAAACAGTTTTAATTCTCCCCAAGAACTATTTTGTTGTGATTGGCTCGTCAGAGTACAAATTTTCTGAAAACTTTTACATTCCAATTAAGATAGACTTGATAAATTACGTAAACAATCACCATTCATAATATGGTTATTGGCTTTTATTACACTTGAAAATGAAAAAAATTGTTTTGGGAGATATTTATGTTATTGCAATGAGTTACCAATTTCAAAAGAAAACTGTTTATACTACAATCGATTATGAATCACAAAGAAGCCTCCATCAAAATTTTCAACTAAATCAAAAACTACCATATATAACCTAAAATGTTCCGACTTAATAGTGGATCACTGGACCCATTGGTGAAATTTATTTTGGTCATTGTAATTGCTTTTCCAAAAATGTTCCCATCGTAGCTATTTCAATGAGCAATTAAATTAGTAATGGTCTAGTCTAATCTTTAAGAAAACTTTAGATTAGTATTACAAACTTCAAAGGAAAAGTTATCATGTACAAAGCAGTAATTTCAATCAGGATAGGCACCACAAATTGGTAATCTATGAAATTGGCTTATAACCTACTGTACAAAGCATACCGAGTCTATCTGCTACTCTGTCAAACATATAATAACATATTTTCTTAGTACTAACGTTGAAGAAACATTTTCTTTGTGGGTTGCACACAGCTATTCCTAAATGCATGAAACACCATAGCAAGGTGAATAATTTACCATCTGGTAACTTGAACAGACTCGGCCAATATCTAAAACTGTACTTCACAATTCAGGCTGAACACTAGATATTTTATATTTTTGAAGCTCTTCTTGTGCACGTATAAGCCTACATAAAGCAAGTAAAATTACAGAGTAGTTAGAAATTCATTTCAACCAAGTCAGCAGGTACCATATGTTTATTATCACAAGTACCTCCACTGCAGATCAGTTATTTCACGTAGTAGTTCCTTCTCCCGATCATGAGCTGCCTCCAACTATAGCCCAAAAAGGAAAAATGTCATGCCAGACTAAAGTTAACCTTGAAAGGCTATTTTAACTTATATAATTCATAGAACTTGGTAAAGGATAACTTGGCAAAGCAATATTGAAATATACATCCCAAGTCAAACACCTCACTGTGTTATCTCTTAATGCAACTAATTGGACTTAGATATGTAGAACGCATATCCCAAAAACAAAAAAAGTTTTTATACAAGTACATTACAGGACACATTGACATGACTTACAGAATACCTCACCCTAAAAGCAGAATAGAGGGGGGAAAAAATTAGAATGCAGTTAAAGTTCACATGTTCAAATTGCTATTTATTTATTTTTTTTGCGAACATAATCAGAAAATAATTAGTTATGTAGCTAGTAATGCAAATTTTATTTTCATGTGCCAATTGAAGTGGGAAAATACCACACCAACATTCCTCCTTTTCATGTGTAGAAACTTTTTCAAACTTTATTTGTTACGTACCAAAGATTTATCAGCTGAAGTTGCATATACAGAAGTGCACCCTCCATCCACTGCAAAATTACAAAATGTCTCAAAAAATCAAATAAGAAGAAACTATATCGGTTTGTATCAATTTCACCTACCTGTAGAGTCCCCACTGGAGAGTTGCTTCATTAAACTTCAATATACTATCCTGTTAAGATCAATAGTAAATGTCACAAGCTCTAAGCAATATCAGTACTCCCAATAGGCAATATATTTAAAGTTAATCCCATACCCTTTGGACAATATTTGTCTGCAAAACAGATTGCAGCATCGGATAGAGTGAATGGTTAAGAAGATTAGGTGTAGGAGCTGTAGCCTCAGTTGGCATAACTGGCATGGACATACCAAGCTGTGGGGTAATCACCTACAGAACCCACAAGTCATTTATTAAAAAAAAAAAAAATCCTCTAGTGAAAAGGAAGTAGTAATTAGCATGGAATTACTATCATTTTTGTCTTGAGCGATGTGGCTGCACAAAACTTCCAACTATAGAACATTTTCGTGCAGTTCAACAAAAAAAAACTAACCTGCATGCTGTGACTTTTTTGAAGAATTGGGGAGGGAGAAACCTGACATGAAAAGAAAAAAATAAAAAAAGTAAAAATTTCAAAGCATCTAAAGTTCAGTATGCATGGTAACTATTGCACACTTAAAATTACCTTTTCAAAGTCAACATTCTCGGAAGTAACCTTGAAAAAAGTCACATTACTGAACAACAGGACATTTTCCCTTTTCATCTGGTTCGTCACTATTCACTGCTTAAAAGGTGTATGTTGTGTAAAGGTATTATAATGCTAAAACAATTAAATAAGTTAGAAGCCAAAAGTAGAAGCGGCATACGAATTCTTGCCTGATGTTTTGGAAGCTCTTGAACTCGTCTCAGAAGGCACGTCATTAGTTGCTTGAAGAAGATCAATGTAGCTTGATGTGCTTTGAGACTGGTTTTGAAGTTTATCACTAAAAATTTAAAATAAAAATGAAAAAATTTTGGTCTAAAAGAGACACCAAATTGTAAAATGAAATTAATACATAGATATTGAGACACATAATTAGAGGAATATGTAAACATAACTTGATATTCATGTCCTCTAGGAACTCTACAAGAATAATAAGGGTGTTCATTGAAGCACAGGAGTCCTCAAATGGTTTAATCATGTAAACCCATTCGATTATCTAGAGGAACTTTTATGAAATAATCACAAATAGCTAATATTTAGCAGAAAACAGTGGATAGGAGATTCATCACTTAGCCGCAAATAATACAATTTAGCAAAAGGCCCTACAAGTGCTCAAAAGCTAATATACCTTTGATGAGAATATGTCGTCAAGTTCTCTAACAATTTTCCATTGGATTCTGGCTCTGGTTTTCCTGATGAATTAGTATCTACACGACACTCATTCTGGGGAACAGAGTTCATCGAAATCTGTTGCTGCTCATGGGACGAGCTGGAAATGCTTACATCATCATCGGATTTCTCGCTTTTTGCTCTGGAAGTATATTAAATTGAATGAACGGACCCTCAAGAATGCTAACTTGTTAACTTGTAGTAGATCCAAATTTAGCATTATATATACTAAAATGTCCAAAATGTGCAAAAGCAAGTTATGAACTCATACATTAGTATGAGAGCGACAGAAGCTTTATGCATGGAGGTCAGTAAAATGGGTGAAATAATGTAACATGAAAACATAATGCAATATTTTAAAGGATGACATACAAATTAGCCATGGTAGAATCAGCTGGCGAAGGATGAGCAGGTTGATTATTGTCATCCTGGGAAACACAAGGAAATCAGGGACTAGAAACATATGTTATTAGCAAGTACACTTGTCTCTATGTCATGTACTGTACAACAGTTCAAAAGCCAGAGTGACCTACAAGATCAGCAGGGTCTGAGTATTGGCTTGCAAAGGACAGCTGGCGATGAAGTAATGCAAACTGATTGGTTGAAGACAATTGGTGTTTTCCTTGGGTATCAAGACCTGAGAGTGAATTTGAGCTTCCTTTCTGGTCTTTCTCAGCAATTATGTCCTCATCCTGGATCTGAAATGAGGAATTAGTAAGATAAAGAAATATATTAATATCCTAAAATCAAGAAATTTTTATCCCCAAATAAAATATGCTGAAGCAAAACTGTTAACCATACCAGGGAAGCCTGTGAGGTGGGCTTTCATGTCTTCAAGGTCAAAATTCCATCCACTAATACCGCGTTTATACTCATTCTGCACATGATTGCAAAACGCATAAAATTTTCCAAGAACCAATGATAGATGGCAATTACACAAACACAGCTACAGTTACAACAGAAAGATTTCAAAACCAACATAGAAGTACCAAACATCAATTCTCAAGTGGCTCAATGTTTATAGAATGAACCCAAAGGACACTATACTTCTACCTATTTTGGAATAGGACTGTAGGTAGGTTACCCCATACCCTTGGCAGGGGATATTGCTTTCAAGTTACTCCACTATCATCTAGAGGGACCCATTATACTTGCATAAGCGCTGAAATTTTGGGTCCCTGTGTGAGTGCTTAAAATCACTCCAGAGACCATAATTAGTAACAACTTCATCCTGCAGCAAGAAGTTAAACTCTCAAACTCATAGGAGAGGTCCACTTGTCCGTAACATTAAACCAACTCAGTATTGGCAAGGAGATCTATATCCTAGTACTATTTGGTTCAAAATCTGTTTTGCCAGATTCTAAATTTCCTCACAAAGACGAGAAAAACCTGGCACACTGCAAATATATTCTTAATGGAGATCTGCATCATCAATCAACAAGCAGAAGTGAAATGTTGAAAAGGAAAATAAATCTCAAGCCAATAGTATCTCATTTCATGCATGATCAGTTGCTTAAATCACTACACAGGTTAATAACACTCTACAGCTTTAAATGCAGAGACCATCTCTGTCAATCGGCAGCTTAAAACTCACTGTATATCAACATGCCCCAGATACTTCAAATTTCAACTTGCAAAACTATTCAAAGTTTATCTGGGGAAAGCTCTTCACCCATATTGAACATAATGATTAATGAATAGGATCATAAATTGCCATGAGTAGCCACAAATTAAACCAAATCATTTTTTCAACACCTGAAAGAGGGATTTCTAATACTAATTTATAAGTTATGTACGTGTTGATCGACTTCATTCTGGTATTATTATCTATAATCTAATGCGTGCAAACTATATCTTATTCTGCCATACACACACCACCACATTTACTAATTTTCCGGTATTAGAGTGAAACATCAAAAAGGAGACAAAAACACAATTTAGTAGCCAATAAGTTGGTGCAGTAAACACATTAGGAATCAAACCTGTGACATTTCTTCTTTTTGACCATCTGGTATTTTCTTTTGTGCTAGCATGTCTTCCTCTTTTCTCTGGTTAACAAGAAAGATTTGTCAGCATAGAGTACCATGAAAAATGAATCTGAGAGCTTATAACAATACAAAGTACATTTTTCATTGTTAACTTACCTTAAGTGCCTGAAGTCGATCACCAAGAGCAGGAAGACCATCCAAGAGTGTCCTGGATATATAATCATTTGACCTAGCTTGCTTGAAAAAAGGATGCTTCAACAACTTCTTAGCCGAGGGTCGTTTGGAAGGGTCTTTTACCAAACAACTAGCAATCATCTGCTTAAAAGACTAACGGAAGAAAAAGGACCAAATAAGAGCAAAATTGTTATCTAGAGACATAAATACCCTGCTTGCTAAGAACATACCTTCGAGAACCTTTTTTCAAGCAAAGCTAGGTCAAATGATTAGATACCAGGACAGCATTGGCATTCATTTTACAGTCTTATACACATACTACCTGCTCTTATACGACATCTTTTGGTTGTGTCTTAGATCACAGATATTTATGTCACAGTAGGAGTATGCACCTTCATAGGAGGATACTTTGAAAAAGGAGCATGGCCGTGGGCAAGCTCCAAAGCAGTTATACCAAATGACCAAATGTCAGCTCTTCAAGATAAACAAACCCACATCACTTTCATGGACTTAATTCTAAAATTCGAAAAAAAAATGACAGACAAGATTTGAACGGACTTGAAGTCATAGCCATGTAATTGCTCCATGAACTTCAGGTGCCCATCCTATAGAAAAACAAATTTGCCTCCAGTTAGACTGGAACAGAATGTGAATGTGATAAAGCCCTAACATAAAGTAGTTTAGGATCATAAAGTACACTAAGGCATAATGTGGCTTAAGAGATGGCCATAACCCAATTCCGAGTTATTTCCGAATTGGTAAAAAAAAAAAAATCCCCCCGATCAGCAATAAGACAAATGAAGAAGGACATGGATGAAATATTAAAATGTGAAGAAGCAATATTTTCCTATCGAGCATACCAGCAAGGAGTTCCCACGAATGTATTCCTCGTGCGTTGCCTGTCACCTGAATCAAACATGCAAGCAGAGACACCAAAATCTCCCAATTTGATTCCACCACGGGGGTCAATAAGAATATTTCCAGCCTGAAAAAAAGGCAAAAGGAAAGGTAATGAAAAATGATTGTACATCTAAACTTCAGCAATTTAAGAAACAATTATACACTAACAATAAGACCTCCTTCAATATCTAAACTAAAATGCATCCACAGGAATGCACTGCCATTTCATCATTGAGGACTCCTCAAGTATAAGTTGGAAGAGTTCCAACCAGTACATGATTGAAACTTCTAAGGCTTCCCTAGAGTCACATACGGTGTATAACACGATGAAATACTACTTTCTGTAATCGCTTATGTTACTTAACCTAGAATAATTTTATATTCCTAAACTCAATCACATTCCTTCACGTACACAATTAATTATTTTCAATAGGTCTAGCACGTGCCCAATCATATTGCATTGCAGCAGGAATCGAACTTAGCTCGTGTCTGTTCTGTTACCTTTCAAGGCAACAAGGAATCACCCTTTGACATGCAAGGAGAGTAATTCATACATTTATATATTTAATTCTAAAATTAGAGTTAGAATTACAAGAATATTTTGCATAAAACTTGACTCAAAATATAAAGCAACTTACTTTAACATCCCGATGAATGTGCCCGTGACTATGAAGATAGTCCAAGCCCTTCAGTACATCACGTAGTATGGTTGCGATAACCACCTCCTCAAACCCATCTGGATATACAGATTGCCTTAAGAATGTGGAGACATGAACCTCCAGCCATATATGGCATGACAACCCATAGAGTATGATCACTAACAAAAGAGCAGTGTGCTTTAAGAACATTTGGGTGGTCAACCAGGACCATGGTTTGGGCTTCTCGAGAAATGTTATTCTGGGTAGAGAAAAAGAAAAAGAGAATTATCTAAGATTTTGTCCAATAAAAGAACAGTGAATACAGATTCTTAGTCAACTGACACAATTTATCAAGTGCAAATAAAACACAATTTATTTGCCAATAAGTTGGCATTCCATAATAGCCAGAAGTCGTATGACTTCATACCCTGTTGAACGTATACAACAATTGCACACATTCTAAGGATACTACTTCAAATGCTACTTTATTGTCATTCTGCTTAACCAATGAAGTAAAAATTAATATACATTATAACATGTAATCCCACCTAAAGTTCAATTTCAACAGTTATAGTCCAAAAATTTCATGTAATGCTTAAGGTTTGTCAAACTCATTGGAGGTTCACCCCTGTGCAGCCAGAAACTTTTTCCAATTTTTCCTCTCTTCAGGTTCTTGCTCCTATCTACTTGTTCTGCAATTTTAAACTTTTCTTTTGTGATGTATAACAGTCTACCACCCTTTATGTGATTGTTTCCAATTCCAACAACTGAGGCCCCTAATCCAACCAAACTCATCCTCCAGTCACCACTCACTCAGTTATAACACTAATATATTTATCCTCCATCATAAGATTGCAACTCTACTGTTAAAAAAAGCACCTTGTGGCTTGTGAGTTGAGAACAAACCCACTGGATGAAAGCCCTTATTTTATTTAATCTCCGAACACATAGAACTACCTTACCAACACTCAAGGAGATCTCCTTAAAGTTCTGGTTGCTAATCACTCCAATATTTTATCAGTAATAGTCATGCTAATTAATTAATTAATTAATTTTCAGCATGAATGTCTGCAATTAGAGAACCCAACTTGATTGTACTAAAATATATTTGTATGCAGGTAAACCACGACAAAATGCCACCTTTCGTGGTTCTATTCGTTTTGTCTCCATTACCCGTATGTTATCAACAAAACTTTCTCATAACCTCCTTTTATTAGTGAATTCCCTATTGACAAAGAATCTCCAATACAAAAGAAAAGATATTTGATTTAACACAAAGACAAGGACTAATTAGTAAAATGTATTGTTATTAAATGTAACTAATATACACATCTTTTATGTGCATAATTTGACAGATAAAATCTTTGGACGATTCAAGCTTAATAAAAAAGATCCATCCCACATGCAAAAATAGGGCAAGATCATAAACCAAAAAAAAAAAAAAAATAGAGAAAAAAAATAACGGATACGAACCAGATCGCAATTATCGCGTTCGAAATCGAGAATCTTAATGGCAATGATCTCATCAAGAGGAATACAAAGCGCCCGATGAACGGAGGCACTAACGCCGTTCCCAACCTCCTCGTACAGAGTATAATTCTCCACCCCAATCGGATACTTCTTTTTCTGCCATCTCTAAAACTAAAATTGATTTCCAGAACCTTCAATTTAATCGTCAAATTCGAATAAATTATTTAAATACACTTTTTCATACTAAAGCAACCTAAAATTCAAGTAAACTTTTTTTTTTTCTCTTTATAATATATGATTATTAAATTAGAAAAGATAAAATAGTAATTAAATTTGTGGCAGTAGGGCAGGGCATTGATGGAGGAGGTGATGATGACGAGGTTTTTTCCTCTCCTTTCTCTCTCTACTTTCCGCTTTCTCGTGAAAGAAAGGGGAAAGAGAGAAGGAGAGAGAAAGTGAGGGAGAAAAAGTTTTTCAGAGAGAGAAAGCGCGGAGATCGGGACGCCGCTCGAACTTGGAGGAAGGAAGGAATGGGGAAAGGGGAGAGATTTAATATAGGTTATTATATTACTCCTAATTTTGCATGCAGAAATCCCGCCACTTGTTATGCCGTTATGCGGAGTTGTACTTCTCGTTTGATGGTTGGTACTACGAGATCTACGTACAGGATTTTCTGTACAGAGAGTACAAGTCCTTAGTATTAAATAATATTCTAAGATTGAGGTTCAAACTTCAAAGCGGATCCAAATCGACCGAATTCGGAAATAAATTGGATTGGGTTACGGGGCTGTTTGAACTGGATTATTGGATTTACGTTAGATTGGATTGACTTGAATTTTATTTTTCAAAAGACAATCCAATTCTAATAACAATATGATTTACGTATAATATGTACTATTTGTATTGAAATCTGATTTATTACAATTCTTTAAAACCAGCAATGTGATCGTTGATGATTTCACAATCGGTAAAAAATATTTTTCATCTCTAAAGTTTTGATTTTCAAAATTTCACAAATTACGTCTCTTATATTTTAAATTTTTATTAATTTAAGAAAATTGATAGAAATATAGCATATTCTTAGTTTTCCATGCGTTATTCTAACAAACATTTCATTTCTTACTGATAAATTCTAAAATATTATCTTATATATTTTACTTTCTCTGGATTAAACCACAGAAAATTGCTCTTTCTCACAAATTTTAACAAAAATTATGCTATTTTTTTCAATTGTCCTAAATTAGTAGAAACTAAGAAAGATGCGGAACATGATTTATTTTTTGTAAAACTTTAAATACTAAGGAGGTGTTTGCTTCATAATCGGAAATTGGAATGGGAATCATAAACTCCACTATTGTTATAAATTTATATCATTCTCTTTTACTTGTTTGTTTTGAAATAGGAATGGGTTTTATTATGTTAATAAATTACTCAATTTGAAATAACCCATGTCACAAGTAGGGAATGAAATAAAACATTTTCTAACATTTTGATTCTCATAGTACTCACCAAACAACATACTTTGGTATCATTAACTTTGATTCTCATTCCCTCTCTCATACCCATAAATCAAACACCTCTTAAATATGTCAGCTGGCCAAACTTTATGAACTAATAGTATTTTTTTCCCTTTCACAATAAGGTAATTCAAATTGCAGCTCCTAATGCTTAGAATGTATAATTAAATAAAAATTCAAACGTAAATACTATTAGTTATTTTTTCTTTGCTTCATTTTGTGTGAAAAACCGATTACAATGTTCAAAAAGAAAAAGTATTTGTAGATCATATATGACAATACTTCTACTAAAAACCCGTCTGGAAAATAATTGCAGAGTATTAGATAACAATTATATTAGCCAACATTTACATCTGTAAAAATTTCTCTAATACACTCTTTTATCACATTCTCTAATCTAAAGGCACGGTGATGAGGAATTTTATCGTTTCCCTATACATTTTAAAAAATTATTCTCTTGATTTTAAAAATTTATACCGTATAAATTTTTTTAAAACACATGATTTTATATTATACAAGTATTTAAAGTACAAGAGAATAATTTTTTAAAAATATCCGTAGAATTTTTCTATATTTATATATATATATACCATCAAGTGTTGCATGTCACTTAAAGACAAATAATAACAAACTATCTAATAAGTTAAAGAATGTTTAAAAGATATTTCAATCGTTTATTACGAACTAATGAGATGACATTATTCGTGTCTCAATTAATAGATGTTTAACCATTTAAGACTCAAAATAGACTATCATAATAAGAGTGAAAAAGATAGTATAATCGGGGGAAAAAAAAAATCCCATCCTAAACAAATTTTCAAACCTCATGCATAGTTAGTATCACGCCACAAGTTCAATTAACAAGTTACAAAACAGAAAAAAATATAAAAAAAAGTCAATATATAGAGGACTAATTTTATTTTACATCTTTTAACTTATATTTGATTTACCTAGTTTACACTCTAAATTTTAGTTTTGGGCATTTTACATCCTTAACTATCAAATTCATCCCACTTTAACCCTCTTATTGACACCGTCTAAAAAAATTTATGGAAATTTTCTGTGTATATAACAAATTCAGCAGGATGTACAACAATTTTTTTGTGTACAACATCAAAGGTTCCATTAACTTTTTTGAATGTATTAGAAAATGGTTGAAAGAGAACAAATTTGAGAGTTGTCAGCGCAAAGTATACAAAATTGAAATTCAATGTGCAAAGTAAAAATTCGATATAGATTGAAGTATACAAAATGAAATTAGTCCATATAGACATGTAAGGGTAAATGAAGCAAGAATCTCATAACAAATTACTGTATATCCATTAATTAACATTGTTTATTTATCATATATAAATAGGTCAATAACTTCAAAATTACAAACAAAGAGTAAATGGGAATTTCCAATTATTTTTAGCGATCAATTTCATTGGTTTTAAAGACTTGTATTGTATACATACTGTTCAATCATTTAAAATACAAGAAAATAGTTCCTCAAGGGATTATAGAATTTTTCATAATAAATGTTGTCAGAAACGAAAAAGAATATATACAATATGTATAAATCAGATTTCAATACAATTAGTACATAGGGTGCTTTTATATAGATTTACAAGAAAATATTCTAAATCATATAAATATAGTAAATTTTACTAATCAAGACAATGGGATTTATGGTAAGTCTTGCTAATCAAGACAATTAGACTAATAAGGTAATTACCTAATTTAGGGGAGCAATTAGAGTAATTACATCAATAAATATTTACATACTATAATATAATAATTCCATATGTTTAACATCCCCTCAAACTCAATATGGTTATGGAAACCAAATTGAGTTTGAAACAAAACATGAGAATAGAAAATCAAAATCGAATAGACAAAATAATCAAGAACCAAAACCAAAACGAAACTGAAATCGATCGAAAATCTGAAAATTGAAACCAAGAGAATTCGAAAGTGATTAATAATCGAGAGAATTCGAAAATTCAAAATCGAGAAAATCTGAAAGTCGAAAACGAGAAAACCAAAGGATTCAAAACTGAAGAACCCAGAAGTTGAAATCAGGAGAACACACAGGTTGAAAGGTTGAAAATTAGGAGACCCAAAAGTTGAAATTAGGAAAATTCGAAGGTTGAAAACTAAGAATCAGAGTAGTGACAAGATCCGCCCATTTAAACGAAGAGGTTTGGCCCCAGAATAAAGGTCCAAACGTTTGGCCCAGAATGAAAGGTCCATACTCTTTTTCAGAAGATAAAGGAACATTCTAGAATTCTTTAGAGTTTCCTTAATTGACTTTAGATTCCTCATAATATTCTAGAAGGAATATTCTTTGTATATAATTCTCTAAAATTATGTAGATTTATAATTAATGTGGTAGGTTCTAGAATTTTCTCTTGTAAGTATAAAAATGGGCCAACCCCCTCATTTGTAAAATACCACAAAAATTTGAGCAATTCAATACATTGAGTTTTCCTTCTCTCAATTCTCTTTTCTCTTACATGAGTGTGAAGAAAGGCTGACTTAGGGCGAAAACTTAAGTACCGCACGAGTTGGAAGCACTAAAAAGAGTGAGCCCGTGACAAGTGGTATCAGAACGAGTTCTGTAGCAAGTGCTTGGTAAGAAGACATTATGGCTGAAACTTCATGCGACGTGACCCATGATGAGATCCCTCAGACTAAGAAAGACAGGCAGGGGCAAGAACCATCAAGAGATGTGCTGGTAGCCGCCATTGCTCGTGTGAAGAAACTCAAGTTGGACATGGAAAAAACTCACGACGCTGTTGAGGACACAGTCGTACACATTGACGAGGTCGAGTCCAGGGAGGAAGACCTTAGGGGAGAAATGCAGGGTGCCCTGAATGCTGCGGTAGATAGTTTGGCCCATAGGTCCGAAAGTCTGGAGGCAGAATTGGTGTCCATCAAATAGAAGGTTGCCGCCATGCGTGCGGAGCGAGACCAAGTTGCTATGCGAGAGGAGTTTTTGAGGCACTCAAGGCAGAATTGATCGCCTTGAGAGGAGCTATTGTCGGCGGGACAGTGATGCTGCAGCCTACATCCTCATCAGACGTTCCAAAGCCCAAGGAGTTTAATAGACACAGGGAGGCCAAGGTAGTGGACAACTTCCTGTGGTCCATGGAGCAATACTTCCGAAATATGGGAATCCAGATCGACAAACAAAAGGTAAATCTTGCCTCGTCATACTTGACCGATTATACTTTATTGTGGTGGCGACGTAGAAGTGACAACCGCAGTGGCACTGCTATCACTACTTGGGACCAGTTTGTGGACGAGTTTCGAAACTACTTCTACCCTCAGTATGCAGAGAGGGTCGCTCGTGCAAAATTTCACCGACTAGAAATGAAGGGTAAAGTAAGGGAATACGTGAAAGAGTTCTCCTAATTGATACTGCAAATTCAAAGCATGAGCGAGGAGGATGCCTTCTTCCACGGTTGGAGCTAGAAAGAATGAATGTTGATAACCTCTCCAAAGCAATGTCGGTGGCTGAGTCCCTCTTGGAGTTCAAGTCATGGGAAAAGCCAACCTCACCAAAGGAAAAGCCTAGTTTCTCCAAACCAAATGGTAAGGAGATTGCGAAGGAGAGCAGCAAAGAATTTCGTGGGGGAGCAAGGGAGAAGTCTCCTTCCAATAACGAAGAGAAGTCATTCACAGCAAAGGACAAGGGCAAACGACCATTGAAGTACTTTTTTTGCGATGTTCCACACATGGCGCGGGAATGTCCTGCGAAAACAAAATTAGTAGGCATGGCCATGAAAGAAAAGAAAGCAGAGAAAAAGCAATTGGGTTCACTGCGGATCCTAAATACCATCAAGGTGAAGAAGTCACAAAAGAATAGGGGCTTGATGTTCGCCGATGTGGAGATAGCGGGCCACAAGCTAAGCGCTCTAGTGGACACTGGAGCTACCGATTTCTTCATCTTGATTGAGACCGCCAAGAAATTCAACCATCAAGTGGGGAAAGACATTGGCACCCTGTAAAATCGTCAACACCAAGGAGGTCCCTATCCATGGGTTGACGAGCAACGTAGACGTAGCTATTGAGAAATGGAAGGGCAAGACTTCACTTGAGGTAATTCCCCTTGATGATTATGATGTTGTGATAAGACTTGACTTCCTTGATCGTATTAGTGCCATGCTGCTTTCTTTTGCCGACTGCATGTGTATTTTGAATTCTCAATATCAATGCGTGGTACCTCTAAGGAAGGAGTCTGGAAGAGATCACAAGACTGCCATTCAACTATGTAGTGGGTTGAAACGAGGAGAGTCAACCTTCCTGGCGACCCTAAATATGGATGAGGGAGGTGCCTGAGGTGGTTGCGGTAGTATTGGAGGAGTTCAAGAGTGTGATGCCTGCAGAGCTGCCGAAGGAATTGCCTCCTAAGAGAGTAGACCACGAGATCGAGTTGGTTCCCGGCACCAAGCCACCTGCGATGGTCCCCTATCGCATGTCCCCTCCGGAGCTCGCAGAGTTACGAAAGCAGTTGAAGGATTTGCTAGATACTGGGTACGTCAGACCCTTAAAGTCTTCGTTTGGTGCCCCGGTGTTGTTCCAGAAGAAACACGACGAGTCCCTAAGGATTTGCGTAGACTACAGGGTCTTGAACAAACTGACGGTGAATAATAAGTACCCCATACCATTGATTGCCGACTTGTCCAGTTTGGAGGTGCACAATGATTTTTCAAGTTGGACCTAAGGTCAGGGTACTGGCAGGTACGCATTGCGGAGGGCGACGAATACAAGACGGCATGTGTGACGCGATACAGCGCCCATGAGTTCCTCATCATTCCTTTTGCCTTGACCAATGCCCCAGCAACCTTCCGCACGTTGATAAACAAGTTATTTCGAGAGTTTCTCGATAAATTTGTGGTAGTATACCATGACGATATTGTGATCTATAGTCGCACCTTGAAAGAGCACATCCAACACTTGAGAAAGGTGTTTAGGTTGTTTAAGGAGAACCAACTATTCGTGAAAAAAGAGAAATGCGCGTATTGCGCAGCAAGAGGTGCCGTTCTTTGGACACACTGTGGGGAGGAGGTCAGATTCGGATGGATGTGTCAAAAATTTGAGCTATTGTGGACTAGGAACCCCCTACCAAGGTGACGGAACTACGATCATTCCTTGAATTGACAAACTACTACCGAAAGTTCGTGGAGGCTACCGCCCCTCACGGAGTTGCTACAGAAAGGAAAAGAATGGGAATGGGATAAGGAGTGCCAAGGAACTTTTAAAAAATTGAAGGAAGTCATGACCCAAGAACCGGTACTTGCCTTGCCAGAATTCTCAAAGGCCTTTGAGGTGGAGACAGACGCATCGAACTTTGCCATTGGTGGAGTATTGATATAAGAAGGACATCCAGTGGCCTACGAGTCAAGGAAGCTTAGCGAGGTAGAAAGGAGATATACAATGCAAGAAAAAGAGATGACGGCGGTCGTCCATTGCCTAAGAACACGGAGGCACTACTTATTGGGGTCCCGTTTTATGGTGCGGACGGACGTCGCGCACAAGCTACTTCCAATCCTAAAAGAAACTCTTTCCCAAGCAGGCGAAGTGACAAGACTTTTTGGCTGAATTCGACTATGTACTGGAATACAAGTCTAGAAGGGTCAACTCTACTACTAACGCCTTTAGCCGAAAGGCGATGCTTGCTGCCATTAGCCAACTTGAGAGTCTGTTGCTCGACAGGATCAATGAGGGATTGAAGCACGATGCAGTTGCTAGAAGCCTTCTTGAATATGCCAGGGAAGGGAAAACTCAAATGTTCTGGGTCGAGAAATAGTTGGTCTACACAAAAGGGCGACGCCTCTATGTGTCACATTATGGGAACTTAAGGCGGGAGGTGATGAATGAGTGTCACGACTCGGAGTGGGCTGGTCACCCAAGAATGCACCATACCTCGGCGTTGATGCAAGAAATATACTATTGGCTTGGGATGAGAGACGACGTAGAGACTTATGTTCGAACTTGCTTAGTGTGCCAACAAGAGCAGTCCAAAACAACGGGCTTACTGGATTTAGCCTTTGCCCATTCCAGAGATACCATGGGAAAGCGTCTCAATGGACTTTATAGTTGGCCTGCCAAAATTCGAGGGATGCCAAACCATCATGATGGTGGTAGACAGGTTCTCGAAGTATGAAACTTTTATAGCCGCTTCCAAGGACTGTGCAGCTGAGAAAGAAGCTCGGCTATTCATGAAGCATATCGTGAAATATTGGGGAGTGCCAGTAACAATTGTGAGCGATCGGGATCCCCAATTCACTGGGAAGTTCTGGACAAAATTGTTCGAATTGTTGGGTTCGGAGCTCAACATGTCGACAAGTTCACATCCCCAAATCGATGGACAGACGGAGTGGGCGAATGAGCTACTAAAGATATACTTGAGACATTATGTGAGCTCAACCCAACAAAATTGGGCAAAGTTGCTTGACGTTGCCCAATTCTCATTTAACTTGCAGGTGAATGAGTCCACAGGGAATAGTCTTTTCGAAATAGTGATGGGATAACAACCACTTACTCCTAGCACTGGGTTGTGGCGGGACATAAAGGATGTAATTCTACAGCATATGAACTTGCCAAGACATGGCAAGAGGAGACAGATTTAGCAAGGGCGTCCTTACATAAGGCTGCTAGGAAGATGAATAAGTGGGCTGATGAGAAAAGACTGTTCCTTGAATTCGAGGAAGGTGACCTTGTGCTTGTCAAGATGCACTCCATACTTAGGTATCGAAAAGTACACAAGGGACTACTTCGAAGGTACGAAGGACCATTCAAGATATTCAGACGGGTAGAAAAGGTGGCATACAAGATGGAACTCCTTTGAAGCTAAAACTTCACCCGATATTCCATGTGAGCATGTTGAAGCCCTACCACGGGGACGAAGAAGATCCTAATCGCGGACTGTCACTGCGAGCACCTATGGGAGCAAAGATCTTGTATGATCGCAAGGCAGACTGTATCCTAAAGGTACGAGAGGTACGTAAACGGTATTGCAAGCCCAGGATCGAGTACAAAAGTACGATGGAAAGATTTGCCTAAGTTAAGCAAGGATAGTTGGGAGCCAGTCGAGGCACTTTGACAGTTCAAGAAATAGATTGACGCATTCCATACTACCAAAGCCAACGAGGACGTTGCCAGAATAGGTGGAGAAGAATAATACGATCCGCCCATTTAGACGAAGAGGTTTGGCCCAGAATAAAGGTCCATACTCTTTTCCAGAAGATAAAGGAACATTCTAAAGTTCTTTAGAGTTTCCTTAATTGACTTTAGATTCCTCATAATATTCTAGAAGGAATATTCTTTGTATAGAATTTTCTAGAATCATGTAGATTTGTAATTAATGTGGTAGGTTCTAGAATTTTCTCTTGTAAGTATAAAAATGGGCCAACCCCCTCATTTGTAAAATACCACAAAAATTTGAGCAATTCAATACATTGAGTTTTCCTTCTCTCAATTCTCTTTTCTCTCGTGTGAGTGTGAAGAAAGGCTAACTTAGGGCGAAAATCTAAGTACCGCACGAGTTGGGAGCACTAAAAAGAGTGAGCCCGTATTTCTGGGAGACAATAGAATCAGAGTAAAATATATTTACAAGAGCTCAAACAGACGGAAGCTCAAAATATATTTACAGGCGAAGGCATTTATTTACAGACGAAAACTCTAATATCATGTCAAAGAATAGGAGAATATATTACAATATGTATAAATAACGTGTCAATACAATTGGTATATAGAGTGCATTTTATAGGTTTATAAGAAAATATCCTATATCATATAAATATGGTAAGTCTTACTAATCAAAATAATCGGATATATGATAAATGTTGCTAATCAAGACAATCAGACTAATAAGACTAAAAATGTAATCGACTAATTTAGGAGAGCAATTAAAGTAATTATATCAATCAAATATTTACGTACCATAATATAATAATTCAATATATTTAATAAATGTATAGCTAGTTAACTAGGAACGCCCATATAAATCTCTGCAGCAGCAACTGAGACCCTATGTAGTGCAAGATTTTGGGTGTTAAATTTTATAAACAGAGGCAGCGAACCATTTATATATTATTTGCGCAAACCGTATAAATTTTGTCAGTAAGAATTTCATTCTTCAAAACCCCATCAGGACTATTGTTGGCTAATGCAAGTGAAGCTTCTGTATATTGATTTACCATTATATTATAACTCTCTTGACAAATTGTAAGAAGGTCAGATAGCTCTTTTGGTGCACCAATTTTTGCCCTTGCTACAGCACGTAATGTATTGGTAGCATTTATCAATACTTGGCTGATCGATATTCGGACCAATTCATGAATATCCGATGATGGGTTACGCAAATTTTGGTTGAAAACTTCTTTGCAGAATTATGTGTCGGGTGTTCTTTGACAAACTCGAGCGATTAATCTGTTTGTAGGATCGGTCGGCGTGACACTCAAAAAGGGTTGAATGACTAGGATTAGGATTAGCATTTTGATTATTAGTGAAGGATGAAAATATTGAAACGAAGACATTTTTTTTTTAACACAGATCGATTTTTGAAGATGAAAAGATTAATTGGAGAATGACACATAAATTAAGTATGAATAATCTTAATGAAAAATAATGGTTTTGGAATAGCTGAATTTAGAGTTTTAGTTTGGACATTGAGAATAAATGCACTATCCAGTGATTTTATGGTTAAAAGGGAAAATGGTAGACATATATAGTATAAATTTAGTATGTAAAACCATATGAATGCACAAGCCAATATACAGTCTCTTGTATTCATGAATATTTCAAATGATTGAATGGAATGAAGTTTTACAACTTGTAGTCGAGGGAAAAAAAAAAAGTTGTTAATTATTGTACTATACAAAATTTTTATGGAGAATTGAATCATACAAAAATATTTGCAGAAGAAACTAATTAATAACACATCTAATTTCCCAAACAAGTAGTGTTCCTCCTATCTATTACACACTGAACCTATAAAAATTAAGATGATAAACATCCAAAGTATTTAGTGATGTCAATAGTAGTCATATTTTGAATGTATGCATAAATGGAGTATAGAACTAAAATCTCAAGAACATGGTGGATATTGAACTAATTTCAATTTAGACAGAAAATTAAGAAAATGTGTCAAGCTAGTCGTGTTATCTACATACACTCTAGTGACTCTACTTTCACATATATATCAATCTTAATATATTATTTATGCATTATACATAAGACTAGTAATATGAAAAGAAAGTTTCTTAACCATAAAAATATAAGAGAAAAGAAAGTATTGGATTTAATCAATTACATACTCTAAAGGCCAAAAGTACGTGCTTTGTTTTGATTTTGTACATTAAAATCATGTGGAATTTTATGCTCGTTACGTTATTATATAGTATTTTTTAAAATTTATACTAAATAAATATTTAAAATATATAATATAATATTATACAAATATTTAAATCATAATAATATAGTACCATAAAATACATACGTCCGTACAATACATTTACATAAAATTATAAATTTCTTTACACACAATAAAAATGCTTAATTTCAATACAAGTATGTGCATTTACAAATACTACTTTATACACGAAACATGACAAAAATGACCAACAGATTACTAATTTGTTGATGGTTCCACTTTTTTTTTAATATTCATTACAGATTTCATTACTCATCAACGAAGTTCAAAAGCTCAAGTAACCTTTTTAAAAAAAAAATTAAATCTTCTTTTGTAAAACAAACTCATCCAACTATTCTATTACATTTTGATTTAAATAATAATAATAAAAAATATCGAAAAATTTGTTCTATGATAATCCACGTCATAAGATTTACAAGGGAGACAAAAGACTAACTCTACCTAAGTATTTCACCGTATGATATAACCCTATAAAACTGAAAATTAGACCTCCTACCAACCCATCCCGGCCCCCAACCCCCACCAATACACGCACATTTTGATTCTAAGTCTGTCGGTTCTACAGATTGGCAAATTATTAAGCCTGCATTGTGCTTCTCCTCTAGGGTTTCCTTTTTTCACACTCTTCCTTTTTATTCTATTAGAGAAAGTTAAAGGAAGAAGAAGTAGAGAACCCAAACAAGCTCAATTTTTTTCACCCAATTAGCCGATATGAAGCTCACTGTCAAAACTCTCAAAGGCAGCCACTTTGAAATTAGGGTTCATCCCTCTGACACTGTAATCCCTAAAACCCTTTTCTCTTTTCTTATATTGGAATCGAATTTATGTGTTTTTTTACGTTACATTTGCATTTATTAACTCTGGGTTTAGCATTTATGGTTGCCTTTTCTTGTTTTTCTTCTTCAAGGTCTAATTTTTATTAGATAATTTCATGTTTGTTTCGTGTGCAAGTTGGGAAGGAAGAAATGTGTGTGTGTGTGTCTTTTTTAATATATATTACTAATGTACTATTTTTGTTGGCTAAATGGTTGGTTTTGATATAATGACGAGAGTTAGAGTAATGCTGGAGATTGATATTTGCATTTACCGTTCTTGTTTTTTTCCCGTTTATTTTCCGAGCCCCTTTTTTTTTAATATATATAATTTCTTATGATGTTATCACGTTTGCTTAGTGTACACATAGCAAAAAGCAGGGGTTTTATATTGCAGTAACGATAGGGTATCTATAGCTCTGGAATACTTGTGAAGAAAATTGTGTTCTTTATTGTTAATTTTTCGTGGGCTATATTTGTGTGAGCTAAGAGTAATGGTGCTGGACTATGAGTGATTTGGTAAGTGGGTTATAGTTTGATAAGGATGTGTCTATGGCTGCTAAAAAAGGATAATAAATAATATTTTGAGTGAAGTGAGGTAGATATTATGTACAACTTTTTAGGAGGGTAGTTACGTGTGTTATGGTTCTGACTGGTACATAGATGTGTAGTAATTGTGGATGAAACATTGTTCTGGTGGGCTGTTATTAATTGGATTCTTATGGAACTTGTGGAGATATTGTGGAACTTTGCTATGTTACTGGTATCCTTCTTTTATTGCAATGCAGCTTCTTCTTTGTATTTTTTGGCAATAGGAGGCAAATGAAAACATAATGGAGAAGAGAGTGAATGGAGTGCAAGTTATGATATTGAGGTAGGGATCCCAATGGCCTTCAGAAGAAGGGAAAAGATATAGTTTTGTGAGAGTTTCCTCAGTTTGAGGCTTTCTTTGCTAAAGGTTGTGCTTGTAGGTTGTGATGTTTGGTCTTGATGATAGACAAAATGCATAATTGTGGTGGATGTTATTGATGTTTTATGGAGACGAATTTAAAACTTCTAGTGCACTAATAAGTGATGCCAACATAAAGCTTATTTTAAACAACAAAACATAATAGAAAATGCAGTTTATTTGCCTTTTTGCATGTTATAGTTGGTTAAATTATGGGGTTCGAGTATATGTCGATTCTTTCATTTTATATCTACTCTATTTTCTTCTCAACTGTTCTCTTCATATATACTGTTGAATATTTTAATGAGGTGCTCGAGTATAGTACCAGAAAAGTTAACAATTAATATAGTCAAAGTGGGGTCTGCATTGTGTTATTTTGTCATTCAAACACAGTTTATGAATGATTCAGATGATACTTCTTGCGATCTTAGATTATGTGGCAGTTAAGAAAAACATTGAAGATGTACAAGGAAAAGACAATTATCCATGTGGTCAGCAGTTATTGATTCATAATGGAAAGGTCTTGAAAGACGAAAGTACCTTGGTGGAAAACAAAGTGTCTGAAGATGGTTTTCTTGTTGTCATGCTTAGCAAGGTAAAGTTTACTCTACCATGATAATTATTCTTTTTTATCTCTTATCAATTCCTACAAAATCAGCATGGCATCTTAATGTATGGTTGGATGATATTCTCATCAATCTTTTTGGGTTATTTCCCATCTGCAGAGCAAAGCTCAGGGCTCTGGTGGGACATCTTTTACCCAGGTATTTCTTTATGGATGCCTGTCTTATTTCTCCAACCAGGGATTTTCCTGTAAATAATTAACTTGTTTCATGGATGTTTTTCTCTGTACAGCCTGCTGCACCAAGTTCTAATCCTACACCTGCACCAAGTTCTAATCCTACTGCTGCACCAGAAGCTCCTCCAGCCCTGTAAGTTGCTGATTGATGAAAATAGTAGTAATATAAACCGGTACTCTTACATATGGCTGTTCTTTAATAATGTCAATGTTTGCTGTATAGGGCCTCAAAGAGCACTGCATCTGCTTCTAACCTCAATCCTGTACCTGCTGAGTATGGATCCCATTCATTATCAAGTTTAATCATTACATTTCTTCTGAGAGTTGACGTATATTTTTGTCGCCTTATTGCAGTGCATCTTCTGACACTTATGGTGAAGCTGCTTCTAATTTAGTTGCTGGAACGAATCTTGAGCAAACAATTCAACAAATAATGGACATGGGTGGTGGCACTTGGGACAAGGAAACAGTTACTCGTGCCCTTCGCGCTGCTTATAATAATCCTGAGCGAGCTGTGGACTATTTATATTCAGTATGTTGTGTTACATTTTTTATTTTATTTTTTGTTGGCTACACAACTCCTGATCTTGTTTTTCATAACAGGGCATTCCAGAAATGGCAGAAATTGCTGTTCCAGTGGCTCAGACTGCCTAACGGATTGATTCAGGAACACAAACTGGTTTAGGCACTTCAGGAGCTATTTCTGGGGCACCGAATTCATCTCCACTGAATTTATTCCCTCAGGTATCATTGTAATTTCTGTGGATGGTTGCTATCTTTACTCAAAACTTTTATGCATCTTATAACGTCTAAGATGTATATTTTCCAGGAGAATCTTTCTGGTGATGCTGGAACTGATCTTGGATCTCTTGATTTCCTTAGGAACAACCAACAGGTAGTGGTCTATTATTCAATAATATGTAGTAAAATCACAAATTTACACAAACTCTTCAGAAAATGCTTTTGTGATAAAATAGATTGCTTTGTCTGCTGACTGCTGATTTTCTCATGATGCAACCAATTTATGGTTTTCTTATTGATTTAAATTATGAACGCTTTGTAGTGAAAAATGTCATCTTTTGAAGCATTGATTGCATTTTTGCATTAGACTGGTGCATATCATTAAGTTTCTGTGACAATACCTCTTTTTTTGCAATTAAGCAGTTCCAAGCTTTGCGTTCAATGGTTCAATCTAATCCACAGATTTTACAGGTGCATTTTGTCTATATTCCTGTGCTATGATTTTGTTGATTGTAATTGTTTGGAAGGTCTAATCTGTTCATCTCTTACAGCCCATGCTTCAGGAGCTATAAAAGCAAAACCCTCAACTTCTAAGACTAATAGAGGAGCACCATCAAGAGTTTCTTCAATTAGTTAGTGAACCAGTAGATGGCTCTGAAGGGTGAGTGGCTACTTTACTGTTCGGAAAGTTGTAGAACTGGAAGATAAATCCAGCATTTAACATATTAAGCTATTGCTAAGAAACTAGTTTTTTTTATTTGGTAATTAGTTGCTTGGAGTAGAACTCCTAATCTCCTACAATATGGAATAAGCATCCAACTACTGGTTTACTTGCCCAATGGCAAGAAGAGCATAACGTTATAAGACAATTTAATTGTTCATTTGCTGATGTTGGAATCAGATTGTTATTCTTGGAAATCAGATCTTAGTTGCAGCTGCATTTCAAGGTTGATTTTATAAGCTTAATTGTGACATATGATATGTACTTGTTTATCTCTCTATTAATATGATTCTTTCTACATCCAAGTTGAGCTACTTATATCAGCTCTAGACAACGTTGGATATCTTGGATTCCTGGGAATTATTGTTAGTCACCATTTAAGCTCTTGAGCTAAGTTCAACTGACAATGGTGAATGGACCTTGTTAGCTATCTAACAATTAATCTGTATTAAGAAGTATGCATGGAACTGTTGATTTTGAGTTCACTTCTTTTCTTTAGGGATTTGTTTGATCAGGCTGAGCCGGATATGCCGCATGCTGTTAGTGTCACACCAGCAGAGCAGGAGATCATTCAGCGAGTATGTGAACACTTCCCTTCCCTTGACCTTCCATCAGACAAGAAAAAGATAAAAATGGAAAATACCTTTGTTTCTAATTTGTGAATTTGGTTGTGTTTTTTCCTTTTGAAAAGTGTTATATATGTATCCGACTATGAGTTATGCTAATTGATGATACTTTTCTCGATTTAGCTTGAAGCAATGGGATTTGATAGAGCTCTTGTTATCGAGGCATTCCTAGCATGTGACCGCAATGAGGAATTGGCAATCAACTATCTACTGGAGAATGCTGGAGATTATGAAGATTGAATGAGGAAACTTCTAAGTCGAAGATTCTTTAGTAGCTTTAAGCGAAGCATTTTCAAAATTTTTTGTTTCCTGCAGTTTGTAAAAGCTTTTGTGTTTTACAATTTGATGGCTTCTTTGTATCCTTTCCCCAAATCTCTCCCCCTTCCCTCCCTGGCTATATTTATCCTCACTCATGGTTTTTGGAAAATGGTACGAGTGTTCCATATGCAATCTCAATGCTAAGAAAGGTTTGCATTTCTTTGATAGTGAGAATATTTGTCTTTAATCACTTCGTCATTGAATATTAGATATAATCAGTACAAGTTAAAGATTCAAGATCTAAGATAGCACTTAAAAAGTTAGAGAGGAGTAAGTACCATGCTTAACAGTATGTACTGTTGGTAAACACTTGAATTATTTTCGTATGCTTATCTAGACTATAATTGTAAATTTGTAGTTTGTGATATAAATAGAATTGGTATGTATGTGTTGCAATTTTAAAAAAAAAATATTTCAGCGCACATGAGCTGTTACTTTGTGATATAAATAGAATTGGTAGGTATGTGTTGCAATTTTAAAAAAAATATATTTCAGCGCACATGCGTGTGTACTGTAGCAGTGCATGTGCGTTGAAGGTAGTAGCCAGAAATGTTCAGCGCACATGCGCTGCTACAGTGCGCGGAACTATAGTGGCACTGTAGATGACCGTTTGAAAATTAAAAACGGGTAAAATGGAGAGAGTTGTAACTACATGCGCTGAAGGCAGTAGCCAGAAATGTTCAGTGCACATGCGCTGCTACAGCGCGCATGTGCGAGGGGAACTGTAGTGGCACTGTAGATGACCGTTTGAAAATTGAAAACGGGTAAAATTGAGAGAGTTGTAACTTTTGGTTCAAGTTCGAGGTGTTCCATGGATTGAAAAGGTGTATTTTAATGGATTCCTTTGACCTTCCATCTCTATAAAAGAGAGGTATATCCATCAATTCAAAACAACATTAAAAATTAAAATTTGTATTTTCTTATACATTGTTCTTGGGAAGATTTTTAAATTTTGTTATTAAAAATCTTCAAGAATTTGTTGTATCCTAGAGGTAGATTGCTATTCACCCAAAAGCAAACTATTGAGTATAGTGGGGGCAATCAAAACCTTAAGAAAAGTGATATACACGCCTAGAATTCTACAGGTTTTGATATTCCCAAATTATAAAAGGAAAACACTCGTTTCTACTACATTCTTACCATTTATTTCTTCTATTCTTAACAATCTTAAGGTTTTGATTATGCGTAATCATGGAAACAAGTGGTGAGTTTGCCTTTAAAGTAATAAATCAAGATTTCGTAAAATTGGATCGTCTTGATGGAATCGGAACAAATTTCAACCGGTGGAAAGACAATAATGTTGTTTCCTCACTGCACTAAAAGTTGCTTATGTTTTGGACTCTGCATTGCCTGAAATTCCTGCACCAACTATTGGAGATTCAGAGGACCTCAAGGCATAATGGGAGAAAAGGAAAGAGGATGAGATTGTGTGTAGAGATCACATTCTCAATACGCTGTCAAACCGTCTCTATGATCTTTTCACAGCTGTCAAATCTCCAAAGGAAATTTGGGCTGCCTTGAAACATAAATATGCTACACAAAAATAAGGTGCGGACAAATTTCTTATTAAGAAATATTTTGAATTCCGTATTATTTTTCTTCTTCTATTTTGGATCAAGTTAATGATCTTCAAATTATTGTTTCAAAATTAAAAGATTTTGTTGTTGAAATTTTAGAATCATTGCAAGTGGGGGCAATTATTGCAAAATTGCCTTCTAGTTGGAATGATTATCAAAAGAAAATGCTTCATCCTACTAAAAATTTAATAATTGATCAAGTTTTGAAACATATGAGAATCGAAAAAGTTGATATTCGAAATTTTCATAAGAAGGTTTTTGAACTTCTTTCAAAAGTGAATGTTGTTAATGAAAATAAGAGTCAAATTACAAGTTCTAAAAGAAAGTTTTCTGAAAATACTAATTATAAGGACAAGTTCAAAAAGAACAGAATATGTTATAATTGCGGCAAGAAAAGGCATTATAAAAATGAGTGTAATTCTAACAAAAAACAAAAAAAGAATAATGCTCCTAAAGCAAATCTTGTTGAAAGAGATGCTGAAATTGTTGCAATGATAACTGATTGCCACATTGGTATGATTTCTGAATTAAATGTGGTAATTTCAACCAAATCAAATGATTGGCGGTATGACTCTGGTGCTACCGTGGACATTTGCAATGATAAGTCTCAATTCAAGACTTATGAAAATATTCCTGATGGCTATGAAGTGTTTATGGGAAAGCATGCTTCAGCCAAAGTTCATGGCAAGGGAAGTATGGAGTTGCAATTCACTTCCGGCAAGAAGTTTGTGTTAATGAATTGCTCAAGTACTTCATGTTCTGGAAATTAGAAAAAATCTTGTATCAGCCGATGTATTGAATAAGAAAGGGTTGAAAGTTGTATTAGAGTCAAACAAAGTTATCTTGACCAAGAATAGTGTATTTGTAGGAAAAGGCTACTCTTATGATGACATGTTTAAACATAGTATCAATAAAGATAATATTTTTGTTTATATTGTGAATTTTTCTTATTTTTTATGGCATGGTAGATTAGGACATGTTAATTATAAAATACTTTATTTTATGTCTAAACATGGGTTAATATCTATCAAAGATAATTTTGAAATGAAATGTGAAACATGCGTTCAAGCAAAAATAACTAAGTTGCCCTTTCTAAAAATTGAAAGAAATACACAATTATTAGAACTTGTGCATTCGGATGTTTGTGAATTAAATGGTTTTCTAACAAGTGGTGGTAATAGATATTTCATCACGTTCATTGATGATTGTTCAAGATATGTGCATGTTTATTTAATGAAAGCAAATGATGAAGCATTTGATATGTTTAAATTTTATAAATCTCTTGTAGAAAATCAATTGGATGTGAAAATTAAAATGTTGAGGAGTGATAGAGGTGGTGAATAATTTTCTACCGAATTCTCAATATTTTGTGAACAAAATGGTATTATACATCAAACAAGTGCTCCATACACTCTACAACAAAATTGTTTGGTTGGAAGAAAGAATAGAACTTTAGTAGATATGGTTAACACCATGATTTTAAGTTCTGATTTGCCAAGAAATTTGTGGGGAGAAGTTTTGTTGGCTGCTTGTCATTTAAATAATCGAATTCTATCTTTCAAGACTAAAATGTCACCATATGAAATATAGAAAGGAGAAAATCAAACTTAACTTATTTTAAAGTTTGGGGATGTATAGCCTATTATAGAGTCTCGGATATTAAAAGAGTAAAGTTGGGACCGAGAGCACTAGTGTGTTTGTTGGCTATGTTGAAAATTCTAAAACCTATAGACTACTTGACATTGATTCTAAGACAGTCTATTCGGTGTTATTATTGAATCAAGAGATGTTAAATTTTTTGAGAATAAATTTCTTAAAAATTTAAATGTTGATTTGGATCCAATTAAAGTACAAGAACCAATTCCAAATGTTGATTTATCTTCTAGTAATAAAAGGAAGGAAATTGATACTCCTTTTGAATTTAGAATAAGTCAAAGACAAATGAAAGAAAAATATTTGTCTTCTAATTTCATATCTTCACAAGCTATTATTTTCTTAGTTGAAGGCAATAGAGATCATTTGTTTAATAAGATTCCAATCTTATTAAATGTAGAAGATGATCCTAAATCGTTTGGTGAAGTTATGTCATCAAGGGATGCAACATTTTGGAGAGAGTCTGTAAATGATGAGATGGACTCAATATTATCAAATAATACTTGGGTTCTAATAGATTTGCCTCCTGGTTCTAAACCTATTGGTTGTAAATGGGTGTTTAATAGAAAATATGTCACTAATGGATCCATATTGACATATAAAGCAAGACTTGTATACCGTTAAAGATTTTAGACAAAAAGAAGGAATTGATTATTTTGACACTTATGCACCTGTTGCAAGGATTACATCTATTAGGGTACTAATGTTATTAGCTTCCATTTACAACTTGTGTGTACATCCAATGGATGTTAAAACAGCCTTTTTAAATGGTGATTTGGATGAAGAAGTGTATATGGGACAATCAAAAGGTTTTACATTGCCAGTAAATGAACATAAAGTTTGTAAATTAATTAAATTTCTATACGGTTTAAACAAGTACCCAAACAATAGCATGAAAAGTTTGAATCAACTTTACTTTCTAATAGATTTAGATATAATAATGCTGATAAGTGCATTTATTCTAAATTTATTAAAGAATATGGTGTGATTATTTGTCTATATGTAGACGATATACTAATTGTTAGTATTTCTTATAAAGGTGTACTTGAAACTAAAAAGTATCCGTCTTCTCAATTCAAAATGAAGGATTTGGGTAAAGTATATACTATTTTAAGGATTAATCTAGTTAAAAGACATAGTGGGGGTTATACTTTATATCAAACACATTATGTTGAGAAAATTTTGAATAAGTATCAACATTTAAATGTGAAAGAAGTGAATACTCCTTTTAATCCAAACTTTAAATTAAGTGAGAATATTGGCAATCCTATTACTCAACTTGAGTATGCAAGTGTAATTGGGAGTCTAATGTATACAATGAGTTGTACAAAGCCAGATATTTCTTTTGCCGTGTGTAGATTGTCTAGATGTACTAAAAATCGTGGAAATGATCATTGGAAAGCAATTGGGAGAGTCATTAGTTATCTTAAAAGAACTAAAGATTTAGGACTTTTTTACAATAATTTTTCAGCTGTGCTTGAAGGTTATTCTGATGCTAGTTGGTTTACTAGTATTAGTAATAAAAACGCTACAAGCAGGTGGATTTTTATGTTATATGGAGGAGTAATTTCATGAGTTTCAAAGAAACAAACTGTAATTGCTCATTCCACGATGAAAGCTGAATTCATATGCCTTGGCGTCAGCTGGTATAGAAGCGGAATGGTTGAGAGACTTGTTATTGGCATCAAGTTGTGGCCTCAACCAATGCCAGCCATTGCTTTGAATTGTGATAGTGAAGCCACAATGTCTAGAGCATTTAATAAAATATACAATGGTAAATCTAGACATATAAGTCTAAGGCATACTTATATTAGATAGTTGTTAAATGATGGCGTCGTATCAGTGGTGTGTAAGAACATACAATAATTTAGCGGATTCGTTGACTAAATCTCTTGCGAGAGATTTGGTGAGATCGACGTCATTAGAAATGGGATTGAAACCATTTGTCTAAAACTACTAGCAATAGTAACCCAACCTTGATTCTAGTACTACCACTAGATTAAAAGGTTTAAAGGGTAAAACAAGTTGCTAATAAGTAGTTGTGAGTACTAAAATTATGTATACCATTTCATGTTGTTAGTGTAAATGGTAACCCTTAAGTGGGAAGGGTGAATATATAAATATTTATATTCTTAATGAAACTATCTTGCTGTACTTTTAACCTTAAAAGCTTGAGAAGATTTCACCTACATGATCATAAGAAGTGGTGCCGCTTCTAACAAAAGTTTTGTGTTCTCTTTTGTACATGATCACGAATTAGGATAGAGCACATGACCGTTAACAGTGCTAAAGTTATTTTGTGAACATATGTATAAGGTTAACAAATTCATGTGTGGGATAATTCTAATCTAATTTAAATAATGGTTTAAGCAACAAATGCCACATTGATTTGATTAGGTCTAGTGAGTTATTTACACTACAGAAAAGTTTAAGACAATAGTCACTTTTCTTTATGCATGATGTTAAAAGAGATAGAGATTATATTTATATTACAAACTGAGTGGGGGAATGTAAATTTGTAATTTGTGATATAAATAGAATTGGTGGGTATGTGTTGCAATTTATAAAAAAAAAAAAAATATTTCAGCGCACATGCGCGCTACTGTAGCAGTGCATGTGCGCTGAAAGAAGTAGCCAGAAATGCTCCACTGTAGCAGTACTGTAGATGACCGTTTGAAAATTGAAAACGGATAAAATGGGGAGAGTTGCAACTTTTGGTTCAAGAGAGGTGTTCCATGGATTGAAAATGTGTATTCTAATGGATTCCCCTAACATTCCATCTCTATAAAAGAGAGTTATATCCATCAATTCAAAACAACATTAAAAATTAAAATCTGTATTTTCTTATATATTGTTCTCGGGAAGATTTTTAAATTTTGCTATTAAAAATCTTCAAGAATTTGTTCTATCCTAGAGGAAGATTGCTATTCACTCAAAAGCAAACTATTGAGCATAATAGGGGCAATCAAAACCTTAAAGAAAGTGATATACATATCTCGAATTCTACAAATTTTGATATTTCCAAATTATAAAAGGAATACACTTGTTTCTACTCCATTCTTGCCATTTTATTTCTTCTATTCTTAACAGTAACTAGGTGAGACTCTACACTGCAAATTAGTTGAAACTAATTGAATACTTGGTACTGCTGTTTACTTGGACTAAAGAGGCCAAAGTGCTTTTCAGTGTCTGCTCCTGGCTTCTATTTTCATCAAACATGGCAAACAAATACGTTTCTAAAGCCCTACCAGGCCTCTTTGGAGTCCCTTTTGCACTCTGAACATGGCCAATCAAATTATTATAGTAAATTCCAGCATTCTCCAATGAAGCAGCAGGAGGGTTTCCCTCAGATGGCCAGCCAGTCTCTGATAAACAATCTTTACGTTACTACCACCTTCTCTCTCCAGAGCTGAGTAATGAGCATCCAACATTGCATCAAAAAGGTTCTGATATCCAAACGAACCATCTTGAAGGACAATGCCAGGTGAAGTAAACAATGCATATTCGAGCGGAATATTGTCTTGATCACCAATGTATCCAAAATATGGATATATATTTACCAGCAACGGTGCATTATTTCGTGCTAGGAAATCGATTACAGGTTTCATGAACGGTTTAGCATCGTCGCGAAAGGAACCTTGTGAAGCTACAATGTGGATAGGAAACACCTAAGAGAGCTGTATATGTTGCAGTTGTGACCTTGATTTGGTCCTGAAGACCTGCTGATGCTATTGCAATTTGCAAGTTTTGCATGGCAGGAAAGATGTACTTAGCATTGTTAAATTCAGGCAGTACTTCATTTCCAACAGCTATGTATTTGAATCTGACATCCGGTAAATATTGTTGTATATTGATCTGAACCCACTGAGCTGCTGCTGAAGCATCTGATGCAAGGGGTTCAATGTCTTCGTTGGCTACATCGACGATAAGTTCTATATTGCTTCCTCTTAGAGCATTGAGAACTTCTGGTATTGGGGCATAAATTCTCATTTTTCGGATGCCCTTTTCGTTGTAAAGGTTTATAACATCCTGGTTTGAAGGCAGATTGTTGCCATTTAATCCATAGCAGACGCCTATTGATTGTGCCTTTGCAGAAACAGCCCAAGAAATGTCAGCATGGATGCCATTGGAGGTTTATTAGTACTTATTATCACTATGAGGAGAAAAAAAAGCAATGTAAAATTGGAAAATATGTATGTTTACTGGATAGAGGTGCCTTTTATATGGGAGAAACTCAAATGACTTGGACCAAAAAAAAAAAGAGCAAAACGAAAGATAAGTAGTAAAGACTGAGCCCCGGAAGGTGCAACGTCTCAATCAAAGAAATGGTATTATGATGAAGCCCCTACTCAACATGCATTTGATTAGTTGAATAATCACGGGGTTAATATAATATAATTGGTTTACCAAGCCTTCAAAAGAGTAATATGCTAATGAGACTGCATTCAACAAGAAAATACTTGGGACGACCAAAGAAGATAGAACCAAGTCTTCCAATTAAGAAAAAGAAAAATATCTACCGTGTTGTGCCATTTCACGAGCGGCCCTCCATCATCTGCTATAAGGAAAAATTCTTTACTTCTTTGTTTAAATTAGAAGTTTTTGAATTTTGTAATACTAGTTAAAAAACTAGTGTGGGCTTTTTAATTTAGGGTTAATAACTGTCTCGTACTTTGCCTCCTAAACTAAGGGATAATTACACTTTGTCTCATAAACTATAAAAATAAACACTTTGCCCCCCTTTCCTACTATTTATTCTTTAAAATATTAAGAAAATCTAGTTAAATGACTAAAATATCTTTAGTATTATATTTTGATTTTTCATGTATTTAATTGACTTTCGATAGTTATAAAAGAATTAGGAAAAAAATAAAATATAATAACATATTAATATCTTTGACTTTAGGGAATGAATATATAAGAAAATTTTGAATATATTATATCCAACATCGCAATTTGCACAGGTTAAGTCAAAAATTAAAAGTGTAGAATATTAAGAGATATAAAAAAAATCACAAAATTTTACAAAAAAATATAATTTCATACAATACCTTTAAAGAAAAATTTTCAACAGAAAACAAGTCCATTTGAGAATTGTTGCGCTACTACTATAGTTAAACATTCAAATTCAAAATAATATAAAATGAAATCCAAAAATTTTAAATTTTTGATCATTTACACAAAAACATATTGAAATATTATATAGTTTATTTTTGCTTATTTTTAAAAAATTATCACATTACTATCAAAATATAACTACATAAAAAAACAAAATATAGTACCAAAGAGTATTTTGGTTATTTAACTATATTGTCTTAATGATTTTAATATTTTTAATAGATGAATAGTGTAAATGAGGTACAAAGTGTAAATTTCTATAATTCAAGGGATAAAGTGTAATAACTCAACTAGTTAGGGGACAAAATGTTGTTAACCCTTTAATTTATTTTAAACTAGGGAATATTTATACATCGTCATCTTGGTAAACCACATTTCTTACTCTAATAGAAATAATTTCTTATATTGGGTTAAACCATATTTTTTTTCTTTTTTTGGTTTATAGTAAAAAAATCAATAGTCAAATAAATAAAAAACTAAAATTGACAGAAGTTGAAAGGAATTTTTATTGGCAGATTGCGATTTGCAACGCCATCGGCAGCATTTCACACATTAATGTGGTATAGCGCTGTTCTGGTTTTGACAGACACAGAGGTAAAATTACATGTCTCGACACTTCACAACAGTAAGCACACATTTACACATCAACATAGGCTGTCCTATAGATCAATTTCATGATGCTCAGAACTCGCGATCTGGGAATATAAAGGGCGCAACCAGTGACCACATGAACAAAGCAGCAGTTGCCCAACCCGTTACGATTCTGACCCAAACAGATGGCCAACCCACATCCACCAACTTCCCACTCTCTCCCACCGAGGTTGACCATCCAGTAAGCAACATTGCAGAATACATGCTAGCAAGTGAAAAGATTAAGTGGAAGAAGGAATATGAATATGTAACTGGCTTTGCCTTTTCTTTCTCTTCCTCTTCATCTGCCTTGTCCAACGGTAATAATGGTTTCCCAGCTCCTTCACAGGTAAAATACAGCAGGAAGTTAGATATCTTCATGTAGAATCTAGTTACTTTCATTGCAACAGAACGACTATGACTAACAATATAAGTTCTTTGAGAATTCTCTACCAACTTGCATATTTGTTGCAAAAAGACCTAACACCAAACATCAAAAACAACAATTTTTAGCAGATGATCAGTATCAACATTTTTAGCAGATCAGTCAAGGGAAACAATCAATCATTCCCACAAATAGCAAAAATTAAAAATTAGGATACATCGTTGGCCTCTTTGTATTATCCTTAAGATTAACACGCACACAAAAAAAAAAAAAAAAAAGTGAAAGAAAGAAAGAAATCCATAACAAAGAAGGGAAAACCAATTCTCAGATAATAACAATACAGTAATTCCTTCATATAGACATCCAACAACTTAAAAATAATTCTTTTAAGATTGTATATTTTAAAAATAGCATAAACGAACAGCAAACATAAACACCACGTACAACCTATCAAACTCTCAGTCCACTAGAAATATATAGAGGCAATGGTGACATTCATGCACTAGAAATCAAGTTTCAGTTACTCAGAGAGTCTTAGTGATTGCATCACCCAATTACTAAGAAAGCTTCTGAACAAACATACAGGAAATGAATGCATTTTCCTAAACATCTTTGCTGAAGTTGTAAATACGTCAGATCCTAACCTGCCCGCGGTGAGCTTGGAGGAGAAAGCAAGGTTGTAGAAGATCCAGCTCGAACAGCAGAGTATACAACAGAGAGGACAGTCGTAAGTAGTCCAATAGTTAGTGTGCTGGTGGAAACAGCCTTAGAATGCTTGTGAAGACCATTGCATTCGTAGTCTCTGGGTTCACTGGCAAGTCCACTGTAGCAGAGGTACATGCAGTACAATGATATAACTGAAGCAGGCAAGATGCTCCCATTGACCTGTTTGTGTCAATGGCAATTGTGAGCTAAATCATCCAAAGTTCTATGTAAATGCAGCACGGAACAAATTTTATCTATGTTCAGATATCTATGCATTTATCATATTACGGAATCAACAGCAAGGAAGCTCAGGACATAATCTCTCCAAACCTGAGATGCAATGGAAGAACAGCAAAGATACATGGCAAAGTTCCAAAAGTAGGAGGCAAAGCAAATCTGCCAAACTTGGGGAAAAAACTAAAGGAAGATGGGAAAAGGAAAACGTGATAAAAACATACTCTTTAACTATTATAAATAAAAAGTAAATAGCAAGCTTAACACACTATACTCAAAGATCACTAAAATTCTTGAATAATTACTAATCACACTGCAAAATAAGACCTTCCAACCCTCCCCCCCAACCAAAAAAAAAAAGAAGAACAACGAGACGTTATAGTCAATTACTAATCTTCTGATGTTTGGTATTGTAATACAAATTAATAATGTGATAACGCTTATTTTTTGTGCTGCATGACAAATACTTTCTATTCAATATTCATCACTTAAATCTGTATCAGGTTACAAGCCCTGTTGATGTGCAGAAGAAACAGAGGTAATGGAATATAGAACCAAGAGTGGCCTCACAACAGCAGTACAAACAAAAGACATCTATGAAGAAAGAAACCCATGTCAATATTTATACTATAATGACAAGACGAATTTAAAAATATCTCTTGTTAAACATTGGCCTCCCCAGGAAAACCAACAGGTCCACCTCAAATTACAAAGAAGTTTAAATTTTGAACTCTCCACTAAAACCGACTACAATACATTTTTCTAATCAAATATTTCATTCAACATGATAAACATAACGAGCAAATGGACATTTTATTCTTTTAGTAACAGAGAATGGAATATAAGAAACTTACTGATGGATGTAGCGTGACCACAGCAAATGTGAAGACAAAAATCAAGGTCATCATGATAAAGAAAGAGTTGAGCCCACAGTCATGTCCAGAAGCAGTAAATAAATAGAAGAGAAGCCCAGAGAATGCAAATGTTGCCACATAGCAAACAAGTGAAACAATGAGCAAAGCCATATACCTGAAATCGAATCTACGTCAAAGAGAGGTACAAATAGAAAAATAGTAGTAAAGGTTGTGGTCTAGAAGGAAGTAAAGAACCACTATGTTGTAATAAGAAGTACACTAACCAAAACTGCTCGCTCATAGCCAACCCATTTGTCATTCCAGCTATGAACAAAATCCAACAAAAGCACAACTTGAACAAGAAGGAACAACCCCGAACCAAACTTTGATGTTGTCTCTGTGTTCGCAAACAGATTATCAAGCTTATTAAAGGCTATGAAAAAAACTACTTCAAGTATAATAACCTAAGACCAATTGGCCATTTTCTAAAGATTTTACAATATTTTTCATTTTGCTCAAGTGAATAATTACATACAGCATATGCACCAAAAATTAACTTGCTAATATATACAAACAAAACTTTAAGGGCAAGGACTCCTAAATCATGGAGAAACCTCAAGATATATGGCTTACCATAGAAGCTAATGATTTCGTTTGGCAGGAAAAACATCAAAATTACAAGAAGACACCAGCAAATGACCTTCATCATCCACCCACCATGGTGCACACTATCACGAGGATCCTTCTGGTTTTTTACACCCACCATGAAGACAGCTAGTATTGTGAAAAACAAGAAGTTAACCCCAAGCTAACTCGCAACACAGCATCTGTTTCGAACCACTCTCTAAGTTGGTGTTTGACGAAAGTGATTAATCCCTTAAGCTTCTACAAACAGCTATCAGCTTCATTGCACTGAAATACTGATGCTTATTGATATATAAAACTTCCACCTTCTTTTCCTTTTCCCAGTTTATTAATTCAAAACATAAAGTACATTGATAGTGACAATATCCTTTCATGGCATAACTGATTCGATGCCGAGTCAAGTTGGTGTGCCAAGAATTCACACGACTTTCCCAACCAAGTTAATGCAAGTCTAAAATTGCTTTACAAAGTAGAAGTTCGAGATCAAAAGTATATTATATCCTTTTTCTCTAGTTTTCAAGAGAAGTAAAATGCCAGTAAAAGAAGTTACAAATGAAAAAAGAAATAAAGAAGGTTTGTAAATACACCCACATAAACTATTTTTTTTATTTTATTATTATTATTTTTTTTGGGGTGGGGGAAGGAACAAGAGCGTAAGGAATCTAATCCACGTTCTAAGATGTGGAAACAAGGCCCTTGAGCAGTGGATTATTTTTCACTCTCTAGATACCTTAATAAAGAGAAATTCTTTCTGGTTATCAAAAGGGGGAAACGGTAATCTTTTAATTTTAATTTTATTTTTGTTTCAATGCTCTTTTTCACTCCTCAGCATGCATAACCAGTCTCAAACGTTCTTTTCCCATTAAACCAAAATTCTATGTTTCAAATTTTTACTTGACCGAATCTTAACTTTTAACAATGTATTACATATATCTGGAATAAATGTACATATTAACACCCAATTAGCTAAAAACTACACCACTTAAGCATATGAACCATAATAAGCCCTTATAAAAAAATACAAGAAATATACTACTTCACCTTAGAAATCAACACTAAATCTTTATAGACAATTAAAAATGATGATATAAAACCAAGAAAATTAAAACAATTTGCAGAAAAAACCTTAAAAAAAAAAAAAAAAAGATTGACCAGGAGCTACTTACTGTGGTTTCTTGAGGGGATCTTTTCCATGAGAGGAGCAGCAACTTCTCTAAGAATCCAAGAAACCACAAGGGAAAGCGCAAAGAGACCGCAGTAAGCAATCCGAGCTGATTTCCGACTGATTCCGGACACCACCGTCCGGCAGGCGTCACAGGCGCAGCCAGCGCAGCATGAAGCAAGGCATGTAGCTGCCCACATCTTTTGCTGCTTCCACTACTATTTTTAATCAAACCCTAAAATCAAGAAACTAAGTAATTCAACTGCAAAAAAACATTAATAAAATTGAGAAATATTTTACGACATAATAATTCAGAAATTAACTGAAAAATCGATAATTATTTCAGATTATCTGATAGATTTACGTGTACCTTTTTCGGTGATCGGAGGGTGAGAAAAATTGGGGCAAAAAAAGATGAATCGCTTGATGACGACGAATAGGAAGAGGAAGAGAAGACCGGGCTGTATTTGGGAATTTGGCTACAAGTTGGGCCGGTCTTCGGGATGGGCTTTGGCGGCTAAGCCAATATGTTTCTATGGGAAATTCTTAGGGACCATATCCATGGACTATGGTAGAGGTGCCTTTATCTTTATTTACCCAAAAATAATAAAACCAAAATTATTTACAAAAAATAAGGATCATCAATAATTTATTGTATGTGTAGTAGTTGTTAAGTTATATGAACAGCTTTTTATCATGCAATTTTAGGAGGTCTTTAGTTTATGGATATGAGGGAAGAAAATGGGGTTAAATTAATGATATTTATATACGTTGCTTAATTAATTATTATAGAAATCATTTTATAAGAATGAAAATATTAGAAAATGTCCACTTTTATTTAATGAGTTTTAAATTTATAAACTTATCAACATAATGAAAATCATTCTATCTGCAAATTAAACAAATAAAGAAAAATAATATAAATCGATATCGATAGTAAAATTTATAATTTCTATTCTGATTTTATTTTTCGAATGCAAACCAAAGACTTTCTTAACGAATTATATGCTTTTACATCGTCTAAAAAAGATAAAATGAACTTTTATTGACTTTTTTTTAAGCAATGATTTGCTTATCGAAATAAAACTTTATGATATGCACGAATTAAAACTTCACCATAGTAGCGCTATGAGAAATAAAGAAAATTTTTAGATAGATTTGATTTTTGATCTAATAGATTATGTAATCAAAATTAAATTTTAAAAAATCTTGTTTACATCAACGGATGTCATCTAATATTTAATCTATATCACAACATTTACAAGTGGGATCAAATATCAAATCTACCTAAATATTTGCAAAAAAAAAATGAGGAATGTATTAGTGCACGTCAATAGTTGTCAATCGGCTCAATGTAATGTCTCGTTCAATGCATTCGAGAAGAATATATGACCACAAAAAAATACACGTGCTTTTTATGAATCAATATTTACATGTACCTGTATACAAATTATAGATTTAAAACTACTTACTAACTTACTAGAATATTATAAAATATACAAAAAAAAGAGAGCAAAAATTTATAAAATATTATATGATTATGTTTGCATCAATAAATTTAGGAAAAAAAAAATTGAAATCTGTTTATTATATGATTATGTTTGCATCAATAGATTTAGGAAAAAAAAATTGAAATCTATTTAGTATTTTTTAAAGGAATTTGTAAAATTAAAATAAATTAATTTCAAATCTATTCAAATTAAAAAATATGAAATGAATAATTTTAAACAATTTTTAATTTAAATAAATTTAAAATAATAAATTAAAAATTTATTATTTTAACTTTATAAATCTTTCAATAAATAAATATATTTTAAATCTTTTTCCAAATTGATTTTCGTTATGAAACTTGTGCAGCCCATTAAGATTTGGGAGGTGTTCAGGAGATACACCAACTTTGCAGAAATTAGATTGGGGTGTTGTGGGCAAAAATACGAGTTAATTTGCCGGTCCGTTCGTTCCGCCTCACTCTTTTCTGAAAAGATGAGGGTATCCGATCCTCGATCGCGTTAACTCAGGATCGGATACTCACTTCTATGAGACATTTTAAAAATTTGTGGGTATTCTCTCCGACTCTAGTATATAATATTTTTCTATAATTTTTAATGTAAATAAATTATTCATCCATTTTTAATATCTTGATTTATACGAGTATTGATTTTATCTAACTTTTCTCGGATAAATTTATGTTAGTTTTGTTTTTATTTTAGTTTGAAGAAATTATGTGATTTCTTAAATTGAATTTTGTTAACGATCTAATATTGATTTTTTTTTTTTCATTTATTCTTCTCAATTCATATAGAATATTTGTTAATCAATTTGTCACTTCTAAAAATTATTAAAAGTTTGAGATTCAAAGTAAGATTAGTTTAATTTAATTTAATTTTTTTAGAAGGTGGATGATGATAGAATATGATCGAGTATCTGATTATTCTATAGGTACCTACCCTCCGAATATCCACTACTATAAAAGACAATTAATAATTGATCTGATAAGTAATGTTTTGAAAATCGGACCGGGCATTGAACCGGTGGCTTGTTCGGTTCACTAATTTATGACTAGTTTTTTTTTTTTTTTTAACTAAAGTGTGGTATAGTTTAAAATGATCTAAAATATATTTATATAAAATCTAAAATAGAAGAAAATTATTATTTTTGGAGAATTATAGTTCTAATACCAAAAAATACTGATCAAATCTCTAATAAAAAAAGTAAAATTTGTACAAAAATAAGTGCAAATAAGATAAAAAAATAATAATCTAATAATTTAGACTTTGGTATGGTCAATATTTTTTTTTTTTTGGAGTTTATTTCACAATTTTTTAATTTTTCACTTTATTTAAATTATTTTTTATTTTGAAATTTAAAAAATTACCAAAATCGGTTGAATCAATTTTTTACCGATTCATAATTTTTTATACAAATCTGATATATAATTGAACCAAATTGATAACTCTTTTGGTTAACTATCCGACCTATTGAATCGATCGGGTCTAGTTCGATTTTCAAAATATTGCAAACAAGTGAGGGTAGAAACAAAACCAAATGAGTTGGGTGCGGGGTTGGGGAGTATGAATGAATTATTGACCCTAGGAAGCTGGAATGGCCGGAATTAATATCTTCGCACTTTCTTGTAAGGGCTAAAGAAAACCATGAGCCCTGGGAACTCATAAATAAGGAAGTGGAGTGGTTCGTCAGTCGTCAATCACGCACCCAAAACGGCAAATCACATCACGTACTCCTTTCTTTTAACAAAATTGGCGTCCCAAAAAACAATTTCCTCTACCCAACCCTCAATACCAGCATCAATACTAGTACTAGCTATAGCAAGTAGTTTTCTGTTAATAATTCCTCCCTCCGATTCCGCGTTGTTTCGGCTGTTAAAACTCATAGTCGTCTTCTGCAGCATTTCCAACGGAGTAATTTTCAGCTCCGATCGCTATTTTCTTCGATCGTAAGTCTCTCTCATTCTTTCCGTATTTTTGATATGCGTGTAAATTGTTTACATCTTCTTGTACAAAACCAAATCTCAGAAACTAGTGAGTGTAGTTGTACTTAAATTCCCTTGAAATTTTTTTATATTTTTAACAGATCTGTTCCTTTCCAATTACACGTCGATTTGTATTTTTAGATTAGTAACTTTTGATTATGCTGCCTAGAGAAATATGAAATCTTACTGTCAGATTGTGAGCCTTGTGTATTTTCAAGGTTTTTTTTTTTTTTTTTGACGGTAGAATTTGGCAGTGTTTTGTTTAAATTGATCCGCTATATAGATTTGAATTGAACGGCTTTGGATCAGTTTCTTAGGCGACTTTTTAAGTGTGTTTTTGGAATCGTGGAAATCAATGAGGATATTTGGTGAATTTTGCCGTCCATTTGTCATTTTAGAGTTATTAAGACTATATATTTGCTATAACTGGGGAGGTGACTCTAGTTTCATTGGCTTGGATCTCACTGATGGTTGAATTATGCTTATATGGAATGATCCTTGAAGCAAATGAGGATCGAGTACGGGGTAATGAGCCATGTCATTATGTTTATAGTACTTCTTTTGAAGTATGATATTGTCTGTTGTTTAGTTTAAGACTAGTAGTTAATTTTGCAAAGTTTGGAGTCCTCATATTGTGTGATAGAATTCAATTATTGTCTTCTTTATTTTTTTTTTCCCTATGATGGATGACGGGATCTGGTGATTGACGAAATGACAGAACCATGTTTCATCTAGAAAGACTAGAATGAGAGTGAGCAAACAGTGGTTAAATTGATATCAATTCCATTCATCAGCTTCTAGCTGTTCTATGTCTATCTAACCAACAGGTCACATTTTGAAGAAGCATTTTTCAATTGGACATGGTTTTTTGATTAAATTATTGTTGACTAATATCTTGAATGGTACAGTAAGATATGCTTTTTTCCATGTGTTTCACACCTTTCGTAATGGTAAAGTTCCAAGTGAATCTCCCTCTTAGCCCATATAATTGATTGGAATTCTGGTGTGGTGACTGTATACGCAGTGTGAACTCATGGTTAATCCCATCAAGACATTTTCTCCTTGTAATGTACCACTAAACATTAAAGGACAGTGATTTTGGTGAATTATTACTCATTTCTGTTTTTTATCCACTATTTTTCCGTACCTGAATAGAGTTAATAATTTATGTTTTACAATTGTAGTTTTGAATTCTTATGCATAATGAATGTTATACATTTGCTTCTGATTTATGTTAAATGTCACCTCAATTTGCTTCATAGTTGAGCTGGCTTTGTATAAATGCTAGCTGTTATCTTGGACAGCAAAAACTGTTGTATTTTTTCAGTTTGACTAGTTAAATGATGTTCCAGTCTTTTGCCATCATGTGTTATATTGCCATGTCCTAATGAAGTTCACTTGAATGAAGCACGTGTGCTTATAATATTGTAGATTGAAGCAGGTGCAGACCATCTGAAGTGATAGCCGAAGTTCATTGGGCAGAGAATATGGCTCTTGACAATGTCATAACATCACCTCATCGAAGGTCTCAATCACAGAATGCATTTTCTTCACCAACACTTAAGAAACAAATGTCCCGAGGAGATGAATTTGGGAGCTGTTCAACCCTGCTTCAGCGGCTGTACTGCTTCCTCCTTACTGCTCTTGCTCTACTAGCTTTTCTCTGCACTGTTTACCTTTACTTTGCAGTCACCCTGGGCGGCAATGACTCATGCTCCGGATTGTCCGGTGCTCAAAAAGCAGCATGTCATGTCCAGCAGGCCAAAGCAGCCGTAGCCAAGGGGAAATTGAAATTCTTCTAGCACATGGTCAGGTGCTGATTTTGAATTGGTTATCTTCCTCTTGGAACCTTGAGGAGGAAAAACTGAATATTGATGTTTGGAATCAAGTAGGTTAGTTTAGATCATTGATTTTGAATGCATATATGAGTTGCAGGAAAAGAATTATTTTTTGGAAAGACAAATTTATAATGTAAGCAATTAAGTTGATTAGTCATTTTGCAAAGGCATAAGTTGGGTCTAGGGCAATAAAGATTATACATGATGAATCAGTATAAGGAGATTCCATAGGCCTATGGAAAACATTTTTGTTTTTGTCAATAGTAAAACGATTTTTGTTTAGCTTGTTTTATTTGCTTTTATTATTTCCCTTGAGTTTTGCTTTGTTCCAAGTTCGAGATTTTAGCTTAATGGCTTTTGCCTGGTTGTTTTTGCTTTTTCATTCTGGCCATTTGGGCTTTCACTTCCCATTTTGTTTCTCAAAAGTTGGCTGTATGGTGCTTTGACAATTTAACATCACTAAATAATAGTATGACTACCCTAGTCGGTTTGATGATAAGCTTTGAGTTTTTTCAATTTACGCAAAATGTTCTATTTTGCTTGATTGATGCCTCGAAAGCCATTCCTCACTAATTTATGCCACATCGTAAATAGGTATTGGTAATATGCTATAGCCTATTCACTATTAAAAATTACTGGTTTTAAAATAAATAAATAAAATTCGATATTGATAAGCTTCATGTCGATGATAAGCTTCACGTAACAATAAAATTTTATCACATACATCTTTATTTACTCATCTTTATCTTGTTCTCTTTCACACATCTCTTTATTTACTCATCTTCACCTAGCCTGTTCTCTTTCCCTACTCTTACAAATATCGATTCATGAGTCTCCTCAATAACAGTTTGAAGAATTGAAATAACAGGTTAGATTTATTTATTTTTCTTAAATATATGGTAATTATATTTAAATTTTGTAAGGTTTGTAAAGAGTATAAACCCTAATATAATATTATTCTATTCTCAACGACAAAATATTATACTTAGATGCAAAAATAACCAAAAAAAAAAAAAAAACACTATTAAGCTGTTGACTTCTTTAAATCCTTGTCAATTTTAAAAATAAATTTTATTTGACTTCCAACTTAAAAGTTAAAGAGATGTTTACTTGGAACAAGAGTGACTTTTTATCACTTGACAATGAAATCTTAAACAAGTTAAAAATGATAGATTAATTTGCAAACAAATTATTTCTTTTTCAACGTACTGCAAATTATAGATACAAGTAATTTTGATCAAGCCAATGTTGAGGACGACATAATGTTTGTGAATATCCATACAACATATACTTGTCACTCGGTTAGCTATATCCTATAATGGATTAACTTATTCCTTTTACTTCTCTTTTCCAAAGAATTTTTTTAACTAGATTTGTATATAGATTGTTATGTTTCGTTTGTGTGGTTGCTTACCTAACATTTGGGACAATTAAATAATTGCAGGATAATTTAGGATGATGAATTCTCCGAATTCTCCACTTCAAGAAGACGAGATTGGACAAATTAGCAAGATTTTGGAATAAGAATTTGATAAGGAATGCCCCATGGAACACAATCAATTTGACAATGATATGCATCCATCCATATTTGAAGAATCTCCTAATAAACAGATTTTTTTCCCTCAAAGGGTTATTAATTACACGTAATTACATGTAAAACTTTCATCCCTAAAGTAAGAGTTTAGTGAATGCAATTCTAGTGATGAGGAGAATTCTGCAAGTTTTGTTCATATTATGCAACTTCATGGCTAAACTTTAATTGAATATCCTAGAGAAGACACACACTCATATCACTTGCTTATTTTCGTGCCTCAAATGTAAATAGCACTTTTAGGATATGAATGATTGAGTAATGATTATTCTGCCGAAAAAAAAGACAATGATGACCCAACTATCAATCATTGAACGATAATGATCATTAGGTTATCCTACAAGAGTTTAATGGCATTATGCAATATACCTATGAAAAGACTTAACAGATGTTCATAGATAATGGATGAAATTGTTATTATTATGTGTTGCTAAACAAAAATATGTTACCTTAATTGCAAAAGTCAGAAGTATTATATTAGTATCAATATAATTCGTGATTTGCTTATATTTTCAAAATATGAAGACTTCTTAAGATCACTTAAAAATATATTGCTAAACAAAATATGTCACCTTATCTGCAAAAATCATAAGTATTTCTTTAGATTGTTCAATATTTCTAATTACCAGGTTAATGAAGGAAAAGTAGTGGATCTATATACGGGAATGGAATTTCAATCAATGGATGATGCTTTCAAATGTTATAGTGACTATGCCCAACCCGATAGAGGTTTCAGCGTGCGAAAACATCGTGTTATTAGATCAAAGAAGGATAAATCAATAATTGGCAAGGAAGGATAAATCAATAATTGGCCAAGAATACGTTTGTTCAAAACAAGTCTTCCGTTCCAAGAAAGATTCTTAAAATGAAATGCCACGGGATCAAACAAGAAAGGGATATAAAGCATTAGTATATGTATCCAAAAAAGAGGAACTTAAGTGGATATTTAGTAGATTTGTTCTAGAACAAAATCATGAATTTGCCTCTTCTTATAGCAAAAAGTTCTTACATTTGAAAAGAAAAAGGTCTGAAACCCAATGGAATCTTATTGATGTGCTAGATCAATTTGGTGTTCATCCAAGTAAAATTGTATCAGTTTTGTCTACTCAAACAGGAGGCATCGAAAAATTGAATTTAACTGATCATGATGTTTTTAATTATTTAAGCACAAAGAGACAAAAGCAACTTGAAAAAAGAGATGCATAATTGATGCTCCAATATTTTCAGATTCAGCGCCAATATGAGAATCCCGATTTCTTTTATGCTCCAAATGGATGTGGAGGGGCATCTAGCTAATTGTTTCTGGGTTGATGCTAGGTTGAGGTATTCATATAAATATTTTGGTGATGTGGTTGTGTTTGATCCTACCTATTTAACTAATAGGTATAAGATGCCTTTTGTCTCATTTATCGGAGTTAATCATCATTAACAGTCAATTTTGTTTGGTTGTACTCTACCATGGGATAAAACTGAAGAAACATTTGTTTCGTTGTTGCAAACTTGGTTAGAAGCAATGTTTGGGTGTCCTCCTAAAACAGTCTTTACAGACCAAGACGCTACAATAACGAATGCTATTGCTAGAGTTTTGCCTCAAACCACACATCATTTTTGTATGCGGCATATAGAGAAGAAATTTCCAGAGATATTAAGTTATATTTATCATTGAAATAATGATTTCAACAATCAATTCTCTAAATTCATATATGATTCGGTGACTCCATAAGATTTTGAAGTGTGGCATGGGCACAGGTAATTGAAGACTATAATTTGTAAAACAATGCTTGGTTGCACAAGGTATAGTCAATTCATGAAAGATGGATCCCTACCTTTGTTCGTGCTAGCTTTTGTGCAGGTTCACCTTATTCTTCATTTTTATTTTTTTGGTAAATATGGTTTCATGTTGTGCACGTACAAATTTGTGCCTTTTGATATATTTTAAAGGACAAATGTTACTTATTTTTTTTTTTTTTTTTTGGGTCTACATGTATGTCAACTACTCAAAGAAGAAAAAGCATGAATAAATTTTTCAATGATTATTTGAATTCTAGCACGCTTATGAGTAAATCTGCGGTTCAATATGACAAGGCTATTGAGGCAAGGTATGATAAAGAAAAGGAAAAAATTTTTAAGACAAATAATATGAAGCCTATTTTGAAGACTTTATATCCTATGGAAGGTAAGACATCCAAAGCATATACACGAAAAATCTTTAAAATGTTTCTAGATGAACTAGTTCATTCCCAACAATGTGTCTGAGAAAATAGAAGTAAATGAAGGCATTTACAAATATAAAGTACATGAGTTTGAAAAAGAAAATCCATCATCTATTATGATTTTGGATATTACACTGCAAAAAAATTGAATGCATTGTCATAAATTTGAATTTATGGGAAATCTTTGTAGACACGCACTTATGGTGCTTATAAAGAAAAAAATCCATTCACTTCCACCACATTATATATTAAACCGGTGGACGATGAATGCTACCAGTGGAAGAGTTGATGAAGTGCCCACAGAAGAATTTCAACTAATGCAATTCTCAGCACCTTCAACCTTATGGTTTAATGACATAATGGTTCGTTCACTTGGCCTTTCATAGAAAGAGGTTCACGATCTATAAAACATTACAGGTTAGTACAAATCTTCAATAATGTTAGTTAATATACCATTGGTTGATTTACTTGACTTTTTATAAGAGCTTTACTAGTATGCCAACATTTTCTGCACTTCGTGGAATGCAATCAAGAGTTACTTGACAATCTTGATGATTTGTCATATCAAGATGAGCAAGGAATTGGATTGTCTAATTCTCAAGTTGACTCTTGAAACTAGTGATCTCAAACAAAACCAATCATTTCAACACAATGCGAGTATAACTATTTTAAACTCTGTTAGCGTTGTGTCAAAGGATGTCCTCGTATCTTGAGAATGAAGAGTGGTCTTGAAAAATCTTATCAAGGCAATAAATGTTCTATTTGCAAGCAAAGAGGGCATAACAAACCTACATGCCCAAAGTTCAAGGAGAAATTTGTCTGATTCTTGTTTTGCATCTATTTTCAGTAGTATAGTCTTGTAAATTGAGGTAATTTTGTTATTTTTGTTATTTTTTCAAATTAATGATACTTGACACTATTGTTAGTTTACTATGGGCTCAATAATAATTCTCTTTTCATATGTTTATTTTCTACTGGCAATGACTTTATAAGTTTCCCACAATGCTTAGTGACCAAAAGGTTTAAATTATTAGAAACTTTGTGCTAGATAATTAGACAAGAAAGCCAAGTTGTGAAAAGAGGACATTTTCGAATGAGTTAATATAGTATTCTATAATTGAATTCATTTTTCACAAGTTATATAGCATGTAATACATTTACAAGTATTAGCCCTTTTTTTTTTTGGGGTTTCCTTTCAAATCCTTCATTCCATCTGTCAAGAACAAAGCAAATGAAATTTCAAAACAATTATTAAAAAAAAAAAAAGGTTCCTGTAAACTAATAAAAAAGCCTAGTACAATCCTATAACTTCATTCCCATTTTCTCGATTGTAGCTACCTGCAACAATTAACTTTCAGTGAAAGCTTTTATCATTGACAAAAATGCTTTCTGATATCCAACTTTGTGTGATCATCCCGAGTTCAAATACATGACAACATAAAATTTTGTACTTGCTAAATGCCTTAGCCATATATAGTCCAAGTGCAGTCAAGAATTAAGTCTCTTGAATCACTATAATCTGCAAATGGTGAGAGCATGAGTTCCAACTCTGTCAGCACATAGGGGAAAGAACAACAAACTACCATGTCCAATTCTTAAGAAGTTTCAGTGAATTATGGTCGAAAAGGGTAGCGTGTGGTTGCAATAGATATAAACAGCATACTAGACGGTGGCCATGAGGTTTTGGAACAATAGATGTACCAAGTGATAGAACTCAAGGGGGCAAGTTCTTTCATGCCTTTCAACTGAGATATGGAACTTCATTAACTGCAATAATCATTTATTATTAGTAACAATGAACTATCCTAGGCATATGGTCCTTCAGAGAACTCTTAAGCAAGAAAGCAAAATATTGTGAATAGCACTAACCAATAACTGATTTTTTTTTTTGCTTCAGCAACAAAAAATACATGTTGATTCTACCAAATAAGATATTAACCAGTTCATCATGTTATGATTTGCAACCAAAACTCATAAATGCAAAATAATATAGGACAAATGGTGTGATCACCATTACAAACTAAAGAAAAATAAAAATTAACTTGTATATTTATTCTGCTTGTTTAAGTTTTTCCATTTTATTAGAAGAAAAATAAATAGTTCATCTGTCGTGAGGCTTGTAGACCATTATAAAAAAACTTTTATTGGTTAATTGATGAGCCCATGTGCTTGGAAATTCTTTTGTTTTTTGTAAATTCTCTTTCAATGACAGAGAAAAGTACAAAATTAGTTATGTTTTGGTAAAATTTGCCGTAAAGCTCTTTTATAGTGTTACGTAGAAATTTAGATTTCTCGATAATTAGAATCTCAAGTCTGGGTTGATTAAGGATAGTTATCCATCAATTGTAATAATTTACTACTATTAATGGAAAGTATAATGATATTTTGTCCTAAATTTTTTTTTTGACCAACCCAGGTAACATATTAGTTATGGGTAGACAAATATTCAAGTTATAAACTTAGTCCCAATTCAACCTGTATTGTCTTAAGCATAAGTAAAATAAATTAAGAACCTTTAAAACTACAAAGCATCCACTAATAATACGAGAAGCCTCTTAATACAAAAATAATACTTAAGAACAACTCCTGAACTATACAAATATACAATTTTAACTAGCCTAATCTAACATGATCTATAATATTTACTCTCATATTAATATTGTATGTATAAGAACACTTGAGCAATAACACATTGTTTAGTCTAATTTTACTGTCTAAAGGATGCTCAATAACCACCATCTATTTCCGTTAAGAAAAAACAATGTCAATAAAAAATTATTGCAGTAGAAAATTGTTAATGCCTATAATTTCAATAAGAAAAAGCAAAATTAAGAACAGAGAAAAGTATCATTTGATGGCACCGCTCATGAGAGCCGCGAGAAAACGTAGAATCAATCTATTGCTTATTGCCGCTAGTAGTATTAGTATTATTTTTAGGGTTTCGACATTTGCAAAATTGATCTTCAGGTCTTTTGATAATCGCAAAATTGATTTTTTCCTATAACCTCGCCTCAAGCCTTCTACTCCACGGCCTTGGTTGATAATCAAAAATCAAATTCTCCTTGACAGCCTTATTTATTGGGTTTTAATATATATATATATATATCCCTTTTTCTCCCTACATATAAATTCAAACTAACAGTTCAAAATATCTGAAAAAATATAATAAGTTACCATTTTTTATTTAATATATGGCGTAAATTGGTGAGCCGTCTATTTGCCGTGACAAGCCCCAAATATTTGGAAAGGATAATGATGTTACAATTCCAAAGAACACAACGGAATGTAGTGTTTTTTTATTAATAGTTTGGATAACCATTTATCAAACAAAAACTGAGAATTAGTCGAAATCAATTAATACGGTGTAACCAAATTTCGAAAACTCAAACTCTTTGTTTATAATTGGATAGAATTCTGAATGAATTAAAAAATAATAGTGAATATTCAAATTTAGTTTGAATATTATCCAAAGAGTTGAACAGTCAAGTTAGACTTTTTATAAATAAATTTTAGAATTCAAACATAAGCTTGAATAATTTCGGATACGATTAGGCTTTGACCATTCAGGTCTAATATATAGTTATTAATAGCCCAACAATGATTGTCAATGAAGCAAGCAACTCACAAGCAACTTTGTGGAATACCTAACTTGAGTTTGAGCTTGGTTTTCATAGTTCGAGTTAAAATATTTTGTTTTACCTTTTCAAACTTTAAATAATATTTATTTTTATAGATAAAACTTATAGAATTGAACTCGAATTTTAAATGAATTTGCATAATACTAATCAATTGAGTTTGGATTTTTCCCTTTTATGATTTTGACCTTGAACTTTATCTTATTTACTGTATCGCATTCAAGTTTAAACTCAAAATCAATTAAAATTTATTTAAATTTAGTCAATCCGGTTCAAACTATAACTAATTGAAACTCAAATTCATTCTAACACATCTATACAAACCGGATTCGACTCATTTACGGTCCATTCTAAACTCAATCCCTTGGTTACTCCCAAATGGGGCATTAACCTGGTAACTACTCTTACCATTTTTCTTCCATGTTCTACTGTGATCATCTCGCTCACTCTCACTCTCACTCTCACTCTCACTCTCACTCCCAATATCCTCTCTCCTCTTCCCTCCGATTCCGACCATTTTCACTCACTTTTCCGGTCAACCATTCCCAACAACCTCACTACATCATGCCCGATTCCCTCCGATTCCAAACCCGAAGACTCGACTACAAACGCCTTCTCCCCTCCCTCCTCTCTTCCCACCAAACGCTTCTCACTCTCATTTGGACCGCCGTATTCATCCTCGTCGTCGTTTGGCAAACAAACGCCGTCGATCGCCTCTTAACTTACCACCACCGCCGCTTTTCCCAACCTCCTAAGCCTATTCCGAAACTCCGGCATCCGGTATTCAACCTCACCGATTTCGGAGCGGTGGGCGACGGCGTCAGCTTGAATACTAAGGCCTTCGAGAGAGCGATCTCGGAGATTCACAAACGAGGCGGCGGCCAGCTCAATGTTGGACCTGGTGTTTGGCTCACTGCTCCTTTCAATCTCACTAGCCACATCACCTTATTCCTTGCTGAGAATGCGGTTATTCTTGGAATTGACGTAAGTACCCTCGCTGTTTTTCCTTATTTACTTCTCTAAATATGCTTTAAAAAATGGAGGAAAATTTGAAGTCCTGTTTGATTTCTAAAAAACAGATTCTACGGATATTTTTGCTGATTTTGTTATGGTTTCTAATTTTGACTGAATTGGAATGTAAAATAGGATGAGAATTACTGGCCTTTGATGCCTCCATTACCGTCTTATGGATATGGAAGAGAACGTCGTGGCCCGCGTTATGGAAGTTTAATCCATGGCCAAAATTTGAAGGATGTTGTAATAACAGGTAACTATAATTTAAGGAACTTCATGGTTTAATTAATCCTTGAAAACAATCAATTTGATCAGCTTGTAAATTTTGAGTATGCCAAACAAAGATTTGATCAAGTTGAGTTGTATTTTGGTCATGTCAGTGAAGTTGTGAGGTTGTAGAAGTGCACTTTGTCCGAAATTTTGATATGTCGGGAATAATAGCTTGGTGAGTAAGCAGGTTTTCATGGTTTAACTGATAACAGGGCACAATGGTACCATCGATGGGCAAGGTAAAACATGGTGGGAGAAATATAGAAAGAATTTGTTAAACCACACGAGGGGACCCCTTGTGCAGATAATGTGGTCAAGAGACATTGTGATTTCTCATATTACCTTGCAAGATTCTCCGTTCTGGACACTCCATCCTTATGACTGTCAAAATGTGACCATTACAAACGTTACCATTTTGGCGCCATCCTCTGGAGCCCCAAATACTGATGGAATAGATCCTGGTAAATTTTTGGACTGCTTTTAATGTTTTTCATTGTTTTGTCTTGCTTTATTTTCAAATGATGAAATGCATGTCAATTTCGAACCTTTATCAAGAATAGGTGCAACTTATGGCATATTTGCTCCCAGGCATTTGAATATTCATGGAATGATAGGTTGTAGCAAGAGGTTAATATAAAAATTCAGATATAAAAGTAGCTATATCTGAAGTCTGAACTGGATACTTTTTTATTTTGAACTTTTTTTTGAGACGAAGAATCATAAATGTTAACTAGTGTTCAACCGCTCAGGAACACAAGACTTGTGTGGCTGTGACATTTAGCAGTTTTTACAAAATTAGTTGTTGAGTTCCATGAACAAGTAAATGAACACTTTTTGTAGAATATCAGCTACATATGCGTATACAATCATGCATGTATACATCTGAACTTCTTCTGTCCATAGGACTATGGATCTCTTTAACGTTACAATGCATATGATGAAGCTTCATGCGTGGTACCGATTAATTATTTGATAATGATTCTACGCAAAAATTAAATACAGTATAATGATTAAACCAGATTATCGGTCCTATTCCTTCTTGTACTACCTACAACTTTTCAGTAAAGTTCACATTACAGCACGAATATCTAGGCTCTCTATAGATCATCTACATGTGTTGTTCTCTTAAGAAAATTTCAGACACCTATGGAGTTAAGTTGGCACTTGGGGCTGGCATATGCAGATTCATGTGACAATATGGTCATAGAAGACAGCTATATAAGTGTGGGAGATGATGGAGTTGCAATAAAGAGTGGTTGGGATCAGTATGGAATTGCTTATGGTCGGCCTTCCACCAACATTGTGATTCGTAATCTCATCGTCCGTTCCATGATAAGGTGATAATTCTTCTGAAGCATTCTCTAACATTGCATGAATTACCGCACTTTTCTGGGGTTTCACATTGTTGTCAAGCTGTACTTTTCAGGGTTTTGCATTCACCTATAAGGCAGCTTTCAGTGCCCTTGCTGCACAGTTGCAATTTAGAAAGTATACTTGATGTGTACTATTTATACTTCATATCCAGCTGCTATTTCAGAGCTTTTCTTTTTTTGTCTTATAAAATTTTACCTTTGCTTTCATCTACACAGGTTGTGTTCTAGATCTCCTCTCTCTCTCTCTTAACTTTAATTGGAATACAAAAGTTTTTCGTGTTGTAGAAAAACTTTTTCCCTTGAACATAAGTTAGACTGGTGTCAGGGCATGCTCTGTTGGAAGTTTCTGATTATAGCAGAGTAGTGGCATGTTTGCATTTTCTTTTATGATTTCATCACATGTGAAATAGTAATTGTCTATTCAACTGAACTCTGCTCGTTTCTTGCAGTGCAGGAGTATCAATTGGAAGCGAAATGTCTGGTGGAGTCTCAAACATAACAGTGGAGAATCTCCTGGTATGGAACTCTAAAAGGGGTATTAGGATTAAGACCAGTGCTGGTAGGGGAGGATATGTTCGACATATAGCCTATCAGAACCTGACATTGGAAAATGTGCGGGTGGGTATTGTGATAAAAACAGATTACAATGAGCATCCAGACAATGGCTATGATCCAAATGCCCTTCCAGTTATTGAAGACATTCGCTTCACCGGCATACATGGACAGGGAATTCGTATTCCAGTTCGCATATACGGAAGCCGAGAGATTCCTGTGCGAAATGTCACTTTCCGGGACATGTTAGTTGGGATAACAACCTACAAGAAGAAGCATATTTTCCAATGTTCTTACGTTCAGGGCCGTGTAATTGGAAAGATCTTCCCTGTTCCATGTGAGAATCTTGATACGTATGATGATGTGGGACGTCTGGTTAGATTAGGAGTATCACAAAACAGCTCAGACACAGATTATGATGCTTGAGAAGGCAACGCTCTGTCAGGAAGTTCTTCTGTGATCATGGTTGGTTTAGAAAGTCTACCTACTTTCTTCCACATCTATGGATTTCACAGGTCAGAGGTTGGAACGTGCTTTGAGTTTTGAATTTGCGATGCCCTGGTCAATTAAGGATTACAGCTGGTTCTTTTGTCTAAGAGGTCTTGAATGGTGATAAAATGAATAGGATGATATCATGATTGCTAACAGAAGAGGTGAATTTCAGTTCTTTGTTGTTTATCATGGTTTTTGCTCTTTGGCGCTTGCGTGCATATCTTCTGTTGTTCAGCTGCTGGTATTACTTCCAATGGAGCATGCACTTGAGAAAAACTGTACCAAATACAAGGTGGTGGCTTAGATGAAATAGTAAAAGGGAGCAGACATGGTATCTTTTCATATAGAACACATAATATTACATTCAACAGAGGTGCATAGACCACGTTCCTTCCACTTTCTCAAAATTTTTTTGAGGTAGGGATCTTGGAATTTATTGTAACTGTGTTTTTTAGTAGGAAGTTAGAATACTTGTGTAGTTGTGTATCCCACATTCCCACTCAATATCTGAGTGTCAGTTCTAACACTTAAGAAATATGCCTCTGACCAAAGCCCGCTCCTTTATCCTAGCTTTCCTCATGGATGGGTGGCTGTATTGTTTAATTCTTTTACGTCTGAAAAGCTTTCCATCTTTTTGGTTTTATTTAGAAAAAATAGTCTGCATTGCATATAAGTAAGGTCATAAGAAGCTATAAGTTTTAGATCTTACAAGTGATGTGGATTGGTGGCTATAGATTTTGTTAAATTGAATAAGAGTAGGTTAATTTATTGAATTAATTGTACACTTGTATTGGATTTGTGGCTATGGATTATGGTTTTATTGGATGTGTGGCTATATTGTTGTCTGTACGTACTGAATCATAAGACTAAGTTCCTCTTTGAAGGGAAGGATGGAAGAGGCTGATGCTTTGATGGAGAGGAGAAGGGAAGAAAAGGGACGAGGCTGTGCCGATATGGAAGAGGAAGAGTGAAGGTGTTCAACAAATAATCGGACGGGATTGTGAAGAAGATAGAGAGGAGAGAAAATCAGGCTGTGTTTGGATTGGTGGATTTGATTTGCAGGGAGAATGTGAAATGAATGGATTTGCATTACTTGACCTTGAAATGACATGAATTTGAGTGAATTTAAAATCTACTTGTTTAACTCTTAAAATCTCACTTATATTTCTTGGTGAAACTTAAATTTTCGACTAACTAAATTCATTAATGAAAAAACTCATAATAGATTTGATTTGGAATTCAAATACCTCTAAATCCTTCCATCCAAACCCAGTGTCAGATGTGAATTTGAGATGAAGGAGAGAAGAGAGATTGGTGGGGCACAAAAATTGGTTTCTGTAGCTGGAAAATTTTTCTCTGGCTGTATCACCAGCCTAAGCCTTTATGATTCCTCTATTCAATTGTGTCTCCCGCCTCAAATCTTCGAGTCTCCCATTGCTGATTGAATCTTTACGAATTGCAGCTCCCATTTTCTCCATAGGCTAAAACTCACCGTACCTCAAGCAAGAAACAACTGAACAAGTCTCATACTTCGCACCAAAATTAAGAACCCATCAAGCAAAAAACAAAAATACCACAACTTATACATTTTCCAACGCAAGATTTCAAATTCAAATTGTAGTTGATAAATACACTTGATTCCATCAATGGCATCAAGCACTGGATAAATCAATATCCAATCTAACAACTACTGCATCACTTCAAAAGCCACCAAAATAGGAACCACCCTAGTTCATCAAAGTATCAGATACGTTCACCCCATTTGATTTTTTGCATCAATTTCAGACAAAAAATGTCTGAGCTCAATAATACTTCATTTCCTCGGCATTCTTTGTACAATTCACTTTATGCTAATCCCATTACTGAGCTTAGACGTAACAATATTGTTATCCGTCTTGGAATACATATTCAAGGGAATCTTGCTAATGTTTCTTCTGATAACAAAGAAAATTTTACTCCTAATAGACCCTCTAAAATGACTAGTGGGATAACGAAAATCCGAATTTGAGTAAAGGGATTCGTCTTGACCCCAAGGATTTTGTTCCAAATGGTGATTCTTATTGGAAAGGCGCTTCACTTAAATATGCAGAAGCAAGAATCTGATTCTTCAATTGGCACCAGAACTTGGGAACCTGTTGTTGATTCTGAAACCACAAATTCTTGGCAAATTTGGGATTACTCAGATTCAGAAGTTGCTCCAGCTTCATCATGGACTACTCTTCCTAATAGGTTGATCATAGTAATTGCTCTTTTTGTTTTGGATGCTTTTGAATTATAATACTAGATATTGGTATGTGAGAATGTGCTGGTTTCTGAGCAAATGCTGAATTGTACGGTGGTGGTTTTCAGGTCATTGTTGTGTAGGCCTCTACCTGTGGACATCGGAGGTATACCTGTCTGATTGTGAAGGAACAATCTCCTGATGGACTGGATGGAGGATCTCTTTATTCTCTTTATACTCATGTACTGATGTACATCTCTTCTCTGCAACTTTCTATAGCATTTTTTGCGTATTGGTTTACATAATTGTAAGCCTTCTATGAAATAGTTCAAATCTTGTTGGACAATATGGAGGCCTTCTCTGTAGTTTTGTGATTTGGGGATTCTCCTAATCCCTATGCACATTGATTATTATTGATTTATGAGTGATCAGAAAGTGTGGCATCAGATTAGTTAATTTCAACTTTTTAAAGACTACAGTTTAGTGTTATCAAAGTAGACATAATCATTTCTTTTGCAGCCATTTATGGATGAACTTGACAATTATAGTATGCTTAAAAAGTAAAATAGGTTGAATTTTTCTAAGAAGTTTATGCTATTGAACTCTCTGATGATACAAATTTGTATTTTCCATCCTTGATATATGATAGGAGGGTCATGGTAGACAAAACAGAAAGCTTGCTGTGGCTTATCTTAGGAAGAGAAACAGAAGATCTGAGTTCATGGTGGCATCAAATGTTAAGGGACTACTTAATATTTTCCAGTATGACAGGTTAATTGAACACATGACTGCAAACCTTGTGGGCTCAAAATACCATATACGGGACCAGGTATAGTGCTAAAAGAATCATGAATTAAATGGTATACATCTTATAGAGGGGTATGGTGATGTTTTGTTCAAGAGAAAACAACTGCAAGTTTCAATTTTCTAATTTTTTTCGCAACTGATTGGTTGCAGGGAAATCAGCTCAATTGGACAACTATCTCTCAAAGTTGCTTGCTTTTGTAACGTAAGTGCCATCCCCTCTCTCTCTCATTCTCTGGATTTCTTTTTTGCGTGTGTAATTGTTATGGTGAATTTATTTGCAAAAAACTTGAAGCTTAAATGTTTGTTCCCTCTTTTTAACATATTTGTGCCTGCCATGTCCACCTGGACTGGTAGTCACATAAGCATTAAAGCTTGGATACCAGAGCATCAATCAATCCAGTTAAAGAATATAACTCAGGTTAGCTAACAAATTCTTTCATATCTTCTTTCACATTTAGTACAAAAGAAACTAAATTTACTTCCTTCTAACTCCAGCATATTAATGGACTTCCCATGGATTGGAAGGAGAAGACGAACAAAGTACACCAGCTGTTCTCAAGGGTTCCACATTACAAAAAGGTGTATTCATTCCTGTGATTATTTTTATTTTAGTGCTTATCCTTATTTGTCTCAATTATCGTCATTTTTATCCAATATAAATTTCTGATTTACTGCTTTATTGTGCAACAGGTTTCAAAACAGTACTAATTAGAGTCCAGACTCCAGAGCTCAGTAAAGAACTTCCAGTAGATATTAGAGGTAATCATGAGCTGATGCCTATAACCAAAGAAACTTGATGACTTACTTCATTTAGAAAAAGAAGAAAAAACATTCTATTTTGTGAAATGGATGAAGAACCTGAATTGACCAAATGAAATAAATTATTTTGTTTCTCAAGGTTATATAAATAGCTTCTTGTGTGGTTCTTTTACAACTTAGCCTCATCCCCTATAACTGTTTCCAAATAAAGGGGCCATGAAAACTTTTTGTTGACCTTCTAATAAGATTTTAGTTTTGTGTGTCTAGAAGAATGGAAGGCACACAATCCTACAGCTTGGAAGGGTGGGGAGGTCCAACTATGTAATGGATTTCAGGTAAATATTGAAACAGCACTTGAAAACTGTAATGATTTAGTTTGACACTACATAAACAGATGGTTGGTCTATCCCTTCCGCATATACTGGCAACGATAGACGTGAGAGACTTGGTAGTACGTAACAGAAATTTTGATCCGGGATAGTAGTACTAGAAGCAATTTAATTTGTCTTGCAGATGAGTACATCCAATGATTGGCTGTCAAGCCTTCTGCATCTGTTTGGCTTCTATCAATTTGAAACCTTGTTGCACAGTATAATTACACTTCCTCTCAACAATCCAGCCTCTAAAGAAGAAGTCAATAGTGACTCTCTAGTACAAGCTGCAATGTTCGTTGTTTAGGATTTCCTTTTAGGCAATTCACTTCTACATGCAGAAATGTGTGATAAAAAGGATCTTTTTTATGCTTTATTCTCAAGTCTTCAGCTAATTCTTAACGAATTTTGGTCGAAATCCATTCCGAATACCATTCTTGATAACTTGACATTTGATTATAGATGAAGAAATGGAAATACAGAGAAAGGATCAGATCAGAATATTTTCTAATCTTTTCTTTTGTCCGGTTGTGTATGTTTTGTGTGTAAAAATTCAAAGCATGCCGTATAGTGTATACCTAAACATGTTGCCAGTTGGTTACTTCTCTTCCAATTGTTTCTTTTATTTGGAATTGGAAAATACTTATACTCAACTTATCTTTAGTTTTATTTGTACATAACGTGCGGTGGATTAAATCTTTTAGAACAAATAACATTAATAAATATAAATAAAATTTTATAAAATTTAAATTATATCACAAGATGTACATATACGGTATAAAATCGAATTTACCAAAGTTTTTCCCTTTTGCACGGAACTAGGGATTAGCTGAAATGAAAATTTTAATAGGGCCAAATATATCTAGCCCACTGGCCGTTAGTTTAGTTGGCAACTGCCAAGAAATAACAGTGACGGCGCCATTTATACTCATGGTATGCTGACATTTGGAGATAATGGGAAGGAATACAGATGGAATTATTATTATTATTTTTTTTGTTTTTAGTGCAAAATAAATCATTTTCAGCTTTTTGGTGAGAGTGCAAAAGTTTTAGCCAAAATGACACTAAGAAAATCCATGGCAATTTGAAAGTTTGACCAAGTAAACACTGAAAAAAAAATTTTGAGAGTTAATTGCTTATGAAGTAATTTGAATCATAATTTACATAGATTACTAACATAAAAATTTTAAAAAAAAAAACATAAATAAGAATAATAAACACTAGGCATAAATTAATCAATTTAAGAATTAACAAAAAATTAATGCGAATAATTACTGTGAGCAAATTATATAATTAAGTTACAAATGCTTTATTCAAACATAATGATAAATGAATGTGTATACACACCCCTATCTACATTAATCAAAAAAAAAAGAAAAAGATAAATTAAACAGCCAAAAAAAAAAAAAAGGAAAAAAGGAAAACTCTTCTCATCCAATATTGCAGAAAGAGTCGAAGCATGACGTAATTTTTTTAAATTTTTTTTTAATATAAAAAAAAAAAAAGGAAAACTTGAAAAACAATTGAAGCCTAAAACTCTTTTTAATTTGTTACCGCAGTTATTATTTCTCCCCCGCTGTCTTCAACCTTTCTATTCACAAAATCGACCTATATTTTGAATTCTCATGCCTCTATATGTATTCTTCAGCTACGCATCAAGCTCACATGGAAATCATAGTTGATGCAAATGAACTATAGTCACCAAAAATATTGTCGTGTTCGTCATCAAAGCTAACGGAATCTTGACAATCAAAGAACGTCTGAATGTCATCGGGGAAGCTCCTCCGCGGCAGTTCTGGCTGTTCCGGAGGCGTTGAAGGGCTGTCAACGGCCGATGTATGCTCCAACATTTCTTTAAACTTGGATGATTGCAAGAGAAGCCCTAGTGCGGATGAAGCCGTGGCAACGCCAGCCAGATGTGGCGGTGGCACGGCGGTGGGTGTGGTGGAAGTTTCAGTCGAGCTCGAGCTCTGCTGTTGTTGATGGAGGAAGCTTAATCCTATTTCTTGAGTGGGATTTGGGGTGGGATTAACTTCAAGATTAGGAGTAGTAGGGTTTTCTTCAGAGTCGATGAAATCGTTAGTTATTCCGTTACCGGTTTGGTTTGGTCTTAGCCGTTTGATGTAACGACTGAGGTCAAAGTTGGTAACGGCGTTAAGTCCTCTATACTCTATGTTCTCAGCTGCCATGTCGTATGCAGTTGCTGCTTCTTCTTGTGTAGCTGCATGCATGAGAATCAAAATTATTCAGGGGTATTTTGGAAAAAAAAAGAAGCATGAATTTACATGGGTATCACTATAATAAATGGCACGAATCTTTTTTCTTTTTTATATTGTTATTATATGTATTTTAATATGATAATATTTATAAATCAAAGCACACGTTACAAATATCGTTACGACGAGACATGCAATTAATATAAAAAATGAAACAGAGCATCTGGAGCCATAATATATCTAAGAATTCAATTTGGATAATGAATTTGGTGAAAAAGGTTGAAAATTTTAAATAATAAACGTTTAAAATCTTGAATAGTTGTCTTAGCAGTTGGGAGTTAATTTGGTGACCCATATACAACCACCAACCAAATTTGATTGCTTTTTCCACTAACAACTAACTATACTATTCTTTATTTACATGCAAATGTCTCAATTTTCGTATGTAGAAATGACAATCTCACTATAGATAGAGACTTAGTTAGAGGTTTTCAATAATCCCACATGACTTGTTGACAACGTAACTGTTTCTTTCCACTTGGCATCACTGATATTATAATGTCTACAAATCTTAGTGACATGTGGCACAAGGAGGTTTCTCTAATTAAATATTAATTACGTGTTTAGAGAGATAAATGTTTATTCTATGGAATTTGGAAAGTGACAAATGTTAGTTATGCCACAAGCAAGTTTTTCTGTAAGGTTAGTTAGGTGGGCGACCTAGATGGCAACATTTTGATTTCATTCTCTCTTGTTACAATTAATGAGCCCATCAAACGTACGTATACATGTTATAGTCTTGGCCCTCTTAGTCTTGGTATTAAATTATTAATCACCACCTTAATTTGGTTAAGATTTGAAAGACTCGATTCTTAAACTTCAGTTTTTGAAGAATCACATCTGAAAAAAATAAAATAAAATTTAAGACTGATAAGTTCTTTTTATTAGCTTGAATGAATCTAGTACAATATTTGGTAATTAAGAAAACATTATTATTCTTGAGATTTCTATTTGGGAGCGGGGGAGGGAGGCAAAAAGCATTTTTGGCAACAGATAGTAGATATTAACCAAAAAAAGTAAATGACAAAATGAGAAGAGAGTACCCTACCATATGTTCCAAGGTAAAGATATTTGTTGCCAAAGACTCTTCCAATTCGAGCTTCCCATCTTCCATTATGATGGTGTCTGCGCAATTAAACAAACACAGCCACAAATTCAATGCCACAACATTGTCAAAAAGGTTAGGAAAGATCAAAAGTTTCAGTTGAATCCTACCAGATCTAGACGATCCACTATTACATAAAAATGATGAGAAGAAATCAGATTTCCATGTCAATTATCAAGCCTTACTACTTTGACAACTTATTATTTAGAAAAAGTTGATGTGTACAACATTTTTCAAGAATCAATTATTTCTCCTCTTCCTAACAACCTATGTGGCTGTAAGATGCCCACAATTTGTAATACTAACTACACTCTCACCATTTTAAAGTAGGATGCTTAAAATTGAATAGGAGGGCCTTTTTATAAATTCCATTAAGTGTTCTCTTGATTTCCTTCAAGAAACATGTTTACCTTGCAACACCTCTATATTTAGAGACTCCCCTCGAAAACCCGCTGCTTTTTCTGCCAAAATAGATTATTTTTAAGTTGATATCCAATCTTGCATGTTATATATGGGAAAATCATGATTTTATTTGCAATTAAATATACAAACCTTCTCAATGATCCAATATACTCTTCTTTTGACTGGCCTTCCATTTCCTTAAGCCCATTTTTAAGGTCGAGAGCTACACATATAAAGATTAAGAAAAAACCTATGATTACTCGAAAAACAAAAATACGTATCAAAATTCATATCATTTCAAATATTAAAAACTAATTTTTTCAATTAGATCAATGACGATATTTTACAGGAAAATTGAGTATGGTGTCTTGTCCCCAATACTTCAATGCTGCCAAGTCATATGCATGTGCAGCTGCTGCTTACCTCATCGTAGGCCCCTATTCAAACCAAGAAAAACCGATTCAAAAAAGTTGTATAAGATCCGCTTGAGCTATCATCCACTTGTACTTACATAGTTAAATTGAATTAACATAAGATTCATAATTTTGTTTCAACAGTTATTATTTACGATAAAATAATTATTGTAATAATTTTTAAAATTTAATGTATATAAAATAAAAAAGATAGCAAATAAGGTTGACTAATATTATAAAATAATGAGTAAAAAACTATCCAAAAATTTAGTCAGCACAAAATCAGTTGGCCTTTTCAATCCCATAAATTTTTTTTTTTTTTTACAAAATAAAAATTGAGGTATACTGAAAATGAAATGAATTAATGACAATACTGATGATAAAGATAGCAACCTACTTACCAAGATACACTGCATATTGTTTGTTGCAATCCACCGAAAACACCGGTTACATAAACACCACACCAAATACATTAAACCCACGTTAAAATTAATTAATTACATAAAAAAAAAAAAACATACACCGTAAAAAAAACTCATTACACATATTCTCTACATGGACGAAAGAAATAAAATAAAAATAATTACTAATTGGGAAAAAAAAAAAAAAAAAAAAAGAATGTCTTCCTTTCTTGTTTTGTGACTGATTCCAACAATTCTTATCCCATAAATGAGCTTCATAACGACCAGTCCACCGGTGTCTGCAATTATGCATCAATTAATGTGTTATGGACAAAAAAAAAAAAAATGAAACCCTTTAATCTCTCTCTCTCTTTTTTTTTTTTTTTTGTTTGTTAAAAATAATAATAAAAAAAAGAATATACAGTATACCTTGTGACACCTCGATAAATAGAGCTTCTTTGCTGTGGAGATTCTCTGGGCACGCTTTTTCGGGTTCGTTTTGTTTTGATAGTTTTGGTAATGATGGGATCAGTAGTAGTATTAGTGTCATCGGCAATGGTGGTAGTGGTGGTGGTGGTGGTGGTGGTGGAGGAACTGGTTTTTGGCTTTGAAGTTTTCGCCATGAAAATACAACATTAAAAAAGAAAAAAAAGAAAAAGGGCCTTTGATGAATGAGCAATGATAATATCCTCCAATCAGATGTGGAATATAAAGTATATAGTGGGGTGAATGAAAGGGAAAAATGGTGAGAAGAGAAAAGAGAAGGGGGTTGTTGTTTAACTTTTGGAAGAAAGCGAGGGAGGTGGGAAAAAATTAGCCGGCTGAGTGAGGAGGGAAGAGGGGTTAATATGGCCGTCTGTGAGCGGCCTAGCTAAATTGGTGAGTGGAGTTTCTTAGTACTTTCCAACTTAATTGTCTTGTTTTGGTGTCTCAAGTTTTTTCTTTTAGTGCTTATTGGCTTATTGTGATCACTCTGTTTTTTCAAGAATTTTTTATTGAATGGAAAACGAACAGGGAATTGATGTATAGTTGCGATTTTTGTGCCTAGATTGATTTACAGAACTAATATATATATATTTTTAGAAAATTTTATAGTCCCTTCTGAGGGAATCATTCTCTTGTATTTTAAATGTTTGTATTGTTTATAACACCATGTGTTTTAAAGACTTGTATTGTACAAACTTTTAAAATCAAAAGAATGATTTCTTAAAAATTATAAGAGAAGGTGTTGTAGGGATGGGGTTTTAAGTGCCTCAAATTTAAGGGAAATTCTATGGTTTCTTTTAGGAAACCATTCTCTTGTATTTTGAATGCTTGTACAGTACAACACCATATGTTTAAAAAATTTATACTGTACAAATTCTTAAACTTAAAAGAAAGGAATGGTTGAGAGAATTCCCCAAATTTAAATCCTAACTGTTTTTTTTGTTCCAATATTTCTTCCTTATTAATACTCCTGTACCAAAAAGCACAAAAGTACCCCCCAACACCCAACCCCACTCTTTGACTCTCACTCCTCCACTCCCACCAAAAAGGTAAAAAAGCTACTACTAATCAATAAGGGAGAAAGAATAAGGAAAAAAAAAATGAAAGAAAAGAAAAAAATAATTGCAATTTAAAGTTTAAACTCCTAAATTAATATTTGAATAGCAATAACAGTCACACTGTGATTTTGAAAGTAAAAAACAACTATAGTATGAGTTATTCCCTTCAATGAATTTAAAGTATAATAAAAAAGTGTCTACAAAATATTTTAAAAAAATTAAAAAATAAAAATATTAGATAAGTATCCGAGATTACAAACTGTTATGTCCATATTTTCCTTAATATTTTTGGTTATACCCCACTTTTCTTATTTTGGTCATTTTACACCTTAGTAGATGAATAATACATCCACGTTGACTAGCGTGCATGCCTTCCATACTTCTTTGACTACAGATCTTCCATTTAATTGAAGTTCAATGTATGTAGTGTAGATGATACACATATACATATGAAATTATTTCATCCATTTTCTTTCTCTTTTTTGTTTTGAGAGAGAGAGATTCATCCATTTTCTTCAGAAGATTGGTGATTAGAATACGTTGGATGGTTTGATATGTTAGGCTTTAAGCCTATGTATGAACTGCATTTTTGCATGTAAAATGAAAATTGATGACAAATAATTAATTGCTATCAGCCCATTAAAAAAAAAAAAAAAAAAAAAAGAACAAGTGGAACTGAATAATATATTTCGTTAATTTCCAAAAAGCAAAAAGAATATTCAAATTCTCTTAAGCAAGCAAACAAACAGACCTTATAATTAATAAGTTATAGAAATAATAATTTTATTTAGGCCCACTTGAATTTGTACTTGTGTACTCTCTTTGCATGTAATGCACCGCTTCAAACCTTCGAAGCTTGTGCGCGATTTCTAAATTTGGTTTGTGCCAGTTGCCAAGAGCATGTCATGTTATGACAATGTATTATTAGGAGAGCATCTTATAAAATGGTAAATTACGTAAACAAGATAACAAATATACTATTCTTTTATAAATTTTAATGATTCGGAAAAATCTTTCTGATTGAAAAAGGATACAAACCATCTACCACATTTCTCTACATGAACAAACAAACACAAAATATGACAATATATATATACTAAATCTGGATATTTGTACTGTCAAGCTTTCTACATATGTCAAAAAAGGGGGAAAAAAATTCATAAACATCTTTCTTTAAAAAAAAAAATGGTGTAAAAAATTCATTAACATCTTCTTTGGAGTGAAAAAAAATAATAATAATCTAGAATTGTTCAATTCAAGGATGAGATATTTGTACTATCAAGGTTTCAAAAAGTTGTTTAATTAGGTTCATCTATGTATGTCAAAAAAGGGGAAAAAAATTCATAAACATCTTTTTTTTTTTTTTTTAAAAAGGTGTAAAAAATTCATTAACATCTGATTTGTAGTGAAAAATGTTATCATTCATCCTCATTTGTTTTGACGTTATAGACTTATTAACATTTAGATATTTACATTTATTTGAAAGTGAAGTGAAAATTTTAGGACTAAATTGGAAATTGGAAGGCCTCATTAATTCAACAATAAGATAACTTGTAGATATAGCCTATAGGTATCTATATATAAAACATATTTACCAATACAATTTAGTCATGAGTTAGTTCTCTTTAGGGAAAATTGCCTTATGGCTAAAATAGTCCCTCAACTTTTTTTGTAGCCAGAATGGTCCTCTAACTTTTATTTTTTAGCCAAGAAAGTCCTTTTATGGTGGAATCACCATAAAAATCATTTTTTTTATAAATTTCACATAAAAGGACTATCTTGGCTAAAAAATAAAAGTTGGAGGACCATTTTGGCTACAAAAAAAGTTGAGGGACTATTTTGGCTAAAGTAAAAAAGTTGAAGAACTATTTCAGCAATTTTCCCCTCTCTTTATTGTTCTTTTGAAAAAAAGTGAGATTCTAAATTCCAAAAAAACTTAGACTCAAATTTTATGATTATTTTTCTTAAGACCATTCGCAAATTCGAAGAAAAGATAAATCAGAACTAAAATTTAAGGACTAATTTTATAAATTGTAGTTGTTGACACACAACCATGACAAAGAATCCGGCCCAAGAGAGCTCATTTTTACGACCATCATGGGTTCCCTAATAATTAATAAAGCTTTTTGTACACGGTCCATGATCGCATTCGCCTCTTCTTTCTGAGTTCGTTGAAAAATCCATTAAATTTGCTTTGCATTTCCTGGCAATTTTAACAAGAAAGTGAAAATTTCAAAAACCCATTTCGAAAACCAACAGATTTCCCTCAGTTACTCGGGTTTCTAATTCTGGGTGTCACTTTTTTTAGCCGAAATGTTATACTACTACTAGGAAAGTTTTAGATGATGGATTGAGTCATTCTTAACCAACGCCACCTAATGGAATTAGTCAGGATATGTCTCGTAAGGTATTTTTTGTTGTAAAGTTTGGGATTCGAATTTCAAACCTTATAGAAATTCAGGAGGTGGCAAAGCACCCTTGCAAAAATTTAGGTATTATCAAAATTAGATTAAGTTAGAATGTTATCGATTTGATTTAAAAAAAAAAAGACTGAATCATTCTGATAATTCAACTTGATTTTTTTCTTTACTAATAACAGCAACAGGTGATAAAAAATACTCAAAAAATTATTGTATCTCTCTGCAGAGTAATACAAAGATTAAAGACCGAATTAATTTACCCTAACGCCACATAATTATTTGGGACCCGACGTGACACATTTTACCCAATGATATGTAATTAATTAATGGAATTATGTTTAGTGGTGCAATTTTGACTTGATCATTCACAAAATCATTTTAGCAAATACTTGCATTAAAGAAATAAACAAATAAATCAGTACTGTTATTCATTAGTGGCTGGATCCGATCTGGAGGAAAATTTCTAAGAATATGCCATTTTTCAAATTTCTTCTATTTGTGTGCCTATTTCAAAGTGGAATTCCGAACCAGTGGAACTCGCATTCGGAGAATGCGAGTTCCAGAAAAATTTAAAAAAAAAAAAAAAAAAATTTTTTCGACTGATCTCGAAAATTGAGAAGGCCTTTTATCTTCTGCGAGGCCAGAAGGCCTCGCAGAAGATAAATCCTCAAATACAAAAAAAAAAAAAAAAATTCCTCCTCCTCCCGGAATGCGAGGTCAGTCAAAATTGCTTTAAATTTTTTTTTTTTTAACCTGGCATTTAGAAAAATGCGTTGTTGTAATGAATATTTTTTTTTTTTTTTTTTTAGATTTAGCAAATTTGACTATGTATCTATATAAATTCTAGATGTGTATAAGAGACAGGATTTTCATTTAGCAAATTTACTCAGTCAAATTTGCTTTTGAAAAATATATATTATATCTGTCTCTTATACACATCTAGATTTGACTTGCGAATGGAAATTGTGCACTATTACAAAAATAGAAAAATGAAGGATTTGACTATAAGATAAAATCATTTAAATACTAAACCGTAAATTATAAACTATAATATTAACGAAGTAGTACGATATTTGGGAATAGTAAACCATTCGCCTTTAAATCATAAACTATAACATTAATGAAATAGTACGCGAATGAAATGTGTAAACCCGCAAATTTATTAATTTATCGTATTTTTGATAAAATTTTGACATAACCTCCCCTATTTTACGAGGACGAGGAGGAGGAGGAATATTTTTTTTTTTGTATTTGGGGATAAAAGGCCTGTAGATCTTGACCTCGCATTCCGAGAATGTGAGGTCAGTCGAAGAAAATTTTTTTATTTTTTTTATTTATTTTTTAAAATTTTCTGGAACTCGCATTCTCCGAATGCGAGTTCCACTGGTTCGGAATTCCACTTTGGAATAAGCACACAAATAGAAGAAATTTGGAAAAGTGGCATATTCTTAGAAATTTTCCCCGATCTGGTTGTCTCTTGCTTGCAACTTGGATTGAGGAACTTTACATGCAAGAATGTTTTCTTGTTTTAACAACTCAGTAACTAATTTTGGCTCGTTGTTTTTGGATTGCTTAAGCTGTTCATTATGGTTAGAGATTGGAATGATACCTTTAACTAAGTCCCCTAAGCCACATTTTTTGAGCTAATTGTCTTTTTTCTCACACTTTGTCTTACTTACAATCACATTATCAAACGAATTGTTAAAATTACTTCACTAAAATTATTTTACCGAATTTTGACAGTTAATTCGATGGTATTACAAAAAAATGAAACGGAATGTGAGAGTACAAAAAGATCCCGTAACATTTTTTACCTTTTTGAGAAAGAAGTTTTACATGCTTTATTGGATTGTATTTTGGACAACCGGTGCGTGCAGTAAATTAAGAAACATTCAGCTTATATTTGCAAATCAAATCATTTTATTGATAAACAAAACCAACTGGTGCAGTACTCCTTTTTCCTTAGCATAAGGACACCAAGGAGCCTCATTTTGTTATGTATATTTAGTACTCTTCCTATTTCACATTAATTAAAGACTGTCATGTCACCAAGTTATTCTTTGTTTAACTCCAAAACTGTGCAACATATTAAGGTAGATTGATATGGCTGAATTACACGGATATTCATCAGCAAAAGTACATGATTTCTGATCAAAAGAGTGTCCACTAAATCAACTGCATTAATTGTGGGAATTGTTGTTCGCAAAGATGGTTTATTTGTCGGGGTGAACACGGGATTTGGACTGTATTCCATTTGTGAAGAGACAGCACGATGATCAGGTGAGATTTTATCGACCAAGAAACTGGGATAGCTCATTAGTTCTTGAGACCTGATCAACTTCAAATTTTTTTTCTTCTTCTTTTTCCCGAATTATGAATGAGACACAAAAGTTCTGTAAACGAGGCACATTTCCAAAGATAAGCTCTGTGTGAGGTCATTCGTGTAAAGAATCTCTGGTAATATTTAGTGGATTCCCATTTCTTTAAGTACTGTAAAATTGTTGATTTTTCCAAGATTATTTGGCTTCAGTCCTCTTCAAAACCATTGATAGCAAAAAAATTCAAGTACTGTTGCCTTTGTTTGCACCGATGTCTGCCTTAATTCGTACAATATTCTTTTATTCTTTTTCTTGGTTTTGTGGCCTTAAGTTTGCTAGATTTGGAAGAAACTGCAGAATTTGGAATTTTGCACATTTACCAGCTCACTCTACTTGTAAACATTGGAAATTCCTATGCGCAAATTTTCATTTTAATTAGCATCCCGCGTGAAATTGCCTCAACGGAATGCAAGTAGTAGTATGTCCTCCCTGTTGGCCATTTTGTCTGGCTCGATGCACTACAAATATTCTGTCTTGCTCTCTCTACAGTTTCATGTTATAAATTTTGAATACTTGATACGTGTCTTTTGATTTATAAATATTATTATGTTAAAGTACACATATTAAATATATAAAGCGTAAAATAAGAAATTGACATATAACGTGAGATAGGAAATCCTGTGTCCGAGGGTAGATGAAGCATCCTAGCTTGAGGAGCCACAAAATAGACAAGTTGTAAAAATATTATCATCAATAAGCACTTAAGATCTTTATATATCAAGAACCCTAGCTGAAAAATATTATGATATATTACATTTAGAAACTCAGAAAATACAAGTGGCATTTCACATATTTATCTTACCTATACCATTTCCAATGATTATGAATCACACTTTTCAAGCAACTTGCTGCTGTTTGGCTCTCCCTACCAGTTGCCTCTCACTGTCATCTAGCTAAGAGAAAGTGCAAATTTCTTTAGCAACAAATCCCAATTTGGACTCTTTAGTATCATATATGACCCTTGTATTCCTCTGCTGATAATTCCCAATTATCCCAATCTCATCCTCATATGTGAGGCTTGCAAGAGCCAAGCAAACCTGAGTTGCATCAATTTTAGCAAAATATACAATTCCAGTGACATCCACAGTGAGCTCAGCATCACCTTCAAATTGCATTTTAATAGTGGGAATGTCCACTTCATCGTATGTAGAAAGATTGAAACAAGTGTCTAAGATTGAAAAGCTTGGTGCTGAAGGGTACCCTGAAAATTGCTTCAAGAACTCAGCCTTCACTGCCTCGTAAATTGATGGAGGAAGCCTTGTGATTACTGTCCCTGAATCAATAAGAATCCCAGCTTTACCAAAACTTGGAGATTGTGTAGCAACCCCTCCAATACTAATCCGAGTGAGATTGAGAAAATAGAAAGTGACCAGCTGTGGATTAGGAAGGATTCGAGTATACGAAAAAGGCGTAGAATTCTTGTGTATAAAACTGAAGAATCACCCCCTAATATTAGGGAACCGGAAGAATCAACATCAGTAGTAGGCAAACAATAGGAGAAAACTCCTCCAAATGTATTAGAAGTTTGAGAAATCAGCGAAAGATCGCTCCTTCCTAGCCCCATTAGGCCTGAAGCAGCTCCGAAGAGTCCTCTATTGTTTCTGCCACAACCAAATACAAAATTCTCAACAGGGATTGTTCCAAGAATTAGTCTTTCACTGCCTAGCTCGCCTCGAGTATATGATCCATCACCATAGCTAACTGCATAGTTACAAACTGCAGCATCAGCTCCACATATTCCTAAATTGCCTGTGGCATATTGCAATGACTGACAGGTTGATGACTTGCATGGAATTGAATGGTATGAAGTTGATATTTTGGGGTCAAAAAGAGGTTCTGGTTGATTATAACATTGTTTGCAAGGTTGACATTGAACCCATGTTAGATCACTTCCAGTATCAACAATTACCGTCATATTTTTGCCACCTATACAATCTCACAGTGACAATGTAATTCAGAGTATGCAGATTCACACCAGAAGTAATGGGAATCTGAGTTTGTGAGTGAGCTTCAGTTTTGCCAGAAACCAAGTTTCTAATTCGAGCTTGTATTGACTGAACTCGAGTTTTATCAGCCTGTAGCCATATTTGGTGATTCTGATTCCAATCAGTTACGAGTCCAGAGAAGTAATCTCTGTGCCTCATTTCCAATATAGTTGCACCATTCTCTGATCCTGAAAGACAAACATAATCATTTTACATAAATTAAAGCATATACAAGGACCTACTCCATTATTCTACAGTATCTTAATAAAGAAACTTAATTTCCCAATTCAAGAAGGAAAAAGAATGTAAAGGGCTTCCTTTTTTAATCCATCATTTAAACAATTTGCTAATAAATCTTACTCTGAAGGAAATTTATGCTAAATGGGACTTCAAGTTAAGCAATTTTAGCCAATTTCAACAGGTAACATAACATAGTACTACTGTGCCACTAGTTTAGAGCTAAGCTTTTCCTTTAGTCTTTACAGCTAACTTCCACTAGTTTACTATACCCCAGTCCAATCTCCTGAGACTGAACAGGAAGCAGATAAAGAATCTAATCTAATATGGCTTTTCAAAGAAACTGTAGTGCATGAAAAAGGGATCCCAATGAAGTTCATGAAATATAATAAGGTTAAATTCACAATAAGTAATCGTAGTAATATTTATATACACAAACATGCATAATTTTTCATACTCACTTGATTTTTGTGATAAATAGAAACTTGGTTTGCTACTTTTCAGTGAGAATTGAAGTTTTTTCAGTGAAAGGAGTTCCTTTTCTCCAAAGCTGAACACCCCATTAGTAGTAGTAGTTGTGAGTAGAAGAAGAGCAATAAAAATAAGCATAAAAGGCCTAAAAGCCATCAAGATTTCAGCAGCTTTTAAATGTAGTTTTGAAAAGAACTGGAAAAGGAATGAGAATGTTTGAAGGAGAAAGAAAAACAATTGAGGAAAGAAATATTTAAAAGATTAAGGAGGGAGGGAGGGAAGACTCTGAGGATGAGAGAAGTGGAGAGATTCTTGGGAGTTGGAATTTGGGTGAAGAACAAAAGATATGAGGCTGGCTTTAGCAGGACCCCACATTTGCATGAGAAATTATTGGGAATTCACGTGCAGAAACTTAGCAAAGAAACACACATTAAGCAAAGCTAGCAACTGTGTAGTCTGTGTGTGTGTGTGTGTGTTTTCATGACGTTTTGTGCTTCTAATACAAAGATTTTTGTTGAGTTTTGATGGATAAGGAGGACACATTCCTTCACGGATTCAACTGTCACAAACTTACAAACAGACAAACGGAGTAAGGAAAGAGAAAGATGTGGAGAGAAAAAAAAAAAAAAAAAGGAGAGATGCATGCTAGTGCTTGTCCTTTTGCTTTTTTCTACTAGTATTACACCACAAGTAGGCCTCCCCTTCCTTCCTTTAGTCCTCATCTACCACACTACTCGACTCTTTCTTCCATCTTAGTCCTTTTCCTTGTGTTGTAACTAGGTAAACAATAATAAAATATTATTGTATGATTCAAATCACAAGTTAATGAATTTACAAAAAAATTTAGTATCTTTTAAAGATCTATCTCGTTATATCTTACTTACCGTACAAATTTTTAATCACTACAGAATGATTACTTAATTAATGGAATTATGAAACTTCCATGAATTTAAATAGTAATTATTTTTTACAGCTGCTTCAGACTTGGAGCGTCCATTGTAAAAATCCATGCAAAAATTGTAATAGACAGAAGAGTGGATCACGGGTATATCAGAGAATCTTTTCTGGAATCGCAATAGGCTAAGGCCATTTAACAATTGTTAGTGGCTTTAGTTAAAATTTTGTTAGTAGGCAAATCCTATGATATTAGATGGTTGTATTTTGATTGCATAACGGTATAATATTCTAACGAAATCATAAAATTTTTTAAATTAAGTGGAGAGAAGACGCTTCTTTTTTTTTTTCACCTCATGATTATTGTCTTGTCCACACCACACAGCAAACAGCAACTTCACCTTGCAATATATTGTGTACTGTTGTGAGAAAAAAAATCTACTGGTCCATATCTTGATGATATTACATCCTGTTTCTTTTTGAAAGAATGAGTACAAATAATAAATAAATTTCTACTTTCATTTATTTATTTATTTATTTTTGGGTAAGAATTCATTTATCAGTAAAACTATAATGCAGACTACAATAGTGTAAGAGAGCGCATTCTCAAGTAAGACTACAATACTTGGGCCAGCTTGACTATGTTCTGGCCTGTTGGAGAATGCTATAAACTTCTAAAATAAAAATGGGCCTTGTAAAGTTTCCTTCTGAAAGCCCATTACTTTTTCGGACTCCAACCATAGGCAGAGAAAGTAAAGTTTGGAACCCATAATGTTGACTAATCAAGAAAAAAAAAATAATGAAAAACTGTACAAACCTCCTCTTCCTTTTTTTTTTTAATTATTTTTTCTATTAGTCTTTTTTTTTTTTCAATCAAACCTCTAAATTAATAAATTTTTTTCTACTAGTCATAGATTACATTTTCATACTTTTTGGGAAATTTTTTTTATGGATCAAGGTGTATAGTAGTAGGTTCATATATCATATGGTCAATACAATTCCACATCCACCAACTTCTTTTAAAAAATAATGAAGTTGATGGATATGAAATAATATAGATCACACAAGACATATGAATTCACTGTACACCTTAATCCATACAAGAATTTTCTTACTTAGTGAAGTATTTCTAATCCGACACATCACACATGTCATGTTGCGTCGATGCATTGAATCTAAACTACTACATTTTGGACGAATTTGACTTAAACCAAATTAAGGTGAATAAATGAATTATAAATTTATCACACTTGAGAAAGGGAAATTTCTTTTAAGCACTATAAAATATCATTTATCTATTTTGGGGCCATAGAAATTATAGAGACATAGAGGTATCCATTTGCATAATTAAACCACGCCAACTAATCAATTAACCATGAATTTCTATTTGTGTGTGGTTTTTGCATTTTGGGGGAGAACTTGAACCATTGTGTTTATTAATGCAATTAGTTATCGATTTATAGAATTACAATTGTGACGCAATAGTTGAAGAATTATAAAGAAGGAAAATTTAGGGAATCATTCTCTTATATTTTAAATATTTATACAGTATCAAATTATGTATTTTAAAAATTTATATTATACAAAATTTTAAAATCATAAGAATTGTTTTCTTAAAAAAATTGTAAAATTTCCAAAAAGAAGGTATACATTTTCCCTTGTAAGAGGCTTCAGATACACGTGTCCTCTTAAGATTGCAACAATTAATATAATTCATTTATGACGCTTTAGTATACTTGAGGAAGAAAAGGTATTATATTTTACAATAAAATTTTAGAGTTCGTATAGGGAATGATTTTTTTTTTTTTACTTTAAATATTTATATAATTAATATTATATATTTTAAAATTTTATATATTACAAAATTTTAAAATTAAGAAAATAATTCTTCTAAAAATGATTTTAAAATTTTCTAGAATTTTATAAATACGTAAAAATATTTTTTAAATTATATGCATTGATTTAGTATTCCTATAAAATAAAAAACTCTATGTAGAAGATACTTAAAAAATGTTTTTAAATTATATGAATTGATTTAGTATTCCCATAAAATAAAAAATCCCACGTAGAAGGTAATTTAAAGTAGACATTCATCATTGACTAAACACAAATTCCAAACATAATTGATAATTTTTTAATGTTGATTAATATACTTGATTTGGATTGACTATAAGAAACTATAATTATGGATAAGTATATCCAAAATATATTGTTTAAGTAATAAAATAGTATTGAAATCGATTTAAGAAAATCAAACCAGTATAAGAATGGAAATTAAAGAGTATAAAAAGAGTAAACCAATCAATTAAAATCGGACTTAAGTATAAATTTTGCACATGTGAACAAAAAAAAAGAATCTTTTAATCACAAATTACTAAGCAAAATGTTCCATTAGTCTTAACGGGCTTTGTCTCCCTAACAAAACATCACGGACTAGGAAACAGCGCGTGAAATTTCAGCCGCCGGAATATTGAAGGAAACGCGTGTTGATTACGTAACCTAGACAACACGACAAAGTAGACTCATAAACATTATCCATTTGAGTTGCTTACGTGTCAATATATTGAACCAGATTCGTCCACGTGTACTGAAAATCCTCATCTCAGCCGTCCCACCACCGCCAACCCCACCACCATCCCCAAAGCAGTACGCCAGACAGGACAACCAGAACCTTCTTGGCAGTGGTCCCCACACTTTATCCAAAATCCACTAACTCTCACGTGACTCACGTGTTAGCAACTCCTTTCTATTGACTCTCGAATTTACCCTAGGTAACAAATCTTTGAGGAAGCATATTGAAATTTTTTATATGAATCTGATTTACTATACTTAGAATAGATTTTTTATATATATTTATTTATATTATTTTAATTTATTAAAAATAAATTTTTAGAGTGATATGGATGAATATGAATTAATGCTAATTCATTTTACATAATATAAATTGAATTCATGTAAGAATTTTTTATTGTTCTTTGCATTAGTCACTTATTACCAAAAAAAAAAAAAAAAAAGGTCACTCACCTTTTTTTTGGTGCACAATCTGAATTATTATATGAATATATTTTTTGAGTTCAATTCACAATTTATTGTTGAGAAAATGTTCAATATTTATTATGTAATCTAACACACAATAAGTTGAATTTAGAAGTACTATTGTAGACAACTAATTATCCTTATAATTTTGCAATAAAATATTTCATTAGACAAAAAATTTATTTATTATTTTTCAAACAATATTTTTCAATTATTTCCTAACTTGTTTCTTACTTACATTTTATTTCATTACTTTTTTTTTTATCTCATATATCATATTAAAAAAATTTCGATAGTACTTATTTTAAATAATAATCGTCCAAACAGAACCATTTTACTTACATAACAAATTTTATTCACCAAAAAATTAATGACACAAAATGTAAGAGATCATAAAGTCATTTAGAGTTTTTTCTTAATTATTTTTTTTAGCGTAGTTTTAATCTACAAATGTGTCTTGTAAATTTAAATTTTCACGCTATCCAAAATTAACTTTTACAAAATATCAATAACATCTTCCGGGTAAGCCCTTAATTTTTTTTTCAAAGAATAAGCCTTAATTATTTCTATTAATTAGGATGCTGCTTATTTAATTGGTTAACTTGTTTCACAAGAAATCCACACATTTTAATACTTTTTATCCTAAAAAAGATTCAAGAGTAAGACGTTAGTAAGAATTTATGAATTTAGTGGGTAAATTAGTCTTTCAGACAAAATTGGGCGTGGTAAAAGCCCTGCCTTAAAATAGTTTTTCTGTATGAGAGGCATCACACGTGCGAGGTGAGTTGGTAACCGCGTTGGACGACACGTGTGAGTCGCCATCGGAAACTTTCTTGTTTATTTGCTTTGATTTCACACTGTTAAAAGGCACACAAAGCAGAAACAGAGTAGTAAAAAATCTTCCATTCAAAAGCATTGAAAGAAGACTCGTTCGTTGAGAACTTGAGATCTCTCTCTTTCTTTACTTCTTTTTGGGAAATATTAGGGGGAAAAAAAAAAAAACGACTCGGTGATTTGACTCGGTGAGATTCTGGATTGGTCTGCAGATTTGATGGTTCAGTTGACGAAAACCGGCGAGATGACGGCGGTGAAGAAAGAAGTGGAAATGGAAGACCCTTTGGAAGAAGAACATGGCCCTCTTATTAAGCGATCCAAACACGCCCCTTCTCTTCATGTTTGTTGCTTTTCTTTCACTATTTTTATTGGGTTTTTATTTTTAGGACTACTTCAACTATTTATATTGGATCTTGAGTATATTTTTTTTATTTATTTATGGGAAATTGATGTTTTTCTTGCTATTTCTTTTATGGGTTTTGTCCGTATTAATGGGAAATTATTGAATTCTTGATAGTATTTAATTGTTGCAGCTTCAAAGTGGGGGATTGGGTGGATTTCCGGCTCCAGCGGCGGCTCGGATACAACCCATTAGATGAGCCGAGTCCATTGGGATTGAAGCTGAGGAAAAGCCCTTCCCTTTTGGAATTGATTCAGATGAGGCTTTCTCAAGCCAATTCGCCTAAGGATTCAAGTTCTAGTAGTAAAAAAGATCACCAAAAAGGGGCGTCTTCTTCTTCTCCTGGCTCTATTGAGAAACTTAAGGCCTCCAATTTTCCGGCCACAATTCTCCGAATTGGAACCTGGGAGGTATATATTTTTTTGTATTTTAATTTTGGGTTTGAAGGCGAAAAAAAACTGTTTTGGAATGTACGTGGTTTTTGTTTATTAAATATGATATTTTTTTTTTTATAGTATAAGTCGAGATATGAGGGCGATTTGGTAGCAAAGTGTTATTTTGCGAAGCATAAGCTTGTTTGGGAGGTTCTTGATGGTGGTCTCAAGAATAAGATTGAAATTCAGTGGTCTGATATAATGGCTCTGAAGGCGAATTACCCCGATGATGCACCGGGGACTTTGGATGTAGTCGGTATTCACATTACTCATTCTTATCTTGCCTATTTTAATTACATGGTAACTGTTACGAGTACAAATTTTGTGTAGTGAAATTGACCATTTTTTTTTTCCTCATGGTTCAGCTTGCAAGACAACCTCTTTTCTTTAGGGAGACAAATCCACAGCCTAGGAAGCATACCCTCTGGCAGGCAACATCTGACTTTACTGGTGGTCAGGCCAGCATACAGAAGTATGATAACCCCTCATTCATGTGTGACTTTGTTCTTTTTCATATTGTTCTGCCTTGCGCAGTATGTTTGCACAAGGAGCTTGTTGTTGCATGATAAATATATATATTAGTGGTTTGTTTATTTAACTTGGTAAGATTTCTCTCGAAACGATTTTCCGTTGCACCTTGAGGTTGACATGTTTTCTTTAATTTATGGCAGGCGTCATTTTCTGCAGTGTCCACCAGGCTTGTTGGGAAAGCATTTTGAAAAGCTTATTCAATGTGATCCTCGTCTTAATTTTCTAAGAACAGATGAGTCAGCAAGGAGAGATAATGCTGGATTCTCAATATTTTGAACCTAGAGTCTCTATGTTTGATGACCCAAATGAAAACAAAACTGCATTTGAATTGAACAATGCAGAAAGTCCTACTTTCTTCAATTTGAGGGACGCAGCATCACCATCGGGTGGTCAATCATCTTCTTCAAAGACTGAACAAGATCCTGTTGGTAGATCTCGAGATTCCATTAGACATGAAACACCATCGCCCAGCTCAGGTAACCTTACTACTTAGCACTGGAAAGCTGTTGAATTTTGCCGATTTTCTTTTATGGATGTTGTGCTGTTCTCTGTTGAATAAGGTGCTAAAGAATTATAGTTATTGCCTGATATAGTAATTTTGCTTCTTTTTGTATATGTCCATAACCGTGCTTGGTGCTGGGACAGTGTTTGTTATTTTGGGTTGTTGGTTTGGATGTCTTTTCCCTGAGATATATTGTTTACAAAATTAGAGTACTGAAGTTTCTCCCTGTAGCTACGTTTTATCACTGATCATCTCCATTTTGCTTTTGGCAAGCTTCAGTCTTCTTGTTTTCCATACTTAGAAACTCCCACAGATTTTCTTATCATCTTGTTTAGGAGTAACTTAATGTTACTCTACTCTCTCTTGATGATGATGCTGCTAAAGTGTTAAAATGACTGTTTTGGTAGAAATTTTTCTGCATGTGAAATGTAAAATACCAAAGCAAGTCTTGGTTTGTTAATCTCAGGTCCATTTGGTATCATTTATACATTCTATTTTTCCTTGATGATCTCTGGACAAAGTTCCTTGTCTCTCTTTAGTAGGTTAGTTTTTAACCGTGTGTTTTCACATATTCAGTGATGGACACACATGTCATTGAAGAAATCAAAAGCAGTGGAAGAGAACAATTAAAGGAACTTAGCAACTGGGATCAGATCAGAGTACCCGGAATGCGCACCACTATGTCTATGAGTGATTTAGTGAGCCATCTTGAAAATCAGATATCTGAGCAGAGGATGATACATCAGACAATGTCATCCTGTCCGGTGAGGATCGACAAGGGTTTGAGATTCTGCAAGAAATTAGCCGATGTTTGTTTAGTGACTCGCAATATATACCAGCTTCTGATGAAAATTCCCTCATGTCAAGGGTCAATTCTCTGTGCTGCATGCTGCAGAAAGACCCCACGACAGGTCAAACCTTGCCATCTAAAAGTGATAGCTTTCCTGATGTCTCAGTAACGAGAATTGATGAATCAAACTTCACATTACAGGCCTGTGGAAGCAAGAATGAAAAAAAGTCTGCCACGGGTGAGGGGGAAATGGAAGATCTCTCAGGTTGTAAGCCGACACCTTCTATGCCAAGAAAGGATTCTGTTGGGGATTTGCTGCTAAATCTACCAAGGATAGCATCTCTGCCTCAGTTCTTATTCAATATCTGAGAAGATATTGACAATCAAGCTTGGTAGCTGTGTGCAAGTCAGGTGATGGTGGACAGAATGTGGCACATGAAGTTTCTTGCCCTTACAGTAATCTGTATATAGTGTAGGTTTCTGCATATTGCATATTTTGGTGGATTCGGAAAATATCATTGATGAAGAATCCTGATATGTATCCTTTGATTTTTCATGTTTGTTTGGTTCGATTTTTGATATAGGGTGTCGCAAAATTACATTGTGAAAAATGTAAAATGTCTAGCTTGTCAGTTTGTAGAACATCTCTAAATTCCTCTATGTCAGACATTTCCTTTCTTGCATTCTGAAACTACAGCAATATTCTCTAGGGCGCTTTCATTCTTTGCAACAGCTTTGACCATAGGACTAGCAATGCCTAAATTTTGCATTCTGCTGTATCTTGAATTGGGTTCCCCTGACATGTAAATACATCCGCGTCCTACTGATTTGTGGCTTAGAGTCACAATCGGAGGTGGTTGTACTTCTGATTTAGTTGGGTCTCTCTTGGTTAATACTTGTTAATGATGCCTTTTGGCAAATACAGTGTCTTACAAAGATTGATTTCTTTTTGACGTTAATTGAAAACGGAGCTTTATCAAATTTAAGAGAAATCAATCTGTGTCAAGCGGTTCTGATTTCTTGGGTCATTGACATGAGAAACCAATGTGTTGCATGTGATCCGGTTCTGATTTCTTGGGTCATTGACATGCGAAACCAATGTTTTACAAAAATGCACGTGATCTTTTATACACCAGAAATGTTGTACTTAGGAGTGTTTAGTCAGATCAATTTTCGAGTTTTTAGGTTTATCCTAAGCCTTTTTTTTGTTAAAAAAAAACAAATACACGAAAATAGTTCAAATATTAGTAACACATTTAAAAATAACAAAATTCCATTAATCGGACATTCGGGTTATAAAAATAGGTAACCCGAAAGTCAAAAACCTTTTGGACACCCCTTGTTGTACCAGGCTACCGGCAGATCTGTCCACTCTGCATTAAAAGGCGTATACACTGAAGTAGAGCAATGATAATTGAAGGATTGGTGAATGGAGTCCCTTGATATAATTTGCTCATTCATGATGTTGTATTTCTCTGAATCTTGTCAAGAGAAAGAGACGGGGAACGAAGTCAGATGAATTGCAACCAAAGAAGAGTTCAAAGCGCAGACAAGCCTTCTTCATGCTGTTATTAATAATAATTTACAGTATACAATGTATATGAAATATAATAAAATATGCCAGATATGAAAAGTGTAAACTGTTTATACACACACCCTATGATTATATGAGTCTCAAGGATACAAAATAAATAAATATTGTGCAACTGGTATTTGCAAAACAAAATAAACACTTCCCATGAGAAATTCCATATTACTTGTACTCCCTACTAATTAGAAACAAAAAAAAAAAAAATCAAGGTTCTCCTGCACCTTCGTCGTCGTCATCTACATTGTCATTTTCCTGAAACATGTCCATGAGCATCGTAATTTGGTTTTGCAGCATGGCATTTTGACGCTCAACATCAGCACGCTTGCTTCGTTCCTCCAGCAGCTGGATTTGCAGATGCTCGAGGCACCGTGCATACCCTCTTCTAACTGCTCATTCAAACCATTAATCTCCCTGTCCTGTAAACACAATCATGTAACCATTTGTTACATCCTCTGATAGCAGAGTAGATGTTTCTCTCAGCTGCAAACAACCAAATGAACCAATATTTGTACTTGCATATTGCATTCAAAGAACGTACTGAAAACACAACCTTTCTGTTCATTTCTTGGATGGCAATCCGGCGCATACTTTCCACAACGTCGACATTTACAAGCTTTCTCTTCTTGCCAATCAACCAGCCTTTGGGATAAGTTGCTGCGTCAAAGTCTGGAGGCGGCAGTAACATTTCAGCAGATGTTCGGCGACCATTTATGGGTTCCAGAGGTTCAAAAAGCGCCTTCCTCTTTTCTGAAAGGACAACAGGGGTGCTTGATTCCTCCTCCTGCATAGCCTCGATGGTGGGTTCTTCCTGTTTTTCTGGAGCTTTATCTGTACCCTTTTCTGTCCCCTTGTCTAAACTCTTTGCACTTACTGCTGGAAGAAGCAATTGTTCAGCATGCATCTCACTATCGGAAAGATTAGATATCACAGAGAGAAACTTTTGCCTATTTTCAGTATAAATCTACTAATAACAGTAAGCATATTGGGTCAAAAGGCAAAAGCTCAATAAGCTGTGCCTTCGGTACATAGTATGCTACATGTAATTGCTTCGAACAATAGGCCGACACTCGACCAATGAAAAACTAAGAATCATTTAAATGGATAAACACAAGTGGGATTGAAACTAGTGCCCATAAAACCAACAAAAGATCATTACAAGGAGCCAATTATGAAGCCTAATTGCATAAGTTTACATATCACTATTTGGTTTGGTCAAGTTCTAGTAAAGTCTAAAGAGTAACGAGCATTGCAGCGTCAAATACTCGCAGGTCTCTCTAGTTCCAATTAACAGGCTAGAAATTGCAGAACAAACAGCATATATATCCCTGTGTAGACATAATTCTGATATTTTGGTAGTGGTTTGAAGATGTTTCTGCAGTTAACAACGATCGATCTAAAGTGGCTGAATAATATACTACATAAATAAGTGGATTGATGATCATAAACTTAGCTCAAAAGTTTTATCATAGACAATGTTGTAGAAGAGAAAGAATATTCAAAACAAAAGTAATTAAAAGTAAATCCTCATCAAATGTAAAATCTAGAACAGTGGAAAAACAATGGGGAGAAATATCTTGGTCATGGACAATCATGTGGCACAGTATCAAGCCAACTCATCATGAGGATATTACATGGTGTTTTCTTGAGAAAAAAAAAAAAATCAATTCTTTAGGTGTAAGGAGGATTGTAGATTGACAAGCCATTTTCTTTTCTTTTTTCCTGGTTGAGGTAGAATATTAGCTAATTTCTACCAAAGCAAGCCAATCATGAGTGGTGAAGTAACGTGTGAGTAAAGTCAGACCAAGTCTTGGTGCAGTTGTACTACTCTCCTTCCCTAACCACAACCACAATAATGACATGAATAAGAGAGATGGTAGATATTCATAGTGTAAATCTCCCATCCCACATGCTAAGATCGCACTTAATCATCAAATAAAATCACCATACACACACACAAAACACGCGCAGTGCAAGTCCCAGCTAGATTCTCCATATGTTGAAGGGCTAATTAAGCTGCTTAATCTCATGTAGTATCTCTACCAAATTGCCAATTTAGATTGTGGAGGGATTAGTTAGTAAAACCAAGTAGCAATTTCTTCTAACAAACAAAAAGAAGAACACACAATACTAAGCTTCAAATGTCAAGAAAAACATTTTTTTTTTTTTTTGGGGTGCAAAGGTCCAGCCTTTGCATGCAGAGATCTATGTAGGAAGGACTATAACACTCTTTCTTGGGTTAATAATTAAAACCCGCAATTTAGGAAGGACTATAAACTCAATCCAAACCCAAATTTGACACCCCCCCCCCCCCCTCTCAAAGAAAAAGAACAAGATTGGCAAGTGGGAAAATTAAGCAAAAGGAGAACCTGCAGCCCTTCTTCTGGATTTCCAAAAGACAGGAGCAGAAAGAAACAGGAGAAAATCCATTGATCATCAAAGTCTCCTCCACCTTTTTCTTCTTTGGTTCCTCCATACCTTCAGAGCCTTTCAACTTTGAAGTTTGAAGTCAAGAATTGAGCATCAAAAGCTTGTTTCTTGATCTATTATTCTATACACAAAAAAAAAAAAAATAAGAGAAAGATAAAAGGAGAAAGGACGAGTTTATCTTTTTGCAGTACTAAATTAAATTAAGATGATTTTCTGATGTAAAACAGACTTTGTATTAGTCCTAGAAGAAAGTTGGTTGTTTTTTATTACACAAACCAAGGAAGAGAGAGAAAATATAGATAGAAATTTCACTGAGAGAGAGGAAATGAGATGAGAGGAGAGATAAACTCCAAGAAATATTTTCTTGGCATCAGATTCATCACAGCAAGGAGGTGGGTGACGGAATCATCAAGGCCTTTGGACGGCCTAGATTTGTCATTTTTGGGGGGTTAATTACAATATGCATCCCTCAACTATTAACTATTTAAGTCACTTTATCTACAAACTATTTATATTAGCACTTTAATATCTTATATTAAATAGTATTGTCTATTTGAAAATACTTAAATAAATTCGATCTTAATTTTTACTCTATCTTGTGGTCTGATGTTATTTATTTTATATAATTTAATCTACATTATATCATCTACAAGTGAGATAAAAAATAGGCTCTATCTAAATACTATATTTCCTTATCTACTTATGGTATATCGTAGAAATTAATTAAAAAAATGATTTTTTCTAAAGATTTTTTAGTAAAAAGACTTTACTTCCTCCAATTTACAATTTAGTAAAACAATCTTATTTATGCCATACTAAAGTCTTCTTATTTAAAAATAATTGTCATTTTTTCAATCGATTTAAGAACAATGTTACAAATTCATAGTACAAGGAACTCAAGTTATGTAATTGATAGTTTGAGGCGCAGATCTCAAACGAATGATATAGTTTAAGGACACTTATTGCAATTAATCCTCTTTTTCGGTGACCCATGTTTGATGTGATTGATTAAGGCCCAGGTAGTTGTCTTGTCGTCTCGGTTTGTTTGCTGTTCTCTTTGTGGGCTCACATAATCAAATTACAAAAGTGCACCTGATACTTTTTAGAATTTTTGGAAATGTCCAGGAAAGAAGTCATGCGAATAACAAAAGTAGGGATCAAACTGAAGGATATGCCACTGGTTGTTAGGACTTGGGAGGATAAATCTATTCATTTGTTCCTAGCAACAAAAAATAATAATAATAATTCAATCATCTGCCTGTGACTGAAACTGAAAGTCTACGTCACGTGGAGTGATGAACTATTAAATACTATTTTAACTTTTAATGTGAGAAAATACAACAAATTTCATGGATAAATATGAACAGTAACGTGATACCAAACCCTTTAAAAATGCTAGTAATTGCCATGTAGGCTGTCTGATTAACTTTGGGATTTCATTAATTTTTGCCTTTTTTTTTTGTGGCTAAATAAATATTGTAGTCGAGATTAGAGTTGAGCTTCTCCACCGAACTCAAAAAGGGGTGCAATTCTTGAACGGATCATCTTGGATCTTACAAAAAGAAGACCTTTTACAAATAATAACCCCTTCAACATAATTATGTTGCCATTGCCAAAAAGGAGCAATAGTAGATGCTCATCAGTATGAGATAGAATTCGTTCTATTCTCAGAACAAGTGAGGCTGCTTCATAATCATATACACTCGAGACAATAAACTGTTAATTTCTCTACCTATCCCAACATATCCACCATCCCACCTTCTATATGTACAGTTGCAAGAACTATACCTAATTTCCAACAACTCTTACAAAAATTTTACTTTCTGGTGCTATCTCTTAAATCTCCTCGTTTTCTAAATCCTAATCAAATGTAGAATAGATACAGTTTTTCATCTCGAGTTGTACATATCAAAATATCAAGGAAAATATTCAAACACTTATGTTTCACCAATGGCACAAGGGATACATGGAGGATCTTTCGATTGATCTTCTGGCGTGATGTCCTCTGCAAGCAAAGGTCATGAAATGTATGGCCACAGGGAAGAACAGCGGCAGCAGGGGGAATGCTAGGCTGGTATACCGGGCCTTCTGGTGTGAAAGAGAGATCCCTTTTGCACAACATGCATCTCTGTCCACTTGGCTGAGGTGGAGGACTGTCAAAGCCTGCAACCATTGTTTAAAAATCACTTCTTGTTTTCTCAATGCAAGTTATAGTAGCATGTCAGTTGTCAGGAATATTTGGTTGATTAGGCAATTTTGAGACACTGTAGATCTTTTGCATCATAAAATGCACCATGCAAAAAATATATCATTCCAGTCAGACAAGCCTAAAGCACAATCTTGGTTGTCAAAGTTAGGCACAGTTCTAAAAGTTATTAATGCTAATGGTGAATTTATGTCTCTGGTTTCTGATAACTATTGATGCTCGATCAAAACAGGAGGAATTTCTGTATATGCTTAGAAATGGATATTAACGCAATTGCAGTTCAACACAGAGAACAAGATATATGCGTCAGAAAATATAGGAAAATTATGCAAGTAATGAGTGACAAGGAATACCTGCCCATCTTATATGAGGAGAAGCAGGAGTAGACGGAGGGAGTGTAGCAGGAGCAGGCATTGCAGAATGGTGACTGGTAACTAACCTCCTACGCTGACCCCAGGAAGGTACTGGTGGAGGTTCATTTGCTCTTCTTTTGAGAGATGGTTGACCAATATCACCATATGCATGAGAAGGTCTACCAACTCTTGGGTTGGCAAGTACCTGACCTGTAAGTGGAATAGTTACAATCGTAATCACAATAAGCTGGCCTTAAAACTCCGTATAACTGTACAAGTGTACAACACACTAGATGCATTTGTAAGAGATTAGATACCAGTGGGATGGTCAACTCTCGCAAGATTTTTAGGAATTTGAGCAGACACAACATGTTGGGGTTGGCCTAGTTTAACAAAGGAAAACATTGAAACATCAAAAGGGTAACGATATTAAAAAGCCTAATAAAATTCCTTCTTCCTGATAAAAGTATGATTGTAATTACCAGCGGAGAGAGAGGGCCTCTGGTAATTGAATTGAGCTGCCAAGCGGTCTTGAAGATGACCTAGGAACATTGACATTATGGATGATTTAAAGATCAAGGTATAATGTTATACACAAACTAAGATGCAAGGGATATCAAGTACGAGTGAAGTTAAACTAATACCAGAGATGGGTCTAACAAGATCTTTAGTTTGCTGCACAGGTACAGAATTTCGAGACTGATGCTCATTGCCTGAATGTGTTCACCAATCACCAAGGACCATCAACAAGTTAATCAACAGGTTAAAGGATTATGCACATAGTTTTTGAAGCCATACAAAAACTCTTTCTATCCCCCACGGGGGGATTATCTGCTTTTCTTTCCTTCATGTATAAAAGAAAATTTCATCACCTCGACCCTTGATCAGTTCCACATCCTTTGCCCATATTACCAAAATTAGCTAAACATGACACCATTTTTCTAGTAATATATGTTGAACAGAAGTTGGTATCTCATGCATGGACTCAACCTAACCAGTTCTGTGGAGACCCATCTCCGGTCATCTTAACAAAAGCTTTTTGTGCCACAAAACATAGAACCAACATACAGCATTTAAATACAATCGCTTAATTGCCAGTTTAGAGCATTTTGCAAAAATAATCATGAGAAACTAACTTTTGGAAAATCACAATACAAATAAGCTCTTTCTTTTCTTTTAAAAGTTAGAAATGATTGTTTAGCATTTTGGCGTCCAAAATGCTTTCGCAGTCATTCCTAAGCACCATGAGGATTAAGGTTTCCAAAAGGACAAAAGATTGAGTTTGCAACCCAAACACTTTCAATATAATACATCAAACGGCCACTGTTCAAAATTTTCATTCACATTGCAAAACTGAATCTTAGTGAAAAGGGGAGCTGTCCTTACTGACAAATATGTAACATAAAAATATCGATCTGGGTTTAAAAGAATTACTTACTCCCAGTCTGGACTCCCATATTCAGAATGGGCAAGACACTGCCACTAGTAGATTGAGCAGCAGCACCATCAATTTGTAACCCTAGCCTCCTAGGAAATGGAGCACCTGTTGCAGGCTTCTTACCACTGCCCTCTGCAATTTGAAGACCAGTTTTCTTGGGAAAATTGCCGCTTCCAAAAGTCTGTGAAGAATTAACCTGGTGAACAGAAGTTAATTGGCCTGCAAAAGAAAAGAATCCCCCAACAGAAGGGCGTCCTATCAGAAAGTTATCTACGAGCACGAATAAGTAAATGATTACCATCAAATAATGTTTTGATTCATGGTGCTAGCTAATTCGAGCTTAGCAGAAGACATTCATTTGGTTATTTACCTTCGTTTATTGTTAGTATCATTCTGTGAGACATTTAATTTCAATGCTCATATACTACTGTCTTAAAATCCACCTAAAGTTTCATCAGTTAACCAGTTCCACATGTTCAAAAATTCCCAAGCCCCCCAAGAAAAAGTTCACTAAGATCACGGTCATTTCTTTAGTTTGAAATACAAAACCTTGAGTAACTAATGTTAACAACTAATGAATACATTACCCATCCAATATCATTCCAAAGCTTTAGAGCAATTAACTAGAAAGCAAAAAAATTACGGAAGGGATTGACATTTAAATCCATAGGATAGAAAATCATGCGAAATAATTAACAGAAAAGTATATCAGGCCTAAAATGGTTCAGTTATGTAGTGTGAAACACACTCTTCGGTGATGTGGATTGTAGAGCAAAAGCATGCATCAGATTCTCTTGCATAACAAACAATGGCTTGAATTGTATTCCACTGGGACTAAACAAGTGGGCACCTCATCATTATGTTTGTGCAAATAAGTTCCTGAAGGTCGTCCCTTTTCTCCTAAATTGGCAGGAAATATAGTGCCTAAATAGTTTCCTCAACAATCAATTCCATGTAAAATACAATGTAGTTATCTCTTGAATGAATATGTTCATGCAAGTTCACATAAAGTAGATGTTCTCACCATCCGGTCTGTTATACACCAAAAACTTATAGATTGAGGACCACTTTCAACAGCTTCAATTGCACTACTCTGCAATGGAAGCATGGAAATTCCTGCAGATAAGATAGCAACAGTTTCTTATGATCATGGCTATATGAATGTGAATAACTCAGTATCATAGTTTGATTCTGCAAATATATGATGCAAAGATTGTTTAAATCAACTCTAGAGCCTAAAACCAAAATCTACAGATGAGCTTATCTGCCAAAGGGGTATAGTGAGAAGTTAACTGCCGTGCTGCTAGATAGGTCATATTTGAAAAAAGGATGCAAATATTCTACCCAGAATAGATTATAGGTATCCATCACTTGGTACTCAGAATTGCCTTTAAAAGCTTTTAATGAAGTCCCAGAAAATGCCTGCTTTGGATTTGTAACTTCATTCTTATTCTACTTCCATGGAAAAGATATACATAATCCTCTTTTTCCAATTTTCCCCACAGAATTTCTTTGTTTTTTTTTTTTTTTTTGGGCAGTGTGGGGGGGACTCCGAGGTAATCATGGACCTTTGTTTTATCCTATGATCTAGTAATAATCATCAGGGACACTAAGATGTTTAGACAGTTCTTATGACAAACAAGTACTAGCTACATAAAGACTTGACCAATTTATGTATTAGTTTACAAAAGTAACAAAAATGTAACATGCATGAAGCCAAATCTGAAATCTACTTTCATATGACAGGAGACATATGGAGAATACTTTTATGACTCACCTAAGTAGTCTTGTGCGACAGAGCTTCTGCTGTGCCTACTAGAATGGGAATTGAAGGAAGAGGTGGCATCCCCAGGATTCATAGAATAAGAATTCCATAGCTGATCTCTGGTTGGTTGAGTAGAGATCCAAGTAGGCTCACAGGTTTCTGATGCCAAGTCTGACTGTTTTGTAAATCCAGGATGCGGGAGGCAAAGGTAAGAGCTGTTAAACAGCAATGAAGATGATGAAGGATTGCCTTGGGAGCATTTATAAGATTCTTGTGCTGAAGGTCTTCCTCAAATAGACTTATCCATAAAACCTGTATTCTTAGCATTGCTCTCAAAGAAATCATGTTCGTTAAAAGCTTCTGGCATGTGAGGATTGAGATATCCATTTGAACTCATTGCAATAGTGGCACCTTGCTTAGTTCCATCACCATTATGAGAGGAGGTCCAGCCACCTAAGCCATCTAATTTGCTCACACTGCCAGGGAAACTATCTGGATTACTTTGAAAATTTGAATAATTAACAGTCGAGTTGTGATTTGGATTTGTAGCAGGTTGAATTTGGGAGCTGCTGATGTGGGGGCCAACAGTTTCTGCCAGTCTACTAGCTATCTCTCGGGGATCAAAGTTAGTTTTAGTTCTGGAATCTGCAGTACCTCCAATTCCAAGGGTTAATTCTAGAAAATTTGTGTTATGGTGTGACATGGATGTGCCACATCCTAAATTTAAAGAAGTATCTCTTATCTGTGACCAGTTCATGTTACCAAGTGCTGCTTCTCTTCCCTGACCATTCATGTTGATAGCCTCCAGCAGCTTTAATTCCAGTTGGGATAAAGTTCAAATTAATCTGATTGTTCTGAAAGCCACTGGAACAAACATCTCCGTTTCTCAAACTACCTGCAATAAACATGTTATCTTAATTAATTAACCTACATACTTCTCAAATCTTCCCTTCAGATATGACCTTTCTGATGATATGAGAAGCCCATGTGCATTACCTCTGAGATTACTCAAACTAGGGTCAACCTGTGAATTTTGCAAGGTGTTGAGCCTCATTAAACCAGTCATCAAATGGTTACCAGTCTGGGGGTCATGAGGGTAAGACTGATGGCTTGCTTGCATGTTCTCCCAAGGAGAATTAGGTAGAGACATATATGGGAAGGATACAAAGTCAGTATCAAAACTATTAACACCAAGAGACATCTGACCACAGGCAGAAGCTCCACTCTCCCTACTGGGAAAACAGAACTCGCTATGACCATGTAATGGCACGGGTAGTTTGTGCTCATCATTTGGATTGTCAACTTGCCAAATCCCATCTGTTAGTTTCAGCCTGGAGAGACGAGCCAAAGGTGTGATTTAATACCAGTCCAATTCTGCAAAATGAGGCATAGTAGAGTGTTAATGCAGATAACCAAGCAGCATAAAACACATTAAACTGTCTTATCACCCAACAATAAATATCAAGACAAAAAAAAAGCACATATACATATACATATTTTAAATTAAAAAGTGCCGCGGGGGCTCTTAAAACTCTTTTCTGAAAAAAAAAAGAAGGTGAAAAATGACTTAAAATGGGTTGCTAGATAATTACATCACATTAACAAAATTGGAAAGCATGTGCACATTCTCACGCCTGCATCTGCAAAACAGGACATCATTTTTAGTGAACATTCCAAATTGTCAAAAGCCATACAACCCTAGCAATTTCTACAGTAAATGGAAGTCCCAAATATTGAAAAGCATTTACACATTATCCCAACTGAGTCAAATACACCTTGCAGAATTCTCACCGAATATTCCAAAAATTGTCAAAAACAGCATAACCTAATATCTACAGTAAAATGAAGTTCTAAACCTCCTAGTCCTTGCTTAAAGAGTCATCATTAGCCCCAGAAATTTTTTAAAAAATGGAAATCACCCATCAAAAGATCAACCCAAACATTGTTAAAAACAAAATGAAAAAAAAAAAAAAAAAAATCACCTGTGCCCATATGTAAAACAGCAAACTGATTAAAAAAAAAAATTTCCCAATTCTAAAGAGCTTCAAAACCCTCGTTCAAGTTATATCATTTACAACAAGAAAATCCTTAAAATTCCCAAAAAAACCAAAAATCACCCATAGTCATTGATTACAGGAATCCAATTAACTTTACTAGAAACATAAATGGAATTAAAAAAGACTAAAACTTGGATCATCCAATAAAAAAAAAATCAACCAAACAACATAAAAAAAATATAAAATACAGAAACAGTCAAAAAAAATATAAAATACAGAAACACCAAATTATACACAGATCCCTAATCAGAAAATCCATAGACGTTACTAAAAAATAAAGGGTTTTTGTGGGTTTTATGAGAGAAAGTACCAGTGATGTTTAATTGATGATCGGTGGGATTCTTGAAGAGTGATCTTTAGAGAGAGAAAGTGAGGAGGTTTTGAGACATTTTAGATCTTCATTGGTTTTTTGGCGCTTAGGGATCTATGAGAGTTTTAAAGGGTTCGGTTGTAGGGCCCGCCCAGACATTTTTTCCACATGACACGTGTGATTTAGGAGGGTGATTTTGGTGCATCAGCACTCGTGCTCCTCGCTGACGTGGTGCTATGGTAACTTCACCGGCTGTGAGATTTGATAAGTGAACAGGCCTAATATGGAACGACACCTGTTAAATCTGGGGGTATTGTCGTCATTTTGGTGATACGTTGAGGGGCTTTTCTGGACTTCACATGAAGTCCAAGGACAACATGGCGTTACGAGGACGCGGAGTCAAAGAACCGAATGTTTACAGACGGTGCATTTGATTCACCCGTACGTGCCAGTAAACATATTTTCGCGCCTTTTACTCTGGATGAAAATACTGACATAAATCTAGATTTGGATCCTCTAAATTTTATAGTTAAAAATTAAATTTTATATTTAAATTTTTTTTATATTGACTAATGTTATAAATTTTATGACATTATAAATAATATCAAAAACTAAATTTACTTAAATATTTTTAGCGCTTAGCACTAGTATTTCTTTCGGTCATGTCTGCCAGTTTTACAGCCAATTGTAAATAACAATTTACTAATACTTTGCAATTAATTTTTCAAGAAATGCAATTAAACAACATTAAAGTTGTTACTAAAAACTTATGTTGCGTTTAGATTGATGAATATACTAATAATTTGCATTTGATTTTTCAAGAAAATGCAATTGAACAACATTAAAGTTGTTACTAAAAATTTATATTGTGTTTGGATTGATGAATTTAAGAAAAGATTTGAATTTGTCAATTTATTATAACGATTTGTAAGGATAAAATAGATTAATTTTCAATTCATCCACAATTGATCCATTTAGGCGGATTTAAAATTCATCTATTTTGTCCTTACAAATCCTTCCAACAAATAGATAAATTTTAAATACTTTCTAAAATCCATAGATCCAAATACAATGTTATAGAAGTTAAAAACATTTAGAAATATATAAAATAAAATCTTGAAAATTGACAAAACTCACCGAAAACAACAGATAAAGGTGACAAAACTAACAAGACATAGCAATATTGTATAGGGGGAAAAAAATAAATGGAAACTTTAATTTTTTGGTTGGTGATTTGGGAAACAGACAAAAGTAGTAGTGAAGATCGATCTAGAGAAATGAAGGCATTTAACTGTGGACCAAAATTTGATACTTTGATGAGGAGGGAGAAAGAATAAAATAAAGAGGCTTGTTGTATGGGTTGGTTCTTATGTCATCAAGCGGTCGAAGTATTGGATGATGATTGCATTGCACCAAATTAAAACGATTTTGATAAGTGATGACCTCTGTCTCTGCTTTATCCTCGTGTCAAAAGACAAAGTCCACTCAGTGGAATGTGAATTGGAACAATGTGGTAGCTTAAAAGAAGTTAAAGCCATCTATCAGCCCAAGTTAGTCAAAAAGAAAAACAAACATAAACAATAATAGACTTTGAAATGCCTTCGGTTGTAAGCAAATAGCCTAGACTTGGTAATTTATGCTTTTTTAGCCCAAAAAAAAAAACATCATGTTTTTTTTTTTTTAAAACAATTATACAAGAACAGTTCTAATTAATATGCAGGGATATGAAAACCAAAAAATAACCATGTCCTCGCCCATACTGAAGTCACAGCATGATTTACATTATAAACAGAAGTCATATTCAGATTTCATCTTTTGAAGACATAGGAATCATAATGGGACCATTGCCACCAGATATAGCTTTTGGAAATCCTAAGCTTCAAGACTCTCCCCTCATAACATTTGTCTTTGGAAAAACAACAGAGATGATGGGGGTCAGTAGCGTAAAATTAGTGAGCAAAAATTACAAGATTTCTAGTATTTTTACCAGAGTGAGTACTTTGGTCAGACGGGTGCTACTCAGTTTATCAATACGATTATCATAGCAGGTCCTCCATCATGATTAATCATGATATGTCCCTTGCTAGTCACCTTTCAGATGTACGGGACGATTATGGAAGAGGACAAAGCCAAAAGATGCTATCATCCCCACAAAGTAACCAGCCAATGCTCCATAGCTCACACAAATTGGCCACTCCTGCAAACACATTAAAATCATTTAAATATCAAGGTACAAAGCTTAACCACTTAAAAACATGCCGCAAACAGAATTTAGTAGCCAAGAGTGAAGGTATACTGATATAGGTGAGAACTACATCCACCAATTACTGATGCACCGAAACTTGTCCTATGAGATTAGAATCAAAATACTTTTGCAATACATAACTCCATCATGAACTAAAAAGTAATATTCGAATTTCTGTGTTCAAAAGCCCTTATCATCTCTTTCCTGTTCCCAAGCAGTAGTTCTGTTTTCTTGTTGGTTTAGCATTCAAACTAAAAAGAAGGCAATAAGACAAATTGATATGAAAAGACCAAGTAAACAAACAACCACCTGGGGCAAACAGCACAATCTAAGCAACTACAGCGTAATTGAGAAATCAGTACCCTACAAGAAGAGAATATATGTCAAGTTCTATACTTCATTTTGGGGAATGTAACAAGAGAATACAAGATGTGAACGTCTTTAGATGTATGATGGTCGACTTTAGGGGACTTCTGGAGGGTACAATTGGTTTCTGCACCCCTCTTACCGCTAGTATTAATCTCTTAACCAAAGATGTCTAACTCTTGATGTAAGTGTCGACAAAAAGAAAAGAAAAGAATGGCAACCTGTCACTTCTTATCATTTTTTATTTGGCTACAGTTTTACCTAACAAACTTCCATTCGTACCTGGAAACTGAATTAGCATTTCCATTGTTCTCCAAAATCAATAGTTGAGTGTTTATTGCCTAGTTATTAGTTTTAGCTAAAAGGCCTTATTAAGTGTAGATTAAATCTAATCAATCTAAAGTTGAAATTGGACCTTGAAGCGGTAACAAACCATGGAGATCTTCCAGATAAATGATGCAGAGATGAGGGGCAAACACACAGTTATCCAAGATAAATGAACAGGATGGATCAGAAGGCAACAATACCTGCCACGGCCTTTCCCAGTCAAGTGGCATTGGCCAAGCACCAAACCATGCTCCAACAACCGCTCCATGTGCAGGTAGACAGATCATGTACTGTATAGGACCACTTGGCCTACCAGCAAAATATATGAGGAATTATATAAATCAAATGACTAAACTACTACTTCTAGATTATATTTAACAATATTTAAAAAAAAAAAAAGAAGAAGAAGAATGAGGACAGTGCCATATTGCAAAACATATCAATGAGAAATCTAGTTTCATACACTTACTTTGTATGAGCATATATCTGAAGCCAGTCATCCCATGAGGAACCAAAAACAGAAGCTGCTGGGACACACTGCCACCACCATTCGAGAGATATTTTGGACCAGAAAATGACTGATTAGGATCTTGGTGGCACACAGGAACATAGAGTATACGAGGTAAAATTGATGGTAATATATGGCTCCACAACCAAGAAAGAACAATTCTTCCACGCACATTGGAATAATATATAGATAAATTTTGCAATAGAGATTGTCTGAGTACATACTTACAGTAAGCACTGACATGAAAAGAGACCAGTGGAGGGTCCTCTGGAAGTTCCTGTAATTAATAATAGAATCAAAAGCCTAAACCAGGACATAATATCAAATACTAAAAGTTATCTCCATTTCTTCCACAAACAGAAACTTATGAAGTGAAATTTTACTACCGGAATATGATTACCACCAACACCACCTACCCACCCCCCAAAAAAAAAAAAAAAAAAAAAATTCTGTGATTGGTACTCGGTCATTTCACCAGAGAAGAGGATTATTACTATCGTGTGCATGTGCATTCAAACACTATAATGAATTAACATATTAACCCTTTATGAAACACTTTTACAAGGGTATCCTAAGTCCTGGTATCTGGGTGTAACATGGAAATAGTTGTTTTGTTTCATGGAATAGGATAGATTAGAGACTGTCTAGTCCAACCTCAAGCGTAACCTCAATTTCCAAAACCATGATAAGAGACTAGCAACACATCCAGAAAATCACATACTGAATTATTGGTGCTCCCACAGCTATAGCTCCAAGTGCATTCACGACCGCCCCTACAAAGCCACGTGTAAAATACCAACATGCTCAGAATCCTATGTCACTCAAAAGCCTCCCAAAAAAAAAAAAAAAAAGTTTAAGAAAGCATTAATTGATATGCATTGAACTTTAAAGCTAATATTTACTAATATAAGGAAAGAATTGTGCTCAACTTCAAATAAGTGGATCAAAATTCTTTTACTTACTCTCTTGTCACCTCTGGATTTACCGTATTTTCTTTAATTTTTGGGTTTGCATTTTCGAACAACTGGGGGTTAACTAAAATATATCTTCCCTCAAACTTGGACAAATTACTCAAAACTACTTCTCAAAGCCTTCAACTTTACCTTTTTCCTAATACATCATTAACCACCAAAACAACAGATAAAACATTGATCGAGAAATAATAACCACAGAGCCAATTAGTAAATACAATTCATGAAAAATCCCATATAAGTAAACCCTTTCGGTGAATCAGATCGAAATTAATAAAAAAGACTAACCAACAGGAAGTGCCAAGAAACCTCGTAAAACAGCTTTCAAGTACTGTCCAGACACATAAATAAAATATAAAAATTAACAATCCAATAAATCCACAAAATAAAAAATATAGGGAAAATAAAAAAATGGGATTAATTGGAAATTACAGAGCATTGATTTCGACGACGACGAAAGAGACTATAGAGCAGAATCACAACTGGAGCTTCAATAACCTTAAAAACATCAAACTAAAAAAAATTAAATCTTGACCCACAAAATTAGATGAAACGAAATCGAGAAATAATCGGAAGTACTAATGAAATTGAGAATAAGATTAATCATATACCCAAATCAGACGGAGGGTTTCTGCTGGATTCTTAATCAGATTCACTGAGTGAACATTATCATTATGGGGGGCATAGAAAGCTAACCCTAAGCCGAGTCCGCAGATTACGTGGGTTAGAAGGGCCTTCAATGGTGTCACTACGATGTCGTTTTGCAACCCATCAGAGTTTCCAGTCGTCGTCTTCTTCTTCGACATGATCTCTTTTTCCAGAGGCATGGACTACTATACTCACTACGCCTCTAATTTGCCTGGTTCGACCAAGGAGGCAACGACTCTCTGAATTGAACCAAGACAGATTTACGAGGCTGGTTAACGGGTAAACCAAAATTAATGATATCAAAGTTTGATTAATAATATGTATTGAATATTATAAAAATTATTTTATAAGTGTCCAAAGAATATTTATTTTTATTTTTTAATTGTGATTTAGATTATAAATTAATTAATTTATTAATATAATAAAATTCATCCCAATTCAAATTAGCACATTCAATTAACAAAAATGATACAAATCTAGAGACAAATAAATTTTATTATCTTATTTCAATTTTAATTCTTAAATACCATCAAACACTTCCTTATCTTCTTATACTATTTTGTTACTTCTTTTCTATGTATTTAAAAATTGTCAACGAGGGAAAGAAATACATTGTGTTATATTTGTATTACAAAATTGTTTGTGATACCAAAGAACTAAGGTGACCATTTATGTCAAGAGAATAGTTTTTTTTTAATGACCCTAGATAGTATGATGTAAGAATTAGAGTGCTCAACGATCTCATCTTCGGTTCTTAGTTTTGTTATGTAATTTTTTATTTATTTTTATGAATGAGATGTTTTCACAATCTTTAAAGGTTTGGAAATGAATACATTAGTTGGTATTATTGCAGTCTTTAGTATTTACCGGTGGCCCTTTTGTTCCCTCTCCTTCCTTGTATTTTTTAGCACTTTGGATAAGAAGGGAAGAAATAAAACAATAAAGTGTTTTCTTGAATACTTGTACAGACTGTTTCAAATAAATCAAAATGCTAAATTTTGGCAGTAAAAAACCACCATTGAACTGGTTGAGAAGGTAAATATGAAAAGAATCTGGATTTGTTCTTGGAAGGAGAATTCCTTTATGTCCTTGTATGCAATCTGAAAAGAGTCGATATTCTTTAGAAAGAGAAGAAGTAAGAGAAAAGTGGCATGTATTACGATCCTGTTAGCCAGAAATTCTAAAGCCTGCCCAAACCAAAACTAAAAACTCAACCTAAAAACAAAAAACAATTGTTATGACAACTTTGAAAAGAAAGTTCGGCCCAAAGAAATTCATTGAATACCATCTTTTAATCCTTGAAATTGTCCAATTTGATTGAGCACAACCTTTATGACTCGGTTCTTTTTTTTACTTCAACAATTCAGCTTAAGAAGTTGATCAAAACCTTCCTGAAAATGATAGTAAGTATTACCTTTACTTTTTACTATCTTTTTTTTTTTTTGGCATTTAATTAATATATAAAAAAAACATCAAACTCTACATCTAATAATAATAAGTTAGTTGTTATCAATATTATCCAAGATAATTCTCAAGCATTTCAATTATAACAAATCACATTCTTACATACACAATTCTAAACTAGTACTGGTAAAAACCATTATTATTTGTATTAAAATGGACACCAAAATGATCAACAAAACACACAAAACAATTACATTTGATGATAGAACCAAACAAACATTCAAGATCCAAAAATCCCAAAAACAAAGAATGAAATTAAAACCCAATTAAAAATTCCATAGATCTCATTGGATCTTTAAAAAAATCTCCTCAAACATCTAAAAGCACATGCAACAACTATGCAAGTTTCCTAATTGACAATGTGTTTTGACCTGTAAAGAGCCGTCGTATAAATAAGACCGCGTTTGATTTGATAGGATAGTCTCTGACTCCGCAAGTTGTTCTGACCAAATCGTCAAGAAAAGTAAACAAACAAAACAACCCTCTGCGTTAAAAAGCCAGGAGGGTAGTAATGAAGGAAATACCACTTCTTCACACTTTACCGTTATTCCAGTTAACAGATACTACTACATATATATATTACCATTCTAGTACTTTTTTTTTTTTTTAATTATTTTGTATGCCTTCGAAGAAACGCGGCTCTTTTTATTCTTTAACTAATAACAAGAAATTGAACAAAAATTATATATATAAAAAAAAAAAGGGGAACCAAATTGGCAAGCCAGCCCACCACACGACACCCCCCAACACAAGTTGTTTGTTGTGTAAACCCTAATAAATTCTCTTTGATTCCCATTTTATTATTATACATTATTAATTCAAGAAAAAGGAATTAAAGAAACCATCCTAGTTAACAATAATAATAGAAAGAAAGAAACTTGGTGGCTTTTCTTTAAATTTATAAAAAAAAAAAAGCCAAGAATTTGGAGTTTTGCAAATTTTGCGTATTTAGATGTGATAGAGACTTCTCGTTTCTTGACCTTATATATCAAGAAAACAAAAGGGAGCAAGCAAGCAAGCTAGGGAAGCAATTGCAAGATAGAAGAAAAAACGAGAGAAGAATATTTGTTGAGTGAAGCAAAGAAAGAAAGGATGGAGGAGGAGAGAATTACTAATAAAGATATTGATGATGAGGTTATTGTTGTTGTTCAAGAAGAAAATCTTGAAGACAAGAAGAAGATGATGATGAATAAATATGGAGATGGGGTTGCATGGAAAAGAGGTGCAATGCTGGGGAAAGGAAGTTTTGGGTCGGTTTATTTAGCAACTTTGAAGAATCCCAGATCAAGATACAGTTGTTTGCCATCAGTTATGGCTGTGAAATCAGCAGAGGTTTCTATTTCAGGTTCAATTCAGAAAGAAAGGGAAGTTTTGAGCAATGTAAAAGGTTGTCCTAATAACATAATTCAATGCTTTGGTGAAGAGACGACCATAGGGGAGAATGGTGTGATGGTTTACAATTTGTTGCTGGAATATGGCTCTGGTGGAACCCTAGCTGAAAAGATCAAGAAATCAGGTGGAAAAGGATGATCTGCCTGAATTTGAGGTAAGGTGTTATACTAGGTCTATTCTTAAAGGTTTGAACTTTATTCATCAGATTGGTTATGTTCATTGTGATCTAAAGCCTGAGAATATTTTGCTTGTGCCTGGTAAAGGGGGTTGTGCTGAATTTAGGGCAAAGGTTAGTGATTTTGGATTGGCTAAAAGGGTTAATGTTAAACAGTGTAAAAAGAGGAAATTGGAACCTTATTGGAGGGGAACTCCTATGTATTTGTCCCCTGAGGTTGTGAAGGATGGTGTGCAAGAACATCCCAGTGATATTTGGGCTCTTGGATGCATTGTTTTAGAGATGTTGACAGGAAAGCCTCCGTGGGATGCTGTGAAACAGGAGCTGAATGCTGAGGATATAATGAGAAAGATTGGGAATGAATTGCCTCAAATTCCTTCTGGATTGTCAAACGAGGCAAAGCATTTTCTCAAGGGTTGTTTTGTGAAGAAAGCTATGTTTAGATTGACAGCTGAGATGCTGCTGAATCCTCATTCGTTCGTGGAAGGGCTGCAGGTTGATGGTGGTGATGATGGTGTTGAAGAAATGGTGGAGGTAGAAGATATTAATGGGATTGAGTCTATACTTGTAGTATCTGATACTGATGATGAGTTTAGTTGTGCCTCTCTTTCTGATGAAGGGAGCTTTGCCTCTGAAGATTATTCGGTTTCTTATTGGTCCGAAGGAGATGAAGAGGAGATTGGAGAAGAAATTGTATCTCAGTTTAGAGAAGAGCAGAAGTTGGGATTAGATGGAAGTGAGGGCATAATTAGCTCTAATACAGAGGCTGATTTAGATCATGCTGTTGTTCAAGCATCATTGCAAGTTTCTTCGCCAATCCCTCCAAGCACAACACAGCAGTATCCCATTAGTTTTAGAATTGCTGCTGGAATCTAGCAGCATCATGATTAGATAGAGTCCAATTTTGTAGCTAGTCTCCTACATTGATTATTTGTAGGCAATACTTGCTGTATGAATTACCAACAGATTGCATATATATATTGAATTGATTCTTTATTGTTTCCTTGCAGTCAAAGCCATGTTACATTGTCTTTCAATTTCTTCCATTGTTTCAATAATCAGGACAAGAAATTTATGATCAAAGCCAATTTGCTTGGAGATATGATCATGTGTTGCTCTTTTGGAACTCCTATTAGGCAATTTGGCTTGATATGTATCTCAAGTCCTTTCCATTAATAAGTTATATACTTTTGCTAATTCCTTTTATATTATAAAATTTTCTGGGAAGGATTGAGGCTCCTCATAGATTGCATTAAACTACCTGTTGATTGAAATTCTGCTCTCAGAATATATGCCTTACTGTTTCTCTCATCAGGAAGATGAATTCACCATGAATAAATTTTACTTTAGTATATTAAATATACTGCAGTTTCAACTGGTGTACTCACTTGAATTGCTTGTTTACAATAGCAAAATTTAAGCTGAGGAATAGATGCAGAGACTCATCCATATGTAACTCTTTGTTTAGTTTGTTCAACTCCATAAATTACAGCTCAACTGAATTGTTTAATCTGACAAAAAGAAAACAAACCTCTTCTTATCTTTCTCTGAAATTTGAGAGCTCTTCTGTCATTTAACAGGTATACTGTCAGAATACAAGAGAACTACCTTCTATTGACCTGGCAGAAATCAAACCAAGAATACAAGTAAGGAAATCATCAAGTCAATTTCTCCAACATGACCTTGAAGACATCAATGAGTTTTCTCATTAATCATCCTACAAGCTCTTTCTGATCATCAACAACATTTCACCACTGTCTGGTTAGATGAGAGTTGCTAACTGGAACCACAGACCTGGTTTCTGCTTCTTCATTGGCATAAGCTGCAATTATGTTACTGTTGTTGTGTGATACAAGTTATTCTCAATGAATGCAATCAGTTGATTTCCTGCTCGTTGCTACTCTCACTACGCTTCAAAACTTTGATCTATCCAATAACCAATTTTCTGGTGTCATTCCATCTGATTCCTCCACCATGAATACAGAAATTAGAAACTCCCATATTCTCAGGCTTGATGGCAACATTTGCATGGTTCAACCCCAGATTCCTTCTCTTGCCAGCCTTAAGTTAATTGTTCAACCCTCTTTTCTAATTTAACCATTGCAAAATCTAAATGCTCTCAGAACTTCTTCACCGGAAACACTCCAGCAGAAATGCATTGTTGATATTTAAGGTATCTCGATCTATAAAGTAAGACGTTGAAAGAACCTATTTTTTCTGTGATCTTCCTTCAGGTGTAATATTGAAGCTACCCTCAATCATTTTTCTTCATTTGTCGTACAATTCTTGATTAGTGACAACATCAACATCAATCTATATGTTCTCTTTACAGCCCCATTGAACTATAGTACTATTGAAGGGGGCTAGAACTGGCTAGCATGGGACTAGGAGGAAGTTTGCCTAATGTCACTGGAGGTGAATCTACACAAACATCAAATATATATCTGGATTCTGCAGCAGTCCCTCCTGAAATTGCTTATTTTCGAGTCTATTAATACAATCATAGAGTAAACTCTTGAGATCAAGACTTACTGACTTGCTCTATCTCAGCTGAACTTTGGCTGGTAATCAATCATACTCGGAATGGCTTTCTTTATCATGCAACTTTCCTACCATCTATACTTTAGCGGCATTATGCGTGAGAGTTGTCTGTCTAATCTGGTCTACTTGATCCTATCATTTATTTTTCTGTTAAACTCCCAGAAGTTTTGGAAACATAGGTAGGTCAAATTCTTATTTCTGATCAACAACCGCCTTCTGTCAAGAAAAATAATAGTAACTTATACGAAATGTAAGCAGTTGCATGACTCTACTATTCTAGCCTTAGTCTTTACAAGATGCTACGTATACGCCAATGTTTATCATAATACGGGAAGTGAAAGGCCGATTAGAATTAAACATAGTTTTGCATTACTATCAAGATGCTGCAGCTTTGAGGTTTATAAATTCCTAAATGATTTGAGTCTTGTGAATAGTACAACAAAAAGGCAAGATGCAATCTAGTGGTGTTGATTGTGAGTTTAGTGGTGGGAACCTAATACTTACCCACCGAACGTTCATCATATTTGATCTTTTCTTCCACTTGCTCAGTTAAGTAATGGTTTCTATGAATGCTATCTAGAAAACTTGCCTGTTCCACTAGTGAAAAGTACACGTATATACAGTTACCATAACTTAATGCAGTAATATGATCATACCCTATATAGCTCTTTTTCCCTATCTTAAAGTCTGAATGGATCCCTTCAGCAGCCTTATAATTAAGTCTACTAAACTTTCTTGAATCTTGAACTTTACGAAGTTTCATTCGCTGTACTAACTGAAAAAGACTGCAATATTTTTACAATAATTAATTTCAAAAACAGTAATTACACGCATTATTCCTATGTTTGTGTTCGTTTGTAGTGGTGATTCAAATCTTCCATTGATCTTCGAACCCGTTTTGATAAGTTTTCTCGTCTCACTGTAATTTATTGGAGCACGTCTATTTGCAACACTTGGAAATAGACGTAGATGAAGACTAGTTATGATATGACACGAAGAAAACATGAATTAGGTGATGAAGAGTTGCATTTTCATTGGCCTAATGTGTTCTCATTTCTTATGTAAAGTTCTTCCCCCAAACACCTATGGATATAAGAACATCGATTCCAGGAGAATGTTAAGAATGTCTCTCGTTCATTAAGTGGAAGAAAACTTGAGCATTAATGCAGACTTCTCCTCATCTGTTACTTGTATCAAAAAACCATCTAAACAGAATGACATTCCATGGCCAAAGAAATTTTGTTCCTCAAAGGCTCCGTTTGGTTGGAATGTAAAATGTTTTCTTAGGAAAATATTTTCTTGGAAAAATTGTTACATAGGAAAAATCATTTTTCCATATAATTTTCTATTTTGAAATTAAAAACTAATAACAATTATATTGAGTATTTGACGAATAATAGTAGTAGTTAACAAAGAATTACTTTTGTTTAAGATTAAACTATAAATAATATAGTGGTAAGTATGCATGATGATTGTAATTATAGTGTTGTAGGATTCGGGGTGAAGAGAAAACGAATGAGTTTAATACTATGTAAAATAAAAGTAACTATTCAAAAAATCATAAAATATTTTACACAGTAAAAATAAATTTGAAATGTTGTCCAACCAAACAGACCCATTTTTCGAAATTTTTTACATGAATTGAGTTCATGACAATAGTCCATGAACCCCTGATCTACATAAAGTTACATCATCCTACAAAGGGTTCATGAAATAATGTAGGGTGATATAGAATTACGTGGATCAAGAGGTTTATAACAATATATCATGAATTCAATTCATGTAAGAATTTCTCCTCATTTCTCTTTAATATTTTTCTCCGGCATCATAATTGAATTTATCAACTGCTATAATATCTCTCTTTGCATTTTGTATACAAGATTTAAAAATTATAATTAATTTATATTGAATATCGACCCACAAATTAAGTCCCTTTAAAAAAAAAAAAAATGTAGTAAAATAAAGTTAAATTTTATGATCCTATTAAAGAATTAATTTATCCTGTTAAAGAGAGTTGTACAATATAATAATATATATTTTAAAATTTTATATTATATAATCATTTAAGTATAAGGGATGATTTCGTTATAAAATTATAAAATTTTCAACACACAATTTTTTTTATTATTATTATTTTCATTCAATTTTTGCGGCTGTGGAATTCAAATTCAAGTTATTTATAGAAGCCTTTTTAGGCCTCTGGTTAATTTAAGGGTTCAGATTAGGATATTGCCAAATATTAATACACAATATCATTACCAATTGAATCACAAATCAACTTACGTACATTGTAATTGGATGAAACACCTATATTTCCTACATTTGGATTAAAAAAAATTGAGAACATTGTACTTTAATCAATAAATAAATAAATAATTAATTACAACTTGAGAAAGAAAATGATGATCCATTAATGAAAATGTGATGGAAATAATTTGGAAAGTCATGGTGTCTAACGGTTACTTGGAGGATATCATATACTAGTAGTATCATATATAACCAATCAGAACATATTTGAATATATTATTAATACTAGCATATAATTACTCTTCCCATTATCACATACTTATATAGTTATACTATCACTTTTAGCACTGCGCATGCTCTTTTCTGTACTTTTTTATTTCTTTAAACAATTTTAGAATTAAGTCTTTAATCCACTTGACAAATTCCAATATCTATAAATTGCTATTACTTTTTCCAAAAGGAAGACCATAATCCACTGGTTCCAACTTGTAACTTTTTTTTTTTTTTTTTTTTCTTTCTACAAGCATTTGCAAATTGCAAGAATCATAGCTGCATAGCTACTGTTGATTATTGCAATATTAGGATTCAAACCAATTTAGTAACTTGCTTTTGTCATCTTTTCTACTTGTATATGGTAATTTTTTGTAATACTAATAATACATAGCACAAGATGTCATGCTGTTGTAATCTCCCTCACCCCTTCATGGTACATTTTCCTTTTCTTTATTTCGCTAATGAGTTTGAATTTCATATATTTAGAAAACAATTTGAATCAATATGTTTGAAACCATCTAATCTTACAACCTCAAAATACCACATTGCTAACCTCTACAATGCACTTACTAGAATGGCATGTCACATCAGCAAAACTTGAGTAGGAGAATAAGAGTATGGTCAACCAATCACCAGCAGCTGCAGTTTCTCCTAGTGGCCTCCTGAATGAGTGATCATTTGAGTTGAGAATCTACTCATCGTAGCAGCAAATCTTGTTTGGAAAACTAATTGTTTAGTCCCTCCACAAATCATAGCTCAAGTAAACTGTGCATCCCAAAAAATCTCCTCCCACCTTTCATGGAGACATTCCCAGACAACAGCTATGCTTTGCTTTCTGTTGTACACATTTTTCACATAACCAACACCACAAACTCTACGCCATCACACAAAAGTATGCGAGTCTTCTTTCATTAATATGATATTTAGCCCCTAGAACATAAAGGGTATCTCCAAGAAAGCAATTTTCTCCAACATGGTCTTTAAGAGAACCATAATCCTTTACTTGCTGCAATACTTGTTAATGACCTCTGGAAGAGATCTTGCTGGTCTTCACCGCAATTTCCCTTTTCGTCACTCCCTGGAAACAGATAGAACAGCACTGTTGGCATTCAAAAGGTCCATATCATCTGATCCATACTCCCGCCTTGCAAACTGGAATGAGAGCACTGATGTATGCAGCTTCACTGGAGTAAGATGTGACAAGCGTCATCATCATCGTGTGGTGAGACTCAATCTTAATAATTCTGGTCTTCTTGGTTTTCTTTCGCCCTTCATTTCGAATCTAACACAGCTGAGAGTAATAGAGCTAGTCAATAACCAATTTTCTGGCTTCATTCCACCTGAACTTTCCTCCCTTAGGAGCCTTCGTCATATCAAGCTTGATGGGAATAATTTGAGTGGTCCAATCCCGGATTCATTCTCTTTTCTGGCCAACCTTACATTGGTCAGTATGAGTGGAAAGTAAACTAAATGGTACTATTCCACCATCCTTCTTTTCCAACTGCACATTATTGCACAATGTAGACCTCTCTGAAAATTCTCTCAGTGGAAATATTCCACCAGAAATTGGAAGTTGTCGAAATTTATGGAATCTCAACATCTACGATAACCAACTAACAGGACAAATCCCTTTCTCTTTAACCTTGGCCTCACAACTTTACAACTTGGATGTTGAAAACAACCAAATTTCTGGTGAACTTCCTGCAGAGATAATCTCAAAGCTACAAGAAATCAGATATCTTCATTTATCATACAATAATATGACCAGTCATCATGGCAACACTAACCTAGAACCATTCTTCACTGCACTATCAAAGTGCAAATATCTGGAGGAACTGGAATTGGCTGGTATGGGCCTTGGAGGGAGTTTGCCTCATTCCATTGGAGGACTTGCTGAAAGTCTTGGAACTATGTTACTCCAGGAAAATCAGATACATGGTTCAAAGAGACAGATTGCACTGAGTTATCCAAGCTCACACTGATTAACTTGACATTCAATAAGTTCGATGGAACTATTCCACCTGAAATTGGTGAATTTTCACACTTGGAACAGCTTTCTGTATCATATAACTCCTTTTCAGGGGAGATTCCAGCAGCATTAGGGCAGTTGTCTCATCTTGGTCTGGTTGACCTGTCAAATAACCAATTCTCAGGTAAAATTCCTGAAAGTATAGGAAATCTAGAAAATATATATTTTTTATTCCTCAACAACAACCTTCTGTCAGGACAAATACCTCCAAGTTTAGGAAAATGCGGAAAACTATACAAGTTAGACCTGTCGTATAACACATTGACAGGAAGCATCCCACCAGAAATCATAGGATTGCATGAGATACGTATATTCCTGAATCTTTCCCACAATCAGCTAAAAGGACACTTGCCAATCGAATTAAGCAAGCTTCAAAATGTCCAAGAGATTGATCTTTCATCAAATCACCTCACTGGAACTATATTCGTTCAGATCTGTTCGAGCTGCATTGCTTTGCGGACTATAAAACTTTCAAATAATAGTCTTGATGGTAAGCTTCCCGAGTCCCTGGGTGACCTCTCGAACCTTGAAGTCCTAGATGTTTCACACAACCACTTGTCTGGAATGATTCCAACAAGCTTGAACAAAATCCGTACTCTCGCTTTCCTGGATCTCTCATACAACAACTTTGAAGGAAAAATACCCACTGGAGGCATATTTGATTCTGCCACAAACTTATCATTCACCGGCAATGAGCATCTCTGTGGCATTATTCCTGGTTTTCAAACTTGCCCTCAGAAACAGAAATTTTTCCATTCACACAAGTTTTTGATCATTCTGTGTATTGTCATATCTGTATCAGTGTTCTTGTCAACAATATGCTGTGTGATTGGATGTCAGAGACTCAAAGGCATAATTTTCACCACCGGCCAGTTTGAAAAAGAAACAAATTTGCCCCCAGAATTGATGCATAAGTTTCCAAGAATTACCTATAAAGACTTACTGGCAGAGGCAACTGGAGGATTTCAAGACCAAGGGCTGATTGGATCTGGGAGCTATGGACGCGTCTACAAGGGAATTCTACAAGATGGTACTCCAATAGCAGTCAAGGTTCTGCATTTGCAAACTGGCAATTCTACTAAGAGTTTTAACAGAGAATGCCAAGTATTGAAAAGGATTCGTCATAGGAACCTAATGAGGATCATAACTGCTTGCAGTTTGCCAGACTTCAAGGCCCTTGTTCTTCCCTATATGGCAAATGGGAGCTTAGATAGTCGTCTCTACCCACAACCAGGGGTAGGTTTACGTTCAGGTTCCTCAGATTTGAGTCTCATGCAGAGGGTAAACATTTGCAGTGATATTGCAGAAGGGATGGCTTACCTGCATCATCATTCTCCAGTTAAAGTCATACACTGTGATCTAAAGCCAAGCAATGTTCTTCTCAATGATGACATGACAGCTTTAGTATCTGACTTTGGGATAGCGAGATTGGTTATGACAGTTGGTGCCGGAAATGCTGGGATAATGGAGAATATGGGTAACTCTACAGCTAACATGTTATGTGGATCTATTGGATACATTGCACCAGGTATAATTTCTCTTTGACTTGTGCAACTGCAAAGTTGACAGTGAAAAACAAAATAGTTCAAAAGCAAATGGGGAATCTCGAACAACATTACATCTACAGCAAAACCAAAATGCACAGAAACAGAAAAGAAACTGTTAAATGGTCTACATGAGATGATGAATAAGATCATCAATTTATTCTTGTTTTTCAGTATTTTTGTCAAATGCCACATTGTAGAACAAAGTCAACACACATCACAATGTGGATCTAACTCATCAGCTCAGGTTAATTACGATCACTAGTCCCTCCTTCTTTTTCATAGGTTCAGATCAAGTTGTACATAGCTCAACATCCCATAACAATCCTTTGGCTGGCCTTTCCTAAACATAGATTTAGTATGAAAATATTGGTTCCTGATTCTTATTTTTCACTGTGCAGAGTATGGGTTTGGAGCAAGCACATCCACAAAAGGAGATGTATATAGCTTTGGTGTTCTGGTTCTTGAGATGGTGACTAGGAAGAGACCAACAGATGACATGTTTGCTGGAGGGCTAAGCCTGCACAGATATGTCAAAACTCACTACCATACACAAATTGAGAAAATAGTGGACTCTTCATTGATAAGGGCTCTAAAAGATGAGGCCCCTGAAGTTAAGAAAATGTGGGAGGCTGCAATAGGAGAACTAATTGAATTGGGCATTCTTTGCACTCAGGATTCTCCCTCTATGAGGCCTACAATGCTTGATGCTGCAGATGACTTGGATCGGCTCAAGAAATACTTAAGTGGGGACACTACTGCAACATTTGCTTCTTCCCTTGGAATATCATCATCCACTATAAGTAGTGATTGATGGCTATGTAAATTCAATTCAATTCCACTTCTTACAACTGTCCCATTGACTTTTTTCACCCAGCTTTTGTGCACAACTATTTAATCGTAAGCACCTGACAGAACAAGTATAGCATGTGATATCAACAACAAAATAAGATGCTAGAACTACATTGTCCTGACCTTTTCCGATTCGTACCTCCTAAATGTTTAAGTCCCTCAAGTCTGTAGAATGTTGTGTGTCATGGATCATGCTCAACGAGAGTGCGAAAGTAAGAATCCAGCTAATTTAATGCACCCATAATATATGTTAGCATGGAATCAAGACCATTAAAGATCACGAATTTTGGAGTTTTTCGTTAACCCCATGACATCAAATATGCATTAATAATTAAGTGAAGGGATCCGATATATCTGCAATATCAGCAGAAATGATCTACTCAGCTAGACCAGTACCAACATTGTTTATGTAGTCCTTTCTTGCGAATGTGGATATGGTACTATAATTATCATTTCTGGAAACATAGACACCAGTTTACTTGAATACCATCACGCTTAGTAGCATAACAAATCTAAGTGTAGTCCATTCATGCCCAGTCACATTAAAACAAGGGACAAACAATTCAGTAAAAATCCAGAGAACCTTGTCAACATGAAGTTGCCCTCATGAAAGTGAACTTCATTGAATTGAAGAGAATGGTATTTTTCACGTAACTACTTCAACTAGAAGTAGAGAAAATCATTTTATTATGTTATAACCACTTCTTACTATTCTTTGAGCCAGAGCCAGTTAAGTATGTTTCTTCATGAGAATATGTCAATTTCAAACTTCTTTTGCTCCCCACCCTTCCCCCACCTTCTGGGGTATGACTTGAAAGCACCTTACATGAAGAAGAGAAAAAGTTAAAAGCAAACAAGCACTCAATCAAAACACAATAGAGTAACGATGATCAAGGTCCATGACAAGATAGCAACTAGAAGCATCTAGTTGCTTCTGAATACATCTTGTCTACATAGACAAGATCAAATGGCTGAATCATATTGTCAACTCATCAAGCATTAATTCCTCTAGAAAGTCAACATTAATTAGCTCCACAAGTGACGCTCCTGAATATTGCAGCTTGTCACTAAACCTCCAATGCGAATGAATGAAATTGACTTCCAGCTGATACATACAAGTAAAAATATCAAAAGCGTCATATCAAAAGTGGACTTCCAACAATGTCAATGCCATCATGTAAGGAACTGTAGAAGAGATTAAACATATCACAACAACATTCACCCAATGTGGTTGCCATTACTGGCGGCAAAACCTACTCCTTGCACTAAGAACAATATTTTTTAAATTTCTTTGTGTCAAAGTCCTAGTGTCCTTCCTCAAAATTTTGGCCATAATGTAAGTTTTACTTGATTATAGCTTTTTTTTGAAGTATATTTTCAGGACAGGCAAGGGCTATTCTGAATCTTCACTAAGTTGCTAGTCTTATGATTCTTGTGAATAATCAAACACCTGGTGTGTGCCCATCAGCATCTGAAGTAGCCAGTCTTTCTCCTATCTACCAAGGAGAACAAAAACAAACCCTTTACAAAACTAGGTACTAGGTACCAAGGGATTGTAATACACCACTGACAACTCAAAAATCAAATCTTTTTCCCTATAGCCGCAAGCATTCATTACTAGAAAGAAAATGATAACTGATAAGACCCACCTTCGTATAAATAGTTACAAGTGAATGAATGCTCTGTTATCACTCTATACAATACATGGTGAATTACACAAGTCATTACAAGCATGCAAATCATATACAACTGCAGAGTCTTTTTTCATGCCTTTTTGTCAGTCATAAAATATGCTCATTGGAATGCCTGATTAAATTTAGAACAAAAACTAAACTTGCAAAGAATGTACTAGAAATGGACTAATTGACCAACCTTTACCGGCGGTAACATGTGGGGCTTTTGAATTGGCTTCTGATTTTGTAAGCAGACTATCTAATTCAATCCCAGAAATTAGGAGGATGCTCTATACAACAGTATAATAATGGAGACGCTGATTTCCAGTAGCCGAATTGGTGTTACGCGTTGGATCCGTTAGTTCAACCGGTAATCATTATTAATATATACATATTATTTTATTAATATACATAATAATTTACATATGTTGAAAAATAATTAGAAACATATTTATCAATTTATCCATTATTAAAGAATTTAAATTATTAATTTTTCCAAAAATAAAAAAAAAAAGGGACTAAAATAGTTGTGTTTAAGATTTGTAATACAATGGTGTATAACAAACTCATAAAAAGTAATTTTTTCATTATTTATTAAATGATTATTTTGTCATAATAATTTAGTTATGTAATGTTATGTCCATTTGTTTAGGTTTCTTGTGATATAATTAATGTACAAAATTTTACCAACTAGAAGAGTATTTTTTTATTTGGTAACTTAAGTTTTAAAATACATATTTTTTTTACTATTTTGAAAATCTTTAAGTTTTATTTTGAAAATAAAATTGTTAAAATGTTATACATTGTGTACATTTGTTTGATTTGATTTTTGAAAGGAAAGGAAAAAGGAGCAAAAATGGAATTATAAAGAATAATATAAATCTAAATCTAAAAGGCATGTCATTTATCTATCTATACTATATATAAAGGGAGAGAAGTAGATTTGGTGTTCGTCATTTGTTATTTTACTATTTATATCCTAATTATATGTGTAACCAATCAAAATTCTTTCCACCCATAACTTCCTTCTACCGCCACCACTTACATTATTTTTAAGATGCATTTCCACTTCTTCTTTTTTTTAAAAAAAATTGTGTAAATCTTTGTTATTATTATTATTATTTTTAATTACACACATAAAGAGTGTCTTGTGACTCTTGTCCCACTAGTAAGCAATAAAGAAGCAAGTGGCCTCTATTAGATCTTATTGGAGGTCATGGTGTTCGAGTCTTAATAATTGGCAACTTCCTCATTTATGTTGGGCTCCTTTAATAAAATTAGTCGGATTATCGGTTCTTCTGGTTCAAATAACTGTACGAGTTTAATCATTATTCGGTCAAATTAGGATTTTAGTCCGATTTAGTGACTGATTCATCAGATCGACCCAATTAAGCTGTCAGAATTAACATAATTTAATAATTACATATAATGTTTGATATAAATTTAAATTGTGATAAATGTACAGCTATTGTCCATTTATATAAACAAAAATCAGTCTCCAAATATATATATATGTATATGTTTTAAACATAAATCAAAAGAAACTCACGACAAGTGCAATATCTTAACTTGTGCGGACTTAGATTTGCAATTTTCATCAGGTTTCTTACTCTTAAAGGTTACTATTTTGCCAAAAGAAATTAAAATTTTCACTTATTAAGATAAACTTTGATTCCTAGATACTTGTACGAGCAACAAATTTAAAAGGTATTATGCCCAAAAATTTTTACCATAATTTAAAAACTTAGAAAAATTCTTGTACCAAGTTGATTCGACTAGGTAGAATACAAGTGACTCGATAAAAGATTTGATGAACAACGAGTTTTATCGAGTTTTAGATTAAATTCGATAAACTCAACGAGTAATCACAAATATTTATTTGAGTCGAATTTGAAGATTAAACGTTTAAAAATAGATAAATTTTGTATAAACTTTTTTAAAAACTTAAATTTTTTGAATTGATAATGAATAATATATAAAAGAATTACATATGAAATCTAAAATTTTAAATACTTAACCTAATTATTAGTATATTTTTATTCTTAATAGATAAAATAATTAATACATATGATTTATAATTCCGAGTTTTTTATTTTTAACTCAATAAAACTTAACTGAATTTTTGAATATACTCCATTCATTAATTTTTTGAATCGATTTCGAGTTTCAAGTTTTTAAACATTGGTTTTTACTATCAAATAAAAAACCTGTTTACTTTTTTTTTGTTTTGTTTTTTGGGTAAGGAAAAGCTGCTTTTATTACTTGAAAATGGTTGTAAAATTGGGCTAGGCCCCATTTTTACCCAAGTAGCCAATGAAACTCCAAGTTTATCTTTGCTTGACTGCACTTGCCCATAAATTTGGGCCCAAAGAATTTTCCCTATACACAACCCATTTTGAAGCAACCCCTTCTGGAGGCCGAGTCCAGAGTAGTACAACTTTCCCGCGGCCTCCAGAAGTTCTGATTTTGCCAACTGAAAGCCCCCAACGACATTTTGAAAAGTAAAACTCCCTCTCTGGCTCTCTCTGGTTGAACACTCGAACACCCTGGTTCCTGCCCGATCCCTCTCTCTCCAACCATCTCTTATACAACCGCCTGGACCCCACTCCCCCACCCCCCCCGGGGGCGCCACCTATAAATACTCCAAGAAACCACCCGACTTAACCATACAAGACGAATCACAATTCTCGCAAACTAAGCTATCAAAAAAAACCAAGAACTCCCATTTCCAAATCCCCCAAGAAATCATATTCTTTAGTTAACTTGAATTCTTACATATGGCAGCAAAAGGAGAAGGCAAGGCAATTGGAATTGATCTTGGCACAACATACAGTTGTGTCGGAGTATGGCAAAACGATCGAGTTGAGATCATTCCGAATGATCAAGGAAACAGAACAACACCATCTTATGTTGCTTTTACGGATACTGTTCAAAGATTGATTGGCGATGCAGCCAAGAATCAGGTGGCCATGAATCCTCAAAACACTGTTTTTGATGCTAAACGTCTCATTGGGAGGCGATTCTCCGACCCTTCTGTTCAGGCTGATATGAGGCACTGGCCGTTCAAGGTGATTTCAGGCCCCGGTGATAAGCCGATGATTGTCGTTCAATATAAGGGTGAGGAGAAACAGTTCGCTCCCGAGGAGATTTCTTCGATGGTTTTGATCAAGATGAAGGAGGTTGCCGAGTCTTTCTTGGGTCAGACTGTGAAAAATGCTGTCATAACCGTGCCTGCCTATTTTAATGATTCTCAGAGGCAGGCGACTAAGGATGCCGGCGCTATTTCCGGGCTTAATGTTATGAGGATTATTAATGAGCCGACTGCTGCTGCTATTGCGTATGGTTTGGACAAGAAGGGTTCAAGAAGTGGTGAAAAGAATGTCTTGATTTTCGATCTTGGCGGTGGGACTTTTGATGTTTCATTGCTGACTATGAAGATTGAGGAAGGGATATTCGAAGTTAAGGCCACTGCCGGAGATACCCATTTGGGTGGTGAAGATTTTGATAATAGGCTTGTGAATCACTTTGTGCAAGAGTTCAAGAGAAAGCACAAGAAAGATATTAGTGGAAATGCCAGGGCTTTGAGGCGGTTGAGGACAGCTTGTGAGAGGGCGAAAAGGACTCTCTCTTCGACTACGCAGACTACAATTGAGATTGATTCTTTGTACGAAGGCATTGATTTCTATGCCACGATTACGAGGGCTAGATTTGAGGAGATGAATATGGATTTGTTCAGGAAGTGTATGGAGCCTGTGGAGAAATGTTTGAGGGATGCAAAAGTTGACAAGAGCAATGTTCATGATGTGGTTCTTGTCGGTGGATCCACAAGGATTCCTAAAGTTCAACAACTCTTGCAAGATTTCTTTAATGGTAAGGAGCTTTGCAAGAGTATTAATCCTGATGAAGCAGTGGCTTATGGTGCTGCAGTTCAAGCTGCAGGACTAATTTTGGGGGGAGAAACTGATCAGAAAGTTCAAGATTTGTTGCTTCTTGATGTCACACCTCTCAGTCTTGGAATTGAGACTGCTGGTGGGGTGATGACTGTATTGATTCCAAGAAACACCACAATTCCTACCAAGAAAGAGCAGATTTTTTCTACCTACTCTGATAATCAGCCTGGTGTACTTATCCAAGTGTATGAAGGCGAAAGGCCGATGACAAAGGACAACAATCTTCTTGGGAAATTTGAGCTAAAGGGTATTCCACCAGCACCAAGAGGTGTACCGCAGATCAATGTCTGTTTCGACATTGATGCAAATGGAATCTTGAATGTGTCCGCTGAAGACAAGACTGCTGGCGTGAAGAACAAGATAACAATCACCAACGACAAGGGAAGATTGAGCAAGGATGAGATTGAGAGAATGGTTCAGGAAGCCGAAAGCTACAGGGCTGAAGATGAGGCAGTCAAGAAGAAGGTAGAAGCGAAGAACTCCTTGGAGAACTACGCATATAACATGAAAAACACTGTGAGGGATGAGAAGTTTGCAGGGAAATTGGATCCAGCAGACAAGCAAAAAATTGAGAAGGCCGTTGATGAGGCAATTGAGTGGTTGGACAGGAACCAGTTGGCTGAAGTGGATGAGTTTGAAGATAAACAGAAGGAGCTGGAAGGACTGTGCAATCCCATTATTGCCAAGATGTATCAGGGTGCTGGCGGAGATGTACCGATGGGCGGAGGTGCAGACATGCCTGGAGCTGGCTATGGCAAAGGTGGGGCTGGTAACAATGGTCAAGGGCCCAAGATTGAGGAAGTTGACTAAAGGGTGAAAAGTTCTTGCAAGAATTGTCCTGTTTTTCCAATGCTCTGTTGCACCTCTGTTTTTCTTCTCCTTCTTGTAGTACTTTTCATATGAGAGGTTCCCAAATAAGACACTGTATTTGTGTGAGAGATTAAAAGATGTAAGAGATGTAAATCTTTAGGTATTAGTTAATAATAGTTTGCTCTTATTTTCTTGATTTGCGTTCTCAGCTGTTGTTCATTTAATTCTTTTTTCAAGCTTATGGTTTGTTTAGTTTTCCAGTCCCTAGTATGTTTTCTGAATGATTCATGTCATTTCCAGACTGCTGTGCAAATATGGCTCCAATATACTTGTGGAGCTAAAAAGTTCGATTCTATTATGCATTTATGATAGTTATTCTTCGGTATTTATTCACAATTTCACATAATCACATCAAGTGCTAATTAGATGCTGTACATTTTAGCAAAACTTAACTGTATAAAGTTTTTCAACTCAGTGAACATGGATGTTCCATCCCTTAAAACGATTCTTTCTAGTATCAAATACTAATAGTCGTATTGTGCTGACATGACTAGACAATTAGTATAGCTTTCAAGTTCCTACACTTGCTTGACGAGTAATATTGCATCTCGTAGGTGCTTCTAAAGTTAAAAGAGAAGAGGGTATGGAATCATATACTCTCGTCAATGGATTAGTTAATTAAGGAACCATCTGGTGGATGAATGAGTTCTATTGTATTCAATTAAATATTCGTCTTGAAATCTCTTTACACTTTACAGCACCTCATTGCAATAAAGAAGAAATATTCTTGCTTCTTTGTCACCAGAAAAGAAAGTAACAAATGAAAGATCAAAATTTCACATATAAAGTTCACATGACTTAGCAGGTAACAATCTTGTCCTACATATTTAACTCTCATTTCTAAAAGGAGAAATCGACTCTACAGTTGAGTTAGCAGACAGCTGCTGCATTACTTGAGGCCACTGAACTGGAAAAACGTATGACAAGGGAAAAAGAAAATGATAAAGGAGAGAGGAGCCACTCTCTTAAGTTCCCTTGTTGTAGGGAACATTTTCTTTTTATTATTATCTTCATATTATTGTAAGGAACACATTTTCTTTTCAATAATCTTTCATATTATTGTAGGGAACCTTTTCTTTTAATCTTTCATATAAACATTTTCTTTTTATTATTATCTTCATATTATTGTAGGGAACATAATGTTTCTTTTTAATAATCTTTCATATTATTATAGGGAACCTTTTCTTTTTAATAATCTTTCATATAAAAATTGCAACATCCGGGCCCTGATTACCCAACATTCAAAATGTTTAAACTAAAATATTAATAGCTCACGACTCAAAGTGTTATAAATAACACAATATCTTCTCCTACTTTCGATGTGGGACAAGGCATCACAAAGAGGACAAAATATATATATATATATAACTGCCTCATCCATTAAGAGGAAGTGGGAAACCATTTCTTTCAAGAAAACAGAAGATTATATGAAAAGCAAGATGAGAAAATGTTCTCTCTTATGGTTATTTACATTGTTATGTTTCCAGTTAGTCCTGTATGGTTCTTCTTTTGATGAAGCTCATGAACTTGAAGGTAAAGATCCCAATGTCTCAAAGCATCCTTTGGTAGCCCAAGAGATGCAGGGTGAGTTTCTCTTTTCCTTTCATTGTGCTTTTTCCGACCTTCTTCTGTTGAATTGCCTAATGGTTTTGTGTATGCATACAGGAACAAACGACAGCGGCATTGTTAACCCGAATACAGTAGGTGGTGGGGTTGAACATTTAGAAGAGAAGGCACGGAGAGGGAGGGGGTCCTCTGGTGGTGCAAATGTAGTTCATCATCCAACTCCTGTAAGGGCAGCAGCATCAGTCCTAGAGAGCCCTTTTGTCTTCATTTCAACTACAAATATCTGCATTAGCTTAAATTTACTCCTTGTTTTACCTCATCTCATTGCCTAAATGCAATCTGTTCAGCTCAAGAGTTTTGATCACCTTTCTTTCACCATTTAAGCTTCAGCTGTGTATGATTTAGACTTTCAGTTTCTTCCTTGAGCAGAATGTAACACGGGCATTTAGTTCTGGCTCATCGTTAATTCTTTCTTCAGATGAATGGTGGTAACTGGTTTGGAGTTATATTCTCTCCCTCGCAAACAGGTGCAAAGAGGGATGGTTGTACTAATTACCTTAAAGTGAATTATGAATCAACATTAAGAGGTTTCAGACTAACGCATCAGTTTTCTGCTAATGCATATAAAGTTAGCGAACCTGTGATCTGATGCTCAAAAATCACAAGAACTTGGAAATTAAGACAAAACTATTATTAGAAGTTCAACTAACAATACCAAACCATAGCGCAGAATTTGTGAACTTGGAAACTAAGACCAAACTATTATTTGAAGTTCAATTACAAAACAATAATTAAATGTACTGTTTTGTTACATGCACATGGAACTCAAATTAAGAGTTATTATCCACATATGCACAAAATAGAACAGTGGTTCTTATAACTCAAGAAACAACCACCCCATCAAAAGCTGATGTATAAAACTATCAGATTTTTCGTTGCATTCAAATGTCATATAAGAAGTTCTGGAAAAGTTTCATATGTTCTGCTTGCAGTGAAATAGCAACAGACATGCTCCCATCATTGGTTGGACTAGGCAATATAAAGCTCAAACCTTCATAAGCAAATCCCACCAGGACCCATAAATATAGGCCGACCCCATCCAAAATCAGCATCATGGATAGGTAGCCTTACCCAACTTGTTATCCCAAGATTCGGACACTTAAACGTATGTGCACCGCGAACAAGGGCCTTCAAATCAGGCTGTAATTCCAGGTAATCAAGAGCAGACCTTAAGTAATCATTGTCCATTCGTGTTAACGCATCGTGGATTTTACTAGCAGCGTACCAAACCGGCTTAGATTCCAAGTCACCGGCTATCGCTATAGGAGTAGCCGTGAAGATCACATTGCCAAAATAGCCTGGAGGCAGCGAGGGTCGAAGCCTGGCACGGCCATCAGTGGCAATGTACAACTTGGATCCCTGATCATCAACCAGTCCTCGTGCCTTGCAAGCGCAGCGCCATACGTGGCCTGCCAACATTTCATAGGAGCTATAGCCAATGGTATTTCCATCTTCTTTGGATTTAGCTTTAAGGGCACTGATTTGATCTTTAGTTAACTTGAAATTGCATGGATACTGCAGTATCAGATAATTCAGGCTTTTCTGCTGTTTGTGAAGGGACTTTGAGGGCTGGTGGAGGTTGGTATTCAATGTGCTGGAATTGAGGCTGTGGAGTATCACGGGCTCGGAGGAGGGTGCGGTCTATGAATGGTGGCAGGGTTAGGTCAAGGCCACGAGCCATATCAGACCATGTATTGATAAAATGCAGACCTGAAAATCCATCAGCTGCATGATGTTGCATACCAACACCAAGGGAGACTCCTCCACATTTGAAGTATGTTACCTGATTGATCATCCAGAGTTAAATCAAGATTCTTGTGAGATCAAAACCAATCTAAAAATACAAAAGAAATATATTACACTTATTTTCTCTTTTAAGTGTTATTTTAACAAAAAAAAAAAATTCTATTTTAAGTGTCACTTTAGAAATTCAATGAATTATTAATTATTTTTATCAATTTTTGTCCTTATTTCTTTCTCACTCTATTAATTACTCAATTTGTAATTAATGTTGTACTAGAATTCTTTTAATTTATTACTAGTCAAAAGGGTAATTTAGTCATATAGGATCAATTTAACCTTAAATTTAGACTATTTAATATCAATCTTAATATTTGTGTTAAAAATTAAAATAACGGAATGAAAGTAATAATATCAAATTTCGATTAAACAGATCATTAAAGGGGTAGATGCAGATCCATACTTTTTTTTTTTTTTTTTTTTTTGAAGTACCACTTTATGAGTGAAGAAACAAAATTTCAATGCTTTCGGTGGTGAATTTATTGAATCAATTAAAGAAGATGCTCGCCAACAAATAAGTACTGCTCCAATTAATAGGTGGCATGTCCTAAAATTCCAAAATAAATGGACGTTAGTTTCCAATGGACTCACCTAAAATCATTTATATCTGTTTTTGACTAAACAAAAACCTACTCTTCTTAATTAGGCTATCTAAAAAAAAATCTATTCTTCTTGGACGGGCCAGGTGATATATAATTTAAGTGAATACATTGATATATAATGTTATAAATATAAAGTGATAAATAAAAATTATTGATATGTCACTAGATTTGGAAAAGAAAAAAAGAAATTGGACCGAAATTTTGAAATTAAGGAGTCCTGATTTGATAAAATTTTATTACATGAAATTATTTTGACAAGTGATTATGAATTTGTGATTTTGTAAACGATTAAATCATTCACCAAATCAATTTTTTCCAACCCCAACCACCACAATAAATCTACTCGCCAATCTGACTTTATAGTCAAGTTCAGGTTTAATTATGTTAGGTTGTGGAGATATAATATAACAAAAAGAAAGCTAATTAAGAAAACAGTACCAATGATACTTCGGTGCGAAATGTTTATTTATTTAAACAAAACATATATCTATTTATTTTGAAATTGGACCATAAATAAGAGATTGAGGTTATACCTTTAAAAAAAAAGAAAAAAGGGTTAACATAAAAAGAAAAAATTGCAAGTAGTTTTCTCCCAAACCGAAGGAGATCACTGAATTAGTCAATTATATTACATGCATATGTAAGGATACACATATGCCAATATGTCGCATATATAACCTATGTATTTTAACTTCAATAAAAAGAGGGAATTCCAAAACAAAAAGTCAAAAGAAAAGAGAAAAAAGGAGACGTGTAAGGTAATTATCGAAAAAAAATTATATGAATAGAATATATGTTACAATTTTATGAATCTCTTAATCTAGAAATAAATAATATTTATTTAGGTGATATAATTTGATATCCGATAATTTATTTATTTTTAAATAAAAAATTATAATATTATATTACCATGAATTCGATCCATATAAATTTTTTTTCAGTAATTATTTAGTAATGGACAAAGTCACAACTAGAAACTTCCATCCTTGAAACTAGTTTAAAAGTTTAGTGTGCCCATGAAGATGCTTTTACGAATAATGTAAGCTACAAACCAACTAGTGGGGAAGCTAATATAATTAATAGTAGTATTCAAATGAATATGTCAAAAATTTTAATGAAGAATTAGGCAGAGTCTTTTTCATTTGAAGTCATACCAACCCACCAAACCATGGCAAATGAAATGACAGTTTTAACCTATAAAAACATGGCACATCCCAGACAGAAAATTATGAATGTTACTTGCAAAAGAGGAAAAGAACTGAACAAAATGAAATAAAATTGAAAAATAGTAATACAAATTGAATAAAACAAAATTCTTCAGCCTCCCTAGTACCTCTAGGTTAGTTTACGATCAATTCGAAGAGAAAAAAAAAAAAAAAAAAAAAAACATAAGTGTAGAATATTCAACTTCAACATATAAATATATTATTAAAAAAAAAAAAAAAATTAATAAGTACCTGTAACACTAGGAGAGCGTAAGTGGATATTCCTAAAGAATAATCAACAGCAGGAATGAGGCTACGAAGCTCCAAAGTAGGTGCAAAGTCACCAAAATCATCAACCACCCCATCAGACTCTGCCTCCACGAAAAGCACGCCTTCACCATTACAATCAATCTCAATACGACCATCTTCATCCCTCTTCAAACCTACCAGCCATTGGATAAAATGGCACAAGGGCTCGGCTCAAAGCGTCCTTTAGTAGCATGGCATCGAAGAAATTCGATGACCCCGTCGGCCTATAAAAGTACACACTAGGTGTGTGAAAATTCGGCACCACCAAGTCCACGTTCGAGTTCCACAGGTTCCTCCTAGGCGTTTCTTGGGCTGGTTTCACCATCGTCGATTCTCTAATATCGATCTTCATGGTTAAATTTCCAGATTTTTTATATGTTCAAACGTCAGATTTACGTGCCCGATTTTTACACGTTCAACTGCAAAATCACGATCAGAGTATTTTCATTAGTTAAAGTTAGATGTACGGTGGATTTTCATCGTGCAATATGATGAGAAAATGCATTAAACTTACCTGAAAATTTGAGGAAAAGGGTGTGGAGATGGCAATGATGTTGTAGGTATTGGTGTGGTTTGAAGTGGGTTGGAAGTTAATTAAGAGAAAAGAATACGTAGGAGGCTCCATTATATATAGCAAAATTTTCTTTTGGGTACACTTACCTACCGCGCCTACCCAAGGGAAGATGAACAGACACTGCACGACGACAAAGTTGTGTAGACCAGCGCACACAACCCCAAAAAAAAAAAAAAAAAGTGAATAATAATTAAATGAAATATACGAAAAATTAATAATATATATACTAAGTTCAATAGTGGGTCATGGAGAGAAAAAGAAAAATAAATTAAAAAATGTGAGCTGTGACGTGAATGAGGGAGAAAATGGGGAACAATTGTGGGTAGGATCGAGGTTGGTGAGATGGTGACCTAAAACGCTTGAATCAAGACTAGATACCAATTGAGAATTTCCATTTCGGATTTTTGGGATGGAATTGGCCCAAAATCCATCTCACCAACTCTCTTTCTTTCTTTGCTGTTAGTCTTGTCCACGTAGAAATTTGACCTAAACTTGTGGGAAAATGGCTTTGTAGTTTACTGTTTAACTTCACAATCAGTTGGTAGTTGGTAAGGGCATGTTTAACAGGATAGGGATACAATTTTTGTTAAATGGAATTGTTGAAAAAGTAATTAGAGAACTCGCCTTTGAAAAATATAGTAAAAATTTTGAAAATTTCTATGACTCAGATATCATATTATTTTTCTATAATATAACATTGAGTATTTTAAATATTTATTATAATACAAGTCTTAACACATAGTAATATAATATCTTAAAGGGATCACAAAATTTCCCCCACACTTGCTGTTAACTGTTGATTGCTACATTTGAGCAATCCTAAGGCTACTTTAGAATGAGATTCATAAAAGTGAAAATACTCCAAATGATCCATCAAATAAAGTTTGAAGTGATTTTTTTTTTTTTCCCTTCAACTTTTACCCGTGTCATACAAATGGAGGGAGATTATGTATTTGAAAAAATATATATTAATAGAGAAAGTAAATAAGTCAAACTATGTTTTTATAAAATTATTGTAATTTAATAAAATTATAAATTTTTGAAGAATAGCCCAAATTTTTTTTCTTTGGGTGGGCTCAACAGCGCAACTAATGATAATCCCGATCGCGTGGAACATTCATGCATTCTCCTATTGGCTGAGTTAGATGAGTGACTTTGGTCCCACTCGTGGTTGTTGAAACCCGACGTCCGCGTTATGTCAGATACTCAGTCAAATTTTCGTCACTTTACTTTATTTAAGTTTCAGTTAATTCATCATTTTGATTTTATCTTAAACCGGCTAAAATTAAATACTGACGACCATTCTAATCACAACAGGATATATGCCAAAAGCCAACAGGATAAGGAAATATTCCCATAATTTTATCTAATCAAATCAAATCAAATTCTCTTTTGATACTCAAAAAGTAGAATCCGTAAAGATTCTTTCCCCAACTAATGAAGAGATATTGGCACGCATATGAAATTAAGTACAATTTTACAAAAAAAATATTCTACTTGTTTTGCGAGAAGAAATGAGAAACATGTTCAATATACTTTTATAATTAATTAATGACACTAATTTTGATAATCTCGACAAAAGACAGAAGAATTATCTCATAATCATCTGCTCATTGCACAATAATCACCCCCGCCCACCACCACCGAAGGAGGGGTGGTGATGGTGGTGGTGACGGCGAGGATTAATTAGGATAAGACCTGGTGAATGGTGACCGTCTACCTTAGTGGACTTTTACCAAGCTAGCCAAGTTGACCTGGTCAAGACTACTAGCAAAGCTTGAGGCCTATTAAGAAATAGTCAGCCATTACAAAGTGCATGGGTTTATTTACATAGTTTTCTAGGAATGGAGTGGAAGGCACCCTCAAAAGAAATAAATAAATAACAAAAAATAAAATAAGAAATACGTGTTAGAAAGGAGGATGAGAACAATAAGAATCATAATTGCTCCTAGTTTATAAATAAGAAAATAATTGTTTAACAATATAATTCAATATTCATATGTAGAATAGATGAAAAATATAATTCATTTTTACTCAACCATGTATTGGCATTAACTTTGTCCTAAATCACATTTTAAGGTGGGGAGTTAGCGGTCATGATTGGAACCCTGGTTGACATACGCTACCTCTCGAACGAAAATTTCCTTTATTTTAAGGGTTAAAAGCAAAATGTCGCCCTCAACTTTCATTCAAGTTGCAAGATGCTCTCTTAAACAAATTTAATAGGTATTTTACACCCTCTAACTAATTAATGGCTAAGAAGGGTCCATACAATCTCCTTACTACTAAATAATTTATTACTTTAATTTTAGTCATACATGAGTTCTAATTTTTATGTGTCTAGATAATTTAATTTATAAAATAAATATACTTTATATTACAATCAAATATTTTTATTTCAGTATACAGTTTGTGTATTTATTAATGATATACTATTGCAAACAAACCAACTACAAAAAAATAAAGTATAGAATACAAATTTTTTTTTTATAAAAAATTACTCTTAACATACACATAAATTATAGAATGAGAATTCACGTAAATTTTTTACTTTTGGCGTAACAATAATAAAGCATAATAATATATTATAATTGGTTAACCTATAAGGTACAATAAATTTAGCTAAAATATGTCAACCGAATTACTCTACGTGCACAATTTTTATTTGTATACTTAGAATAAATTCTTTAAGTTTTTTAGGCTATCTTTTTTCTTACATTTTTATTCGTTATTTTTAGTGTTAATAATTCATTGTAAATTCTATATTACATTAAAATATACATTATTTTATTATAATGTATTTTAGTTTTAAAATTAAATCATAAGACGCATGTAAAATTAGATGTTATAGTTAATAAAATATTAAAACTAATATAATATTTTAACAATGAGAAAAAGAATTAGAAAAAATAAAATGAAAAACAAGAGAGAGAAAATAAATAAAGGAAAAAAGAAAATGACATTTCACTTAACTAATGTATTGGGGATATAATCGTCAATTTCTACCAAAAATGATATTTTAGTTAGTTGACCACATGTCAAGGGTGCGAAATGCTTATTAAAATTGTTTAGGGGGCATTTTGCAACTAAGATAATAGTTGGAAGAGACTACTATTTTGCTTTTAACCCTAATTTTAATTTGTAATTACCAATGACGTACCACCTTTAAAAATCAATTTCGTGGACTTCATCCCATATCTTAATTGACATGTTAACGAAGTACTCAAACAAAACTTATTGTACTGTACAAGTTTTTAAAATCAAAAGAATGATTACCTAAAAAGAACGGTAGAATTCTCCGTTATTAATATATGTGCCCTAACGAGGAAGTATAGGTTCCATACTACCCAAGTTTATACTACTCTATCATCAATTACTAATATAGTACTAATCAATTTTCTTAACATTATTGTACTCATATTATTTTGTTTTGTTATAATAATTGAATGTAGATATCTGTCATTTCGTACATCGCACGGGATATTCTACTAATAAAATTTATCATAAAATAAACTTTTTGTCATGCAGAGATTCAACAATATGCAACTTTTTCAACACAAGCTTGAATTGATTTCACATATGCTTAATTACTAAAAGAAATTAAAACGAGAGCGATGAAGGATGCTTTGAGAAAATATCTGACAATGGGCTAAGCACTTGGAGGGCCGTCCGAGTAAGCGATGAGCGAGAAAGGAAGATGCTTAAAATACCAAGGAATCTAACCTGCCATGATAAAGTAATCCGATTTTCGATTTACTACTCAGGATCGAGATTTTAACAACAATGATTCCAATATTGATCTAATTTAAATTTTCTGTGACATATGAACAAGTCAGTTTATATTTGTCTTATTTCATTAAGAAGGTGTTTGTTTCGCATTTGAAAATCATAATCAGAATAAGAATCATAAATTTTATTATCAGTATGGATTTTTGTTATTATTCTTTACTTATTTGGCTTAAATAAGAAATAAGTTTCATTATATTGATAAGTTAATAAATTTGATACTTATGTCACAAGTGGGGATTAAAAGTAGACATTTTCTAACATTTTTATTTCCATAAATAATTTCTATAGTGATTAACCAAACAACATCTATAGATATCATTAACCTACACTGTGATTTCTATTCCTTCTCTTCATACTCATAAACCAAACACCTAATAAGTTTTTCTTAATACATCAATAGAAAATTACATGTCCTTTGGACCATTAATTAGCTACCTAAACATTGTTGTAAGAGTTAACATTTAGTAATATGAATCCGAGACTCAAATAAATTAGTAATGCCGGAAAGAAAAGTAAGAGAAAAGGTGGATAAAACTATTGAGTTTAATTTGTTATATTAAACATTTAAACTTCAGAGGCTTTTGGTTTATGGGTATGAAAGGGGGAATGAGAATCAAAATTAATGATACCCATAGATGTTGTTTGGTTGAGCACTACGGGAATCATTTTATGGGAATAGAAGTGTTAGAAAATGCCTACTTTCATTCCCCACTTGTGACATAGGTTTCAAATTGAGTAACTCATTAATACAATGAAATTCATTCCTATGTTAAACCAAACAAGTAATGAAGAATGATATAAACCCATACCAATAGTAAGATTTATGATTCCTTTATTCCGATTCTGATTTCCGAACGTGAACCAATTATCTCCTTCATTCTCTCAGTGCCAAATTATTCAACAAGTTTCATTTACAAACAAAGAATTCCTTTAATAAAGAAATTAAGTTTGCCTGCCTCAATGTATCTATATTTGTAGTATCAAGTTCTTGTGTGAGATTAATTAGCATCTTAATTCGACTTAATAATCACATTAACTTGAAAATGTCTTTCCCTTAATTAATGAGATCATCACTCCTCCATTTCCATCCACCACAATATTTCTCAAGACATTGAAATTAAAAGCATCCTTCTTAATTAACTGAATAATTTTAATTCACTTTAGTTATGCCTACAAGGTACGTGACATTCAATTTCGCCAATTATTTACATGTGAACCATTAGATAGGATGATAATAAATTCACTTGATCATCCATTATATGGGACAAAGGGTCTTCGACAAAGAAGTCACATTTAGGGTGTTTATTGGTTGGGTTATTAGATTGGCGGGTATTTTAAATGGATTCGGATTATTAGATTTTTGAGTTGAAAATTTAAGATTCAATCTAAACGAACAAATATAGAAATTCAAGTAAACCCAATTCAAGTGTACTCGGACGGGTTATTTGAGTTTTCGGATTTATTTTGGTTAAAATCTCAAAAATATAAATAAATAAAAAAGTATTGTAAGAACATTCATTACCAAAAATATTTTTGTCAAAAAATGAAATGGTTAGATAAAAAATTAGAAGGAAAAATTATATAATATGTTAGATGAATGTTATGTCAAGAATGAAAAGGAAAATGATTATAAGTTGGATGATATGACAAATAAAATAATAATAAAAATTATAAATAAATTATATTTAGGTTATCGGGTTTCTAGGTTGGGTTGGGTTTTATTTTTCAAAACCCAACTCAATTCAACTAAATTCGAGTAACTCAATCTAAATAACTCGAAACCCAATAACCCAACTCATTTAATCCCAAATTAATTTGGGTTAGATTTAAACACCCTCAAAGTTAGTTGGTAAGACATTTCTCTTATCATTTATTAGTTATGAGTTCGATTAATTAAAGAGTAGGGACAAAGGTTGAGTTTTTTTTTTTTTTTTTGCGGGTCTTCACATTGTGCAATGCTGAGAATATATTATTTTGATGCATGATGCAAGTGAGATGGAAATAATGGTGAAGATTAATTAGTTGGCCTATTACTGTCAATTTGGAATCAAATCAAAATACCACCAAAGAATACACAAAAACCAATAAATTATCAAAGATTTATATATATTCAACTTGAAGTTGTAATGGTATGTTACAATCCTAATTATATAGTTTTACCAAACAATCTATTTTTTGTTGGAAAAGGCTAGCTTGTTTATTACGATTTCTAATAGGGTTTAGTCCATTTTAATATTTGCTTAAGAGAGGGTCAAATATGGGAGTTTTAAATTAAATAATAGTAGGTGGCACAGATTCGAGCAAAAACTCTCTGTACAAGAGTTGGCAAGTGGATAATAACAGGGCTTATACGTAGGATCATACGGATAGGGAGGGGCCACTTCTACGTATTTTTTTTTTAATTTTTTTAAATTATTATTTTACTATTATAAAAATTAAATTTTATCCCTCTAAAATTTTTAAAAGATATAAAAAAATATTTTCTATATATGTATTTATACAATCTTATTCTCCAAGAGTTTTAAAAATATTTTATTTTTCTTGATAATTTTTAAAATTTTCAATGATTCCCTTTTTAAAAAATTAAACTTTATTTTATAAAATTTTACAAAAATTATATAATTATCTCTATAATTTTTGCTCTCAAAATTCAAGTTTTAAATTTGCCTCTAAATAATAAAAAATAATATTTTAGAGTTGGTATGAACGCACAATGTTTTGCTGACTGATTTTAAACAAGTCGGGATAAACATCAAATTCTCACTGTTTAAGACCTAACAATATAAAGCTTGCCTTGTTGACCATTTTTAGTTTTAGCAATTAAAAAACATTTATTAAAATTAAATCGTGTAAGATCTACACACTATTTTACATCGTGCAATGAAGGAACTACAAGGATAGAGAACGATATCGATTCTGTTTGAACAATTATTATTTAAAATGACGATAATAATTTTTTATATGTATTATATATGAGGTGATTTATTTAAAATATCATTTGTGATAAGTATTGTATCAATTTTTGAGATGTATTATATGTGAGATAAAAATGTTATTAAAAACGTGTTTAATGAATTATTACAAAATGTTGAATTATAAAATTAGCATTGAATTATGACAATTTTGGTTTGTGCAAGTCCTTGGATGAATTGTGGGGCGCTGATACACAAAGATGACTATTTGGATCACTGCAAGTCTACAAGGATGTGGACACTTTACTCTCCTTTTTTTATTCCTTTTTTTTAAACGTCAACAATGTAACTTACTCATATCTATTTATTTTATTTTTTAAAAGAAAGGGAATGTCCAACTAAATTAAAAGGATTCGAATTTTCAACCTCACACTCAAACAAAATTCTTGATAGCCAACTCGAGACAGACGGCAATCTAATGTGAATTGGTTGTAAATTTTATACCAACACTACGCATTTACTTTGCTTGGAAAATTGGAATGTATACTCTCGTAAATTTATGATTCTGTAAATTATATTTCATACATTTAAATGTATGTTACAGGCTTACAGCCAGACTCTAACACCAATCTTTCTGGGATAATTTTCTATAAAACAAAATCCTCAAATTTCCCAAGCACTATAGCAGAAATCATTCCAATCAAAACTCAAGGGGTATCTGATCTTACCATTATTAAATTAACAAAAAAAGGCTCAATGGGTTCATGTTATTTTAATTTTTTTTTGTCAATGGGTTTAAATGATAAACACTTTTTTATCCTGTGTTCTTAGTCCAATACCTTGGTAAATTGCCCAAAACAATTTCTAGATAAATTAGATACCCTTTTTTGTGCCACAAAAACTAAAATTTGTGATATCAAAGTCTTTGGATATGAATGGGCCTTCAAAATCCACAAGACATTATTCATGTCTAATGTAGCTGTTGATCTTGTGCCCTTTATTGGGCTTCTTAAATAAATGAAGCATAAGTAGCCTGACAAAAATGATTGCAAATTTTGACTTCCAAGCGTCTCATATTATGGAGAATTTTAAAATTATTTTTAGGAAATTATTATTTAATTTTAAGAATTTATATAGTATAAATTTTTTAAATACATAATATTGTACTGTTTAAATATTTAAAACACAAAAAATAATTTCTCAAAAAAAAACTGTAAAATTTCCAAATCCATTGTTTTGTGTGTACCCACCCAAAGGCCAGACTTTTAGTACCATCAATTTTTCCTCGCATTGAAAGCGAAAGTTTATGGAGTATCTTTCAAGTTCTCCTCAAACACATAAAAGTTAACTCAAGTTTAATTATTCTTCGTTATCTTACCCTTATCAACCAACACCTTTAAACATTGAAATTCTACGGTCGCAATTTTAAAAATTACGAACTTTTATAATATATGATATCGTATTAGACAAGTCTTTAATATTTTGTGGAGAGATAATTTCTTCTTTCTTTCAATATTTTTCTAACAAAGAAAGATTTTTTACTTTCTCTTTCTTCTCAATTCAAGTTATTAAACAATCAAAAAATAGAAGATAAAAGTATTACTACTTTAATAATATTTGAGTATTTTCAGTGTAATTATTACTTAAAATTTACTCGCATCTCCCTTCAACTCTCACCCACGTTCATCCCCACCTATTACTACACTCTCATACCCCAAAAAACTTCCGTCCCTCACTCTAAGAATCCATATCTAAATAGTCACCCTTATATTATTATCTTCTCCATCTTCTTACAAATAACTATTTATTGCCTAAAATAACTTTTGTAATTTTTATTTTCTTTTAACTTAATAATTTTTTTTTATACGAATACACACGTAGAGTGTGCGTATAGCCCAGTATAAAAATCCTTTGTCTGATAACTACTTGGCAAAAAAATTTCAGCCAAGTTTTATCACCCTTTTATCCATTACTATTTCTTTTTCTTTTTAGGGAAACACCAAACTAATCCCACAATTGGTAGGAAAATAAATGTCCACAGCCCAAAAAGATAGCATCCGCTATATATTCAGATCAGCGGATTGGGGCCCACAGAAACCAGCACACAGAAAACCCTATAAAGCCCATAATATCCAATCCAAAAATCAGGAATAAATAAATAAAAGCCACCACTGAGTCACCAATCATCATCACCAAAATCTGCCTTCATTGATTAGCTTCTCTCTCACACACTTTCACACTCTCAAAAACGCGCACTCACACTCTTCCAGTGTTTTCGGACTATTCAACTCGCGAGTGAGCTAGTTACGGAACCCTAAGCAGCTTCGGCGATCGGCTACTTCAATTTGAGTACGATTTTGATTAATTTTGTGAGTTTTTCATCCTTGCAAATCATTATAATCTTCGTATGTTCAAAATCGTTTGTATAATTAGGTTTCTTTATCTTTTGTAACTGTAAATTTGCGTTTTTACTGTTGCATTTGATTCTTTGCAGCTCTTTTGTGNACGTTTCTGCTTTTTATATAATCTACTAATTCTGATGTACTTTTGTTCATATCTTTGTTCAGTAGTTTAGGATTGTTACGAATTTTATTGAGTGTGTTATAAGAAATTGAGAAAAAAGTGCGAATTTTAGACATATTGAAGAAATTAGAGGAATAATTTTAGAATTTTTTTGTATATTGATTACAAAGGTGTAATGTGGTTTATTTTTATTTGTGTACTTAAGTTCTGTTTGCAAGTGTAAAGAGTATTTAGGTCAATATTATGTTGACAATTATGTTTAGTTTTTTTTTTTTTAAGAACTATGTAAAGTTTAAATTTTGTAATTATTGATATTTATACTTGTTATTTTTTGGCAGAAAATAACTGAACTATTGTGGTGGATTAATAACTCTTTGTAGAAAAAGGATTCGAAATGAGATAGGCCATATATCATGCTAATACTAATAAAATTTATTTGTTATTATTATCATCCAAACTGCAAATGAGAAATATGCCAAGTAGGAGGAACCTGCTCTGTTTATATCATAAAAAAATTTGAGCTTGTCCGCCTGTCTAATTGGAATGATATGAATTTCTATTTGAGTTCTATTTAAATGTTTATGGGTTGTCTGTCAAAGCACATTGACTTGTTTGTTTTTGGATGTGTTCCAACTTCCGTGGGCCTTTTCATAAATAAACCATACCATTCTTTTTGTATTGCTATTTTTTAGTTTGGCTGCCGTTAAGCATGGGGGTATATCTAAGCACTCCCAAAACTGAGAAGTCATCAGAGGATGGTGAGAATGACAGACTCAGATATGGCATATCCTCCATGCAAGGATGGCGCTCTACAATGGAAGATGCTGTAAGTGTCCTCTAGTCTTTTTCTATCACCTTTGTTTGGGTTTTTCATAGGTGTCCTTTCAATATTAGATTATTTTCCATTTGTCATTTCAATAAGGTAGCTCGCCCAACTTACATAGTATGGGTTAGGTTCGTGAGTATATTCATGGATTCTCCGGACCTTTGGATAAATTCATGAAAACTAGATACTTGGTACATTCTTCTCTGATGGGTACACAGAGTTTCAACTGATTGTTTCTTACTTCATCTCTTGTTGTTGGAAAATATGAGCTACCAGCTGCTAATTATTTGTGGTATTTAATGCCTTTTACTAAATCTATGAAAATCTTGGTTGTTTTAGTAGAATATGTAACTAAATATTACCTATTTGTTGTACAATTGCTATAGAATCTGAAAAATAACTGCAAACTTTGTCTTGAGAAATTTTTTTTTGGAATACTAACACAGATATGCATTTGTTAAAGAGAGAATGAATTATCGCTCACTGCATGAAATAATTTGCATGCCACATGCTTATGTCAAGAGATTCTGGCTTCACTCTCAATTTATTGGTGAATTCGCTGGATTCTTTATAGAGTCTCTATGAGATTGCTTTGTAGAAAGGAACTACTATTTACTTGTCTGATGGATATGTATTCCATCCTATTATATTAGGATCTACATTTAGGTGATTTGATGTGTTGGAATTATGAACTAAAAATTATTCCTTGTCTTGGCTAAGTCATGTTTAGTATATGCTAGAGTAATCACTTGTACTAATTTTGAACTCTTAATTTTCAAAAGGAAAAATATGATCAAGACATCATGCGGTGTTTTCTTTAATTAGATTTAACAACATAATTATAAATTGAAGTGGATAAAACATCAAGCATCATCTGTTAAAGAGAAATGCGAATACAGGAGGACTGTATAATTATTGCCTTTTTTAATGTCATCCTATGGATAGTATTCTCTTAGCGTACATTGTCAGATGTATATATTTTACTTATTTTACTCGCAGCAATTCTTCATTAGAATGCTAGAATCTTTGTGGTTGGGCTAGTATAATTAGGTGGTTTGAAATTGATGCCATGAGTCCAAGATTGTTCTTCTGTTCTTTTTTCCTTTTCTCTTTCTCTTAACATAGAGGAGCATTCTAGAGTGACAATTATTATCCGGATATTGAAGGTGCCTTCCTTATAACACTAGAATTCATATATTCTAGTCAGAGATTTTCTGAGTGGCTAGTCTTTATTTGGTCCTTATTTTGTAGTCTTAATTTTTTGTTTGTTATGTAGCTTGATGAAAAGTTTATTACCACATCCTGTTTTTGGATTTTGCTTATAATAGATGTTTTGTAGCATGCAACTTATCCCAACTTGGACAAGGCAACGTCTTTCTTTGGAGTTTATGATGGCCATGGAGGTCCTTATTTTGTAGTCTTAATTTTTTGTTTGTTATGTAGCTTGATGAAAAGTTTATTACCACATCTTGTATTTGGACTGTGCTTATAATAGATGTTTTGTAGCATGCAACTTATCCCAACTTGGACAAGGCAACGTCTTTCTTTGGAGTTTATGATGGCCATGGAGGTAATAGCTCAAGTCAAATAAAATGTTGCACCTCTAACTGGACTTGTATGAGAGCTAAAGTACAACTTGCTTGTAATTGATTCTTGCTTTATATAGTATATGGCTAGTCATCCAGGACAACCATTGCCCTTAGAATATAATCATCTGTCGTGGATCAATGCACCTTTCTTCTTGTTTTTTGTCATGTTTTTGCATTTTATCCCAAGATAACTTCCAAATCATCACCTTGAAAAGATATGTCGAATTTGAAATCAACCTAATTAATTTGTGCTGCAGCTGGGAAATGTATAACTTGAAAATTGGTTGATTTATTGCCAATTGTTTCCTTTAGAAGGGACCTTAAAGGTTTTTGATCTTAACTACTAATCATTACCAGCTGTGGAGATTTTGTTCCTTCTTCAAAAGAGAAGTATCGCGTGGCTTCTCAAAGGTTGCAGTTTTCCCACATTAATAGGCCCTATTAAACATGCAAAAACCAGCTGAAGAAGGAGATTAAACATAGAGAAAAACATTTCAAAGGCTTAATGATGAGTTTGAAAAGAGAGCATGAAACTTGTTTAGATAATTAAAACTAGATCTCTGTATGACGGAGACATCTTCATCCTTCAAATGCACAAGTAATTTTAACTTATTGATACCGTGCTTAATGGTTTGGGTCAGTTTAGCAATTCTATACACATCGTTGTAGCAATTTATACCATCTAGAGTGCTGTGAAAATGAGTTCTCAAAACCTGTGAGATATGTATGTCTTTACACCTTATTGGAAATGGAGTTGCTTATAACTCCATTTAGAGTTTGGGAGAGCAGCTAGTACTGGATTAGTATGACCTCAATTCTATTTACAAAACAGGAAGCAGTAGCTATGCCAAATGTATGTGATAGATTCTTATCGACTTAAGCAAAATTATTGCAATAAGAAATCCTAGCTCTGAGCTCTTTTTGCTGGTTGTAGTTCATCTCCAGGATCATTGTGCTCTTTTACTTTATTTTGGGAAAGATTGTGTTTGAACAGAAAAATTATGTTGGAAGTTTTGATGTCAGATCTTTGTCAGTTGTGATATCTATCCTTATTTTCCTTATAGGAAAAGCAGTTGCTAGATTTTGTGCCAAGTATCTTCATGAACAGGTGCTCATTTAGACTAAAGCCTACTCAACTGGAGATTTAGGGTCTTCATTGCAGAAATCTTTTCTCAGGTTACTTGAATCCTTAAAATTTTGCTTGTTCGGTAGCATTTTGTGTTGATGCCTGAGTATAATCATATGGGAAGTGCATGTAAGGCAGCACGATGGTGTTATTTACAAGTATTACATGTTCTCGTCAGCATAGAACTATGAAAGCAGGTTGTGGTGTTCATGGATTACTATGGGTCATTAAAATTTAATAATTCTTACAAGTTGCGTTTCCGCCATTAGTGGCAAAGAAGTTCTTGGTAATTTGCAAGGGGGAAGGAAGATCTCCACTCATTTCATTTATTCCGTGGCTGCAGCAAGGCATGACTCACACCCACAACAAACGAAAGAAAAGCTAGCCTATTTTAGTATATTAGGCTTATATATATCTTATGTTCATTAGAACGTCTTACGTATTCTATATTGCGAAATTTTCTTTGTTGATACTTAGGCTGATGTTAAGATTTATTTGTTCCATTTTCACTTCTTGTTTTAACACATTAAATCGTTTGAAAAATTGTATGTCATGGGGATGGATTTGAGTTGTTAATGTTTTCAACATTTAACTATTCCTTCCATCCCAATTTCATTGTCACCCGCTCTTTTAGAAAATTCAATTTTATGGTGTGCAAAAAGTTGTAATTTGAGTGTTTAGTAAGGGTAGAATTGGGGTATGATATGATAAAATAATGAGTTTTCTGGAAAGTTGACAGTAACATCCCAAAATAGCAAGTGTGACAATATAAATCGGACAGTGGGAGTATTATAAAGATATATGGAACTAGGATCCAGTTCAGTTAATTTGATTGCTGTTAATGTTCCATTGTTGTCTTCCTAGAAGAATCTTAAATGGGACAGCGTTCATGGAATTATCAGAATGCTGCAACTTTTAATTGCTGTAAAACCGAGTCATTTGTGTTTATTGAACATGCAGAATGGATGAGATGATGTGTGGGCAAAGAGGTTGGAGAGTTAATTATCTGGACTTGGGGATAAAATGCAAAAGGTCACAGGCATGATAGAAGGTCTGATATGGTCCCCTAGGAGCAGTGAAGCTAATGGCAAAATTGATGATTGGTCTTCTGAGCAGGTATGTGCTTGCTCTTGTATTTGTCTAGATTTCCTTAAATGTGATTTTCAAAGATGCCATTGCCATATTGCCTTACATAAATTTTTTTTGTCCATCCTCGCTTCTTTGTATATACATAATAGTTGGAGCTTATATATGCACCCTGTTGGATATTTTAAGTTCGTAAATAAGCTGATGAAGAATTATTGGTCTGTTCGGCAAATCTAACCCCATCATGACATATAACGGTTCATTATGGAAGAGATGATTAAATTTCCTGTTCTTCCAAGCCAAGTGATCTCATTTTTATAATGGTACAAGACAATCTCACTGCTTGGTAGCATCTTTTCTCATTTTTATGATGGTACAAGACAATCTCAGTTCTTGGTAGCATCTTTTCCCCTAGTTCAGGCACATACATATCCCACATTGAAAGTTTCTCATGTTTCTCCTTTCTAGAAGCTGCGGTCTTTTTAGACATTTTTTACGTCAAACATCATAATGTCATTTTGCTAATGTTATTGAATTTATAGTTCTGAAGCTTAGAGAATTTTGCAATAATAGAAAGTTCATGGATTCGTGATATGCAGCTTCTTTATGGTTACTTATTACCTGGATAATTTCATTTAGCATGGTCAAGACTTGAGACAATTTAGTTATCCTGTTCCATGTCAACTTGAAAATATTTACATATTTATGTGTTATTGGAATATTTTTTATCACATGATCTGTTTTGAAACTAAGGCATGTCAAACGTGATTGTGAGTGAAGGGACCACACTCTGATTATATTGGACCTACTTCTGGTACCACTGCTTGTGTCGCAATTATCCGAGACAATCAACTTCTTGTCGCAAATGCTGGTGATTCTCGCTGTGTGATGTCTCGGGGAGGTCAGGTATAGATTTTGCTTCACATCTTTGGTTGATAATTGTACTGTGTTCTTTGTAAAGAAGTGTGTTTTGTCTTGATCTATGTTGGACAAGACTATGTTATTGGACTTTGTGATATACTAAGAGTTTGGATATCAATTAGCATTCTTGTCAAACTAGAATTATGTATCATTTGAGTATGTTATGCAATGACTATATTTTTCATTTTTCTTCAATAAAGGAAAAGCAAATCTCGTCTTGCATTGGGTTTGCCAATTACTTGCTCCTCTAGACTGAAAATCTGAGGCAACTTTTAGATTTCTATCCCTTCTGTTGCTCTTTACTTCTATCAGAAATTCTTAATTCTATTAATACAAACACAATTCCTCTTATTCAGGCATATGCACTGTCTAAAGATCACAAGCCTGACCATGAAGTTGAAAAGGAAAGGATAGTAAGAGCTGGTGGCTATGTTCAATGTGGACGTGTCAACGGCAGCCTGAACTTGTCCAGAGCAATAGGTAATTCATGTTTATACAATTTATTGCATCATGAACTTAGTTTGCTGGGAGAAGAATGCTTTACTTCATGGTACATATAATAAAATGAACTTGTTTCTTTTTTGGTTAATACGGATATGTGACTGTTTTTTAATTTCAGGGGACATGGAACTAAAGCAAAATAAATCACTACCTGCTGAAAGGCAAATTGTTACAGCAGAACCGGATATTACCACTGTATGTAATATCAAATTTAACATTTAGAATAAAGTTTATTCTAAACTGCACGTGATAAATGTTGATGTAACATGTAAAGAGTGAAGTCCAACGTTTTGTTTTTTATCATCTTTATGCAAAAGGGCTGTTTCTTAAATTTTAATTCAAATGGACAAATACTTGTGAGATTTGGAATGTTTAATGCCTATTCCCATCCTTACTTCTAATATTATCTTCACATGACGTGATTTCTTTTTTCCTGGTCTTTTTGCATACTAGGTTGAGCTCCATGATGATGATGAATTTCTTGTTCTGGCCTGTGATGGGATATGGTAGAATAACTCGCCCTTTGTTATTTTTTCCTTCTTATTTATGTATCTTTTCTGCTTGGTACTTATAAATTTTTTCCACTAGATTTTCATCTATTGTTTTGAATATTAGGATCAGTTGGAATTGTCAGTAAAATGCTAACAAATGCATGTCCTCAACTCGGTGCATTCTTGTGTTACACTTGCAACCAGAGGCAGATAAGGGAAAAGGGGGGAAAATTGACATTCTCTGGTGTCTTAACTTCTTCTTTTTATGTCAAAATGGAACTCCATACACAACTATTTTGCCTACAGCTTTGGTTGATGGCATTCTTGTTCACATCTACTGAATGTTGAGCTCTTTAATTCATTAATTTATCTAGTTATTACATTTTTTTTTTATTTGATAGATAAAACGCATAACTGAACGACTACAACTTCAGCCACCATAACTTCTGGCTATCTAGTTATAACATGGTTTACATTATTATGACATTTAGCACATATCTTTTTATGCTAGGGATTGCATGTCAAACCAACAGATGCTGAAGAGGTAGTGGACTTTGTTCGGGATCAGCTGTATTCTGTAAGTCTTTTCTAATATTGTTAATCTTTTCAGTGATGCTTTTAACCAATTTTCTGGGGTAAAAGTCAATTTCTGATAGTATTGTTGATGCGTCTTTGGTGTTTTCACAAATTATGTAGGAGACTAAGCTTTCAGCAGTGTGTGAGAGGCTGCTTGACAAATGTTTGGCACCAACAGTTGGTGGGGAAGGTTGTGACAACATGACCATGATCTTGGTGCAATTCAAGAAACCTTTGCAGCATGGTATGGCTTCCAAGGATCATCCCCTTCCTTCTGATCAGAAAGGTGAATCTGATCAACACCAAGCAGACACTGATTCTAATCACCATCAGGCAAATGTCGAATCTAGTCAACTTCAAGCAGATGCTGAATCTAACTAATACTACCTCTTGTTGTCTGATTTCATGCGCTGAATCGCGTGGGAGCTAAATAGTTCTCTGATACCTATGTGTAAATCTTGAACTTTCTTGAGATATTCGAAATATTTTCTTTTTCTTTTTTTTTTGCGTTAGTTCTGTACATATCCTCTCTTCCTATGTCATCATGTGGAGAAAATTATAGATTTTGTTACTTTTGCAGTAAAAATTAATGAACATTTGATGTTAAGATTGCCACTATGGAGCCAAATCTCTGGCTTAGAGTATCAGAGTTGTTTCGCCTTGGCTTTATACCAAGTGCATTTTGGTTGACCCAGTGATTCAATTGATTGCATTTCTCTTTAAAGTTTGCTCGTTCACTTTAGTTCCTGCTTTTGTGATGGTGAGTATAGACGGCGATAACAATGTACATTATTTTAGCTGTCGAGTTGGGCACTAATATAAGCTCATCTCTTCAAATACCTAGTCGCAGTTGGTGAGATATTGGATATTCTAACGACTTTATGGTTCTTGTGTATGAGAAATGTGAATGTTTTTATGGTTTGTGCTCTCATATCCTGCCATCTTGTTAGGATTATTAAAAAACACGAATTTTTTACACACTTGTTATGAAAGTGAGCTTTCTGTCCTCTTTAATCAGAAAGATCTCTCTCACTCTCAGATTTCTTTGTTCTCTTCCATTAACAAGGACTGGTGGTGGGAAGAAATATCTTAGAGTCTCTCCGTACTTTGTACAACCTGCATTTTGTCCTACAATAGTTTTTTTTTATTATTAATTTTGGATTGATCCAATCGTTGTTCATTCTTTTGGAGTTTTTCGTAACATCCTGTAGAAGTTATTCCGAGAGATTTACTGTGCCATCCAGATTGGATAATACTTTCTGCGCTCGCTATATTTGTTGGGGGCGGGGGAATCTCTGGACACGGTTAAAAATCAGAAATAATTTTAAGCTTATTCATTGCTCCTTTTTTAAAATTAAAAAATAAAAGTCTTGTTCTCCTTTAAATATATCTTTTTTTTATTTTTGGCTTTTAATATTAACCAACAACTCGTAGAATCTTATCATCGTAGCCTCTCAGATTGGACCAAGGAATATTGGTTGAGTTATGCTTTCACTTTACGCGGTGCATAGATGGCAATAACATTTGTTTAAGAATCAAAGTATGTGTCTATTACTTGATTAAGTCAAATTGATTAGTCCAATCACTTGGAGGACCGAAGGAAGAGGAGACAAACTTCTCTAATTTGGTGAATTGTTTATCAAATTTATAATAGCCCCGCCAAAAAAAAGTACTAGCTGCAATATAATAGTGTTTCTTCAAAGCAAAAACATTTCGAATATTATTGGAACCACACACGAGATACTAATAATTCATTCAACTCGAGGGATGAATTAAATTAAAAACGAAAAGCTTAACTTCTTCTGATTAAAAATGGCATTCGGGACTACGAGTGAATTAGAAATATTTTGAAACCATTTATGTGTTTCTGATCAATCGAGGGAGATGTAACCCATTCAAAAAAAAAAAATTTCCCCCTTTGAAGACAACTTATTGGTTTTGCCAAGGATATAACATATTGTCTATACTTTCTTAAACAATTTTTTAAAAAAATCTGCTAACACTAAGCATCAATTCTATACATTATTTAAAAGTTTTTTTTTTTTTCTTTTTAATGAAACAACAATATTTATCTTACTACAAAATTTTATTATACCAGGAACCTCTAACAACAACTTAAAATTTTGCACGCAAGGCTCTATGTTATGTTCATGATCTTGATTTAATCACACACTCACGAGATTCAAGATACTATATCTATGTCTATATATATATTAAAGCAAAACTCCTTTCAGTGAGAAACCTTCACAAGTTTGACATGTGACACATTAGACCAAAAAAAAAATTTCTTGATAAATAATAGAGGTAAAAGATAAATTATTTAAATAGTTACCTATTTTTATCTTTACTACCCTTATTGTTTTATAAATTCTCAATTTATGCACACCTCTTATAATTAATTTTTTTCTCAAAAGTGTAATAAAATTAAACGTATATTATGAATCATAATATGAGTATCAATTATTAATTATAAGTTAAGAAAATAAATATTAATTAATTATGCAATTTGAAATTTGTATCTATATATCGTTGTTAATAAATTATATATATATATATATATATATTTGGCCTAACCATGTCTTTATGTCTCTATGATATCATTACTACAACCTAATTATATTTAATTACTGTTTATCAAAAAGAAAAATAATTTATTATATCACAAAAAGATTAAAAAAAATTAAATTAATTTCTTCGTTGCATCTCCTTAAAACTTTATATTTATTAGTAATTAATTATTCAATGTTAATTACTCGACCTGACTTGGTTATATCGGGTCAAAAAAAAAAAAAAGCGACCTGGTATCCAATCCATATGCATAAAGTACCCGGTCTAAGAGGGTTGGATGACCAAGTACCCAATCCAGTCCAATATTATTTTTTTTTAGTGTCAAAATTTTAATATATATATATATATATATATATATATATATATTATAGCAAAACCATTTGTAAAAACTATACACATTTAGCGAAATGAGTTTTGTCACCCGTTTTTCATTACCATGGAACATGTTATATAATAAGTTTTTAATACTATTATATATCCAAATCATGGTAATATATAAATATCTAATTTAGTTTTAACTAATAATTAAGTTGTATATTTAATTTTCAATTACTTTTATATGACAAAATATAAATATTCAAAAGGTAATGAATTAATCCTTAATTAATGTTTATGGTTTATTTTTTTTGTCCAAAGATTACTTGATAACATGAAGATAAAATTAAAATTTTTGAATATTTAAAAGTTTTCGAGATAGTTATGTGATTTATTATAGTGTTGTTTTTAGTTAGTTATAAATAGAAAATAGCTAAAAATATAGTGAAAAACTTTAGTATATAAATCAAATAAAAACAAAGTCAAACATATATTTTTTAATAAATAAATTGTATCTATTTATTTGATTTTTAATGAAATTTTCTTCAACAAAAGCGGAATACATGTGAAATACTACTACAGAGAAAATTAAAAATTAGTTAGAAAATCATACCAAAATTGAACTTGGAAGACTCAACACACTGTCTCCGCGGTTTCGGTCACAAAAAAAAAAAAAAAAATCAATTGTAACAAAATAATCGGGGCAAAAGAGGAACTGTATTAATAAGATTCAAATTGTGAAGAACTAAAAATTAGAAAAACAAAATAATTAATGGAATTGTTGTTATGTATGCACTTATGAGTTGGACACATAAATTTTTATTTTTTTTTCAAAAACTTCCATCTACTTTATCCATAGATAAACTTGCATTTTTTACAAACTATGAATGGACTTAATTTTTTTTTTATATATATAAATAGGTATACAAATGACAATAAAGAAGTGTTTTCTTTTTTCTTTTTTTTTTTAAATATGAACAAACTAAACTAGGTAAATATAAATAGTCAAATAAATGCATTAATTAAGAATTATTTTCAGCCTTAATTAGTTTGTATTTATTATCGCTATAAAAAATACTTGATAATTGTGAGATCAAATCAATATTATGAATATTCAAAATTTATTGAGTTTATTATAGCTAATTGTAATAGTAATTATTTGGAGTTAGTTTAGAATCAATTAAATAAGAAGAGTAAAACAAATAAGCTAATATGTGGCATTTTCTGGTTACTACTCACGAAATGGGGTTTTGCTTTAATATATAAATAGATTATAAAAATAGTTTTAATAGTGTATCTTATTATTGGCATCACTATTGGTTGTGTTATTTTTATATTTGTTAACTTAGAAATATAACTAATATGTTGGAAAGAAAAATAGTAAAAATTAGTGTGACTTTTATCGTATAAGATTAATATCTTCATTGTATTTTCTTGCAGCTTCATATATATTTGTAATTAGCTATTCAATGTCAACAGACATTATTCTTAAGTGATTATGTAATCGTAATACACTAAAAAATAATTTTAATAGTATGTCTTTTTATTAGCGTCACCATTAATTGGTTGTATTACTTTTTGTCTATTGAATTAGAATATCACTACTAGACTAGAAGGGAAAAAGATTGAAAATTAGGGTGACTTTTATAATAGTAGTTTACAAGAATGTCAAATAGATTATAATTGATTTTTTCCCAAATTTGAAATATAATGTTACATATATTTGATATGTTTTTTCTGTTTATCTTCCCTAATCAAAACTTTATCGTCTAAACAAATACATCTTATAAGAATTTATGTGTTAGGAGAAACTACTACCAAAATCTTCAATAGTTACAAGCTAATGATGCATTCATCGAAGAAAATAGAGCCATTAATTCATAACATACATCTTATAATCCGTGTCATCCAATGTGCATTATTTACATCTATGTTGCAAAATATTAATTTACTATTATTTTTATAAATTTAATCATAAATTAATTTTCTATTACAATAACAACTTACATATCTTTTATTTTTATATAAGTTGTACAGCTCTTAAAAGAGAGTAATTATATTTTAAAATACAATTTTATTCAATGAGACGTAAATATAGTGTTGGATTACATTATGATATGTGTAAAAGATTTATTGTATGTTATTTATATACTTAATTTTATAACTCCTATTTTTTAATTTTGCTTTCTTAATTTTATGTTCTTCTAACTTAAATTTTTGTGTAACACACGAGACAAAAGTATTATAGTATTGTTACTTTCTTTCGCTTACAATTATTGTTTTAATTATTAAAATATTTATATCATCAATTATATTATTTAATTTTTAAATTTTATATTACTTTTATTGTCGTGCGAATTTTTACACTAATTTATATGTAATTAAATATAGATCATGGTATTTGCGACGTAATACTACAAACGCGTCTTTGTTAAATAACCCAATCTTGAATTTGAATCTAAAAGGATTTTGGCAAGTGAACTCAGTGAGTTGGTCTTTTTTTAGGAATTCTAATCACCGCGGAACGTCGGAAGGATTAAATTTTCCTCGAAAGACGGCCCAAGATTTGGATCCCAGACCAAGGAGTTGTGCATGTGTGACACGTGTGCGAATTATAAGAAAATCCTTATCCACAATTTTTATAACTTAAGTAACGGTTTTTATCGAAAACAATAAGATTTGGGTGATTATAGGGAATTTTATAGTTATTTTTTGGGGTTCGTTTTTTTTATTTAAAAAATTTATATTAATATTATATTATATAAATATTTAAAATATAAAAAATAGTTTCCTTTAATTAAATACTAATGTTAATCCATTCATTATAGAGCCAGCCACGGCCACCGGCCACCGGCGGCGAATATGAAACCGCGGATACATAATACTACTTATTATAATTTATAATTCCTAAAAACGCAATTTGGCTCGTGTTCAACACCTTCCTCTCTTACTTGGATGATTTTGCCCGTGTTTTGGATAGACACTGACGCGGCTTTATTTTACTGGACGACAAAAACACACATCACCCTCGTTGTTTCACTCGATTTTGATTCTGTCCCCCATACTTTTACAATTTCCACCTTAACCCCTTATAGTTAAAACATTTTTATTCAGACTCTGAAAAGAATTTCAATCTCAAAATTTAAGGTTTTCAAAATCCTCTTCCAATTTCTTTATAATTTAGGTCTAGAATGTCTAAGATGAGTCAATTCTCAAATCCTAATCTAAATATAGTTAACATGTCAAAATGTAAAATTAGAGGGACGTTTTGCAAAAAAAAAATTTATTATTCAGTATGCATTATAGAGTGAATATTATAAGATATTAGATAATTAAAAAAAAAATTTTTTTTTACTTTTTAATCATATCAACTACTATTAAACTTAAATAAGTAAAATTTACTCTATTTTGTAATAGTATGAAATTAGATTAGATCTAAAGTAAATAAAAAAGAAAGATGTGGCATATACCCCTAAAAACTTGAAAGATTCTTCTCATCAAACACTAGGGACCATAAAGGGTCGGATAAGCTCGTAAAGATTGACTGACTCTCTCTTGTTGAGTCTTATGACTGCCTTTTTTTGCTAGAAAATTCAATAATCGACAAGTGACACGTCACCCACAAAATGACCACCACCGTGGATAAGGACTCCCCTTCCTACGTAACCATGACCCATACCAAACACCCCTCGCCAATCTTCTTTTCTGATCTCTATATATACCCAAGTTTTCTTCCATGCCATCTATTTCAATCCATAATTTTATTCAAAGACAAAGTAGCCTGCGAGTCGTACTACTATTCTTCCTTTTTTATATTGACTTCTTCTTTGAATTTATCCCTTAAATTATTCACTTATATCCTTGCCGTATCCAATCCGTTTTCTTATCTATTTCGTTGTTTTTTTCCAGACCCTTTTGGATAATCTACGTATAATCCCATCCACTTTTGCTTGATTCCATAAAAAAAAAAAAGATTTGTATTCATCAAAAAATGGCAACTTTTGTGGGTTGTGGCTCTTCTGCTTCATCTTCTTGGATTCAAGTGAAGAACTCATCGAAGAAAAAAGGGATCAAGAATGGAAATAATAACAAGTTCAAGGTCTCTTGTGTTTATTCTTCTGTGGCTGATCCATATAAGACTCTGAGAATTCATCCTGGTGCCTCTGAATCTGAGGTCAAGAAAGCTTTCAGGCAACTTGCCCTTCAGGTAGACAGATGTCCCTTTTTTTTTTTCCTCCCAAGTTTCCGAATTTTTGCTTTCTTTTTTTTTTTTTTTTTTTTATGAAGACAAAGAAGTATTTCTTTTACCAAAATTTCCATTTATATACATGTGTTTTTCAATAAAAATCTATAGAGCCTCTATTTTAGACAGTTTGCCTTTTTTTCTTGTTCTGCATTCAATCTGGATTCTGGTCTTCTTGATGTTCATTCCCTAATTGGAAATTTCATTGTGAATTATTTCCTGTTAATCCTTAATCAATTAATATATTTGTGTTCAATCCAATTTCAGTATCATCCAGACGTCTGCAAAGGAAGCAATTGTGGGGTCCAATTTCACCAAATTAATGAAGCATATGATGTAAGTTGTCGTGTTAATTAATCTCTTTTGCTGCCATATCTCCATCAGCTATCTCTGTTTTTACAATTTTTTTTTTTTTTTTTTTTTGACAATGTTACCTTAAAACATGCCTCTTTAAGTATTGGGTTGAGTTGATCTTAAGATTATAAAAAATATACTTGGTAAAGTGAAAATGATATCAAACCCAACATCTTTTAGTACTTCTGAAGCAATTTGGTTAATTATCTGACAATTATTTGATCCAAGTTGAGCCATAGATGCATGATTGACCTTAAATTGGTGCATTCAAAGAAAGATGCCAAATTTGTAATCTATTTTATTAATAATATATGGACCCTTGACAATAATAGAGAACAAGTCCTTTTCAGTCTCAATCAAATTGATGCCAATTACATCACGCATTGTTCATGAACCTTTTTTTTAATACATCTATCTGAATAGAGAGTATGCACTAATACTTTTTAAACAACTTTCTTTATTATCTGTCTTAATCAAGTACTACTAAAGTAACAATTTCAAGAATTTCAAATGGTTTGGAATCTTTGTATTAACATAATAAATAAAAGCCAAAAATGTATAATCTAACAAAATGGTCTTTGATAATTTAGGTGGTTTTTTTTTTTTTTCCCCTTGGTATTTTGCAGACTGTGATGACAGTAATTTGAGGGAAGAAGAATCAGCTCCACAAGAAATGGAGAGGTATGGTGGAGGAATAGATGATTCTTTCAGAGGGATGAACGATCCAGATTGGGACTTGTGGGAAGAATGGATGGGATGGGAAGGAGCTGGAATTCGCGACTACACTTCTCATATCAATCCTTACATATAATAATCTGTTTTTACTTCATAATTCAAATCTTTGGAGAAACCCACATCTGAATGAAGATGGTTGAGGTTGATGTATATATTGTTGGGTCTTATTGTAAATAATCTCTTGCAACTTATTAATTGTATCGACCTCTTTCGGGTAATACTTGTGTATTTTTCAGTTAATGAATAATTTAAGCTTCTTTATAAGAATTAGTAAAACAAATAAAGTAAAAAGAGTAATCGATTAATATTTAATCACAAAGAACCAACTTATTCAAGAAAGTGAAGTTCTTCCACATGAGAAAATAAAGAGGACGAGAGTTTAAACTAGAATGTGGGAAAGCATATCTTAAAGAATTTTAACTGTTAGCCCAAAAAAAAAAAAAAAAAAAAGGTTTACTATACCGTCTAATTTGCAATAAAGAGAGAGAAGAAGTAAATCTAAAACGTGCCAAATTGCATAGATTCACGTTCCAAAACACATCATCAAAATTTATGCATCCAATACAAGTATTCAGATTTAATTTTATTCGTGTAATTGCTTGTGAATAGTCATTATTCGGTGTATTATATTCATAATAAGTAACTTTATAATTTTGTAATGTGAAATATATGGCGGATAAAATAATAACTGAAGACCATGTTAATATCATCTATGAAAATAATTATTTTGGGAAAATAAACTATCCAAATAGAATCTTAATTTTTCAAGAAAGAATTCTTTACATTTTTCGGATAAAAAGAAAATGCTCTCAAATTGGGATCCTGGGTACTATCTTGGATCCTTTTAAATGTTGTATGATTTGATCGTACATAAAATTATATGATCGTTAGTCTTTTTTGAAAATGCTCAAAAAAAAAAAAAAAAAAACTTTTATTTGTTTTAAAAACTAATATTTGATGGAAACTTATGCAAATAAATGCAAAAATATAAAATTCATCACAAATAAATTTTTTTAACTTAAATTTATTGTATTGGATGTTATATACTCAAAATATAAAAAATTCTACGTTAGTGTAAATGTAATACTGCCTTTCAATTAAAATTTAAAAAAATAATATAAATAATTTAAACTCATGAAATATAACATTTGAATAAAAAATTATCAAAATACAAGTTTAATCAAGTAAATATAAATATAAATTATAAAATTTTAGTTGTTCAATTAATATTTATCTATAATAGCAATACTACTTTTAAAATCGAAATTGAATTTATAAATTTGAATTGTAGAATTTTAAAATTGTAAGGATAGAATTCGAATTTACGAATGACATTAATTACTAGTACCATACCATATCCCTTTTTTTTTTTTTTGGCTAGGATAGTACTATACCATACATACAAGTAGTCTAGTAATGATTTAATAACCTACAATAATAACATTGGTTAGAAAAAATTAACAACAAAATCAAATTACTCAATTATTGCACTTTTACTTTTATGAAACAAACTTATGATTGCATTCGTGAGAAACACCTAGATTATTAGTTTTCTGAAAAGCTGACTAGAAAAGGATCCAAAGGTTACGACGTCGTTTAGTTGGATCAATTCCGAAGACGAAAAGGCCCATCAATCGACAAATTTGCAGCCTCTGTTTGTTTTTTTCTGACTAGAATGATTCGGAATCTAATACTACAGTAAGTACTCATTTGGTTAAACGTCTGTGTAATGATTGTATGATTTTGAACTCTGTGTGTGTATTATAGCACTTGGAGTAATTGAATGGAGGAGGAAAGAGAATAATAGTGCGAAGAAAAAGGGTGCCACCTTTTTATTGGAGCAGGATGATTAACAGTTTTTCTTTAAAAAAAAAAAGAAAAGAAAAGCATCCAAGCTTAATTAATAGTTTCATGTGTTTCTTTTGTGGGATTTTGGGTTTGGGATTTGGCTTTTCATGTCTTGTTTTGTGGGTTTGTGGGACCGTCATTGGTTCGGGGAAGTTCAGGGTGAAAATGGTGCGGGGAGGTTTTTTGTGTCGCATGGAAACGATGGGTTAAATTTGTAACATTGTTCTCCTAAATGAATGAGTTTACAGGATATTGTATGAAAGCATGTTCCACGCTAATATTCTTGTAGATATATTTAAGCATAAGACTGTGTCCTTGGTTATGCTATTGATTTCCTTTAGGTCATATATGGATCTAGATACTGGGAACCAAAATATATATATATAAGAACAAAGAAGAAAAAAAAAAAGCAATTTGCTAATTGTGTTTTTCAATTAGTAAAAGGAAATTAGGATTCAGAAGTTCCCAATTGTCGTTAAGACAACTGAAGGTGATCGACGTCGTGTACCCAAGTATTCAATCCTTACTTGAGACTTTCATAGTTGCAAACTAACACGAGCTTAACAGTTAACTATGAGCAAAGTTTTCAAAGTAGCTATTTCTGCAATGAAGCATCGTGTCCAGTTGAGTCTGATCCATGCAAGATGCATGGGTTGGATACTAAAATGATGAATTTAGCATGAACTTGTTATTTAGCAGTTTGTACCCTGTGATTTTTCTGTTTCTTTTCAACTTTCATTTTGTGGAGTTATATCTTTACTTCTTTTTCTTCTTTCACGTCAGAATTAGAAGCACTTAATGGTTGACCTTAAAGAACGCCTGTTACCGCCCAGACCTGCATCAGCAGCAAATGTTAGAGATCTCTCTTATAGACGGCCCTCTGCTTCTGGACGTCAACCATTTCAAAGTGTTGATGTTCTTGGCCTCAAAAAGCGTGGCCAAGGCCTTCGATCATGGATCCGTGTTGATTCATCTGGGAACTCGCAAGTTATTGAGGTTGATAAGTTCAGTATAATGCGTCGTTGTGATCTTCCTGCCCGTGATTTGCGTCTCTTAGATCCATTATTTGTTTACCCATCCACAATTCTGGGAAGAGAGAAGGCCATAGTTGTGAATCTTGAGCAAATTCGGTGTATCATAACTGCCGATGAGGTGCTGATTTTGAATTCTCTTGATAGCTATGTACTGCAGTATGTAGTGGAGCTGCAACGGCGGCTGCAAGCTGCTGGGGTAGGTGAGGTTTGGCAGTCTGAAAGTGGTGACTTGAACAGGAGGGGAAGGAATTTTGACCATTTGTTTGGAAATACATCACCTGATTATTTGCCATTTGAGTTTTGGGCTCTTGAAGTTGCTTTGGAAGCCGCTTGTACTTTTTTGCATCTAAGTGATTCTCAGGTACGTAGAGAAACCACCACAATATGGTTGGACAAAGTCTGAGATTATCAGTAGTTGGATTTTACTGTAAATTATGAAATGATTGAATAAAGATGTTTAATTAACAGATTCATGGAATTTAGTCTCTGGGAAAAATTGTCTTCTTGGAACATATGACTTTAGGCACAATCAGATGCCAGAACCAGCACGTTATATTAAGTAATATGTTAAGTGGGAGTTAATCTCCAGGAAAACATACTTTTGAACAGAATATTTAACACAATATGATGCTAAAACCTATACCATATCAAGTAAAATAGTACGGTCAATGATTACTTCTCAAATACATATTTGTTGTATGTCTTGGGAAAAAATCTATTTGCCCTGCCTGATATTCAGTGGTTCTCATTTGATTTGATCTTGTCTTAATTGTAACAGTCATGAAAATAGAAATTTTCCAAACTTGTTGATTTAGATTTGAAAGAAGGAATTTTGATGCTATTCTCTATTTGGTAGGATCTTGTTGTAAGTGCAGTGTGGTAATGCATAATTTGTCTATTGCTTGCTTTGTTTGTTCTGGTTCTCTAGGACATACCAGTCCATTTATTCCTTAACTGAATAACGTTGTACCAGATGCATTTTCTGGGATTTGACGCACAAGTCCACCTCTGAGACCCTAATTAACTAATCCTCTTGAGCTTTCAATTGCCTCTCAAGTACTTTCCTCTTGGATTTGCCTTTCTCAAACTTCATAGCTTGAAGGAAAGTGCAGACAAGGTACCAGAGGGGCCAAACTAAGGGCAGTGAAAAGGTCATTAAATTTCGCTAGTTATTATTTTCTTCCACCTCCTAAAATGTATCTTTTAGCTAGCACTTGTCTCAAGTTCCCAACCTTCAGTGAGTTGCCAAAGTCTTTCATCTACAATCACGTCGAAAGTTTGTGTCATCACAAATGAGGCTAAGTTAGCAATTGGGTAGTGGAGTTTTTGTTTTGTACTAGTGATTGTGGAACTTATCAAATAAATTGGGTTCAAGCATACTGTAGGCTGCTGCAGGGAGTGACATGCTGGGAAAATGGAGAGTAGGGAGTTCACTAGCGAGACATAAACAAAGGGAGTGTGATTATTGTCTTCTCTAAGACTGAAATAATCAAAGATACCCTTGTTGAAATACCACTGCACTCATTTTGTTTGCTGATCATGCCTTCTTTAGAAGCATTAGGTAGTAATTTGTGGTTGGAAAAACTTTTATTATAATAGGCAGCAGAATTAGAGATTGAAGCATACCCAGTTTTGGATGAGCTTACATCAAAGATTAGTACCTTAAATTTGGAACGAGTTCGTCGATTAAAAAGCCGACTTGTAGCATTGACCCGGAGAGTTCAGAAGGTATTGTGCTTATTATACTCTTGCTCTCACGTTAAACTACATGCTTCCCATTTCTGATATATTCTCTGTTTTCCTTTTCTACCATTATTCGTCTAGGTTAGAGATGAGATAGAGCAGCTAATGGATGATGACGGAGATTGCATGGCTGAAATGTACCTCACGGAGAAGAAAAGACGGATGGAGTCGTCCTTTTATGGTGACCAATCTCTGATTGGATATAGGTCAACTGATGGTGCACAGTCTATTTCTGCTCCAGTCTCCCCTGTTGCTTCACCCCCTGATTCCAGAAAGCTGGAAAAGAGTTTGAGCATAGCGAGAAGCAGACATGAGAGTGTCAGGAGTTCAGAAAGTGCAACTGAGCGTATAGAAGAGCTGGAAATGTTGTTGGAAGCTTACTTTGTTGTTATTGACAGCACTCTGAACAAGTTGACATCGGTAATTCTTTAGTCATAAATACTTATGCTGGCTTCTAATTATCTTTTAGTTTTCGTGCTAGAGACATAAACAGTCATGGATAATTATGAGATGAGATCCTTCCGAATGCACTAAGAGAATGCCTAGAATTATTATTTATTCTCTTTCGTTTTCTTAATTGAAGAAATAATTGGAAAATAAAACAGCAAGTACAAAAATGAGTAATAACCCCCAGTATAGACTGGTACGATTCAATTCAACATTTTGTTCGTTAGGCAAAAGCAGTTGATTCAATTGTTTTGTTTAATTAATTTCAGCTGAAGGAATATATTGATGATACAGAAGATTTCATTAATATTCAGCTGGTATGTCTCCTCCTTTCTAGTAAAGATACGAAAGAACTATTTTTTAAGCTCAGTGGCACACTGATATGATAGTATGTTAAATTGATATGGAACCCATATAAACTTTGCATAATTGGTTAATTGGTTCTGTGGTTATCCCTTAAGGGCTTGAGTGAAATATAACAGTTTGGTCAACATGTACCATGTGTATCTTGGAACACACCAGAACTCGTCTTTGACATAAACATGTACGTCATTTACACAACAAAATTAGAGTGGCAAACGGTTTGATTAGTTACAGCTAGGCAGTCTTTGCATATGCTTAATACATGTGAGCATGGTCTAATATATGCAATGTAGTATAATATATGCAATTTAGTATTTTTCCATCATGATTAAAGTGATAATTGCTTTTTCCAGTTGAATTTTCTGTCCATTTGCATTATACTATCTGAAGGGATCAAGTACTCTATTCATATAAACCATCACAAGGCTTTCATCGATGATGTTCTGCATTATGAGCACCTGTTGAAATTCTATTCTGCAACTTATCTGAAGGCACAGAAAGGTCCACTTTGCATGATGTACAATTACTGCACGATAATACAAGTATTAGACTTCAACTGTTTGCATATTTAGGTAAGGTCAGTAAGTCTGAGTCTCTCATAGGACCGTTTTGGCTTTAGAAGCAACTGGAAGAGTGTCATTACTTGTTCATGTTATTCTTCTTGATCTAAATTTTCTGTCCACAAGCATAAACAGAGGTAAAAACTAATTGAATCTCTCTATGCAGGATAACGTCCGGAACCAGCTTATACAATTTGAATTGGTACTTACAACTGCCACATTTGTTGTTGCTATCTTTGGTGTGGTAGCTGGAATATTTGGTATAGAACTTTGATGTACCATTGTTTGATGATCCGAATGCATTCACGTGGGTCCTTATAATCACTGGAGTATGCGGAGTTATCATATTCTGTTCATTTTGTTGGTTCTTCAAGTACAAAAAGCTGATGCCGCTGTGAGAAAATCTCAAAGCATGCTATCAAGCAATCTTTGGTCATTATTTTTTGTAAGAGTTTCTAATGTATGTCATAAAACCGGGAAATATAGCAAAAAGAACAAGCTAGCTCGATTCTTATACTGATTGATTTATTTATTTACGTTTCTTAAATACTTGTATTGTACTTTTTTGGTGGAAAAGGAGGAGGAGGAGGAGGTTTCGAGGCCAAAGCAAAGATCATTTCATGACCTATCGAGTCCTAATTGTAGAAATCACAGTTCCCTATAACTAAATTCTCAAAAGAGATGTTGATTTTTCCACTTCGACACACTCTTCTCCATGCTGACTAAACAAATCAACCCCAAACTCTACCTCAAGCCTTGGAGCTACCGAGGGGTGAGCTCAATCTAACCCGATGTTCAGGGCACGGGAACTTGATCTGTGTATGCGCTCTTTCCTTTTACCCATACTGTAAAAGAATGGTAATTCACCTATTGGTGTACTGCTGTCCTCAACAGACAACCGAGACAAATCCAATCAGCTTGCTACCCACTCTCTTTGCTTAAAACTAAACTCTGGTCTTAGTTGATATTAATTGGTACCTTAGCTTTATTTTTTGTTCGCTTACTCTCAACCTCTTTGATTGGTAGACAGACGCATATCATACTTGTTAAACTTTGTAATGCCTAGTACCCTATGTGATCATTAGTGAGATGCTTTTGAAAATTCCCAAGAAGGCAGTTACTTAATCGGGAAAAATACTCATCTTTTGATTAATAATAAATTAAAAGAGTTCCAATATTAGGAAAGAGATAAGGGAAAAATTGGTAAAAAAAATAATTAATCTAAGGGTAAAATTAGTAAAAAAATAATTAATCTTCATTAATTTTTATAGTGGCATACTCAAAATGAAATAAAAAGTTTTTGTTAAAATGACACTTAAAAAAGAAAGGAGGTAGTATAGAATTCAAGCATTTTTTTTTTAAATTTTTTATCTCAACCCTAGCATTTCTAGTGGTGATATATAGAATGGCAGTAGCGATTCGCTCTGGATACGACAAAATGGAAGCAAACACATCTCCTACTGTTTTGGGGGTCTTCTGTCAGCCATACCCAACTCCAATTCTCCATGACAAGATGGCACCGAATGATAAGGTTTTTAGTACTCGATTCCATGAAACCTCCCCTGAAGGCAAGAATCTCAAGGATGGAACACGAGTGTGAAGTTTGATCCAGCACTGAACTTCCTTGAAGGGTTTTTCGTTGTGGGTTTCTCTTGTGGTTTCCTTCTCTGTCTGAGTCGATCGAGTCCATGACAAAATATGGATTACGTGATATGTAATCCTATCACAAAGGAATTCCAAGATCCTTCCGCAACTCATCAGGCCAAAGGCTGAAGTTCAGTGCTACTGTATTATTTCCAAACAACAGGGACAAAGAAGAGGAGGATGTTCTCTGCCTTCCTAGGATAATCTTGATTTTAAAGTTGCGAGGGCGGGATCTGCTTATCCTAGAGAGATGAGGCATACCTTAGAGATTGAGATTTATTCTTCATCTAGGAAGAGTTGGCTCGTGAATTCTATTGTTCTTGATGTTCCGATTCAGTTGGATGTTCCTTGGAGATCAGCCTTTGCTATAGGGGATGTCACATTCTGGACGATTTTTTTCCATACTCCAAAACCAAAAAATTCACACTACTTTGCTGGTTCAAAAATGTTGACCGGACTTCTCGCACATGATTGTACTGAATCATCATCAGGGGTTGCGGCTAAACTTATCAAGCTTCCTCCGAATGATGTGATAGATTTTTTTGGAATTGCTTACAGCAAGTGTCTTGGTTCTTGCGATGGGAAAGTTGTGTGCTCTCGGTGTGATCATGACTTCATGCAAATATGGCTCCTCAACGACTTTAGAACATCTATCTAATCAACACGAGTGGATGATGATTCATAGATGCCTTGGTTCTTTGGAAGTCCTTAAGGAAGTTTTGGCATCATTTGAACCAACTTTGATCAGGTCTTGAGTGACCCGAATGATACTCCTGGTTTTCGAAAAATTGGTGTCAACTGCTGTCACTTGAAATTTTTTTTCCAAGCCTTATATAGGGAAGGTATGCTCACTCTACTTCCAGGGTGGTCGGTGAGTTAGGCCACCATGTGGGCTGAGCAACCCGTGGGCATTATATGTCTATGAATGGTTGTTTATTATACTATCTTTGGTATCATTGGACTTATTAAACTAGTAAAGGAGTGGGAAATGCTATTGAATTCCAATGTTAAAATATCGATATGGCTCTTCCCCGGGATACAATACTGGACAAACGGCCCTGTCACGAGTTATAATAGTGATCGCAGTATGATATCTGGAGCTACGTTTAACCGACATATAGCCCTACCACTGGTAAGAATAGTGGGTTACGGCCGGCAAAATCTAGATACAATACCCTATGTGATCATTAGTGAGATGCTTTCAAAAATTTTCAAGAAAGCAGCTACTTAACCGGGAAAAAATACTCATCTTTTGATTAATAATAAATTAAAAGAGTCCCAACATTAGGAAATAGATAAGGGTAAAATTAGGAAAAAAGAATAATTTTTATAGTGACACTTAAAATGAAATAAAAAGTTTTTGTTAAAATGACACTTAAAAAAGAAAGGATGTAGTATAGAATTCAAGCATTTTTTTTTATCTCAACCCTAGTATTTCTACTGGTGATATATAGAATGGCAGTAGCGATTAGCTCTGGATACGACAAAATGGAAGCAAACACATCTCCTACTGTTTTGGGGGTCTTCTGTCAGCCATACCCAACTCCAATTCTCCATGACAAGATGGCACTGAATGATAAGGTTTTTAGTACTCGATTCCATGAAACCTTCCCTGAAGGCAAGAATCTCAAGGATGGAACATGAGGTGTGAAGTTTGATCCAGCAATGAACTTTCTTGATCTCTAAGGGTTTTTCGTTGTGGGTTTCTCTTGTGGTTTCTTTCTCTGTCTGAGTCGATCGAGTCGATGACAAAATATGGATTACGTGATATGTAATCCTATCACAAAGGAATTCCTTATCCTTCCGTAGCCTCATCAGGCCAACGCTGGAGTTGTTGTGGCACTGATTATTTCCAAACAACAGGGACAAAGAAGAGGAGGAGATTCTCTGCCTTATAGGATAATCTTGATTTTAAAGTTGCGAGGGCGGGATTTGCTAATCCTAGAGAGATGAGGCGTACCTTAGAGATTGAGATTTATTCTTCATCTAGGAAGAGTTGGCTCGTGAATTCTATTGTTCTTGATGTTCCGGTTCAGTTGGATGTTCCTTGGAGATCGGCCTTTGTTATGGGGGATGTCACATTCTGGACGGTTGTTTTCCATACTCCAAACCCAAAAAATTCACACTACTTTGCTGGTTCAAAAATGTTGACCGGACTTCTCGCACATGACTGTACTGAATCAAGCATCATCAGGGATGGCTGCTAAACTTATCAAGCCTCCTCCGAATGATGTGATAGATTTTTCTGGAATTGCTTACAGCAAGTGTCTTGGTTCTTGCGATGGGAAAGTTGTGTGCTCTTGGTGTGATCATGACTTCATGCAAATATGCCTCCTCAACGACTTTAGAACTTCTAATCAACACGAGTGGATGATGATTCACAGCATCCATTTAGTTGATATTTCTATTAATCCCCCATAGTTTAGAGCTTATATTGGGTTGGATGATTATGGGAATGCAGATCCTAAAATGATTGCTTTCCACTCACAGGATTTGCAATGGATTTTAATCTCTTTCTCCGATCAGGCATTTTGGTACCATCTTGGAAGTTCTAAGGCCTATACGTTGGTGTTAGCCCCTTTGGCATGATTTCACCCATCGGCAAGGCTGCGTGCATGCCTGGCCCAACTGGCTTGCACGTCGGCTAGGCAGACTATCCAGCGGAAAGGCAGTGTGTGAGATTGGCAAACTAATTGGAGGTGGGCCAACTTGAACCGTTTGCGTGCTAAGTGTTCCTAAACTATGCCTTGGTACTTTGGAAGTCCTTAGGGAAGTTTTGGCATCATTTGAACCAACTTTGATTGGGTTTTGAGTAACCCGTATGATACTCCAGGTTTTTAGAAAATTGGTGTCCGCTACTGTCAATTGGGATTTTTTTTCCAAGCCTTATATAGGGAAGGTATGCTCACTCTACTTCCCGGGTGGCCGGTGGGTTAGGCCACCATGTGGGCTGAGCAACTCGCGGGCATTATATGTTTGTGAATGGTTGTTTATTATGCTATATTTCGTATCATTGGACTCATTAAACTAGTAAAGGAATGGGAAAGGCTATTGAATTACAATGTTAAAATATCGATATGGCTCTTCCACAGGATACAATACCAGACAAACGGCTCTGTCACGGGTTATAACAGTGACCGTAGTATGATATCCGGAGCTGCATTTAACCGACATACGGCCCTACCACGGGTAAGAATTAGGGGTTTTTTAGTCAGTAAACGAACCGAGCTGCTCACGAGCAGCTCGCGAGCAGCTCGGTCAAAAACTCGACTCGAGCTCGGGTTGACCGAGCTCGAGTCGAGCCTGCTCGAGTTAGAAACTCTTGACGAGCCGATCTCGAGCATATGTATAATATGCTCGAGTGCTCGTCGAGCTTTTCGAGCATTATATAATTTTTTTTTAAATTTTTTTATTATATGTAAAATTACTAAAATATCCATACTTTTTAAAAAAATTACATATTTTACCTACAAAAAGTCGAACTACTCGAGTTCGAGCTCGAATTCGAGCTCGTTTTACTTATTTTCGAGCGAGCTCGAATCGAGCTCGAACTATGTCAAAATTTTCGAACTCAAGCTCGAGCTCGAGTATCAGAAAAAATTTCGAGTTCGAGTTCGAGTAGGGCACTATTCGTGCTCGATTCGGCTCGTTTTCACCCCTAGTAAGAATAGTGGGTTACAGTCAGGAAACAAATACCCTATGTGATCATTAATGAGATGCTTGGAATCGAAAATTCCCAAGAAGGCAATTACTTAACCGGGAAAAATTCTCATCTTTTGATTAATAATAAATTAAAAGAGTCCCAACAGTAGGAAAGAGATAAGGGTAAAATTGGTAAAAAAAAATAATTAATCTAAGGGTAAAATTAGTAAAAAAATAATTAATCTTCATTAAATTTTTATAGTGACACTCAAAATGAAATAAAAAGTTTTTCTTAAAATGACACTCAAAAAAGAAAGGAGGTAGTATAGAATTCAAGAATTATTTTTTTTTTAATTTTTCAACCCTAGCATTTCTACTGGTGATATATAGAATGGCAGTAGCAATTCGCTCTAGATACGACAAAATGGAAGCAAACACATCTCCTACTGTTTTGGGGGTCTTCTGTCAGCCATACCCAACTCCAATTTTCCATAACAAGATGGCACTGAATGATAAGGTTTTTAGCACTCGATTCCATGAAACCTCCCCTGAAGGCAAGCATCTCAAAGATGGAACAGGGGGTGTGAAGTTTGATCCAGCATCTCACTGAACTTTCTTGATCAAGGGTTTTTCGTTGTGGGTTCCTCTTGTGATTTCCTTCTCTGTTTGAGTCGATCGAGTCGATGACAAAATATGGATTACGTGATATGTAATCCTATCACAAAGGAATTCCAAATCCTTCCGTAGCCTCATCAGGCCAACGCTGGAGTTGTTGTGGCACTGATTATTTCCAAACAACAGGGACAAAGAAGAGGAGGAGATTCTCTGCCTCCCTAGGATAATCTTGATTTTAAAGTTGCGAGGGCGGGATCTGCTCATCCTAAGGAGATGAGGCGTACCTTAGAGATTGAGATTTACTCTTCATCTAGGAAGAGTTGGATCGTGAATTCTATTGTTCTTGATGTTCCGGTTCAGTTGGATGTTCCTTGGAGATCAGCCTTTGTTATGGGGGATGTCACATTCTGGACGGTTGTTTTCCATACTCTACAACCAAAAAATTCACACTGCTTTTCTGGTTCAAAAATGTTGATCGGACTTCTCGCACATGATGAGACAATGTATTGAATCATCATCAGGGATTGCTGCTAAACTTATCAAGCCTCATCCGGATGATGTGATAGATTTTTTTGGAATTGCTTACAGCTAGTGTTTTGGTTCTTGCGATGGGAAAGTTGTGTGCTCTCGGTGTGATCATGACTTCAAGCAAATATGGCTCCTCAATGACTTTAAAACATCTAATCAACACGAGTGGATGATGATTCACAACATCCATTTCGTTGATATTTCTATTAATCCCCCAGAGTTTAGAGCTTATATTGGGTTGGATGATTATGGGAATGTAGATCGTAAAATGATTGCTTTCCACCCACAGGATTTGCAATAGATTTTAATCTCTTTCTCTGATCAGTCATTTTGGTACCACATTGGAAGTTCTAAGGCCTATATGGTTGGTGTTATCCCCCTTGGCATGATTTCACTCATCGGCAAGGCTGTGTGCATGCCTGGCTCAACTGGCTTGCACGTCGGCTAGGCAGACTGCCCAGCGACAAGGCAGTGTGCGAGATCTGACAAACGGAGGTGGGCCGACTTTAACTGTTTGCGTGCTAAGTGTTCCTAAACTATGCCTTGGTTCTTTGGAAGTCCTTAGGGAAGGTTTGGCATCATTTGAACCAACTTTCATTGGGTCTTGAGTGACCCGTATGATACTCCAGGTTTTTAGAAAATTGGTGTCCGCTGCTGTCACTTGGGATTTTTTTCCAAACCTTATATAGGGAAGGTATGCTCACTCTACTTCCCGAGTGGCCGGTGGGTTAGGCCACCATGTGGGCTGAGCAACTCGTGGGCATTATATGTTTGTGAATGGTTTTTTATTGTGCTATATTTGATATCATTGGACTCATTAAACTAGTAAAGGAATGGGAAAGGCTATTGAATTACAATGTTAAAATATCGATATAGCTCTTCCACGGGATACAATACCGGACAAACTGCTCTTTCACGGGTTATAACAGTGACCGTAGTATGATATCCGGAGTTACGTTTAACCGACATATGGCCCTACCACGGGTAATGTGTATAGAAGCATAATGGGTTACGGTCAGGAAACAAATACCTTATGTGATCATTAGTGAGATGCTTTTGAAAATTTCCAAGAAGGTAGCTACTTAACCGGGAAAAAATACTCATCTTTATTAATAATAAATTAAAAGAGTCCCAACATTAGGAAAGAGATAAGGATAAAATTAGTATAAAAAAAAATTAATCTAAGGGTAAAGTTAGTAAAAAAATAATTAATCTTCATTAAATTTTATAGTGACACTTAAAATGAAATAAAAAGTTCTTGTTAAAATGACACTTGAAAAAGAAATGAGGAAGTATAGAATTCTAGCATTTTTTTTAAAATTTTTTATCTCAACCCAAGCATTTCTACTGGTGATATATAGAATGGCAGTTGCGATTCGCTCTGGATACGACAAATAGAAGCAAATACATCTCCTCCTATTTTGGGGGTGTTCTGTCAGCCATACCCAAATCCAATTCTCCATGACAAGATGGCACTGAATGATAAGGTTTTTAGTACTCGATTCCAAATCTAATTGAAACCTCCCCTGAAGGCAAGAATCTCAAGGATGGAACACGGGGTGTGAAGTTTGATCCAGCACTGAACTTTCTTGATCAATGATTTTTCGTTGTGGGTTCCTTTTGTGGTTTCTTTCTCTGTCTGAGTCTATCGAGTCGATCACAAAATATGGATTACGTGATATGTAATCCTATCACATAGGAATTCCAAATCCTTCCGCAGCCTCATCAGGCCAACGCTGGAGTTGCTGTGGCACTAATTATTTCCAAACAACAGGGACAAAGAGGAGGAGGAGATTCTCTGCCTTCCTTGGATAATCTTGATTTTAAAGTTGCGAGGGCGAGATCTGTTCATCTTAGGGAGATGAGGCGTACCTTAGAGATTGAGATTTATTCTTCATCTAGGAAGAGTTGGCTGGTGAATTCTATTGTTCTTGATGTTACGGTCCAGTTGGATGCTTCTTGGAGATCAGCCTTTGCTATAGGGGATGTCACATTCTGGACGGTTGTTTTCTATACTCCACAACCAAAAAATTCACACTGCTTTTCTGGTTCAAAAATGTTGACCGGACTTCTCGCATATGATTGTACTGAATCGTCATCAGGGGTTCTGCTAAACTTATCAAGCCGCCTCCGGATGATGTGATAGATTTTTCTAGAATTGCTTACAGCCAGTGTTTTGGTTTTTGCGATGGGCAAGTTGTGTGCTCTCGGTGTGATCATGACTTCATGCAAATATGGCTCCTCAAAGACTTTAGAACATCTAATCAACACGAGTGGATGATGATTCACAACATTCATTTCGTTGATATTTCTATTAATCCCCCAGAGTTTAGAGCTTATATTGGGTTGGATGATTATGGGAATGCAGATCCTAAAATGATTGCTTTCCAGCCACAGGATTTGCAATGGATTTTAATCTCTTTTCTCCGATCAGGCATTTTGGTACCACATTGGAAGTTCTAAGGCCTATACAGTTTGTGTTAGCCCCCCTTGACATGATTTCACCCATCGGCAAGGCTGCGTGCATGCAGGCCGACTGGCCCAGCTGGCTTGCACGTCAACTTGGCAGACTGCCTAGCGACAAGGCAGTGTGCGAGATTGATAAACGGAGGTGGGCCGACTTGAACCGTTTGTGTGCTAAGTGTTCCTAAACTATGCCTTGGTGCTTTGGAAGTCCTTAGGGAAGTTTTGGCATCATTTGAACCAACTTTCATTGGGTTTTAAGTGACCCTTATGATACTCCTGGTTTTCAGAAAATTGGTGTCCGCTACTGTCACTTGGGATTTTTTTCCAAACCTTATATAGGGAAGTTATGCTCACTCTACTTCTCGGGTGGCCGGTGAGTTAGGCCACCATGTGGGCTAAGCAACCCGCGGGCATTGCTAGGAACCTTGCCCCATGTCCTATGAGTGTTAGGCATGGTCAAGTTGGTTTCGGGACGGATGTTGGCAAACGTTGGCATTCGGCAGCCCACGGGCACGAACGAGTTGGGAAATGTTGGCAGAGTTGCACGGGTGGCACGTGCATGAACCATTTGTTGGCTGAACAAATGTGGCATTGTGAGTTCCTTGGCTTCGGCTAGCTGCGTTGGCATCTTGGGAAGGTCCGTGCGAGGCGTGGACCATGTTCTTGAGGCTGGATATCCGCTGAGCATCCTCGGGTGGTTACTCGGGCGGTTACCAGGCATATCCAAAACATGGGAGCTGACTGGGTGGACAGCTTGGCTGCCACAAAGACCCACTACCCGTGCCCCTTGTTTAGTGCTGATTGTGGCCAACGGTTGGGTCTTGTCAACTGTCCCCTAGACCCATATATTTACCCGGTAGTCAGCAACCAAGGCAGAATATTAGAGGGAGACCTTGGCTTTGTGCTGCACACCGGGTGCTTGTGAAAATTCCCTGTTGTATGCTTTGTGCGGAAGTGATACAAAGGTTGGCCGTTTTGGGTTGTAATTGCTTGTGTGCTTTGTTTCCTTTCGTTTTTATTGTTGCCTATTGTGTTGTGTGGGATCATAAACGAGATTGGCTAACTAGCTAGTGTGCTAGGCTATCACAGACAACAACCCGTGTGCTATGTTCCGTTGCGCATTTCGGCAAGGTTTTGTGACAGTTGGCAAGGATATCGGTACTGCTAGAATGTATTTCGCGTATGAATGGCCGTGGCCCCTTGGATTGTATGGGGATGAAATTCTGTGAATTGACTCTTGGACCACCTAGTCTTTTTCGGAGGAGCGTGATTATTTTCACTTTTTTGTGTTTAAGACTGAAATAATCGAAGAGATCTAATATATTAAGCACAAGTTATTTATGTTATCTCTATCTTTTTTAATAATCGTAGTCGTAGACCTATTTATTATTCCATTGGTTTGAATTTGGTTTTACTAATGTTTATAGTATATGAATAGAGCCTGTCAGCTATTTTCTTGAATTGAATTTGGTTTTAGTTGTTATTTGAGTTGACTAGCCGTGGTTGGTTATAATCCCATGTATTAATCCTTAAAACATAGGTTCTTTTGTAACACCATTTTATTTTATTTTTAGCATGGTGCCTAAAAGTCTATTTCTTCAAAATTTACTTAGAAATCACAAAAATAACTTTTGCGCAGAAGAAACTAACAAAAGCTAAATCAAATGAATTAAACAGATGGTTTGTTTTTGGACATTAATTAGTTAAACCAACAACTTATCTTCCTTTTGACTCCATTTAATCAAACAATATAATTAGATTTTCAGTGAAATCTGTAAACATTTGTACATAATGAATTTACACAAACATTAATTACATGGTTTTGTAGGGTGTATTTTTTAAATTTACTAATGCTACAAGATTTTCAATAAAAAATAAAATAAAATTTTTGAATTATCTCATTAGACATCAAATTCTATTGAGGCTCATGGGCCATGGCACCCTACAACTAACCAGCCATCATGTTTTATTTGTATGTATCATGGACATCCAACTGAAGCCCATTAACTAACACAGCTTGTTATAAGCAATCGCGGAAAAGAAAAAAGAATAATTAATCAACAAAAGAAAAATAAAGAAAGAAGAAATAGTAATTAAAGAGCAAATGCCATGGAAATTTTTACGCGGACCTCTTGATCCAAAACACTTCACATCAACTCATATTACATTACTTGCTGATATGGAGTCTTTGAATAATTTATAATACTATACCATAAATTTGATCTATATAAGAATTTTCTCAAATGCCAAATGAGTAATGATGATAGGAACAACACAAAAGTTAACACACTTATTGTCTCAATTAACTAATCAACAAGTGATGTCTCTCTTCATTAATCCTCGAATTTGTTGTCTAATATATATACAATTTTTTAAAACCAAAAATTAGATTAAATTGAAGGGTTGATTATTGATGGGTATTACGAAAGACTGTATAAAGAGATCAGTTGTATATTTAAAACGACAATAATTATCCCATAAAATATTTTTGAAAATAAAATTGTTTCTGAATAATTTAAGTGCATAGCTTAAAGATCAAACCGAGTATTTTGTCATATTATATTATGAAAGTTTGAATGATGAAGTTGTCCAGAATGTAACTGCATCGGCATGCACTTCACTTGACAGAGAAATGAAAAAAAAAAAAAAGTCAGTTCACATTTATATATAAATCTATGATTATGATATGATTGATTTGTTTATTTCAGTTATTATACTCAACAATTAAAAATATATATATAAATCTCTTCATTAGATTATGAATTAATTTTTCATATATCGTCAGTATAAATTATTTTTATACTATTATTTAAATTTCAAATGTTGTTTCAAATACTCTTTAACTATACATGTCGAACCAAAAATGTTGCCATGGATTGAGGAATGATGGTGGTACTAGGGAAAATTATAACAATTTCGCCCTTATTAATGGGGAAATTTCTAGAAATATAATCTAATAAATTAAGTTAAATAATTAATTAATTTAACAACTTACTTGATTACTCAATTAATTAAATCACCTAATGCCCCTAATTGGTAACTCAGCAGCCTTATTATGGGCCAAATTATTTCCTAATTCCCTAATTAACTTACCTAGTTTCCGTAATTTAGAGCTTACCATCCTTATTAAAGGCATAATTTAGCTAATTCCCTAATTGAGAACTTACCATTATTGTAACTTATTCCTTAACTCTACTGATTTAGAATTTACCTAATTCTTATATTAACTTGCGATTCTTATTAATAAATTTATCTAATTCCCCAAATTGAGAATTTACCAAATTCTCCTAATTAACTTACCATTGTTGTTGAAGGCGAAATTGTATATAAAAGAAAAAAAGAAACTTCCCTTAACAAGGCAAAAAATAAAGGTTTTCTTTTTTTTATTTAAAAAAATATAATTGTTATAGTTTCTTTTAGAATTTTGCCTTTATTGAGAGTAATTATATTTTCTTTTAGAAAAACTTCAATTCAATTTCATAAAAATTCCGTAATTAATAGAAAAATTATCATTAACCATGTTAGTAAATCAATTTACTAATTGACATAACAAGTCACCTAATTAATGAATTTATTTATTGGTTCAACTAAGGAGGTGTTTGGTTCACACATTTACGGGAATCGGAATCGGAATGAGAATCATATACCCCACTATTGGTATGGGTTTATATCATTCCCCCTTACTTGTTTGGTTTAACATAGGAATGGGTTTCATTATGTTAATAAGTTACTCAACTTGAAACCCATGTCACAAATGGGGAATGAAAGTAGGTATTTTCTAACACTTTCATTCCCATAGAATGATTCCCATAGTGTTTAACCAAACACCATATATGGGTATCATTAACTTTGATTCTCATTCCCCCTCCCATATCCATAAACCAAACACCTCCTAATTCCTCTAATTAAAAACTTTTCATTCTTATTAAGGGAGAATTGTTACTTAATTAACTTACCTAATTCCCCCAATTCACAAATCACAATTTGTCATTCTTATTAAAGGCACGATTGTTACCAAATGTCCCGATTGAGAACTTACCTAATTCCCCTAGTTCTCCTGATTGAGAAAATACCATTCTTATTAATTAATTCATCCCTAATTGATTGTTTAATTAATTAATGCCTATATGCTGCAGATATTTTAGAAGCCCTTAATACGAGCGAATTATTGCTTTAAATAAAAAATATAATTCGTGGGCGAAATTCTGAAAAAAGGCCCATATGCTTTTCACAAGCCCAATTGAACACAAACCTATCCCTAGCAGCATTTTCAAACCTCAGAAAACTTAAAAGAAAGAATGGAGAGGCATTTAGCCCTAGCTTTACCCCAGAAATTTAAGCGCAGGGTTGATGATCCATCTGATGAGGCGGAGCACCAATCCAAACGAAGACTTGTCTCATCTGCATATGGACGAACGGTCTTTGGAGTGTTTTGTCAACCTTATCCAACCCCCATCCTTCATGATTGGATGCGGTTGAGTGATAAAATCTTTTCTCCACGTTTTTCTGCAACATCCAAGGAGGGTAAGCATCTCCAAGGGGGCCTGAAATCTGATCTTTCATTAAGTTTTCTGGATGAAAGTTTTGGTGCTGCTTGCAAAGGATTTTATGTGGTAGCCTCTTCGAGAGGCTACCTCGACTCTGTCTCAACAAATCCAATAGAAGCCAAAATACGGATTATGTCATATGTAATCCTATGACAAAGGAATTTGAGGTTCTTCCAAGGTCTCAACACGCTCATGTTGACGTCGCGATTGCTCTGATAATCGACAACGATACGACTGATTCTGTCACCTCTATTGATGAGTTGGAGTTTAAGGTTGCAAAGACTGCCCCTCCAAATCCTAGGGGGATGTGGTCGAATTTAATTATGGAAGTATATTCTTCATCAACAAAGGGCTGGTTGCAGAAAAATGTTGTTGCTGATGTTGCCTTCAGGTTGGATGTACCTTGGAGATCTGGATTTGCTATAGGAGATGCTTCTTTCTGGACTGTTGTTTTCAACGCACCGCCAAACCACCCTCATTGGGTGAAAGAGATCACTGGACTTGTCGTCTATAATTTTGACGAGGATGGTGGTGGTGCTAAATTGATCAAACCACCTACTCTTGGTGGGATCGGAGTAGAGTTTTCTGTTCCAACATAGTGAGTGAGTGTTTCGGGTCATGTAGAGGAAATGTTGTGTATTCGCGCTGTGACGAAAATGTTATGGAAGTGTGGCGTCTGACAGACTTCAAAGAGGTAGAGGAGGAATGGATTATGATACACACTGTCAACTTGGTTAACATTTCTATTTATCCACCTGAATTTAGATCATATATAGGCTTAGATGAGGTTGGAAATGTGAATCCCGAGCTGTTAGGGTTCTATAGCCTTGATTTCAACCTGGTTCTCATATCTTTCTCGGATCAAGCATTTTGGTATAATCTTGACACTAAAGAGGCATACACGGTTGATAAGGATGTTGGAACAGTGCGCACCTACTTTGTCTATGAAGCTCTCGCACTTGAGGGAAATCAGGGAAGTCAAGATTGACCCTGGATTTTCTGTTTTATGGTGGCTTTTCTGTTTCTGCTAGCTTTGCTTGTTAATAATTAGTTACATTTGGTTTAGTTGCGGCAGTTATATTTGGTTATCCTTCTATATGTGTATTCTGTTACGGATTATACTTTTTGTGGTGACTGTGTCTTTTTAATTATGTGATCTAAGCATATATCATTTAAAATGCTCATTCCTACCGTTGTCATCAATTGGTTACATAATTCACTTTGTACACTAGAATCCATCTACTACATTTGTATTTCACCTAACAAGATCCATCTATAGTGTTAATGAACTCCTCATCAACCTACAGTATCAGGGCATCTCATCTATTGGATCCCTGTTCAACCCACAATATCAGTATTATAAACAACATCTGATCTCTCGGATCCCCTTCACGAACAATTTATGGATTTTCTGTATATAAACTTGGTTCAAGTCTCTCACAAATAGCATCCACCAATCTCTCATCTATGTTGGCAAACAAAGGAACCTGCAAGTTTTCGTCTTCAGTTAGCAACATAAAGCCTACGTTGGGCAGCAATGAAGATTTTGAAGTAATACGAAAATGAGACAAAAAAGCCACTTGTGACACACGGTCAACAAAACAAATATGAAAAAAAGGAAGTATCTCAAGCTCATCTAAATCTAACCATACGCGGATGAATAGAATGAGTTATAAAAAATCTCTTCTGACCAAATTCAAATGGAGATATCTCTCCTGAGGTCTTTCGGCAGACCTGGACCAAGCTCTCTTCATTTACTCCCCTTGTTTCCATCCATTTGTATTGATCATGATGCCGACCGCTTTCCCTCAGCTCTATGGGGAAGCACTCCATGATGCATCCACAGCTCAAAGTCACGTCTTCAATTCTCATCTCCTCCAGACGAGACAAACTGTATACAAGGTTCTAAAATTTCTTGCCTGTCATTTTATAACATAATTACTTACTTGAGGATAAAAAATTATATAAACTTTGTAACATGACTTATTATGCTAATATGACACACAAACAGAAAGTAATCTGAACCAAGATGTTATTAGTCCGTATATGAAAAATGGGCTCAAGAGAAAAAGTAGTGAAAGCCCTGACACCCAATAAAGTCCTTAGAATGAAAAGGAACACATGTTTTATAGTAGTACAATAAAAAACTGCATTCGAAATCCCTTTAAAATCTGTTTCATGACGAACCTATTAACAGCGTTCATTCTCATCTATGGCATTTATTCTCATCCAATATGCCTGATGCCAGGCTACCCTGCCAATATTGTTGCTATTTCGTCGCCTCATCATGAATCTTAGTCCATAATTTGACACCCAAAACTACATTGCTGGTAACTTAGCTAATACAGTAATTTATTTAACTCCAGATTCGTTTTAAGCACAGATACTGCACAAAAAAATGTATCTTTATCGTATTAAGTCATTATAGAGATTTTCTGATTAACCAGCAGGGTTTGACAGACTGGTTCCATTGACATACTGCTCTGGTTAGCCGAAGAAAAAATCTGCATTAAATTTAACACGCACCTGCACGTTGCCAATTAGAAGAGGAAAAAGGATGAGCCCAGAAAACCTCTCCAGGATAAGTACTGGTTTCAAGCCCCTGACCTAGTATATTGGAAAAATTGAACCAATGATCAATATGATATCACTTGCGCATTGCTCAACACTTAAATCTTGTAATCAGACTGGAGAAACTATTGAATTTTATTTATCGTTCATTCATGGCTCTTTTTACTAATTATTTGGAACCCATCAGACATCATATGTTTTAGTGAAGCCTATTAAAAGGATGCGCGGATGCCCTCGCATATTCAACAATAATATACTTTTGCAAATTATGTGTGAGATTCAGTTTTTTGACCAGTTGCTTAAGGAATGAAAACCTCGCTGCCAATGAAATTCCAGTGCTTGTGTAAAATACTCGGAAATTCTCTCCTCCAGGTTTTGGTTTAAGCATGATAAAGAATGGGATTCCCTTTAATATCTCCCACAAGCTCAGAAATGCCAGACTCTAAAACAATATTTAACCATTGCTAAGTGTTGCTTTCCCCTCCCTTCTTTCTTGGGTGTGGAGACTTGAATCTTGTTTGGCTGAGTAATATAGATAGTATATCGAAGTTTCAAACAATTAGTAGCATCTTACCACAAATTTCGGTAGGCTCCACCATAAACAGTAAAAGTATTTGGAGATAAAATTCCGAGATTCAACAACTCCAGATGTTAAAGCATTTGCATATATCCCACAATTAAATGGTGAATATGCATCATTAATAGCACAATTGGGTTCAAGAACTGTCCGGCTGACGTTTTGCCTTTGTAATATTTATGTTGTTCTGCGTGCACAGTACAGAATTACACATGCCATTTTCTTGACAAGCTTTCTCCCAGCGCATGTATCTACTTGGTACCAAAAGGCCCCAGCTATCCGTAATATCAGAGTAGACCATCAATTTATTGGTATTGTAAAAGATCATTGTATCAACTGATATATTAGGCTTTCTTTGAGCACTAAGAAGCTGAGAGAGGATCTAGAGCAACTTAAGCCAATAAAAGTGTTCCATTATATAGTTCAGCAATTTTGTTTTTCAATTTTTGAGTACTGATGGTTCAGAAAACTTTGGAGCCATTACAGCAAGAATCTCAAATACACCATTATGAATTGAACAGTCACCCGTTATTATACCAGATACCACCAAGACCTTATTCAGTATGATTCAGGTCGGCAGATACTCCATTCAGACATAACGGAAAAAATAGCAAAGAATGCAAGAGTATATATGTCCTGATACCTAGCTGATTCATTCTAATTCCATTAGTATCTGTAGAGAAACTTACATGGCTAGAAAGCAAGAACTACACTAGATATAGTATACATCACCTACCCGTGCAGTTTCTGCAAGGATGCCCAATGCTTCCTTTTTTTTTTTCTTTTCAAGTCTGACATCAGTAGTGAAAACCTCAAAAACCTGGGGATATATTGGAGAAACACAATGATAACTAACGCTTTTTTGTGCCAAGACATCTAAACCCTTTGCTTTGTTAAGAAATCTCCACAACAATCTGCAGAAGACAAAGGACTAAATGAAAAATAAACTCGAGCACTTTCTTATAACATTAGTATGAAATAGAGAAACAAGTTTGCAACTACTCTTAACATACATTTTCTTCTTTAGAGGAGACATGAAACAAAGACAGATATGTGTATTTGTTAAAAGTTGCTAGATGTGGTCATGTAAAGATGGGATCCACCTAAAGAGCCAAAAAGCAAGTTAAGAAATGTAGTGCTGATATTCTTGGAGCTGTCTTCACACACTAAGTAGCAACTCCATTAGGATTATAATTTAAGATGTTACCCAAAACTGTGGCAGGGTAGCACAGAGAGAAGATCTACACCAAAATAACATGTATGTATCTAGTTGCTTTCTATTTGCTTAGGATCTATCACAAGTTCACCACGGCCAAAAATTCACGATGATAGTTCAATATAAGCTGTCCGGAATTGAAGAACCACTTGGATAAGGTAAAATGCATCTGTTACTACCCGAAGAGTTGCAATTGTGTGTGCTTAACTTTCAGCTATGTCAAGGCACATCTATTCAGTCTGGAAAACAGACAGGAAAACAGAAACGAAGGATCTATTGATACTGCAATCAGTGCACGAACTGACCAAAAGTGTATTCCAGAATAAGAGACTTGTCGTGAGGATCAAATATCTTTTTCTCAGAAACTTTGCGGTGTTCTGGGAACACTGCACGAGTGGCTCCAAATTTTAATGATTGGCCCAAGGTAATAATACCTTCAGATTCTCTTTTCATCCCTACCCTAAATGATTTTGATGGCTTGTTGGAAGGACGACCTGCAGCAGTGAATCCCTCTAAGCTAAATCTAAATCTAGTTTTTCCAGACGTATCACCTTTCAATGATAAACTAGAGTCCAAATCATCCAACCTACCACACAGATAAGTGTCAGAAACAACAGTCCATGAAAATGAATAAACATTTCATAGAGTCAAGAATTACACATTTATTTCAACTAAATGAGGGAATAGAAGACTTGTAAGAATACAAGAACAGAGTAAGACAGGCAGCCAAAGATTTGAACAATCTAAGAGCAAGAAATAAATAATCCCTGAACTCATTATCACTAACTATTAGATGTATACATAACTGCATCCATAAAACATAGTATATTTCATATTCAAGGATTTGTACCAAGTATACCTGCATATCCAAGCCATAAGAGGATAAGGAACCTTTAAATAAATTGCTTTGTGACTCGTTATAATCCAGGACTCCAATCGTTACCAACCAGTCGGCTAGCAAAATATTTGTTGACAAGATTCTCATTCCACAACTTAGGTAGCTTAATAAAATTAGACAATTGACTTTCAAATGAAAGTCTTGTATGCATGAGAGACATGTACATTCTGGAAATCAAATTAGCATGAAGCAGAAATTACCATTTTCGAAACTATCAGTTGTATCACGAGGAGTTGGTAATTGCAGAAAGGTCAAATTTTAAAACTAACATAAAAAAATGCCTCGTTTAAATTTTTTGGATATCTCTTAGAAATAGAGCAAGTATACATTTAGAAACAGACAGACATCTTTAAAGCATCTGAGTACCAGACGTATACCCAAAAACAAAAGAGGGGATTCTAAAGTACAGAAAACAACTTAAAATCTTAAAAAGTGAAAAGCTCATGAAGTTTTTAATTTTATCAAAAGGAAACAACTTGCTGATATTTTATTCGTCCTCCCAAAATGAGTCCGGGTAACTCTTAATGCTGTAATATCAATTACCACCCTGCCCAGGAGTTAAAATGACCATGGAGTAGAAGCATAACTAAGGCAGCAATGAAATGACCTTCAATCATGCATGCCTAAGTTACTATGATAACACTCCTTATGGCGACCATGATTGATACTGTGTAAACAGAGAATGTAAAACCATGGTAGATAACTAAATGCAAAGCAACTAATCTCAAATGGTCAAAAATGTCGACAGAAGTAGCATGTGGGACCCCATTTTCTTAGTAAACACTTCTTCTACAAGACAGTAATCCATTATCTTACCTGACAAATATCTCTTTCTATCCGCCCATAAACTGGGACCGAACATTGTGTAAAACGGCTAACATAGATAACAAAAGTTCACTTGATCTCAAAGTACATCCTCTTAGTACACTGGGGAAAATTCATTAAAACGTGGAACAACATAAAACTGCATAATAATAATAACAATAAACACTACAAATAAGATAATATAATAATAATAAAAGTATAAAGACAAGTTTCACCACCAACTTCCTGAAGGCGCCACCACCCGGAACATAAGAAAGAGACCCCACTACCCCGAAAATAAGAAAGAAGAGAACATAAGAAAGACGATAAAGACAGAGACAAGTCCCAAATCCTTCAATGCTGCTGACCACCGGCTCCAGCACCGCCACCTTCACCAGCTCCACCGCCGCCTCCTCCCCCGGCTCCGCCAATGTCTGCAGCCGCTGCAATGATCCCCTCATGGGTGGCTGCAACCACATTAAAATCCGTCGGCAGGTTTTCACCACGCACAACTGCTTCAACCGAGGCACGAGGTGCCACCAGGGCTGTCCTATGCGCTGCTCTGACAGATGCAATATTAACTGGATTATCAACCGTTACTAGGAGTGAGATGAGAGTGCGGTCTGCCTCATTCCAGCAGTGGTTCTTCCTCTTGGATGCCCTCCATCAAGTATTAGTCGATTGTTGGTGCGGGTTACAACGATAAGGTAGGCAGTGTTGCAAATTAAGTTCCAATCTCGAACGCGAAATGGTATATTAGCTAACGCATCATCGGAGAATTCCTCAGCAGCTTCCGGCATATTGCTCCATGAAATGACTGACCTCAAACGAGTGTTCACTTGGTGGTGTGGAGGTTCATTAAAATTAGCATTATTGGCTGCCCAAGTGGTATTTGTCTGGACGTACCACCCAATCTCATCATCAAGCTGAGGAATTTGAGTGATTTCAAATTCTTTTCTCCTCCCTACCGGATTTGATGATACATGCACCGTAACCTCATCGAAAACCAGATTCTCCATGTCAAGTTGGAAACGGTTAGCATTTGGCCATTCATTAATATTTCTCATTTGGTTGGACACAAGGTAATCTTTAGCATTCCAAATTCTTCTATGTGATTCTGAGGTATCTGCCTTCCGCTGCCATGAATTTGCGTTGAGAAGAAGGTGTGCTGTTGGATTGTAGGGATTGTTCGAATAATGATGTTGGAAAGCCCGGAATCCATGTGTGATCTTTATAGGCGGCAGAATATCGAGATTAGGAAGACAGGATGACAAACCTGATTCTTTCTTTCCATTTATATACATGTTGATTTGATTATTATTTGGGTTAGAAGATAAATTAGCTACATGGGGTGAAATTGGTTTAGGTGGGGTGTAATTAGCTTGGGCAGTAACTCGCTCTAAATGCGAGTGGTTGGCAGATGGTTGAGTTATTTGCTAGGCATCATCAACATAGAGTTCAGACTACTATCGTGCAAACATCCACTTTTGACGCCATCAATGAACTGGCAGATCGTCCATTTAATGAATACAAATGGCATTTTTTGTCGTTTACTTCTTAACTTCTTATAATCCAAACAGATACTACGAGCCAATACAAAGATGATTACTCCAGCAAAAGCAGTGGTCAAATTTCAAAGTACACAAGTCACTATCCCAGCCTGAAGCCACCAGAGATGCTTTTAGTTTACATAGCAAATACTATTTGTTTGTTAAAATATTGTTTACTATTATTCATTTCCTAGTATTTTTAAATAATTAAAAATAATAATTTTTTTTTTTTTTAAATTTTTAACCATTTCAACTGCTGATAAACACATCGAATCGAATCTAGATGTGGGACAAGTGCAAGGAACTGACAAGCACAAGCAAACGGCTAAGGGGCCTTGATTGAAACTTTTTGACAGTTAGTTCATTAAAATAAATAAATAAAATATTTTGTAGCTTGCTGTTATTTATATACGGTGTTTTTTTTTCTTTTTTCTTTTTTTTGCAACTATATACTACTACTTTAGTATATATTCCATATTTTCATTACATAATTTCATTGAAAAGGCAGGCAACGCCGAGAGGTGGAAGTGAACAAACAGACTACGACTCCTTCGACTCTGACTCTCCCTTGCTGCCATTTTTCTGAAAGTAGTAGCTGTTGTGGACGTCGTAACTCGCTCTAAATGCGAGTGGTTGGCAGATAGATAGTTGAGAGCCATCATTAACATACAATTAAAATTGCTTCAGACTACTACTAGTATCGTACAAACTTTCACTTTTTCCGTCATAAATGAACTGCAGTTAGTCCATTTCATGAATACGAACGGCATTTTTTGTTCCGGGTACCATTTAACTTCCTGGAATCCTAGTAGGAGCTAATAGAAAGATGATTGCTTCAGTATCTTGAAAAAAAAAAAATTTCTTGGACTACTTGTGTTAGACGGATGGATGGATGAATTGCACGAAAATATTTAGATAGATATAATTTTTAATTTTATATATAAATCAAAATTAAATATTAAAAATTTTTATTTATATCAATTGATATTATAAATTTTTTAAAATTTAATTCATATTATAGAATTTATAAATGATATCAAAAATTGAATTTATGTAAATCTTTGTCATTTATGCAAGACTGCAAAACATATCAGTCACTACCGATACAACTGTACAAATCTCATGTGTAGAAGAAACATAAATACTAAGGATGGCTAAAGAGGACAGAAAATTTGTAGCGTCCGAAACAATTGTATTTTTAGATGCGTCCGAAACAGTATCTTATCCATCCACTTTGTTCAAAGTTGTTAATAACCGTTAGATAAGTGGTATTGATAATCAAGCAAAACTACAAACTAAACATGGATAACCGTTTGAGTGTCCTCACCATCGTCAATCTCTTCAGTATCCCAACACCCCTCTTCCCCACCTCCCAGTCAGCTTCCTCTCTTTCCTCTCCCTCCCCTGGCGGATCTAATCTAATTCATCCATTACCACCAGCATCTAGTTAAATTTGAACCCAAATATTATTTAATGATAGATGATTAATTTTGGTTGTGATTTTGTATTATTAGTTGGTTTAAATATTAGAGATTATCGACCTCTAGTTGGCAGAGCAGTGGGAGGAGGGGGCTGACAGGCTATGGGTTGTTGGGGTGATGTGTTGGTGCGAGGAGAAAGTGGGCAGGGACTTTAGCGTGACGTCGGTGGCGGTTTGTGGTGGCTAAGGGTTTCAGAAAATCTGAAGTTATGAAGAAGATGACATAACAAAAATTGTATGAGAGTAATACGAAGAGATTGAAAGCAAAATACGAGGAAATCGATTGGGAAATTGAGGATTGTGCTGTAGGCAGGGTAGTCATTGCCGGAAATACAACAGTAAGGAAGCATCCAAGCGTTTGAAGAGAATAAGAAAAATCAAAAATTGCTATCTACATCTTCTCCAATCTTTTATAGTTTTATTAAATGACCCCTTATTGTTTATTTTAAAATTTTGAATTAAGTCTAATAATACAAATAGTTGGTATTCACAAAATTATCCTCCATGACTAATTATTCAAATCATTTAAAAAAAAAAAAAAATGGCTCCCTATTCAAATGGACAAAAATGTGAAAAAGTGTACGTTTTTTTAAAATTTGATGGGTATTTAATATTAAAAATAGTAGTTATGTGACCAAAAATCTACAATAGTAGAAGTTGAATAATCTCTTGCACTTTACCCGTATAATAAATAATTATACAAAGATGATTTTAATATTTATTTTACCGAAATTGCCCTCCAAAAGTTACTATTTATTTAGTAATGATAAAGACTGAGTAATCGAATATACCTCAAAGATATATAAAATTAACAAATACATTTAAATTAAATCTAAGAATTTTATTATTTTTTTGAATTTTATTTTCGCTGTTTGAAAAATAAATCTAAATTACTAGCAAGAGAATTTAAATGACATAATAAATGCTATTAAATATTGTTTTTCAATAATTTATTACTATACATAGGTGCTAAAGTAAAGACAACAATCTCATTTTGTAACAGAAACAAATTCATGATTAATCACACAATTGTATAGACAAAGAGTTTACAATATTTGTGTATGAAAATTAATTATGAAATGACAAATGTGAGTCTAATTACCGTGAAAACAAAAGTATATTTGAATACTTAACTAAATATCTTAATAACAGATAGTATTATTAATTCTTAATACTTAAATATTTTCTGTATAATTATTGGAGTAACTAATGTAATATTTCATATTTTGTACAATTTATGTATTTATACATTAATATAAATATACAACTTATTAATATCACACTTTTGTTTCAATGGCTAATTAAATAATTATTAATTTTCTTTTAATACATACGAGACTATAAGGTAAATATTTAGGTAGATCTAATATTTAACTCTATGTGTAGATTAAAGTTATGAAAGTTATGATATCAACTAATGTAAGTAAGATTTTATAAGATTTAATCTTGTCCACAATATCTACCGGTGGGGTTTAAGACCATATCTATACTTATAAGTAATTATATACACTTCAATACTTATTAAAATATCTATAGGTCTATACATACATATTATGATGTTCATATAGAGACTAGAGTTAAGCACTTATATACTTTAATACTTATTGAAATATGTTGTATATATATTTTTTATAAACCACCATCTCTCTCTTAGTGGCTCAAATCTCTGACCACTAAGTCATATGCGAAGAGTTTTAACACCTAAGTTGCAGTTCGTTGTCATTGAAATATTTATATATTTATATCATTGAAATATTTATATATTTATATATACATGTTTTGATGTTCATATAAAAAATAGAGTTAAATAATTATATATACTTTAATACTTATTGAAGAATATTGTAATTATTAGCTTTTATAACTTAGTTATGTAAAATTACATTTAACATATTAAATATATGAGAGGTACAACTATATTTATTTGTATTTTGTTACACTTATAACTATAATGTACACTTATATCTATAATTTATAAACACAACGATATACGTAATTGATATATTATTTATGTAAAAATACATAAAAACAGGCTTTTGTTAATGAAGTTGGTTAATTAGTTAATTGAATTCAAAAAAACTAGATTATCTATTTTTGAATTTATCATCTAGTTATGAAATTTGGTTAATTTGAGGTGGTAAGACTTTGTATTTATAAAATAGTTTTGTAAATTCAAAATAGTACTCACAATTTTACACATCTAATCTACAACAATTCCTACTAAAAAATGTTAATTATGGGTTAAAATTATGTCATTGAATGTTATTTATGCACTTAAATTGTTGACTATCTTAAGCAGTTTCAATTAAAAAGTTTATAGTATTATGAATTCCAATTAAGGTTAATTGAACACTAATAAAATAATTTCGTAATTTAATTGGTGATCAAATTAAAAATGACTTGAAATTTAAAGGACCAATCAATAAATACAATTCACTTTTAGCCTACTTGATCCAGAATTGTGGGTCCAAACAAAGATGAGTTGTTGGCACATTGTCCAGTTGCAACAGGTTTATTTAATTTATTTCCAAATTTTGCTAATTGAATCAGGCCACTTATCATTCTCTTATTGACTGTCCGACCTATCTGAAAAACCACCTTTTCAGGATTGAATCATATCAATAACTAGTAAGAAAAAGAAGGCATCTGCTCCCCAAGTAAAACCAACAGGTAATTAATGAAAATTTCTCTTTCTCGCAACCCAAAATTAAAATCACGTCATACTCGAAGAAAAAAAAATTTAAAAGTAGCCAAATGACAAGGTAAATAAATCAATTTACCTTTTGCTGCCATAATAATATGATAGTACTACTAGGATCATGCTACAATCCACTTATGCTGCAATAATTTAACCGCAGTGCAATTGGTCCATTTCATGAATGGATGGAAGATTTTTGTTGTTTAATCTTTAACTGCCTAACGTCCCAATTGATTAAGGCATTGGTTTCTTTATTACAATTTTTTTGTCATTACACTCATGTCACTATATACCCGAAAGAAAGATGATTGCTTTAGTATAGGGAAAATGAATAAAGTTCCCTGGACTTTAGTGGTCAAATTTAAAACCCCATGAGTCCACTATGTGTAGCCGCACCCAAAGATTCAACACCTTTAAATTAGGATGTCAATGAATTTTATTAAATTAGTGTCAAAAATTTAAATTTCAATTTAAACATGACTCGTTAAATATTCGTGTCATATTGTGTCATGATTCGTTTATTAACGGATTAACTTAACATGACCCATTAATTCGTTAACCCTTTTATATTAATATAAAAATTATTTAGTTTATCCGAATAAGATGATAATCCACTATTAACTTGTTGATTCGAATGACATGATATACCATTAAAAGGTATATTATTGTGTCAAATTTTCATAAATGCACCAATTAATTAACAGATCATTCGGATTATCCAATATTATAACTAGTTAAATGAGTCGTGTGTTATTCGATAAGATAATGGGTTATTGGGTTAACCCATAGGTTGATGTAACACGACCTATTTAATTTCGAGCCATTAACGAGTCGATCCGATAATAACCCAATTAAATTCATCTTGTGTTTAAATCTATTAATTTCGTATTGTATTATTGTGTTGTGTTTGAAATTGCCACCCCTACTTTAAACACGCACACAATAGAAGATGCTTATTTACAGAAATTATAATTTGGACTCTCTTCATTTAATTTCTCTCTATTTATTGTCTATTTATTTAATTTAAATTAAAATTTAAAAAATAATCTGAATATATTATTAGTTTTATCTCACAGAGTAGATTATTTTATCCAAAATCAATACATTTGAAAAAAATTCACCGTTGAATTATATGTTACATCTAAATGGTGCAAACATTTTCAAATTTTGATGAAATAAAAAGTAAATTAATCAAACAGTAAAATATCATTGGTTTTTTTTTTTTCCTAATTTATTACAAGACATTTGTATAGAATATGATTTAAATTATGACTGGTTTTAATTTTTAAAAATATTTTTGAAAATTTATTTTGTAAGGATAAATGGAGAATAGAGAGGATCCATGTCCCTTATTTATATTAGTAGTATTGACACATTCAATGGGTGTGCAGAATTGTAACAAATTTTTTTAAAACAAGATAAAAACTAAAATATAAATTAATTTAGGGGTTTGTGTGTGTAATTTTTTGGCCATTTGACAAAAACGTGAGACAAGGAAGTGAAAAATAGTAATAGTTGCAAATAATGAAAATTTGAAAATAGGAGTTACAAATTTGAAAATATGAGTGAAAAAGATAAATTATACTAAAAACCCTTAATGAAAAATTTTACGGTCTCTTTTAGAAAACCTATCCCTTGTACTTTAAATACTTGTACAGTACAATATTATATGCTTTAAAAGCTTATACTGTACAAATTATTTTTTTTAAAAAACTGTAAAATTCCTTAAAATTAATGATGATACCAAAAAATCTCATGCATTATATAAAATAGTAATGATAACAAATACTATTTGTTTGTTAGCTTAGCTAGCCGTGGATTGGTGATTTCTATTGTCCAAGCGTGCGTTTGTCTTAAGGAAATTACAGCGTGTAAAATTTCTTTTTCCGTCCGAGTATTTATTCTATGAAGCATCCATTTAATTTTTAGCATTGTGCCTGACAATGGCTTTTTACCAATTCTACTTAGAAATCACAACAGTGTTATAAAAACCAATACAATTTAGTGACTAAAATGACAATTAAAGTATGATTTAATGACCAAATTAATACGTTGTTCTTAATAGATATATGACACACTAAGTTGCAAAAGTATCACAGTTAAAACTTGAAGCCTCAATATAGTAGAAACTAACAAAAGCTAAATTAAATTAATTAAACAGATGATTAGTTTTTGGACATTAATTAGTTAAGCCAATAACTTCTCTTCCTTTGATTCTATTTAGTCAAACAATATAATTAGGTGTTCAATGAAATCTGTAAACATTTGTACGCAGTGAATTTACACAAGCATTAATTACATGGTTTTGTAGGGTGTATTTTTGAAGTTTACTAATGCTACAAGATTTTCAATAAAAAATAAACTAAAACTTTTGGATTATCTCATTAGACGTCAAATTTCTGCTAAGGCTCGTGGGCCACGTTACACTACAACCAACCCAGCCTCATGTTTTATTTGTCTGTATCATGGACCTCCACCTGAAGCCCATTAACACAGCTTTATTATAAGGGATCGTCTCAATCTCATGGAGCAGAAAAGAAAGATATAATAACTAGTTTTATTTTGGCACACTTGATGTGTTTATAAAATCGTAGTGAAACTTTTTAAAAATAGACAAAAAAAAGATATAAATAAATTAGGAGTTTGTGTGCAAATTTGTGATGAATTGACAGAAGTTATTTGATATTTGGGAGGAGGAAAGTTACAAATCTAAAAATATGAGTGGATAAATAAATTACAGTAAAAATCAAGAATTACACTTAAAAGGTTGAAGCATTATATAAAACTAGTGGTTAATGTACAAACAATGTGTGTGATAATTAAAAGAAAATATGTTGAAATTATTGGAAGCTATAATGATTTATTAGTAGAATAACTTATTTTAAAAGGTACAATAAAAAAAATATAAAATAATATCATACCAAACTCCCATTCATACTTTATATATAAAAGCAGATCATTTATTTGTTGTCATTAATTAGTTAATCCAACACCTTCTAAGACTTCCGTTTGACTCTATTTAATCAAACAATATAATTAGCTCTTCAATGAACTCTCCAAGTATATTAATACATGGTTTTGTGGGGTGTATTTTTTAAATTCATTAACGCGAGGTTGCACATAGTGTTTACACAAGATATTCAATAAAAAATCGAACCTTGAATTTGAAATTTTTATACTTGAGCTCTAGCTCAAAATTTTACATAGGAGCTAATTTTGAGTAGTTCACTTTTCTAAAGATGTACACTTTGTGCAACCTTCGCGATAATAGTAATTTAAAATTTAATAAAAAAATTTAAAAAAATGTATATACTGTTCGTGTAAATTCGACTATGTACAAATGCTGTCATCTTATACACATCTAGATTACTCAAGTGAGTGATGTGAAGTGATGTTTGGGTAATGTGGATATTCAATCAAAAATAAACTAAAACATATGCCTTCAAACATGGACTAATTTTCGCGGGCCATGTTAGTGTGCAACTAATTTGTAAGTGTCATGGACCTCCAGCCATGTTATACGCAATCGTCTCACATGAAGCGGAAAAGAAAGAAGAATAATTAAGCAGAATGCTTATCGAATGCCGGGCTTCTAAAGCAATACAACCCTAGCATTTTTTACTAGTACCGGATAAACAGAATCCTAGCATTTTTTATTTTTTTTCCTCAACCCTAACCTTTCTACTAGTGATATATAGAATTGCCGTGGCGATTCGCTCACAAAATGGAAGCGAACACATCTCCTACTGTTTTTACCCAATTCCAATTAAGGTTTTTAGTTCTCGATTCCATGAAACCTCCCCTGAAGGGAAGAATCTCAAGAATGGAACATGGGGTGTGAAGTTTGATCCAGCACTAAATTTTCTTGATCAAGGGTTTTACGTGTGGGTTCCTCCAGTGGTTTCCTCCTCTGCCTGAGACGACCTAGTCGATCCCAAAATATGGATTACGTGAATCCCGTCACAAAGGAATTCCAAATCCTTCCAAAGCCTCATCACCCGATTATTTAGCAAGGAGGAGGAGGAGGAGATTCTCTGCCTTCCTTGGATAATCTTGATTTTAAAGTTGCGAGGGTTCGATCTTGAGATGAGGCGTACCTTAGAAATTGAGATTTATTCTTCATCTACGAAGAGTTGGCTCGTGAATTCTATTGTTCTTGATGTTCCGGTTCTTTCAAATTCAATTGGATGTTCCAGCCTTTGCTATAAGGGATGTCACATTTTGGACGGTTGTTTTCCATACTCCACTATCAAACTATTCACACTGCTTTGCTAGTTTGAAAATGTTGACGGGACTTCTCGCACATGATTGTACTGAATCATCATCAGGGTTGCTTGCTAAACTTATCAAGCCTCCTCCGGATGATGTGATAGATTTTTCTGGAATTGCTTACGGCCAGTGTTTTGGTTCTTGCGATGGGAAATTTGTGTGCTCTCGGTGTGATCATGACTTCATGCAAATATGGCTCCTCAATGACTTTAGAACATCTAATCAACACGAGTGGATGATGATTCACAGCATTCATTTGGTTGATATTTCCATTTATCCACCAGAGTTTAGAGCTTATTTTGGGTGGATGATTATGGGAATGCACTTTACTTTCCACCCACAGGATTTGCAATGGATTTTAATCTCTTTCTCCGATCAAGCATTTTGGTACTTGGAAGTTCAAAGAATGGCCTATACGGTTGGCAAGGATACCGGTACTACTAGAATGTATTTCGTGTATCAATGGCCGTGGTCCCTTGGATTGTATGGGGATGAAATTCTGTGAATTGACTCTTGGACCACCTAGTCTTTTTTTAATACGTTTTAACTATTTACTCTATAATGTAAAATAAGTATGACAGTTATTAAAATAATTGAAAAGTATTTTTCAATTCTTTAAAATCCTATAATATTTATCCAGTAATGCAAAACAATACAGAAGTGAATAATAAAAAAAAATTCGTCTTCTTGATGTGTTTGATAGTGATCATCAACAAGCGCAGATAGGAACAAATTAAAGGAGCGTGATTATTTTCACTTTGTCCTGTTTAAAACTGAAATAATCAAAGAGATCTAATATATTAAGCACAGGTTATTTATGTTATCTCTATCTTTTTAATAATCGTAGTCGTAGACCTATTTATTACTCCATTTGTTTGAATTTGGTTTAACTGATGTTTATATATGAATAGCCTGTGTCAGGTATTTTCTTGAATTGAATTTAGTTTTAGTTGTTATTTGAGTTGACTAGCCTTGGTTGGTTAGAATCCTATGTACTACTACTCCTTAAAAAAATAGGTTCCTTTTGTAACACTATTTTATTTGTAGCATTGTTCCTAAAAGTCTAATTCTTAAAATTTATTTAGAAATCACAAAAATATCACAGTTAATAACCTTTTGCAGTAGAAACTAACAAAAGCTAAATCAAATGAATTAAACAGATGGTTTGTTTTTGGACATTAATTAGTTAAGCCAATAACTTCTCTTCCTTTTAACTCTATTTAATCAAAAATATAATTAAATTTTCAATGAAATCTGTAAACATTTGTACATTATGAATTTACACAAGCATTAATTACATGATTTTGTAGGGTGTATTTTTTAAATTTACTAATGCTACAAGATTTTCAATAAAAAGTAAACTAAAAACTTTGGATTCTCTCATTAGACAAAACAAAGCCTCATGACCTGAAGCCCATTGTTTTAACTAACATAGCCCGTTATAAGCTATCGTCTCACATGGAGCGGAAAAGAAAGAAGAATAATTAACCAAAAAAAAAATGGTAATTAAAGAGCAAATGCCAACTGAGTAATGATGATAGGAACAACACAAAAGTTAAAACACTTATTGTCTCAATCAACTAATCACCAACCAAGTGATGGCTCTCTTGATTAATCCTCGAATTTGTTGTCTAATATATATACTATTATGTTTGACCAAAAATTAGATTAAATTGAAAGGTTGATTATTGATGGGCTATCACGAAAGACAGTGGATAAAAGAGAAGATCAGCTATATATTTATCCCATAAAATATATTTGAAAAGATTTTCCTTAATTGATTAGTAGAATTGTTTCTGAATAATTAACTGCATAATTTAAAGATCAAACCGAGTATTTTGTCATATTATATTATGAAAGTTTGAATGATGAAGTTGTCCAGAATGTCAATGCACGCCATTCACTTCACTTGACAAAGAAATGGAGAACAAAATAAAATAAAAAAAATCAGTTCACATTTGTATAAATCTATGATTATAATATGATTGATTTGTTTATTTCAGTTATTATACTCAACAACAAAACAAAAAATTTATAAATACCTTCATTAGACTATAAATTAAGGATTAATCTTTTATATACCGTCAGTGTAGATAATTTTTTACACTATTAGGTTTTTAAATTTTAAATGTCATTTTTGCACACGTAACATACATTCTCAGCCGATAATTTTCAAAATTTTTTATACTGACAGTGTATGCAAAATAAACCTGAATATTAATATCCTAATTAAATGTCTGCTTCATAGTGTTAAATAGTCGCATGGAGAAAGAAACGTTTACATGCTGCAATTTCCTTAAGCCTAACACACACTAAGACACCAAAAAATCACCTAATCCATGGCTAGCTAAGCTGACAAACAATAGTATTTACAATGTGAATAAGCATCTCTGACTGTCTCTTGTGTGTGTTTAAAGGTATTGGTGGTGAGTGAAGCCCAGATAGGATAGTGACTTGTGCGGTTTCAAAATTTGACCACTAAAGTACAGAGAAATTTATTCTTTTTCCTAATATTGAAGCAATCATCTTCTATTGGCACATATCTGTTAAGACTTTAGGAAGTTAAGAGTAAACAACAAAAACTGCCATTGTGTGATGGCATTTATGAAGGGGACCAACTGCAGTTAATTGTGGCAGCTAAAGTGAGTGTAGATGATACTAGTAGTAGTATCCTATGTACATATATAATCTCTTTTTATTAGAACAAAACACTTGGGATTCGAATACAAGGGAAAAAAGTCCATGGAAAAAATAGTAGAAATGTGTGAACTTTCTCACATTAGAAGCAAGAAGAATGAAAATTGAGAGATCACCAAATGAACTAGATGGGTTGGTTCAAGAAAGTGGGAAAAATACTTCATTTCCAAGTGAAGAGTACTGTTTCATTTATCTTACTTTTCTTTGGGATGGAAGGGGGAAATGAGTGGAGAGAAGGGACAACAAACTTGTACTAGAGTAGCTAAGAAATTTTTAGTATTTCTACACACTAAAGCCTACTGTTTTTTCCCTCTTAGTTGGATGATTAAATTCAAGATTTGGCAATTTTGTACATTGATGCCTCAACTCCTCCAACATCCAACCCCTCCAAGTTGGTAAGAGAGAAGAAAGTTGGTCAAGTTGGTTTCCATAATGAGAAGTGAGGTACTATACATTCACTTTTACTTTCCTTCTCTTTATACTTCCAACTTTTCACTCCAACCAAACTTAGTGTAAATTAGAGGGAGAAGGGAGTGTCCTGTAGGTATGAATCTCTTACTACATGTTACAAGGCTCTATGATGCGTCTATGGTTCAATGTCAAAAGTAGAAATTTAATGGAGATTGACAGAGCTCAATATTTTTGTTCAAATAACTAGAACTAAATAGCACAAAGAAAACAACAAGAGCTTCAAGTGAATTCAATTCAGATTTCAGAAGGTATTCATTCATCTATTTACATACAAAACAAAGATTGTTTTCGACTCAGCATACACAATCCTTCATCCAAATGAACTAGCCGTTTCTGGAAGAATATCACCAGATCCTTCCTTGTTAACACAACAAAGAGAATTAAGATAAAAATTAAAAAAAAAAAAAAACCAGTTTCAAAACCTATTCAGGATTGCTCTTCTGTCTTCTTCTCGACCTGCTGAACAATTTGGAAGGTGGAGAGGGAGAAAACTCGAATGGGAGTGGTGGGAGGTCCATCTCTCCTTTCAAGATCTTAACAATGTCCCCAACATCTGGCCGTAGTTCAGGAACTTTTTGCAAACAAGCAAGTGCTAAGTGGATACACAAGCTTGCTTGCTCCTTGCTGTAATCATCTTTTAGTTTTTCATCTATGATTTCTAATACATTCCCGGCATGAGCTAAATGCCTACACCAGCTTATCAAGTTGGCTTTCTCAAGCTTCATTGGTGAAGATAGCACATGTAATGGCCTTCTACCAGAGACAATTACAAGGATCAAAACTCCGAGACTATGTAAATGTCAGCCTTCTCCATTAAGTACCCGCAACCACCATATTCCGGTGCCACATAGCATAGAGTCCCTCTCATGCTAGTTGTGCTGCTCAATTGTCCGCTAAAGAGATCTCCACTCCACATATCACTATTAACAGAACGGGCATTCTTCTTCTTCCAACCCTTCCTAAAGCTAAACTCCCCATCCTGATCATCTACATTTTGAGTCTGTTGCCTGACATTTATCCTCTTGAAGCAAAACCGCTTACCCAAACTGAAATGTGGCACTTTAAACCGTTTCTTACCCTTAACATCAAGTTTATTTACCTTATTATCTTTTCTACTAAGTTCATCAAGGTGCTCTTCTTTCCACCATTCTTGCATCTTCCTATGTTTCTTGTCACGCGTTTTCCACTGGTTTGACTCTTCCCGCTCAACCCCCTGCTTATTATTACAGTCAAATCCAGATTCTTGTAACCGGCTTTCAAATTTATGTTCAATCTTACTCAACTGGATTGAGTTGGATTGATGTCCTTCTCTTGAGAAGAGGATTTCTTTACATCATCCCAATCCGGGGTCGTCGATGGACTGATTTGGCTCCCAATCCACTCCATTACATAATCTTTACTGCACAATTCACCACTTCCATCCTGTCTCCACCACCAGTCTTTCCCCCACTGTTTTATGCCGATACCACCATTTTCATCCCCAACAAAAGCAGCATTCAGATTCAACTCCTTGCTATGTTCAACACTACTACAAAGCTCATTATCATGATTCAGAAACTTATTCAAATCTTCCCCACTATTTTCAGTAATTGAAACCTCCTTCCCCTTAGCAATCCTACTCTTAGTATCATTGTTATCATTTAGAAAACTACCATTGAAATTCAAAGAACTCAAGCTTAAACTTTTCACATTATGAAATACCTTACTATTTTTCGAAGAAGAAGAAGAAGCTTGCAAAGCCAAAGCAAAATCAACCTCATCATGACTATCCACTGGAGTCCCAATTACAGGAGTCTCAATGTCGTTCCTCCACCACCGCCTGTACCCAAATTCCCAGAAAGTTCCTGACTTTTCCACAACTCCTGACTCTTCTCCAACTCCTGACTAAACAAATCAACCCCAAATTCAACCTCAAGCTTCGTTCTTGACAACCCAAAATCCGAAAGCTTAGCCCTGTATTCTGAATCAAGCAATACATTGCTAGGCTTCACATCTCCATGAATAACAGGTGGATCACATTCAAGATGCAAAAAGGCCAATGCTTTAGCAACATCAAGAATAATATCAAACCTTCTACCCCAATTCAAACTGATCAAATTAGACTCAGAAAACAAACTTTCTTGCAAACTACGATTAGGCATGTACTCATAAACAACAAGTCTCTTACTTTTACCTACACAATATCCCAAAAGATTGACAATAAGAGGTGATCTCATTAACCCACCAAGAATTTGCAACTCATTCTGAAACTCCCTTTCACCCTGCAAAGAAGCTGAATCAAGAAACTTTACAGCAACCAACTTATCCATCTTTGAGAATTCCTCTGTAGACTGTTCCTGACCCTCCTTTGCCTATGGAGTTGGATTCGCTGAACCCATTTGTGGCTGACTTCAGCTCTTTGTATGTGAATCTTTGCAGCTTCACAAGGGAGGCGCTGGAATCCAATGGGCTGGTTCTTGAACGATGGACTAATGAGTACCATAAATAGTAAAGAAAATAAAGAATTGCAAAGATAATTATCAGAGAAGAAGAAATGGTTATTACTAGAAAAATTATACTTGCTTTAGGCCTTGAATTTGTTGAAAGTGGCTGTCTTGAAGGCATTCTGACTATGCTGCTTCAATGTTCTGGTTTCATGGGTTTTGTGAAGATTTCCGCAGAGGGGTTCTTGTTTTTTTTTTGGGAAGGGGGAGGGGGTGGGAAGAGGGGATTGGTTATACTAGTTTGCTTTACAGTTGCATAATCAACAAGTGTTTGATTAGATTAATGATAAATGGACTTTGGAAGAGTTAATATAAGGTTTGTTAAAAGAGATTATATGGGTAAGTAAATATACAATGAAAGTTCGTATGTATTTCTGAGGTATTTGGTCATTTTAGTGAAAGCCGAGTTGAAGTCAGGCCAGGAAAGATATTAAAGAAATGAGTAAGTTTTAGTTACTCGTTTATTTTTTAATTATTTTATATTATATATTGAGTAATAAAAAAATTTATAGAAAAAAGGAAGCAGAGGGAATTGTGGGGTGGGGGGACCCAATTAGCTTTTGACTAAAGAGAGTGTTTTTTTTGGCAGGAGGTGGTGGACTGTTGAGGCGCTTGTGGACGAAAATTGGAGGGAAAGCCCTGTGGTAGGTTACAGACTTGCAGTAAAGCTTTATGAGAACAAATGGATCGTTTAGTCCTTCAAGTTTTTTGTTAGAATAGATTTAGTTCTTAAACTTTATTTTAGCTAATTTGGTGTTCTGATTTAGTCAAGTGATTCAATACTTGAATCGAACTCGTTTGATAATAATTCGTTCGAATTTAGTTCGTCTTGTAATAATCAACCCAAGCTTAAACAAACTTTAATATTTATTAATTTATTTTTTTCAATTCAAATTCGATTCAATAATCCTAAAATTTTAAATTTACATATAAAAATTATAAACTATTTGAATTCAATTTGAATTTAACTCGATAAAAATTTGTTTGAATTCGACTCGAACGACAAACAAGTCAAGATTGAACAAAATCCAAACTTGTTAAAAAAATCAAATAAGATTAAACATTAAGGTGTTCGGTTTATTTATATTCATTTTATCATTTACACCCCTACATTAAGCCAAAATCCACCTCATAAAAAATTTCGAGAATTACCATAGGATAATTTTGAAAAATAGAATACAAAGAAATTTTCTTTTTTCTTGTTATAGTAAGGTAAGAATCTTTTAAGGAAAATACTACCATAAACCCGATTTATGACCTCACCTGTAGACTCTGCGGTCAAAATTAAATCTTATAAAATCTTACTTACATCAGCTTATGCCATAGATTTCATAATATTTAGACTGAATTATTTACACTACACGATCTACAAGTGGAGTCAAAGATCAAATCTACCTAAGTATTTCTATCTTTTAATACCTAACATAATTTTGAAATGGTGGTTAGAGAACAAAGCCTACAAGGAGTTTAGTCAAGTGTCTAAAACAAATATAGATTTAGAGTTCGATCTCTTTTACGTTATTAGATGGAATTTGGACGTGGTCAGATAACAACTTTGATAATAACCCAGTGGGTTGCCAATGGGTTCAAGTTACTTATGAGGTCAACATTATTTTTTTTCCTTTAAATTCATGTCACTTTCTTTGTTAATCTCTATTTTCCTCAATCAAACAGCCTGAAAATAATTTTCTCGACTTACATGTACTTAATTAATCTAAAGTACCACTACGCTATAAATTCATTTCTACAGCACTATTTTTTTCTTCAAAAAAAAAAAAAAAAAGAAATTTAATCAAATACTAAATAAATATTCCACTTTAGCTACATTTCGGATATGGTTTCATCCTTTTGAGGTAGAGTGCAAATACTTGATTAAGCTGATTTTTTATTTTACTTGTAAATTTTTTGATATAAATTAAACTTTATAAAATATATGATACCAAAATAGAAATTTATAAAATTAAATTTTAATTACAAAATTTACAAGTAAAGATAAAAACTAAATCTATTTAAATATTTTGCTTGAAATAGTTTTACTTTGAAGGTTGCGGTTAAATAACAATAACAGATTATGTTATCTTTTTGACATAAAAAGATATGTTATTTTGCATGTCATGGACCATTTAATGTCAATATATACGACCCCACGGGCAATTTTATGTTCGGTAGGAGTAACTATAATTATTGCTCATCAATCAATAGGAGTCTCTTCATTTAGAATGGAGGACTCATATTTTTAAAAAATAAGGGAGTCATCTTATTCAGAAAATTGGTTCTATATTCCAAATGACAGGCTAATGATCATCCTATTCAGAAAAAATGAGTCGTATATTTCAAATGACAGAATCTTATTGGTTAAAAAATAATTATAAACTAGATATATCCAATTATTATTACGTACCAAAATAAAAATTTTCCCCACGAGCATCGGCAAAAAATGTTTACCTTTGCATGGAAGGTAAGCTTTTTTTTTTCTTTTATCGTAAGAGACCCTATTAACTTTTACTAATTAATGCAGAGAGTTTTTCACTTTTTCACAAGCTCATTATTGCAATGGATATAACATGGGGTATAATTTGTCTCTCAATTGTCGTTTTGAATGCTCGTCAAAATGTTCAAACAAACAATTCCTGTGAATTCGCTGTTGCCTTTATGAGTATACATTATTGTTGAAAAGGTCATTAGTCTTCCCTGCCTTGACTTTTGTTACTATAATTCAATTATATTACAATTATTTTTTATTGTCTTCCGTTTTTCCTTTTTTTCTCAAATTTCAAAATCTGTTAGTGATTATTATAATTACCAAAGTTTATCCTTATTTGATACTCCCGGTGTTTTATCTTAATTGTCGTTTTCGATTGATCAGTACAAAGTTTAAGAAAATTATTAAATTAAATCAATTTTATAAAAAAAATATTAAAAGTGACTAAGTTCTTTTACATTAATATATCAATAATATAATTATCTCTCCATTAATATAACATTAAGAACAGAAGTTAAAAAAAAAATATTTAGTGTTTTGTTAATTTTTTAAAATGACAATTAAAATGAAACGAAGGGAGTAATTAACAAATTAAGTGATTAATAAAGTAACAATTTTCTTTAAAGCCTATTAATTTGTACTCTTTTTTTTTTTTCGATTTGAATTGAATTGTGGGAAGGAAAGAGGATAACTGAAGAGCAACTTTTCTTCATGATTGCATGCATGTGTATTTGACGCCTGTATATTGTAGTGCTTTTAACCAGATTAATCTCTCCAATGCCACAAAAGAATGTTCAGAGATGTATCCATGATACTTGGTACGTTTCAAAATTTTGACATTCCCCGAAATTTCACATGGCTTGAAGGACCAGGGATGATAGATGCTTTGTTATCTCCTCTTAACCTTTAATTAATTTACTATTATTTTATTATCAGTTAATCGATTAATAAAATTGATGAAAATTGAGAAAAAAATTTTTTAAAATATTTAATCAATTTAAATTTTAAATTCAATTTAATAAAAAATTCAGTTAATTAAATTTAAATTCGATACTCGATTTTGAATTCGATTAACTAAATTCAACTCGAGTTAGTTAGATTCTTAATATTAGACTAAAATCCTATACAAAGAACTACTTTCAAGTAAAATTTTCCTAGCTTTATTTTATTTTTGCCATATAATTTGATATGTTGGTGAATTCTTATTGATAAATGATTCAGAAAATAAGTAAAAAAAAATAAAATTATATCATGTAATTTAATTGAATAATAATTAGTATAATTACGTACGATAATATAATATAATATAACTTGTAAATATTAATAAAATACGTATCCCAAAACTATTTAATGTGACTATAGACAATAATTTAACAATATAAGTATGAATTAATGTCTATAAGACCATAAGAACTATACGAATTAAGTTAAAAATTAAAGCTAATTATAATAATTATCAATAAAGATATTTTTAGTTAAATAACTATATTTATATTGTTATACACATTTACATGTCAAAATATTTTAATAAAACTTATTTTTAATTGTTGAATTAAATAATTGGTTAACCGAATTCAAAAAACCTCACTACTATTTTCGAATTTATTAATTGTATTCATGAATTTGATTAACCAATTTCTAACTAAATTTAAAATCAATCACAATTATTAACCGAATTGAATTTAAAATCGATTACAAATTCGATGAACTGTATACTTGCACACCCCTACTTCTTATACCCTTTTGATCGATCACCTATGAATCTTGAAATTCTTTCAACTTTAAAATTATTACACAAGATATACATCTTGATTGACATTTTGATGTAGAAGTTTATGGGACATGCAATAATGCAATTCTTTCCTAGTTCAAATTTTAATTGTGGGCTGATTTGTCTCTTGAAATCTATCCTAAGTAACAAGTTTTTTTTTTTTGGTAAGAAAAAAATTTAAAAAGAAGTCACCAACATAATTCAGTGGTTTATAGTTAAATTTTGATTCCTCCAATATACGAACCGGGTACAACATCTAAATAATTATAGAACTTTCAAAATTTGAAATATTTTCTTCCCATTTTATATCTTCTCAATTAAGTTAGTTATGTTTGAATCATGATTGAGCCATGCAATTAATGTTTGTGATACTTATAGTTAGGCCCTTAAGCACCATTAATAAGTGATCCTCATCTTTGTTTGATGTTGACATTAATTGCAACAAAGCACAAATCGCACTTACACTACTTTAAATTTGTAATCAAAAGCAAACTTTGGGTATGTGGAAAGTTGTTCTTGTCACTTTGCTGCACTTGTTCAAAAAAGAAACGTTTCTCCTACTTGAACAAGTTATGGATTACTCAATGTAGCTTTTCTTGTTGCTGGCAAGCAAAAGAACATGGCTGTATATGGAGGAAAATGTAGGACCATTCCACCAACAAGTAGGTGAGATATCGCTAGACCAGAGAATACGTAGAGTACGTGTTGGGGTGTTAATGGGTAGTGTCGAGTTTTTATGATGTCATATTTTTATTAGATTCATGTTAAAAAATTTAAAATCAAACACGACCCATTAAATATTTGTGCCCTATTGTATCGTGTCATGGCCAACGAATTAACCTGACATGACTTACTAACCTGTTAAACTTTTTTATACTAATAAAAAAATTATTTAGTTTAACTCGAATGATATGATAACTCACAATTAACCTGTTAACCTATTGACCCAAGTAACATGATATGCAATTAAAAAATATATTATTGTATCAAATTTTCATAAATATCCCAATTAATTAACGGGTCGTTGCTATCCGATATTCTAATGGGTTAAACAGGTCGCATCGGGTCATCTGATAAGATAACAAATTATTGAGTCAACCCGTAAGTTGACACGACATGACCCGTTTCACTTCGACCGTCATTAATGAGTCGACCTGATAGCAATCCAATTAAATTCAAATTATATTTAAACTTTTTAATTTTATATTATATTCGTATCATATTATCTTGTCGTGTTTCAAATTGTCACCAACTAAATAGGTGTCGCTTGGTGTTTTCTTCAGCTTCTTGGTTAATATTGCTTGGTTTTGGGGCTGGGAATTTTAGGACTTAATTTGTCAATATTTTTTTTTGGAAAATTATTTTGAATATGTGCGGATCGTGGATATTTAAACTCTATTTTCCCATAGATGGCAGAAATTTTCGTGCTATTGCAAAATAGTTTTATTTAAAAGAAAGTCTCTACGTGGAATAAATTAGGTAAATTATTGAATATATCTTGATTCATGTAAATTTTTTTAAATAAATTACTTAATGATTGTAGAAATAAAATTTAAATTTAGTTTCTTACATAGTCTCAATTTATGTCACTCAAAATATTTAAAAATAAATGACCAACATTTTACCCTCAACTATGGACACTAATTTAGGAATTAACTCACTTTAAACGTGTTGGCCATCAAATTTGGCTAGATGTGAAATCAATTGTTCAAATTATTTATAACTTAAATCTAAATTATTATAATAGTATACCACATTGATTTAAAGACAAAATTATCTAATTCTTTTAATCTTCTCTCTTGATAATAAATAAATAGAAATAAAATAATATTATTGTCAATTCAAAACTCGCTTTATGGACACCAGTTTAGGCTCATATAGATCTTGATTGTCTCTCTAATCTTTATTAATTTAACCATTGAAAAATTTTCCTTTTTCATTTTACATTGAGGTGTTAAATCATTGTCCATTAGTATATTTTTCAAAAGGTTGTGATTCAAAAAAAGTTGTTTTTATCAAAAGAAGTGCAACATCATCATTCGGCTTCAGCTTTTAGTAGTCTCTGAGAGACGTTGTACCGCATGCATGAATTTTTTTTTTTTTTTTTTTTTTTGGGGATAATTTCCGCATGCATGAATGTAATAAGAATCAACACTATGTAGTAACTTTCACTACTATTTGTCTAATATGAAAAATTCTAAAGTAAATTTAGTTTACGATAGATTCTGTCTCTTATTATTTATATTATTTTAATTTTTTTTTTTAATAAATTAAAATAATATAAATAAATATAAATTAAAATATTCATCCATCTACTATAAATTATATCTGTATAAGAAATTTTCGTCTAATAATATTATCTCTGCGTCATGGTTCAAATCATCTAACAATGATAACTTAGAGACGTTACAAAATATTCTGAAAAATTATTTAGATACACTACAAAAATTTCTGGCCATGTCAGGAAGGATTTGCCCCTATAAATATTAAATTACTGATATCCCCAAAAAAGTTGCGGACTTGAGACTAATTCACTCATAAATTGAGGGGATACATTTAGAGAATATTAACTAATTGACATCTACAACTTATAGAACATGTTCAAAGTTCACGAACAATAAAACGATTCAGTTTCAAATTAAGTATAACATTCTATATAACTTTAAATCTTTGAAATAATTATTTAAGTAAGATTATGTAAGTTTTGTATCTTTCGAATTTCATTATATTTGTCAACTTGTTGCTATGCAAGTTTGACACCTTGATAAAATTCCAAAAATTAAAAAAATAAAAATAAAAATTGACACTTACAAAACCACATAGGTTTTCTCATTTCTTAAAGAGCTTGCAAAATAGAGTCTAGTTTATTTTTTATTTTTTCCTCAAAAAAAAGTCCAGTTTATTAAAAGAAATTTGGTAATTTACTTACAAAAAAGAAAATTGGTAATTTCCTAACCGTTTTTAACGGTCAGTATTTCCCGGAATTCGTTAACACCTCTCCGCGCGCATTTCCGCCCAAACTAGAAAAACCACCCTTCTCTGTCTCTCTCCCTGGGCAAATACTAGAATTCCATGAATAGCCCTTCTCCATTTTTTGATAAAATAGAAACATCCCATTTGAGAAGAGCATTTTGGAAGACCAAAATTGCACACGTATTTTCTGTAAGTCAGTATCTCTTTTAAAGATTTCTTTTTATGCATTGTATCTATTTGATATTATCCCTTTTCAAATCCATTGTAGAAAACAATGCAGTTTTAAATTAGGATGGAAATTGCACTCTATTTGTATGATCAATGGCATTAAAGATATCCTACCAAAAAAAGAAAAGAAAAACAGAAAAATTTCCATTTTATTTTAGATAGGGTCATTTGGAAAGGTTGATATCACCACAATGGAACGTTGTATTCCGGGATAATTTGAAAAAAATGACAACCCTTCTTTGGTGGCTGAAATTGGATGATTCTATAATTTCTTAGGGATTTTTTTTATATTTTTTATTGGGGTCCTGATAGTTTTCTAGTTGGCATTCTGGAATGTGGATACTTCTACTCAGGGGGCGTAATTCTTTATTTCGTGGTTTGTTTGGGAGTTAATGTACTGATTTCTTCTCATTGGCACATTTTCGACGCCAAGCTGTTAAAATGTCTCTGCATTTATTGAGTGGAAGTTGTTTCTTCGAGTTGGATTTTAGTCAACAAATCAGTAAAGCAATCTAACTTAGATTTAGAACGAGAGAATTACCACAATGCTTGATCAATTTAATGTCCTTGTTGGTGGTTTCTCTAAGGTTCTGTATTTTATTGATTGATTAGAAACAATGGGGCTTTGTAAGAAACAACTAATCCGATGCATTGCCATCTACTATTTCAATGCAGCACAGGAACTTCAGTACTGCAATATCCAATCTTTTCTGCTCATGGAAGTGGATAGTTTGATTAAGTGAACTTCTATTATCTATGTTATCCGTTTCACAAAATGTTCGGTAACTACAAGTCTCAGATTGTGGGCGGCAAGAAAGAGAAATTTGTCAGGTAAGATAGTGGGTTGCAGTCTTGTAGAAGAAGTGTTCTGTTACCAAGAATTCACGGGGTGCTATATGCAATTTGTGTTTATATCTTATCTTTTGTTTTTGGCTATTTGAACTCAGGTTCTTTGACCATCACACGAAGTCCTATAAATGGTGTTCAGTGTCTATCGTGGTTTTTCATTTTCCATTTACTCAGTATCAACTGTGGTCTTGTGATCGTCCGAAGGAGTGTTATCATATTAGAAACCTTAGGCATCCACGGTTGATGGTCATTTTGTTGTTGCCTTTGTTTTGCTTCTCCCTCCACGGTCATTAAAACTCCTTTGCAAGGTGGTAATTGATGTTTTAGCAGTAAGAGTTTCTGGACTCGGGTTGGGAGAATGAATAAAATATCAGTAGTTCAGTCTTCATGTTTTTTCTTTTGATAAAATTAAGAACTTTATGAGCTTTTCACTTTTTAAGATTTGAAGTTTTTTCCTGTAAAACCTTCTTCTTTTTTTTTGGGGTGTAATACGCATGGTACACGTGCTTATGGATGTGTATATGTTTCTAAATATAAGTTAGTTTATTTTTGAGGAAGATTTGGAAAATTTAATACATGTTATACACTTTCCTTAATAGATTTAAAATTTGACCTTTCTGCAATTACCAATTACTCCTAATGATACAACTGATAGTTCCAGAAATGGTAATTCTGTTTATGCTAATTTGATATCCAGAATGTAGATGTCTCTCTCATGCATAATATGACTTATGTTTGAAAGCCATTTAGAAATGGATTTGCAGCCTTGCAGGTATAGTTGGTAAGACACCTTGGATCTGAAATACTATCTTATGGATACTGTTGTGCATGATAGATAGTGACTATGATTGGGGCTATTTTTTATTTCTTGCTCTTAGATAGTTGCAAGTCTTTTGTTGCCTGATTTACTCTCTTCAAGTATTGTTACAAGTCTTCTATTGTCTCATTTAGTTAAACTAAATGTGTTATTGTTGGCTCTATGCAATGTTTGTTCATTTTCATAGACTATTGCTTGACACTTATCCATGTTGTAGGTTGGATGATTTGGACTCTAGTTTATCATGTAAAGCTGATATGTCTGGGAAAACTAGGTTTGGATTTAGCTTAGAGGGACTGACTTCAGGCGGTCGTTTAGACTGCCAACAAGCCATCAAAATCATTTAGGGTAGGGATGAAAAGAGGATCTGAAGGTATTATTACCTTGGGCCGATCATTAAAATCTGGAGTTACACGCGCAGTGTTCCCTGAAGACCTCAAAGTTTCTGAGAAAAAGATATTTGATCCTCAAGACAAGTCTCTCTTATTCTGGAACAGGCTTTTGGTCTGTTCATGCACCCTTGCAGTATCAATAGATCCTTTGTTTCTGTTTCTTCCTGTTTTCCGGACTGAAGAGATGTGCCTTCACATAGATGAAAGTTTAGCACACACAACTACAACTCTTCGGTCAGTAATTGATGCATTTTACCTTATTCGAATGGTTCTTCAGTTCCGGACAGCTTATATTGCACCATCATCTCGAGTTTTTGGCCGTGGTGAACTTGTGATAGATCCTAAACAAATAGCAAGTAGATACATACATCGTTATTTTGGTGTAGACCTTCTCTCTGTGCTACCTCTACCACAGGTTTGGATCATTCACTTTTCTTATATTTCAATAGCTAATGGAAACTGAAGTTGTGCACTACAGTCATATTCCGTATGTGACTTTTGAAATAGTTCCAATACAGCTCCAAGTTGCAGCCTGATAGCAAATTCAGCACTTCTGTTTTATAGGCCTTGGTAACACCTTAGAATCAGAGTTGCTTTAGAGGACGTGAAAAGTAATTTTTACTTGTTTTTGGCTCTTTTGGCGGATCCTATCTTTATATGACCATATCTAGCAACTTTTAACAAATGCACGCATCTGTCTTTTGTTTCATGTCTCCTTTAGAGAAGCAGATGTATATCAAAGTAGTTGACATTTGTTTCTGTATATCATACTACTCATATAAGAAAATGCTCCGAGTTTATTTGTCATTTAGTCCTTTGTCATCTGCAGGTTGTTGTGTGGAGATTTCTTAACAATGCAAAGGGTTCAGATGTCTTGGCTACAAAAAAAGCATTAGTCATCATTGTGTTTCTCCAATATATCCCCAGGTTTATTTAAGGTTTTTACCACTGATGTCAGAGTTGAAAAAAACAGCAGGCGTCTTTGCAGAAACTGCTTGGGCTGGTGCTGTATACTATCTGTTGTGGTTCTTGCTTTCTAGCCATGTAAGTTTCTATACAGATAGCAATAGAACTAGAATGAATCAGATAGATATCAGGAGAAAATATACTCTAGCATTCTGTGCTATCTTACCCTTATGTCTGAATGGAGTATCTACCGATCATCCTGAATAAGGTCTTGGTATCTGGTATGATAACAGGTAGCTATTGAATTCATAATGGTGTCTTCTTGCTGCAATGGCTCCAAAAGTTTTCTGAATCATCAGCACTCAAAAAGTGAAAATAAAATTGCTGAACTAGATAAAGAACACCTTTATTTGCTCAAGTTGCTATAGTTTCTCTCAGCTTCTTAGTGCTCAAAGAAAGCCCAAAAAAGTATCATCTGATACAATGATCATTTACATTAACGTTAATATGATGTGCTACTCTGATATAGAGCTACAGATAGCTGGGGCCTTTTGGTACCTGTTAGCTGTGGAACGCAAAGATACATGCTGGGAGAAAGCTTGTCAAGAAAATAAAATGTGTACTACTAATCTTCTGTACTGTGCACGCGGGAACAACATAAATCTGACAACTTGGCAAAACGTCAGCCGGACAGTTCTTGAACCCAATTGTGCTATTAATGATACATATTCACCGTTTAATTATGGGATATATGCAAATGCTTTAACATCTGGAGTTGTTGAATCTCAGAATTTTGTTTCGAAATACTTTTACTGTTTATGGTGGGGCCTACAGAACTTGAGGTAAGCTAATACTTTGTTTCAAACTTTGATACTAGCTACAATATTATTCTGTCAAATAAGATTCAGGCCTCATATCGATATTTCATTTTTTTTTCCCAGTACACTAGGTCAGGGCCTTGAGACCAGTACATATCCTGGAGAAGTTTTATTCTCCATAGCAATGGCAATTTTTGGGCTCATCCTATTTGCTCTTGAAGCTCATTGGTAACATGCAGGTGCGTGCTAAATATAGTGCAGATGTTTCCTTTGGCTGACTAGCACAGTATGGCAAAGGAACTACTCTGTCAAGCCCGCCGAGTAATGACTTCAAATGATTAAAATACATTTTTTGCTTATCATCTGTGCTTAGAGAGACTCTGGTGTTAAATAAATTACTGTACTAGCTAAGTCACTAACATAGTTTTGGGTGTCAAATTTTGGGCTAAGATTCGTGGGAGTATATGAAATAGCAACAATATTGGCTGGGAAGCCCGGCATCAGGCATATTGGATGAGAATGAATGCTGTTAGTCGGTCGTGATGAAACAAGTTTCACAGGGACTCCGCTTGCAATTTTATTTTGTTGTACTGTTCCTTTTCGTTCAAAGGACTTTATTGGGAGCCACAGATTTCACCACCTTTTCACTTGACGACATTAGTTATATATGCATTAATAAAATCCTGGATTCAGATTTTTTTTTCTGCTTTTTTTTAAATTAGCATAATTCTATAAGTTATTTACAAAGTTTATGTGCAACTGGCGTATAATTTTTCATCAGCAAGTAAGTAATTATGTTCTAAAATGAAGACAGGAAAGTTTAGAACCTTGTAATTTTCTCGACAGACCTATCTTCAATCTATGACTGTTCGTCTGGAGGAGATGAGAATTAAAAGACGCGACTCTGAGCAGTGGATGCATCATAGAGTGCTTCCCCCAGAACTCAGGGAAAGAGTTCGGCGCTATGATCAATACAAATGGATGGAAACAAGGGGAGTAGATGAAGAGAGCTTGGTACAGAGTCTGCCGAAAGACCTCAGGAGAGATATCAAGCGGCATCTCTGTTTGAATTTAGTCAGAAGAGTAAGTGTTCTATAACTCTATTTAAAATATGATTCTGGGCTTGGGTATGATTACAAATTTACAAGCAGCTTTCTATCTTGTGTCAAGGTCGTCAAGAATGTGGAGATCCAATGTAGGCTTTTGTGTTACTGACTAATGATGGAAATTGCTCTCTCTTCAGGTTCCTTTGTTTGCCAACATGGATGAGAGATTGCTGGATGCAATATGTGAGAGACTTAAACCAAGTTTATACACAGAAAATACATATATTCTCCGAGAAGGGGATCCAGTAGATGAGATGCTGTTTATAATCCGTGGTCGCCTGGAGAGTGTAACAACAGATGGTGGGAGAAGTGGGTTTTTCAACCGGGGTTTTCTAAAAGAAGGGGACTTTTGTGGGGAGGAACTGCTGACTTGGGCATTGGATCCAAAAGCTGGTTCTAACTTACCACCATCTACAAGAACTGTGAAGGCCTTAACAGAAGTGGAGGCATTTGCATTGATAGCAGATGAGCTGAAATTCATTACCAGTCAGTTCAGGCGTATTCATAGTCGACAAGTTCAGCATACCTTCCGTTTTTACTCGCAGCAGTGGAGAACTTGGGCTGCCACCTTCATCCAGGCTGCGTGGCGTCGCTATTCGCGTAGGAAGCATGCAGAAGTTCGTCGTCTTGAAGATGGCGAAGCACTAGAAGATGAAGATGGAGAAAATGACACAATCACACCCCCGGCATCCAGTTTTGGAGCAACAATGTTGGCCTCAAGATTTGCTGCCAATGCTTTGCGTGGTGTTCATAGGATTCGTAGCTCTAGGTTGATCAAGCCGCAAAAACCCCCTGAACCTGACTTTGAAGCGGATTTGTAGCTCCAGGATTTTGTTGCCTATGTTGTGGTTTGAGGAGTTCATTAACAATGCAGATGATATTGTTAGGTGAAATACAAATGCTGTGAATGGATTCTACTGTACAAAGTGAATTTTTATTCATCTAACCAATTAGTGGCTATAGAAGTATTTCTATAGAACACTAGTCCTTTTTAACTTTTGCAGTTAAAACATGTTTTAGTCCGCTGGGTATTTTATCTTCTCTTTGGTAGCATCTGATTACAAGAAAACAAAAATGTGGAAATTTGAAGAAACGTTAGCGGAGGAGGTGAATGATTTTTATTCAAGACGTCGAAATATACTGACAAACTAGGAGTATCAAGCCAAAAGAAAAAAGATCAGAAAATGGGATGAAGAGAACACACAAGATTCTCGTTCAATTGTCATATCCTTTAGGAAAATAGTATTGTTCAGAACAGGAAAGTACAAGACGACGTTGACAAGAAACGAGGCCTTCCTTGGACTATCTGAGCTCTGATCTCTAATGCTCCCTGTGAGCATCTAAAAATTTGAAGCCTGGCCAACTTAAGAATTAAGATCTTTCACCTTTACTCCAAAAGGCCTTTGGGTTTCTGCTACTCCTATCAACAAGGCATGTGGAACATTTCTAAATCAAGCAGACTCTTCTGAGTCGATTATGGGTGGAGAGGGTCTGAAGGTGGTTCTGTAACTTATAATCTAACAACTCGTTCTCCAAAAACTGAACTCATTCTTTCGTTCTTCAATTTCCTCTCCCCCGTAAAGGCATCTTGTTTCCATGCTGATATTCAACTCCGCCAAGCAGTAGACTGTTCCAGATCAATATTAACTGATCTTTTGAGTTCTTCCCACCAGGTAATAGACTGCAATTACACACTTGTAATGAGAATAGTGCAATTCAAGCACATCCTAAAGGAACTAGAGGAAATGAATAAGTGGAGAAAAGCAATGACCACAAGAGAGAGGGATATTATCTCTTTTGGCCTTTGCTTGAGAAAGGCATTGGCTGAAATGAGGATGCTAATGTGATTAGTACAGCTGAGAAATGAAAAATTGCAAAAATGCAATGGCCAAAAGAGAGAAGGGGGAGGGGATATGATGTTCTTTTCAAGCACAACCTTGTAGCCTCTTCGAAGAAATTCAAGTGAGCTTCCTTCTTCCTCCTGCAGTCCGAGGACCCTCAACAGTTCTTCCTTTGTCTGAGGACCACGAAAATAGTAAGTTCTAAAAAGATGTTTAATGATTTAGCAGTTATCAAGGACAGGAAAGGAGTATTGAGGATTCTTACTTCACCTAGGGTGAAGCGAGTTGCACTCTCTGCGACACAAGCAAAAGAACCGTCTAGCATAACTCTGTCTGTTTCAACATCACTTGCCAAGGCCCTGCGAATTTTGAGGCAATGTAATAGCGTGATTTTATTTTCTTAGCTGTTTACAAATTTTTGTGTCTTGCTATCTGCTAAATATCTAGATTGCAGACTAACAAACATCTTTCAAATTATAAAAATCAAGTGTAAGCTATAGGGATCAAAGCATGATGAGTTTTTGTGCCATAATGGTGGTGCCAATTTCCACACTGGAATATGAATTTGTGTTTCCAGTGTTACAGAAAACTTTAAAAACAATAACATGTAAATATGGATTTCCGTCTGAAATGTTCAAAAGATCTAACTAGACTAAACATGACCATGAGCACACAGAAATGAGGTAAAATTTATGCTTATGGTAAATAATGTCAAAAGAGAATATATTAAAAAAACCAACCAATTAAAAGAAAGAGAATAGGCATAAGCAGTAGAAGGCAAAATGTAGGAACACAATAAAATTAGGTGACAAAAGAAAATTTTCTGGGTATAAGATTATTCTATCAAAGTAATAAAAGTGTCTGTCTCACCAGGGTATTGACGGAACAATGCTCCATCATAATTCACAACATAAGGTGCCACTGCAATTGTCTTCCAAATCAGGAAACAAAAAAATCTGTAAAATGTATAATAAGAAATTGGGGAATTCTACAGTCCCGTTGATGGAACCATCCTGTTCGCTATAAAGGCTTTTACATTACAAGTTTTTAAAGCACATAGTTTTGTACTGTACAAGCCATTAAAGCACAATGGGATGGTTCCATTACGCGACAATAGAATTTTCCTAAGAAATTAAGCAGGAAGCCAAATGAAAGAACAACTTTTACCTTTGAGTATTCTCTCGTTCTAATGTAAAACACTGGAATGAATTGGGAGAGGAATCTATAATGTAAATCTCTCGTTCTAAACCCAAGAAGACCTAGGTCAGCACTGCACATTTTGATGGTTTCTAGATCAGAAGGAACAAAAGCACAGGTGACAGAATTAATAATTCAAACTAAAAGTGGGGTCAAAAGTACCGCAAAGTGTCCAGTTCCAGATTAAAAAGAAGGGCAGGGGCGGATGAGGCAAATTTTTCCTGCATTATTTGGAAAAGAAAAAAATAGTTTGTCAAATATAAATTGTATCATACTCCTGAGGCTGGAGATTGTAAACATATGCCAAGAGACTTAAAATGCTTGAACTTTCCATGCAAAATGTCTGAAATGTGATAAAAATAAACTAATATTCAAGGCTCCTACCATTACAGCATTAGGGCTAAGTAGAAGTTATCCATTCAAACATAAGAGTTTTTTTTTATTTTTTCTTTGCATCAAACTCATGCTGTATCAGTCATGCATTTGAAAACACCCGTAATCTAGCTTATGCAATTTCACTGCACTCATTAAAAGAAGGGTGCTTGAGGACAGATAGCATCAGGATATATAAAGACGGATGCATGGCCAAATATATGGTGTTATTTGCTAGCCAGACATGCTTAACATGACAAAAGCTGCAAGGTATAAATTGTTGACACTAAATCACTCATGTTTCGAACCCCCTAGAAAAATCTTTTAAAAGACCCAGATAGAAGTGAAGACAATGGACACGAGAAATTGCAAATGCTCAATCTTTTGCTCATGGAGTCTCATTTTTGCAGCTACATTTGCACATGACATTCTGAGACATCAAATATTAGGAAAAATATAGGAGCAAGGATAGCATACCACATACTTCTCTATCACAGAAAGATCACGTGTGCTGGAACTAATAAATATATAAATTGATGGTGGCTTGTCGGACTTCCAACGACCTGCACTTGAAAGCAAATGGTGAACATTTATTTATTGATTCCAGAAACTACATTATGTTGATGATTTTGTTCAGATCTCAATGATTTGCTAAGTTCAGTCTAAAATCAGAAAGCAAAATGACACATAGATTCATTAAACCAACCTTCATTCTCATCTTCAAAATCAAAATCCAATGTGTTCCGCACAGATCTGAGAAATGTAGTAACAGGTACCACCAGGAATATCATCCAGTGATGAGATGGTTAAACCTTCAATCTGATTAAGTGAACGATTAATTAGAACAAGTGACCTTATAAATAGGTAAAGCTCTTGCAATCTTTTTCCACAAGGAGCATCCATTAATTTTGCAAAGTATACACACTAAATGGTGCCTAAGTAAAGAAATCAGGAAATATTTAAACCACATAAATACAACTAAAGATTCTGTCCTGTAACATTCAAGTCTCATTAGCATGTAAATTCTCTACTCCATGTATTGGGTTTTGCCATTTCTCATCTTTTCCCGCTCATTAGTCTCTCACCCATTACACAACCACTGGCTATTAAAGCAATTTCGTCACGGAAACACAGACAGCCAACTCAATATGGAGGTTTTTCTCTTTTGCACTATCCAATCTCAATGTAACAGTAAATGCGACTAAAAGGACTGGAATTGGTCATAATAGTGATGTCATAGCCTTAATGTCAAAAACACTTTTAATAAAGACTTAAACATTGTTTTTCTCATAAACCTCAAATACAGAAATTATACTTGTGAAAGATTGATATATAATACTCTCTGACATTGTCAGAAGCACACAACTCTTGGACACTAAAAGACAACTATGCAATGTTTGGTCTTAACATCACTAAAAATTTTAACTTTTTTTCAGTTCTTCGCAGTTAGTGACTACATACAGGCAGTCCTAAGAGTCAACGGATGAAATTATTTCAGAAGCTGCAAAATCCTCAAACTTCACATGGTACATATGTTGAGGGTTATGAACTAACTAATCATAGCCCTTCTATCAATCTCCAGTACAACAAAGCACTAATAATCACAAATCAACTTTGTATATGGAAGAATTTGTTTATATCCATGAGTTACCACAGACTAAAGAGAACAGTTCTACATCTAAAATGAGACACTCCCTTACCGAGTCAAAGGCAACTTTGAATATTTCCGTGGCCCTACGTTTTTCTGGCTTATCTGGGAATACCTACAATTTCAATAAGATTCATAAGATAAGACAGCTCGTTCCTTCCCCTTTTACCTGAAGAACGTATATTCATAATAAAACAAAGCAAGTGTCTTCTTACAATGCATGCTCTTGTTTCTGTTTTCGCTTGCAGTTTCTTTACAACTGCCAAAGCCAGTTGAATATTGGCATCACTAAACTCGTCTGAAGATCCCTTCACAAATTCAGCAATTTTAAAAAAACACTTATCTGATTAATATCTTTTGTCAAAAAGCCAGTGCCTTGACAATTGTGAAATTGCAATAGGAAAAGAATTATTACATGCAAACTATCAATGGGGAACAGGAATGCAAATCATAAAGAGTGATTTTGTCAATCAAGGCCCGAAAGAAAGACAACTAGAAGATACCTTATAAGAAGAAATGTTGCTCGGCAAGGGACTGATGATGCAATGCAGCCCAGTGAAGAGTTAAACACAAAGAGGAAAATGGTGTCAGGATAAAAAAAAAAAAAAAGGGGAAGTCAAGATTATTTCTAACTACAAAAGATAATAAAACAGTGCATTTCTCGACTGGAATTTAAGCACAATAAATTGGAACATTAAGTCAAGCAACTGATAAATCAAGATTATTTCTACTTAAAAAAAAAATTCCCTATTTTGCCACTAATTAACTTTATCCACTTCTTAAATCTCATAATTATGAAGGATGCACTAATTAATTAAGCTTGATACTACAAGCAAAAACAACAAAAACCCATGTCAGAAATTGGGGAAAAAAACCATAAAAACAGTAAAATTACATCCAAATTGAGAACTTAAAATGAGTAAAAATCCAAAAAAATAAAAGAAAATTTTACGGGAATTCAATTTCAAGACGGGTCTTGCCATCTTTGAGAGCATAAAGCAGAGAATTGGCAGCATCAGTTACTAGAACTTCATAAGATTTAGGCTTGTAAACTGAGACACCGAGCTTGGGATCAGATTCGTTGGCTGCAGTTGTACTTGATGCTTTGGTGGTGGTGCAATGAGGCTGTGAGTTGATGAGTGATAAAGATGGGCTTTTGGCTAGCGGGTAAGAAAATGTGGGGAAGAGAGAGAAAGAAGAAGTGAGAGTGAAAGGCTGGAGGATAGGGAAGATGGAAGTAGGGGAGCGTAAAAGGGGTGGTGAGAAGGCCGTCGGAACGGCCATGATAGTAAGTGCTTGGTGGTGGTGGTGCTGGGGGGGGGGGTGGCAGGAGGGTGGAGGAGGGAAAGATAACGGTTCTGAGAGGATGGGAATGAAGTGGTTATAGAAAATGAGAGAGAGAAAAAAATTATAAAATAAAAATAAAAGGGATTATCTGGGCTAAATGATTTTTTTTAATGTAGAATAAATTGAGACTGTAATTAATTAAGGATAATTAAAATTTAATTATTGAAATTATATCAATTTTAGAAAATTTAAGTTTTGCTATTTTCACATTAAAGTGCTTTATTTCTCTTAATTGTTCTTGGAAAGGTGAATTATGAAATAGTCCATGAACTTTTAAGTTATCCCATTTTAATCTTTTTTGTAAACATATTGGATTTTCATTACAAATAGAATTTTACATTTGTCTTCTGAAGTACAGTTATAATTATAACTTTTATATCTTTTAGCGAGTGAACACAACTCAAGTGCATATTTAATGAGCAGGAAAAATTTAAACTAAGTTTTTTTTTTTTCTTTTTAATAACAAATAATAGTGTCTTGTGACTTTTCCCCCAAATTGAAGCAAATGTTCACAAAGAATAAATTCTGAAGATCAATTAACTGAAGAATATTTGATTACCTTAAAATTTATTAATTGATTTTTTGGAAAGAGTAAATAATTTCATTCACAAAATATGAAATGTTAAAATCAACCAGCATTCAAATATACCCTTCAATTGCCACTTTTGGTAACTTCGGATTCTCCGATAAAACTATAAAACAAACACGCCCCAGAATGCCAAAAAAGAGCCGTTAAAACCCACAGGTCCCAGATACCAAAAAGGAAACTTCAAACCCCCCACCTTCTATATATATGAACACATGCCACCTTACATTTTTATGTTAATAAAGTTTCTTGGTTTCTTTGTCTGGCCCATTAGAATTTAGGCCTATGGGTTTGATGAAGCCCTGCTCTTGTGTATGTAAAAATTCTTTTTTTTTTTTTAATGTGTAGTATAAGAATAAAAGATTGCAATCTTGAAATTTCTAGAGTTTTGTTTCTTGATTCCTCTGGTTTTGTGTTTCAAGAATTCTTCAAAAAATCTAAATATTTTTTATAGTATAAGAGTAAAACTGGAGGAATCAAGAATCCTCAGAAACATAAGAATTTCTGGAGGAAACGCATTCTAGTTTTGTGTTTCAAGAACTTATTTTCAAGCATTTCTGGAGAATTCTTCAAGAACTTCATGGAGTAAAATCTTTTAAGTGAATGTTGTTTTATAGTAGTAAAAGTAGAGAAACCAAGAAGAATCTCCTGAAACACAGAATATCTTGAAAAAAGCAATCTAGTTTTGTGTTCAAAGATTTTTTCAAGAATGTCTGCAGAATTCTTCAAGAATCTCTAGAGGACAATCTTTGCTTGTTTTATAGTATAAGAGTAAAACCAGAGGAAAAACAATATTCAAGAATTTCTAGAGATTCTTGATTCCTTCTGGAAATCCTTTTGAAACCTATTGGAATCCTTTAAACGATGGCATATCTGTTTCTGTTGTTTTCAGCACATAAAGTAATGATGTACTAGCAAAAAATGGAATCTTAAGGAATTATTACTAAGAAAAGACACAGCAAGAAGAGTAATTTTTCGCTAGAAATACTTTTCTCTGGATAAGTACTTTTTATTTGTATCCTATTATTGTTGCTTGATTTTGTGCTGATTCTAATGGAAACCTCTGTTTTTGTTACTGTTGTTGTTGGTGGAAAACGTGTCTCAGAGTGTTTCAGTGATATATATCCTACAAATCGTCTGAGGTCATATTGTTTAACACATATGTGGAGGATGTCATTCATACTTTTTGCAATAAGTTCTTCACATTTGTTTCCTTAAGTGTTGTTACAGTGCCAGGTTTTGGAGCAAATATGGTAGTTACTTTGGCTCTAGTTGCTGCTGTTGAACTGTTGGAGTTACTAAGAGAAGCGCCAAGGGAAAAACGAGAAGGGTATGTACTCATTTCTCTGCTTAAGAGCTTGTTTATTTCTGGGAAAAAGAGTAATAAAATGTTGGGGAATTTGCATTAACGCTCATAAGTTGTATACTTTAGATGTTAAAACTAATGTCATGGAGACATAAGCAAGAAGCAGATTTTCTGATTCTGGCTGCATTTTATGTTTTTTTTCTTTATGATGTTCATAACTGCATTGATTTAGTATGTATAGTGGACCATACATATGAATCATAATTAAAGATTTCTTACATTGGTTATTTGTCTCAGGTCTGTACTTTGTAATGCTAATTCAGGTGTCTAGTTGCTGTTTTATTTACTAGTGTAGTTTTACGACAAGTTCTCACCAAACATGACTGATTGATTAGGAATTTCTTTTGCACTTCAATATCATGCTGTTTTTTCTGTAATTTCATATATTTTCTTTTTTTCTTCAAAATTCAGCAGATTTTTGTTCTTTCTGGAGCCTGATTCCTATTGGACGAGGATATTTTCATCCACTGTATTGAAATGATTTCCAGTTTGCAATGTAGCAAGCAAGGACAATGCTTTTGTACTGGTCTTTCATCTCCTTGTTTATGCACTGTACGTTTAGTAAAACTGAACAGATAAACCTCCCCATGAAGGTCTTTTTGTACATTTTACCTGTTCTAGGAGCATGCGCCGTGTTTTTCAACACGGTTTTGCTTCTACAAAAACTTCTTGATGGCTGCCCTGTTGCATTTCGTTAATGGCCTTTTCATTGTTCCCATTTTGCAGACTGGGTAAGCTTTTAGATCCTTCTAAGTTGTTTAATAAAAGCTAGTGATACCTTGTTGTGTATATTCAGGGATTACACTCTTTTGTTTTATTTGTGCTACAACTTATAGGTTACAGTCTTACTTTTCTCAACCGGCGATTGTTGGTTTGTTGTCTTCTGCAACCAAATCTTCCTGTGTCCTTGGTGGATCGTGAAACCATTTCTCTTGATTCCTCACCTACAAACAGCTTTCTCTTCCCAAGGGGTATAATTTCTTTATTTTCGTGGATCACCTGCATCAAACATTTTATTTTCTATATTGCCATATATAGAAATTTCTTGCATGCACCTGTGGTCTTATTGGTGAGATAATAGCTTCTGAATGTACTTTGCACCTGCTTTTAGTCTTTTCCTATTCAATATGTTAAAAGTTTCACTTTCAGGATTGATTGCTTTTAATCTGTTCTCACTTTATTGTGGCAGGTTTTCAGATATCTTAGGAAGAGTTTTATTGCTTTACTGGATATCATATTTGGCATCTTGATTAATATCATGAGAAAAAAGTGGGCATCTAATGGAGGCAGGTAACTCTACTTGCTTATAAATTCATGTAGTGTATAGGTATCTGGATTAAAGTCTTACAGAAAAGTACATCTGGTTCCCTATCTGGGTCGTACTAATTGAATGTTCATTTAATAATTGTGTCTCATTCATGCATATGAAGGTGATAACTTTATTAAGTAGCATGTAGAGTTCAGGGTGAATGATATATGCTGAACATGGACAAAGACTTGAACAAGTGAGCAAAGGAGTTTTAGCATGTGCTACTATATGCTGACTTTAATTTACAGTCACAATGACTCCTGCAAGATTAGAATAATGCAAAAGTTTCAGTATAATACCTAAAAGAGGAGAAATTACTATCCAAACAATTATATGAATTAGAGGCTTTCATCAAAGTAGTATATCTGACACGAGCTTTTCATGGGAAAAAAATGGGGTTGGTGTCCCTGTCTGATTGTGAATAGTGTACGGCATTGTATTCCTAAGGTCTAGTTTTTGTGAGGAAGAAAGCATGACTTGTAAAGAGTGGCGTGTGTCTTGAATACCATATATGGTAGAAACCTTTGACTGACTTCACTCAATCCTATTTTGCGCATATCAAAGACCTAAACCTTCTGGGATTTATCGGGAGAGAGGGGCAGAAAGAGAGAGGAAGAGAGAGAAAGAGGAGTTATGTACCTGATCATTGTCAGGAGATAGCTTTTTGTTTAGTTGATTTTTATGTTAAAAGTATTAGAGGTTTGTATACATTGTTGAAACTTTATAATTCAGGGATACTACAACATACTTTCTCTAATTTTCACTTCTTCTTGAGACCTAGTTGGTGTTTAATGAGTACATTTACATATATCCAGATTTGTTTGTTTCAGTGACTCTTAAACTATACATGTATTTGATTCCTTTACATGTAATCTTTTACCTTTTCATCTTCTTTGTTTTCATAATATGATTTAAATTTTTGGCATTATATTAACAAGAATTGTTCTTCCTAGCAAAAAAAAAAAACAAGAATTTTACTATTATCCATGGTTGCTAGTTTCTGATTTCTTGTGTGCTTCAGCTAGTACATTCTGTGAGGGGATCATGTCACCTTGTACTTTCGTTACTTAGTCTAAATGTTTTCTTGGTAAAGGAGTTAACTCCATGGTAAGAGCCACTTCTTCCTTGCAAAATTAATTTCAAAGAAAGTCACCCTAGAATCCTAGTATGTACTTATTCTTCTTCTTTTTTTTTTTTTCCATGTTCTTTTCAGTGCATAGACATGTAATTGACTAGTTGCTCAGGTTTTATATTTTTTTTGCTGAAGTTTTAACTGTTTAATTATGCAAATAAAAGGATACTGTATAGTATCATTTTTCAGCCATTGGACCACATATTGTATGTAGTTTCTCTATCACCTGTCTCTTTGAATTTGTGTTTCATGGACAAACATTCATATTTCTAAGTGATATACTATGATGTAATTTAGTATTCGGTATCTTTAACGTGGTTAGTTATTATGCATTTTGATTATTATTTTGCCTGCATGGGTAACTTTTGATTTCGGATAATTCTCTATTATAGCTCTCATTTTCTTCCACATTATTTGGGAGAGAGAAGTTGAGGATCAGTTTCAAATAACATCATTGTGATGACCATAGAAATGTCAACCATATGTAGTTGATAATTAAAGTATCCCTTTTCTTTCCCCTTTCATGCACTTATATGTTAACAAAATTTTTTCGAGCTTTGTGGTGTTGTATATCCTACTATTCCAGTACAACTGATTATTGTTAGATGATGTTCATGATCATCTGTAATGGTGCAGATCCTTCCTTGATACACAATATACCTTTCATCTTCCCAAACTTAAGCTGAAGATGTGAGCCAGTATCATGACTACTATTTTCCACAAGGTGAACATCCTTTATCTTTTATGCAAATTATCAACTCTTTATTTTGGTAATGTGTATGCTTCATTACTGTGTGTTGTCTGTCTGAATAGCCTGTTCAATAACTGCTATAAGATTTGTTCAATTCAAGCAGTCGGGAACTTATTCATGAATCATTAGCTTTACTGAGAAGGGATGGTTCTTTAACTTGTGTCCAATGAATCCACAGACGATCTCTCCTTAACAAACCTATGTAATGTCAGTAATAACTTATTTATTTATTATCACTATTTTAAATTTCCGTAGTGCCTTTATGTTAGACTTGCAGAAAGGTCAATTTTCTGAAGGAGAGTTTCAAACAGTCATGTCTGTTGATGCTGATAGAACTGTCAACCTTTGCAACATTTTCCATGATATATGGAGGTCCAAGTTCTATACCTTTATCTCTTTCGCACTCCCTTATATACCTTGTGCTTATATTACCATAAACATTAAAAGTTATTTCATGTTCACATTCTTGGCACAGTAAAAGGAAAATTTGTCAATTATCACTGTGTTTTGCAGGAAAATTTCTGCACATGATGAAAGTTAATTAAGATCCACTTTCTTTTGATTTTCTGACCTGATTTATTCATTCTGATTAAAAAAACTTTGTATTAAAGCCATATTATTTCTGGTTAATAAGTATATAAAAAAATTTATAGCATAAAATGTTTATAACATGTTTGGTAGTAGACATGGGGAAGAATAAAATGTCAAATAAAATGTTCAAAATTTTCTGACAAGTTAGTGAGTTACGTATACCTGCCTTGTTGATGATGCGTTTGACAAACTTAGTATTCTGTTAGATGCTTGACTTTGTAGCTGGACTCTCCTTTCTGTTACACATATATTTTGAATGTCTCATGGGTATAGGATCCGCATTAGCTGGGATTAACTCAGTTAAGCACATATGCAATCAGTAGGTAGAGGCAGTACTTAATAGCTTGTATGTGTTTATACACACCACTTTTTTCTTTTGGATCTCTAAATGTTTAAATTTTAATGTTATCTGTCAGCCTGCTGCTGCAAATTGGAATTGCTCTGTATCTACTCTACATGCAAGTCAGGTTTGCTTTTCTTTCTGGAATAGAAATTACCATTCTGCTAATACCAGCTGAGAGGATTTTGGAGTCTAAATAGAACTTTTTGGGTTGGTTAAATTTTTGACAAGGCTATATTTTGACTCTAGTTTGATCTATAACCTTAATTTGTGTCTTTTTGTGCTTCCAAATTTTGTACACATTTAGGTTTCTGTTGCTTCTTCAGTGAAATTAGTCAAGAGAACACAATACATGCTTATGATTGCGTTTTAAAAACTATGAGCATTTGTAGTCTTTATTACATGGGAGTATAATACTTTACTGATGTATAATCCATGTGTTTAAGAACTTAAACATACCGGAACTTAACCGTGTTTCTGGCTGGAGCAGTTGAAAAAAAATCACGTTAAAGGTATATAATATTAATATCTCTATATATCTCTATGTTTGAATGGTAGAAAACATATTTGAAGCGGGATTTGAGTATACAGCATAACCACCTCGTAGAGGATTCATCTTGAAATCTGCAGACATCACCATTTATTTATGTTATGTGCAGCAAATAAATGGATTGCTCAAATTAATTGCAAACGCTACAAAAAGTATGATGGAACAGAGGGATGCAAGGTATATGTAATGTTTTTGATTGTGAAAATGGAAATGATATTGCTCGTTTCCTGCATATTGCTACATCATAATCCTTTTCTTTTGTGTGTGCGTGTCTGTGCGGGGATTATACTAAGGTTCAGCTGTAAAGGGGGATGATATGGATTCAAAGATACTTCCTGCATGCTTAAAGATATTAGGCTGGTCATTAATGGGCTAATCAATGTGAGTTTTTCCGTCTGGTTTGTCTTCAATTATCATTTTTGTATGGTATGCACCCTTAGAATAGCCACTTTTGAATGTTTACTCTAGGCCTTTATATCTTCTGGGAGGTTAAAAGCAAGTATTTTTCCACTTCTGAATATAAACCTGAGACAGAAAAGGAAGGCAAGCTTTCAGCACAATCTTGCTCCAATAACCAGTCATCCTGAAAATATGCTCTCCTCATTTGTGATGGATGTTTAACATGGTTAAGTAGTGACGAGAAGGATTTTAATTTGGTGTTGGACAATATTACTCTTTCCATTCCAAAAGGTTATCTGGCCGTTGTAATTGGAGAGGTGAGATCTCTTGCTACAGATAAATTTATTGTTTTCTTTTTAACCCTCTAGACCCTCCTGCTTTATTTGTAATGTTCCTTCTGGAAAATAATATGATGAAGATTGCATCATGTAGATGAGCTGTTCAGTATCTGGTCAAATTTTTTTATGGAATGCATATACCTCACATAGCACTAGTTCCCTGGAAAATATAGCAACAGTGTTGAAATTTGTCAAAAAATATTGCTTCATTTTTTCAGATAAAATAAAAAATGTAATAGAGTTATAGATTCTTTCTTTTCATGATCCAAATTTCAAGCCATCCAAACTTATATAGAAAGCAACTGTTTTTTGCAGGTTCGATCGGGAAAATCATCCCTGCTAAATTTGGTTTTAGGAGAAATGAGACTCATCAATGGGTCGATGCATCTGATTGGATCTAAACTTACGTACCACAGGTGATAAGCTTATTCCTCTACAGGCATGTAGAAACTACATCTTTATTTTGTCCTATCTTGTCTTGCAACAGATACCTTGGATTCTCTCTGGAACAATCTGTGATAATATGTTACTATATATTGTTCAGAAGGGATTACAATCCAACATGGTAACCCCATAACTTTCAGAGCAAAAAGTAGAATTCCTTTTTAGAGTCTGTTTGGTTGCAAAGATTTACTGCAATCTGGAGAATACACATAACCTCTTTAATATGCTTGATTATAAAAGTTTTGCTGTCTGTGCCCCTCTATAACTAAATTTTGTTTGACATTTCCCTTATGAGGAGCGTCTTGTGTTTTACATTCTTTTCTGGATCAGTACTCAGATTATTTACCGGCTTGTGCACTTGATCTTGATATTTCATTGATGATGGGAGGAGATATGGCTTGTATTGGAGAGAAAGGAATCAATTTGTCTGGTGGTCATAGAGCACATCTTGCACTTGCCAGGTAGGACATGTAGCTTGAATTCCGCTGTAATAAGCATGTATTACAGAAATGTGTGAAGTTAATTATCATACTGATAAAGTTAAAGAAGTTCATCACCTGATCTTCTGGTGCTTTTTTGACTGATAGGGCAAGAACATGCCCCTGATGTATACACGCTTGATGATGTTCTCAGGGCAGTAGATGCTCATGTTGCTTGCTCGATTTTACGTAATGCCATTCTTGGCCCTCTTATGAACCAGCAGACAAGTATTCTTTGCATTCACAATATTCAGGTCCTGTATCTTCATTCTCTGCTCTCTATGTGTATGTGTGTGCATGTTCTCTTCCTTTTCCTTTAAGTGAGTTCACTTTGTTTTCAACATTAACATTATTGGACGAACAAGCATCTCATTACAGTTTTTCTTGAGGCAAAAGGGTGAGGAAGAGGATCACCAAGGCCAGCCATTGCAGGAAAAATATTATGTTTGTAAATGTTTTGAGCATTTTTTTGTTCTGTATTTGTTTTGAGAAGGAAGTTATGATCTGTTTACTGATTGAACCCCAAAACCTCAATTCCTACTGTTCTGCTGAAATTCTGCTGTTCATAGGCTGAGGTCAATGTTATAATGATTAATTAACTAAACTTAAAAAATTCTAATGTCATGTGCTTGGCATATCTGTTTGCACGGATCATCACTTGGATATCTATTAGTTTTGTCTTTCATAGATTATTCAGAATTATCACAATTTTAACAGGCTTGTGTGGATAAGTTCAATGGTTTATTAGTTCTTTCTTTTACAGAAATTATGCAGTATATGCTGCTAGGTTCATTACGACATTAACATGCTTGTCTGCAAGTTTCTCATAATGGAAATGACCTTTGGCTGTCGTTTTGGGTTGATACAGCAGGATGCAGCCAGAAAAATTACTAGAACTTCGTAAGATCTAGGCTTGTAGACTGACACACCAAGCTTGGGATCAGATTCATTAGCTGCAGTTGTACTTGATGCTTTGCCGGTGGTGCAATGAGGTGAGATGAAGAGTGATAAAGATAGGCTTTTGGGTGGGTAAGAAAATGTGGGGAAGAGAGAAAAGAAGAAGTAATAGTGAATGCTGAAGGATAGGGAAGAGGGAAGCAGGGGAGAGCGAAACGGGTGGTGATAGAAGGCTGTCCGAATGGCCATGATGATGGAATGATTGGTGGTGGTGGTGGGTGGCAGTTGAGGCGGAGTGGAGGAGGGAAGGATAACGGTTCTATGAAAGGATGGGAATGAAGTGGTTATAGAAAATGAGAGCAAGAAAAAAGAAATCTGAAGGAATTGTTACTAAGAAAAGACATAGTAAGAAGAGTAATTTTTCACTAGAAATACTTTTCTCTTTGCCCCGGTATCCAGGATACAAGAACTGTTTATTTGTTCCCAATTATTGTTGATTGATTTTATGCTGATTCTAATTGGAAACCTCTGTTTTTGTTATTGTTGGTCAGGTGTGGGATGGAGAACGGAGTGTTCAGTGATATATATCCTACAGATTGTCTGATGTCATATTGTTTAACACATATGTGGAAGAGGTCATTCATACTGTTCACAATAAGTTCTTGACATTTGTTTCCTTAAGTGCAGTTACAGTGCTAGGTTTTGGAGCAATTATGGTAACTTTGGCTCTCTTCAGCATCTAGTTAATGTGGTTGGAGTTACTAAGAGAAGTGCTGAAGGAGAAACGAGAAGGGTATGTTCTAATTTTTCTTCTTAAGAGCTTGCTTTACATAATAAAATATTGTGGAATTTGCATTAACACTCATAAGTTGAATACTTTAGATGTTAAAACAAATGTCATGAAGACAGAAGCAAGAAGCAGAATTTCCGATTCTGGCTGCATTTTATGTTTTATTTCTTTATGATGTACATAACTGCATTGATTTAGTATGTATAGTGGACCATACATATGAATCATAATTAAAGATTTCTTACGTGGGTTATTTGTCTCAGGTCTGTACTTTGTGAATGCCAATTCAGGTCTCTGGTTGCTGTGGGTTGATTTATTTACTAGTGTAGTTTTATGACAAGTTCTCACCAAACATGACTGATTGATTAGGAATTTCTTTTGCGCTTCAATAACACGTTGTTTTTACTGTAGTTTCCTATATTCTGTTTCTTCAAAATCCAGCAGGTAGCATTTTTGTACTTTCTGGAGCCTGATTCCTATTGGATGAGGATATTTTTCATCCACTGTATTGAAATGATTTCCAGTTTGTAATGTAGCAAGCAAGGACGATGCTTTTGTACTGGTCTTTGATCTCCTTGTTTATGCACTGTATGTTTAGTAAAACAGAACAGATAAACCTCCCTGTGAAGGTCTTTTTGTACATTTTACCTGTTCTAGGAGCATGCACTGTGTTCTTCGACATGGTTTTGCTTCTACAAAATCTTCTTGATGGCTACCCTGTTGCATTTAATTAATGGCTCTTTAGTTGTTCCCATTTTGCAGTCTGGGCAAGCTTTTAGATCCTTCGAAGTTGTTTAATAAAAGCTAGTGATAGCTTGTTATGTATATTCTGGGATTACACTTTTTTGCTTTATTTGCACTACAACTTGAAGGTTACAGTCTTACTTTTCTCAACCAGTGATTGCTGGTTTGTTGTCTTCTGCAACCAAATCCTGTGTCCTTGGTGGATTGAACCTATTAAACCATGAAACCATTTCTCTTGATTCCTCATCTACAAACAGCTTTCTCTTCCCAAGGGGTATAATTTCTTTATTTTCATGGATTACCTGTATCAAACATTTTATTTTATATATTGCCATATATAGCAATTTCTTGCATGCACCTGTTCTAGTGGTCTTATTGGTGAGATAATAGCTTCTGAATGTACTTTGCACCTGCTTTTAGTCTTTTCCTATTCAATATGTTAGAAGTTTCATGTTCAGGATTGATTGTTTTTAATATTTTGACTTCTTTGTATTCAAAAGTAAGCTTATCATCATGTTTGAAGTTACAATAGACTTTGGATCTCTTGATTACTTGCACATGCGAGCTACTAGGATTTGAAAGCATTCTGAAAAATTTATACACACAAATATATGCACAATATATTTTCCCTTTGAAAAGTTTACACGAAGCAAGTAATCATTGTTTTCTTATTTTAGGCTCTACAGCTTGAAACATGGAAGAAGGTTTGAATAAACCATTACTGATGTGCCAGCTCCTGAAAATTTTAGCAGAGATGGGATTGATCTGGTAAGGATTTCAACATAAGTTTAACATCAGAAATTGTCTGCTTTAAAGGACATCAGTTTACAATCGATATGAGTTAGTTCAACGGGAACACATACCACTTGAGGAAGTTTTTGAACAGCTGAGAACATCACAAGCTGGACTTCCATCTGATGATGCAGAAGCTCGATTACAGATATTTGGCCCAAATAAGCTTGAAGAGAAATGAGTAAGTTCCACATTCAGTGTAATAACTAGTTATATGGCCGATAGTTTAAAAGAAATAATGATATTCATCAATTCATACTTCCCATGTTTAATAGATTTGCTTAAAGTGGGCATCTCTTAGTCACCTCAAAGCTGAGAGTGACATGCTTTCTTTGCAAATATGAGGGAAGAAGAGGATTTGTGGAAGAGACAAAAGACAGCATCTTGTGAATGGTTCTTTTGATTGCATATGTTTAATGAAGAGTTAAAGAAAGCACGATAGGTTGAACTTTTCTGTTCATGACTTTTCACAAAATGAGAGGGGGTGTTTAATTTTGAAGCCCTGAGAATAGTTTGATGTTTTTCCTCTTACAGGAAAACAAGATTTTGAAGTTTCTTAGTTTCATGTGGAACCCTTTGTCATGGGTAATGGAAACTGCAGCAACGATGGCAATTGTCCTTGCTAATGGTGGAGTGAGTTTAGTGAACCTTTATTTTCCTTTATCCTTTTGGTTTGACTTAATTGTTTGAAAATATATTATCTCTTGAATGTCGTTTTCTTTCCTCATAACTGTCCCTTCATTTATCTTTGCCTGCTCCACTTTTGTTTCTTTTGTGATACTTCAGGGGAAGGGTCCTGACTGGCAGGACTTTGTGGAGATTATTTGTTTGTTATTGATAAATTCAAACAATTAGATTTATAGAGGAAAACAATGCCAGAAATGCTGTTGCAGCCCTTATGGCACGTTTAGCTCCAAAAGCCAAGGTTTGCAGGTTTATTATTTCCGTCTGGAAATGATAATCCATCCTCTAACTTTCTTGCACTTCACAGAATAATGAAGTCCATTCTGATCAACTAGTCTTGGTCTTGTGGCATTGTTCAAAAACCCAAAGGAGCTGGCAGCTTTCTGCTTCCTGTATTATTTATCATTCATAAGAATCAATGAAGCATGAAAGCTTAATTGAGCAAAGAAGAATCATGCATTGTTAACATGTCATGGAATCTTTTGTTTATTCTTGCTGAAGTATCTGTTAGCTTATAGACAGTGTAGCTACAGTGACTAACATCTTAGAAGTGACAAATCCATCTTTCCTAGGAATATACAGGTATAAATTCGTATATGACTGATATTGTCATTCATTTTGTCTTTTAGATTTCCTGGTACTGTATTATCATTCTTCACTACTACATCTTACCTTTAATCATTCTCCAGTGCTTCTGTGAAAATCAATTTAATTTCCCAACTGCCTGAGCATTTTTTCCTCTATTTATTCATGTTTAATGGCTCTTGGGTCTCCTGGACAGCACAACACAAGATAAAACCATTTTTTCACATACAAGCCTCCATTAACAACTTCTCAAGACAACTTCTAAAGATTCAAGCTAAGCCTATTCAAACATTACTTCCCCTTTTGTTTCCCCTAAAATTCAGAACTAAAACCTGAAACCACTATCTTCTTCTGCAGGTTGTAAGAGACAGGTCTATATACAATATGGCAAGAGCAAGATGAACTCTTCTGGTGCTTTTGTGACACTTGCAATTGGTTCTTATCGTCTCTCCCAACAGGTATAACTCTTAATAGCTAGGTGCTCCGGAAATTTTGGAACCACCATGAATTTTGTGGTTTTGTTTTCTTTCTTGAAGAGTAAATGATGTAAATGTCAGCGCTTTCAATGTCAGAATGACCTGTAGATATCCAGTCAACAATGAAGTCTCTAATTCCTTTTGCTTTTCTTTTCTAATCCACAATTATATTCTCATTCTTTATTTAACTCTTCAGGGAGCTATCACAAAGAGGATGACAACACAAATATTGAAGATATGGCTGGAATGGATGTTCTGTGTAGTGATAAAACAGAACACCAACCCTGAATCACCTCACTGTTGGTTGGAACCTCATTGAGGTACATAAGCAGCTATATTGACTTTATATTTTGTCCATAAGAACAAGTTGCTTTGGGTTTCCTTAGCTATCATGTGATTCACCCAATCTGTCTGCTTCTAGGGAGGAATTCAATTGGCCAATACTTTGCAATATCAGTCGCCAATTCTTCAAAAATCTGTAAAGCAAAACTTTTGTCAATTCAGAGAATATTATTTACATTCTTAGCTGTCTTATTTTAGGCTTTTAGCATGGATCCAGACTCATTTTTATCCTGCTCGCAAATTCTAATGGAGGGAGAAGGGCTGTTTGAATTGTCTTTCGCTCCATACATATCTGATCAGTTGATTAGTTACATGTGCATGTATGTGACATATGATCACTGAAAGTTTTTCAAGGATTCTTGCTTATGGAGTCTGGTCCTAATCAAGTCTTCTGTTGTTTACAAGTTTGTTTTTGCTGATAAGTGATGGCCTAAATAATTCTAATGGGCCATTTTAATGGGTGTTTCTGTATTGTCTTGGAGGAACCTAAAATGATTCCTTCATCCTTTTTTATGCCTAGAAAGTGTAATTCTCTCTTCTAACAGGTATTTCAGAAAGATATGGACAAAGATACAGTCATCTTGTTGCCCCTAGAGTAGCAAGAATGCAATTACTATGAAATACTATAGTATGTAAATACTATGAAATATTAGGAAGAAAATATACCCATATAGATTAGAATCTCCCTTCTATTACAGGACAGTGCAAACATCAAGGATGTGCAATTCCTTCCATTCAATCCTGTAGATAAACGTACTGCAATCACTTACATTGACACTGATGGCAATTGGTACAGAGCCAGCAAAGGAGCTACAGAACAGGTAACCACATCTTTTGGCAAAATTTTATTTCAGCATCTCTTACCAAAAGGCTATATAATTTAATATTTACAAGCACAGCTGAAGGAGAATTCGGATAACTTTTGTTGCAGACACGTCAATGGATGACTATGTTACGAAAAAAATTTGGAAGTTAGAATCTGACGTTGGACATGATGATTTGTTGGAACTAACATTCTCGTTTTTCCCTGAATTTCAAATACTCAATTTATGCCAAGAGAAAACAGAAAGAGAGAGGAAACTGCACACTATCATTGACAAGTTTGCTGAAAAATTTTGGAAGTATAGAATCTGACGTTGGACATGATGATTTGTTGGAACTAACATTCTCGTTTTTCCCAGAATTTCAGATATTCAATTTATGCCAAGAGAAAACATAAATAGAGAGGAAAGTGCACACTATCATTCACAAGTTCGCTGAAAGGGCCTTATGCTCTCTTGCAGTTGCTTTCCAGGTAATCTTTTAGCTCAGATAAATGAGGTAGAAGTAGACCATTTAAACTTCTGTAGTGATTGATAAGATTTAGGAACACATGGAAGAGATAAATTTTAGAATAACAGAAACAAGAGATGTAACTAACTTATGAAGGAGTTACCAAAAGATACTGACATGTAAATAAGAAAAACAAGAAAAGGAAAAGGCATGACTTCATATTTATATTGCAAAAGTTAATCCAACTAGTTCCCAATTCATAAATTCTTGATTAGTTAAACAAATGTGAAAATTTAGGCTATCTGGTTTGTTAAAATTTCGGAAGCTTGTATGCTAACACTTGTCTTGTATCTGATCATCATTTTAGGAAGTTCCAAAAAGGTAAAACGTGAGTCCTGGAGGACCTTGGGTATTTTCTGGGTTCTACCCTTGTTCGATCCTCCTAGAAATTATCTTTATTTTCAAAATTCAGTAAGAGTCACGTGTGGCAAGTTTTAGCTCCCCGGTTGAAATCGGTCCTAAGTACTGTTTTCGTGCTACAGTGTCTAGACTTTTCAACATGAACTTGCACACTTAATTCTAGCTTATTATCTGGCTTATTCCTGTATGAACCTTGAACAAAATAAGGGAACAAAATAAGCACTCACACGTTCATTTACCTTGAATCTCTTAATCACACGCATTAACTTGCTACTTGGCTTAAGTTTAATTAATGGAACAAAATAAGGGATGCTTTTTATAGTATTCGTAGATGTTACAACTGGATATATGAAAAGGTTTTTGTGTATATGTTAGCTAAAAAACGGGATCAGTTCGCTATTGTGAAGGAGACAGATTGACAACTTGGCATGGGAACAAATATGTATCCTTCTTCCTCATTGTTGGTTCGTAACAGGGATGACAATGAAACTCTTCCAGTTGACGAGCTCATCAAAAAGCAGATGGCTTTGTTGGTATATTCCTAGGTAATCAAATCAAGCATCTTACTAAGTATCATGTCATTTTTATGTGCTTCTGATAGTATACTGTTTCTAATATTGTAATTTTTTTTTCTATTATTCAGATGAAACCAGTGATTGTGGATTTTGAAATGAATATTGAATTCCAAGATATGTAGCTTATTTTTTGAGTTGTACAACATGAGCAAGGTACACTTTCCAGCAGACCTTTCTTTCCCACCTAGTTCACTCCCTGGAACCCCCTAGGTGGGTGCCCAGGAGAGATTCTTTCTAGAACAAGACAATCTGAGCATGAAGCACTTCGACAAAAGGCTAACATAAAAAAGGATGCTCTTGATAATTTTACCCTGCTTTTGTTGTTCGGAAACTCTTTTAATTTTTTGTGATTAATCATTTTTAAGTGACCAGTGATGTCTTGAAGGGTCACAATTCAGAATCCTAATCAGTTTTGATTACATACTTATTGGCGTACCTAGCTTCAACATCTGCTGAGTTGAAATCTGGATTTTTCTCTGGTGAGTTGTTTAAACTTTTTGATGTCTGCTATGATTGTCTTTTGATTCAACCAACAACTACTGTGGTTTTACACCCAAAAAAGACAGAAAAATGTAATTGAGGTTATCTAGTATGTGTTATTACATTATATATGAAAACTTGGGTCATCCAGCTTAAGGACTTTATAGACCTGTATCACATTTTGTGATTGGAATACCATCATAATTTTTTTTTTCTAAAATGTCGGTGGCCTGATTCCAAGGTGCTACTCCAAACTTACATGAGAGTATAGTTATTTTTATAACAAATTATAATCCACTCGCGTAATTTTGAGAATTTTATAGATTTTGTACCCACCTGGATTTCTAAGTCTGTCTGGTTGTACTATCTTTATGTCTGTTTCAATCTTCAATTTTCTGACGTCATGGTTTTTGAAATTATCACTTGCGTAAAAGATGATGTTTCATTCTTGTGATGGAATTTATCCTCCAAGTTTGCAGGAGTTATTTCTATAATAGCACTTTGTAATCATTGTTTTCTTCTGCACCTAGTAGTATCCTGATTCATCTTTTATGAAACAAACTATCAGAACACAAGTATGAAATTGTTAAAACACTACAAGAAAAGAGGATGTCTGTGGAAATTACTGGAGGATGGTGTAAATGACGCACCTACTCTTACAAAGGCAGACTTATTGGTATATCAGTTTCTGATGCTATGGATGCTGTTAGGGTGCTGTTTATCTTGTGTTAACAGAACCTGGTTTAAGTGTGATCATTAGAGCTGTTTTAACAAGCCGGTCCATATTCCGAAGAATGAAAAATTTTAACGTCAAAAAATCCCTTCTCTACAAAGATGAATAGATCATTTATATAACCTTAGTACTGCTCGTCTTTTTAGGAATTGTTCAGCAAAGTCTGATCTTCTCTATATCCAGGCCCGTTGTGAATTGGCTCAAAAGGGGCATTTTATGATACAAGTTTTTAGCAAACATCTATATGATCTTTGTTTGTTCGTTTTTCCCCTTCCCCAAAGACAATGTTCTCCCTAAATTAATTGTTGTCTAATGTTGCCATCTCCATAATTATTCGGATTGTGGTAAGCTTGAAAAATCAGTAACATGTTTCATTTCCAAACTACCTGCAGTTAAATTTAGCTTTTCCTGTGACATGTGACAAGTCAGTGTAACTCGGATTGGCCCTTACACTTCTAGCATTGATATGGAAATCCCCCTCCTTTCATAGGATCTTATAATAGCTACACTGAATGATGATAATGACATATGTTTTATTATATTGTTTTCATTTAGCAAAGCAATAATAACTAAGGAAGGAAGCTTTGAAATTGACTCTGGATTTTCAATTTTATACATTGAACAAAATACCAAATCTCTATTGGTATTTTAATTTACCACGAAATAGTATATAACACAAAGAAAGACAAAGAAACCGAATGTAAGGAAGAAGATAGCATGAATTGCTTCTTTCGCGTTTGTTTGATGATTCTTTCATGAAGTTTACTCTGTCTGAAACAAGTCTTCATTCACTGCTATGTCTACTTTACTTCCCGTTCTCGCATGTTTTCAATTTATTTTCTACAGTCTACTTGAACCATCATGTTTGAAATATGCATTTGTCCAACTGTGTATTTGGTAATTCTGTAATCTGAAATTATAGGATTCTGTTGATTTCCATTTTCCAGCTGAACAAATTATAGGAAAAAAAGCCATGGGCAGATGTAAACTTGTAAGAAGAGTGTGTCCTAAGCTGATATTTCCTCCTTGTCCTTTTTCTGATTCAGTTTCAGGTAAGAAGGATTATGGGAAGGGAAACACAGAAACCACTTGGTGTTTATATTTGGAAGTTTATTAGTTTTGACATCCATTTTTCAGGATTTAGTGAAGGAAATCGTTACTCTTTTGCGTCATAAATAAAAAGTATAAAAATTATAATTAGCTATACTCTTGGAGATAAATGTACAATTCTATTTGTGAGGGCATTCAATATGTTCACAAAATTTAAAGATTAAAAACCGAATAAGGTTCATGGACTTTTACATCATTAGTTCCTAGACTCTTATATATATATATATATATATTTTCCTCATTCTTTTATACAAAAAACGACAGCCAAAGCAGATAATTTCCATTACTAGAAAATGACATCAGCATGTTAACATCGTAATGAACCAACCACCAAATTCTGCATAATTTGTCCTTCTGTAAAAGAAATAATTAATTAACCATTAACAGACAAAGCCTGTAAAAATCGTGATAAATCTGAATAATCTATAAAAGACACAAGTGAATTGCTACTTGGGAAGTTTATTAATGCCATTTGAAGCTCATGGTACTACTGTTTTATTGAAGAAAGACATAAACATGGAATTATTTAGCCGCAAATCACCAAAAAAATTTGATTTTTTTTCTGAAAAGAAAAGAGGACTCATATCTAAGCATTAAACATCAACATCTTCAACACTCATTGCAGCAAACAACTAGATCAAATTGGAATAAATGAGCGTTTTGCATCGTTACAATTTTACTTTGGTTGAATTCAATAAAGCCATTGAACATATTAAAATTTCCAATTAGTATTTTATAAACTAGAAAGCTAGACCCACACACGGCCATTAATTGTTGCCTTTATATTATATTACTGATGTAGGTGTTTCAACAGCAATACTATAATACTAGAGCTTATAATTACCCCCGACAAAGAATTGTCATTTATATGTCAATTTTTTACCCCACTAGAATGAGAAATTTTAACATACTGCTGTATGTGATTTTCGTTTATGCTCCTTGAGACGAGTGATCTTTCAGTGGTAATAGTAATACCATCTTAAAGTACCAGCACAGTTTTGTGATACTTTTCCATGAAGTGCTTTTAAGATTCCACTAACAGTCGTGTATAGCCATTAGATCATTTATGTTAGTTCCATTAGCAAACATTGCCTCAATTGTGGATTTGTGGAATCATGCTTCGTTGGACTTAATTTAGATCCTAAGTTGTATTAAAGGAGTGTATTTGCAGACTCTCCTGGCAGTACTTGATTTATTCTGAAGTCTGAATGCCAAATGATGGTCAAAAGACCTTAGAACCAGAATTTGCACTATATTGTTCTGTACATTTTGTGCGGAGTAGCACAAGCAGAAAAACTACTGGACCCATTTTTCCTTGGTTTGTGCTATGGTCACACATGTAGATACTTCTGTTCCTGGATTAGAGTCTATCTAGTTCCTCTGTCTGCTTTTCCCAATTGAAAACCTTAAAGAAAGTAACTAGAGCTTTCAGCAATACCATATGCCAATGAACATTTCTATCTTTACCCACAACAAATCATCCACGTATTTTTCAGGGTCGTCGTGTGCAGCTACTTTCAGTAATGCACATACTAATCAATTTCGTATGAAAACGAAGTTATTTAGATATGTTGCACTTCTAATCTTGACGATGAATTTCTTCTAGTGTATAATATGGCTAGGTATTCGCTTAATAACATGCTGATCCTGCGGATCTTTTTGTTGCCTTCAGGTGCTGGGCTTTTGAAACTCCGGGATGATATGCAAACTAGAGGATATGAGGACGTGCAAGTGATGTGGGAAATGCTTAGAAGAACAGAATCACAGTTGATGTCTCGGCACACTAAGCGTAAGCACATGCAATTCTGGAGGATCTTTGAATGGTCCAACCATAATCCTCCCTCATCCTTCGCACCAAAACCTGCTCCCAAATTGCCAACGTCTTTACTCACAGCTGCATCTGGAACTGACATCTTTTTCTTTTCTTTCTATGCTTGGAAGGAAATTGGGTTGAGGATTGAATTGAAGTGTAATAGCAATACTAGCCAAGGAGATTTATCTGTTAGATGCACCAGTTGACTTGACTCAGTTTTTTTTTTTTCCTTTTTTTACTGTAGATAAGAAAATAAAATCCACAGTTATTATTTTAAATATTATTGTAACAATTTTTTAAAAGTAACATATTTTAAATAAAAATATAATTAAAAAATATATTAAGAAATGAAAAATATATTAAAAAATATAATTAAAGTATATATGTGAGCTTCTATCTATAGAAAAGCATAGCAAAAGATCCCCAGCTAGTAAATTAAATTCATATATATTCACATTCATGGAAGATCAAGTGCTGAAACTTCCGCATCAATCAGGAGATGGAAGAGGCAGGTATCAGATGCTGACTATGCAGAAGCATTACAGTTGCAAGAGAGGATTCTGTGGCTAATCTCTCAAATATTCCCCGCTCAGTTGTATAATAACGAGAAATCTTTTGGAGCCAGCAAAGAAATTGGTGGATCATCAAGATTGTATTGTGATATTTGTATGGAAGAAAAAGAAAGATATGACATGATCAAACACTCTTTCTGTTCTGATTGTCTATCAAGGCTTATTCAGGCAAAAATCGAAGGCAATATTCACTTTATTGCCTGTCCGAATATAAATTGCAACGACATCATCGAACCTGATTTTGTTAAGGGTATTGTTAAATTAAGTATAAATATCCAATCTATATATATATATTCTGCTATATGAGTAGTAATTATATGAAATTCTAACAGGTATGATCCCTGAAAATGTTGTTGCTCGATGGGAGGAGGTGCGGAGCGAGGCAACAATTCTTGATTCTCAAAAGTTTTATTGTCCTTACAAGAATTGTTCAGCCATGTTGGTGAGTGATGCCGAGGAAGAGATCGTTATTAGGGAGTCCGAATGTCCGGTATGTCGACGAATATTGTTCTGTGCAAAGTGTCGTGTCCCGTGGCATCCGGGGTTTGAATGTGAAGAATTCCAGAAGCTGAAAGTGGATGAAAGAGGGAATGATGATCTAATGATGATCAAACTCGAGAACTGTCCTCACTCTTTCTGTTCTGATTGTCTCTCCGGGCATATTCAGGCAAAAGTCGAAGACAATATTCATTTGATAACTTGTCCGGATTCTAATTTTGCAACTACATCATCGAACCTGATTTTGTAAGGGTATAATCCCTGACAACGTTCTTGTTCGATGGGAGAAGGCTTGGAGCGAGGCAACAATTCTTGATTCCCAAAAGTTTTATTGTCCTTGTAAGGATTGTTCGGCCATGTTGGTGAATGATGCCGAGGAAGAGATCATTATTAGGGAGTCTAGAATGTCCGGTATGCCGACGATTGTTCTGTACAAGGTGTTACGTCCCGTGGCATTTAGATTCTTTGAGTGTGAATCCAATTCCAGAAGCTGAAAATGGATGAAAGGGAAATCATGAGGATCTAAAGATGCATGCACTTGCAAGAGAATATAAATGGACCTAAGTGTCCTAACTGCAAATTTCTCGTTGACAAGAATGAAGGGTGTATACATATGATTTGCAGGTCAGTCGATTTGTTTTATTTCTATGCAAAGTCTCACAATATATATTATATAAAAACTCTTTAAATATTAGTATGGGAGTACGTGCTTTCCACGTTTAAAAATAGTAATTGTTTATTTTTTATTGATATGAATTAAAAAGTAAAGCATGCTTGGAAATACTATTTGTTTGATTTTTTTAGTTCACTTAATTTTTTGTTTATATAATTTCTATTTCAACGTTTAACTAATTCAAAGAATTTTTTTGTAGTTCGTATTAGTTTAGAAAAATATTTGTTCATAGGTGATTTTTATGCATTTTCTTTAGATGTACTTTGTTGGAAATATAAAAAAAAAGTTGTTTAGTTTAATAGTCCAAGTAATTTTATAAAAACTAAATAATTATATTTTGTGAATAACACCACCTACCTTGCAACTTTTAAAATATAAATTTATTTCCTCAATTGAGAATTATTGAAGTATTCTACAATGAGTTCATTCTAATCTATTTAATTTTAATAATAGGAAAGTTTAAAGTATTATCAAATTGCAGTTCAATATACGACAAAAAAATATATTAGAGTTTATTATTATATTCATTCTGTAAGTTTAATAATCAAAGAATATAGTGTGCAGTCTTGAAAATATTGACAATTTATAAAATTTATTAAAATCCTTTATTCTTTTTAATTATCCAAATTCTATTCTAACAATTTTGGATTTACAAGTGCATTAAGGTATTTGATTATTCTTGAATACCTATATCTCTTGGAACCAACTTGATGAATGAACCATTCATGTGCAAATACTAAATAGCAATTTCTAAATTAGAAAACAAAATCTCTATTAAATGTATAGCTTGCACAATTCTAGAAATTATATCATCAAAATAGGAAAAAAAATGAAAAATAATCTACTGCCATTTTAATACTAAATTTACGGCATGAAATTTAGTGATTTATTCATTATGTTAAAACTATCAATTTGTATAATAGTAATTAAAAGGTAGATATTTAATTATAAATTTTATTTGATAAAATAAGATCAATAATATGTAGCTGCGATGGCAATCAACTTATATAGTAACAATTCAAACGTAACAATAAACATTTAGTATTTAGCTTTCAGTAGACGAAGTACACTTTAGTTAAATTCTAATTAGTAACTGATTTTTTATTCTAATTTTTTAGTATATAATTTATATAGTCACTAATATTCAACATTAGATATTTACAGGTTCAAAAATAATAACAATAAATTTTTGTAGGAGGACAATAATTATTTATTAAGAATTTTATCTAATATAATTTAGGAATTAATTTTTATTATAAGAATATCACAACTTAGACTAAATATGCGGTAATTATTCAATGCATGAAAAGGGAACTGAAAAGCAAAATAAAAATTACAATTACAAGATAAGGATTATGTTCCTTACAGCTGTAATCTATAAAAATAAAATAAAACAGGTGATGAGTACATTTTTCACCCTATTTCTTACTCATTCAATTAGTTAAACAATAATAAAAAAGATAAATTCTATATTATATTTGTTTATTAGTACACCAGAGAAACTAAATTATTTTCATATTCTAGATAAAGAATCTCTTTCATCATTACAAAACCAAATAACAATATTAGAGATGAAATAAATGGCACTAGCAGAAGAAGGTGAAGATATTGATAATATATATGAAGCATAATGCCTTTGTTAATTCAAGTTTAGATGACATTGATGCTTTTAAGAAATTTTATATCTTCTTTGCTCTTTTTGTTTTTGTTTTTTTTTTTTTCCTTTTTTGTATCAAAAATAGAAAAGACTTTATAATTATTTTCTCAAAAGAGTTCAAAAGTTTTATATGCGATAAGTCTTACTTTTTTGTTTAAAGATAATTTTCCCTATTATTTAACTGAATTCCTAATCTTAAAAAAAAAAAATTATTTGCATACTTGTATGATATAATAGTAAGATGTTTAAAATCCATCCTTGAGAAATGAATATCAGATGGAACTCTATATTATGTACAAAAATGTTATTCGAACAGTAAAATAATCATTAAAATTGAAAGTATATTTTAAAATTATGTGTTTTAAAAGATTAATGGCATTTTTTGTATCGAAATATAATATGAATGGCAAATTATAATAAAATTTTAGTTTGGAGGGTCCAAATCATAATTGTTCAATTTTGGGGCCCATGTTGGAACATTTGTTTTATTTTTGAGGATCAAATTGAGACTTTTTGAATTTGGATAACTAGATTGAAATATTTTTTTAATTTGGAGGATCAAATTGAGACCTTTTCAATTTAAAAGGCGATATTCATCTTCAATTTATAAATCTATCCTAAAATTATACTCTATGACAAAATTTACTTCAATCAAAATTTAATTTTAAATGAAAATTTAATTTTAAATGAAAATTTAATTTTAAATGAAAATTTAAAAGTTAACTTTTATTTCATGTGTAACTTTTTAAGATTTTTTTTTTAAGGGTCCAAAAGTATAGGTAAAAAATTGAAATTTATTTTTCAAGTAAATTTATATTTTTATCATTGCTTGATTTCTAAAATCCATCCCAAAAAAATATTTTCTATTCTTCTTTAATTTCTAAAGTTGATTCATAATATTCTATTACATAAAGAAAATTATTTCAAGCAAATTTATTTCCTAATATGATGTCATAATAGTGAGTTTTATTTCTTATTTTATTCTCTAGAGAGTATTTACATAAATATCCTACAAATTTATAAAAAGCTATTCAAGTTGAGAATATATCAAAGTCAGTAAATTTTATAGAGAGAGTAACTTGAGAAAGAAAATCTAAAACTAAATCAAACTTCTTCATTTGTTATACTATATATTCAATTAATTTTTTAATAACTTTATTTAATATTCATCTTTTATTTCTAAATTTATTCTAAAATTTTACTCTATGAGAAAATTAATTTCAATTAAAATTAATTCTAAATATAAGTTTCATAGATATAATTAAAATTTAGTTTTATTCCCTATGTATCTTTTAGGATTTTTTCTTGTTAAGGGTCTAAAAGAATAAATAAAATATGTAAATGTATTTTTCAAGTAAATTTATTTATTTTTATTATTGCTTGATTTCTAACATCTATCACGATAAAATTATTTTATACTCTTCTTTAATTTCTAAAACTCATTCATAATATTCTACTAGTACACAAGATAATTTTCTTCTATCAAATTTATTTCCTAATACGAAACCTTAAAAGTAGGTTCTATTTTCTCTTTTACTCTTTGAAGTGTATTTACATTAATACCCTAAACAACTATTTAAAAAAAATCAAGTTTGGAAACATAGTCATTAAATTTTATAATAAGGGTAACTTTGAAAAAAAAATCTAAATCGCTAAATGACATTGGCTCTTTTATAATATAGATAATTTTAAGGGTTAAATGCACTAATTTCCCTCCTTGATATTTTTGGACTAAAATAACTCTATTAGTTTTATCCTTTTTTTCCCTGCCCTTTTTGCATCGCCTATACTGTTATTATTTATATACTTAAGACATATAAATTTTTAATTTGCCTTAACAAAAAGAAAATAAACAAAGTATAAAGAAAATAAAGAAATAGTTAAAGAAAATTAAAAAAAAAAATCTGTGTTTATAATTATTAATAATAGAACAAATGATGTAATTTTTGCTAGCAGAAAAGGGAGAAAAAGAAAAAGGAGAAGATGGGAAAAATAATGGCAAAAAAAAAAAAAACAATAATTAAGTTGGTAAGGGTATTTCTGTCAAAAAATACAAAAAAAGAGTTAAGTGTGTAATTTAATTGAGGGTATATTAAATATCACAAAAAAGGGAAAAACATATTAAGCATCACAAAAAAAGGGGGATTACTAGCAAATCTCTCCGTAAGTTTGACAAACTTTGTGACCATTTCCAAGCATAAAACTTGAGAGTCCTTTGTGTTTGGCCATGTATTTGATATTCTTGGATTCGCATTGATTAGTAATTAAGAAAATTTGAGAGTATACAGTGACCTTTTCTTTCCATGCATTTGGATAATTAGAAAATTATATTGGTCTACAACATTTGTAGATATACTTTGAATTATCTGAAATAAAGAGTATGCGACGAAGTTTTAAGGTACAAATACCATGATGAGGAATCACAGGGAAAATGTATATAGTTTTTGATTGATGACATATACATGGATTGGTCACTGATCACAGCAACAAATGAGACCACAAAAGCTGCCAACAACTACAAATATATCCATCTCTTAATGCTGACTGTAGCAGGTTGGAGTAATTGTAAGAGTTGTAAAACTATTGATTATCAATGTCCAGGAGCACATAGTTAAAACAGTGATTAAAATCAAGCATTACAAATGAAGTCTCATATTGGATGAAAAAATAAAAACTTATTTTTCATATACATTAATAGAACCTTTGAAAGTAATGTGCCTAATATGAATTCGGAATTATATACCTGAAGGTGCAGGGAAAGCCACAAACTTGCTAAGTCCTGATCTCTCTGAATCTGAACAAGAAAAAGTCCTGGCCACGAGAAAAGATAACGATTTTCTGAATAGCCTTGAATTGAATAACCAAAGTGAAATAGAGTTATATAGAATCCAAACACTCTGAAACCATATCCCTTGTATTGCAACCAAAAGTATCAAAAAATTTGCCCTTAAATCTGTGTTAGCAGTTCTTGAGTATTTATCGCATCAAAGAAAGTTCAATCTCCATTGTATGAGACCACGGTTCATACAGGAGGACTGACAATCATGTCTAAACATTACAGGAAAGGACCAAATAGAGTTTTAGATACAACATTTGACAGCAGAAGATACCAAGATTTGAAACATGTGATAAACATTACCTCAGACCTGAATGCCCAAATAGTTGATGCACCATCTAGTGTCACGCCAGCTACACAACACACGTGATGTTGACCTGCAGTAGCACCAGAAGATCAGTTGATGAACTTCTTTAAACTTTACCAGTATGATAATTAACTTCATACATTTCCGATAGGTAATACATGCTCATTACAGCGAAATTCAAGCTACAGGACCTACCTGCCAAGTGCAAGACTTGCTTCTCTGACCACCAGCCAAATTGATTCCTTTCTCTCCAATACAAGCCATATCACCTCCCATCATCAATGCAATATCAAGATCAAGTGTACAAGCCTGTAAAAATCTGAGTACCTGATCCAGAAAAGAATGTAAACATTGAAGATACAAGAAGCTCCTCATAAGGGAAATTTAAAACAAAAATTTAGTTATAGAGGGGCACAGACTGCAAACTTTTATAATCAAGAATATTAAAGAGGTTATATGTACTCTCCAGATTGCAAGTAAATCTATGCAACTAAACAGGCACTAAAAAGGAATTCTACTTTTTGCTTTGAAAGTTATGGATTTACCTTGTTGGTTGTAATCCCTTCTGAACAATATATTATATATTATCACGGATTGTTCCAGGGAGAATCCAAGGTATCTGTTGCAAAACAAGATAGAACAAGATAAAAAAATTTTCAACAAGGTATACTTAGTAGTTTATACATGCCTGTAGAGGAATGAGTTTATCACCTGTGGTACATAAGTTGGGGATCCAGTCAGATGTATCGACCCATTGATGAGTCTCATTTCTCCTAAAATCAAACTTATCAGGGATGATTTTCCTGATGCAACCTGCAAAAACCACTTGCTTTCTTTATAAGTATTGGATGGTTTGGAATTTGGATCATGAAAAGAAAGAATCTATAACTCTATTACATGTTTCATTATATCTGGAAAAATGAAGCAATGGTTTTTTGACGAATTTCAACAGTATTGCTATATTTTTCCATGGAACTAGTGGCATGTGAGGTATATGCAATCAACAAAAAAATTTGACCATATATTGAACAGCTATAACTCTATTACATATTTCATTTTATCTGGAAAAATGAAGCAATGGTTTTTTGACGAATTTCAACAGTATCGCTATATTTTTCCATGGAACTAGTGATATGTGAGGTATGCAATCAACAAAAAATTTGACCAGATATTGAAACAGCTCATCTGCATGATGCAATCTTCATCATATTATTTTCCAGAAGGAACATTACAAATAAACCAGGAGGGAGGTAAAAAAGAAAGCAATAAATTCATTTGTAGCAAGGGATCTCACCTCTCCAATTACAACAACCAGGTGACCTTTTTGGAATGGGAAGAGTAACATTGTCCAACACCAAATTAAAATCCTTATCGTCACTGCTTAACCACATTGAACATCCATCACAAATGAGGACAGCCATATTTTCTGGATTAGACTTGTTATTCTTATTGGAGCATGATTGTGCTGAAAGCTTGCCTTCCTTTTCTATCTCAGGCTTATATTCAGAAGTGGACAAATACTTGCTTAACCTCCTTGAAGATACAAATGCCTGGAGTAAAACATTCAAAAGTGGCTTGTCTGAGGGTGCATAACAAACAAACAAACAAACAAACAAACCAAGCCTTATTCCCACTAAGTAGGGTGCAATACCATACAAAAATGATTATTGAAGACAAAAGTATGTATCGGATGGAAAAACTCACATCAATTAGCCCATTACTGATCCAAGGAAATGAGTTTAGTGGAGATATTAAATTGTTAAATAATGCAAGACAAGTAAAAACCTGCAAAAAGAAATACTGAAATGTGAGGAAAACCATTGGTAACAAGATATAACCTTCATACATATGCACCGTGATTTTAGCGGACAGTGATAACAGTGTTGCTGCATCAAACTGATGCCTCAAACAAGTATGAAGTCCAAATGTGAACAAGGAGAAAATAATTGGTGTAGTTGCCCAAAGGAATACACACCATGCACCCAAGTATTTCCTGGTCCAGGGAAATGAAGATAAGCTAAAAAAGCCCATGCAAGTATGAAGTCACAGTACATCTAGAATAACTAAGTTTCGTAGATAATTATTTCATTTCTGAGGCTCTTGTCTTCATCAACCAACTAGCAAAAATGAGCTCCCAGACGTGCATTATCAAAGTTCAAATGTGAGTGAAGAGTTCAGATGTCTTCCTAAAGAGTATGAATCCAGCAAAAGCGAAATATAACTAAGAATGAATGACTGAAGATGATATTAATGATAAGCATGCAGGAAGTATATTTGAATCCATGCCATCCCCCTTTACAGCCGAACTTTAGTATACTCCCTGCACAGACATGTGCACCAAAAAAAAAAAAAAAAAAAAGGGATTACGATGTTGCAATGTTGCAATATGCAGGAAACGAGCAACATCATTTCCATTTTCACAAATTTATAACAACAATGCAGATGATTATAAAAAACATTGCATATACCTTTCATCCTTCTGTTCCATCATACTTTTTGTAGCCTTTGAAATTAATTGAGCAATCCATTTATTGACTGCACATAAGATAACATAACAAAATGGCGGTGTCTGCAGATTTCAAGATGAATCCTCTAAGAGGTGGGTATGCTGTATACTCAAATCCTTCTTCAAATATTTTTCTACTGTTCAAGCATGGATATAGACAGAGATATTAATATTACATTAGATACCTTTAAAGTGATCTCTTTTTTTTTTTTTTCAACTGCTCCAACCAGAAACACTAAGGTGAAGTTCCGGTATGTTTAAGTTCTTAAACACATGGATTATGCATTAAGTATTATACTCCCATGTAAAAAAGACTACAAATATTCATAGTTTTTAAAATCATAAGCATGTATTGTGTTCTCTGGACCAATTTCACTGAAGAAGCAACAGAAACCTAAATGTGTACAAAATGTGAGCACAAAAAGACACAAATTAAGGTTATATATCAAAGTATAGCCAAAATATGACCTTGTTGAAAATTTACCCAAACCAAAAAGTTCTATTAGACTCCAAAATCCTCTCACCTGGTATTAGCTGAATGGCAATTGCTATTCAAGAAAGAAAAGCAAACTTGACTCGCATGTTGAGTAGATACAGCACAATTCCAATTTGCAGGGGCAAGCTGACATAACATTTAAATTAAATCATTTAAAGATCCAAAAGAAAAAAATGGTGCGTATAAACACATATAAGCTATTAAGTAATCCCTCTACCTAACTGATGTCATATGTGCTCAACTGAGTTAATCACAGCTAATGCCGATCCTTTACTAATGAGACATTCAAAATATATGTGTAACACATCTTCAGCTTAAGTTTGGAAAGATGAAAAGTATATTGTGTATCAAGGAAGAATCTGCACCATTACAGATGACAATTAACATCATCTAACAATAATTAGTTGTAGTGGAATAGTAGGATATATAACACCACAAGCTTGAGAAGTTTTGGTTAACATATAAGTGCATGAAAGGCGAAAAGAAAAGGCATACTTTAATTATCAACAGGAAGGGTTGATATTTCTATGTTGATCGAAATGATGTTAACTTGAAACTGATCCTTAACTTCTCTCTCCCAAATAATGTGGAAGAAAATGAGAGCCATAATTGAGAATTATCTGAAATCAACGTTACCCATGCAAGCAACAGGCAAAATGAAAAATGATAATCAAAATGCATAATAACTAACCAGGTTAAAGATACCAAATACTAAATTACATTACAGTATATCACTTAGAAATATGAATGTTTGTCCATGAAACACAAATTCAAAGAGACAGGTGATAGAGAAGAAACAACATAAAATATGTGGTCCAATGGCTGAAAATGACAATATAGTATCCTTTTATTTGCATAATTAAACAGTCAAAAATTACGCAAATTTCGGCATGAAAAATACAAAACATGAGCAAATAGTCAAATTACATGTCTATGGATTGAAAAGAATGTGAAATAAAAAAAACAAGAAGAAGAAGTGCATACTGGGATTCTATGTTGACTTTCTTTAACATTAATTTTGCAAGGAAGAAGTGGCTCTTCCCTGGAGTTACTCTTTTACCAAGAAAACATTTAGAGTAAGTAATGAAAGTACAAGGTGCCATCATCACCTCACAGAATGTACTAGCTGAAGCACACGAAATCAGAAACTAGCAACCATGGATAATAGTAAAGAACTTTTTAATGATAATGCCACAGGTTTAAATCATATTAGCATGAAAACAAAGTAGATGAAAAGGTAAAAGATTGCATGTAAAGGAATTAAATACTTGTATAGTTTAAGAGCCACTTAAACAAACATATCGGACATATGTAAATGTTCTCATTAAACACCAACATAGATCTCAAGAAGAAGTGAAAATTATATTTTAGTATCCCTGAATTATAAAGTTCAACTATGATACAAACCTCTAATCCCTTTTATATAAAAATCAACTTAACAAAAACCTATTTCCTGACAATGATCAGCCACATAAATCCTCTTTCTCTCTCTCCTCTCTGCCCCTCTCTCCCTTGACAAATCCCAGAAGGTTTAGGTCTTTGATATACGCAAAATAGGATTGAGTAAAGTCATTCAAAGGTTTCTACCATATATAGTATTCAAACCACATGTCAATCTTTAGAAGTCATGCTTTCTTCCTCACCCAAGACTAGAGCTTAGAAATACTATGGTGTACACTATTCATAATTAGACAGGGACCAACCCCATTTTTTCCCATGAAGAGCTTGTGTCAGATATACTACTTTGATGAGAGCCTCTAAGTCATATAATTGTTTGGATGGTAACTTTCTCCTTTTTTAGGTATTCTACAAAAACTTTTGCCTTCTTCTAATCTTGCAAGAGTCATTGTTACCGTAAATTAAAGTCAGCCTATAGTATCACATGCTAAAACTCTTTTGCTCACTTTTGTTCAAGTCTGTCCATTTAGTATATATCGTTCACCCTGAATTCTACACACTACATAATACATATATCACCTTCACATACATGAATGAGACAAAAGATCATTCAATCAGTACAATCCAGATAGAAAACCTGATGTACTTTTAGAGACATTAATGCAGATACCTGTACACTACAAGGATTATAAGCAAGTAGCATTACCTGACTCCGTTAGATGCCCACTACTTTATTCTCATGATATTAATCAAGATGCCAAATATGATATCAAGTAAAGCAAGAAAACTCTCCCTAACGTATCTGAAAACCTGCCACAACCAATAGACTAATCTCATAGAAGATTGAAACAAATAGTAATAGTAAACATGTATTACATCAACAAATTAAGAATTCCCACCCATACTAACCCACTCTTTACTCCTTTACCAGATGTACATGTCTTTCATTTGACCACTTGGTTTAGCACACTCCCACTGTTAAAATGATGGTAAACAGCTATTTTCTGCATTTTGTTCATGGCAAGAGAGTAGATCCAACAAATATATACTTTTCCAATGGAAATAACAAATAAATGGTAGATAAGTACCTAATGGTCCACAATTCCCTGAATTAGTTTCATAATAATAAAAGGAAAGCACAAAAAAGATCATCATCATTTGCTACAACTTTGAAGTCTTTCAGTAAACTTGTAAAGTTAGCATCAATACATCTCTTTCTCCACACAAGCAAGCTATATCAAATTTTCCATTTATTAGCAGTACTTAAAATGTTCTTTTTATAATAGTATATAAATGTTTGACTGGCACGTAAAATGACAAGAAGCATTAAATCCAATATGGACTTAAATAACAGTGTCTGTGACCCTGAACTATTAAACAAAGAGAGATATAGAGTCCTTTCATTACTGAAAGGCATCTGAAAAATACTAGATTACTCCTTGTTTTGGTGTCTCTATCATACCTTGTTGTCTCGTATTATGTAAGTGAATCATTTATATATGTTTTTTTGGTTGAAATTCTGATTGCTAATAAGGAACATGAGAGGAGATGGAGGCAAAATCTCTTTCAAATTGCATTGCACCCACACAGCAAACAGAGACATATTCTGTGGATAATAGATTTTATTATTAGTAAGTTGATGTATGCAGATGACACCTATCCCTGATAATCCAAAATTCTCTAATAAACTATCACCGAAGAAATCTTTATTTGTCAGGACAAAATTCTCTACATGTATTGTCTCTTGTATGACATACTTGAGAGCTTATTCTAATGACGAGGATGAAAAAGTACATAAAGAAGTAGACAACCAAGAAAAAAAAAAAATTCCAATTGTATTTTGAAAAGGGATTATAGTTTGAACAGGAAAAACCCTAAATTCAAAAGATGTAGATATAATGCCACATAAAGTTCATAGCAATTTAAAGGAAATATTGCACGTATAATGACTGGAATCTTAGCAGAATTTCCAAGAAGAACGATTTTGTTTAGGAGGCACAAGACAATGATCATCATCAATAACAATACCAATGAATAAATATATATATATTTTTTTATGAGTTCAAGCTGTAGTATCACCACCATGAGAAAGAACACAGATTTATAAACATGAATTCACTTTTCTCTGAAATAATTGTGTGCATGTTAACAGAGATAGACGATGCAAGACCTGGAGTTTTCTTGAATAATTGCAGAAGGGCTAGTCCTGAAAGTGATTTGAAGAAGCCGCTAGTGGACGGTCTGGCTAGAGACCACAAGCCACAAGGGCACGATGGGTTTCTTGAATCTTGATTTCTGGAGGACTAAGTAAATTATGAGTAGAAAAATGGGAAATTCTTATGAGAGTGCAATCAATCTTCAAAGCCAGAACCCTCTTATATAGAATAAAGGGCCGTTGGTTTAACCGACATTCAAAAATAACGGTCATCCCCCAACGACTAGATATCTCTCTCCCGCCAATATTTTGGTAAGTGGTGTGGCGGGGGACTAACGGAGGAGAACAAGGATTGTTGTGATGGGTGGTAGTTTTGGAGAATAATTTATAAAATCGTGCTTCTTTTTTAAATTGTTCTTTTTTTATGCCTATTTTAAATTGTAATTCCGGGGAATGCGAGTTTCAGAAATTCTTTTTCAAAAAAAAAAGAAAAAAAAAGAAGACTGACTATGTATATTGCTAAGGGAAATTGTGCACTATTACAAAAATAGAAAAATGAAGGATTTAGCAGATTTGATTATGTATATTGCGAAGGAAAATTGTGCATTATTACAAAAATAGAAAAATGAATGATTTGACTGTAAGATAAAATCACTTAAATACTAAACCGTAAATTATAAACTATAACATTAACGAAATAGTGGTACGATATTTGGGAATAGTAAACCATTATCTTTAAATCATAACCTATAACATTAACGAAATAGTACGCGAATGAAATGTGTAAACCCGCAAATTTATTAATTTATCGTATTTTTCTTAAAATTTTGACACAATCTCCCCTTATTTTACAAACATTCTCCCTGCCAACAACCAAATCCAACAAGGGCAACAAACATCCATAAAAGCCCGACAAGGGCTAAAAAACATAAATACAAACCTAATAACAATAAAAAAGCACCCGACTAGAGCGAACAATGATATACAAATAACGGATATCAATCACACAATATTGCGAGAAGTGTTGGTTGCAGTGGTGGTGGTGGCGGTGGTGGAATGGAGGTGGTGATTGTTGTAGAGGGGAGGAAAAATAGATGGTGGTGGAACAGAGGAGGAGGAGAGTTTTTTTTTTTTAATTTGGGGATGGATATTCTGTGAGGCCAGCCGTGGCCTCGCAGAAGATGAAGGTCCGACTAACCTCAATTTTTGGAAGACCTCATGCATTCGGTGAATGCGAGGTCTTCCAAATTTATTTATTTATTTATTTTTAATTTCTGAACTCGCATTCGGCCCGAAATTGCAATTTGGAATAGGCATAAAAAAAGAACAACTTTGAAAAAAGCACGATTTTAGAAATTTTTCTAGTTTTGGAACTAAAATATGAGTAATATTTTTCCGGTTTCGACGGCTTTTAAGATGTCAACGTTAGTTGACTAACGGTTAGGTGTAACGGTTACTCAATCTGTTTTAAAATAATTATTATTTTAGATAATTTGTCCTGTGCCATTATTTGTTATTTTAAAAAGTATTAAATGATGTTTTATCAATTTTTATTCTTAATGTAATATTAATGAATGCAGGATTATGTAGTTGGGATATTAATATAAAAGGATAATTTAGTCATTTTGAACTATCTTTTTATAAAATTGATACAATTTAATAACTTCATTAAGGGAGTATTAATTTAGTAGTATAATTTTTAAGGAGGAATTTGCAAATTTGCTAAACCTTTTCAGAGTTTGATTGGTATTTTGTCAAACTTCAAGGAAAGTAAATATAATTAAACAAAAAAATAAATTGAGATTAGTCTAAATGATGAATAATTATATTTTTAATTGTTGAAATTCTATAATGCTAATTTCCATTTTAAAGTAGGGGAATTTTTGGACAACATATCAAAGTGCTTTATTTCCGCAGTTGAATTTGTGCATGTAAAATGCCATATTGATGAAGTCTAGCGAACTAATGATGTAAAAGATTAATTATTTTTCTTGGAGAGGTGATTTGCGAAACAGTCCATGAACTTTTAAACTTGGTTGATTTTTAATCTTTAAATTTTGTAAACATATTGAATGCCCTCACAAATAGAATTTTACATTTATCTCCCAATAGTATATAGCTAGTTATAATTTGGGAAATGAATTACAAAATTACAAATATGTGACCACTAATTCTAGATATTTCATCAAATTTTGTTATTTTTCTGACGAATTAATGACATATTAATATTTTATTATTATTTTGTATAAATGTACTGTTATAATTTTTATACCTTTTTATAAGCCAACGTGACACAAACTTAATTATTGATAAAAAAAGAAAACCAAGTTATTTTGTCCAACAAGAAATGAAGTGTTGGGACTCGTCTCTCAAATCGGAACAACAAATTACAAAGAATACAATTAGGGAGATCAATTAACCAAATATTTGATTACCTTGAAATTTACCACCGGATTGGTTGCAAAAAAGTAATGATTTCCTTCACTAAATGCTACTGACTTAGAGATAAAAATGAAACAATTATTTATTTATTATTATTATTTTTTTTGGCAACTTCTAGGTACCAATTAAGATATTGTCCTTACATACATCTAAATAATTTTTATTAAAAGACCAATTAGTTTTAGTACACGACGGTCAAGAAAGTGGATTCTGATAAATTCCCTTAAAAGGATCAGATAAGAAAAGAGAAAAAGTAAAAGTTAACAAAGCAAAACTAAAAGGCAAATTAAAGGGCATTTCATAAAAGCAAAAACAAAGAAGATTAAAAAGACACAGTAGATTCCACGTGTAGAGCATAATAACAAAAGAAACACAAACAAACATGTGTATGACAGAGGATTAAGGATATTCTTTCTGGTTTCCATTTTAGTATTTTTCGATTTTGCCCATAAAACTATAAAACAAACACGCCCCAGATACCAACAAAAAGCAAACATTGAATAAATCCCACGCACGCCCTACTCTCACAATTTCAATCACTATTTGTCTAAGAGTAATGGATAATTCATCTTTTTAGAGAATCTTTACTCTAATTTTAAATATTTATACTTTTATAATATTATATGTTTTAAGTAATTATATTGTATAATTTTTTAAAATTAAAAGAATAATTTTTAAAAGAAATAATAGAATTTTTTAAGAATATGAACGCATAGAATAAATGTTAGCTACTTATTCTCCTTAAGTAATAAAAAAAATTAATTTTTTTTATTTTTTAATTATTTAATCGATTGTAATACTAATATATACGTGAATTTTTACAACTCACATTCGTTTACTCTCAATCTGGGATTCCTTTTTTTATGGGTTCCACTTTTAGTATCTTTCGATTTTGCCCATAAAACCATTAAACAAACACATCCCAGATACCAAAAAAGAGTCGTTAAACCCCACTGGGCCCACACCCTTCTCTCCCAATTTCAGTCTATCTATATAGATGAACTCTATATGCCACCTTATTTATGTTGTTGGTTTCTTTGACTGCCTCTTTAGATTTTTAGGTCTCAAAAAATCTTTGTTTGTTTGTTTGTAGAGAGTGAAGCGGTGTTCTGATGGAGTTGATGAAGCACATTTGCCCTGACTCACCATATGTATGTAAAAATTCTTCCTTTTTTCTTCTTGTTTTATAGGACTATTAGATTAAAAAGTTTGCAATCCTGAAATTTCAAGAATTTTGTTTGTTGATGTTTTTGATTCCTCTAGTTTTTTGTTGATTCTACAAGATTGTTAACAGAGGAATCAAGAATTGTCAATTATGTAACTGATAAAACTAGGAAAATCAATGTTGTTTTATAGTCTTAGAGTAAAACTAGTGGAATCAAAAATCTTCAGAAAACACAAAAATTTCTATAGAGAATTTTTTTTTTTTTCTAGTTTTGTGTTTCAAGATTTTTTCATGAATTGCTTGAGAATTCTTAAAGAATTTCTGGACGAAAATCCTTTTAAATCAATGTCGTTTTACAATATAAGAGGAAAAGTAGAAGAAGAATAACAATTAAAGAATTTCAGGAGTTTCTTGATTCTTGTAATTTTCTGGAAAATCATTTTGTTATGTAAAGCAATTTATCCGTTTGAGAGTTATTGGAATGCTCAATTGATAAAACTAGGAAAATCCTTTTAGATGATGGCATATCTGTTTCTGTTGTTTTCAGCCTACTTAATAAAGAGATAATATACTAGCAAAATTGGAATCTGAAGGAAAAGTTACTAAGAAAAGACATAGGAAACCTCTGTTTATTCATTCCTAATTATTGTTACTTGTTTTTGTATAAGAAAGCTGATTCTAATTGGAAACCTCTGTTTTTTGTTATTATTGGTCAGGTATGGGATGGCAAGCATGTTTCAGAGTGTTTTAGTGATATATATCCTGCAAAATTACAAATTGTCTTATGTATTGTTTTGCACATGCATGAAAGATATCACTTATTCATATTGTTTCCAAGTTCTTCATGTTTGTTTCCTTAAGAGTAGTTACGGTACTAGGTTTCGGAGCAAATATGGTAACTTTGGCTCTAGTTGCTGCAGTCGGAATTAATAAAAGACGTGCCAAGGGAAATATAAGGGTAGGTTTTCATTTATCGGCTTTTGAGCTTGCTTCTTTCTGGGGAAAAAAGGGTTAAGTAATAAAATCTTGTGGAATTAGTATTATGTTCATAAGTCGTAACTTCAGATGATAAAGCAAATAAATGCAGGCTTAAGCAAGAAGCAGCACTTCTGATTCTGGCTGCATTTTATGCTTATTTCTTTAATTAATGTATATAACTACATTCATTTAATATCATATAGTGGACCATACAGATGAACATTTCTTGCATTGGTTATTTCTCTCAGGCTTCGTATTTTCTTACTGCCAGTTTAGGAACTTTATAGTTCTACTTGAAACATTTACTCGATAGTTTTAGGGCAATTTCTTCCACCAGACATGACTGATTTTATCAGGAGTTTCTATTATGCTTCAAAATCATGTTGTTTTCACCATGTTTTCCTTCCTCTTACTTCAAAATCCAGCAGATTTCTGTACTTCATGGAGCCTGATGCTCATTGGATGTTGATATTGATTTCACCTCTGTATTGACATGATTTCCAATTAGTATGTAGCAAGCAAGGGTAATGCTTTTGGTACTGGTGTCTTATCTCCTTGTTTTATGCACTAAATGTTTGTAAAACTGAACAGATAAACCTCCCAATGAAGGTCTTTTTGTACATTGTACCTGTTCTAGGAGCATGCACTGTGTTATTCAACATGGTTTTGCTTCTAAAAAAACTTCTCGATGGCTACCCAGTTGCATTTCATGAATGGATCTTTAGTTGTTCCCAGTTTGCAGTCTGGGTAAGCTTTTAGATTCTTCTAAGTTAATTAATAAAAGCTATATATATATATAAACATATATGGGATTTCACTGTCTCTTTTATTTGTGCTACAACTTGCAGGTTACTATCTTACTTTTCTCAACCTGTGACTACTGGTTTGTTGTCTTCTGCAACCAAATCTTGTGTCTTTGGTGGATTGCGAAACCATTTCTCTTGATTCCTCATCTACAAACAGCTTTTTATTCACAAGAGGTATAGTTTACTTACTTTCATGAACCACCTGTATTAAACATTTAATTTTCTGTATTGACATCGATAAAAATTTCTGCACGTGTTCTAGTGGTCTTATTGGTGAGATAATAACTTTTGAATGTAATTTGCACCTGCTTTTAGTCTTTCCTATTCAATGTTTTGTATTCAGGATTGATTACTTGTAAATATTTTGGAAGTTCTGAATTTTAGATTGATTGCAACATTATCAAGTTATCATCATAATTGAAGTTACCAGCTTTGGATCTCTTGATCACATGCATATCCGAGCTACTATGAGATTTGAAAGCATAGTACTAACAATTTCTTTGAATACTTGAAACATCTTCCTACAAGAAAATATACACACAGTTCCAAAGGATTCACATACATAATATGAGACAAAATGGTATGATTGACACACCACAATAAGGAGGAATCTAGTATTTTTCAGATGCCTTTCAGTAATGGAAGGGCTGTATATCTCTCTTTGTTAAATTGTTCAGGTTTGCAGACATTCTTATGTAAGTCCTTATCGGTCTTCATCTCATTTTATGTGCTAGTTATATATTTAGAATCTATGACAGTGAGAACATTTTTTAAGTATGCTATTCAATTGGAAAACTGAATGGTTTGCTTGTGTTGGAGAAAGAGATATATTAATCCTGGCAAGAAAGCTTACAAGTTTACTAGAAGACTTATAAATCGTAGCAGATGATGATGATGATCCTGATGATACTGTATTTGCTTTCCATTTAGTATTATGAAACTAATTCAAGGATTAGTGGACCATTAGGAGGTAATCCTTTACTGTTTTCTTGTTACCATTGGAGAAGTATCTATTTTTTGGATATACTCTTTTACTGTAGAGAAAAGTATCATTTTAATACTGGGAGTGTACTAAACCAAGTGGTCAAATGAAAGACATGCACATCAGGTTAAGGAGTAAAGAGTGGGTAAATATGTGTGAGAATTCTTAATTTGTTGCATCCAACACATTCACCATAACTATTTGTTTCAATCTTCTTTGAAATCTGTTCTTACTCGATTGTGGCAGGTTTTCAGATATCTTAGGGAGAGCCTTCTTGCTTTACTGGATGTCATGTTTGGCATCTTGATTAACATCATGAGAATAAAGTGGGCATCCAACAAAGGCAGGTAATGTTACTTGCTTATAAATTGTTGTAGTCTATAGATATCTGGATTAAAGTCTTACAGAAAGTACATCTTGATTCCTATCTGGTGGCACTGATTAAATGTTCTTTTTCTCCTTCATGTATGTGATGGTGATAACTGTTTTAAGTAGCTAGTAGAATTATGGATTAGAGGTTTGTATACTTAGTTGACTAACTTTAGTAATCAGGCAACGACAACATATGTTCTCTAATTTTCACATCATGTGGAGCATTAGTTGGTGATTTCATTTGTTTAATGATAAGAACATTTACATATATCTAGATTTTGTTTGTTTAAGTTACTCTCAAACTATACAAGTATTTAATTCCTTTCCATGTTATCTTATACCTTTTCATCTACTTTGTTTGCATAAGATGATTTGAATTTGTGGCATTATATTAACTAGAATTTACTATTATCCATGGTTGCTAATTTCTGTTTTTTTTTTTTTTTTTTTTTTTTTTTTTGCGTCAATTAGTACATTCTGTGATGTAATCATGGCACTTGTACTTCCTTACTTACTCTAAATATTTGCTTGGTGAAGGAGTAATTCCATGGGAAGAACCACTTCTTCCTTGCAAAATTAATGTCAAAGAAAGTCACCCTAGAATCCCAGTATGTACTCGTTCTCCATATTCTTTTCAATGCATAGACATGTAATTTGACTGTTTCCTTACCTTTGGTATTTTATCATGCTGAAATTTGGCAAAAGCTTTGACTGTTTAGTTATGCAAATAAAAGGATCTAAATATTATTTTCAGCCATTGGATCACATATTGTATTTAGTTTCTCTAAAACCTGTATCTTTGTGTTTCATGGCCAAACATTCATATTTATAGCAATATACTGTGATGTAATTTATATTCACTATCATTAGCAAGTTCGGTCATTATGCATTTCTATTATCGCTTTACCTGTTACATACATGTTGCTTTTGATTTCGGATAATTCCCTATTGTGGATCTCATTTTCTTCTGCACATTATTTGGATAGAGAAGTTAACTATCAGTTGGAGGCTTTGAATTATTAATCTTTAGAATTAAATTGCTTGGTAGACCCTTGGATTTTGAGATTTTCTGCCATCAAGCTTTCAGGTAGTGTGACATCCACAGAAACTTTGAAGGAGGTGAATGGTGTCTTATTCTCTACTACTTCTTTTATGCTTTTCATGGTGTTTATTCTCCTAAACTTCTGATACACTTTCTACTTGTTAGTTTTGTGTTTTTCAGGGTAAACTTTTTCTGACTTCCAACAAATCTTTATTGTGAATTTTCTAGTGCATTATCAAATTATTCGAGACAAGATATGCAGAATATACTGCATTATCAAATTATACTGTAATGAAATGACCTCAAAAGTGTTCTAAATTGTGGATAAAAGTTTATCCTGTGAAACAATGTAGAACCTTGTCAAGGATATACTAAGTAATTATGCATGTTTTACTATATCTGAAATCATTACAATTTAGATACTAGTTGCGTGTTTTACTATATCTGAAAGCATTGAAACCAAGTTTTTCCTATATTTGACATTTGATCATCTTATCCCTGCCTATCTATCCCTCCTCTGAAGTAATCTCTCTTCCTTTTGTACTCTCTATTTCCCTGTGATCTTTCAGACATTATAAGATCTAAGTCTTGTTATTTGCCATCCATATATGCACTGATTCTCAGGAAAAGTGAAGTCATGTAACTTGTTGCTTATGTGTAACTACAAAATTGTTGTATCTGACATAAAGTTTTTCTTTGCCACACATTTATAGTTGATTTTATGTTCGACTTTTAAGTGTTATAATGTTTTAAAACGAATCTCAATATTACATTTTCTTGTAGGGATTTGTGCAAAACTTTTGGCACCTTATAACTTTCAAACCCATCAATACTCTAATGGAATGTGGTGTAAAGAGACAGCTTGACTCAAATGATTTGCTTTATTTGCCAGAAGACTTGAATCCTTCATCTTGCCATAAATTATTGCAGCAGAGCTGGGAAGCTCTACAATTAAAAAACTCTCATCAACCTTCTTTACTGAAAGCAATTTGTTGTGCATATGGGTGGCCATACTTTCTAGTCTAGGCCTTCTGAAGGTACTTTATATGATGATCTCATTGCCATTGCATTTCTACCAAAAGCGTTGAAAATGAAATAACATGTTTGATACTTCTTATTCTTGTAATTTGTATGTCAATACTAGTCTTAAGCTGAATAAGAAGATTAGCAATAAATTTCTTAGGAAGTCCTTGGTAGTCTTGTAAAAAATGTCCATTAATTGGGTGATTCAATTATCTCATAATGTTTGTAGATGGACAAATAATGGGTTAGCTACGTATTTAAGTTGGAGTAATTGGATTAAGAAAAATTCATATATGAGTTCATCAACTTCAATAAGCCCTTACAGAGTAATCCATGGCTTAAATATCCGGCCTTTTGGCAAGTAATGACAGTTGGATGTTTTTACTGGTTTGGAGATTTACAAGAAGAACTTCTTCACTAAAATAATTTAAATGAAAAGCAATTATGACATGTTACAAACACAAAACTCACTTGTAAATATTGCTAAATTCTTTTAGATACTAACTCTTTTGAATGCCTGTTAGTTGTTATTGCTAATGCATTGAATTTCTAGAATGGGCTTCTTATACGCCTGTACTTTATGATCTTTAGAAGTGGGTGGGTGGTGGGGGTAATATCACTGGGAATTATATTATATCTTGTTGGAGTGAAGAAGTTACAAGATGTTTGTAGTGCTATATGTGCTTTATAATGCTGAAAAAAATGTAAATTACTTGCTTCTTGATCTACTAACTGTTAGCGGGAGAAAAGTGTTACGAATTGAGATTGAAGTGATTTTACTTGGTTTATAATGCTTAAAGTAGCTTGAGTTATTGCATGCAAATTAAAATGTGACATACTTGTAATTGCTTAAGAGAAATTATCGAAGCATTTTTGTGGTCAAATTATAAGATATCAATATCTGCATCTTTTTGTGTATACGTCTTTCAGGTTTTATTAGTGAGACTTGTTAACAAGTGTACTTCTGCAGGTGATTAATGATTGTCTAGGTTTTGTGGGACCAGTGAATCCGCTTCTCAATAAATTGATTCGGTTTCTTCAGCAAGGTTTACACCCATGAACTTGTCATTTAGAAGACATGAAATGGAATTGAAATTAGATAGTTTATTAATTTGATTCTTGATTTTTGATTGTTGTCAACAAACACTCTTGTTATTCTCATTGTTACATAGTAGTCAGTTGGCAAGAAAAATCTAAGTGACTTGGATTTCAATCCCTCAAGAAGTAAAAGTAAAAGATGTCGGAGAATATTATACCAGGTATGAAATTACTAAGGTTGATTGATCATATAAGAAAGGAATTGAGGATTGCTTAGATTCTAAGTTTGAAGGATGTTAGTCTATATAGGAATGAATTTAGTGAGGATTTTCTATTTCTTTTTTTTTGCATGGTATTGTTTTTCTCTTATAAACAATTTATTTTTGGGTATTTTTTAAGCAAGGAAAGCGTTTGTTTGAAACTAATCAATTTATCATGATGATAAAAAAAATCACGATGATAAATATTAGACAATACATATATGTAGTTGATCATTAAGATGGTTAACTTTTTAAATGGGATGCTTATATGTGAAATCCTGGAGCAGATGGAGTATTCATTTGGTACATATGGTTGACAAACTAAAGAAGTTGCAATGCTCATGTAACCTCTGTCATAGGAATGGATCAAATATTGCTTGATTAGATGCTTACATATTCTATGTTTTGAGATATTGATCAAATAAATTAGTAGTTTTGCTATAATGTTTCTATTCACGGAAAACTTATTTATTATTATTATTATTTTATTTTTTTATTTTTTTCGTTGCAGGCTCCAACCACTATGAAGGATACATTTTTGCTATATCCTTGGGCTTAGTATCTATTTTGAAGTAATTCTCACTCTTTAAATTTGGCAATGTTATGCAATTTTTATTTTCTTCTCGAGCCCATTGATTTTAGTATATCTTTTCTGTCGGAAAGGTATTTGAGTAGGAAAAATATATGAAAGTTCTCTCAATTATTGAAGTTAATATCACCAGTGACCAAGATAGAAATATAAACCCCTGCTGCTGATAATTAAAAGTTCTCCTTTCCTTTTTCCCATTCATGCACTTATATGTTAACCAGATATGTTGGAGCTTTCTGATTATTGTTGGATGGTGGTCATAATCATCTGTAATGGTGCAGATCCTTCCTTGATACACAATATACTTTTCATCTTTCCAAACTTAAGCTGAAGATGCGATCCAGTATCATGACTACTATTTACCACAAGGTGAACATCCTGTATCTGTTATATCTATTGTCAACTCTTACTATCCTGGTACTCTGTAGATTTTGATTATTGTTTCTTATCTGTCTGAATATATCTGTTTAATAACTGCTATAAGATTTGGTCAATTCAACCAGTCAGAACATATTCATGATTCATTAACTTTACTAAGAAGCTGTGATGCCTCATGTCTAACGAATCTACTGAAGATCTCTCCCAAAAAAATGAAACAAAGCTTCAGTTTTTTTTTATACACATCTAATCACGGAGTTTATGATGTTTCCATGTATACAATTTACATAATTGTTCCTTGCTTAATTTTTTATTCTTTTTCCCTCAAATGTGTATGAATAGAATGTCAATGATGACTTCTTTTGTAAATTTCTCTGTAGTGTCTTTATGTTAGACTTGCGGAGAGGTCAAAATTTTCTGAAGGAGAGATTCAAACATTCATGTCTGTTGATGTTGATAGGACTGTCAACCTTTGCAACAGTTTCCATGATATGTGGAGGTCTGAGTTTTATACCTTTATATCTCTTGCACTATGTATTTCATTTATATACCTTGTGCTGATATTAACATAAACATTACTACAGTTATTGCATGTTCACATTCTTGGCACGGTGGAAGCAAATTTACCGATTGTCACTGTGGTTCAGGAACAATTCTGTACCTGATAAACTTACTTAAGATCTCTTCGTTCTGATTTTTTGACCTGATTTGTTGATTCTGATTAAACATACTTTTTACTGAGCCATATTGTTTCTGGATATGTTGATAGTAATATACATAAGGGATTATGGCATAAGTTTCTAGTATGTTCAGTAGTAGGCATGGGGAAGATAACAAGTGTTAAATAAAATGTTCTAAACTTGCTGACAAATGATGAGTTCTATACATGCATATATATATATATATATATATATATATAGGCTTTTTCCTGATATGTTTGCAAAATTCAGTATTCTGTTGGATTATTCATAGATTTTTGAATGTCTCACTAGTACAAAATCAACATTAGCTGGGATTAAGTCATTTGAGCATATATGCCATCAATTAGGTAGAGGGGTTAACACTACTTAAAAGCTTGTATGTCGTTATGTGCACCACTTTTTTTCTTTTGGATCTTTAAATGTTTTAATTACAATGTTATCTATCAGCTTGCCACTGCAAATTGGGATTGCTTTGTATCTACTCTACATGCAAGTCAAGTTGGCTTTTCTTTCTGGAATAGCAATTACCATTCTTCTAATACCAGGTAAGAGAATTTTGGAGTTTACTAATTAAAATATTTTGGGTTGGATAAATTTTCTATAAGGTCAAATTTTGTCTCTAATTTTGATATATAGCCTTAGTTTGTCTTTTGTGCCTCCACATTTTATAAATATTTAGGTCTGTGTTGGTTCTTCAGTGAAATTGGTCGAGAGAGCATAACACATTCTTAGGATTATGTTTTATAACTATGAACTTCGATAGCGATTATTTTCATGGGAGGATAATACTGTACTAATGTCTGGCTAAACCCCAATTGGTTAAGAACTTAAACATAGCTGAACTTCACCTTAGTGTTTCTGGTGGAGCAGTTGAACAGTAAATCGCTTTAAAGGAATCTAAGAGTAATATCTGTGTATATCTAAATGTTTGAGTAGTAGAAAGCATACTTTCAGCAGGATTTTGAGTATATAACATATCCACCTCTTAGAGGATTCATCTTGAATTTTGCAGACATCAACATTTTGTTACGTTATCTTATGTGCAGTTAATAAATGGATTGCTCAATCATAATTGCAAAGGCTACAAAAAGTATGATGGAACAGAAGGATGAAAGGTATATGTACTGTTTTTCATAATTCTCTGCGATGTTGTTAGAAATGTGAGAATGAAATTGATATGGCTCTTTTCCCGAATACTGCTGCATTCAATCCTCTATTTTCTTTTTGGTTGTGTGTGTGCGTGAGCGTGCGCATGCATTTGGTTCAGCTGTAAAGGGGGATGATATGGATTGAAAGATACTTCCTGCGTGCACGAAGATCTTAGGCTGGTCTAGATTATTAATGTTGTCTTCAGTCATACATTCTTATTTATATTTCTCTTTTGCAGGATTAGGAGGACAGCTGAACTCTTGACTCACATTCGAACTTTGAAAATGTACAGCTGGGAGCTTATTTTTGCTAGTTGGTTGATGAAGACAAGAGTATTGGAAGTGAAATACCTATCAGTAAGAAATTTAGTTATTCTAATTGTATTCTGACCTGGAGCTTGGGTTTTGTTATTTGCATTTTACTCAACTTATTTCCTTTTTCTTTAGACCAGGAAATACTTGGATGCGTGGTGTGTATTCTTTTGGGCAACTACACCATCTCTTTTCTCCTTGTTCACATTTGGACTTTATACTTTATTGGGACATCAGCTTGATGCAGCAACGGTATCATCTGTGTTAGCTAAATTCATGGTGCATACGTATGAAGTTATATCTGTTACCAATTTGATCGTCCTCACATTTCTGCATTACTTTGCAGGTCTTTACTTGTCTTGCATTATTTAACAATTTAATCTCTCCACTAAACTCATTTCCTTGGGTCATTAATGGGCTAATAGATGTGAGTTTTTCCATCTGTTTACTTCAATTATCATTTTTGTATGGTATACACCGTTAGCTAGTCACTTTCAAATGTTGTACGCCAGGCCTTTATATCTTCCCGGAGGTTAAGCAAGTATTTATCCAGTTCTGAGTATAAAGCTGAGATGGAAAAGAAAGGCAATCCTTCAGCACAATCTTGCTCCAATATACTGGGGAACCAGTCTAATCCTGAAAATATGGCTGTCCTCATTTGTGATGCATGTTCAACATGGTTAAGCAGTGACGAGAAGGATTTCAGTTTGGTGTTGGACAATGTTACTCTTCCCATTCCAAAAGGTTACCTGGTCGTTGTAATTGGAGAGGTTAGATCTGTTGCCAGAAATAAATTGACTGTTTTTTTTAATTCTCCCCTCCTGCTTTATTAGTAATGTGCCTTTTGGAAAATAATATGATGAAGCATTGGATCACGCAGATTTCAGTTTCTGGTCACAACTTTTTAAGGATTCATATACTTCACATACCACTAGTTCCTTGGAAAAATATAGCATGAAATTGGTCAAAAAACTTTGCTTCATTTTTTGCAGATAAAATGAAACATGTTATATAGTGATATATTCTTTCCTTTCATGATCCAAATTCCAAGCCATCCAATACTTCTAAAGATAACAAGCGGGTTTTGCAGGTTGGATCTGGGAAATCATCCCTGCTAAATTTGATTTCATAGGAGAAATGAGACTCATCAATGGATCGATACATCTGACTGGATCCACAACATATGTGCCACAGGTGATAAACTTATTCCTCTACAGGAATTTGAAACTACATTCTTTGATCTTATCCTTTCTGCTTTTGCAATAGATTCCTTGGATTCTCTCTGGAACAATCCGTGATAATATATTGTTTGGAAGGGATTTCAACCCGACAAGGTAACCCCATAACTTCCAAAGCAAAAAACAAAATTCCTTTTCAGTGTCTGTTTATTTGCATATATTTTGTGCATTATGGTGACTACATCTCAGCTTCTTTAATGTTCTCATCTATGAGAGTTTGGCTGTCTGTGCCCCACTTTAACTAAGTTGTGTTGCTTCTTATATCTTCAGTTTTTCCATTCTTTTCTGGATCAGGTATTCAGATGTATTACAGGCTTGTGCACTTGATCTTGATATTGCATTGATGATGGGAGGTGATATGGCCTATATTGGAGAGAAAGGAATTAATTTGTCTGGTGGTCAGAGAGCACGTCTTGCACTTGCCAGGTTGACATGTATTTTGAGTTCCTCTGTAATAATCATGTATTAAGGAAGTGTGCGAGGTTAATTATCCTATTGGTATAGTGAAAGAAGTTCATCATCTGATATTCTTGTGCTGTTTTTTACTGACAGGGCTCTCTACTGTTCCTCTGATGTGTACATGCTTGATGATGTTCTCAGTGCAGTAGATGCTCATGTTGCTTTCTCAATTTTACATAATGCCATTCTTGGCCCTCTTATGAACCAGCAGACACGTATTCTTTGCACACACAATGTTCAGGTTACGTATCTTCTCTCTCAACCCCCCCCCCCTCCCCCCTCCTGTGTATGTGTGCTCATGTGTCTTTTGCTTTCCTGTTAAGTGACTTTGTGCTGAAGCTGACGACACTGCCACAAGTTCACTTTGTTTTTAACATTAATGATATTGGAAGAATAAGTATCTTATTGCAGTTTTGCATGAGGCAGAAGGATGGGGCAAGAGGGTCAACAAGGCCAGCCCTTGAAAGAAAAAATATAATGTTTGTGAATATTTTGATTTTTGTTCTTCTGTGTTTGTTTTGAGAAGGAAGTTATGATCTCTTTACTGATTGAAGTCCAAAACCTCAAAAAAAAAAAAAAAAAAAAAAAAAAGTCCAAAACCTCAATTCCTATTATTTCTATGAAGCGTATTAAAGTTCTCAGAAAATTCTGCTGACATGATGGTGAGGGCAAAGTTGCAATGATGAACTAAGTGAACTTTAAAATGTTCTTCTGTATTGGCATCTCTGTTTGCATGGATCATCACTTTGATGCACTTGATTTCTCTCCATTAATGTGGACATTTTTTTTTTTTTAATCATAGGCAATATATGCAGCTGATATGGTGGTTGAAATGGATAAGGGAAGAGTGAAGTGGGTGGGAACTCCATCTGACTTGAATGTTTCTTCCTACTTGGCATTCCCATCTATAGATAACTGTAATATTTCTTCTGAAGTTCAAGCCGATTCAAAAGGTCATTTGTTGCTGTTGAAGCCGAACAGGAAGTTCAGGAGGATGATTCTGGCAAATTGGAAGGAGTTCTAGGGACTATTGAAGCTGAGACTAGGAAAGAAGGAAGAGTTGAAATCGTGGTATACAAGTGAGTAACTATTTTTATTATCATATACTGCAGGAGTTGATAAATTTGAACAAATATGATGGTTTATCAGTTTGTCTTTTATAGATTATACAGAAATTTCTGGTTGGTTTATTACAATTTTAACCGGCTTGTTTGTGGATAAGTTCGGTGGTTAATCAATTCTTTCTTTTACAGAAATTATGCAGAATTTGCTGGTTGGTTCATTACGACTTTAACATGCTTGTCTGCAATTCTGATGCAATTGTCTCGTAATGGAAATGATCTGTGGCTGTCATTTTGGGTTGACACAACGGGAAGCAGTCAAAAGGATTACTCTACGGCCTTTTATCTGGTGATTTGTTAATTACTCTACAACCTTTTATCTGGTGATATTTCCATCGTTTTGCATAAGCATTTTACCAAAGCCTTAAAACTCGGTACTTCAACTGTCGACATTAGAAAAATTTTAAAGAAGTAATACTTTCACCCGATCACTATAATATTGGAGTATCTTCCCTGGAACACGAGCTTTGGTTTCAAAGCAAAATTCATCTGTGTAGAAACTCAAAGTAATGGTTTGAAAGAAGTAATACTTTCACCTGATCACTATAATATTGCAGTATCTTCCCTGGAACATGAGCTTTGGTTTCAAAGCAAAATTCATCTGTGTAGAAACTCGAAGTAATGGTTTGAAATGAGGTAGCCTAATCGGATATTGGGTGATGGCATAAATCTGTTCTCGCTTTATCATCATAGAAATAAAGATTCACTCTGCTAATTGCCACTTCTAAAATAGCAGGAAAGGGAAGTACAAATAAAGTGACAAATGGAAATAGGAAGAATCACGTTTCAGGCTTGTTTGTTTTCTTGGTATTTTAAACCTTCACGTAATATTTCAGTTAAGTTCAAAGAGAAACCATGTTGAGTTGGAGAATTAATTGTATTCCAACTTATAACTGGTGTTGCAGGGAATTCTTTCCATGTTCTGTTTGGCGAATTCCACACTAACTTTAATGAGGGCATTTTCATTTGCATTTGGTGGCATACGTGCTGCCATTCAGGTCCACGATCGACTTTTAAGTAGGCTTATCAATGCAAGTGTTAGCTTCTTTGATCAGACACCTAGTGGGAGAATACTTAACAGGTAGCATGATTTTTTCATTTAAATTAACACTTTTTAGAACGCTTTTGTTTGACAACACTGAATTGGTTGCACAGATTTTCTTCGGATCTTTATACTATTGATGACTCTCTTCCATTCGTTCTCAACATTCTCCTGGCCAATTTCGTTGGCCTCATGGGGATTGCTATAGTTCTGTCATATGTGCAGGTAGAGAAATTCCTTGAAGTAGATCCTCTTTAGTTTGTTTCTGTTACATGCATTTGATTTACTAAATGTGCTTATCACATGGGCAGTGGGAAGTTTTCAAAAGACTCGGTTCCTTTTCAGGTTGTATTTTTGCTTGTATTGTTGCCATTCTGGTACATTTACAGCAAATTACAGGTAACTATCAATATCTTCCATATGCTTTTGGGTTTAAGTTACAAGTAAATATACATCCTGTTTTATTTTATTTCAAGCAATGTGCTGTGGCTAAGAGGAAGACTGGCTGAATCTTTATTAGCTTAAATAAAAGAAAATATTCAAATAGATACTTAGAGATGGCCATAATATTTTTTCTGTGAAATAGTTGACAAAGTAATGGAACTGTTATATAGTTACTCACTAGACATAGATTCAACAACTGACAATCAGATTTCTTCTTTTCAACTGGAGCTCAAGTTTAAGAAGTCAAAAATTGGTATTTTCTGTCAAGGAGCAGAATTGAAGTGTTTCTGTCTGTGTCACTTTAGGCACCTCTCTGGACTGTGCTTGCTGATTTTACATTTAATGTAATCAAATATGAATGTCATTGCTGTTAGCATATGAATGTGATGAACTTTGTTGTAGCTCTAATTAAATGATTTATTTTACCGACATCGCTCATTCATATTTTTCATGAGGAAGTTTAAGAAGATTGGGTTGCAAATACTAAGTTATGGGCATTTCTTAAAATATGCAGATGAAGATCCTTTTTTTCAAAGTTTCTAAGCATAAGTCTTCAGTTCTACTACAGGTCAACATCACGTGAGTTGCGAAGGCTAGATAGTGTTTCTCGCTCACCAATTTATGCATCATTCACAGAGACACTAGATGGTGCATCAACTATTAGGGCATTCAGCTCTGAGGTAATGTTTATCACCATGTTTCAACTCTTGGTATCATCTGCTGTCAATATTGTATCTAAAGCTCTATTTGGTCCTCTCATCTAATGTTTAGACTTGATTATCAGTCCTCCTGTATGAGGCATGGTCTCATACAATCAAGATTGAACTTTCTTTGATGCAATAAATGCTGAAGAACTTCTAATAATGGTATTAGGGGCGAGCTTTTTTTGATACTTTAGTTTGCGATGCAAGGGATATGGTTTCAGTGTGTTTACATTCTATACAACTCTGTCACTTTGGTTATTCAATTCAAGGCTGTTCAGAAAATTGTTATACTTTCTTGTGGCCAGGACTTTTTCTTGTTCGGATTCACTCAGCACTTAACATTGTATCAAAGAACTTCATACTCTGAGGTAACAGCAAGTTTGTGGCTTTCCCTGCGCCTTCAGGTATATCTGAATTTATATTAGGCACTTTCAAAAGTTCTATTAATGTTCATGAAAATTTTGGTTTTTTTTTTTTTTTTTTTCATTCAAAAGAGACTTCATTTGTTATGCGTGATTTTAGTCATTGGTTTAGCTATGTGCCCCAGGACATTGAAGCTTAATAATCAACAGTTTTACAACTCTTACAATTATTGCAACCTGCTACAGCTTTCACTAACAGATGGGTATATTGTAGTTGTTGGCAGCTTTCGTTGTCTCATTTGTTGCTGTGATCTAGGCTGTAATTGGATCTCACAGACATCTTCCCATTAATTTAGGTACTCCAGGACTGGTGAGTTAGAGCTTTGGCTTTCGTTCTTTTCTTTTAGTTTAGTATCTGATGTTAGTTTTTCTGTTCAGTGATGAAAATGTCGAGTGAAACGTTTATATGAGAACATTAATTTTGAATGACACTCTTGACATCAGGTTGGTTTAGCTCTTTCTTACACAACTCCAATGGTATCTTTAATGGGAAACTTTTTAACAAGTTTTACGGAAACAGAAAAGGAGATGGTTTCTGTGGAGAGGGTTCTTCAGGTAACTTAGTTCGATACAGAATAAGCATGCATACATAACTCCATACTTAAACTATGATTTGTCTTCGTGTTCTAGTATATGGACATCCCTCGAGAAGAAGTTGGAGACAAACAATTAGATCTGCATTGGCCATCTCGAGGGGAGATTCAGTTCCAGAATGTGACACTTAGATATATGCCTTCTCTGCCTCCTGCCTTACGTGGTGTATCTTTTATCATTTCAGGCGGAACTCAGGTCAGTGGTCCCAAAATTTGTCAACTTTTTCTTCTTCTTTTTTTTTTTAATTTTTTGTTGAGGGTGTTTATACTTTTATTCCACAAAATGGGCATTTATATTGGTCAGGTTGGAGTCATTGGAAGAACAGGTGCTGGAAAATCAAGCATTTTGAATGCCCTGTTCCGCCTGAACCCAATATGCGGGGGTTGTATTTTAGTGGATGGCATTGACATAGCTGGCATTTCTCTAAGAGATCTTCGTTCTCATTTAGCTGTCGTTCCCCAAAGTCCATTCTTGTTTGAAGGATCACTAAGGTATATACAGTCGATATATATATTAGCATACATAGACGCTACTCCAATGCTTGCTTACATGTCATTAGACAATGTGGTTGGTTTCTTGCTTATTCATTTGCAGGGACAATTTAGACCCGTTGCAGATAAATGATGATACACAGATTTGGAACATCCTCGAAAAATGTCATATAAAGCAGGAAGTAGAAGCGGTGGGTGGACTGGACATCCACATAAAAGGGTCTGGAATATCATTCTCTGTCGGGCAACGGCAACTTCTTTGCCTGGCACGCGCACTTCTCAAGTCTTCTCAGGTAGAATATTGTTGAGTGTGAGAAAGACTGTGTGTGTGTGAGAAGGGACTTGTTTGTGTACTGATATGATACTGAATTTTCAGGTATTATGTTTGGATGAGTGCACGGCCAATGTAGACACACAAACAACTTCAACACTACAGAATGCTATAGCTAGAGAATGCCGAGGAATAACAGTGATCACGATTGCACATCGGATTTCGACAGTTATGAACATGGATAATATCCTGATTTTAGATCAAGGGATCCTGGTACGGTTCTATCAGAAACTTGTTTGCGTAAATTATTGATTGTGCTATTAGGGACTTCGATAATCTACTCAGCTGAGGTTGAGAGTATGAATCTTCACCTTACATTTTTAAGGATAAAGATTATTTTTAAAGAGTATGGAAATTAAATCTCATTTTTTAGAATACAGATTATTTTTATAGATAGAAAGATCTCTTATCCTTGATCCTATTAGACCCTTTTCTGTTGAATTTTTTCTTTTTCCTTAACAATAGATATAATTAATTAGAATAGAGGTAATAGATATAATTAATTCAAATAAAGGTTATTTTTATAGATAAAAAGTTAAATCTCTTATTTCTGAAACCTGTCAAACCTTTTCCTATTAGACCTTTTCCTTTTTCTTAATAATAAATATAATTAATTACCTTAGTAACAGATATAATTAATTAGAATAGAGGTAACAGATATAATTAATTAATATAGAGGTTATTCTTTTATATGGAATATTTAAGTATTTTATCTGCTAATTTTGTTAGACCTTCTCCTTCCCCTTAGATAAATATAATTCCTTAGTAATACATATTAATAAGCTATCGTTAATTAGTAACATATATAATTAAATTTCTCTTAATAATAAGTATAATTAATTAGTAATATTTATATAGTTAGACAAGAATAAATTAAACTGTTATTTGAAAAAATTATGAAACTCGATAATATATTTTAATCTGATCTTGTTCTTTTTGTAGGTTGAGCAAGGAAATCCAAGTATGCTCCTACAAGATGAGTCATCCAGATTTTCAAGTTATGCAAAAGCTTCAAAAATGTAAATTGGCCTGCAAATGCTTGTATTGTATTTGAAACCATGCTGTGGACTGACACTGTTTAACACTTAAACTCTCCTTTCAAGTGGAAATTTCTTGGTAACAAGTTACTCTCCTTTTCATTCTGATTCTTTCTTTTATTGTTAAAAGTAAGAAATAAACATATGCACAAGTTTACTCTTTATAACTCAATAGAATATACTCCTCTTAAATTAACATCCTTCTCAGAGTGGCAAGGATTTCATAACATATAGAGGTTATTGAAATAGAGGACAAACACCAAAGCAAAGGATTCAAATGAAGTCTTGAACCTACATACATATATATATATATAGGAAACTAGTACTAGCTAGCTAGAGACCTTAATTTCATTAATAAACAAAGACCTCTAAGTCTAGGAGGCACAAGTGACACAGGTGCAACCAGCACCACATGTGCAGTTGTTTCTTCCAGTACCAGTGATTTCTGAACCCTTGGGGCAGGTACAAGGGTTGCACCCGCAGTGCTCGCCGCAAGGGCACCGCTTGTGCTCTATGCTTGGATCATCCTCCCTGTTTCCTCCTGTTGTTGCGCACCTACAAGATGCGCCACCAGGGCACGGAACAGGGCAGCCACAAGTTGTATTGCATGCAACATCACCAGGCTTCATGGTTTCGACTTTTTCTTGAAATCCCTCTTGTTTTTCTTGCTGAATGATGAGAGGGATTGTGGGGAATATATAAAGGGTTGAGGAGATGGGGTGGTTGGGGGTTGGATTTGGATGATGACGCATGGATGAAACTTGGCAAGATTACAAGTACACATGGCAGAAACTCTTCATGCATGCATGCATCTTTCCATAGATGGTTTTGATTGCACGTGGAATGAGACCTCGTCATCCAGATTTCTATCGATCAAAGGTTGATCAAATGAAATCAAAGGATATTATGTTTATTCCGATCGTAAAGGTTGAGGAGTCTTTTAGCCGTTTTTATCCTCCCATGATCAATCCGTTTATAATGTAGACTATCCTTTTCGAAATTCGATGAGTGAAAGATAAGGATAAGAATCCACAATCTTTACAGCAATCGATTTTATGCAATTGAATTAAACGCAAATCTGTGTTTCTTTTCCCTCGAGGAAGTATCACAAAAACAAACTTTTACAAAATTGTAAAGGAGATTCGATAGACTGGCTCGGCTTAAGACTTGCATAGCCTTGGTTATTATGTCTCGGAGCCATTACACAGAAATTGAACTAAATAACTATAAATAGAGAGTTCATCAAATTTTAATGGATCGAGTGACTCTAGTTAAGGATTTTATATTACATATATACTAGTTTTTAAGACTCACGTATTAAAGATGTGAGACATATTAAATCTATATTTTATATGTGTGGATCAATTTCTTTTGTTTACGAAATTTACATCCCTCAATCACATAATTTTTTTCCTTTTGGAGTTCAATCGATATACAAAATCCTTTTCCCTAATCATATATTATTGTGATATAAATTTACAATTATTACTTCTTAGAGGCATTTGAACATTGTGAAATAAATTGATAATTGAAAGGGGTAAATAGCTGCAAATGATAGTTTAAAGGGAAAATCTGAAATTGAAGATACTATAAGGGGTAATTTGCAATTAGCCTTTTAGAATATGGACCGATTGTATGCAAGAAACTGAAAACAGAATCGATCCGATAGACATTAGGAAACTTTTAATGGGCCCAAGAAAGCTTTTCAGCCATAATAATAATTAAAAAAAAATTAAATGGGCCATGAAGGAAGTCAAATCTTTCAAGGGTTAATATGCCAGCCAAATCAACATCAAAACTCCCAGCCCATAATCAACTCCTAGTTGAACAAATCAGGACCAATTTCCTAGCATTTTCGTGGTGTAGGCTGACGAAGAAGAAGAAAAGATTATGGGGTTGCTGGCTTGTTTAGGAGTGATTTCTCCATTTCCATTCTACTATTGGCTATGGACACAGCCACAGACGTGGGTGAATCTGTGCGGAAATGGGCCCGACGCTTGCAAAGTTATGGCAATGGTGTCGCATTTTCTTAAGTTGGTTCAGTTTGTTGCTCTTTTCTCTGTCTCAACACTTTCTTGGCCGCCTCCTTTCTACTTCTGGCCCCTCTTCATCTTCGGCCAGTTCCTTAACTTCAGGTTACTCTTATTACTCTCGCCTTTATCTCTTTTTCTTTCTTGGTTTCTGTGTTTGTATATAGGCTTTTATCTAAGCGTTTGATGTTGGAAATGCTGGTGAATCTTGAATTTTTGAGGAATTTGTTGAGAGCCCAGATCGAAAGTTTTGATTTTTATGGGGTTTATATGTGTATTTGATTTTGACATTCTGTTAAATGTTTGAATTTAAAAGGATGAATTGGATTGGGCTATCATTTCATGCCAAGATGGAACTTTTTTTTTTTTGGAGAAATTTTCATTTGTTTATTACACCTTAAGCTCCATAGCGATACAATGACTCCCCCAGATAGATGTTGTTCTGGAGATGGAAAATTTTCATTTCGGATTTGGTGGAGGGACTTGATATCGTTTGGCCTATTGCTGTAATGCTCTGTTTTATACTCTTTACAGTATGTAGGACTTTTCTTTGTTTGGATGATAATTACCTTGAAGTCTTTATGGCAGTATTCTTGAGCTATGGTATGTTGAGAATACCAGGAATTAGTTATCAAGTTTTGCTGTGTTTCAGGTGCACCCTTTTTGACCTGTGTACTGGCTAAAGAGTATTATTATTATTATTATTATTATTATTATTATTATTATTATTAGTAGAGATATAGACGTAGTGATTTTCATGTGATTAAAATATATTTGTGTTTTCATATCTCAAATTGAAAGAAGGAACCAGCCTGATTGTAATATCTGGATGAAAGAATGTTACAAAGTTTTGTGCCAAAAGGCAATGCATTAGAAATTTAATTTCAGTGCTAAAAGAAAAGGAAGGAAGAGATCTTTTTGGTTCCAACTACATTTTGTGCATTACACTCTTCAACTTCTCGTCATGGAGGTTGTCCCTGTTGAGTCTTCTGATGAAAGAGTTTAAATACAAGTTGGAGGAAAAGATTCATAAATTAATCACCTGTTGCAAAGTTAACCATTTATTGCACCTGAAACTTCACCTCCATTTTCTATGAAAATGCTCTAATTCCTATCCAACTGATCACTTCGTGCATAAGGGAATAAGGGATATGGTCTCTAGATACTGTGTCAATATACAATCATAGAAGTTTGATAAATGATAGTCTGCTTGTTTATTGTTGGATTACATACCTCAAGTTTCAAGAATTGAGCCATTTTAAGGTTGAAATTGCCTGTGCAGGCACATAGTGTAGACACAAGGAAGAGATAATGTTAAATAATGACTTCCAACAACTTTTCTAGATATGTAAGATATAGACAAACAAAAATGTGGAAGAAAATAAGAAGACATGGAAAAAAGAAGGAAATTTAAGCTAGAAAATTGACACTTTGGTACTGAATTGGATGACATCACTTCCTTATGGTGTCATACATTAGGAGTTTATCTCTCCTGAACATATATTATGCTACATTTCATGTATAGGCTTAGTAATCCTTGGACTCAAAAGAATGGCCCTTTTGCTGTTAGAAATCAAAAGTTTGTTCATAGTGGCAAATGGGATTACCCAGACCTTCTTAAAACGAAGTTTTTTCTAGTTGTGGAGCATAATAGTATATTACCAAAATAAGCTTCAGAAAACTGTGTCACAAATAAATTTTCTTTTGTGAAGGATCAGAAATGGATGTTGATTGACATCACTTCTTGAACTAAGTGAGCCTATCTCTAAATGCAGAATCATGTTTATCTCTTTGCTGCTATTTGATTTACTGTTTTTTGTGCAAGTTACTCTAAAAAGATTTTAAGCACAATAGCTTTATCCTTCACACAATCAAGTGCAGGGTATATCAACTGCTGGGAGAATCAGGAACTTACTATGGGGTGCGATTTGGGAAGACCATTCCATGGGCGACACAATTTCCATTTGGAGTCATAACGGATCCTCAGTATGTGGGTAGTATTTTGAGTCTTATTGCTTGTCTATCTTGGGTTCCGTTCCTATACATCCTTCTCTGGGTCCTGGGTTATGCGTTTATGATATGTCTGGAATCTAAGGAAGACCCAACTACTCGTGCGAAGCCTATCTCATAAATCTGAGGGAAAATACTAAACCTGCTGGTTGAAGAAACAAGTGCTGAAGAAGTTTTGACCCTTATTGCACACGAATTTGTATGGTCCCTAATAATGAGTTTTTGATTTTTTTTTCTCATCTGCTTGTTTGTTAGGTAAGGCTATGATGACACAAGACCTTTGTTGTTGTAGCTTATTGATAGGGTAGAGAGAGAAGAAAATAAGGTGCTTTATTCAGTTATTTTGGTTAATCATAAGAATGCAATTGTAACTGATCATTGGTGAACATCCTTTTATTTTTTTATTGGGATACCATTATCTGTTGATAGGAGTTGATGCTACTGCCTCCACATACTAATGATATCACTTGGGTGTACTTGCTAAACTGGAAACTGAATTATGAACTCCTAGTTCTTGTAGCTTGAGTTTCTGACCAACTAATTGAATGGAGTTTCAGGGTGGCTGTTGAGTAAGATCCTAAATTGGTATAACATATAATGTGAATATTTAGCTTTCAAATCTTCTATTTCAATCTAATTCTAATTTGATTGGCTTACACCTTTCCCAATCTGCATATTATTACTGGTTTTATGTATTCAAAACTTGTAGTTATGGAACAAACAAAATATTTTATTATTACTAGTTTTATTATCAGTCTCTCGCAATTCTTCTACCTATTAGGGATGCCTCTAGTTTACACAGAAAATTTTAACCTTCTTACAGCTAATCTTTAATATTAATCTAACCTCTTTGGTGTTTTTATAATAGCTATTCCATTTAATATAATTTCTCTCTTAAAGTACATTTACAGCAAAGTACTTAGTACAAGGGCACAAGTAGTAAATATAAAAAATATGGTTTTTTTTTTTTTTTTCATGCTTTTCAAGAATCTTTTTGACATTCATGGAAATCCGGTTATTTATTTATTTATTTAATTTAATTCTTCGATGTTCGTAATTATTTTTTTCCTAGTTATTAACCACACTCGGTGCCTATATGTGTATTAAGTACAAAATGCTTTAAGTACATATTGTGAATCCCTTTATTCACTTGCAATAATTTATTTGGTAAAATGTTTTGCCTAAACAAGGTTATTATTTTGTGCGCTATACAAATACTTAATTTTGCAAGACCTCGAAATAAAAGGGAAAAAAATCAGAAAAAAGGAAAAAATAATAAAAGAAACCGCGCAACATAAGAATTGTTGTACGCAGAAGCTTCTTTGATTTCTCTTTCTAGGCTATTAAACATCATACTTGTTGTGAAAGAAATTAACCCTCATCAGAAAAACTCTTGCCTTTCACAATAGCCTTCTTCAGCGCCACCATGTTGCTAATTACCAAGATGTTACTGCCGCAGAAGATGAAATCAGCATCATCTTCGGCAGCCATGATAGGCAGATTCACCGCAGCAGCATCTTACTCTTCTTCTGCTTCGCCTGTAGATGACAAGATTTGGCTTATGTTGCCATCACACGAGGTTAAAGATCCTAATCCCACGAAAAAGACTAAAGATCTTGAAGAGCCATGCAAAGTTGGAGTCCACAAATGGCATGAAAGTTGCTTCTATGATATTGGGAAGAAAAGTTTTATCACATCAAATCAAGAAAACAATGAATCAAATGATCAAGAAGTGCCGAAAGTTGTGGGATCGTCGCATGGATATTTGGCGTTGCTAAAACCACGTGATTGCTCACTTTCTCTAGTAAAAATTCCCCGAAAGTTTTATGCTTCACCAAGAGAACCTTACTCAGTGAAGAAGGCTATCAACTTCCGGGTATAGATACACTTCCTGCATTCAAAGGTAAGATTTTTCGTGAATCTGATTTTAATCATAAGTACGGTGAGTACAAAGTTGTTGGCTTTGCAAGTCGAGGAGGAGATGGAGATGATGAGATACTCGAAACTTCTAGAGAAGTTTCTGATTATTTTGTGGAGAAAATTGTAATGTCGGACCCGAGATCTAGTGGTTTACCTACTGTGGTTATGACCACTCACAGTCCCCAGACAAAGCTCTCTTTTTGCTGAGGTTTTGATGCCCAAAAATGGATTCACTTGGACACAAATTGTTGCTTTAGTGATATCATTTATAGCAATAGGGATCAGAAGTTTTATGCAATCAAGAACTCGTTTAAACTCGAAATCGAAGTTTGGGATCTTAAAGATACTGGCTCTCCAAAGAAGAAGATTCTTGTACCAAGCTTTACTAGTCTTTCACAATTCAAGAAACTCCATTCCTATGCGACGGCATCCAAAATGCAGCCTAGGCTACGCCGCAGGTACTATTTAGCGGAGTCATTGGGGGAAATATTACTTATTATAAGATATTTTGATTTTCATGTGGCCGAAGATGGTACTTGTTTGAACTGCTTAGAGGACTCAAAGTGTGAACTTCCCTACAAGACTGTCGATTTTGATGTTTTCAAGATTGACCCATTACGGAAAAAACTCCATTCTATGAAATGTTTGGGTGATCAAGCACTGTTTCTTGGGATCAATCACTCCTTTGCTGTTTCAGCTAGGGAAATCCAAGGAATTGAAGGGAACTCTATTTACTTTGGTGATCATTATATGTTGAGTCACAGTCATTTCCGTGGTGAAAAAAATTATGCTTATGGAGGACATGATTTTGGAATATTCAACTTGGAAGAGAAGAGGGTTAGTTCTTGTTATGCAATCCAAACCATGAAATTCATGCACCCTCCGGTTTGGGTTGCTCCCACTTCTTATCTAGTTAGAGATCAGAATAGTCTATCAAATTTCTAGAAGTCTTTTGAGAAAATAATAAATTTTACTCGAAAAAATTTGTAATCTGACCATCATTTTGTATTTGTGGTTGGATTCCTCTAGTTTGTTTTGTCCAAATTTATGCATTTGTTGCTGCAATATCTTGCTTTCCATCATCCAAAAAAGAGCCATACTCCATTTCAATCAAAAGAGTCGAGCCAGGAATTTTTCTCCTTAGCATTGGCCAAAGGTATGTGAAGTAGTTTAAAAACCCGTGCATTGTTTAAGTTTTCAGGTTAGATCTAGTATGTAAACGGTCGGATTTGGGTCGAATATAGTATATTCATACTCATATTAATATAATTGGATCCGAATCTCCCACGGGTCTACAAAAGTAGATCCATACCATTCGGGTCTTAATATTTTTTTTATAACTTGAATTTTTTTTTTTCAATTATACAAAAATATTGAGTTTATAATTAATATTTATGCACGTATTCTACATTACGGGCAATTTATAATATATATATATATATTCAGTTACCAAAGTGGACTTTGGATTTGGTCATTGTACAAAGATGCCATTGGTTATTGAACTAATTATTAAAATGTTTAATAGTTGCTTAATAACTAAAATTAGTAGTATAAATGAATATAAATAAGTGTTTGACTTGTTTGTGTTTCAAGTTGAATTCAAAAGAGCTTTTATCGAATTGAACACAAAAAATTAGCCAACACTAAACCTTATTTAAGCTTGACTTAATTATTGGCAAATCAAACCCGAATAAACTCTTATGGAGGCAAGTTCGATTGACGTAAAAAGTATATATAAAAGTACCATTAGTACTATTTATGAAGTAAATAGACTATTCTAGTTTTCCTTGTCCATAATCATCTATGAAACGAGTGACCAAATTGCTTGACAATTCACATCTCACCCAAAGTTGATTGAATAAACTCATTTCCAATATAAGATGTCCAAATAATTCCTTCCATAAAAGCCCAGACCCAAACAAAAGCCCACTAACTTATTTATTAACCCCTTATTTTCCTGCCCATTCAAGACGATACCCTTTTTTGGGTTTCTCCAGTTTGGATATCTAAAGGCCCATCCGAAATAGAAAAGGTTGGAGATCCAGCTGTTAAACTATTGTTAATGGCCGTCTAAACCAATTTATTAATTTAATTTATCCAAAAACTCTCTCAATGCTCAATTCATATTGAATTATCCTTGCCAGCAATTAAGGTTTTGTATTACAGAATTTTTAGTATTTTTGTTGCTTGGCATAACTTCCATCTCAAGTATTGGATCTTGTTTAAGTTTTCTAGTTTCAAAAAAAAAAAAAAAAAAATCCTTTCAAGCTGTATTTTATTTGTTGAATATGTATAAATTTAACTCCATTATTCTCCCGTTCATGTACATAATGACATTATCAACTCGAAAATTTCATTTTATTAAGAATTAAATTAACGAGAGGTGGCTTACCGTTTAAAAAAATCACTCAAAATATAAAATATTTTGAACAAATACTGTAATTAACTTGACAAGAACATTTTATTGGTCATTGTTTGAGTTTTGCTTACATGGATGTATATTCACATTTGATTTTTAAAAAGAAAAAAAAAAAACTACTATTAATTAACAAAGCTTAAATGAGTAATAGAAAAGGAAAAAATAAACAAAAGAACAAAAAGAAAAGAAAAGGCCCAATCCAGGCTGCCATGTGGCGAACTTTTACGAGTGAAATTTTCTGTCTTATTATTTATTATTATTATTTGTTGGAATCTCAAATATTTCATGCTCAGCAATCAAACATCAGTCACCCAAACTCTGATTCAGTGTTTTCATCTACAAACATCTTACTCAACTCAAGCTGCCGCTGCCGTTGATTTATCGAACAGCCACAAATTTCTCATTCTTACTACTATTCATCCTCATCATCGCCAATGCAACATCTCCTACCATAATCTCTCTCTCTCTCTCTCTCTCTCCTCTAGGGTTTTCTTTCATGAGTATTATGATGCGCGGGCGCTGGACGGGTAGTTCAAGTAAATTTTATCGGAAATTGAAGGGCTTTAGGTGCAAATAAGGTGAAATTAGAGTGAATGTCTGGACCTCCGCGAGTGAGATCGATGAACCAAGCCGAGTCGGAGGTCCGGCCGGTGCTCGGACCGGCGGGAAACAAGGCGAGATCGGCATTGGAGCAAAGAAAGCCTGTGAGTAAGCCGAAGGTTACTGTGAACAAAATGCAGGAAAGTGATGAGAAGAAATCTCCGGCGACGGTGACGGTGACGGCGGAGAAGGATTTGTCGCCGTCGCCGAAGAAGAAGGTCGGAGGAACTGCTGCGACGATTCTGAGTCAGCAGAGGCAGGAGGTGAAGTCGTTTTTAATGAGGTCAAATTTGTCGATGAATGCTTCGTGTTCGTCGGATGCTTCTACGGACTCGTCGCACAGCCGGGCGTCGACGGGGAGGATTGGCAGGCGAAGCGTGACGCCGATAAGGCGGAAGCAGCAATGTGGACCCAAAATTGAAAAAGTTGAGAAATTGGAGAAAGTTGCTAGTTCTGAGGTTGAGAATGTAGCCGTTGTAGGATTAGCTGATTCTGTGGCTAAAAAAAGATGTGCTTGGGTGACCCCCAATACTGGTATGGATTTTTTTTTTTTTTCCTTTTCCTTTGTTATATAATTGAGGTAACAGATTTGAGTGTTTGGAATAGGAAAGTTGGGATTTTTAGTGCTTATTTGGATATGTCGTTAAAGCACATGGGCTTTTGTGTTTGTTATGGTTCAGTTAGGTGTGTAGTTTGGAGCTGCTAGATTATTTGAACATGCTCAAAGAATTAGACTAACTAACTACTGAAAATGAAGCATGGCATAGTAACAACCAAATTTGTCCGTATATTATCTTCATAAAGGGAAATACACATTGCCCTCCAGAATGCAACTTTAGTCTCCCGAACAATCGAAACTGTCTGTTAAAGCATGTTTACCACTCCACAATGCTCACAGTTGTCAATTGAATATATATATGTGATAGGTGGAATCAGATTTTCATGCTAATATCATTAGTATACTTTTCAATTGTTATAAAATTTACTGTTTTATGCTTTTTTGTGTATCTTAGGTGACACGTGGAATGTGATTTTCATGCAAAGGTCAATAAAGTTTCTTTTGTTGTATCTTAATTGTGTTTGGAGGGTATATTGTGTAAATTTTGTATTTGATGGTCCAAGCACAGAGCGGTAGTTTACGGAGGAAAGAGGGCATCTTTTGATTAGTGGATATTGCACTGCTTCTATTGCTTTGCTCTTATGTAGGTTTCTTAGTATGCCTATAATTGAGCTGTAGATTCTTTCCATATAAGCATTATTGCCATTCCTTTATTCTTCTAGGTCTTCTTAATTTCTTTGTTTCAGCAATAAATTCTTGTGTTTAAAACATTTGGAATCTTCGAAGGCCAATTTGCCACTTAGAGTTGTATCCCAAATGATAAGGAGTAAAATGACAGTGGTAGCAACATGGGATACTACCATGTCAGGGTTGATTTTCTTTTCTTTTGTGTGTCTCTGATATTTTGTTTTATTATGTTTTTGGGTGTTGGGAGAGCGGGGGTAGGGATATGGGAATAGTCGCTGCATAGTTTTGTTGTGAGACTTACTCATTTGAGAAATAGAATACTTGGTGACTTTCTTCAAGCGCCTTGTTGTAATCTGCTATATCAGAAGATGCTCCACATCCACAATCACTGTTTTGGTTAAATATTAGGTGATTTTGATGGGATATGTTTGACCCATGGAAAATAGTTTAGTAAATTTCACCACAATCTTTAATCTCTGGTAAATGTTGTGTGAAAAAGTAGAAAATTCAGTCTGTTGGACACTTCTTCAAGTAATACTGGACCAGCTTGGATGTGAGAGTTTGAAACTTCATCAGTGAGATGAAACTATCCTGACCCTAGATAGAAAGGGACAAGGCTTCTCTTCAGCTCATTTTTTATGATGAGAATTAAACTATATATTGCTTATCTCATTCTTTACAGTGACCTATTGGTTGATTTTGATATCCTGTTTCATTGATGAGAAACGTGTTAATGCATTCGTGACTCAACTTTAATGGACGGAATGCCATGATTAGATTTTCTATTCTTTTTCAGTTTATCCAGAAAGTGTTGCCATTTTCCAAGTGATTATTCATTATAGTTCATTTTCATCAGCTAAGCTGAAAATTCAGAGGGGTTTGGGTTTTTCTTTCATTCATTCTTTTGATTAGCGGTGATGGCATCACCATTACATGGAAAAATGTTGTTCCATTAAATTGGAGTGTAGCTATGTTATCTGTTGTTTAGTATTTGTCCAATCATGCCAAAGAATAGAGCAGATTGTATCAGAGAGATGTTGCATGGTAACTGATAACATGATTTTACCCTTTTCCTTGAATGTTCATATTTCATCATGTGGTACCATTCTCAGTGTATTGCAGTCAGATACATTCATCGTGTCTATGTACTGTTCAATCATAAAGCCGTATTGATAAATTGCTTTTTGTTAATTGGTTTCCTTTTTTAAATAGATTCATCTTATGCTACATTTTCATGACGAGGAATGGGGGGTTCCAGTCCATGAAGACAAGTATGTGTTTTAAGAGAAACTTTTTGTTTTCTTATGAATTTGAATTTTGGATTAACTTGACTTGATGGTCTTCTCAGTATGAGTTTCATTTTTTGAAATATTTGCAGGAAACTTTTTGAACTGCTCAGCTTATCCACTGCTTTGGCTGAACTTACATGGCCCACAATTCTCAGTAAAAGGAATCTATTTAGGTACATTCAAAGTGGTATTTCATGATCTTTGGACAGTCGGTGTGCAATTTTCTTATGTTTATACTTGGGCCTATTCATGTTTGCCATAGGCTTTTTTTTTTTTTTTTTTTTTAAATTAAAGCATTTTCCTTTTCAGTATATTCTTAGCAAACAAGAACAGGACCTAACTTGTAAAGAGCCAAGTGATTGATGCAATTGAATTTGCTTGGATGCAGAGAAATCTTTCAGGACTTTGATCCAACTGCAGTCTCAAAATTGAATGAGAAAAAAATAGCGTAGCACCAGGAAGCCCAGCTAGTTCTCTTTTATCCGAGTTAAAGATACGTGCAATTGTCGAAAATGCACGCCAAGCTTGCAAGGTGAGAGTCCTAATATCCAAGTACAGTTATCTTTTTTTATGACCACTCTCGCAGAGTGATACTTTTCCTTGTACAGCTGTATGAACCATTAGTAATCCTGTGTCAAGGTGAGTGAATTTGATTTTCTAACTTTCTATAGGTGCAAAAAAATGTTAAATTCATGAATTCTTTTGAAAGAGTAGGTGCATGGGTGGAAAGTTGACGTAGAATATAATGTAATGGCATCTGTACATCTTTTTCTCCTCATTTCAAACATGAATTCTTGATAATTTGTTTCCAATTTTTGAAATTTGCCAAATTTAGCAGGAAGAGATTGCCTTGCCACACTCCAGTTGCTGGCAGATTCCGAAAACATGAACATGTTCTGCTAGTTTAGGAGGACCTATTTAGCATTCATAAACAAACATTACTTCATACCTTTATTATTTTGGAAGGGAAAGAAACAATATATGAAAGAATAGTTTAAAATGTCCGACAACTTATTTCCTACTATGAAGAAAGAAAGAGTATAGCGCTGCTGGTGTTTAAGGCCCTTACTTGAACATTTAAGCTGGAAAATGAAGGAAATATTCAAGAGCTGTGTAAGACTCCGAATTGATTATATGGTAATCCATCTGATGGTTTTGTAGTCATGCTTCTTATATTTCAGATAATCGAGGAACTCGGGTCTTTTGAGAAGTATATTTGGGGTTTCGTCAACTACAAGCCTATAGTCGGTCATTTTCGCTATCCACGACAGGTTCCAATCAAGACATCAAAAGCCGATGCCATCAGTAAAGACCTTGTTAGAAGAGGGTTTCGAGGAATTGGACCGACAGTTGTCTACTCATTCATGCAAGTGGCTGGAATCACAAATGACCATCTGGTAAGTTGCTTCAGATTTCAAGATTGTATAGACGTGGGAGATGGAAGGGATGAAGATGATGATTACCTCATGGCCAAGGTTGAAGGAAAACAACCCGAGGATGCAATGGAATGTGGATTAGAAAGAACACTAGATGGATTGGGTTTATCCGCTTAGTGATGTGCCAAGGTCAAAGTTGTATTATTCTTGTGCAGCGTATCCATGCTTGTATGCAATGAGTGATGCAACAAGTGGTTTATATATACATGATTATGAATTATTTATGTTCATGTCATTGTAAAGTGCCAACTACAGTTTGGCTGCACCTAACACTGATGTGCTAGGTTCTCCTGTGGATTGCAGCCGCCTCCTGTGCTCATCTAGGTTTTGTACGACACTGGGTGTAGACTACAGGCTTGGAATCACAGTTAGAGAACTCCGTCTTTCCCCAATTGACACCCTTCTGTTATTTTGACCCCTTAATAGCATTTGTTGTGTACCAATACCTGGGTGATAGGTTGGCGGGGATTTAGCTGTCGTAGTTTTGTAACACAAGTAAGCACTCTTGGGCCCCCCAGACGAAAGTTTTCCTTCTTGGTTTTTTGCCTTCGTTGTGGAAGGTTTTCAAGCCACATATCAAATTTCATGGTTCATACTATATGATTGTTGCAACATCGATTGACTTGATATTAGTTGTTTTCCAATGAAGGATATTGTTGTCATTTAGAAGCCAAAGATTGTTAGACTAGGATTTGAAGTACAAATAATGCAGTCACAGTTGTCAGTTGCAAATTAAGAAAACATAATATATGGATGGTTTTTCTCACTCGGTACAGATTATGGTATTTTTGTTTAAGCAATGCCATGAAGGTATCTGTGAATATTCTTTTAACTTAGAATGGCTAACCGAAATTTGTTTTTGCCTCTCGGCTTTGAATCTGACTTACTTATTACAAAATGACTCATTTGATTCATGTCGGAAAAGTACAAGCGACTTGTAATTTTCACTTTAGAATGCAATAGTCCGTTTTTCCGTCTTTGGCCCAAAATTATTTGGATAAGAAAGAAATGCAATAGCATTCGTCGACGAAAAATCTTTGGAATTTTGAGTCAAGTTGGTGAGAAAATTTCATTACAATCTTCAACTAAACAACCCTTTCTACTCTCAAATCCAGATTGTAATCCATCCATCGACTGAATTCAGCTGCCTATTTTGGGCTTTACTTGATGCACACAACATTACATTGTTTGATCCATTCTTCAGATTGAATAGTAATAGATCAATTCATACACTTCTAGATGTGTATAAGAGACAGTATATATATATATATATATATATATATATATATATATATATATTTTCAAATTGGTATATATACATAGAAGAAAATACTTAAGTAGACTCGATTTTTTACCCCACCATGTAGACCCTGTCTTCTGATCTGTAACTTACAAATTTTGTAAACCTTAACTGAATCTATAGACATCAGGTTTAATCCACACCACAGAATTTGTAAGTGAAATCAAAGACCGGCTCTACTTAAGTATTTGCCAAACATCATACGGTTCACTTCACTCTCCAACTAGTCAAATACAAGCAAATCATTGATGACAACAACTCTTGAATAATATTTATATATATATATTTACCATTTGTCTGTCTGATTATGCTGGAGAAATTTTCCCGAAATGGCGGCTGCAAGTGCTGCTTTGAAACTAGGATCTTTGGTCAAGGAAGAAGCCATTTGTTCTACGACAAACTGTTGAAGTTCAGGTGAATCAACAACCTTATTACGAGGAGTACCAGAAATATTTCTTCCTTGTTGATCATGGGATTTATTAGGCTTTGTAAGATCCAGAGTAATTGTGGGTCCGGATGAGCTTAGAGAGGTCGAACATGGGACTGAACCTAGTGTTGTTACACATCGGTTATTGGAGTTTGATGATGTAGTTTCCATTTTTGTTGGGTGTGGATGGTTGTGTTCCCCCTCATAAGTTGCAACAACAACACACTGATCTTCTACACTTCTTTGGACCTGTTTAGATCAAAGTAATAAAATAAAGGGCTTAGTTAAAATACTCTAAAAACATTGAATTTCTCGTATATTTATCTCCAATTGAAATCAACATTTGCACAAGTTTCATGTGCAATTATGTTGAACGACTACAAATTATAATTTAGGTAGTCAAACATTTTCTTATAACTTAATTGGTCATGATTTTGAGATACAAATAAATAGGAGGAGAGAGATTTTTAAAAAATGGGGACTATACCATGAGACCAAAACATAAAATGCTGAATTTGAAGTTTCTTAAATTAGTAAGCTTTTGTATGCCGTACCTTCTTCTTGACGGGGCAGCTAGGAGCAAATGAGCATTTGAAGTAAGCTCTAGGAGAAGGATTGTCTCTAGTGACTTTCTGTCCATATTTCCTCCATTGGTACCCATCCTTTACTGTCTGTAATATATATGTGGTTATTAATTCAAGATTCACATTAAATAATTTTTTTTGAAAAAAAAAAAAAATCAACATTCACATTGGGATCTTGATTAGTTTTCCCACATGAAATTAAAGCAATATTATATGTAGTATATATGGACTTACAAGGCTTAATTATCTAGTATCAGATGCTTCAGTTCGAAAATAAACTCTTGAAATCTTAGCTTTGATGTGCTCTTCTCTTGGTTTCTTGCATGAACCGGCTTCATCACTTGAGCTAGTCTCTGAAGGCCCATTATTAGTTGCATTATTATTAATGCTGTTAATATTGTTTGTAGTGCTTTCAGCTTTTCTCTTCCTCGATCCTCCACTATTATTGTCAATGGATCCAGGATTCTTGCTCATATAATCCATCAAATGGTTTCTCAAAGAATTATAGTTCTCACACAAGACTGTCAATATTTCTGTTAACTTCTTGTTTTCAGCACTCACTCGGTTCAATTCCTCTACCAAAGCACCCGCCTGAAAGCAAAAAAGAAAAAGGACCAAATTAAACTCTAGATCACTCCTACTCATTCTTGGTTTGGTGACATAAAATATCAAAATTTCTTGTTCCTAAAAACTTGTATAGTAGAATAATATACGTTTCCCAAGACCGAGCAAGAAATAGAAAAACACGTATTAAGTTCATAATATAACTAAATTTCCAGAAGGATTTGAATACAGTGATCAACATGATAAATTGAGCTGGTCCTAGGTTTATGGGTAAAAATATTGTTTTCCATAGAAGGAAACTAAAGAAATCTTGGATTAAGGGAGGTAACCTCTTCTTTGACAGGCACTTTTGTTCCCAAATCAATGAAATTGCTTTGCACCTCTTGTTTCTGAAAATCAAAGTAGTAAACAACAAATCAAGATTTTAGCAACTAAATTAATAAATGGAGAGTGTACCAAAATCTTCCAGAATTCCATATATTAGCTGCTTGAAACTTACCAGACCATCATCCAAAAGCCGGAGAGGTTTAATATTCAGATCTAAAGAAGTATCAATCAAACTAGTATACTCCATAGCTCAAAAGATCAAAATAGCCAAATCCCACAAAAGCTTAATTAATTATATCGAAGCTGCTGCTTTCTATCCCAAAATCCTTTGGAAACTTGAAACAAGCTGTGAAGCCAGGAAATCTGCCATTTCGTAGTAGAAAGTTTGCTGAGTTGAAGAAATCATATAGGATATATAGTAATGCAGAGGATATCAACAACTTGTAGGTAGGAAGGTGGGAGGGAAGATGGCCAAAAGGGACTATATATAAAAACAGAAATATAATAATTAATAGGAATTAAATAATAAAATTTTGCAATTTATTTGTAAACGTTGGCGATGGAGAAGGCAAGAGACCTTTTATCTAACTTTTTATCTTTTTATTTTATTATTTAATTAATTGTCAAAATTCTTATTAAAAAAAATTCTACTCCTCTTGATTAATTATTCTTTCTATTCTTTTTAATATAATTATAAATTTTAATAAAAAAATTTAATTATTTACTAAATAGTAAAATAAAAAGTAGGATAAAGAATTTCTAGCGGTTTTAGAACTACTACTACGAGGAGTACTAAGAAAAGTAATGTTTGGTGTCGGTCATGACGTTGAAAGCTACATATTGCAAAATCTTGAATTCTTTCTTTGCAATAGTCAAAGTCAAGCCCACCTTAAGAAAGAAAGAGAAGAGCAAGTACAGACAACAGACTCATACCCACATTTATTTATTAATTAATTGAATTTGCCACACCAAACGGCAAACCTATTTGATCTTCATTGAGTTGTGTTTTGACCCGATCCTGTGCGTGTCTATTTAACAATTTCTTATCTGAATTCGTAACTCTAATTTAATAGGGATGGATGGATATGGCTATGGCTGTGATTGTGGCAGTCTATCTATCTATCTTGTTTTTTTTGTCATGTTTTGGAACATTTTCCACTATTTTATTTTATCTTACACAAAAAGATTTAGGAGTTAGGATAAGAAATTTTTTTACATAAACCAAGTATACATACTGACAAAAAAACAAAATATATAAAAAGACTTTATAGTAAGTATCGTGATAAAACTTATAAATTTTATATTTTATGAGTAAATGAATTTTCACGTAAGAATTTACTCACATAAGGGACTCAAGAATATTCAAAAGGAGCTGGAAGTGAGGGGATTTTGGCATTTTTTTGACAGTCCAAATATTATTATTATTCTCGTGTAAATTGTTAAGCATACCTAACCCTGCCCCCCAAAAAAAAATAAAAAAATAAAAACGTAGCAATTTTTGTAATTGACCTAACAGGTAAATAAATAGGTAGACTGGTAGTTATTTGTGAAGCCAGGAAAGTTGTCCTCTACGCGGATTTGTATGTTATTTCAACGTAGGGAACAGTACAATACAATACATGGATTATCTAATCTTGGATTAGCATTGGGGATAACAATTAATTAAAGTTGTAAATAAGTATACTTCAAACATGTTTGAATATTTGAGTAGGGTTAATAGCTGAAAAACTTGCTGACGAAGAAGACTAATCAACTGTTTTCTTTGGACCTTGTATATACATTTAGGCTTTTTCTGCCGTATATGGACAATTAATTAGTACAACATGGGTGTAGTCTTATTCAATTAGTGCTAGTTTCGAGAAATAATTACTTTATCATTTCTTATATTACATTTTCAGAGTTTTTCATGTCTTTAATAATAAAATTTGACCTCCGAGAATAGTACCAAGGTCAAGGCCTTATGACTATCGAGAGTTGATGAAGGAATATGTATTGTGTTCATATTAATTTATTATTCATGGGCAATATGATCAATGGTGTATAAAGTCAACACATATGATACACGAGGTGACATAAACTCAACACACAACTACAATTTTAATGTGAGAGTTAGGCATGCGAATCTTGTTTAATGTACATGTTTCAAATCAATTGAATCTTGGTTTAAAGAAATTAATGTGTATTTGTATGGATATTGCTTCTTTCTAGATGTATTTAAAACAAAGAAAGGACAAAGATGATATCTACTGAAAAATAGTAGTATTTGACATGCCGTTGAAGAGTAAAAGTGAAGATTAACTTTGAAATAAAAATTCAATTAATGTTGTTGACAATTTTTTTAAGGGATAATTTTAGAAACTTCCACTGAGGTTTAAACTAATTTCATTTAGTATCCCTAAGGAAACATTTTAAGAATTGCTTATGTCCCTTATTTCAAACTTTTTGTAGCATTTTTAGCCTATTCTTTTAACAAATTAATTTAAGTGGAGAGAGACTATTTTCTTTCAAATTTTACCCTAGTTCAAAGCTTTCATTAATTAAAATGGTTGGAAGAAAAGGAAAAAAAATGCATAAAATAATTATTAACAAATAACAATAGGTCGTAACTTTTTATATCCCTTCACTAATTAATGTCAAAAAATATATTTTGATTATTTTTTATTTTACAAGTTAATGATTTCCAAAATAAAATACTAATAACATTTTTTATTGTTATATGTTATGTATACTTACATATTATAATTTTTTGTTCAAAATAACAGATACGAACACATTAGTACGTTCCTAATTATTAGTAAATAAGTTGGTCAAAAATTTTATCAAAAAAAATCATTTAATTTCTTAAGCGTTTGTGATTTTTCAAATAAATTCAAATTCATATTTGTTTTTCTTTATAATATATGGTAATTTGTATAGTTTTACGCATTCAAGATTTTGTTCGAATCAACACAAACTAGCACATTACATAACCATATTTTTTTTTTGTAAATAAATTTATTATTATTTTTAAAAAAATATATATTTCAATTTCGAGTTTTGATTTAGAAACAAAATAGTACTAATTATATTTATTTATTATATCATATGATGTATTTTACGTATTCAAAACTTTTATTCATATCGATGTCCAAAAATACATTAATATCGCAATATTTTCATAAATTTACTGGCCAAAAAATTTATTGAGAGAATATTTTTTTATTTACGAGTTTGTGATTCTCCAAACAAAATACTAATTATGTGTTTTTACGTGGCAAAATTTTTTATTAAAACATATAGAAGTAATCAAATTAATGCATGCACATATTTAAAAAATAAAAAATAAATAAGTTAATAAAAAAGTTAGTGGAAACTAAAGGGGGTCACGTAAAAATTGTAAAAAGCTCATAAGTGATTTTGAAACTACCCTTTCGTAATAATATGGTTATAAAGTATCTGTGGTATAAATGTCATTTCATACATATTAGTACCAGAAAGAAAATTGGTAAGAAAGAAAAAGTAAGGATATTTTTAAAAGTTTAAGGATATTAAATAATGTTAGCATAAATTTGAGGGAAAGTTTATGAAATTATCCCTTTCTTTAATTGTATATAGAATAGATAAACAACGTAACTAGCATCCGCAGTTTCTCTAAATTTAGAGATGATGATGTATTGCTGCCAGCCTAATCAACTTTCTTTAATTATACAATCGATTTAAAAAGTGACATTTAAAAAATTAGAAAATGATTCGTGACAGGTACATGATTTTTTGTCTTATATTTTGTTTTACTCTTTATTATTTTATCAAATGAACTATTAAATTTTGTAAAATAATTTTTATAAAATAATTTTAATAATTTATTTATTTAGCAAGTATAACAGAGGGTGAAACAAAAGACTATCAACATTCATGACACACGGAGAGGAAACTCGGTACAGTGGAATATTCTATCATCATCCTTCAAAGAATAAGAATATCCGAAGTATTCCAATTTCGAGCTTTAACAAAACCTCACGCACGCACGGACTTCATCATTTTTACCTGATAAACTCAAGCCCACAAGTTAATAAAATTCGAATACACTTAATCTGCCCTAACTTTTGTCTTTTGATTAGTTCGATAACTTGTAACATCCATTGAATTAACAAGAACAGAGACAGATTCTTCTTTTCTTCTTCCTATATATATATATATATATATATATATGGCTGAAAAAAGGGAATTGAAATTCATCATAGAATTATACTACAATGAAAGAAAAAGAAGGCAATGCATTAAAAAAAAACGATCAAGTGCAATGAACTCTAAGGACGTGTCAAAGTTGGCTGGCAGTGGCAAGTTGGAGCATCTCAGGACTCGAAGTATACCACTTCGACTTGCATACTTGCTAGTTTTAATTGAACACTTCCTGATCCATTAATTTTTATATCGTTATATTTTAAATATTTATACTCGGTATTAATATATATTTACAATATAAATATTAAATAATAATATTTTAACAGATGGTTTACCACAACTAAAGAAAATTAATGTGATCTACGTAAGTTCGTTTCTTTTAATTTCCTAATATTTTAACAGATGATTTAATTAGGGGGACACCTTAAAACAAAATTTTCCTAATTACTGTTAGTCTTCAAATTGAATTAGGGCTTGGCAATTAGGGCAGCTTAAATTTTGGGCGACGGTGGTTAGAAAATATTAGTAAACCTGACTTTGAAGATCCTTCATAACTTCCACCGCCAAATAAACCAAAAAATTTCCAACCACCAGCAGCTGTCTTCCTCATTTCTTTAATTCTTTGCTAATTTCAAAGGTCAGATCAAAGTACCTATTTGACTCTTCTCAAGAAATCCAAGGTATCCCTGCCTCGTTGGATTTAGAAATTAGCGTATGAATTTTACGAAAAGAAAATTGTTAACATAGAATGATTTTTAACACCATCTTTCACATGCTTTATATTGAAATTACAACTGAAAAATTAATTTCTAGTTAAATGATTATTGTAACACACAAGTAGTAACAGATGTCTATTCAAGTACGTAACCAGTGCTTTTGGTTAGGTGACATGACCTTGCTCTTATTACCTTGAGTCACTAAGCGTTAAGAAGAGATAGTTTTTTTTTTTTTTTTTTTAAATAAAAATAATCATGTTACTATCTCTTACTTTTGCATGTCATTGATAAGAGACAGGGATTTCCTTGTGAAAAAAAAAATCTTATCATTTAATTTTCTATTCTGAAATAAATTAAAGAGATGTTTGGTTCATATTCAAAAATTAGGATTGGAATAAGAATTATAAACCTCACACTATCGGTATACATTTATGTCATTTTCCTTGTTTAGTTTGAACAAGGAATGTATTTCATTATATTAATAAGTTAATCAATTTGAAACCTAAGTCATTAGTGAGAATAAAAGTGACATTTTTCAATGCTTTCATTATCATAAAATAATTCCAATAATAATTAATTTAGCTAAACAATATCTATGAGTATCGATCATTAACCTTATTCCCATTACTTCTCCTCACACTAGTAAACCAAACACTTCCTATAAATTTAGTTCAAAACAGTACCTTAAAATACCAAGAAAAGAATCTTGTGGCTGAGACTTGGGTCTAATAACCTAAAGGTTGAGTTTAATTAATTATTCATTCAATTTCAATTTTCAAAAAAAAAAAAAAATTCGAAGTATCAAGAAATTATACTTCAGCAAGAAATTCCGTATTTTCTGAAATTAATTAAGTATTCATTCAAATTTGTTCCAAACCTTAATCTCTCCATTTATTAAGAACTTACACTATTTTAATAGTTTTTAGTTTCTACTTTATCCCGTGAGCTTAGAGAACTTATATTTATTTAACTAAGATGCCCTTATTTATAACAATATATGTATAGAAGAAAATTTTTGTACAAGTTCTTCTACTAAATATCGTCGGCGCCTCATGCATGGCAAAAGACAGAAGCAGTTAAAACCCAGTTGCACTTGGTCAAGTACAAGAAAAGAAGTTCTGGATCTATGAACGGGAGAAAACTAAAATTAAAATCTAGAACTGAAAAGCAATACAAAATGGATACTTTTCAATTAAGGAAAAGAATGAAGGAGTTAGTATTAATTGCTCAAGACTTTTTTACAAACGTATCTTCAATGCTAACGAATATAAAATAGGACTGGCAACCAAAAGAGCGAGTTATTGGCGATTAATTTGGTTAAATGTTCAATTTAAACTTGTGTTGATCAAGTTCGAGTCGAGTTCAAATAGTTCGAACTCGACCTCAAACTACTCTAATCAGAAAATATAAAGAGTTTTTTGAGCTTTTTAAATATTATTTTTTTATTTTTATACTACATAATTACTCAAATATCAATTATGTTTGAAAAAATTATTAATACTATTTCTTCAAATTTTGAATAGTATAGGGGCATTTAGTCAAATTGTGTAATTTTTAAAAGGAAAAAATAAATACTGCTAATTTCCAACAAGAATTACTCGAATTCAATTCGAGCTTTTGTAAAACCCAACTAGTCGAACTCGAAATTTATAATTTATACACTAAATTTTTTGAATTCGACTTCAATTATTATTATTATTTTTATTATTTTTTGAGTTTGAGCTCAAGCATAACATTATTCGGACTTTGCTCGGCAAGTTGCCACCCCCACTATCAAACAACAAAGAAAAATACATTGTAAATAACATTACTTTCCTTTGCAGGAAGTTGGAAATTCCAATTATGAACTCGCTTAATTTTATTCATGAAAAAATACAAAAATAATAATAATAATAATAATGTTAAAAAAAACATTAATTTTAGCCGCAGTTGACAATCAAAATAAAGAAAGCAATTAGATTGTTCCCTCTTTTTTTTCCTAAATTACAATGTCAACTTTAGAAAATACTAAGAACTAAATTGTGAATGAATCAACTACGACAAATGAAAAGCAGAAATGGTCTCAAAGTTAAACTTGGTCGGCTTAATTGGTTTGGTAGAGTAGTAGTAGAAGGACGCCATAATCCTGAGGTCTGAATTAATTACCATAAATTAAACCCCAAATTAATTACTAATTTACCCGAAAAAGAATGCAACAGCAAATTGTGAGTGCTAGAGAAAGTCAGAATTAGCCAACCCCAAGACTTCACCATAGACCATGACCAAAAAATTAACTCAACTTGTGTGTCGTATGTGTATTCTGCGCGTGTTTGGTGTGTGTGTTCATTGAACATATCAAATACCACTAGTAGTAATATTTTTCTACGTGTGTCCACATTCGTGAACTGGATTTTTGGCCAAAATGTCCATATACAATTAATTGTGTTCAAGACTAATTAATCAGTTTGAAGAAGAAAAAGAAAATGGATTGAATTCAACAAGTCTTTGTTTTACTTGGAAGCACATGTTTACGACTCTTCCTAAATTTTTCTTCCAGAAAATTTTTATATGGATTCGATATATAAGTATAATATCATATATATTTTAATTTATATTATTTTATTAAGGAGTAATATAGGATAATGTGAAATAATGTAAAAAAAATTAAATTAAAAAATTTATAATACTGTGTCATAAAAATTTCTCCTAAACGTGGTAGTTACTGTAAATCTCAGCACCTGAATTTGGACCTGGAATTTGCGGGCCACAGCCACATGATTCGCTTTCGTCAATTTTTTATACCAATATCTTATTGGAAAATTTTAAGAGAATTTTTTTATTTATTTTATTTTAAATATTTAAGACGATATAATATTATGTGTTTTATAAATTTATACTTTACAATCTTTTAAATTCAAGAGAATGATTTCTTAAAAATAATTGTATTATTCCCTTATCTTATTTTAAATTATACATAATATTTGACATGTCTATTCTGTTATAATAATCAAATATTCAGAAAGCGACACAAAAAATTGATATATAAAATGAGACAAAAAAGTGATTTTAATATACAAATTAATAGGAGTAACATCATGGTATGCAATAGTTTATTTACCCAAAAAAAAAAAAAAAAAACCATCACCGTATGAAATAAAAGGTAGAATGGAAACTAAATTAAGTTTCCATTTTTTTTCAGGCTGTCAAACTTTTTTTTTTTTTTTTTTTTAAAAAAATGGATGAATGAGACATTGAGGAAGATACAACTTTTCAGACTGACCCTTGCTTACCAAATTCGAGATGAAATGAACGAACGAACCCACGGCAACGAAAACCATTTAAGGAAAAAATTTCCTACCCACAGGAAAACATGAATTGAACCTTGCAGTACCATATGGTTTCTCCACGTTTACCCTTGGATAGATCTGATCATTGATTTTATTTGTAAATTTTGTAATGTGAATTAAAATTTATGAAATATATGATATTGGTTGATGTAAGTAAGATTTTATAAAATTAAATTACGACTACAAGATTCACAGGTGAGGTCAATAATAAAATTAAATTACGACTACAAGATCCACAGGTGAGGTCAATGATCGAATGAACGTAAGTATTTTTCTTACCCTTGCAATTCTTTTTTACATGAAATTCTAAAAAGTCATTAAGCGTATGCTATGATATTTACTAACTAATTAACTTTGACTTAAGTTAATTATTGGGATAATTTCATAAATCTCCCCTAAGGTTTATACTAATATTCTTAATATCCCTAAACTTTTGCAAATATTACTTAACTCCCCTCTTTGGTAAATGAGTCCCATCTTTAGTAACAAGTAGCATGAAAAGGCATTTATTCCCTCAATACTTTAGCTATATAACGAAAAAGGTAATTATAAAAACTTCCCACGAGGTTTCTTAACAATTTCACTAAGCAATTTTAGGTTTCTAACAAATATTTTTGTCAACTTATTATTACAAAAATATGTGCACGTTAATATGTTTTGTATTTGTCCTATTGAATAGAAATTTAAACACATAGAAATATGTTGTATATTATAATGAAAATGTCATTGGTATTTTATTTAGTAAATCACAAACTCATAAATTGAAAAAATGTAGTTTTCTATATTAATTGGTGAAAATTATGAAAAATTACAATCCTAAATTAACATTATTTGTTAATAATTATATTTATACCTCCATTTTTTCTGTTCCTTTTGCTCCAACCACTTTAATGAACTAAAATTTTGTTATTAGGGGTAAAATTGAAATGAAATTACTTTCATTTTCCTTAAATTAATTGAAAATGTTGCAACAAAAATAGAATTAGAAGAGGTAAGTAATATTTTTGAAAGTTTGGGGGCGCTAAATGATATTAGCATAAACCTCAAGGGAGGTTTATAAAATTGGAAAATTATCCCTTAATTATTTTATCAAAAACAAGATTTAGCTTGATAGGCACTGTAATTCGTTAGGAAAAACCTTTCAATGAAGGAATATCTCAACTAAAAGTGCGACGGAATATTCTCTATACCAAATCCGCATGAACCGAAAAAGTTCGGAATCTTGAAGAATTTGTCCTTCTTCACACCCAAAAAAATAAATAAATAAAGGAAACCAAGAGAATGAAATAGATGAGACAAGATACAAATGTACCTCATGAGTCATCTTTGACCAAAAAAAAAAAAAAAAAAATCATTATCAATATGGAAAATTTTGTACAAAGACTATTCGTTAAGATAAATTTAGGTAGGTAAAATTGTATAATAAATAATTAATATCTTGATTTTTGTGTATTTAATCAGGTTTTGTACGTTTTTTTACGGACATAATAACAAGTCAGTAATTTTGTATAGTTGTATGGAATCAATATTTTATTTTAGCGGATGGAACCTTGAAATTAAAAATATATATTGCTTAATGATAGTGAAGGGCAAACAGCAGTAGTTATAGAATTAGGCAGTAAGAACACAAAATGTTTGTGTTCTTACAAAGAGAGAGCCATTTTGGACACAAAAAAAAAAACAAGGGGTTGTTGATAGATTAGATGATATGATTCTCATTGGCATTTGGTAAACTATCTTGACAGTCCATTGCTTCTTCCTTATATTCCTTTTTTCTGGATAACACATGAAAATGGTCGTCCCCAGTAACTTTGACGAACACAAAACGACACAAGGATTAGATAAAGTACACAAAACGACAATAGATAGTGGATTCAATTGGCTGCTATAAGTAAAGTAGGAGTAGTAGTCAAATTGTGCAAAATTCCAGTCCTCGTAGTTTTGAAAAGTTAGAATATCCACCGTTTAATAATAATAATACTGGGAAACACAAATTTGACACGCTACGCCCGACATTATACTCCAGCTACTTATTTGTGGGGCCCAGTCATCTTCTGTCGATACCTGTTTTGTCAACACTCAGTTAAAGCTTCCTCAAAATCTCGTGCCAGGAACAGTTTTTTTTTATTTTCTGATTTTACTTCGAACAAAAAAAAAAATAATTTATCGTATTATTATTTTCTTAAATATTTATAAAATATAATATCATGTAAAATTTTAAATTTAGCGAAATAATTCCTTTAACATCGGTGTAAAAATTCCATATCTTTGTAGTACTAGATCTTTTGGAGGTATCAATAATTAATGAAGTCACCTATTTTAAAAGGGTTGTTGCATGATTATACACTATAAGTTTTACATTCTAATTAACAGTAATAACAAAGGCTTACTACTATGGAATTGGCTACAAATAGTGGCTTCATTCATTATAATTAAACTTAAAATATAGTAGTACTACATCGGATTAACATCCCAAAAGAATAATTAGAACTAAACAGCTAAAAGGATGCTACCTAATAATGATAATATGTTAGTAATTAATTAGTAGAAAACAACTCAAAGTTGGTAATCACCCTTGACTTAAGAACATCTAGAAGAGAAGGGCTTATCCACACGATAATTTTTTTCACTTTTTCTAGGCGTTTCCATGTTTCCTTTTATTGATTGCGCTAAGTATTATTATTAATTACACGATCCAGAAGGAAAACTGAAAAATCATTTGAACCAAAATTCAATGGAAGCTTCCACGGACCAAATGAAATGACTTCCAATTTCAAGTTTTCCACACATGGAGTAAAACATAGTTGGGCCAGGCTAGATAATTAATATGTGGAAATTGCTTCTGTGATGGAATTGGATGATCTCATCATCACCGTTAATCATGATGTAGTACCACACTATTATTCAATACTAATTGTCATTAAATTATTGTATATAAAGTTATTGAATTATTTATTTTATAAATTTGATCACTAAATTATCTTAAAATTTAAGTATGTGTCTTGAGTCACCCTGTGTGCAACTTTGATCACTGAATTATTTTACGCGTGTGTATTTACAGTCATCATAAAAATAGAAGGACTGATTCTAAACATACACTAAAAAGAATTTACTGACTAAATTAATTTGTAAAATAAATAATTCAATAACTTTTTATGCAACAATCTAATACTTTGATGACGATTAATACTTTTATTCTTAGAGCAAAATTTGTAACTGGTTGGACAAAATTAGTCATGTTCGTACGTATACATTTTGTAGGTCTCCAGTAATTGCAAGTTAATTATTCTTAACAAAAATTTCAGACTACTGTTAATTGGTTTGTCGTCAAAATTTCAAATGGCTAGAACAAAATTAATCAAAAGTTGTGTCTTGGGATGTCAATATATAATTTCATTGAACTTAGCTCATTTTGTTATTTATACCATTCCTTGACCTAAATTAATTATAACAATGAGTTCTTAATTAGCTAAGGACGTCTTGAACGTAGAGTGAATATAATAGCAATTGAAATGACTAAAAAAATAAGAAAGTGATATTATTTTTTAATTATTTAACAATCAAGATTACCCACTTTGCAAATGCGGAGTGATAAACAAAGAATTTTTCCTAAATTTTACAGTACTTATTTTGTTGTCTTCTACCTAATAAATGAAAATTTTCATGATTTTATATCATAAAATATTTAAATAGATTCAATCTCGAACCTCATTTATAAATTTTGCTGTGATGATTAAATTTTACGAAATCTTATATACTTACTTTATAGCGTTTACAAGTAAAATAAAAAATTAAGTCTATCTAAATATTTCTCTCTATACAGTTGTGCGACCGGCACTTCGTGGTCTGTTCTGTGTGTTTGTTTTATTTGAGTTTTTTTTTTTTGCAATTGTTAAAATACATAGTTGATTTAGCAATATCCATTTAGTCTAAGCATTTAAATTGTTTATAACACGTTTAATGCGGTAGGTTACCGTATATCTAATTGTAATGATTCACCATTTTGGCAGTTATGATAATATATTCAATATTCATAGCCGAAATTTGAATAGTGAATTGGTGATTTGGTGGTTGTATTGTATGTCTACCACTTAACTTCTACGTTAAATTAAATTATATTGGTTTAGTCTACGGACCGAAGAGTTGACCTTTAAAAATAAAAATAAAAATACGCACGGTTTCTGGACGTGGGATACACGTTTAGTACGATAAAATTTGAGGAAATACGGCACATGATGCATATAATTATTAATGGAAAATATTTAAATAGATCCGATTTTTTATCCCACTTATAGACACATCTTATAGTCAGAATTAAATCTTAAAAAATCTTGCTTACATCAACTGATGTTATACATTTTCTAAAGATTTAATTCACACTACAAGATCTACAAGTGGGATCAAAAATTGATTCTAACTAAGTCTTTGCCATTATTAATTAGTCTTCGGTCTTCAGTGAAACAACAAGTCAACCACCAAAGCAAACCAGAAGTACTACCATAACTTAGGAGGCCAAAAAATAAAAGATTTGGACTGGAATTTTGATGGGTTGGAAAGGATTCACCAAAATTACTATGTATGTTTTGGTCATTGGTATCATCAAGTTTACATGTGCTTGCTGGATCAACATTAAAAATGGAGATCACACAATAGAATGTGATGTTAATTATAGCTGATTTTTCATATTTGGTGGCTAAGATCAAGAGTACTGTCTGGCTTTATCAGTGTAATACTAATACGTGAGTCATCGGCTCACATGATATTAACTCAATTTTTTTTTAAGAGGAAGAGGTTTATACAGTAACTTGCTATTGGGCATCGTTTTAGCATGCACTGCTGTCTTGGCCGGTACACCCCACCAAAAAAAAAAAATTAAAAAAAGTGGTAATTTTAAGTAAATTAAGAAGATGAAATTGTATTTATCTTGACAAATAAATTTAGTTGGGTAATCAAAACTATGCTACATTTGTTATCCAATTATAGCTTAGTTCTGTGTGAACTTCAGAACTATGTTGGATCTTCGTTAGTTACATTGGATCCAAACTTGTTGGTTTAATATAGTCAAGTTGTAATAACATTTTCTATTCAAGTTTAGACCCAATTTAATTTAATTCAAGTTGATTTGGTTTATTTTTATAATTGGATATTTGGATTGGAGATGTAATAACCTTTTCTGATTCAAGCTTCGGTCGTATTTGGACTTCTCTTCTCTCTTTTATTTTTCATCCGAGTTTTAGGTAATTACAAAGGAAATTAATCCAATCTAAGTTAAGGCCTGGACCGTTGCTTTAAACCAATCCCAAATAAGAATTTTCTCTCTATTAAAACCCAATTGTTAATGGGCTTTCAGCCTATTACCAGATCGGGAGAATGGTCACTGGACTTCCATGTTTATTGTTATCACTAGATTTTACATGACGAGAAAATACTACGGGCTATTTTACTTTCTCTGTGTATATTTGCTGAAACTGTGGTCCAAAAGCAAAGCCCAAACACTTTGGAATTATGGCTTTGCTTTTATTTTACAAAGATTGGGCTTTACTTAGGGCCATCCCATTGAGAAAATGCTTGCACTGTTTGCAACCATTGCTCCAGAAGAGTCATTTGGGCTTTATCTATTTTGAATTTTTTATTAAAGAATAGGGTTAACAACACTTTGCCCCTAAACTAGGTGAGTAATTACACTTTACTCCCCTGAACTATAGAATATACACTTTACCCCCATTGACACTATTCATCTATTACTAATATTAAAATCATTAAGATAATCTACTTAAATGACTAAAATACCTTGCTACTATATTTTATTTTTTTATATATTTAAATTTTGATAGTGATGTGATAATTATTTAAAAATAAGTAAAAATAAATTACGTAATATAAATAATTCAATATAATCTATATCAACATATTTTTTAGTCAAATTTCTTAAATTTTTGTATTTCATTTTATATTATTTTTGAATTCGAATGTTTAACTATAATGGTAGAACAATTTTCAAATGAGCTTATTTTCTATTAAATTTTTTTCGTTAAAGGTATTGTATGAAATTATATTTTTTGTAAAACTTTGTAATTTTTTTGATGTCTCTTAGTATTTTACACTTTTTATTTCTTTAACCTGTGCAAATTGTGATGTCGGATGTAGTATAATTCAACATTTTCTCACAATTTTCACTCCTTAAAGTCAAAGATATCAATGTGTTATTATATTATATTTTTTTCTATTTCTTTTATAACTATATAAAATAAATTAAATACATGAAATACCAAAATATAATACTAAAGACATTTTAGTCATTTAACTAGATTTTCTCAATATTTTAAATTTTTAAAAGATAAATAATGAGAATGAGAGACAAAGTATATATTTATATAATTTAAGGGGATAAATGGGATATCATACACACACACAAAAAAAAAAAAAAAGAAAGGTATCAAATACAATTATTGAACCTGAATTTAAAATCCATCACCTAATATTTGACTTCTTTTAGCTGTAAAAGAAAACCCAATTTGATAAATTTGAGGTATGTATAATGCTACAAATAACAGTACAAACTTTTTAAAACCTCAAAATACAAAAAGAAAGGAAAAAGAATGAGACGAAAACATAACTGTAAACATTGACAGTTTGCCGAACGAATATCTTACTATTTAATCAATCTATGTTATTTAGACCAGCATTACAATTAAAATGGATCCGGCTTGAACGATCTCGAACATGCTCGTGCTAGTGCACAGTGGAATACAACTAAACAGGATTATGACATGAGTTATCAACATTTTGTCATAAGAAAAAAAAAAAAAATTATCAGAACCTTAAAACTGAGGTTTTACATCAAAAATCGGTCTTATTAGCCACAGATTTGGTAATTTCAATTTACTCTCTTAACGTTTAGGGTTATCACTTTAATCTCTAACGTTATTTTTTAAGCACTTAAGTTACTGGATTAACGGTTAAATCTAATGGTATTAGATTTTTCAGCTAAAATGACCTTTTTGTCCTCAAATTTTCATGAAAATTTATTGAATCATGCATCAAAATGAGTGAAAAGGGAAAATAAATTAGTAAAGCTGTGAAAAAAAAAGATTGATAAGGATATTTGTAAAAAAAATTCATTTTATATAAACAAAGTTATAAGGGTATTTTTGTCAAAATGAGTAGTAAAATTGAGTTAGATTTAATAAAATGATTTAAGTGTTTAAAAAATAATTTTAACGACCATTCAAATGACAGTGAGCCTACATATTAAGAAATAAAGTGAAACCCATTTAGAAATCTTGCACAAAATTTGGGTTTTCAATATTAAGTGTCCCTCCACACAAAAACAAACTTGAATTCACCAATGCTTATCTCACCACAAATTTTCATGTTTCCAGGACCGAATTAGGGTAGCTTACAATAGAATTACTCAACGTTTTTGAATTTATTAGTTTATAAATGACAAATATTAGTTTCCTTTAAAAGAAACATTTTAGAGCTGACCCTATAAAAGATCTTCAAACAACCTGAATAATTTCAAAATTCCACTTCAACCACTTAATATACAGTTAGTTTCAAATCATAACTAGTACTGTTATTTTCAATCAAGTTTAGGACCCACCATTTATCACTTGATGATAAAAACAAATTAGTATTATTTATACGAAATAATTCAAGTAGGAATGGTGCCAAACCCAATTCAGACCCACGAATCTAGGGCTAAACTTTTTTATTTTTTATTTTTTTGGTGTTATTTAGGGCTAATATTAATATACATTCTATCTATAGAACATCAAAAAACAGAAGTCTTCTTGTCCCTTGCTCTAATAAATCATACATTCATTTTCCAACCTAGTTTAGGTCCCACCATTAATCACTTGTCTATATTTTAAATAAATAAAAAAATCATATTAAAAAATTAATATTAGTAATATTACAGAAGAATCTGGTATGAATGATGACCGAACCCAGACCCACAAGACCTAAAACAAGAATAAATGTTTGTTATTAAGTGGCTAATAATTTTTTTATTTTCCTTTCAAAAGCAGCTCCAAATTTCCAGGTGTCCTATTTTTAGTGGGGCATTTTTTCACATAATAAACTCTTGGATATTTTAATGGGTTTGTTCTTTATTGCCGCTCCTTCCACTCTGCCAAAACCCAAATGAGATGCCCGGGGCTAATTTTTCTAATATCTACTTAGTGTAAGTGTGTAACTTTTAAAATTGTTACATGGATTTAAAATTAAAAACTAATCTTTATTTTTTTAAAATTTTTTATCGTTATCATCTAATATTTTGTGTCCAAATTATTAATGATGTTATTAGTTCTTTTATTATATATATATTTTTTGTTATACTTGTGTTATACAATGTTATGGATGATACTTGTGCATTATTTAATATTTTTTTATATTAAAAATATATATATCATTCCTTCACATAGTATAATTTAAGTGTAATAAGAAAAAGTACAACATAGGACTCAAAAGCAATAAGGACATCGAATTGACTCACGGTAACAATTGAATAAAGAAAAATTCTTTATTATTCATTTCGTATTGTAAATGAACAATTTTCATTAAGAAAATTAATTATTAATTTGTAGTCAATCTAACTATCAAAAATAAGATTTCACATTACGAAATCCCTAACTAAATATACTCTATATCTATCCTAGTATTATAGAGTAAGTAATATAAACTTCCTCGTTTTTTTGGTCGAAACAGCAAAAACCCAAAAAGAAAAATAAAAAATATCTAAAATGTCCTCCAATCACTTCTAGACAACCAAATATTCCTCTTGCTCTCCAGTCTCCCTCCTCCTCCTTGACATCTCAGCTATATATTCTGGTATATATATTGCTATGCCTCTGCCACTGATTGATCAACTCATCATCTATGGAGGACAAATCAGAAAATTCTCTAGCTGAAACCTACAGCCTCATCAACAATGGAAACAGAAACATCATTTTTGGCAAGTACGAGATGGGCAGGCTATTAGGCAAAGGAACTTTCGCTAAGGTTTACTACGGCAAGAACCTCAACACTTCAGAAAGTGTTGCTATTAAGGTTATTCACAAAGATCATGTCAAGAAACAAGGCATGATGGAGCAGATCAAGAGGGAAATCTCCGTAATGCGATTGGTTCGACATCCCCACGTTGTTGAGATCAAAGAAGTCATGGCAACCAAGCAAAAGATCTTTTTCATCATGGAATATGTCAAAGGCGGCGAGCTTTTCGCCAAAGTCGCTAAAGGAAATGGCTCAAAGAAGAAGAAGCAAGAAAATATTTCCAGCAATTGATTAGCGCCGTGGATTTCTGCCACAGTCGTGGGGTTTCCCACAGGGACCTGAAGCCGGAAAATTTACTACTAGACGAACATGAGAACCTGAAAATCTCTGATTTCGGGCTCTCTGCTTTGCCTGAACATTTGAGGAATGATGGCCTTTTGCATACCCAATGCGGGACGCCGGCTTATGTAGCTCCTGAAGTATTGAGAAAGAAAGGATATGATGGTGCAAAAGCTGATATTTGGTCATGTGGGGTTATTTTGTACGCTTTGCTAGCCGGGTTTTTACCATTTCGAGATGAAAATGTGATGAAGATGTATAGCAAGGTTTTCAAGGCAGAATTTGAGTTTCCCCCTTGGTTTTCATGTGATGCAAGGAGATTGATTTCAAAGCTTCTTGTTGCTGATCCAGAGAAAAGGATTTCAATTCCAGCAATCATGAGAGTCCCTTGGTTCCTCAAGGAATTCACTAGGCCAATTGCCTTTTCAATTCAAGAACCTGGCCAGGACAACAATATTGATCATCAGAAGGATGATATCAAAGATGTCAACTTGGTGAAATCGAAATCTTCGCCGCCTTTTTATAATGCATTTGAGTTTATATCATCAATGTCATCAGGGTTTGACCTGTCAAGTTTGTTTGAGAATACTAGAAAATCAGGCTCACTTTTCACATCCAAGTGCTCTGCTTCAGTCATCATGGGAAAGTTGGAAACACTGGCCAAGAAACTCAATTTTAAGATTGTTGGTGCCAAGGAATTCACCTTGAAGATGCAAGGGGTTTCCGAGGGCCGAAAAGGGAAGTTATCAGTGAAGGCCGAGGTGTTCGAGGTGGCACCGGAGGTGGCCGTGGTTGAGTTTTCCAAGTCTGCCGGTGATACACTAGAGTATAAGAAATTTTGTGATGAGGATGTTAGGCCTGCCCTTAAGGACATTGTATGGAGTTGGCAAGGCGAGAGTAACTGCCAAGACTGGACCGTTATGCTAGCCGTGTTATTGGATCCGATCCATAATAACATATCATAAATTTCATAATCCAGATTTGGCCATCATGTGGGTAGATAAAATTCCCCTAACTACCCTTTTGCATCCCAATTTTTGTCAATTTTGTATGAATATGGTGTGATGCATTGTTAATGGTTTGCGTTTGTAAAGAAGTTACAATATTAATTTAGTGTATGTGCATACGTGACAATGGGGTGTTGTGTGTTAGTTTTGAGCAAGACATTACAGACTTCAGTTCTACATAGTGTGGAAAGTTGTTGATTATCCAACCGAATTTTCGTTGTACCATAAATCGTATTTATGTTAGATTATGATATTGTCAATTTAAAAAAAAAATTAATATAAATGTAATATTTATATTAAATTAGGATGTTGTCGTTTGTTGTATTATAAGTATAATATTTATGTTAGGTTACGATGTTTCCGATTTAAAAAAAAAAAAAATGTAATACTGTTGAAACCTTCAAAATTTGTTTGATTCATCTAGAAATCTTATCTTGCATTATGGGTGGTGGTTATTGAGTTGAACTATGTGGCAGCTGGACAAGGGTTTTTGGTACGTAGTGTAGTCGAGAAGGGGCTCCACAGTCAAATCCACGTTTGTGGGGTGCCATGTGTGGGAATCATGGAAATTCTCGAATACTTAATTTAGAAGTGGAACCAAACCATACCCTCCGGAAAATGGGGTATGTGGAATTGCACATCTAACCTCACCGAAATTGAAGGAAAAATAGTAGTATCGAGGGTGTGTTTGTTTGGATTGAAAATATTTTCAAGTAGTATTGAGGGTGTGTTTGTTTGGATTGAAAATATTTTTAAGAAAATATTTTTTAGAAACTTTTTTGGTGCCAAACACCGAAAAATATTTTTCGGTGTAAAATATTTTCTAATTTTTCTTCCTCTGGCTGAAAATAACTTACGAATTTTTTAGGTTAAGTTATTTTTCGGATAATTCAAAAGTGACATTAAACTTCAAATACTTATAATCTTTTAGAATTTTGTTTGCTAAACTTATTTTCGTTTTTAATTCTTTTTTTCTCTCAATTATAGATCCCACACTAATATAACTATCATTATGCATATTTTACTACTATATTGTACAATCATTAATTTTGAACAAAATTAATTTTTTATTAATCACAATTACTTGTAAGGTATTTTATTACCATTGTTATAAGTTTTTTTAACTTGTATCTATAAAATTAAAGATAAAACAGTTAAAAAAATTTATTTCAAAATATTTTTATTTTGTCAACCGAACACCGAAAAATTGTATGAAAAATGAACTTTTTCATGTAAAATATTTTCTAAGGAAAATGTTCTTTTGAATAAAATATTTTCAATCCAAACGAACACACCCTGAATGTATAATAATACCACCAGTGATGAATTATTAATAACTTTAACTTGCATATTTGTGTTGTCAAATATTTAGGTAGATTCGGTCTTTGATTCTACTTATAAATCTTGTAGTGTGAATTAAATTTTAGAGAAAATCTATGACATCAGCTGATATAAGTAAGATTCTTTAAAATTTAATTATGACCACAAGAGGGTCAAAAATTGGGTTTACTAAGGTATTTTTCATTTGTGCTAATAGTTTAGGGGAATTCTACAGTTTCTTTTAGGGAACCAATCCCTTGACTTTAAGAACTTGTACGATACAAATTTTTAAAACATATAATGTTGTACTGTACAAATCCTTAAAGTACAAAAGAATAATTCCCAAGGAATTGTAGAATTTTCGAATAGTTTAACTTCAAACATTATTTGGCCATAGTTGTCATAGGATGGATTCTTAGTAGCTTAAAATGCGTCTGTGTATTGAATACAATGCCATATCTAATAGACTATTAATTATCTCACTTACATATTTTGGATCAATAGTTTTAAGTTTGAAGGTTCTTAAGCCAGATGATACAAATAGACAAATATTATCAGAGTTAATCTCATGATGTCTAACAAGACATCAACATACTTATTTTTTTTTCGTAGGGCTTGTTCTACGCTATAAATAAAAAAAAAAATGAAAAGAGAATAAATAAAAGCAACAATTCATACAAGTAATTAAATCACTCTCTCTCTCTCTCTCTTTTTTTTTTTTTTTTAGTCTATACAACATTAATTTAATGCACCTAAAGAAATATTGGACAAAAAAAAAATGGTAATTCTATAATTTTATTAAGAGAATCATACAATAAATTTGAAGATTTGCGTAGTACAAATTTTTAAAACATATAACATACACGTGTATACAATTTTCTAACTAATAACCACCATATAATATTTTCTCAAAAAAGTATGTATATAATCAAAATTTAAAGTTTAAACGACCATACCAAAGACCTTATGAATGAGTATAAGATGATATGAGAGCCACCCTACCAATCACAATATCGAGTTACTTGTAAGTGGTAATTCTTTCGAAAAACGAAAGCACATAATGATGCAGACAAAGCACTGTTGTCTTAACTCATCCCATCAGTTTTTTAGTGTCAATATATGTGAATAGACTAACCGTAACCAACCAAAATAAAGATTTACGAGGGTGAAACGTTTGTTTGATTGTCAACACCGATTACCATTCTAGAGATAGCAATTCTATCACGGAACAATCATTTCAAATTAATAATGCCATATCTAATATGGGTTCAAATTATTAATTTTGGTTCTTGACTTCTTAATTCTACGTTTAAAATGTAAAATTATTTAAAATGTAAAATTATTTTTAGAAGAGGCGTTCGGATTAAAGTGTCCCACATATTATTATGACGAGTGTTGTATACAAAAGCCTGGCAATATTTATTTGTCCAACGAGATTCTTGGCTTGCTAAATATGTGGGGAAAAAAAAAACTCAATCCAGAATTCGTAATTTACTTTTCCATAAAAACGAAAGAAACAAAAAGTCATAGATATTGTCAAATAAATTTTAATATAAATTGAAATGATTCCGTTGAATTTTTGTGTAAAATAAAATTTAGCCCTCCACCTTCCATATATAAATCATTTTTTTTTAAATTTCTTCATCTAGCCCCAAAATTATGTCTATATGTTACAGGAAAAAAGGAATAATTCCCAGCAGCCGTGGACTTCTCCAGAGATGCTGGAATAGAAATTAAGTTAATTAAACCAGTCTTAATCACGAATTGTCTGAGGCATTAGTTTTGTTTCTTGCAGTAGTGTGACACTCTAGATATACGTATGCCAGCTGTGGACTAATGATTTTGATGGGCTGATGTTTTTCTCTTTTCTCGAAATTTTGAAAAGGTTGTATCACTACTTGATTAATGCTTGAAATGACAATGGCTGGAAAATAATAAACTAATGACCAATAATGCCATCGGAAATCTAATTGATTATCACAAATATTTAGATAGATTTAATTTTTTATCTCGATTATAAATTTTGTAGCGTGAATTAAATTTTAAAAAATTTATGATATCAGTTGATGTAAACAAGAGTTTTGAATTTTTAGTCCTGATTACATGGTCTATTCAAAGATCGAATTTACCGAAATATTTTTCATTCATTATTGAATGATAACACCACAATTCTTTTGAAGGTTGCCGATAGATTAGGTTCACGCTTTTACAAATAGAAAAAAAAAAAAAAAAAAAGGATGAAATCTTGGTTTGATGAACACGTCAGTAGATTTGTTATTGTTTTTTTTTTTTTTTTTTAATGAAGGAAAAGAAAGTAAAGACTTGTGTAGAATTATCTCGAGAGTTTTGGGGATACAATGGGCTAGGAGGACAGTAAGGTGTATGTGACCCTGTTCACACAAATTTTGAAGTATGGAAAAATACTGAAATCAAGAACAAATAAAATAAGAATCAATTTGATTAATTTAAAGGTACGCAACTCTGATTTTGTATATTTCCTTTTTTACAAAAAAAAGAAAATTTTTCCCTTACTTCTGATTTCAGTATTTTTCCATACTTCAAAATTTTCTTGAACAGGGTCACATACACCTTACTGTCTATCTCTTATACACTTGTAATGTGTATAAGAGTAGACCTTGAGGAAAGACGTCTCTTGATCTACCACAGTGCATTGTGGATTATGAACACTTGCTTTAGCTCAACTTGAAGATTAATCACTTGAAGGATTGGAACGAAAACCTTGCAGGATTTCGAGGACTTGATGGTCGAAGAACTTGCAGAGCTTCAAGGACTTGATGGACTTGACGTGTGCCGTAAAAATCTCTAATCTTCCTCCTCTTCCTCCCTAGTCTAAGGGAGGGTACCTCTATTTATAGGTAAAAATAGGGTTTCCTACCCCTAATGGGTTACTTGGAACTTAAGTCACCCATCACTTAAAATAAAATATTGGGTGGCAGGATATAGTCAAAAGGAGGATAATGGACTTTAGTCAATTTAATTTAATTTACTTAATTGAACCCAAATCCAAGAAAATCAAATTATCACATCCTATGAATTATTGGGCCTTGACTTGAACTATTTACTTAATTTAATTAATCAAGACAATTATTTAATTACTGTCTTAGGATCCAATAATATAAAGTGAGATAATTAATACAAATGCCCCCACTTTAAGGCTCGATAACGAACTTGCTTAACAAGGATCGGAAACATGACTTGAAGTCCATGGAACTTATTTTGGCTAAATAATCGCCAAATATTTACAACTAAAATGGCCCAATTGATCTAGCCAAATGTAAATTTGTAATACCGAACAATTCTTTAGTTGGAGCCCAATAATCTTTGGTCAAAATTCATTTGGGTGGGCTGGATGCTAAACTGAAGTAGGCATAGTAAATATGTGCTCAAATGAGTATAGCTCACCAATTAGTCCCTAGCCCAAGTAATATGCCTTATGGTCTATAGTCTTGCCCACACCCAATCCTAATCTCAAACTCAAAGCATTGCCACAATGTCGTGCTTATGTAATTGACTCATACTAAACCAAATCCATCAAAACACTTTATTTTCAGTTCCTTCTTTAATTACCACATACTGCAATTTATTTCCTTTCTCATAACAGACGAGGGTCTCAAGTTCAAGTCTCAATTAAAACCTTCAATTACTATACTTTTGAACTCCAATATAGCAAATCAGTTCGCACTAACTTAATTCACATTTCCTTACCTTCCTTAACAGTCGTACATTCCGCAACCAACCAAAACAATTGCCTGCAGTTGCTAGCTAATTTGCTAACTCTTTGGGTCAATCTCAATCCACTTTTTTTCCTTTTTTTTTTTTTTTTGCCAACTCCAAATTTCTGATTCTTTTCGCCTTACCGGTGAAAACATTTGTTTTATTCATTAGTATTTTATTACTGGAAAGAAGAATATCAATCCGAACGCCTCTTCTAAAACTGTCTCTTATACACATCTAGATGTGTATAAGAGACAGCGTATGAATATATGTGGGACCAAATTTTCAGCAAACAACCAAATGGTATAAGAGACATTAAAGAAAACCTTATGCCTAATTCACCAACTTGTAACTTCTATTTAACTGCAATTCCTAGCGTCCGACTTCCTCATATTACAGTTTCGAAGACTCCTTGCAGCAAACATAGAGAAGCCTCAACCTGTAGCAAAAACTTCATTTAACAAGCCAAGTTATAGGTAATTTCTCAACTCTTCACTCGGCTCCTATCGAACTAGGACATCCTTTTCTTCTTGAACTTGAATCGTTTAAACAATTGAAACATAATGATGATAATAACTTTTGCTATGTGTTGTTTGTTTGCTGAAAATTTGGTCCCACAAATATTCATACGTTGCAGGAATTTCGGCTTTGTATTAGCGCACACCAATGCCGGATCGATTTACTAAGAGAACTTGCACTCAAAGGAATCATTCCCTCCAATTAATTTTGATAAGGATTCTGCATCTTTAATTGATTCAAGAGCTCTAGCCACTGAATTTTTCCAAATAGCAGGTTCTTACCGTGATTTTTTTTTGGCTACTTCACACATTTTTTTCTAAGATGTCCCCAGCACAACATCTTGTTGAAGTACATCACTTTGTTGTTCAATAATCAAGACGAAATTAACTGTAACCTCGTTTTGCTTTTGGAATTTTACTTTAATATTCCAATTCAAAGCTTTATTTGTTGCAGGAACTTTTGGCAACATGCAAATCAAGGAAGGTGAATCTTCTGAACAATGCCTCCAACTTTTTGATGGCAAGCGAGGCTCGAGTGCTCACGATTTATTCCTTCACACATTGCCACCTGCCATAGGTGACTTGGCGATACAGATTGATCCTTTAGATGCGTCATCTTATCTTCTCGAGTGGTCGACCAAATCTACAAAGGTAGTGATTGGCCCTTCTTCTTCTCTTACAAGCAAGGAAGTGCATGTGTTACTGTCTCACAACCATGATGGAGAGCAAAGCACCAACAAGTTTCTTCTTCCCTTTGCTCGAACTAATTTGGACAAAACTGCTTGGGATGCTCCGTCTTCTAATTTCGACGAAACTTGTTACACAACGTGCTATTGGGAGTGGGCCGAAGATGTCCTCTCAGGACACAAGAAGGTGCTCCTAGATGCCAAGATCTATGACGCCGTTCATGCATCTTTGTTCACATACGACTATTGCGACAACACCTCATGCATGCCTTCCTTGAACTTTGGTGTCACACGACAAATACTCTGCATTCATCTACTGGCGAATTATCCATCTCACTTTGGGACTTGCGCAAGCTTGGTGGCCTTCCAATCCATGGCACTTTTTATGATGAAGTTGTTCCTTCAGCTGATGAACTTTGTGGCACTAGCGTTGACGGGAAATCTCGATTACCAGCAAGTTGCATTCATTTATTCTCTGCCTTTCATAAACTCACAAAAAGAACGAAAGATGTTCGAGATGTCTCGCGATACTCATTTGAGCACATAAGTCCCAGCGTACTTCAAGTGGCGAGTTTGATGGCTTGCGGACAAAAATTTTCCCTTGCCGTACCGGTGTTATCAAATATCTATAATGGCTTAAACGAAGTTGTCCATTCTTCCAAGCTTGGGCCACTGTCTATTAATTCTAATCCATTATTTGTATGCATGGATAGCTCACTATTTTGACGCCTACCATATGCATGGAAAATTTAATTATGGAGCCTTGATGACTAAATTTGGTGGTGAGAAAATGGCCAAATTCTTCACTGCTGACGAGGCGAGAAGTCTTCTCCTAAAGATGAACCCATCAATTCTTCCTAGCTTATGCTTGGCTCAAGAGAAGAATCGTGTCTTGGTCGACAATGGAGATTTATCATCTTCATGGATAGACACTTTATTAGCACTCGTTCATGTTACTTGACTCTTCGTTTGAACAATGTTCATATTATTGAGCCGTATAATCCTTGCACACGGATGTTCCTTACGACTTGAAAGAAAAGCTCCCTCCTTATTCATTGGTGGACATAATGCAATTGTGGGAATCTTCCACTCGTGTGGCAACACAATCTAAGATAACTCTACCGGCTCAAAAAGTAAGCTTCTTTGTTACAAAAGATTATCATCATTGGTGGTCAAGTAGATCGAATGAAGCTCCTAAACACACCATCAAGGTACTATTGCGAAAAATTGGCCTCTATGTTTTGGTAATTTCTAATCGGAATGTGATGTGGCTATTAAATTCATCCTTTGATGAGCACAAGTCGACCAAAAGGAGTAGTTCTCAAAACCATTCTTCTGTGCATTATGACACTGGAAAGGGAGATATTTTGGACACCTAAGAGACAGACCCTCATCTTTGCAAGAGAGACTCTCTTGCAAGGATGAGGGTCTGTCTCTTAGGCAACCCCTATTCAAAATTCAAAGGGCAACTTGACGGAAAAAAAGGTTCATCAACCGCCAGAGCCGTTACATCCTACTGTAGCTTCATGGCCTTTTGAATAGGGGTTGCCTCAGTTTCTTTATGCGAATCTTTGGTAATCGTCTCTCTTGCATCGTTGAGGGTCTGTCTCTTATACACATCTAGATGGAAATAATGCACGAGACTTGGATATGGCTATCATTGATTCAGAAGCACTCATTCAAGGCGTACCAAGCTCAACAATACCATTGGAGCAACTTGCTCAATATGTTGTTATTTCATTTAACTCCTTTTGCCCTCATGCTCCTTTTTTTTTCGTAATGTTGATATTGACCCTATACTTGTCCTCTCATTTCATTTTTTTTTGTTTTTATTCTCTCTTTCAGTTTGATGATCATGAGCAACGAGTGGACCTTGTAGACGATACTCTTGAAGAAATGGAGGTTTTAGTGACCGGGCCTAGCAAATTTGATATTTTCAGCAATGTTGTCCATACTTCTTTGAATGCCAATCTTACCAAGAACCTTGATGATGGGGGAAATGATGTCGATGATCAGTCAAGCTATGATTCAAATGCAAAACACCATCATGACACGGAGGACTCCATCCATTCAAACTACTTTACTAAAGCAGCCACTCAAGACCTTTAAACCCCCAACTTGGCCATTACCGTCAACTATATCCGAGTTTCATTCGGAAGAAGTTATCTCAAACTGTCAACGAGAGTATGTATCCATGTTATGGAGGAATCTTAAGCAGCAGATTTCAAAGACTTCCTTAGAACACATGTCCTCTCTAAACAAACATGAAACAAGGTTTCTTGAAGAGATGGGGAGCGAAACGGACATCTCGGTTTTGCAAGGTCTAATCAAGACATTCTTTGAGAATATAGAGACATACAACTCTGTCAAGGCATCATTTGATGGAAAGATGACTCAAGAATCTTATGAAGGACTTCTTTCAACTACCCAACAAAACTTGCGCATCATTGAGATGCAAGAACAAGAGCAAGTAAAGAATGTAGAAGACTTGGAATCACAAATAACACAACTTGATCATATGAAGCTTTTAGGCAAAATGGAACGTCTGCTTGAAGAGGATCAAAATGAACTTTCAAGCTTTCAATTTTTTGGATAGCTCTTTTATTTATTTATTTATTTTTGCAGTAACTTTATTTTGGACAAGTAGGAAAGGATTAGTCTTGACATATTTCCACTTTGGCATTCTTATACACATCTAGATGTGTATAAGAGACAGATCAAAAATGTCCTTTCGTTCAAATTCACATGTGTCTCTTTTTTTTCAAAGAACTTTGTTGACAACTCACATACCAACTAGCCTAAGCCAAAACGGAATTTTGATGTTGATGTGACTGAACTTGAAAGTAACTTACTTCAAGTTGCCTACGTATCCCAAAAGGAGGGAATCAAGTCATCACGTAGTTCAAAGGATTTTAATGTCGTCCACAGTTTTAACTCATGCGGGCCATGTTTTTGTTTTTTTTTTGTTTTTTTAATGCCATTCACAGTTTATACTCATGTGGGCGAGGAGTTGACGCTACTGAGTCAACCTTCAATCATGAAACCGTTTTAAGAACTTCCCGTTGATTGGGCCAATCTTAATGCCATCCTCGGATTAGCACTCTGTATAAGAGCTTGATGAACCACTTGATACAATCGTCTAATTTTGAGGTAAATTTATTCAAAATGCGACGATTGGTGACAATTGGCCTTCACATTGCAAGAACTAAGTCTCCAACTTGAAAAATTCGTATCCGCACTTTCTTGTTGAATGCCTTGGACATTCGAGCTTGGTAACACTCAAGCTGCTGTTGAGCTTGCAATCTCTTCTCATCAAGAGCGGCTGAAGATTCTAGTTCAGCCAGCGAAGAATTTGGCCATTTCTTGTGAGACCTTCTTGAATTGAAATTCTCAAAGATGGTATTTGACACTCCAACGGTAAAACCTCTTCAACTCCATAGACAAGCGAATACGACGTGGCCTGTGTAGGTGTCCTGAAAGAGACAGTCCTATAGGCCCAAAGCGCTTCACCAATTCTGTCATGTCAATCTTTCTTGGATTTAGATACCACTTTCTTTAGTAAATTGCATAAGGTTTTGTTGAAAGCTTCTGCCAAACCATTCGCTGGTGCATTGTACATTGAAGAATTATGCTGCTTGAATTTGAATTGGGCACACAATTGGTTCATCAAACTATTGTAGAATGGCTTTCCATTATCTGTAATGATGTATCGAGGAACACTATACCTAAAGATAATAGAGGTCTTGATGAAAGAGACAACGTTTTCCTTCTTTACTTCTTTTAACGGAATAGCTTCCGCCCACTTAGAGAAATAATCTGTCGCCGCCAAGATGTAAAGATCTGGCCTAGCTTTAGATATAGGTGTTGGACCTTACACATTACATGACTGTATCTGATACAGCTATTACAGATACCATAAGAGACAGGATTGGGGCCCCATTTGCAACTTCAAATTTGCATGAAGTTGACAAGCCTCACATCTTCTTGCATAATTTAGGCGATCTCTTACCATAGTAGGCGGTAGTAACCCATTCTCTTAATTCGAAAGTGAAGTTTTGGCCCAGATTGATGTGCCCCACAGATACCTGAGTGTGCTTCCTCCATCGCTTCAGTAGTCTCTGCCCCATGCAAACAACGTTGGAAGTTTCCTTCATAAGATCGGCTATACAATGTATCTTTGTAAATCACGAATCTGGGGGATCGACGCCGAATTTTAGTTCGATGTCAGAGATCTTCCGGTAACTTTCCATGCTTCAAATAATCAATTAATGGTTGTCTCCAATCATTTTCATCAATTTCTGAAATCGAGATTGCGCTTGCCTCCTTTATGAAGTACTCTGGTAAAGATGGGACAATGTCCATTTGCAACAAACGGCAACATTGACTTTTTCATCATCAGATAATGCTAGGGTTGTTGCTAGGTTTGCCAGAGCATCTGCCATGCGAATTTCTTTTCTAGGAACGTGCTCTAAAGGAAATACTGTTGAATCGTCTCTTATACCCATTGGGTAGCATAATGTAAGTAAGGAAGCAAGTCATCTTTCTCAACATCATAAAAAAAAAGGAGCTTGACTTATTACTAATTTAGAGTCTCCGAACACCTTGCAAGCTCCAGAGATGTCCATTTCGACTGAACTGAAGCCCGATAATCAAGGCTTGATATTCAGCTACATTGTTTAGAGCATAACAGTCAGCACCACCGAAAATGGAAGCATAAATCTTTCTGGCGAAACAAACACAATTCCTGCCCCCGCTCCAGTTGATCTAGCTGCACCATCAAAGAACATCATCCAAGGCGGTAGAACCTCTATGAGAAAAATGTCCTCATCAGGAAAATCATCAGAGAGTTCCCATTCAGCAGGAATAGGGTGGAGAGACAGGATCATAGGTGAATTAAAAGCTAGTACTCTATTCCATAGTGAAGATGCTAAGCATATCTTTTCGACAGGGGAATACTTGATCTCATTCTCGGTTAGTGAACCACTTAGGTAATACAATGCTCTTTCCTTTCCTTCTTCATTCTCTTGTGCCAAGAGTGCACCAACAGACTTTTCATGTGCCGAAATATATAGGATTAAAGGTTTTCCTGGAATAGGAGCTCCAACTGATAGATTAGAGATAAATCTTCGAATGAATGCTAGATTTCCTTGAAGGCTTCTTAGTTCTTGCAAATTTCTCGGCGCAGACATTCGTTGTATAGCATTAATCTTGCTTGGATCCACCTCTATACCACGGTGTCGAACAACAAATCCAAGAAATTTTCCAAAAGAAACACCAAATGCACATTTGAGAGGATTCATCTTTAAATTGTACCTCCTCAATCGCTCGAACACAATTCGAAGATCCTCTAAATGATTTTCCTTTTTCATAAATTTGACAACCAAGTCATCTACGTAACACTCGACCTTCTTATGCAACATGTCATCAAAGATATTCTGCATGGCCCTTTGGTATGTGGCACCTGCATTTTTTAAACCAAAGGGCATCACCTTATAACAGTATATCCCCTTAGGAGTGCGAAAAGCGGTACATTCTTCATCCTTTGGTGCCATTCTGATTTGATTATACCCAGACGATCCATCCATGAAAGACAAGACTTCATACCCCGTGGTAGCGTCGTAACCATGAGCTCAATGATAGGTAAAGGAAAGTCATCTTTTGGGCATGCCTTATTTAAGTCTCGAAAGTCAACGCAAATGCGAATTTGACCATTCTTCTTCTTAACAGGCACGATATTCGATATCCATGTTGGATATTTAACTTCACGAACGAATCCAGCTTCGATGAGCTTATTTACTTCGACTTCAATACGAGTGATCAGGTCAGGTCGAAACATCCGTTGTGCTTGTTTTACCAGTCGAGCACCATGTTTAATTCCAAGGCAATGAACTGCAACCTTTGGGTCTAATCCGGGCATTTCTTTATACGTCCATGCAAAAACATCTCTGTATTCCAAGAGCAGGTCAAAGTAGTCCTTCTCTTCATTGGAATTCAAAAGTGCACTAATAAAGATTGGACGCAGGTCATCTAGAGTTCCCAAATTTAATTCTTTGAGATCATCGATTGTTGCTTGTCCCCCGTCTTCTAGTTGCGGAGGTGCATCTTCAATCCCATATCTTTGACTTCGAACAGTAAGATCTTCTTCCACTGAGATATGACGTAAGGTTGCCACTTCTTCTTCATTATCTTCACCAACAGGGCCAGTATGAACAATTGTCCGCCGCTTGAGTATCAAAGAACCTTCAATAAGAATTTCCCATGTTTGTTGGCGTTTCATACGTGACGGGACAATACTTCAGATTTCTTTATTATCCTTATCCTTTAGAAAACTTTCACTATCAGAGTCACGGTATCTTTTCCCCAATAATGTGGACTTTCTTGCCCCCAGTCGATCAAATACAGAACCTAGTCTGTTAAAAACTGACTTGCGAGAGCCATTACTGCTGTCACTTTGAAGTTGCAAATGGGGCCCCAATCTTTTAAATATCGAAGAACGTGAAGATGGTTCCCCAATGCGATCAAAGGCAGATACTCGAGCTTGTGACTTCTTTTGCACGTTAGTGTCATTGTTTTCTTCTTCCACAGCAATGTGTGGGGTATTGGCTACATTTCTTGTCTTCTTGATAGATATCCTTACCACGGGCTCATTCGGTATAAATCCCACTCCTGATCTAGGAGTATCGACATGGTATCCTTGTTCCTTCAACTTTTTTTAGGTTTCATTGAATCCATGAATTCTTTCACCATTACCTCCGATAGTTCCAGAGACAGGAGTGGATCTCTATACCGAATGAGCCCTAAAGGCCTCATTTGTCAAGAAGAAGAGAAATGTAGCCAATTTCCTTGAACACTTCTGTCCGAAGGTGAACCCGTCCTGATGGTTGCGATTTTTGTGAGGGGACTTACACAATTTTGTTCGATCACTTGAGGAACCTTTTCTTGAACGAAGGGAGTTGCCCTTCTTTTCGTTTTGATCGAGGTACGTACCGAAATACATGAGGAACTATTATAGATTCGACTTTCTCTTTTCCTTTTTGAGGTGTTGAGGCAATTATAATACCTGCGAGCTTCTCCACACATCCATCCAAGATAACAGATACTCCATCTAACCTTTCTTTTGTGTCGCCACTTCGAATCTGGCGTTCTTTACAATTGAGAAGCGAAGACCTCTTGTTTATTATTGCAGTCGACATACAATTTTGCGTCAGCAAAATGTGACTCTGCTTCTGTGAATGGTTTGATGTCAGCACAAACCCTCTCCGCAATTCCATTTCTCATGTATTTAAAACATTGGTGAAGAGTTGATGGTACCACCCTATTTTCATGCACCCAAGGCCTTCCTAGCAACATATTGTAGGACGTTCTTGCATCTATCACATGGAATAGAGTACTAGCCTTTAATTCACCTATGATCAAGTCTAGACGAATCATCCCAATTACTCGTTAGCCTTCTTGATTGAAGCCCTGGATCGTTAAGCGACTTAAAGACAAGTCATCAAGTGAAACACCAAGCTTTTTCATAGTCGACTTTGGCATGATGTTGACAGCAGAACCACCATCGATGAGTATGCGAGTTACCTTTTGCTCTTTGACGCAACCCGAAATGAAAAGAGGACGATTATGTGACATCGGTCCTAGCAAAAGATCTTCGTAGGTAAAAGCTAGCTAATGGTTGCACAATCTACTTTTGGACAACTACTCTTTGGAATAGGTTCTTCAAAAGTACTATTTTTACCTTCACATTCTTGAAGAACGTCTACAAGCAAGCGCCTGGCCTCTTGCGGAAGCTCGAATAAGCTATGAATAATTGATTCCAGTGAAAATAGATCCAATTCTACGGAAGAGCTATTATCTTTTGTCGACTTTGCCAGAACCTCAACTTCTTTGGTCACATCCTTGTCCTCAATTTCTATTGAAGACGTCATATTGACATTTTCTATTTGGTCTTCCTTCAAGAACCCTTTTGGAAAATATTCTCCAAGTGTGATTGGCATATGCCCTCTTTGAGGATTCTGATCATCTTTCTTTAAAGAAGTCTTACTATGAACCATAGAATGTTGGCGCCGAGGTAGCCAAATTTTTTGGAGTTGTCTACCAAGAAGGTGTTTGTTTTGAGTAGGACTTCGTTGTCCTTTCCTTCTCTTGGTGACAAGAATCCATTCTTCATCACTTCTTGGGTATTTGGATCAAAAATTTTTTCACATTTATCTCTTGACCTCTCTATACCTAGGCAAACTTGAACCGGTCTAAGACAATAAATCCTCAACCTTTGTGTAGATCAAGCGAAGGAAATATTGTAGGACTATTCATGGGTGGAGTGTCAAGTCTCTTGGGTGAAAAAATGGCATTTGCAAGGTTTGATCCTGCTACATCTTCTATGTTGAGGATAATCCTATGTCCTCCCTAGCCAATGTGTCATAATTTTGTCTTTAAGGAGACACATGTTCATGACGATCGTGACTATCCGATGGTACTTGCAATACTTTGGATCATTAACCTTCCCATCTCTTCGATGCGTTTGGCTCGAGTAACTCAATCGGCTTCTTTTTAGCACACATCTAGATGTGTATACATCTGAGTCGGGAAAAGGATATTACTTTTCTTCCATCTCCTTCAAAGTTGCTCGTTGTCTATTGAATGGGGGTCGCGGTTCACTATTCTTATTAACTTTGCCCCTTGTCATTTGAGGAGATTCTAATTGGAGTCGTATTCACCATAATAGCCTCTTTGTTATTTCCGTTCTTTATAAACTTTTCTATTTTCTTCACATCTTTCTTCTCATTTTTCTGCTCTTCAATTGGGACATTCATGCCATGATTAGTAATGCTTAACTCCAAGTCATGCGCTTTAGTCGCCAATTTATCGAAAGTTGCAGGTTGGATCCCCTGAAGAATATAGGATAGCCCCCAATGCATACCTTGTATGCACATTTCAATGGCAGAAGTCTCGGATAGTTTGTCTTTGCAGTTAAGGCATAGAGTGCGCCAACGATCAATGTAGTTGATAACTGCTTCATTCTTCCACTGCCTTGCATTAGTAAATTCGGTCATACTAACAGTTCGACGCGTGCTATAGAAACGATTTAGAAACTTATGACCCATTTGGCCGTAGAAGCAATTTTCTAAGATTTAAGTCTGCTTATACCAATACAAAAGCATTACCCTTCAAGGATCTAACAAACTGCTTTACAAGAAGGTCACCTTCAGTGCCAGCATTATTACATGTCTCTATGAAGTGTGCAATATGTTGTTTCGGATTACCTTTTCCATCAAACTGCTGGAACTTTGGAGGTTGGTAATTAAATGGCATCCTTAGACTATCGATCCTTTTTGTGTAAGGTTTAGAATGAAGAATAGATGATTGTGACGGGCCACCAAATTGAGCTCTCACAGAATTAAAAAGACATGTCCTGAAGTTGTTTGGTAGATGTGTATAATAACAGACATAGGTTGTTGATCATCTTGAAAAGAAGCAGATTTGTGGGGATTCTCTTCAACATTTTTACCTTTAACGATCGAATTGTCACTATTTTTTAGGCTAGATTCTCCCCCACTGAGAATTTCTAACTTGTTCATCAACTTTGCAATTTGCAAATCTTTCTTTTCAACGATCTTTTTCAAGTCATCGATCGTCATGGACATGTCGCTCACTTGTTCTTCCAAGTGTGAAGCATTCGTCACCATGGAGGATGCTATGACATAATATTAGATTGTTCAAAAGTGATGCCTTTGGAGTTGATCCTACGCAGACCTCCATTTGGTGCCTTAGAACTTGGAAGATTAACAGCAAGCGAATCTGAAACGTTGCCCACAGAAGAGGATCCATCACACATATCATGGAAGCCTTCCTTTGTAGTGAATTGGCCAGATGCAAGTGGCTCCAATGAGATTGCATAGCGCCGTTCACTTGTATCCGTACTTGCAATTTTTTGTTGGACTATCTTAGTAGCGAGCGCTTTAACTTTAGCAACAGTCTGCCCAGAATAACATCTCGTCCGAGACTTCTTCTGTAGAGTTATACCTGTCTCTTATACACATCTAGATGTGTATAAGAGACAGAGTTAGGCTCCTGTCTTGTAGCTGTCTCTTATACACATCTAGATGTGTTAGGCAGAGACAGTATAAATAGAGGTACCCTCCCTTAGACTAGGGAGGAAGAGGAGGAAGATTAGAGATTTTTACGGCACACGTCAAGTCCATCAAGTCCTTGAAGCTTGGAACGAAAACCTTGCAGGATTTCGAGGACTTGATGGTCGAAGAACTTGCAGAGCTTCAAGGACTTGATGGACTTGACGTGTGCCGTAAAAATCTCTAATCTTCCTCCTCTTCCTCCCTAGTCTAAGGGAGGGTACCTCTATTTATAGGTAAAAATAGGGTTTCCTACCCCTAATGGGTTACTTGGAACTTAAGTCACCCATCACTTAAAATAAAATATTGGTTTAATTTACTTAATTGAACCCAAATCCAAGAAAATCAAATTATCACATCCTATGAATTATTGGGCCTTGACTTGAACTATTTACTTAATTTAATTAATCAAGACAATTATTTAATTACTGTCTTAGGTAATAATAATTTAAAATTGTAATGTCTATAGACCCTTTTATGTGTCAAAAAGTTGTGCTACTCGAGAAGCTTGTCTTTTATCTTTATTGAAGAATATGGTTGATCCAAAACGAATTAATAACGAGTGAAGTAGTCTACAAATTTTATTAATTAATTTTAAATTTTAAATTGATTAATATAAGATATTTATCTTTTAACACATACGTGCTTTGAATTAGTTAAAAATTCGTACTTTAAGTTGGTCAAGTAAAACGATATCAAGCCGGTTAAAAGAAATTAGAAAAAAAATCCGTAATTTGAATTGATTAAGTCTTCGGGATTAGAGAGAACCCATTCAAATGGGCTAGAAAAAAACCCACGGCACAGATTCTCTCTAGCCCTTCCAAACCTCTAAGCCTCAAAAAATGCAACATGACAAAGCCATCTACGTAACGCATGGCTCTAAACAAGAAACAAATCAATGACCCAAACAATTTCTTTCCCCATTGTATAAGTCACTAAGAGAAGTTCAATAAAAAAAGGCCCAAGATTCTTTGGTTCTTTTTATGTTTTCAGTCCAAATTCTTTCGAGTGTTTAATTTACAGGCCCGAACAGAGCTGCTAGCCAGGCAGCCACAGTCATTTTATTCAACAAAAAAGACTAGTGTTTAAATAATTAAATCAATCTAATTATGATAGCTTCTGCTGTAAATATTGAGAGATTACAGTAAAGGACCTTCTGTTTTATATATTGTGTTACTCTCTGTCATATTATCTAATGGTTTGTCAAGATTATGTAAAGTAATTTTAGTATAATAATATTATAGTTCATTTGATAGTGTGACAAAAAATGACACAAAATATGAGATAGAAAATTTTTAAGTTACTAAAAATAATAATGAATTATTATGAATGAAAAATTCCAAAGTTGAAGAAGTTAAAAAAAAGCCTAACAGCATAGTTCTTGTATGGGTTCTATCATCCTGCTGCCACCAGATGGAGGGGTCACCTGGCTATGCTTCTTGACAAAAATTGATCCATCATTTTAGCTCTTTTTGTCGGAAAAAACTAACATAAACTCTTGATTTTTTACTTTATTTGTTGATTCTGCGAGCAAAATTAAATCTTATAAAATTTTACTGACATTATCTTATATCATAAATTTCATAACATTTAATTCACATCACAAAATTTATAAATAAAATAAAAAATCAGATCTACCTAAATTTTTTCTTTTTTTTTTGTCTACCTCGGCCATCTCCAAATAATAATCGTACTTCGTACCTAGCTGCTAGTAATACATTCTAGTAAATCGACAGCTCATTATTCACGGGTATCATATCATGTTATGTCACAATCTTAATTATCAACAGAAAACAAATAATTAAGATTGTATTTGAATCCATGAATTTGATTTGTAAGATAGAATTAAAACAGATCAACAGATTTGTATTAGATATATTTAAAATGATATAAAATGTGAATAAATTTAATAATTTAATTTTTAAATTTTCACTCTCATTTATTAGTGAATTTTAAATTTTTAATTAAATTCAGCCAAACACACCATAATAGATTTTGTGCTGTATATAATTATCAAACAAAACACAAACAATTTTCCGGCCTAAAACAGGAGCTGTGTATATAATAACCTTGTTGCTTGGCTTTCAAAGTTTCAACAAATTAAAACATCTATCTTACACTTGTATATCTTGTTATCCAAATTTACTACCTTAATTCCTCGTCCTGTTTGAGTCGAGAAGAGTATGCCTGGAGAGATATAGAATGAGAAACCTGCAAGGTAATTAAATTACAAAATTTTAGAAATTCTGATACTATTATTATTTTTTTTTTTTTGCTTTTTCCTTTGTGGGAAATTAAGTTGAGTTGTGCTTGATTTTCAACAACGTTGATTGTTTTATCTTCTGTCCAGCCTAACTAAATTGTTTCGCAATCATGTCTTTTTTCCTTAATTTGCTCAAGGTTCTGATCGGACCTTGAAATGAATTATTTAATTACTTTCTTGAAAATCGTCTTCATTTATTTGTCCTACTACTTGCTACCTTATATTAGTCAGCCAAACAAGAGATATAAGATTAAATTACTTGTTCCTTTCGTTTTTACTTTTTCTCAGTGGATTATTCTTGATCCAATGGGGCTTCTTTGCTTGTGTGATTTGTGAACAATACTTGAATTCCTTTTGTGTTAATCTACATTTGAACTTTGGGGAACAAACGACATGTAGAATGTGTCATAACTAGCAACTTTCGACCTTTTTTTTTTTCCCCTTATTTTGTAGATGTCTTAAAATCCAAAAAATTTAAAATTTATATTATTTCCTATTAACATATTTAAAAATTTTAGTTATATAAACATATTTTTAAAAAAAAAAAATTATATCTCCTCCCTTAAAGTTTAATGTAAATTATAAACTTGTGTCTTAAAATATACATCTACTATAAATTTCTGCTAAGCCCTAACCTATGGTTCAGGTTCTCTCATGTTTGGCCACGAACCAAAAGAAATTGAGTTTGTGCCCTTTGGAATTGAATTGGCATGGCCGGTATTGGAAAATTACATATCACTGTAAGTAGTGATTTTTACTTCCTATCAATAGATGTTATATTCCTACATGCTCACTCAAATCCAGTCCCATGGGTAATTTTCGTGATATATAGTTGACAAATGTGAATTTAAAATTCATGCTATCAAAATAGGGTGAAATAAAATGTGATAAAAAAGGGAAAGAAAACGCAACACGAATCGAATAAGAGCAAAAATCAGGGGTTGGCTTGCAAGCCCGCGATCAATGGCCTAAATTTTTTGAAGGAATTATTTCTGAAACCTCCATTGAGGTTTCTATCAATTGCGGGAAACTCCTCTTAAGTTTTAAAAATTACATTTACCTTCCTTTGTAGTAGTTGCACGAAAAAGAGTTAAAAATTTCTCACCCTATTATTAGAGACAGACATTCTACGGATGCACAAAAGAATTTCGCACATTTGTTTGACCTAAATATATAAGTAGTTGCACACTTGTTGATTAATTTGTCCAATTTATGTATAGTAGTAATGAAGAATACAAAATTCACAGTTTATAATGTTACAGATATTTTTCAATATTTATTTCTCGTTTTTATATTTTAGTTTGATTCCATTCCTAATTTGTAAACATTCATTCGTTAGAATAAAAATTTTTTCGTAAAAATTATAACTAGTATTTGTAATTTTAAAAATTATAGTGTCTATACTGTTAGTACTTTTCTAGTAATATCATACTACTAGTAGTAAAAAAAAATTATTTTCAAAGTGTTGCACGTTTATTTACATATTGCACATCCACAAAAAATTGATCGGATCCATAGCATAATGTCATGGATCTTTTGATTTATATTCTACTACATCAATCACTCATTAAAATAATGTGGTGAAATATGAATAAAAAAATTTGTAACATTATATCATGAATTCAATTCAATCCATATAAAAATTTTTCGTCCATCCACGAGTACATGACCTATTACTATTAGCACTGGGCATGCATTATTCAATTGAGTTTGTGCTTTATGCATACCACGTCATTAGCAAGACTCAAAACCAAGCGGGCCAACCAGGATTTGTGTAACAGCATAAGCTTTAAACGAGACAAGGTAGTCAACACACGTGACACGAGGTAGTCAACACACGTGACACGAGGTATTAATTAGTGATCCGAATCCAGTCTCGTTTAGTTTATGAGTATGAGAACTAAAATTAATAATATTTATAAATATTATTTAGTTAATCGGAAAGAAAAATTGTTGAAATAGATTCTCAATTTTTTTATTTTAATTAAAACAGTCCTGCAACTTATTTTTTAATCAGAATAATTTTTTAACTTTTATTTTTTTTGCCAATGCTGTCCTTTTATGGGGACCCAGCACAAATTTTTTTTTTTTTTTCGATAAATTCCACATACATCCCTTGAGGTTCACTTATTTTTCACTTAGACATAACCCCCTATAGTTTAAAATGGGAAAAATAAGAAAGAAATTAATTTGAAGAACTAAAAAAGGAAAAAAAAAAAAAAGAAGTCAAAACAATTTTTTTAAAAAAATGAAACATTTATTTTTTACAAAAAAAATATTAAAATCTTAATCCTTCCGTCTTCTCTTTCTCCCAACCAAAACTATCACACATCCAACTCCAGAACCACCCCTTCAGGCACCCAAGTGCCTCCTCCTACCCACTAGACACCAATTGCCACCCACTAACCCTATCGCCAGATCCCCTTAGTCAACCACTAGATCTTTTTTTTTTTTTTTTTAGGGGTTAGCCATAAAGTTTTATAAAATTTTAAATTAGACTAATGTAGGAAACAACTAAACCATAGGGATTGTATGTGAAATTTATCAAAAAAAGAAAAAAAAGAAAGAGGTTTTTGTGGTAGTTCTACCACAAAAGGATTATCTTGGCTAAAAAATAAAAGTTGAAGGACTATCCTGACTAAAAAAACTGTTGAGGGACCATTCTACTAGAAGTAAAAAAGTTGAGGGACAAATTCGGCCATTTTCCCTAATCGGAATCATTCTATATAAATGAAAGTATTAGAAAATATTTACTTTTATCTTCCACTTGTGACATAGGTTTCAAATGACATAAGTTTCAAATTTGTTAATTTATTAGTATAATGAAACTCTTTTTTTTTATTAAAACTAAACAAATAAAAGATGTGTGATATAAATTTATATTTATAGTAAGATTTATGATTTTTATTTCAATTCTAATTTCGAATGTGAACGAAAGACTTGCTAAGATTTTTATGGAAAAGTTTAAAACTGGACTAGATTGTCGCTTACTCGTGTTTTTTGAGAGCAACTATAGCGCCAAAATTGAGTTGAGACTTGTGTAATCAAATCAAATTGTTTATTTAAGTGAAAACTATTTGATGTGTTAATTAAATTTGTAAAAGAATGAATAAAATTTAATTAAATATTAAAAATTAAAAATTAACGATTTAATGTAATTTTGTTACTTGTATTGAGTTTTGATAAATAAGTTTATATTTATAATTTTGTAAATTATTTATTCAAAGAGATTATCTTACGTCCAAATCCACGTCATAACCCAATTTAGATGATCAATTATTATTTAACTAGTTCTACAGACACATTTTATGTAAGTGCATAATTATAAAAAAAATAATAAATAATAAATTTAAATTAAATAAAGTTATAACATGAGCTAATTTTATATTTTAAAAAAATTACACAAAAAATACATATTACAGTAAAAAGAGTCTTCCATTATATAAAATAGTGATATCGGTTCAACTCAAAGCATTAACGATAAGTCATAACTCGTAAGTTGATCCACACAATCTTAGAACTCCCAACTCCTCTATAAGAACAAAGTAGTGAAGTATACACTATTGTGTCACGAAATTCAATGATAAGAAGATCATGTGGATGTGGATGTGGATGTGGATGACATGAAAAAGAACCATTCTCAACAAAGTTGGCTTTTTGGTATAAAGAAGTTGGATATCAAATGTGTATGTGGTTAGGAAGTGGGCAATGCAAAGTCCCATTTCTGAACATTTGGTTGATTATAAAATCGAAAGTTATCATTTTATTATGAATTCAACAGTTAAGAAATGAGACTCCGCAAAGTATTCTTCATAATATTTAAATTTTAAACCCCACTTGGGTAGTTTTTTTTGTTTTTGATAAACCACTTTGGGAAGTTGGTCGAATATTTTAAGATGCGGTGGATGCATGAGGGCGCCTGAGTTTGGGAACCAATTTTGGCATCGGGTGCTGCTTAAGCATCACCACTCCTGCAGTCAATATAGGAATGTGCGTCAATAGTAGGATAATGTTTGTTTTATTTTTCTTTTTTGGAAGGAATCAAATAATAGCTCTTTAATACCGTGTGAATGTATCTTCTTTTTCTTTCATTTTTTATTGAAAAAAAAAAAAAAAAGTGGCTTAACAAAAGGAGGAACAAGAAAGATTAATTACTTTTTCGAGGAGAAAGAAAGAAAATATGAGTTGATTTATCATCGATCGAAAACCAAAAGTAATCTTCCAGTGGTCATTTATTTATTTGTAGAACACAATATATGTTGGAGGAATATGATACCGTTTAGATGATTATTTTTTTAAAAACATCACTCAAATATGTTCTCTAACCTTTTTATATCAATTTTTATATATATTGCATTCAAAATAATTATTATTCCAAGTAATATTTTGAATAAGAAGCAGCCAAAGGCCAAGTACCCCGGGGAAGCCATGAAATTTTAACAATATTGCATTAGATTTTGTCTCTGCTAGATTGCTGACTGCTGAGCAGTGACACGTCACTCCTAACACCCTCTCTCCCACTCTATAAATCTCTCTAGCCCACTGTTAATCAATTTGTATTTTGGAAAACAAATCTGGTATTTTCTTCTTAAGTTTTCTTGATTTCCATCTTCTACATTTCTTATGATTTAATTTCTGGTTTTTTTCTTCGTTGCATGTTTAACAAAATTGAATCCAACCACAATGGTAAATCTGAAACTTTAAGAGACGGTTTAGTTAGTTCCTACAAAGTAATTTCTTTAAAAAGTCGATCCTAAACTTAAATGGGGTGCCAAGATTCCATCTTTTTAGCCGGTTGTAGAAAGATGGTTGGTGAAGTTTCATTCTTTTTAAGGTTTAAATGGGTTCGGTGGATTTTTTTTCATCTCCCATTTTGTACATGAATAAATTTATGTCTTTCTTCAACTAATTAAGATATCACAGCTTTAATGGGTTGCCCCAGTTGAATTTTGCAAATGTCATAAAACTTAGATAGTTGAGAGGTTTGCAAATTCCTCGGTTTCCTCTGTTGCCCCAATGGATTGCTTCTTTGATGTTTGTTTTAATGCATTAGTTTCTTGGAATTTTGATTCTTTTGTCATTGTTTGTATTGTAAAAATTTGAGAATGCTTTAATCCATTAAGCCTTTTTTTTTTTTTTTTGGTTTCGTTTCTATAGAAAGAGAGTCAAGATGGCGGCTGCAACTTCTGGACAACCACAGTTCATGACCAGCTCTGAAAATCGGGGTCCTGCCAATGAGCCACTCATAGACAACATTGATTATGATCAAATAGTTGTTCCGGATGTTAGTATTTCATTCCCTAATTTTCCTTTTTCGTGGTTTTTCTTCCAAAATTTGATAAATGGTAATAGTGTGTTGGTTATCATATATGCCTGTCTATTTGTGCCTACTAATGGAGTTTGTTTGGTTTTAATCCCATCAACTGAAATTAAGTATGTAAGCTTGTTGATGGTGGTAGAATCTTTCATGAGTTATGCTGCCAAAGTATGATCTAACGCGCCTAATTTCAAATAAACAAATTCTTTGACTCACTACACACAAATAAACATAAGATACTAGACTAGGTTAATTTTACTAGAAGTAATTGAGCATGGAGAAGATACTTCCATACATCAAGCATGTAAGAGAGCACACTGATTGCAATTTGAAATTCTGTTTCTCTGTAAAATGTCTTAATTGATTTCACTATTTTATGTCTTTCATTCAAGTTAGCCTCATTAACAATTTATTGTAGCCTTTTGTGGTGCAGCTTTAGTAATTTACTATAAACTAGCTAATTCCTGACTTCTCCTATCTCTGACATGCTATCTGTAGAAGTGATGAACTCTGAACGTAGTGTAATATGAGCATAACCTTATAGCTACCCATTGACTCTACTTTGGGTTGTTAGCTAACTCAATATTGCTTTTTTTGTGTTGTGATTGTTCATCGATGAGCTTTTTTATGATTTTAATGCATACTTCAGACATGTATTGTGAAATAAAAATACCTTATTGATGGCTTTTCCAATTATCAATCTGCAGAAGAAAAGCTGGAAGAATTTCTTTGCATATCTGGGTCCTGGCTTTCTTGTGTCTATTGCTTACATCGACCCTGGAAACTGTAAGATCTCATCCTACATGGTTCGTTTATTCTAATAGAGATATTTCTGCACTTCGTGACCCTTGTTTCATGATCCGGTTTGCAGTTCAAACTGATCTGCAGGCAGGAGCTCAATACAAGTATGGGGTGCGTATTATCATGTTTTGTCAAAGTTCATAAACTTGCATTATATCTTGAACAAAAATCCTTCATCTCTTTGGTCCACTTAGACTTCTATGCTTCACAGTAAATGAGATAATGGCCTAGGGACATAGTTTCTAATTCTTGTATATCTTGGGGAATCATGAACTCAAAAGTGAGCATTGAAGTAGAACATAGTTCTTCATTGTTGATTCAGAGACCACCAAACAAAAAGTTGGCTTCGCAAGTGTTTTTCGATATTTACTCATGGTTGATTTGAGGATTTTCTGAGCTATTTCTCAATACCTTTTCTCCATTTTGCAGTTACTGTGGATCGTATTATTGGCATCATTAGCGGTTCTTATTATCCAATCCCTGGCAGCAAATTTAGGTGTCATTGTTACTGGTATGTTATTGCTCTGTAATCTGAATATCTGCTGCATCTGCTATGACCTTTCAAGTTTGTTTGTAGCCTGAACTAGTTTGGATTATTTATGTTACTCTAGGAAAGCATTTAGCAGAGCACTGTAGAAAGGAGTACCCAAAGGCAGCCAATTTCATCTTGTGGATTCTTGCTGAAATTGCTGTTGTTGCGTGTGATATTCCTGAAGGTAAGTATTCACTTTTTGTTTGTCTCTTTTAATTCTTCGGTTGGGAAGAGGATCCGCCACTGACTGCAAATTGTAAAGATTGTTACTTGAATTGAATGCTTAATTTACTTTTGTAAGCCTTTGGTCTTTTGAAATTATAGATAGCTATCCAATTTTGTGACCAATATCTGGGCAACTATAAGTGGGGTTTATTACCAGAAAATAGTTTCTTGGGATTGCATGCATCCATGGTTATTTGTTTTATTTGGTGTAATGATGATGTTATGCTTGTTTATCATCTTCATTGATTGAAATTCTTTCGTTGGCGGAGCACATTATCTTTAGAATCTAGTTGGATCTTCCCACTATCTGTGATATTGTTTGTACACATTATCTGTGTGTACGGGCGGCTTTTGATACATTTCATTTTAACTCTGTTGCCTTTTCTCGTTCTAGTGATAGGAACAGCATTTGCCCTGAACATGCTCTTCAAAATTCCTTTATGGTGTGGTGTGTTAATCACGGGGCTCAGTACATTGATTTTGCTATTATTACAGCAATATGGGGTACTAAAGCTTTTCTTAATCACTCTTTAAGTTTATTGCTATGAAATTATTAGATCAAGTGAATTTGCAAACATTCATTACAGTATTAAGTATGTCCAATCTTTATACAGGTCAGGAAACTTGAGATCTTTATTGCTTTCTTGGTCATTACAATTGCTGCATGCTTCTTTGTGGAGCTTGGTTATGCAAAGCCCAAAGCTTCAGAGGTCGTTAATGGTCTTTTTGTTCCTCAGTTGAAGGGAAATATGGTGCCACTAAACTAGCCATTTCATTGCTTGGTGCTACAGTTATGCCGTAAGTGTTTGGACTCATAAGATAATTTGACAATTGAATGAGAATGCAACAACAAATAATTACAGTAACTAATTTTCCTTGATGCAGGCATAATCTTTTCCTCCATTCCGCTTTGGTCTTATCTAGGAAAATTCCACGATCTGTTACTGGTATCAAAGTAATTTTCATCTCCAAGGACTGTATTTGTCTTCGTAGTTTTTTAGTATTCAGATAGCACGTGAAAGTAGTAATACTGTTTTATTCTATGGAGCCTTGTTTAATAAAACTGGCTTTTGCACATATATTGTTGTTAAGAGTGATGTTTTGACGCCTTTACTGTATTTCGCATTTGATAAGTGTACTAATGCCATTAATGTATGCTTATTCAGTTAAGAAAGGAATCCAAGTAGGATTTATAGCATTTTTAATCAATAAACACTAGGTAATCTCAGAAATTGCATTACTTGGACAATTAAGTGACTGTTACCCTTTTTCATCCTTTTCATCCCCATCTGTTTCTCGTAATTAATTGAAACTTTTGTTGAGAATGATGAATTGCTATGATAAGGTCTACTGAGAAAGATACCTGATTGTGTCGTTAACATCAATTTAACAGTATCCTGTGGATTCCACATTCTGTCTATTGTTGGTATTTACACTTTCTTAGTTGACGATGACTAACCCAAATTCAAATCTGTAAAAACCTTGATTAGGGGGGGGGGGGGGGGGCATAGCTTATGTGGAAAGTTCTCTAGTTCTTAAGCCAAGCTCAAATTCAGCTTCTGTGATGATGAAGATAGAAAGTTTATTGTCTTCTCTTATTGATCTCTGGGACTTGGATGAATGAACTTGCATTTGGATTTAGTACCATGTACCTGTCTTCCTTATATTTTTGCTGTTTGAAGTTGAACTACTAAAGCACTTCTGTTACTTCTTTTCATTTCTTGATACTACTTCTCATTTACTTTATCTAGGAGGCTTGCAGATGCTGTTCCTTTTATGTGATAGAAAGTGGGTTTGCCCTTGCTGTGGCCTTCCTCATTAATGTGTCCATCATTTCAGTAAGTGGTGCGGTTTGCAATTCCTCAGATTTGAACCCAGAAGATAAGCAGAATTGTCAAGATTTGGATTTGAACAAAGCCTCATTCTTACTTAGAGTATGTTTCGATGGTTCTTAACATGAATAGTAGAAATATTTAATATGACATTTTAAATTCTATTGCCATCAAATAATCTTGATTTCTATATGATGTCTCAATTGTTTGTTTCTTTCTTTTTGCATACAGCATGTTTTTGGAACTTGGAGCTCCAAGATATTTGCAATTGCTTTGCTTGCATCAGGCCAAAGTTCTACAATTACTGGAACTTACGCTGGGCAATATGTTATGCAGGTGGGTTGCTTTTTCTTTCTTTTTTTCTTTATCAATATTCGTTGTTGCTTTTGCATTATGATAACTGAATAAAATCAATGTCAATGAAGCCCTTGAGCTGTTTTTGCCATACCATTTATCTCTTCTCTCATATTTTTTTTAGGGATTTCTTGACTTGCGAATGAAGCCATGGATTCGGAACTTCTTAACTCGATGCTTAGCCATAGTCCCTAGTCTAATTGTAGCAATCATTGGAGGCTCTGCTGGTGCTGGAAATCTGATCATTATTGCATCGGTATAGTATCTTTGGTTTTTCACCTCAATACATGTATTCTTTTATTTTCTCCTCTTTCATAAACACAGTTTTTATAGGTCATATCAATCTTGTGCTGAGAGATTGTTGACAATTAGTTTTCACATTTAACTTCTTGTTCCAATTGTCCATTTCGAAAAACACAACCAATTTTCTTTTTGGTTCATTGCAGATGATCTTATCATTCGAATAAGAGACAAAGCTAACTCATTCCACTTCTTAAGTTCACAAGTAGCAAAACTAAGATGGGATCGCATGTAAACTCAATTTTGGTAAGAACTATCTTTCTTCGGAACAGGTTTGTTGATAAAGACATGTGTAAGAAATGAACAGCCTTTTTTCACTGCTAGCCTGTGGGATCTAAGATACAGTAATATCAGCTTTTAGACCGTCACTACGAGACAGTTCTTAAATAATTTTTGTTGTGTGCAGATTTCCACACTAACCTGGATTATTAGCTCTTTTATAATGGGCATAAATATCTATTATCTGGTGGAAAAGTTGGTAACATCACTTCGCCATAGCCATTTAAGAGTTGTTGGTACTGTGATTTGCGGAATATTAGGATTTTCGGCCATGTTACTTTATCTGGCTGGTATTCTATACTTGATCGTGCGAAAGACTAAGAAGGGTGACCATCTTCTGGCACTAACAAGATCTGAAAGTATGCAGATGGCAAATGAATCTGGCAATGCTAGTCTACCTAGGGAGGACATTGTAAACATGCAATTGCCTCAAAGGAGGACTACTTCAGACGCTGACTGAAAAATTGTTAGTAGGTCAGGTAGAAGTAGAGGGAAGTTTTCTGTTAGTTGTTCTTCCAAGCATTCTCCCTCGCGTTAGGAATGAATAATATTAGCACAAATAAACAGATGCTGAGGAATTTGTTTACAATAATTGTGCTTTGAAATGAGTGGGTATATGTCATGGTTTATATCACCAACTCTCTGTCTGTGGTCTAGCATCTATCTTACCAACTACTTTTTTGGTCAATGCCACATATTTGAGATTTTTAGCAGAATAGTGCGGATTCGACACCAACTAGAGACATCAAGACATGGGAGGGGATGAAGCATCATTTCAGTGAATTTGTCAAAAGACAGGTGTCTTAATTCATATGCATGTCTACATGTTAATTTCCAGCAGCCTTTTCACATTACAAAGTCATTTGGCGACCCTTAGATGGACCAGGTCAACGAGATCAAGTATAAAAATCTTGGAAAATTCTATAAGAAACTATGCTGTTATGTTTTGAAGGCAAGTATCGTACAATATTATAAAATTTGTATTTTATAAATATATAAAATTAACAAGATAATTTCCTCAATGATATTGTATAATCAGAACTTTTTAAAAATCTTATACCACCATACATTTTGAAGTTGTTCACTAAGTAAGAGTACAAACTTTTAATGCATGATGGTACAAACTCTGAATCTTTCTTTTTAGAATCCAACATGAAAGAGTTTTCCGGCAACCCTTTACTTCCTTGCAGTTTCTTCTCAGGTCATTTTTTGGAAATTTCAATATATAGAAAGAATTGGCAGAAGCTGTGTATTATATTTATACTACAACCAAAATGCACAATATCCAGAAACTATGAGATTCATTTGAACACACATATGATAAACACTTGAAGATTCATCCCACCTTTCTGAGACACGGGGCAAGAGCAATCCAAAAAATGTATCAATGGATTCCAAATTCCAGTTCAAATGTCCCCTCCCCTGCATGCCCTCCTCATTCCCAACAAAAAACAGGAAAACACAGAAAAGTCCCAGTTCTGAAGCTTCATTTAATAAACCCTTTTATTAGTAAGAGGTAACATAAGGATCATATGGGGCTACTGTCTCTATACACGCAAGATTGTGCAGCCAAAATAGTTGAGAGATCTAGACTACTACTGAATTTTAAGGGGCTCATCAGTCTGTGTAGGGATTGGAAGGTGACCCTTCTCCTGAAGACTTTTAACCGTGTCGTAAAGGCACTGCTTCACTGGTGTAAATTCAAGTCCCAAATCCTTGAGCCTTTGGTTAGTGAACTTGTATGGTTCTGCTCTTGGCTTCGTTTCATCCGAGCATCTGTTCATCCATACAAATATTGAACCAAGTTATGATCAATGCACATTTGAAATCATTAATGTGTAGTGTAACACATATTTAAAATCCGTCTACTAAATTAAATGGTATTGTACTATATAAAATATTTTTCGTGTGTATGTGAGATGGGACTTAATTTGCGGAATACCCTCCAAAACAAGATCTCATATCCGTACGTAACTTGGTTAAACGAGATTAAAACATCTCATGTAAGGACTAAACATTCTTTTCCTTCACTTGGATTAAATTAAGGACGACTAAGAGATAACATGTAATATAAGAAAGTATTAATGTCTCTTTCCCCATGTATATATATAGTGAATACATTAGCGCGTGTAGTGAACAATAAGAAAGATTTAACAATATAAAATGAAACGAGTTAGACAGAAAGGTATATCTCTACAAATATGCAAGCCACGCGACACAATCCACGGTAGGTAGACATGCAAATCCATAAATTAGGTCTACAACAAAGAAAGTAGTGTTAGGTAAGGCCTCTTGGTGTTCACGAATATAAGTAGGTCTTACGTATTATAATACTAAATTATATATTTTATTGGATGGGGTTAATAGCCAATAGCTTTGTTTGCCTGTCAATGTCGGAAACCTAAACCAATGAATATAGTGCGTTTTGACAAAGATTGCTACTATTTTGGAGAAAAAGAAAAAATCCCACGTTGAAATTAAAAGATTCTTGCTCACTTATATGTTTCATCTTTTGAGTAAAAAACCAATTTTTGAATGTCAATAACCATTCTTATTTTCAAAAATGTAAAAGTTTTCTTTTTCGTTTAACACTAAGTAGTAATATAATACTAGCACAATTACACACCTACCATTTTTCTAGGGAAACAATTACCTAACAATCAAATTGGAGAAGCAAAGTTTTTAGCATTAAGTTGGGTTAGACTATATAACAAGAATGTCGCACACAGAAAAGGAGTTAACACTTAACAGTCGTGAATCATAGTATATATTAAACAAGAAATAAACCTCATTTGCACTATTGCACCTTACATTTTAACAAATGGAACAAATTCTATTAATTAGAACGAGTCGCAATTGAACTTACTTTGTTGGGATGGGATACTCCGGAAAAAATTTGGCCAAGATTTCCACCACATCACCACGATGAAGTACACTCTCGGCACAAAGATATCTGCCGGATGCCGAGGGAGTCTCGTAGAGAAGAATGTGTGCCAATGCCACATCCTTAACGTGCACATAGGCCTGGACAGAGTTGGCATAAGTCTTTGCAGAGCCAGTTAGGTTTTTTATTTGAGGATGTGAAGAACACTTGCATTCACAGTTGGTTGCAACAATGGACCCAACACCAACACAGGGTTGAGAGCCACCAAGTCCACCCCTTTCTCCTTTGCTTCTTCGAATGCTGCTTGTTCTGCTACTGCCTTCCCGTAGCAATACCAATTCTATATACAATACAAACAATTTGTATCAAGCCTATCACGATCATTATCTTGATTATGCATTCGTTACAAAATTTAATTTATGGTAAACTTATATCATATTTCTTCAAAGATTTATAGTAAGTATGTATGTGTGTGTTTTCTAAAATTTCTCGAATCACAATACTTTTCGTGTCAATCTTTTATTGTTCTTTTTTAAAGATAATTTTCGACATGTACCTAGTTTATGAATGAATTCCACGATAGAACGCATAAACTTTATATCTTGTGGATGCATGTACCATCCATGCAAGAATTTACCCTTTCTAAGTACTACTTAGTATTTTGTTGCAACATTCAAATTCAATAAGTGTCAAATTAAATCCAATTTTGAAATTGACAATTTTACATGCTGCTAATTAATAAATATAGAGCTGAAAGTACAGTGCAACTAATGTTATAAATGATGTCACTTTTCAAATACTTGTTCCTCTGCGGTCAAATATTTTATTGGCTGGTTAATTTAAGGAAAGTTTGAGACCTAAATTGAATTGATCAGAGATTCTTATAATAATCTTATTGTTTCCTAGTAAATGGGCAAATAAATTAATTAAATATCAGACCTTGGTATTCTTGCAGAATTCAAGATCACTCCAGCAACTCTCATCCACAACCTTTTCAGGACCCCTATTAGGGTCCATGTAAACTGCACCAATTGATGAGGTGAACACCACCCGACGGACCTTGGCTTCGGCCGCAGCATTAATCACATTTTTTGTTTACATGACTGCCGGCTCAACCATTTGTTCCTTTAATCCATCAAAACAAATAAACTATTAAGTGGTAGTATATTATTAAACAAATTAATCGGAAACATTCCAGCCATCATTCAAAATATCATGTGCTAAACACAAATATATCACAAAAATTTAACGTAAAATATTTAAGTAAACTTGATTTTATAATTCGGGTGAAACAAAAGTACATCATCCATACTTAAGACTCACATGTTGCTGTTAGGTTTGCCTTTATTCAATATATATATATATATATATATTGATTTATTGATAATTATTATACAGATGAGATCATGAAAATATGTGCTCTACCCTTCATCGTCTTTGATAATTAGGTATTTCGGTATCCAACAAAACAAAAGTCATTGGATTGTGGGTCCAAACGTTCTTGGTGGGATCCACGGAAAGATACCACCACGTATATACGTGGTGCACTGGTGCTCCGTTTACATCACGCTACCTACTAAACACAAACAAAAAAATTCAAAAAGTGCGACCCTTCACCAAATGGTCCAAAGCAACTCTATTATATGGAGCCACGCATTATATTTTACATTTCTTTTTCCTTTTAAGTACTCTTAGTAATATTATTCTATCGTTTCATTTATATTAATTGTCACTAATTTGACTTTTTGTATCAAGTTTTCAAATTTAATTTTGTATAGATTTTTTTTTTTTAATTTTTCAAAATTTTAAACTTACATTTGTTAATATTTATTATAACTTACAGATATTTTATTCAAAATTAAATAAATCTAAATTTTTCATTACAAAATTAATCTATTTGATTTTAAAATTAAATTATAACATAATAAATTAAAGGGAAAGAGTAATACTCTAATTCGTTCATATTCATATATCATTTAAATCTTGCCTACTTGGCACAAAGCATTTATTTCGTTTTGTTCATTATCTCACCAAATTTGAAAAGACTAAAGGGTGGTTGGGTAATTGGATATCCATCAACTCGGTTGATTCTTTGTTAATCAATCACTCTCATGAGGCCATGACTATCAGTAATACTCCTCTGTCTCATTTTTTGTTTTCTTGTTAAATTTAGTAATATTTTAACTTAATTTATTTTATAAGGAGAGGTCTCAAATAGATACTATTAAAAAATTAGAAAGAGAGACATCCTCTAAACTAGCTAAAAATACTTTGGCTTGTCTGAATTTTTGTAAAATTTGAAATTTGAACAACAAATCTCATAGTAGATAATGTTTTATGAGACATTTATTGGCCAACTCCACTAAGTGGAATTGGTTTCGTTAAAGTATCATATTTCTTAGCTTTCTTTGTCTCAAAATATTTGTCACGTTCAAAGTCAGAAAAATTCTATAGTTTCTTTTAAAAAATCATTTCCTTGTACTTTAAATAGTTATACAGTATAATATTATGTATTTTAAAAACTTGTACTGCACAAATTTTTAAAGTTAAAGAAATTGTTTTTTAAAAGGAATTGTAAATTACCGTCAAAATCAAAATATAATCATTAGAAAATTTTATAATTTCTTTTAGAACAATTCTGTTGTACTTTAAATATTTATACATACACAATACTAATTGTAATTTAAATATTAATACTGTACAAAATTTTGAAGTTAAGAGACTAATAATTCTTTAAAAAAATTGTAAAATTCCCTATAATCACTATGTCTTTTCTACTCGTATCAAAAAAAATAAATATTACACCATTTAAAATTTAATTTTTAAAAAAATAAAATAAAAAATATTTAAATAATTATTACTGTCAACACTATCCTTAATAAATTTAAATTTTCCAAAAACAAACGGAAGGCTGGACGCCACCCTCACACCACTCAAAATCACAAACTTACAGGATCATCGGTAACTGGAGAAGCAGTATGGAAAACGCCATCACAGCCGTTGATGGCTTCACGTAAACTCTGATAATCAAGAAGATCGGCTTTGCATAATGTCAATCTCTCCTTTGCTCCTTCAAGCTCCTTCAAGTGATTATTCTTTGCATCATCTACATATTTATACACAAAAAATAATTACCACTAACCCTTTCGAGATATATATATATATATATACACACACTTGCTTTATAGTAAAAAATAATAATAAGAAATAAAAAAAATTTTGTTTAATTATACGACATGGAAATTTGTTATTTTTTTAAAAAAAAAAATTACTTCTCCCCTATATTTAAACCAATAAATCATTAAGAAAACGTTTTATCATATATGCGCTTCGTTGTCAGATAGAGAAATCTATTCATTCAATGAACTTTCAAAAAATAATAAAAAAACAAAAATGCAATTAAGCATATATGCAGAATGATGGAATGAATTCTTGTAATCTTACCTGGGTTTCTAACAGTTCCTCGGACAGTGTAACCTTTTTCAAGGAGAAGTTTAACCATCCACGAAGCAATGAATCCTCCGGCACCTGTGACGCAGACCACTTGGCCGGAAACCGAAGGCATGCTGACTTTTCTGGTGAGATTGTTTGGTTGGTGAGTGTGGATATATTTAAAAAGATGTTTGATTGTAGGAAAAAGAAAAATTCTTCGTTTGAGCAGAAGAGAGTTGTGATGGGGGTGGATTTATAGTGCGAAAACAACGCGCACCAGCTCACCTACCGCGGATAAAGACGTTCAAGAAATACATAAATAAACAAATTTATGAAATTATGCTAGTGCAAATATATATATATATATATATTGATATATATATAAACCTAACAGCAACATATGTGTATATATATTGTGTATCTCCAGAACCAGAAACAGAAACTTCCAAAAGAAAGCAAAAGGAAGGAACAAATGGGCTGTTTGTAAAAGATTTTGTAACTTCTGTTGTTGGGCAGCACCCACACATACACATAAGAAAATTTTAAAACTATATCATAAATTTACAAATACCTATTTACCATTCGTATATAACACCTTTCGAAAAAGTACTACTATAATATTATTCAAATCCAAAGTTTTTTTTTTCCAAATCCAAATTCTAAATAATATGCCAAGTCCAAATTCCACTATGCGTCTACATTTTATCTTTTTTTTTTTTTTGGTTATATACATTAATTCACATTAATTTTATCAAATATGTTCGGATTCTTTGCATTGCTTTACATAATCATCTTATGCACCTAGTAGCGTGATAGCCACATTATCCAATAATTTTATAAGCACAAATTCCATTTTTAATAGGTCCAAAATTTTCTTCCATTTTCCAATTTATTGAGTTTACATGGAAAACATTTTCCTCACATGGATTTTTTCTCTTAGTTCATGTTATCATTTTCTTTCGCAATCAAGAACCAAGATTACTTTTAGACACACGCAGCCGACCATTTCCAAAGTCTATGAATGATCGAATAAGAAGAGCCAATGCTCTTGAGAAATCCGCATCTCATCAAATTCCAAATTGTACCCAATGAAAAGATGTTAATTTTGTCCTAAACGTATAGGTCAATTTTTGTTGCATTATCTAATTGTTGGAAAAATTATGATGAATTAATTAATAATCTTAGCTCTGAGCTTCTAATATTTATCATTCATTTAGTATTCTTGTTTTTATTGAAACATGGCAGGTGCAAAATATTAGAATACACCCATCGACTTTAACCACACTCAAGCCAGGGGTTTTAACTTTTATTTCTAGTCATTATCAAAGCATTTATATTCCCTATGTAATTAATCACACAAAAACCATTCTTAAAAAAAATAAAGTAGTACTACTACTAAATTGCATTGCTATATATTGCTGGAAACATAATCAAAACTTGTTCCGGCTCATGATTCGCTCCTTTCAATCAGCACTAATTGCAATTTTTTCACCTACTCATAATATTAATTAGTGATTTTGCCACTCTATGTGTGTGCCATTTAAAGTTAATTTAGAAATATAATCTTAATTAAATAATTTAGTATTGTTAATTAGAAAGATATTTTTAAAAAATTATGAGACAATTTTTTTTAAGTAATTAAAGAATTGGGTTTGGATAAAAATATTAAAGAATTGGATAGTTTTACTTTCTTTTTTTTTTTTTTTTACTTGATGTTAGTTATTTTTGAAATTTTAAATCTTTTTTCTCAATAACTACTTAGAAATCAAAGAGACAAACTACCATACTAATTGGGTCCTCTTTTATATATCGTAAGATATTTACAAAAAAGAGTTAATCTTACATACATCGTCGGTATAGAAAATTTTTTACATAATCGAGTGTGGATGTATGATACATGTGCGTTGTTTAAATTTCAAATGTCATTTTTGTGTATGTGGCATGAATCCACACTTGATTATGTAGAAAATTTTTTATTCTGACGCTGTATATAAGATTAACTCTTTAAAAAAATACTAGTGCATTAGTAGTAGTTGTTATCTATACTATATATAAAGGGGGAGGAGCATTACTTTAAAAGAAATTTTGTGTAATTTTTTTAACAAAAAAAAAAGGAAAAAATTTTTATATACATAATTACATGGAGTGTGCTCTTCTTATTAGTTGTTAATTAATGACTTAATTTTACTTACAATTTAAGTTAGGGTTAATAACATTTTGCCCCCTGAACTATATGGGTAATTACACCCCAATCACAATATTCATCTTTTAAAATTTTTAAAATATCAAGAAAATTTAGTTATATGATTGAAATACCCTTGGAACTATATTTTGATTTCTCTTTATGTATTTAAATTTTGATAGTGATATGATAATTATTTAAAAATAAGCACAAATAAACTACATAATATTTCAATGTTATCTATACCAATATATTTCTTGGTTAAATTTTTAAAATATGTAGATTTCATTTTATATTATTTCAAATTTAAATATTTAACTGTAGTGGTAGAATATTTCCATTGGACTTGTTTTCTATGAAAAAATTTTCTATAAAAATATTGTATGAAAATATAATTTTTATAAAACTTTGTAATTTTTTTGATATCTCTTAATATTTTACAATTTTAATATTTAATTTAATCTGTATAAATTGAGATGTCGGATATAATATAATTCAACAATTTTTCAAATTTTCATTCCTTAAAGTCCAAGATATCAATGTATTATTATATTTTATTTTTTTTTCTAATTTTTTGTAACTGTTGAAAATCAATTAAATACATAAACAAATTAAAATATAATACGCAAGGTATTTTAGTCATCTAATTAAATTTTATTGATATATTTAAATTTTTTAAAAGATGAATAATGTGAATGGAAGATAAAGTGTAAATTTCTATACTTTAAGGGATAAAGTGTCATTACTCATATAGTTTACACATCTAGAAAGTATTATTAAGCCCTTGAAGTTATTCTCAACGCACGACGTTCAAAGTCCAAACCGGCTTCCGACGTCAAGAAGTTAGCAGTTAATGATAAAAATGAAGAACATCATAGGATTACTAAGCAACCACAACAACCCAAGTGAAAGGTCATCGATCAGGCACTTGTCCAATCTTAAACCAGAATTTGAATATTCGACGAGTTCGCCAATTTGGAAATTACCGCACAATTTTCTGGTAGTTGTTTGTTGTTTAATTTATATGGTTTTTTTTTTTTATTTGTTGGGAATTTAAATGGACTTGTTAATAATTGGCTGCAAATTTTTTTTAAAAAAAAAATTCCAAAGGCTCTTGGAAGTGCCCCTTTCTTTGACCCACGCGCCGAAACAAATAATGTACTTCAGTCATATTTCTGTTACTAGCAAATTTTATAATTTCTTTTAAAGAATTATATTTTAAGAGTTTGTATAATATAACATTATATATTTTAAAAATTTATATCATATAAATTATTAAAATTAAAAAATAATTTTCTAAAAAAAATAATAGAATTTCCCCCATATTGTATATTCAACTTTATCGCCACCTATATTATATTACTATAACAAAAGGCCCACTTACTTTCTAAAGTAATAGGAGTATCAATTGTTGGCAAAGACAGTATCAATTGTTGGCAAAGACTTAGGTAGATTCATTTTTTGATTTCACTTATAAATCATATAGTGTGAATTAAATTTTAAAGAATCTATGACATGATGTAAGTAAAATTTTTTAAAATTTAATTCTGATTACATGGTCTACAGTTAATGTCAAAAATATTTTCCTCAATTGTTTATAGGAATAAGGTTGATAAGTAAAATAATTTTTAATATTATGTATCAAGGACTAATTTTTAATTTATTCTTATTCTAAATTTTATTTTTACAATGAAAAGAAAAAAAAAAAGTCATATTTGATTAGAAGGGGAATTATTTATCCTTGGGATTACAGTTTTTTGAAACTCTAACCGTTTGATTTTTCCTTTGCACCAAATAAATAGTAACTCTAGTCTTAGACGCAAAGTTACAAACACAAATTTTAGGAATTTCTTTTAACACGTTATATTGTAAAGTTTTATGTAGTTTTAGGAAAAATAAAGGTAATTTTATCTCAATTTAGTCTGAGAAAAAAATTTAATAATATATGTATATATATTTCCAACCAAATTTGGGAAGTTTCTCTTTGTTGTTACACCTAAATCTTCACCTTTCCTTCCCCCCAACATGCATTGACTGGATCGTGTTTAGTCATAGGTTTAACCTACTCCCACTCGTTAATTTGTTTATGCTTTCTATTGTTTTTGGTTCAAAACCCATTCCACATGAAAATTGATGAAAATAAAACTTCACCATCAAGTAGTTTAGTTGCTCCATTCCATATATTTAATTTAAGTTGTTGATGAAAAAGGCAAACCAACAAACCAGCACAACAAAGAAAAACAAGAAAATCAATTATTTGAGATTTAATTGCGGGCCTCCAATTAATATCAAATACATTGTCCAGGTAGAATTTGCTGTAGAATTAGGAATCTGCTCCTTGTGACTTTTTACTCGCTAACACCTGAAAGTTGAAACGATCGATTTTTTCGTCATTACCTACCCATAAATTCCATAATGTCAGCTATGGAATAGTATGTCTAGAGATCAAGTTCCAGATTGTTGTAACATTTCCATGAAAGTACTAATGAAATCATTTTGACAAATGCTGGCTTGACATTCATCATATGAAGTTTTCCATGATTCTCTTTGGTTTCATGTATAAGAACAAGGATTCTTGTTTGTGTGATCTATAATCCTAAGGGCACAGGATCTTCACGTGTCAAGGGTTCATAGCTTTGAGTAAGTTTTGGTTATACTTACTTTACAATGCGTATTAAATTTGACAATCGTTAAAATGCGATATTTAGTAATAAAAAACTTTTTCATAGCGTCATATGTGAAACAAGAGACTAATACATAGGTAGTGACATTGAAGATTTGTAATGTAATCTTACACACATGTTTCTGTGTACAAAAATTTTTGTTAATGCTTTGGACAATTTGTGTGCATTTTATATTAATTATTGAGAAATTTTTATATAAAATCACGAACCCTTGATTCATGTAAGGCTACATTATCCTACAAGGAGTTTTTATGAGATGATGTGAGATTGTGGGGTGATGTAACCTTACATGAATTAAAGGATTTATGATACTATATAATGGCCAAGCCTACATAAGAATTTTCATTAATCATGGATCTAGTTAAAGGCAATGACAAATGAGAAAAAAATTACTTTAGTTTCTTAATTTTGAGGTATCAACCAATTTAGTCTCTTATCTATCCTACAGATTATTTTGATCCCTTGTCTTTAAATAAATTAACCAATCTAAGGCATATGAAGGAAATCGTAGACAAATCTAATAAAGCAAACTAGGTGATAATCACGTGACTGTTAGATTGTAGTAGATGTGTTATTAACAGTTTCGTTAATTTATTTATAATTTCCATTACAGGGTTTAAATTAATTAATTTTTTTTTTAAAGATTGAGCTACTAAATTAATTTTGTTAATAAATAAAGAACTAAATTTGTCAATACCTTAAAAGATAAAGAAATAAATTGTTCTTTCTCCCATGACAGACGGACACCTGAAAGTCAGAAAAGTTTGATTTTGAGCATTTCCCCACAATTATGTACTTAGTTTAAAAAAGATCCCATCATATTTGCTTTGGACAATTTGTGAGCATTTCATATACGTGTTAGGATCGAAAACTCGGGAATTTACAGAAATTATTTAATAAATACTTAACAACGATGATAAACACAAATAATGAGGAATATAGAAATAAAAGACATACAAATTTACGTAATTTGGTCAACTCGGACAAAAACAAAACTTTTACTAATTCAACAACAGCGATACAAAATTGAGCATACCTTTACAAAACTAAACAAACTCCGAACGAAATATTCAAACGTCTCAAAACGAGTAATACTAACTAAAACAGAGAGCTCAACTCTGTTGGCACAAATGTTTGGTGCATCCCAAAAGTTCCAAAAGGCCTGAATTTATAAGCCTTCATCTCCCCATTAACAAGCTGAAAATCCGGGTGATGAAATAACATAGTGGCTTGAAGACGTGCAAAATCTTTCAATGATCCGACAAGATAAAGTTTTTGCTTTTCGAATGGCTTCAACAATACACTGGCCACTTGTTGGATGCAAGTCATCCAATTGTTGCCTGACAACGTGTTTCATGTTTTGCTCCCTTCTGTGGAGCTTAATCTTCTTTCGAAATTCTTTACTTAAAGTGGCTTTTGTTTGCTACTTTTTTAGTTAAATAATAAACTACATATCAGTAGAATATGTTAATGGCAGAACGTATAGAGACTCCACTTTCGAATCACCTTTTCTCCCATTATTATTAGGTGTAGGCTGCTTTTTACTTTACTCTTTGGTGTAATCAGGGTGGAGGGCCAAACTTTGACTAACTTCTTCAAACACCCAAAATTTGTTTTTGTAACATATAAATAAGTTTTCTTATTTTTTAAAGTAATCTAATACAATATGATTACCCCAAAATCCAAAAGATTATGACATATAGTATTTATTAACGCATGTGAATCTTATGTGGACTTTCTCCTTAAAAGATTAATGTGAATACGTAAGGAACACCCTGAAGTAAAGATACATACAGAAATAAAACTACATAATATATGATGCTCAAAACATAATCCAACTAGTCCTCAACCCGAAGGATAGAAGTTAAAAAAAAAAATGCTCTGTTAAGGAAACTTCTCAGTCCAGTAAGCATACCTACCATTTTCGTCGAGGCAAAAAAGTAACAACAGATTTTGGACACGACCAGCCTGCTGCCTGGAACCAAGTAAGGAACCAAAATGAATTCCATTGCAACCGAGACTGTATTAACAAGAAGTCATGAGAGAGACAGTTCAAAACAAACAAGCCAACATACAAAAAATTCATGCTCATCTGACTAAGAGCTTACTAATATTCACCCAGCTTTCATATGTCCATGTACAATACCAACATAGCACATAACATACAACAAAATCAAAGTTGACCATAACAGGTTTTCCCTTCAAATGAAAAGAAAGTCAAGGTCAGGTCTTAAATAAGTGTCATTCAATTCTTTCAGCTTAGTTCTTACTGGGGTGCACTTTTGGGTGTAGTCCAACTACAACACGCTAGATTCACTCGCAACGCCATCCTTTGCCAGGACATCTAATAGAGATTTGATGCAAATGTTGCCTCCAGTAGAACTTTATGCTGACTTAATGACACGTTTTCATACCTTGAGCTCAGGATCTGAAAGCATTAGTTTTTTGGCTGTTATAAAGGCCTATGCAGCTCCTTTGGTTGCAACCATAACAAATCTGAAAGTCAAATACCAACACTATATTCTGAAATTTAAAACATTGAACCCAGTAATTTATAGGCAAACCTTCTCTTTGAAGAAAAAAGAATTATCTCGTTTTATGTTTGCTAGCTTCTTCTGCGACCTAATAAAGTTCAGCAGCCAAACGGACAACAGCCACAGTGAGAACTCAATAGAAATTAAGATGACATCCCAATTAAAAAAGTATTTCATTCCCAATTTACATTAAGGGCTTCTGATCCTGATGCCTACTCCTCTTATTTTAAATGTTCAATGGAATAAATGCCATACTGATAATTCAAGTGGAGGAATGTTTTGAAGTTAAAAATGACAGTCCATTACCAGTATATCCAATCGCAAAATGTGGCCAACATGAAGACAATAGATAAACTTGTATACAAGAAAAGAGCTTATTACATGTATCTTTTGTAGGCTTTTAAGTTTCATGGTCAATATTAGAAAATTTTATCATCAATTTCATTTAGTCTCCCATAATACAATAGGCTTCTCTTATATCCTGAACAAACTATTTTGATTATTGAATTTCAAGAAATAAATAAATAATAGAAAATCCTAACCAGTTAAGTAATTATGACAAGCAAACAAGACAATCATCTTGCACGAATAGAATAAAGCAAGAAGGAAAACTTTACATAAATTTCCTAATGCCGAAAATAGAACCATCATACTTTTGTTTGTTCTTGCATGAGAATTAAACTTGTTATTGTAAATGTAGATATGAGGAAGGCAAACGACAACCTCAAGAAAACCTTTCCTGACAGCTTCAAAATAATTTGGTAATAAGTTAATAGATTTTTTTACAGAAACACATATTTTAAAGATGCTATAAAAAAATCCAGCTTCCCGGAACAGTACTTACTTAACAGGTGCAATGACAGCAGAACTTGGAAGCTTTGGCTTTTGATCCTATTAATATCACATCCCAGATATCCCATCAGAATATGAGACTTAAGAGGGAATTGACACGAAATCACCACAAAAAGCATAATATACTAAAGGACAGTAAAAAATCTGGTACTGACTTCATCTGGAGAGATGTGTTGTCAAGCAATAACCAACGTTCCCTTCTTAGATCTGGAATCTCTTGATTGCCATCAACATATAAAACCTGAAACACAGAACAGAGCACATGAGCACGTGCAGACTCATAAAACAAATATACAAAGCATTTAACAAGAGAGGTTTAAGGTTTCTTGATCCTCACAAATGTTAAACCTACAAGGAAGACAACAGCAGACCTGGGCATATAGAAACTCAGGAAAGGAACTTATGAAACCAATTAAACATATTAATGTAGACAAGACGAATGATGTGTATCAAAGCTAGATGCATCAGCAAATGGATCTACGAGTACGACGTCTTATTACAAAAGAATAGGTGGAAGGTTTACAAGTGCTCTTTTTTGTATTATGAGCTATGGGTATCTAACAAAACCTAAAAGCACCAAAGATAAAGGTGTAATAGATCACAAACCGAGGATGGATTTGGAAGAGTTGAATGCTAACACAAGCTAAGTTACCCGGACTTAGATACGGGTATCGTTGGGTATGGGTACATGTTTAGGTGTTGGATTTGTTAATTTCATAAATTGAGGATATGGGATACTCTAAAAGAGTCGGACACAGGTGTGAGGGTGTGTCTTGTATACTTGTATATGATAGTGTAGTTAGTATAGTAGTAATGCAATTTGATGACATAAAGCAACTAAACATTATTTTATAACTCATTTTTCAAAAAATAAATATGTTTATGTGTAGTATTAAAGAATAGTGGTGCAGTGAGAAAAAGAAGATATTAGAAGGATATAGCTATAATAAGATTTAGTGATTTGATAAACAATTCTCATATGTTTCTCTCTCATATTTAATCTTCCTCCTTATCTTTTTGGTCCTTCATGTGATAAGGCACAACCATTTGAAGTCAATATAATTTTTGGCTCAGTAAAAAAGTCAAAGTACCCAATTAAAAGTTGACCATACGGACATGGATCCCACACCCACACCCATGTCGACACGACAGGACACGGGTATTCTGGGGGTAAATTCTGAGGAGAGTCCATGTAACATAGAACACAAGTGAATCTATGAAATGGATTATAAACCTTTAGTCCATATTTGTGAATATTATCACCTTATGTTTCTTCTTTTTAGGATCAAAAGAATCAATAACATCCTCGTAAAACCTGCATATAAAAATAAAATGAGTAAGCTAGAACATTATACTTTTAGTTCTGTCATAGAAACACAACGCAAATAGGTCGATTTAGGATAATGTAATCCATTTAACAGATTATCATGTCATATAAATTTCAAGATTTGAAGTCTGGATGAAACAGATTCAGGTTTTCTTACAAAATGCTGCTGATGTTATTAACTTGTAAAGTAGCAGAACTGCCTGGCGTAAACTAAAAATTGTACTAATATTCAGAAATTCAAAATTAACAAAAGACTGCACTTTTTGAGAATATATAATGATCAGGCATTTTCAACAATTTTAGGTACATACTCTCTGTCCATGGGCCACCAGACCTTTATCCTTGAACCTACTTTAATTCTTCACCATATTCTTTGACAACTCTTGGCTTCTTGGAACGCTGAATTGGTAAAAGAAAATGTATTATGATGCTAGACATCAGTTACAACAACCAAGTCAGAAATATGCAAAACAAACAAAGCACCAAAACTGGATAGGCAAGAAATTTAGCTAATTATATATGACAAAGTTGTTTAGAAACTATGGTGCTTGGTCAATGTCTCAGCCAAGTAAGATCTTCTTGGTCTACAATTTTAGCTGAACACTTTAAAACTGAAGCTACAAGGATTGCTTAAGCCTTTACCTTGATAATTTTAATTTCTACTCCCTCATTTCACATAAACTGCCAGCTTATTTCAATGGTGACAGAACTAAATGGAAAGGTTAAAGGCCAACACTGAAACTTCAGTGCACATGGTACATCAGATATTAAAGGACTTATAGTTGTTCATTACCTTCTGTATAGATTCTTCAGCATCCTTTACCACAGAAATTTCTTTGCATTCAATTCCTTTCTTTCTAGCCTCTACTGCAAGTAAAAAAAGTAGTTTCCTTCCTGAATCACTCGGGATGTCCTTTTCCTTCTTTACAACTACTTTTTTCAAACCAGAGGTTGTCTCAATGTTATTCTTAACAGCAGGTTCATTCCAAAAACTTCTCCTAGGTTTTACTTCAGCATATATCATTTCAAGAGATTCTATTCTCAAGTGACTATCTGAATCCTGCAATCTTTTCTTCTAAAGTTGACCATGCAGGAAACCTCCTTTTGGGTCCAAGACATTGAAATTAACATCCTGACTAATCATGCTCTCTTTCTTGGTTGGCCTACCCCTCATACGGAGACTTCTACCTTCATCAGTTTGATCCAGGGAGATGGGAAGACAAGTGCTATCAAAATGTGACATTTTCGGTGGAAAAGAACTTTGCTTATTCTGCTTTCCATCTGTCTGCAAAGGTGACTTCTCCGGAGACGAATACTTTGGTAATCTACCAAGTTGCCTATGATTCTTCCTCTTGTGCAGGTATTTCAAGATTTCTTCTGTCACCAATTGCACCTGAATGTTCGCAACCTTCCTCCAGTTTTATCAGAGACTTAGGGTTTCTTTCCCTTTTCCCTAAAACAGTTCCCACATCTGCTTTACTTAGAAAAATTTCTCCGCTTTCTAAAGCATCAGGGTGAATCGATATTTTAGCCCTGCCTTTAAGCTCCCCAATCTGTTCAGAGGACTCTAATGTCATTGAACAGTTCCCATCCTCTAATTTGTTGTCAACATTGTTCCTCTCCTTTGCTTTTCCATCATCCAACAGTGACTTGCAAAGCCCAACCACAGCTTCCCCAAGAAGAAAGTCATATATTTCTGCCGCATCCTCCACCTGATAAACTCAGAATGATAAATTAATCCAACCTCGTTTTGTATTGCAAAACATGCCAGTGGGCAGAATGAATAAGTACAAAGCAATGAAGCACAGAACAATGCACAGACTGCAGAGCAGAAGCATAAGCTACTAAATCTACACTAAATGTTGAATGACCTAGAATCTGCAAGTCCACCAAGAGAAGGTCAACCATTTTAGACGACTGATCTGCAAATTTTGCTTACGAGAACTTTTTGTCTTCTTCAGGAAAATGTCAACTAAGCAAATCAATTCACAGGCTCTGGACAAAAAGATTGTAAGCACTTCCTGATTTATCAGATGCAACACATTCAACCTGACTCCTAGAGCACATTACTTGGCATGATTTTGCAGGAAAGAACTATTGACAGCAACACTTATTTTGGAAATTGACTATCTTCCTGAAAAATTCCTTTTTTTTTTTTTTAATGTAAGTTCATGGGAACAAGAATTCTAAATCCTTTCATCGCGTCTCATCTTGTAGTGAAAATGAAGGACAATAGTGGAGTTTAACCAAGTTCCACATGAGTTCATCATCGACATAAGACAATGAGAAAGATGGAATTACAGCAAGGGTCAAGGTATGAATATTTTGTGACAGCATCAAAGCAAACAAATTTGTCTTACAACCAAGGCAAGAACAAGTCAGTAATGCAAAAGAAAAGAAGAAAATGCACCACATTTTCCCCGGTAGGCAGATCGTGACACAATGAAGCAACTATATCAGTATAATCATTAACATCTAGCCTCATTGATATCACTGCTTTCATGAGATAAGGTTTGACTTTAAGTGAGCAACTCTTTAGTACTTTCTCTCCCAATCTCCAGGAAAGTGGTGAAATATTCTGAGGCAAACAAGAGAGGTGATTGAGCAAAAGATAAATAACAAAAAGAATATGTGAAACAGGGGTACCTGATTTTGCTTTTCGACAGAAGAGGCTTTAAAAGATCTAATGATATTTCATCACTTTCAGCTATCAGCAAAGTCATGATTTCTTCCATGTTGGAGAACGGGACATGCGAGAAATTGAACCTATTCAAACATTCAAAAAAAGAGGAAGTATCAGCACACAATCAAGGAGGCTGTGCCAAAAAGAAACCAACCTCTGACATTGATAAGCATATCTGCAGAAATACTTAATTTAATGGAACTCTGCCAAAAACCAAATAACGAGCAAAAACCCTCTAATCATTTGTTGATCTTATAAATCTTACTGTTTGCGCCTTATTTTTGGTATATGATTTTATTACTTAGTGACACCTTCAAAGGCCTAAGAGTTCATAAAGGTTTCAAACTTCATTAACACAAAATGAGGAATTCAGCAAGCTGAAGAAGATCATAACGCAGCAAAGAAGGTTGCACGTAGAGCAATGGTGTCTGTAACTTTGATGGATTCATTATTTGAAACACCACAAAGAAAATTAATAAACGATCCTTAAAAACAGTGCAAACAATTTGTCTTATCAATAGAAAGACAGTTCAAAAAATTAGACAGTACATGCCAGACTTACCTAATGGTATTGAGAAGGAGTTGGAATAGTTGAGTGACTACTGCACTGCAGCCGAGGTCCAGTAAAATCACAGGGGATTTGATCTTTGCCATCATTTCAAGGCTATGCAAAGCCATAAAATAAGAGCAACCTCGGAGAAAAAGGACAACTTCTCTAGTGCAATTAGAGTTGACACAACAATTTCCTGTACACCATTTAAATGAGAAGGCCGAGCATTAGATGTAAACAAATATAGCATAGGAAGCGCACACACGCAAAAACAGAAAAAGTAAATATAATATGAGGTGTTAAGCTTACCTTCATTGTCTCATCCTCGTAGGGTAGCTTTGGAGCAGAAATTCTTAAAACCTCGTGGATGCAAGATATAATAGAAACTTTGACATCCGTATTAGGATGTCTAAAAAACTTATCAGAGATCAGTGCCTTCATTGCAGGCAAAAGTCCATATTGTATTGAACAGGAAGGATCCTGCCCAACCATAAATAAGAGGCCCTCTACATTCCGAGGAACATCCCGAGACAGAAGATAATTGTTAATTTACAACACACAAAACGAAATGAGGTGAAAGAATGTAGAGAATCAAACCAGTGGAATTGAATCATGCAATGAGTGATTCATTGTCGAAAGAGGATAAAATACGCCTCAAATCTCAACATATTTAACTTTCTACCTTTACCCATCTAGAATGAAAACATGTCCCATACTAATAATTCTCTACAAAAATGATATTTTGAATCAAACCAAAGATTAAAAGCGGCAATTGTTACTTTTCCAGCAGTGGGAAGTATACAACCTTAATAACCTCAAAAAATACTTCTCCCTGTTAAAGTACATAGGTAACTAAATGCTAAAGCCAATTCATTTGACAACAAGTAAAAAAAACCCTCCCAATCAGTTAAGTGACTTGAATCCACAACCAATATGCCACTTGTTGTCAAATGAATAAATTAAAAAAAAAAAAAAGCAAATTCATTTATTCACCAAATAATCATAAACCAGCAGAGTCAGCAAAAAGTCAAATCCGAATATACAAATACGGATTGATATATGTAGTAATATCCAAATTCATGAAAAAAAATTGGGACTAGAAAAATGGTTGTACCACGTGCAAGTGGCGTGCAAAAGCTTTTTATTTAACCATAATATATATATGGGAATCGATATAATTATTTCGCAAATACTGAGAACAAAAAAGTTTGCATTTTTATCCAACAGAAAAGCTTACCCCATATTCGAGGATCGATTTCAAAAATCATGATGTGAAGGAAACAGCAATATGTACTACCACAATCAAGCATAGAATCGAATGTACTAAAATATTCAAGAAAGAATCTTTTTTTTTTCTTAAAACTAATTTAAAAACTCCCAAATAAAAGAAAAATGTTCACACGCATGCAAGATATTAAGCAAAAAGATAATGCCAATGGGTTAATAAGCCATAAAAAATGGGTCTTTACATCAAGAAGAGTGAGGAGATCATCAATCGAATCAGGTGGCCCGAGAAGCTTCACTCCAGCAACAATCAGCTTATGTTGGAGCTCCTTTTCTCAATCATCCATTTTGAATAATCCCAACCCAATTGCCAGAGAAGCTCCAGAAAAGGCTTCAATCCCACAACCAAAATCAAATCTTTTTGCCAACCCAACTCGAAACATGTGATTTGAACGTGCAATTCTCGAGATGTAGCAAGAATTCTTTCCAAGACTTGAAAATCTCGAAATGGGAAGAGCAAGATTATAAAGGGTAATAAGAATTTCTCAGGAGGAAGATGAAACGAAAGAGATAAATTAATGGAACGATGGTAGTACGAAGCACACCGCCTCAAATTCATTTCCCTTTCCCCCACAAAATTTTGTACAAGCGCAACCTCAGAGTAACGTATAGTTTAATTTAGTTCTTTATTTATTAAAAATAATAATTTGATTTTTAATTCTTTTAAAAGTTAACTTATTTAAGATTTACGATAAAATTAAAGATAAATTAATAGAATCGTTAATAAAATATTTGCGTTAACAATTATATGATTATCATGTAATTTATTCTGTTAAATTTATTTATAATTTTCATTATAATATTTAATTTGGTTAATTTTTTCAACCGAATGAATATTTAGTGACTTTTATTTTTCAAAATTTTCCATTAAGTTTTCGACAGTATGACATCAGGAGTTAAAATACATCCTTATGAGTAAAGTATATTTAAATATTTTTTACTTTCAAAATTACATGTTACAACTACTCTTGCCATTATATATATATATACGTGCACACAAAGCATTTTTTTTGCCAGCTTTATTATACATATTTTTTTTTTGCTAAATTGTGGTGTTTGAAATTAGGTGTTTGTCGAGATATAATTATTGTGGAATTCTAATATGTGTTAGGCTAATAGTATTAGTATATTTTATACTCCATTTGAACCGTTATTATTTATAATATTATTTAAAAATTGATTTAAAATAATATTATAGTTATTTTTTTAAATGTGATATATGTAAAATAAAAAGATAATTAAAATATATGTAAATAATAATTGTAATATATTATTTAAAAAAAAAAAAAAAACATTCCTGCTTTGTTTGTGTTCATCTGTCATCAGAGTTGCTAATAACTATTCGAACTGAAGAGTGTATCTGCAGGAGGATGAACACATTTTGAATGTGATGTTACAAGGCGTCATTTTACTTTATAAAATTAGTACATTATAATTCATATTTATTTCAGTTTAGCACCTCAAAATATAGTAATTTGTCTCACTTTATCTTTCCGAAAAATAAACTTGAATCTTAGCACGTGAAGTGCACGGCAAAATTACTAGTAACTAAATTCCATTTCGAAAGCTAAAACATATAGTAGAAGAAAACATGTGTTAATGCTTGTATTAATTACTTGTATGTTCCATAGTAATTTCTATTTTTATTATAAAAAAAATAAATTATAACTTATTTTCGCATTGTAAATCCCAAAAAAGAAAAAAAAAAAAAAAAAAAAACCCGCATATATACTTTAACTATAAGTTCCTACTATTTCTTTAAATTTCAGTTGACTAATTTCGTAGATTTTACATGTTCTTATTTTCTATATGAACTTGTGTATGACAGAATATATTTTCTACTTTTCCTTTTTTTTTTTTTTTTTCTTTCTTAACCAACTATGTCCATCCTTTACTTCTTCGCTCGAGAATTTCTAGATGTACTATAAGTTTTTCCAATTTCAATTTCAATAATAATTCATTCATTCTATTGCTCCCTGAAACTATTGCTCGGCTACTCTTTTAAGGCTTTATTCCGTCAAAACACCCAACAAAACATTTTAGAGATTGAGAACCTAATCAAACTCAAAAACTTTTGATTAATGTTGATTGTTTTGCATAGAGCTTTGAAGAAGTTCTTGTGAATTGACATTAGAAGTAAAGCATTATTTTTCAAATGACTAGCTAATTTTTGGGTATGACTAAGATTCAATTGTTTTTTTATTTTATTTTATTTTAAAGATTCAATCTTTTAAAAGCAATAATATTTTCATTAGTAATGCATCAAAAACCTACTTTGTTTATGGCCTAGAAAGACACTGAAGCAAGAACCTCCAGCTCTACTAGAAATGTTAGTTTTATGATTTCTCTCGACTGCAAGTGTGGCTACTTTGTTTGCACTAAACAAAAAAATATTATTTTTAGGTAAAACCCAATCAATTCAATATAAGCATATTGTTGATAATGAGTTTCTTTCAATAATTACTTTATCATTAATTTGACGAGAATTATTAATTAGAATTAGTGAATTTTTCATGATGTCGCTTAAAATATCTAGTTCATCAGTATAATGAATGAATATTTTTTTATATCACTTAAAAATATCACATTAAAAATATCACGCTCACCAACTAGAATATGACCATATGAGCACTTTCTAAAGTACTTTCAAGCCATTTAATTCTTGTATATTAACTAAATTTAACGTTACAGGCTTCTTGATGTGCTACGTCAGGTATATTAAATTCTCTAACCTCAATCTCTACGCAGCATTATTCACATCATTTTGGCAAAAAAAATAAAATAAAATAAAATTGTATCCTAGCTCGTGAATTGCACGGCAAAGTATTATTTACATTCATTTTTTTTTTTTAAAGCTAAAAACAAATTCAATGTGTATAGTCAATTCATTAAAAATAAATAAAAATTTGTGTTTCTGTGTTTTACTAGCTCTGGACTTTGTACAGAAGAAAACTGATTAACACTATAATTAAGTCCTCCAATCTCCTTAGTCCTTAATTAACACTTTGATCGCTTCATATTTGAAGTATGTTAAAAACATAGTAATATATTTCAACTTTGACTTTCTTGATTTTTTGTTACTGATAACTTTCACCATTAATTTGACAAGAACAAATGGTTCGAATGAATTAATTTTTCATAATACTACTTAGAATATCTCACTCACCAACTAAAGACCAGCACTAAAAAGTGCCCTTTTAGTCATTTCCTTTTTGTATCATAAACTCATTATAATTTGAAAGGCTCTTTTATATGGCAGTTCAATCCTTATTTTGGCGTACAAGTTACAAAGGAAATTCGGCGATTAATTATAATTATATATCTTCTTCTTTTTTTTCTCCTGTCACTCTCTCTATAGTAAAACACTGAAGTAGTGATTCGAGTGTAAAATGGAAAGGTGAGTGCGACGAAAGGGGTTTGGGATAGAGGAGAGAATCTTTGGACAGATTTATCCCCAACCATGTGTTCCCGAACTTTGTTGTGTTGCAATTCAAGAATTAAAACCCAAACATTTCAGACTTTTGTAATTGATGATAGTATTTACTAGTGCTTAGAACTATTTAATGCGTGTGCTTAAGAAATATAGTAGTGGGTAAGTGGTTAATTTATAATATTAGTATTAAAATGTTTTATTTTACACTTTTTTTAATGTTATAGAATCAGAATTAATGTTAATCTATCTACCCCATTCTTGACAAACTAATTTTTTTAATTCAATTGGCCCATTGCTTATACCCCCGTGCAATATTGTTCGGTCGGACTTAATTTTAGCCTTCTATGAAATTTCAAAATTAACAAATTTCACTATGTAATGACAAATTCTTAAATGCATCCATATTTGTATCGAGTAATTCTTTGTTAGTTTTTTTGCATTATTGAGTAATTATTACAATTGCCGAATTTTCCATAAAATAAAAAGACTCATCTAAAAAGCTTAAATCCATGCGACTTATTTTACGAATTATCCAACTATTATTATTAAGCAAAATGGCTAACAAAAATTTTCCATATTTACCATGCATGCATCTTATGCAATCAAAAGGATCGAGTCTCATCGCACTCAAAAAAAAATTTGGTAAATATTAATTAATTGCTATGCATGCATATCGCAACCCAATTGGCAAAGAAAATTAAGCTCCAGAAAATTATGGGAATTTTTGCCGGAGGAAGTTTATGGAAAGAGAACAAATACAACGATCGATGGTGGTACGGTAGTACGGTAGTACGAGAAAGCGCGACGGTTAATTGTGGCGCACGGTGCATTTGCGACCACTTCACTTCCTCCACAAATTTTAGCTAAATTAAAGAAATACCCTTTTCTTGATTTCTTATATTGCTATAAACTTATAAAACTATTACTACAAAGATTAGTATTAAACAGCACAATACATCTATATAAATTAATAAATAAAAGTCATTGATGTGTCATTAAATCCAAAAAAAAAGATCAATAGATCCAGTTGACGATCTAAAATCAAGGAGTTCTTGATTTGATAAGATCTTGACAAATAGACTGATTTTGAAAAGTGATTTTAAAATGTGACTTTATAAAGTATTTTCTTAAGTAGCACGAATGTGCAAGTGCAATGTGCAACCACGAAAATAAGAATGTAACATGTCGTGATCTAGTTTGAATATTTTTATCTTTACAAGCAAAATCACATGCTCAAAAACTACTTTGTTCGTTCGAGAAACACACTGAAACAAGAACCTTCCCGTTATATATACATTTATGTCCATACATAGCATTTTTTTTTGCCGGCTTTATTATACATTTGTTTGCTAATTTGTTGTGTTTGAAATCGGGTGTTTGTCAAGAGATAATTATTGAGAGATTCTAATTTGTGTTAGGGTAATAATATTAGTATAATCGTATGTTCCGTTTAGATAATTATTATTTAAAATATTATTTGAAGTATTATTTGAAATAAAATTATAGTTACTTTTCGAGATATAATATATAAGATGAAAAGGTGGTTGAAAAATGTACAAATGATGATTATAAAATATTATTTGAAAAAAAAAAATATTCCAGCTTTCTTTGTGTTCATCATCAGAGTTGCTAATAACGATTCGAACTGATGAGTGTATATGCACGAGTATCAACATATTTTAAATAGGGATGTTACAAAATTTTACTTTATAAGACTAGTACATTATAATTCGTATTTATTTTAGTTTAGCACCTCAAATTATAGTAATTTGTCTCATTTTATCGTTTCGAAAAATAAACTTGAATCTTAACACACGAGGTGCACGGAAAATGTATAACTAAATTCCATTTTGAAAGCTAAAACATATAGAAGAAAACATGTGTTAATGCTTGTCTTACTTGTATGTTTCATAATAATTTATATTTTTATTATAATAAAAAATTAAATTATAACTTATTTTCGTAAAAAGAAAAAAAAAAACGCATATATACTGCAACTATAAGTTCCCTACTATTTCTTTAAATTTCAGTTGATTAATTTCGTATATTTTCCATAATCTTACTTTCTATATGATCATGTGTATGACAGAATATATTTTCTACTTATTCTTTTTTTTCTTTCTTAACCTACTATTTTCATCCTTTACTTCTTTGCTCGAGAATTTCTAGTATAAGTTTTTCCAAATTCAAAAGAAACATCAAATTTAGAGATTGAGAGTCTAATCAAACTCAAAAGATTTTGGTGAATGTTGATTGTTTTGCATAGAGCTTTGATGAAGTTTTTGTGAATTGACATTAGATGTAGCATTTTTTTTTTTAAATGACTTGCTAATTTTTGTGTATAAGTGAGAATCAATTTTTTATTTTTTATTTTTTGAGATTCAATCTTTTACAAGCAATAATATTGTCATTCAATAATGCATCAAAAACTTACTTTGTTCGTGGTCGAGAAACACACTGAAACAAGAACCTTCAGCTCTACTGGCTAGAAATATCAGTTTTATGAGTTCTCTCAATTGCAAGTGAGGCTACTTTGTTTGCACTAAATTAACCAACATTTGTAGGCTAAAACCTAATCAATTCACGCATATTCTTGATAATAAGTTTCTTTCGGTGATTACTTTGCCATTAATTTGAGGAGAACTATTGATTAGATGAGTTAGTTTTTCATAAAATTGTCCCACTGCTTAGAATATCTGATTTACAAGTATAATGAATGAATATTTCATCATATCACTTAGTTTTTCATAAAATTACTGCTTAGAATATCTTATTTACAAGTATAATGAATGAATATTTCATCATATCACTTAGTTTTTCATAAAATTACTGCTTAGAATATCTTATTTACGAGTATAATGAATGAATATTTCATCACATCACTTAATTTAAATCATAGGATCCAAGACATTATAATTTAAATCGGATCTATTTAAAAAAATTTCACTAATTTGTTTGAAGCTTATAGTACTAGTATTATAGGATAGCATTGTCATTGTGTTCATCATCAGTTGAGCAGCTAATAGTGAAGTGGTGAGTTGACATGAAATTGAACAGATTTTGAATGGGATGTCCCAAGATTTACTTTTTTAGTATTGCCCACATTTATTTCAATTTAGCACTTCAAATTAGTAGTTATCTGTTTCAAAGAAACCCTTCATAGAAGGCTAAAAAAAAAAGGAAGAATCGTAGCACGTGCGGTGCACGGCTAATTTACTCACAAAAATTCAATTTCAAAATCTAAAAGATATAGAAGAAAATATACGTTAAAGTCTGTCTTCTTCTTTGTTTTTTTTTTTTTTGTAGTATGTTTCATAGTAATTTCTATTGTCGTTGTAAAAAAATTTCAATTACTCTAAGTTAAATGTATTTATATTGAAACCAAAAAATGTATGCACTTTAGTTTCCCTACTATTTTCTTAATTTTATGTCATGCGTTAGAGGGTCAAGAATTAATCAAACTCAAAAGCTTTTGATGGATGTTGATTGTTTTGCATAGAATTTGATGAATCTTCTATGCAAAGCAATCAACATTATTGAGAATAAGCTCTCAATATTGCCAGGGAGAATGGGCATCGGACTTCACATAAAATTCAAAGTTCAAATTAGTTTGCGTACCTAAAACCTAATCAATTCAAGCATATCCTTGGTTATAAGTTCTTTAAATGATTGTTAGCCAATTTGACGAGAACTATTAATTAGAGTGAGTAAATTTTTCATGATTTTAGTATTTGTTAGAGAAAACTGATCTTAAGTCCTCAAATCTACTTATAATCTGAATGAATATCACATTGAATAATTTAAAATATAGTAATATATTTCAATCTTACTTTCTTCTCAACCCATTCTTTATACGATCAACACTTGTTGCCTAAGAAAGTATACCTTTTAGATTCAAAATCAGTTAATTTTTCGCTTTCTATACTAAACTAAGCATGTTTCGTCAAATATTACAGTTTGATTGCTGCATCTAGCGTTTTAATGAAGTGTGAGTGACACCCAAAATAGGGATATTTTTAAGTAATCTAACCTCAAGTATTTTTCATAGTATTCATTTGGCACATCGCCAATGCCCATGTGCAAGAGATTGTTTGGTCTGATAATAAACTTCTATTAAATTTTTCATGCATCCTTTTTCAGAATAAATGGAATTCTCCCATGGATCTTTTCATGGTTTTCCCATGCCAAGCATTTAGCACATAAACGTTCAAAATTCAAATTAGCAATTTCCCTCAATTGACCCTCTTACAAAATAAAATTGAATCCTATCTCGCGAATTTCTAACGCTAAAAACAAAGTCAATATAATAATATATATATATATATATATATATATATATATTGAGACATCATGAGTTCTTTCTCAATAAAATAGCAAAATATATTGGCAAACTACGCCACTTCGTTTGCACTAAATAAATTAACGTTATACCTTAATCTACTAATAAATTCAAGAGTATCTTGGCTAGAATGGATTAGAATGAATGAATTTTTCATAATACTACCTAAAATATTTCACTCACTAATTTGACTCAAAAGTGAATGTCCACAAACTCGATATAGAGTGGATTTTGAAGGTTCCTAATTTATATGTCAGTTCAACTGTACTTAGAATATCTCGCTCACCAACTATAAGATCACAATGCAAAAGTATATTTTCAATCATTTCATTCCTTACCATAAACTCTCTGTCTAAAATCTAATAGCGAGGTGAGCCCGATGGATGAGGGTTTGGAATGGAGGAGAGAATCAGAGAAAAGAGTCCCTAATCACGTGTTCACACACTTTAGTGTTGCAATTCAAGAACCCCAAATCTTGATTTGTTGTTATTGATACCATCAATTTGACAGGAACAATCGATTAGAGTGGATGAATTTTTCATAATACTACTTAGAATATCTTGCTCGCCAACTATAAGACCAGAATGCAAAGGTGCATTTTCAATTATAGTTTTCTATGAAATTTCAAACTTGACAATTTCACGATAAATGGACTAATTCTTCCGTTCAATTAATATCTATTTTTCATACATGAAGCTTATGCATTTCTGAGATTATATGTTTGTGAGTTCAATCTTTTGAGAGTGTAGCCAAAATGAGGTCCAAGTTAAATTCTTGGGGATTTTTGTTTTTGACACCATCAATTTAACAAGAAAAATCGATTAAATTCATCCACTGCCTAGAATATCCCGCTCACCAACTATAAGACTAGCACTTAAAAATGCCTTTTCAATCATTTCATTTTGTACCTTTAACTCAATATAATTTTCACCATGCACATTTATTTAATCATGCGAAGAAAATTCTGTTTCAAGGAAAAGTGTTGCATTCGTAAATGTGAAATTGCAAAATTTTTCATCTTACAACATTCTTTTCTAAGTGACATGCTAACTTTGGAGTATATGATTCAATCTTTTCAAAACAGCAATATTTTCATTTAACAATGCATCAAAATGAAGAGAAAGTATGAAAAATAGCCGTATTAATAGCAAGTGACTTCTTGACTAATTAAAAAAAGTATTTTTAAACTAAGTACTTTGTTTGCACTTAAGTTACAATGTTTATTGCTAAAACCTAACTTTTGAATCAAGCATATATATGTTTAAAGGTTCATGAAATGTAAAATTTGAATATAAATTCTTTTAAAAAGGTGATTTTTCAATTTCAAAAATACATAGTTTTAAAAAAGTTGTTTGAGAATAAGCATTTTGTGTAAATATCTGCCAGGGACGAATGGATTTTCCTGCATGCGGAGCTTTTAGCACTTCATTTTTAGTATCTCTACCTCATTCTTCAAAGTTCAAATTAGTAATTTGCGTTAATTGACCCTCCCAAAAAATAAAATTAATTGAATCTTAGGTCGTGGTATACACGCCAGTTTAAAAAGTAAATTATTTGCCTTCATCGGGTGAATTTAACCATCAAGGGTACTTTGTATACAAGAACGTGAAAACTGCACACGAGTAAAACTATAAGTTCCTCAAATCTACTTAACTAAATCTGAATTGAACTAATTCGATCGCTTCCTATTTGAAGTATGTTAAAATATAGTAATATATTTCAACTCTTACTTTCTTCTCAACCCATTCTTTTCTATCATTTACTTGTTGCCTAAGATTCTCAAGTATATTTTTCAGATTCAAAATCAGTTAATTTTTCAGCTTTCTATAACTATTTTAGGCGCTCCCTTAAGCATGTTTCGTCAAAGTATCCGAGAACAGATTCGAAAGAATTGAGTTTGATTGCTATGCATGCATAGCGTTTTAATGAAGTGTGAGTTGACAACAAAATAGGGATAATTTTGTAAATTATTTATACTAGTAATACAAGTTTCATAATGATTTGCTCTCAATAAAATAACAAAATATGTTGGCAATCTAGGCCGCTTTGTTTGCACTAAATAAGTTAATGTTATACCTCATTCCTAATCAATTCAATAATATATTGGTTTTTTTGTTACTGATAATCAATTTGATCAGAACAAGCAATTAAAATGAATGAACTTTTCATAATATTGCTTAGAATATCCTCACTCACCAACTATAAGACCAGCACTCAAAAGGGGCTTTTCAGTTCTTTCCTTTTTGTTCCATAAACTTAATACAATTTGAAAGGCTTTCCCTGCATGCGGAGCATTTAGCACATAAATTTTCAACTTCAAATTAGTAATTTGCTTTAATTGACCCTCCCAAAATAATAAAATTGAATCCTAGCTCATGGTTTGCACGGCAAGTTTGAGAACCAATTTCAGTTTTTTAAAGCTGTAAACAAAGTCAATCTAGTAATACAAATTAATTTCATGTTTCCTGATATAATTTTGAAAGGTTCCTAATTTATATGTCAGTTCAATCTGTATTAGATATATAAGTTACAATTGAGATTCGATAATTTTTACTATATATTTTCTTTTTATCACACACTCTCTCTCTAAAATAGTAATAGCGAGGTGAGCCCGATGTTTGAGGGTTTGGATTAAGGAGGAGAGAATCAGACAAAACGCATCCCTAACCACGTGTTCACAAACTTTAGTGTTGCAATTCAAGAACCCCAAATGCGTCGACTTTGATTATGGAGTCATTAATAGTTAAGGAGAAGTGAGATTAGTGTGCTAAAAAGTGGATAAGTGAGTAATTTGTAGATTACTTATGGGTCAGTATTCAAATGTTGATGCATATTCAAAATTAGGCTGCACATCGCATATGTGCCAACGTGGGCAGCAGTCATTATTTTATCCAACTTCTAGTTTTCTATGAAATTTCAAACTTGACAATTTCACGATAAATGGACTAATTCTTCCGTGCAATTAATATCTATTTGTCATACATGCAAGCTTATGCATTATGCGTGATATTAGATATATATGTTTGTGAGTCCATATGTTTTGAGAGTGTAGCCAAATATGAGGTCCATAGTTAACATATACAGTGAGTGTTGGGGATTTTTGTGCCTTCGGGAGGCTGAATTCTCAGCATCAAGGTTCAAGGATTATTCAACGATCGCGTGCAATAAACGGGATTTTTTGTTGTTGTTGTTGTTGTTCTATCATTAATCTTGTTCATAAGTGAGAATGAACACATTTTAATATTCTAAGATATATCATTTCAATCAGTATTCATATTCAGAGTACAATTTGACATCTATACATTAAGCATGCATGCACACGTTCATTATCCAAACTAATGATTGTGTTACGTGCGTGAAATCTTTTTGCATTCGTATAATGTGAAATTGTGCAATAATTTTTGCATCTTACAAAACAAACTTGTAGAAGAATATTGGAAGAACAATTCCAATTCTGTCAAATGGAAAATAAAAAACATATCCCTTAAGAATTAGATTTTTCAAATTCAAAATCATTTCATCTTTTTGCTGCCTAGAACTATTCCCAAGGGCGCATGGATCCATCAAAGCATCCAGCAAGAGATTGGAATGGACCGAGTTTTATAGCACTCAAAAGTTTTCAATGAACATTAATTGCCTTGCATAGAACTTTGATGAAATTTTTGTGAGTTGATAACACAAAAAAAAATAATAATAATAATAATTCTTTTCTAAGTGACATGCTAACTTTGGAGTGAAATATGATTTTTTCAGTTATGTTTCTTTTCAAAATTTTCAGTTTGCAATATTTTCATTTAACAATGCATCAAAATCGAATCTATCACATGAGAAAGTCATTGAAAGAATAGCCGTGAGTTTTCTTAATAGCAAGTGACTTACTTGACTACATATAAAACAGCAAAAGAATTTGGCAAACTAGGTCACTTTGTTTGCACTTAATTAACCAATGTTTATTGCTAAAACCTAATGAATCAAGCATATATATGTTGTAAATAGGTTCATGTCAATGATAACAGAGCTAATTTGACAATAATTATTGATTAGAATAAGTGAACTTTTCATAATACTTCATAGAATATACCGTTTGCTAACAATAAAAACTTGCATTTAGAAGTGCCTTTTGAGTCCTTTCCTTCTTATATCCGAATCTCAATAGAATTTTACATGCTATTTTATATGCCACTTCAATTTTTAAGTATCTCTACCTCATTCTCTGCAAAGTATTTAACTATTTTTCATTTTCATTTTGCACATTACACATGCCAAAGTGCGAGATTGATTGGTCCAATACATAACCTTCTTTAATACGACTTTTGAAGGGTCTAACACTAATATGTTAGAATTTGGTGCTGAATATCCTCTTCTTGACCATGTCTATTTATGCTTTATTTTGGCACTCGCGTTTATTGAAATTAAGTTGTATACAACTATATTCATTTCTGAGTATGATTTCCCGTGCGTTGTGAATGTGAAGGGATATGCTAATTCCTCAATCATTTATGGTATTGGCTGCCAAAAACTCATTAAGGTAGCATGAACATGATTAAACTATTGTGCCTTCATCGGGATGAATTTTAACCATCAAGGGTAAGCTACAAGATCACGTGCAATAAACGTGCACACGCAGTGAAAATGGATTTTTTTTTTTTAAAAAAAAAGCAACATTCTTACATCCTATTAACACTATGACATTTCAAATAGAAAATCATATACACTTTAACATTCTATTATTCTTAGGGCCAAATTCGGAAATTAGAGTTTCAATTAAAATGTTAATTTTGTTCGTGTCTAATTATCTTATCGTTTTAGTAATTTGTTAATATTTAGAATTAGTTGTAAACCGGTCAATTTAATACAACACTTTAACCTTAAATTGACCGGTCGTGTCAATTTAATACATTTAACACGACTATTTGTCGTGTCGTATTTAAATAGACCGGTAATATTAACAAATTATTAAATAGATTGACCAATTACAACTCGAACTCAATCATAATATGTTAATTTTGTTCATGTCGAATTGTAGTATCGTAATCAAAAATTGACATCCCTACTACTATGTCTTAAAAAAAAAAAAATCTCACTTCTCCTTTACCCGTTAATGACTCAATCGTCTTGTTGACTCCCTACTACTTAGTAACTCGAAACATCTTAGTAATTTTTCATATTTTAATGATTCGAACCCATCTGACTAATATATCATACTATGAAAAATATTTCATCGCGGAACTAAGTCTTTTCTTTTTTAAAAACTACAAATATATTAAAATCTACAGTACAGGTAAATTAAAATTAAAATTAAAATATATAACATCAGTTGATATAACTAATATTTTTTAAATTTTAATTTTAATTACAAAATCTACCAAATATGAAATCTACATAAATATTTTGCAAAAGAAAAAGCCACCTATGCAGCTTCTTGACCAATGAGTCAATGACCGAAAGGTGAATTCTGGGACACAAGTACGGATACAGTGCACTTGTCCAATAGCTTAATTCCACGTTTCTCCAACTCCATTTGGCAACTGCCCATTCGCTTTGAATACTCATTAAACGTGGCAAAAGAAAACTGGAAACAAATTCAAAATCTCCTAAACACGAGAAAAACAAAACCAATCAAGAAAAATACTCATCTTCATCAAATTATCAGAATCTGTTATATTCGGATCTTGTAATTCAGAGCTCCGGTTTCCTAAAGCTTCAACCGTGGCTCCCTCAGGCGGCCAATCACAGCAGCAAAACCTCTCCCGAAGAAAACCCACTTCCGGGTCATCATCATCATCTACGAATCTAGGACCCAACAAGTTTCCGCCCCGACTCGGATAGTATACAGAGAATCATCTTCCACGTCCTATCTCAATTTGCCATTTTGGCAGTCTACTTGGTTTATAGGATTACTTTTAGTGATGGCTGTTTCGTTTTTCGGCCTCGCGATTTTTCTGTTTCTCACCCTTGACTCCGATTTCACCTCTTCTCCCGTCTCCGCCGCCTCTGAAGGCGTCCAGGTAACTCAAGAACCCATATTATATTTCGAGTTTTTTTTTTTTCTTTAGATTAATGTTTAAGCAGTTCGTTTTTGGCGGTTTAGCTTAAGAATGGGGTTTCAGCTTGAGATTTTATGAAGTTTATGCGAAAAATAAGCTTTTTAAAAATGGGTTTCTGGCTTTTTTAATTTTTGGATCAAATTTGTATTAGCCTACTAGGTGTTTGAAGAAATGCCTAGGCTATCTTTCTTGGAATTTAATGGTGTATTGGGTTGTAACTTAGAATTTGTTTCTTAAAAGAGGTGGGTTCTTTGTGGTTAAATTTGATTTTCTTAACTGATTTAGGTTTGCGGCTTCCCATTGGGTGCCGAGAATGGGGATGTAAATTGAAATGCTTTGAGTTATAGTAGTTGTGAATGGGATGGGCGGAAAAGATTCTGATTTTGATGGACTTTGGTATTTTGTAGATTACTTATGGGTCAGTGATCAAGTTGATGCATGAGAAGACAAAATTTAGGCTGCACTCGCATGATGTGCCCTATGGTTCTGGTAGTGGGCAGCAGTCAGTTACTGGTTTTCCTAACGTTGATGACTCAAATAGCTACTGGGTATGTTGCTTTCTATATTTTTACTACTGCTTTAGAGTTTCGTTATTGTTGTCAAGTAAAAGGTTAATGGACTTCAAACCTTGTTTGTAGATTGTCAGACCTGTACTAGATTCAAATGCCAAACAAGGAGACACTATCAAAGGTGGAACCATTATTAGGCTGCAACACATGAGGACCAGAAGATGGTTACACAGCCACTTGCATGCATCACACCAATCTCTGGCAATATCGAGGTGAGTAATTTAACATATTATATGTGTCTTCTCTTTCAAATTGACGATTGATTTGATCAGTGAGCCTGTTTGTTGTTTTAGGTAGTGATAGTGGTGCTTCCTTGGCTTTGTTAATGTTGGTGGACTGACTAGTGTATTTTTCAAGTCATTTATGAATTGGAAGCATATGTGGTTCATGTTAGTATGGTGCATTCGTCACTTAAAGCTAAAAGGGGGGCATTTCTGTTTCCCAAGAATGTCCCCTGTCTTTTGTCATTTTAATGTCAAGTTGTCTCTCTATCCTTTCTAAAAAGCAAAGAATTAGTTAACTAGCAGTTAATAACAAGCAATTTTTTTGAAGCTCAAGTTACCCTTTTATGTTTTGCTACATATGAACAAGACTTTCTTTTAAAATAGGTAGACATCACCAATGACTTTGACCAAAGAATATAGGTAGTTGCACCTTCTCATGGATAAAGAGGAAATTACTCTTTCAGGAACTACTATAACTTATTAAACACTATGAATCTATCAGAGGCCAAAAGAAAATTAGAAAGAAAAGAAAAACAGCTGAACATTATTAGCATCATAGGCTGTGAAATTTTGTGGTGCTGACCTGATCGATATATCACAACAGAACATTCTAACACACCTAGTTTCTGCAAAGCTGCAAGTAGAATGCAATTTGCATGTTGAAAATGAAACAAATTTTTGTCAGTTATGTTTGCTTTTATTTTCAGTTTGCTTAGTTTTCATGTTTAGGCTACGCACCGAATTATTTAGCCTTATTTATCATGTTTAGGCTACGTACCAAATTATTTAGCCTTAGGCTCCGGAGCAACTTAAGTATAAACTATCTATTCAAATACATAAAAATGTTGTGTGCTTTATTGTCACTGTGGTGTTGATCTTAGTGTGTTTGACACTCTGAAAATTGTAAATAATCTGCTAAATACGCTTTGCAGGTTAGTTGTTTTGGCAGTGATGGCGAATCTGATACTGGAGATAATTTTGGAGGTTATAAAGAACTCTCTAGATTTGCTTTTACATTTTTCTTTATCAATTATATTGATATTTAGTCATTTTTCTGTACTGTAGACTTGAAATCGAGGGAAGCGGAAAAACTTGGAGGCAAGATCAAAGGGTAAGGCTTCACCATGTAGATACAGGTGGATACCTTCATAGTCATGATAAGAAGTACACCCGCATAGCGGGGGGCCAACAGGAGGTGAGAACTATAAACATAGCATTTTTAGCTTTATAATGCAATTTTTGGTTTTTCTTCTTTGTTACAATTTCTTTTGACTCAAATCGTAAAGATGAATGCTTTTTCTTTCTTAGCCTGCCCTTCCAAATTTCTTTGTTACAGCTTCCCCTTGCCTATTTTGCAGGTTTGTGGGGTTCAGGAGAAGCGCCCTGATAATGTATGGTTGGCGGCAGAGGGTGTTTACCTTCCAATAGCTGAAAGCAAGCATGCATCATCCTGATTTTAGATCTATCTAACACTAATATGTAAACTAGAAGTGCTGTAATCTCCTCTCTCCCCCAAACCTTGCCTCCACCATCTATTTACTTTCATTTTCACTCGCTGTTTCATTTGAAATTAAGTTGGGAAATTTAGTTGCAGTGGAGTAGTTGTTTTCCTCGTGAGATGTGTAAGACGATGAAGCATTATTGAAAGTAATATTGACATTCGTTTAGGAGTTTAGCCCATATCATCTTCTCTATACAAATATTGATTTGTGTTTCATTTTCTGTAGATAACAATCAAATCATGTATATGTAAAAAATACATAAACATGATTTGATTGTTACTTACAGCAAAGGAAACACGACTAAATATTTGTATAGACAACTTGTTACATGCTAAACTCCTAAACGATTGTCAACATTACTCTAAGTAATGCTTCAGAATCTCCATCTCACGAGGAAAACAGATGCTCCACTATTTTTAACTCCATTTTGGGTTATGTATGTCTTTTATATATTCCTCCATTGGTGAGCGTGTAATCTTGTGTTAAAAGCAGAACTCTTTTAAGCAGTCCATACGCATGATATAAGGTTCATAATTTGTATGGTTACATACACCATGTCCTTTTCAGACTGGATTTTTTTTAAAAAAAATTAACTTTAATTACACACTGAATGGTTTGTAGGCATGAAGTAGTACTTAAATACTTCGGGAAAGCCAAAATTGAAATGGCATATAGGAAATGCATTGGATGAACTTGAAACGAATTCTACTTTTTTAGTTCATGAAGTTCAGAACTAGTATATACTAGTACTAGTAGTAATACTCCTTTGTCCCAATCGATTTGTCTCTGTTGCCTTTTAAGTTCGTCCACAACAAAGATTACTTTCTTTAGCTCGAAATTTGTACTGTGTATAAATTATTTAACAGACCAGTCCTGAAAATATCATTGAAATAATACTTCCAAAAGAAACTAATTTTGTCATATTATCTTAAGAAAACTTTATCAAGTATTCAACAGAAAAAGAAAAAAAAAAATTTAAACCGCTTTCTACCATTTGTGTTCTTATACGATACGATTGTTTATAACATCATGGAAATCCAAATGGGGCGTAAATACAATGCAATAGTACTCTACATTTTACCAAAGCAGAATTGTGTTGGCACCAACTCCACTAGAGAGTTTTGCTTCTACCGGACCAGAAATGCTTAGCGTATCAATCGATACACCATAATAAATGTTTTGCAGATAAAAGTTTAATCTGCACTAAGATATACTTAACTCATTTTACCAATTAATCAGAAGGTCAAAACCTAGGTTTGAATATATCATTGGCTAGCATCCTTCGCAAAATCTCGAGTCCTTTGGAGAAGATATAAGATAATAGCTTGTCAAATTCAACGATGAACAGCTCAAATACTACATGGCCTTCGCTAAATCTTGTCCTTGTGAAAATATGGAGGATAATTTCTTGTCAAATTAAACAAAAAACAGCTCCAAGACGACATGATTGAAAACATGCTGCTTTAAATAGCCACATTCAGTAGCAATGTAAACATAAAGCTAAGAAGTAATTAAACATCTCAAGTATCAAAATATTGAAAGCTCCATAAATTTTTGGTTCTCATGAAATACCAAAACTTTCTAAAGAAAGGCTCTCGAATAACAACTCAAACAAGGATTTTCTATTTGATTACACTCCAAATCACATCTAATGTTCTTAGTGAGATTTCACATACTCTTGAACAATGTGAAGACCTTCAGTTTCCTCTCCATAATCCTGGATGGCAAAATATATCATAAAGATTAACAATTGGCATTAATCCATAAACATGAAAACCATAACATTAAGTGTGGTCGTTACCTTTACAACAACGCAGGAGCATCCCACAACTTTCCTTGCCTTCCCTTCTGAATCGATCTTACACAACTGCAGAAGTGAACTAACGTTAGCTACCACTACCTTCTTATCTGACACAACCAAATTGAATGACTCAAAGTAAATATCATTTCACAGTCAATCTACTCGTTCATATATCAGGAAGAAAACAGAACCTTTTTCTTCTTTGACCTTTAAAAAGAAAAGACTTCAATAGAACTATAAAGGGTCCAATATGACAGAACTACTTTTTTAACTGAAAAGAAGGGTAAAATGCAACTACTCCTCAAATATACCACATTATTTTCTTTTTAATTGTACATTGCATTTATAAGGCATAAAACAGGCAAATTAACAAAATATTTTTACTTACACCAGCCCATTCGCCAAGAGTCTTAGCACTGGGAACAGAAATCAAGCTCACATTGTGGTCTGCACAAAGTGCCTTGACTAGTTTGACATAGTCTGGCTGGTCGCAGTCCTCTGCCAATACACAGAGCTGGGCGGCATGCTTCTCGATCACCTTGGCACCTTCATGAAGGCCTTTAGCCAGACCACCATGAGCCAATGATTTTCTCAAGACCAACTGCAAAGCAGTCATTATGTCCATTGGCTCCCCAAGAGCAGGGGCAGGAGTCTCTACAGCAGCAACAGGCTCTTCACTGCATTACAAACAATAGACAAAGGTACATTGAGAAACAAGAGGTGAGGATGAATCAAAATAGATAACACTATCCAAGCAGAGCCAAACAGATCAATATTCACGTACCCCGACATTTTTGGCTCCTGGCTTACGATTCAAACCTACCCAAAATAGAAAGAATCGACAACAAAAAGTCAGTTGCAACACAAAACTTGTAAAGAAAGAAAATTGATAATAAACAAACATAGATTAAGTATCATTCAATAACTAACACTATCACCAATGGATAGACACAATGTAAAGAAAGAAAGAAAGAATATTCAACAAAACATAAAAAGGGGGATTTCAACTAGCCCCAAATCACCAAAAGAATCGGAGAGCTGTAAAAGACTTCACTTTACGGAATCCGACAACAAAAACACTTGCTCTTTGGGCCGGCCTAGCTCTATGAGTAGAAATATATTCATAAACAAGAAAATCTAAATTATTAAAATACTAAAAATTCACCTTTTTGGGCCTTTTTTTTTCTGCTTAATTCTCAATTCAGTAAATCATTAATCTTTTATTATGTTCAATGGAACATGCAAAAACGTCTACTATTACAATACTATCATCATCGTGCCAAAAAAAAAAAAAATCAACTTAAAAACATAAATAAATAACAAAATCCAACTACTCTAATTGCAACCTCGTAAAAAAACAAAGGAAAAATCCAAAATTCTTAGCAAAATTTATTAAAGCATTATAATCTTAAACAGTCAGGCAAAAGATAAAATGCTGGCCAGTTAGTAAAGATAATAAAATAACATTATTAACGACAGCCCAAAAAAAAAAAAAAAAAGACTTAACTCCATAAAATTAATTATTAACCAAAAAAAATCATTTTTAAAGAAATTTTCTCGACAAAATCGTAAATTATGTGAACACACATTCGCATTTTATATAATATAAATCTAAATAATCGATGACGGATCGGGGCGAACTGACCTGGTGATGAAGAATGGAACACGCAGTCGAGGGTGTTGAAGGTGAAAATGGAGACTACGACGACGACGGATAGGCTTAAAATTGCGCGTTCTTATACGAGAACCTAAAACCCTAGTTATTAGGTGAATTTACAAATTTGTCCCTATCTCGTGTGAGTCCAGCCCATCTCCACTAGAAGATGATATGTTGGGCTGGTATTTTGGGCCTGATTCTGGAGCCACCCATGACCCAACTATATGCTACTCCTTTCTTATTTTTTCTAGAATATAGTAATTATGGAAAGTATAAATGCCTTTTTGCACTAACATTTGACTTATTGGCAAATAAACTCTAAGTTCTTGATACTTAATTGTTTAATGGTAATGATATATATATATATATATATATAATACGAGGTGTTTAACAGATAGTTGATCTTAATTAAATGCCTTTTTGTCTTTGTCACTTGATTTGGTACTGTACTTAAGCAACGTTGACCAGGGAAACAAAGTGGTTGGGAGGTCTAAACACGTTGATGCATAAACAAATTTTGATTAGAAATTTCAATTTTGCGGTTATTATCTGATTTGATTCAATAGTTAGTATTTGATTAATTATACATGCGTTTTATTACTATATTTTATAAAGCTCTAGCCTAGTAGGTAACTAAAGTTATTTTCATATTATCACAAGATGAATCAACCATAAAAAGCTAGCAAAATCCAGACATTTTCTATTTTTTCTTTTATGATCTGGGAAGATTAGTTAGCTACTTAGCTAGAGGAAATGCCTATAATGCCAATTATGACTGAAGAAAACTGAGAAAGACTTGCATGGATGTTGTGATATTGTACTCAGAAGATAATTCTTATATGAATCTTGATACACATTTACTAACATAAAAAATTATGAAATTTATATGAATACCAACGTAAATCCCATGTGGGGTTTACATTTTCTGTATTTTGTTGCATATACATAAAAGGTTTTTTTTTTTTTTTTTTTGGTTACAATAATAAACCAATAACATTTTAGTGTCTATTGGAACTGTATGGACACATTGCACACAATATTCTTTGTCAAATTTCTTTGCGACAAGAATAACATTACAAGAATGTTAATCAATCGTTTGATTGATATGGACCTGAAATTGTGTATAAAAATAATTGGTAGGCACATTATATAAATGCACGCGTTGAAAGCAAAGTGAAGGGAAACCACATAAAGAAGAAAGATAGAGCTTAATAATTATTACTACTATAATTCATTTCCTTTGCCATATTCAATGTATTGCTACTGCCGTTTGCCAGGAATAGTCTTTGTCTCACCAAGTTGATCGATAATATGCTGTATGGTCCTGGACATGGAAAGTAAACAACCATATATATATATATATTGATGTTTCTTCACTTTAATGAGGCACTATTAATAGAGATTATGATATCTCTATTACAATTATTGCAGCGGCCCTTGAAATTTTTGCACTACGCGAGCACAAATATAAGGGAATTTTATAGTCTATTTTGAGAAATTATTTTCTAAAGTTTAAAAACTTATACAATATAAGTTTTTAAGCACATTATATTGTATTATATAAAAAAATGATTCCTTCTGTAAAAGGAATTTTAATATATTCCATTAATTTTTCTCTTATGTTTTCCCCTTTTTACATAATTTGCTTCTCAAGTTGCATTTGATTTGTTTTGGCCACTGAATTTTCGAACACCAAGTTGTCTCGTTAAGTTGATCATTTTACTCTTATTGGTTAATCTTTCTCCGACAGCATTTCATTTCACTTCAACTTTGAACTAAAAGCTTCAAGGCTCACTAAAACTTTTCTTGAATTGAGGGTTTAAGGTAATTTCGTTTTTACGTCATTAAGGTGGTGGTAATATGCTTGGACGCCCAAAATGTCTTGTGATTCAAATGTAGGAATGGAGTTATATTTAGGTAAATCTGTATATTTTAAATTTTTTTAAGGAGTAACATATATTGTTGAGAATAAATCATTCACGGAAATTTTTTTTGGCCAGATACTTCATAATCCACCCAATTCAAGTTGCTCCCCGCATTTTAGATACTTCATTTAAGATATTGGGAAGTGGGCAGCAAAACAACAACTATCATTTATAAAGATTAAATTTTGATTATTGACTTCACAATACAGTGAGTATTACAGTTATTGAGATGACTAAAAAATAAGAAAATATTATTACTTTTAAATCATCTAACAATTAAGAATACTTATTCCGTATAAGTAATAAAAAAATTTTCGTTTACAAGATACTCACATTGGCAGGACTAGGTGTCCACTCAGATTCACCAGAACTCTCTGTTGACTAATTCAATCATGTTTAACAAAATTTTTTATGGTTTGTAGTTTTTCATTTTCTGTAGTCTGATTAATGTAGCCATGCCTTAAATTCTAATAATAATAGTATGTGCTTTTTATTTTGGGCCTCATTAGGAGTCAAAGAAAACATCCCAACAAAAATTTAAGGGGTAAAAGCCAACCCATTCTCACAGGCTGCAACAAGGGTCCACGCAGACATAATCATTCGTCTTTCCTTACCGGCCTTAGTGGTCCTCCAGCATTAACAAAAGACTACCCATGACCCCATACTATTTCTTATTGCCCCCTTTTTTAACCCATTTCAGTTGCCCTCTCAAACAATTTGATTTGTTTCCAACAAAGATATCCTTTATACTTGTGGCCCAAAAATGACAAAAATGACTCTTTTAGGTGTTAATATATAAAGGTAGCTGATGACAAAAGTAGACTCGGGTCTAAGAAGTTACAAGATGTGTTTACTCTTTTTATTCTCTATTTTACTATGTAAAGAATTATTAATATTCATCTAATTTTTTTATTTCACCAAATATTATCTAAAACTTTTTTATAAATAATTGGATTATTCTTTAGACTCATCTATCTAAAACAAATATTTTGAGGTAAATATAATTATTAAGATTTTGTGAGTATTTTTTTTTTTAGAGATTTGTCGTTTTTATGTACATAAATAATGAGTAAAGAAAATACTAACAACTTTGTTATCGACAAAAAATTATTTTTGAGACCCTAACAAAACCCTTGACTCATTCATTCTCCATCAAAAAATTAAGAAAAAATTATCTACTACCTGATTCTTTAACTATAATAATTCAAATCTTTCCCCACCACATCCTTTGTGCATTTCTGTCTCCTCTCCGCCCTCACAAAAAGAAAATAAATAAAAAAATTTCCCACAAATATTTTTGAAAACCAACTTTTTTTACTGTAAACAGTAACTTACAAAATTCACAGACCCCCTTTTTCCTCTTTCTTTGCAGCAGGTTTGAACAAGGAAAGGGCCCCCAGCCGTGTTCACCCCAAATGCCCCCTTTACCCCATTAAAAAAAGGAAAAAAAAAATAATAAAAAAGGGAACAAGGAAAAATAAATTGCCTTGTTTTCTTGCCCTAATTTTCTTCATCTTCTTATCTTCCTCTGCCGCCATACATTTCCCATCATCAAATCCTTAACTCTGTTCTCTCTTTTTATAAATAAATAAAAAAAAACATTTTCCATGTTTATAATTATTGGCCTTCTGATCATAAATCCATTTGATTCATAAAGTTTGGATCTTTATTGATTGGAGAGCAATAAGATTCTTGATCATTTTCCCCCTTTTTGAATTTTTATTTGTTTTGCGTTTTCTGTTTGCTGATCTGGGTTCTTGTTATTTCTTGTTTTTTTGGGCTGATTTGTTAGTGGGTTTTGATTTTTTTGTTGTTTTTGTGGCTGATTTTTTTGTGGGTTTGACTCTCTTGCAGATCTGTTGGAATTGGGGGATTGTCCAATAGATCGGTTTTAGGTTCTTGTAAATCTTAAGGATCTCGAAAGAATTAGTTTTTTGAGGAAATTTTGTGTAATTTTTTTTATTGAAACAGTTATAAAGTTGTGGTTTTTATGAAGAAATGTCGCTTTTGCCTAAGAGTAATTCTGTTCAAATTCGAGAGGTGTGGAATGATAATCTTGAAGAAGAGTTTGCATTGATCCGAGAAATTGTTGATGAATATCCATATGTAGCTATGGATACTGAGTTTCCTGGTATTGTTCTTAGGCCTGTGGGTAATTTCAAGAGCAATACTGATTTTCACTACCAAACTTATTGAAGGATAATGTAGACTTATTGAAGTTAATCCAATTAGGCCTCACTTTTTCAGATGAAAAGGGCAATCTGCCTAAGTGTGGAATTGATAAATACTGTATCTGGCAGTTCAATTTCAGGGAATTCAACCCGAATGAAGATGTCTTCGCGAATGATTCGATTGAATTGTTGAGGCAGAGTGGATTTGATTTCACTAAGAATAACGAAAAGGGTATTGATGCTAAGCATTTTGGAGAGCTATTGATGTCATCAGGAATAGTGTTGAATGATAATGTGTATTGGGTTACATTTCATAGTGGATATGATTTCGGGTATCTGCTTAAGCTCTTGACTTGCCAGAACTTGCCGGATACTCAAGCAAAGTTTTTTACTTTGATTAATATTTATTTTCCTGTTATTTATGATATCAAGCATTTGATGAAGTTCTGCAATAGTCTCCATGGTGGATTAAATAAGCTGGCAGAGCTCTTGGAAGTTGAGAGAGTTGGTGTTTGCCACCAACTAGCCGGTTCAGATAGCTTGCTCACTGCTTGTACATTCAGGAAGTTGAAAGAGAACTTCTTTAGTGGCTCGCTGGACAAGTATACTGGCGTCTTGTATGGTCTAGGTGTTGAGAATGGACAGAATGGTCACTAGAAAACAAAAAATGATTAAAAAAAATAAAAATGTGTGAAAAGAAAGAAATGATAGTAGATGTTTATTGTTTGTACTCCATGTACTTCCTTGTAAACTTTTCTGATAAAGATGTTTGATTGATGAAATTTTCTCTTCCTTTTGCTTCAGTTGATTTTTTTTTTTTTTCCTGTTTTCTTTTTATAAGTTCGATCACCTATTATTTTTTAGCCGTCTCCCAACATCAATTGTTCAGAGTGATGGCAACAAAGATAATTCTATGTTTATCAAATCAAGTTCTCATTTACTTTCCAGGTTAATTTTGCGTTTTGGACGGATGGAATATTTTGCTTCCGCACTCTTGCCGGAGGTTGGTTATATGGGTTGATTTTTTCTTTAAGACATGAATTGAATGAACCGAATGTTTTGCTTCCAGACTCTTGCCGGAGGTTGGTTGTTTTTTTTTTTTTCTTCTTTTTTCTTTTTGATCTTTTGTACCTTTTTCTTTCCTTTCTTGATTTTTTTTTTCTTTTTTAATCCTTGCCGTTTGAAAATTATGGGGGAAGTTATCAATCGTTGTCTGAATCCCTTGGCAAAATCGACTAGGTTAAAGATGGGATTGGCAACTCTTTAACCCTTTGTTTTATTATCGAACAGAAATCATCGTGTCATTAGTTGTCTTTTGATTGGGAGTTGCTCATTTTCGCCCTGCCATGTACCAAATACCCTGTCCTGCTTTGATGATATTTTTCTGGCCATCATGCGGATGCAGCCAGCCCTTCTAATGTTCTATTTGGAAAATGTCCTTTAAGGTGTCATCTGCTGTGCAAGCTTCTCACTTAGCTTTTAGCTAATTTATAGTCATAATATACTATTAATTGTTTCTTAGATTCTGGTTTCCATAGTCGGTTTTTCTTTTATTTCTGACTTCATTTTTGGATTTAGTTTATAATACCTGGCACATTGTAAATGTTCCCTTCTTTTGTGGGCTCTTGAAATTGTAGTAACGTTGACAATCTGCTTGAAGCCATTTTAGCATGAGTTTTTAAGTGTTATCCTATGATCAGAAGTGACCTGTTGTGCATCTTAAGAAAACTGAGGCTTTGTTCATGGTACTGTCAGTTCTTGTTCTTGGCTTCCCATCCTAGGTTATTTTTTTCTTCATCACTGAACCATTGTGATTGAGTTGAAGGATTCAAAATTGGCATCTTGTTCATGCCGATTGATATGTGGTAAGCTAACTTGTATGCTGTATCTATTCAATTTTTGAATTTGGTCATTGCGTTTGGAAAATCATTCAGTTTTTGGAGTTCTAAAATTTTTTTTGGACTGGTGGTAGCATGAGAAGTGGAAATGAAATATTGTTGTTGTGTTTATTCTGGATCATGTAAGCAGTTGAGAATGTCACCCAATAACTAGAGGGAGGGAGATTGCTTATTCAGATCTCTCTCCAGGCAAATGAAGGTCCTTTCTTTCATCTGTTTCTGTGTGCATTTGTATGGAAATTCTTTGTTGCGGTCATTGTTGAGACCTGTGAGAAATTGAAGATGGTCAAATACAGGTAATGAATTTGTGGGCTGTCAATCAAGTTATATAATGAAGTAATCTGTTAAAGAAATGGTTTACTGTTCTTGGTTTACGTACACTTGTGAGGATATTCATTATTTTTTTTCTTAATGACATTGTATGCCTTAAGATTGCAAACTATAGTAGTTTTGGTGTATTTGAAGTTCAGTGTATTTGGTTATGGAAGTCATTAACCGGGTGATGCACCAGATATTTTGATTTCCATCATCTTTGTGCCAACTCTCAGGCAATTTTGTCATATGTTTTCTTTTAACCAATTTCATCAAGTTCCTCATTTCACTTTTTTGGAAGTGATTTTCAAAATATAGACAAAAAGAGTTGCTCATTTTGCAAAAATGAGAGGGTCAGATAATATTGCGACTTAGTCTACCATAACACTTGTGATATTGTGTTGGTCAAAACACTTAATAATTGGGTTAAAAACCAACAGGCCAGAAAATGTTCGCCTACGAAAAATTCCCCTAGGAATCCAGATTTTTCACCTAGTCATCCTGCTTGCTTTTTTTTCCACCGGAAATTAAGCAGATAATATGACAAGCTAAATTAAATGGAGACTTCTAATGATTTCCAGGATGGGTCATCAAGGCTGTCTACCATAGGCAGAGTACATCAAAGTATAGTCGAATTTTTCGTTCAAAGGTTTAATACATAAATTGGAAATAACTTCTGTTTTGTTTTAGGAAAATTAATTTGAACTGCCTTCCTCATAACCACACGTTAAAAGTAAACACATTCCCAGTGGCATGTAATGTTCCATGGAGGATTTTGATTTCAGTAATAGTCAGATCATCTTAGTTTCTGGTCACTTACTTCTTGCAAACTTCTCCAGTTGCCTGCATAAAAATCCAGAAAAGAGAGCCAAAAAAAAAAAAAAAAAGACATTATTAATAACCCAAAATCTGATGGGAGTATGAATATGCAAGTAATATTTTCAGAAGCAGAGAGGCACAACCATGCTTGCAAGACGTGCAAAAGTAACTCCAAGAAATTATCATTGCTACAATATTAATTCAAATTATGCAAAATGTAGTCATAAGAAAATGGTTTTAACCTTGTACTATTGCCTAATACTTCATGCTAGTGCTTTAGAATAAATAGAATATCGTCAGATCTTCTCTAAATGGCTAATCTTCCTTCTCATGTAGGTGTTTTGCGCCATAGCTTGTTTCATTTGCAATGGCTTGAAGCATAGGTTGAGAAACAGAAGTATAAAACTTGTTCAAATCAGCATATACCACCCCACAGTTGACCAAATCCTTAGGTGTTCACCTCGGAAAAGATTTTCCTGTGAATCCCATTCTCCAAAGTCATTTACAAACACTGCCTTATGGAATATTTATATGATGTCTAAGCTACAGAGAAACAATCCCTACTTAACTAGTGCTAGTAGGCTAGTAACCGCAACCATGCATATATGCAAATGTCTAACTATCACAAGACAAATAAATCAGATGTGCAACAATCCCAAATGCATGTAGCGGAAATCAGTTGATACAAACAAGATAGCAAGTGCACCTCATCCTAATTATCTCCTGCGCTTGACAGTCTTCAATTGCTTGAAGATGAAACTGATCACCTCCTTTAGCGTGGCCCTTCGATTTTCTTTGAAGTTCCACAACTCAGAGACCACATATCTACCACTAGCATTATACTCATCTAGGTCTCTCAAGGCTGTTGTGACAGTATCATATATATTATCTCCCCATTCTGACTTTAGTTCTCTGAGTGATGCATCTTCCTCATCCAAAATTTTCTGTATAAAGGAATAAATATTACAACATATAAAGTTAAGCATTGAGAAGAAATGAAATTAAAATATGCTGAAAAGATGTGCAACAACTTGCCAGCCTTCTAAAAGAAAGGCATTAGGTAGGAAGATGCAGAGGAAAACATAAACGTGCGAACATAGTGAATTAACTTGGCCTACCTCATGAGTGTGGTCATCAACCCTGACTACTTTAAATGGATACCAATCAGGATCCTTCAATTTTTCTTGCCAAAGGGAGCACATTTCTAAGGCCTTGAACTCATAATCATCGGGGAATTTGAGCTTGCATTCACTTTCAAAGGTCTTTGGATCAATTTCACCCATCCTTTTAATCCCAATATGGGCACGAGCACTTTTCAGCAACTCACTTAAGCCCTGACAGTAAATAACAGAATCTTGTATAACAAGTTTTTTACATGCGGACTGAACATTTCTCACATTACAAAATAGGCAAGAGAAACATCACCTCATTTGGATCATTTCTAATCAAGTGAGGATAATCTATTAATTTGATTAAGAATAAATAACATCTCCCATACCTCTGAGTGATCTTGTTTTTTCAGCAAAAGATAAATACAACAAGTACCATTTGTTTTCACTATTCAGATAAAAATCAGACTATAGTCCCAATCGCCTGAGCTACAATTACTTTGTATCTCCAGACCATATCCATTGGTGAAATTCATTTATAACATGAACCAACTGCAGATAGAATGGGTCATATGGTTGCTAAGTGATTGTGTACTTCTCAATCAGTATGCCAAAGAACTGTTAAAATGAACTAAATGGAGAGATAAAAATCTCATACCGCTATCAGTTCTTTCCGAGCTTCTTGAAGTTCATCATTGTTTTGGCGTTCTTTGGTGACTAGAGTTTGATATAAATGCTCCACAGAGTTCATTTCCTCAATTTTCTCATTCAGTTCCTCATTCATCTCCTTGATTTTGTTTTGAACAGCAACATCATCTCCCAAATGCTTCATCACCTCTAGTTTTCCTTTCAGTTCTTCAATTTCCATTTCCAGCTTCTGTTTTGCATTTAGATCCCTTTCCAATTCCAATATCTTCTTTAAAGCCTTACCTCTTTCTCTCTCTGCATATGTGATATCCCATTTTATTGAAACATTAAAAAAGATTGAATGTTTCAACAAAGTGATGAAATCTGGAATTATCAAACTTACCTTTTGTACTTCAACAAGCCTCAACACATTTTCATCTGCTTTTCTTTGCTCATCAGATGCCATTTGAAGTGCATTGTTTCTCACGTCATTCTAAAAAAATTAAGCTGATACTAATAAACAAATATTTCCAAATCAAATAAGTGACTGAACAAGATTAGAATTAGACTCGTCTATTCAAAATATATGTGCACCAGCTATTAACAGAGTTTAACCTTTTTCCTGTCTCATCAAGTACACCTCTCACGCTCGGTTAAGGCTTCACGTTTGTTCAACTCTTTGCTCCAAGAATCAAGTTGTTTCTTCTTGTACTCTAGCTCTGCATTCAGCTTCTCTTGTTCATCTAGAACCCTCTGAACGTGCTCCCGTGCAAGCCGTTGCATCTTTCTTGATTCTGAAAGGATATAATATATTCAATCTAAGTACAAAAACATCTTGTTCAAAATGATCACACAATGTGGGAGAGCACACTTGATAAAATCAATCCAAAGATGACTGCAGTAAATCACCAACTATAATTACTAGCGGGCAAGAAAGATTAAGGAGCAAAAACCTTCGCAGAAAGCACGATGCAGTATGTCTTTCTCCTCCAACATCCTACTAAGAGACAAGGTCTTCACATTGTACTTTGTCCTTAACTCGTCCAAATTTTCATTTTTCAGATCGATTTCATTGGCTAAATCCTCAACAACTTTGTTTCTGTCTTCTATGGCCTCCTGGACAAGATCTGCAATAGTTTTTAGTTCCCCTGTTTCACGAAGATGCTTTCCAACAGGTCCTTGAGATCTATAATCATCATCACGTGCAAACCAGCCATAAATACTTGGACCGGCATTAGGACCCTGAGCTATCCATTCCCTCTTGCAGTGACGATCACCTTCAAAGAACTTCTCAAACTCTATATAGTTGCATATCTAAAACCAATCCAATCATTCTCAAATTTAACTACAGCTTGTGCTGTCTGACACTTGTCGTCCCAGAAAATTTTAACTTCCACTGGTTTATATTTGGAGAATTTCTTTAACCAGTATGCACTGGTATCTACAGCTTGTCCGCTCTTTACCTCATCATGAATGTTCACAACGATTCCCGTCCAAGGCCAACAATACACCTCATTCTGGTCAGATTTATCAGTGATCACAGGAGCAGTCACACGCTGGGGTTGTGGCTCAGCCTCATTCACAAGCTCAGTTGTCAAATATTCAGCTAATGCCATATGATTTGCCTTCTGTTTTGCACTTTTTCTATTACCTTTACTGACTCCAGTAGCATGTTGAAGAAGGTCCTTGTACTTGTAATCTTGTTTCTTCTTTCCAGCACAGAAAGGGCAGCGAAGGGTGCCGTTGGGTCCCTTTACTTTGAATTTTCCAGTCTTCAGTTCCTCTAATGGCTTTTCTTTGTAGTCTTGATATCTCTGAATCACTAATGTCTGACTCTTCATCTGAGCTGCTGCTGGCCATCTAAAATGAATATGAACTCTTAAAATAAATCATGTGATTTCGAGCACTTTTTATATGCCATCATAAGCAAAGATTAGGTTTATATTTACACTGATGATATGAAGCATCCAGCAAAACTGGAAAATGTTGGCATGAACAATATATCTTGAACAAAGAATAAGAGGCAGGATTTAAAAAAAAAAAAAAAAGTTATTACCAATGATATAGCATACAAGATTTCATGGTATTTAACCAATCAACTTAATATCATTCATGATAAGTTAAACAGCCAAGTACTCAAATGAAGAGAACATGGTACAGTTCTCTGATGGGTCGCCAAGCCAATAGCTCAAGCACGTGACCCTTCATGGCAGTGGAGCCTTGGTTCACATTTAAAAACAATTTTACTTCAGCATTTTGCAACTACCAAAGCTTGGATAGCACCTATTGACATATTTTAGAACATGCTTTTTGGTTAGTCAAACAGCATATTTTCAATCTGCAGGAATCCTGTACATGCTCAAAAAATAGCCAAAATGTTGTGCAGCCTGCGAAATTTCAAGCTTCATAAGATAGTATGCAGCGCAGATAACACCATGAACCCTAAGAGGGAAATACAGTTTCAAACACGCCACACCAATTAGAGTTAAAATACCACTCAGCTCTGCCAAAATCCTCATCCCACCTCCTCCCCACTTCTCACCTTCTATCTCAAAAACATTAAATTAAATAATAATAATAATAATAATAATAATAATAAACCCTTAGACGATTAACACACACCAGAATAAGTCCAAAAAGTAATTTTCTCCCAAAAAGAGAGTGACAGAGAGAAAATCACCGGATTAAAATGACCAGCAAGGAATAAAAGCAACTAAGAAGAAATTAAGGAACAGAGGACTTCACTGAAAAGAAATTAAAATATAAATTTCAACAAAATAAAGGTACTTAACAACCAACAAGTAATTTTCTCCCAAAAATTCCGAGAATGACAGAGACGGAGAAAATCACTAGATTAAATTGACCAGCAAGGAATAAAAGCAACTAAGAAGAAATTAAGGAACAGAGGACTTCACTGAAAAGAAATTAAAATATAAATTTCAACAAAATAAAGGAACTTAACAACCAACAAGTAATTTTCTCCCAAAAAGAGAGTGACAGAGACGGAGAAAATCACCAGATTAAATTGACCAGCAAGGAATAAAAGCAACTAAGAAGAAATTAAGGAACAGAGGACTTCACTGAAAAGAAATTAAAATATAAATTTCAACAAAATAAAGGCACTTAACAACCAACAACAATCCGCTAGTAAATGTTAACAATTAAAGAAGAAAATCTCAAAAAATTAAAATAAAAAAAAAGTTTCATTTCACATTGCACTCACAAACAATAATGCAGAGAACAAATCGCAAACAAAATATTGTGCAACAAACAAAAATTACGAAATATTTAAAAAAAAAAAACTCGGGAGAAATAAAGGAAGAAACGTTAATTTCACCTCGAAGGACGAAAGAGTGGAGAGAGAGAGAGAGAGAGAAAGAGAAAAAGCTCAGAAACGAGATAAATAGGTCAGACCGAACGCATGTAGCTCCACCGGCGGTGACAGCGGCGACTACAAGGAGGATCTTATATAGCTCCTGTCTGCGGTAGGATAACCCTAGGATTTTAGGAAATTCTAGTACTGCTTATTAGTGGAAATTTTTATTTAGGTCAGAGTGATGTAGACATGTAGTAGCCTGAAAAAAGTGAGAAACTATAGGTGTACTAGTAGCAGTAATGGTAGTACATTTTCGTCGTGTACCTACGCACATTGATTTATGGAAGACTCAATTAAATGATCTCGTGTGTAGCAGCGAATAGTATTTTGAATTATTTTTTGTGATCAGTGTGACCGGCACCGTTAAAGAGGTTGAAAAGATTGTTTAAGAAAGTTAACGTTTTTGACCCAAAGGGTGTTTAGAAATTGGGGGAAGGAAATTCATTCAGTAGTAGTGGGGAATTTCTAGTTAGTCTTGGTAAAAGTGGAAATTTAACATGGGCTTGTGGAAGTTTCAGTTTGGACCTTTTTGGATTACAGATTCCAAGGTAATTAATCAAACAACTCTTCTTTATTTATTGGGATTTTACTTATGAATGGTCAATAAGAGGTGAGCAATGTAGTAATAAATGTTAGGCGAATTTTATAATTTTTTTTTTAAGAATTTTTTTTTTTAATTTTAAAAATTTATACAATATAAATATTTTAAGGTTTATGATGTGTATTATAAGTATTTAAAGGAAATGATTCCCTACAAAAGATAGTAAAATTCTTAAAAGAAATTATTCTCTACAAAAGATAGTAAATTTTTTTTAAATTTTAAGAAAAAACATTTTATAAATAACTTAATTAGTCCCTCAATTTTTTTTTCCTAAAAACTAATAGTCCTCAAACTTTTATTTTAACCAATTTAATCCGTAAACTAAATATTTGTATCAAGTCTTTTTACCCATTCCTCCACCACTTCACTGACCACCACAAAACCATCATCACCTCTGCCACCTTTCCTCCATCACATGCCACTATCTCTTCTATCTCTCATTGCCTCCTACCATTCCATCCCCCTTCCAATAACCACTCCTACCTTCCTACAACTCCCAGCCCCTTTCCTCCTCTCTCCTTTTCCTCTTAATCATTTTTTATGCACACCACCACCCAGGGGCGGAGGGAGTGGTGCCCCCACTGGCCTTGAGAACATGTACTATAAAATTTGATTAAAAAAAGTTTCACTTTAGTTTAGTCTACATAAAATTTTGAATTTTATAATTCTATTTTTAATTTTTAATATTGTACAACTTATTTGGACCAACTCTACATATTATAAGAAATATGTAACTATAATCTCATTATACCACTACAATATTTTAAAATCATTTTAAAGCTCATTATCCATCAATTAATTCTTTTTCTTTTTTATTCCTAATTTTACCAAATTCCATTATGGGAAAATAGAACAAGCAACAAAAAAAGTTTTTGAAGCTGGGTAAAAAGAAAAGTCACACCTTTGGAAAGAAAGAAGTCAACCAAATTCAACAAATAGGCACACATTTTTCTCCATAACAATTAAGTAAGCATTATTAATTTGTTTCAAACTGCAAAATTATATTATTGTTTCGTTTTGTGATTTTAACTATATAATTTTGTCATACTTAGTTAAATAACTAATTTACTATAAATCATAAATAAATAATAAATTTGTTTGTTATTGTTTCATGTAATGATTTTTACTTTTTGTTGTATTTAAAAGTTATTGTTATTGTTTTAAATAAGAAAATTTACTTTTTTATTAAAATTTTTATTAGTTTGTTATTTTTCACCTAACATAATCACTTATATTTAATTAAATGTAAAGAAAAATTTGTGAAATGATTTCAGAATACGAGAACATGTAAAGAATAATTTTATAAAGATGATATGTACGAATTTTGTAAAAATAGGAAAATTATTTGCTACTAATACATTTTGATGTTTTGGTTGTTTGCTCAGTTTTTTGTATTAAAATTGTGATATTGATTTTTTTGTGATTACAATACTTGCATATAGTTATATTTACGCAATTAGTAATAAAGTATAAATATTAGAAAAAATTATAGGGTTATGTTAGAGTATCATACTGTAGTATTTTAAATTATTGTACGATATAAATTTTAAAATACAATAATAATAGAGATTTAGAGTTATATATAACCTTTCTTGTCACTATTATCCAATTATGACGCTCGTGCCACCACCATTCTCAAACCCCACACTCTCTTCACCAAACATCATCCTCACACTCTCATCAACGCCCCCGCAAACTAAGCCTCCCATCTACACACACGCACGAATTACATCTCCGCTATCGGAGCCCGAACAAAGATAGCAAGAATTTTTTTTTGTCCCTAAAGGTAGTTATGTGGTTTTACGATTGAATATGATCGACATGACACGAATCCATGGTCAACGGTAAATTATGGGACTTAAATTGTTGTATTGACATTAAATAAACATGTGATGGTCAAGTATGCTCACCAAGTGTTTGATAAATTGCCCAAACTTCTTGGACAAAATTTGATTTTCTGATGGGGATTTTTGTGTTTTTTGGCCTATTAGTGTCCTAATGGCGTTTTATACGTGCCTATGATGATCATGGAGCCATTAAACTGAGAATTTGTGCCCGGAAAATTGATGAAACTTAGCTTTCAAATGAACCTTGATTTTGCTCCTATTTTTTGGTCCTTTTTGTTGTTTTCTAGAAACTTTTGATGTTAAATTGGTGTTTCACACAAGAAATGGATCCCAAACATGTAACTTTCGACTTAGAATGCTTGTTGGGAATTTTTTCCGGCAATGGGGAGGTGGGGGACGGCGGAAAAGATGGTGGTTCATCGTAGAATAGCCGTGGAGAGATAGGAAAGGACCAAAACTGCTATAGAATTTTAATTTAATGACATAAAATGGCAAAAAAAAAAAAAAAAGAGTTGGAGGTCTATTGATGTTTTAAGGAAAAAAAAAAAAGAGGAGATTAATTGAGCCATTTTGCAAAAGTATTTACACAAATTTATTTATAAATCTTATAGGTTAAATTCTATAGAATAAATGATTTAAAATAAATAAGATTCCATACTATGTTTTGCCATCTTCATATGTCTTGAATCTTGATAGGGTGCATAATGTAAATTGCATTCTGATGGGTCAAATTGTATAAATTATACTTGGTAGGATGAATAGAAATAATAGTAATTTACTTTTTTTTCCTGGAAAAAAGGTAACAAGATGAAATCTACTTGTATAATTACGAGAAATATTGAAATTTTTGGAGAGACGTGTCTCTTACTCTATCAACCTCAACTAAATCGCTAATTTTATTCTTCTTTTATTCCAACTTTATGAAAACATAAAAAAGTAATTTGAATTGCACTCGCTTCATGAGAAAATTAACTTTAATTGATATGTGGTGAGGAACCTTTTTAAATTGAATTAAAGCTCTAAAAATCTTTGGTATGCAAGTCAACTTTGAATAAACATGAGTATCGACCAAATCATACAAGGGAGGCATACGATGACAAAGTTTTTAATATAAACAAAAAATAGTCGGTCAATATTTAAAAGAAGAGGTAACTCAAAGTTTGAAGAATAATTGTGAATCAAACTTAGAAGCGGGAGGAAAAAAAAAATTACTGGTTACTTTTGAATTCAAAAATAACGGATGATTCAACAATTTTGAAGAGAAATAATGGGTTTAAATTATTTAAATCAAATTGTAAGTAAACTACAATTAAGGTGTTATAAATAATATAATGTATTCCCTTAGTTTAGATGTGGGATGTGACATCATATTTGGGATCAAATAACAGATCACATACACCGCGTAACATAACCCAATTCCTCCAATTTCATTCGCCCAGTCTCACCCTGTGCACGGATCACATAATATTGGTTCTGATACTTATTGTAACACATTAAATCCTGAACTAACCAACAACTTTTGAAAAGAAACAACAAATTCAAAATATTTAAATCAAATTATAAGTAGACATGTTATAAATAATATAATATTTTTTCTTATTTTTGATGTAGGACGAAATATCACGTTATCTAAATAAATCAATCCAAAAAAATTGATTACTACTAGATGTAAAGAAAAAAATCAAAATTGGCACGAGGAACTAGAGCGAGATAAGAAAGAGACTAGAACTTATTGATTGAAAACATAAAAGAAATTTGATAAAGATTAAAGGGGAAAAGTTAAGGTTACCTTTTTTTATGCCACTATCCAACTAGCTCATCCCTTGACGTCGATAAATCTTTGCGGCGGTGGAAAATGTGAATCCATTAAAGATGATAACGAAAAATGAAGAAATTAGAGTAGGCTCATCCCCTCTCCTGATATTGATACATCTTTGTGGCGATTGAAAATGTGAATTGATAAAGATGAACAACAAAAAAATGAAGAAATTAGAGTGCTAGGCTTATCCCTTGATATTGATATATGCATCTTTGCAACGACTGAAAATGTGAATCAATTAAAGATGAACAATCGAAAAAATGAAGAAATTAAAGAACTAGAATAAGGGACTTATAGGTGATTGAGATTTTAGAAAATTTATGTTTTAGGGAAAGAGCCACTCTCATAATTAGAATTGGGATGTGTTTTTTATAATACAATAGGAATTGTTCACATACTCTGTACGTGATACTAAAAAGTAAAATTTAAAAAAAAAAGAAAAAAAGTATAAGCACATAATAAATTATTAGAAAGTTCTACAATCCTTAAAGAAAATTATTTTATTATGCGTTAAAAATTTGTACAGTATGGTATTATTTACTTTAAAAACTTATACTATACAAGTTTTTAAAAACTTTTAATTTACAAGCCTTCAACTATAACGGGAAATGGAACTATAAAACTTTTCTAAATTATACTATACAAGTTTTGCTTTAACACTTGTTCAATACCTCTTAAAGCATCAAAACAGTTGCTTACTCGCTCTAACTTCAGAGTTCTGGCTCCGCCCCTAAATTAAACTTGATATTCATATATAGATACAGGTACCTAGCTACCATTGTATACCAAACAAAGCAAGGTGTATTTTGTCTTTTGATTGAGAGAAGAGATGAGGGGACTATCCCTAGCGATTATGTTTGATATGTGATGCGCTTCTAACCGCATTACAATTATCTTGCCACCTTAGCTTAGTGTTGAAAAATGGTTGCATCAACTAAAGTTGGATGTGAAGTAATTTGATAATCTGATATGACCGAAGTCAGAAAATGTCTTTGGCATTTCCCAAGTTAGTTCCACATCAAAAGAAAATAATGCAATGCATCATTGCTACTTTTTTATATTTTCTTCTAGAAACAGACACGAAATATTTGTCTTTGAGATGACTTTTAAAGAACCTTGTTCTCTAGCCAACCATCCATCGGTCTAGAGGAAGAAATACCCTACCTATGAACACATTATTAATTTTATGGACATTAAGAATCTCTTTCTTCCTTTATATACTATATCCAAATTTTATGTTAATGCTTCCAAGTTAAAGCTAGATTTTTAATGGTAGAAATAGGACTATTTAATAAAGGTGATAAGACAAGGCTCCAAATCTTTTGACTGGGAACCATTTTGTATAAATTCGATATAGTGATGTGATTTCGTTATAAATCAAAAAATTCAATTCATTTTATAAGAACTAACTAGGGCATGTTATATAATTCCGTCTTCATGGACCATATAGCGGATTGCATGCGTATTTGTAGTCCTCCACAGCTATTATTACTAGTATTATTTGGTGCACGTCGTTTTTACTTTTTTTGTTCACCATACATGTTTCAAAACGGTAGCCATAAGCTTAGTACTCAAAGGCAGATAATGATACAAAGATCTACCAAATAAAGTCATGATCATCTTAAATGATCGGTCATGTTAGCAAATTTCACTTACCAACTCTGCTGCTAAATGAATTCATGTTCTCATGCAATGAACTAAAGGAGTAAATATTAGGTGATAACCACCTCAACTGGTATTTAGTTTGCCAAATAAAATTTAAAAGACGATCACTTGGTAAATCTTTGCTTAGTCCAACATTTATAAAGATTTAATTACAAGTAACAACATAAAAGTGAAGAAAAGATTATATAGACACCAATAAACTAGTGCTTAAGTTGTTAATTAAACCTTTGTTAACAACTAAACAGTCCCACGCCATCCAAGTAACTGACGCATCATCCCCTACTTTAATCCCTTTTCGCAATTGTTAATCATAACAAAGCTCCAAAATGTGGTTACTTTAACGTAATCTTCTCATAAAAGAAATGCATCTTCGCCAGAAAATGACCAAATACACCTACCGCGATTCTCTCTTTTGTCTCCCCTCATTTTATAAACTTTGATATATATACACGACATTTCCTTAGACAACTTTATAAAGGGAGCTGCAGAAAATATATGGTCTAAACCATAATCGAGTACACACAATCAATCAAAATGTCTAAACTATAATTATCGAATACGTGGTATTTTCTAGTGTGTAATACGGGTAACTGGAGCAGCAGCAATCCAGTTACCCGTATATGTTCTAAACAATAATCAAGTGCACACAATCAATCAAATAGTAGTGGAAGGGACAGGAGTAAAATGCTTCTTTTTTTCTTCCAATTCCAAATGCAAAGATTTTTCTGATTTTGTCGTCCCACCGTCCATTTCACTTTAACTCTTTCTTCAAACTTCAATTCCATCCACTAACTTCTTTTCTGGCTTTCTATATCTCTTGGGATTCCATAAGTCAACTATCTGAAGACAGATCAGTATAAATCTGTGAATGAAAAATGAGAGTTTTATAGCACTCAGCGCAAGTTTCTCTTACTCGTCCTGATTCTGGTTTCTTGATTTTGAGCTTAATTTTCACTTTGAGCTGCTAGTGATGGATACTGAAGATGTCACATCGGCCCCTTCAACACCAGTCACTCCAGGGACTCCTGGAGCTCCTCTCTTTGGAGGGTTCAAGCCAGAGAGGAGTGGCAATGTCAGGAGATCCCTTCTTAAGAGCTGCCAGTGCTTCAGCGTCGAAGCGTGAAAGGCTCTCGAAGAAGGAAGTTTACCCACTGTCTCGTGCTCATTGCCACCTCCTCCGGTCTCACTTGCAAGAAAGGTGCCTCCTGAATTTCACTAATGTTTGTTAAACTAATCAAGATTTGTTTGAACACTGAACTGACATTTGTGCTTTTCTTTTTTGATGCATTTGGATTCTTGAACGAATGTTGAAATGATCAGGTGGGAGCCGAGTTTATAGGCACTCTCATACTAATCTTTGCAGGGACAGCCACGGCCATAGTGAATCAAAAGACTCAGGGCTCTGAGACCCTTATCGGCCTGGCTGCTTCCACAGGACTTGCTGTTATGATTGTCATTCTCTCCACTGGTCATATCTCAGGAGCCCATCTCAATCCAGCAATCACCATTGCCTTTGCTGCCCTTAAACACTTCCCCTGGAAACACGTAAACGAACTATAACATCAATGCCAGTAATTTTCGACTAGTACTATTTATTGCAGCTGTTAAATGACTAAAAACTCAGCAAACTAATTTTCATTTTTTTTTTCAGGTTCCAGCATACATAGCAGCACAAGTGTTGGCATCATTTTCTGCTGCATTTGTACTGAAGGGAATTTTCCATCCCATAATGGGTGGGGGAGTTACAATTCCCTCAGGAGCATATGGCCAAGCTTTTGCTTTAGAATTCATCATTAGCTTCAATCTCATGTTTGTTGTTACTGCAGTTGCCACAGACACTAGAGCTGTAAGCCACCACTCAACTCAGATACTACTATTCTGAATCTTAATTTTTTTATTCATTGCTACAATCAAGAAACAGGAGTCAATGAATGGTAAACGCTGGCAGCTGCAAGTTTCAGACTTCTATGAATATTAATTGTACCACTATACAATTCACATTAATTTTTCAGGCAATTCTGTCACTGATCTGAAGATGACAGTAATAATATACTCATGATGTGGTAATTATTGGGTTATTGAGTATTTGTTTTTTCGCTTCTTCACTTCAATAACTATAAATTTAAAACATGTTCAAGACAGGTGAAAAAATTGAACTTAATTTTAGGACACTTGTGGACTCTTGTAACATGATGGCTCGTATATCAGACCTATGATCATGTTATTTTTTTGTCAATCAACAGGTTGGTGAGCTTGCAGGAATCGCGGTAGGAGCTACAGTCATGCTGAATATTCTCATAGCTGGGTAATATTCAAATCTAGATGTGTATCAGAGATATATATATATATATATATATATATATCAATGCATCTTTATTTCTTAATATATATATATATATATATATATATATATATATATATATATATCAATGCATCTTTATTTCTTAATTTTTCTTCCATTTACACTTGTTACAAACAATTTCAGACAGAAAACATGAAAAAGCCGCTCTAAATTTTTTAAAAAAAGAACTCAGACACTTCAAGTATATTTTAAATCTCTTATTTTGAAGTCACTAATTATTTATGTCAATTGCATGTGATTCAACAATTTAAGCAAGTTGAGTAAAAATAACAAATCCCAAGAATTTGTTTCAGTCTGTCCATATATTGTATTCTTTCGGGGCCATCTAGATGGTTGTGCTATGCTCTATGGCTTGTATTCAGAATAAGTTTTGATTATGATTGGAAAGTAGATGAATTTCATAACTTTTCAATGTCTAATAATTTATAATATCCATTCTATATTGCGAAATGAGTAACAAAAAATTTTCATTATCTTCATGCCATGCATAGAAAAGAAGACAACAACATAGAAAGCAAAACCTTAAATTTCCTTGTTGGCACATCAAAAATGAGCCTGATAGACCGCATAGATTTCTTCTTTTTACTGATGGAAAATGAAAACTAAATTAGCCATAGGAAGAAAGAACAAACAATCAAAACAAAGGTTCTGTTTTGTTTTTTGCGAGAAAAAGAAAAAGCCCAAACCGTAATTATTACTGTCTGGATTCGACAAACGTAAATGCTCTCATACCAATCAATTGGAGAAACAAAAAAAAAAAAAAAAAATCTAGGGTTAATTGTACTTAACCCTTTTTTTTAAGCTTTAGTATCACTAATACTTTAATTTCTAACGTTATCTTTTGAGCACTTTATCCCCTTCTGTTTTATGTTTTGACCATTTTACCCCTATTCCATTGTATTCCTTTTTTTTTGTTTGATTACACTTTACCCCCTCAAATTTAAAAAGACTAACACTTTAAGTCCATAACGTTATTTTTGACAATAAAGTCCTTCGGTTACATTTATTACATACTTGACAATTATAATCCTATTTATTTTAATTTCTTTTTCTTTTTTGTTTACTTTAGTTTTATGAATATATATTTCCAGAAGAGAAAATTTGAATTAATGTAAAATTAAATGCGAACAAATGTCTAAAAGTTTAATTCAACGTATTTAATAGATTTTTTTGTCTGAATTAGCCTCACTTGTGTGCCTTGCAATTTAAATAGGATTCACATAATGCTTATAAATGATGTATAATATAAGAAAATAAGGATGTGTCTCTTATTTTAACCACGCGTTCCATAGGTAAAACTGTGAATCGGACATATAAAAACTTTTCATAGTTATTAGAGAAATTTAGATTAAATGAAGACAACAATATAAAATAATAAAATATAATAGGGGTAGAATGATGACAACATTGAATTGGCATAAGTGAAGGGGTTAAATACAAAAAAAAAAAAACATTAGGGACTAAAGTGTTAGTAATTCTAAAGTTTAGGAGGTAAAGTGAAATTAACTCATGGGTATTTTTGTACATTTAGTTAATTTTTCTAACGCCGTTAGTGTTGACCATTAGTTGGTTTAGTGCTCAAAAGATAACGTCAGAGACTAAAATATTAGTAACACTAAAGTTTAAAGGGGTGTCTCTGTAATCAAACCAAAAATCTACTACCAATACTGTGGCTAAAAATCAATGTAGGAGCAACTGTGCTTTTCTTGAAAAAGAAACAGAAAATAAGGTTGACAACTCAAAAGTTGAGTGATCCACCTTTTCTTAAAATTGAATTTTTTTTTTTTTAAGAAAAGGAAGAACAAAAAAGTGATTTGACACTATGTGAGATTCAAAGGCCATCAATTCATCCATTTCGAGCCCTCAGCATCATTAACAAATTGAAAACGAAAAATAGAAAAAAATTCTGGAGCCCCAATAATCACTTTCACATGCGTCTTGTTTTGTTATGATGGTATGGTACAGGGAATCAACAGGAGCCTCAATGAATCCAGTGAGAACTCTTGGGCCAGCAGTAGCAGCAAACAACTTCAAAGGGATATGGATTTACCTTACTGCACCCATTCTTGGTGCTCTGGCTGGTGCAGGCATTTACTCGGCCGTCAAGTTGCCTGATGATGATGATCATGGCAACTCTCAAAACAAGCCCTCAGCAGCACCTAGCTTCAGGAGGTGATGCATCAACCACTTCATGAGCTAGTACTGAACACAGGACGGGAACAAATCAATGGAAAAATTAATGTTAGAAATATGCCAATTGCCAATGCCAGAACATCATTGTCCCTGAATGTAATGTACAGGTTGAGCCCAAGCTTTAATTGTTTTAATTTTTGTTTTCTTTTTGTCTCGTTTACTTTTAAGGATTGGTCTAGAGAGAGTAGAATTTACTGTGATCGAGTTGACTATGATGGTGCAATAGTCCCTCGACTTTCTGGTTTCGAATACATTTGATTTTAATTTACACCATACACGCTCTACTTCATCAAACGACTAGGAGAAGCTTAGACATAATTACATCTTAACGGGCAATTATTGGAGAGCGGAAACTCCTTAATCTAGAGTTACAAACATCAATCATGGTTGACGTGTCTAAATCTACACTGGACCAAAAGAGCCAAAGTATCCTTAGCTTTTTCAGCAAAATCACGTAAAGATTCTTCAAGATTCTGCTGCCAACTCCCAACCACCTCTAGTTAAGCTGTGCAGCTCATTGCTTTCGGGCAAATAATGACTCAATTGCGATACATTTTCGACAAATTCTGAGAGCTTGGCGAAATTAGAAAAATTCAAATCTTCCACGGGAATACAAAATCTATACGTGCGAGTTAGTTTTAATGGCTTAGATCCAACAAGGCTGAGATAGCATGGCGCTACCCAACAAAGAGGAACACGGAGATAAAATATTGAAGTTATAGATCTTACTACTTGGACAGAATGCTTTCATCCAATACAATACGAGGCTACCCTCGGGCCGACTTCTAATTGCATCTTACTTCGAATGAGCCATCGCTCTCAAGTTAACAATTTTCTGGTAATATTGCTAGTGTTGCTACACCACATTTTCTATTGGGGATGAGATTGCAACACACTTTCGCTTACAAGACGATCAACTCAGAAACTGTCTGAGATTTGGAATGCAAATGGCTAAGATGCAATTTGTTCGAAACAAACCAAACAGGGCATTAGAAGCACAAGAGCTCTGGGTTTCAGACAAAAAAAATATAACACCTTATTGGACACCGTATCAAGAAAATTCTTTAAACTAAGCAAATGCTACAAAATCACTTATCCAGCTTCCTGACCATTAACTGTAGATGTTCAAGCTATTTTCATTTTCAATTGCATAAAATTAAAGGAGAAAACACAAGTAACTCAACAAATGTTCACTAATTAAAACCTTCTAATCCCACCCAGTTGGAGCAGGGGTGCTATCAAGTCCTGGAGCTGCCGTTGGTGGTGCAGCAGTTGGCTCCCATCCATCTTTAGATACTGGTACCGGACCTATAGATACGAGACCAAAAATAATCAGAAGACTACAACCTCCATAAGTTAACAGGTTTACCTTTGCAAGTAATGGAAGAAAATTATATCCAAGATTGGGGACTACAAACCAATACCACACCCAACACCACCAACCCCCCCCCCCAAAAAAAAAAAAAAAATAAACCACCATCACCACAAATGAAGTCTATCTAAATTGTAGATGAACGAGAAAAAGCAATGCATCTTGAGGCAGCCTATCATAAATCGAAAAACTATATTATTTAAATTTATCAATGATATCAGCATTTCACCAGAGCTATAGTGTGTGTGTATATATACAAAAAATTAAATAAAGATTCTGGGAGTAAAAATTCTGCTTGTTAAGGAATAATACTAACCAGCCTCTCCAGGCCAATCGGCAGCAGGAATGGCTGGTGGGGCAGTCACTGACCACTCTCCCTCTGGAATATTAGCAGTAGCACCCCAACTATCTGCAACTCCAAGAGCAGCAGAAGTGTAATCTCCATAATCAGGGAGAGCAGGTGCTTCCTCTTCTTGTGGTTCCTTTGCCTCCTCAGGCTCCCTGTAGAAAAAGAGATCCACCTGCCGAGAGACAAATACAGTTAAAATGTAAGATGGTGATTGTAAAAAATTCAAACCTGTAGGCCAATGAAACAATATTGTAACTTCTCTATCCACCTCTTTATGGACATATTACATAATTTTAAACACAACAGCGCATGCCAAAGATTAACATATTATCAAGATTCAGAAGTATATTTGATCCTATTACCGGTTGAATGAACAATTGATTGAATGTAGAAATTAAAACTTGAAAATAGCATTTACCATGACATCCCATAAGAAACTTTTTAGTTGTGACCCTGTGGGATAACACCGCGCATCTGCAGAACCATCCTAGCTAAGAGCCAGAACAAACAACCAATACTGTGTTTCCCCTTGTTATTAGCAGGGATACCAATATCAACATAGCGCATAGGGGAATCAGTGTCACAGAAAGCAATGGTGGGGATGTTTGACAGAGCAGCTTCGATAATAGGCTGCAGGCAATTAAAACAAGTTTCAGAATTATATAAATGGTGCATTTCCATTTTTCTTTTGTATTGAAAATCCACTTGCTACACCTCTACTAAGGATAAGGCGAACCTGGTGATCAGTTCTTGGATCAGTAAGGATAAGGAGGCGAGGCTCGCTGAATGAAGTTTGGAGCTGGTTGGTGAAGGTTCCAGGAGTATGTCGCCCAGCAATTGCATGAGTATGGGTGTATTGTGCAAACTTCAGAACTGCCCTCTGACCATATGGCCTGGCAGATTGGACAATGATGTCCTGAGGGTTCTCAATAGCAACAATTGCCCTTATGCAGCCATTTGAAGCTTTTCCCAGGTTTTTGCAAGGTTAATGATGTGAATTCCTGATCCATAAAACAACAAAAATCAACGACATAACATGCAATAACAGAAGAAGAAATGCTCGCAAGTTCTGAAAAATAAACCAAGTCAACTTGGTTGGCTTTCTAAGTCCAGAGTGAAATCCTTATCCAAACAATCCTATCCCACATGAAAATAGAAACAAGCTTCCAACTCATGTTTTTCACTTTCTAACAGAATTCAACTATTTCAACTCCTACAATTCCAATTTGCTTCCTGCCACTGAACCACAACTAAATAAAATAATCAACAACGCTTATGATTTTCCAACAACATTTACAGCTCAAAAAAGCAAATTAAATACTCATATAGACGCATAAAGGGAAGGCAAAAAAACATTACAAGAAATGATTCACCAAAAAATTCCCAGCCTGATCAGCTCCAAATAATCATCCACCCCCAAAATTACAAAATAAGCAACCAAACTTTCCAATGTACATTTTTACATCACAATTCAGATCCATCAGAATTACAAGTATAAAAAGGCTAACAAAAATAACCTAAATCTATACTAAACCGAAATGTAAGAATATTCACAAGCCGGAACAAAATCATCCGGATTAAAAAACTAATAAACAACAACCAAAAAAAAAATCCGATCTTTATCATAATAATACAGAAAAATTAAGCAAATGCATAACAAACAATATCTATAAAAACAAAAAAGAAAATAAATTTTGAGAATAATAATAAAATAAAGGGAAGAAGCAGAGCAGACCGTCGTTGCGGCGCTTGAAGACGTAGCGCTCCATTTGGAAATCGCAGTTTTTGGTGCCGAGGTGGACCTCGGCCGCCAACATCATCTGAATGTCCAACTCCTTGGTGGACAGCTGCCTTTGTGCATCAGTAGTCGCCATTGTCGCTCCCTGATTTCTTTGCCTTTTGGTTTCTTTGGGGCCGGGGCCGGCGCCGGAGCTAGGGTTTTCTGGACTGGAGAGCACAATAGTCCACTAAAAATGATGAAGGCTGTAGGGTTACAAGGGAGGACCGAGATATATTGTCTTTACTCTTATACCCACCATCAGAAACCCTAGTGAACTTTTTTGACTCAAATGCCCCCGGGCTTTCTGCTCTTTTCACCTAAGCCCGTAACATTTTGATTGGGCCTTTTCGTCCATAGATCGCAGATGTGCTGAGGGGCCCTTTAGTATAGATCATACAGGCCCAAAGCCCAACAAACTACGGCAGTCGACTTTGTACTAATACGCGAAATCTTGTAGAAACATGCACAAAGACAGTATCTTGTATAATAATAAAATTTTACTCTCACATTATGATACTAACTGTACTGAAAAATTTCCCTAAATAATAAGCTTCTGATATACTAGTTACCAAATTATAGTGTTAAAAATTGTGGAAGTCATGTTTTAGCATGGTATTAAGGAACATAAAAATTGAAACAACCAACAAATGATGATATTATTCATTCCCTCTGATTAGATAGTTTGAACCTTTAGTTGGAAAGAATTGTAACTTGCGATCTTCGATTCAAATCTCACTGTCATTGCCTAGTATCTCCGTGAAACAGAGTAAAATCAATGCCAAAACAAGTCCTTAGTTCAGTCATACATTGCAGAGGAAAAAAGAAAAGCTTTATTACACCCGAGATTTAGACAAAGGAAAGATTATCTTCCCTGTTATGCTTGAAATTGCCTGATGCAGTCATCCTTGCTGAATTGTGCAGTCTATGAAGATGTAATATAATATCAAGTAATTTGCACTAGAAAGATTTATGGGATAGGGTGGAAACTCAGTAATAAAGAATTGGAGCGTTATTCAGGCAGAGAAGGTATTTCATGGGTGAAGGACAGAAATGCAGAAGGTATTACAAGAAAGATGTCTAAGCAAATGGAAATCCCAAATAGCCCCTGAGAAATACAGATTGCAGATTGCCACAGAACATCAAGATATCCATCAACTCCGCGGTTTCAGAGTTTCAAGACAGGTTTTCTGACAATTGTTATGCCGCTTCAGTAATCCCCTCACTAGTGAACTCCCAAATTTGAGGAGACCAGCAAACAATTGTCTCACACAACCACCATTCTGCTATTTCAAAAACACCTGCAACAATAGCAGCAGCTTAGTTCAGCATTGTTTGCAGAACGAAATTCTAAAGGATTGAGTTATTATCCCATATATCTCATGTCAGCTCATTCCTCGTGTTAATCTTAATATTTCATGCAGAATACTTTGATTACATTTGGCTAAGTAGGAAAGGCAAATAATTTGAAAAGAAATAGCAACAAAGTACTCAAGATATCATTTCCTGTCAGCAACTCTTAAGTTCATTTAACTAGTTAGAGTCCTGATCAAAAGCTTCTCAAGAAAATGCAATTCAAGTATTCTATGTCAAAGTAATCCCCATTTCTTTCTCATGGGTAATCACGTTCAGGTTTCTTTCAATGACTGCTGAATCTTTCATTGATCTTCTTAAAATGAACTTTTATTGAAATGTCTTCAACTGGGTAGTTCATTTAACTAGTTAGAGTCCTGATCAAAAGCTTCTCAAGAAAATGCAATTCAAGTATTCTATGTCAAAGTAATCCCCATTTCTTTCTCATGGGTAATCACGTTCAGGTTTCTTTCAATGACTGCTGAATCTTTCATTGATCTTCTTAAAATGAACTTTTATTGAAATGTCTCAACTGGGTAGTTCATTTAACTAGTTAGAGTCCTGATCAAAAGCTTCTCAAGAAAATGCAATTCAAGTATTCTATGTCAAAGTAATCCCCATTTCTTTCTCATGGGTAATCACGTTCAGGTTTCTTTCAATGACTGCTGAATCTTTCATTGATCTTCTTAAAATGAACTTTTATTGAAATGTCTCAACTGGGTAGTTCAGCACCAATCTGAATTTAACATGTTGCCATTACAAAACAAACAAATAACAACGTTCACAAATTGCAGCAAGACTAGCAAAGAATCGACAAAAATGCTGAATCAACAATTCTGAAGTTTGGCTAAAACGCCGCTAATTGCTATAAGATCAGCCTGAGTCCTATTCAAAGTACATTTACATCCCCCTGAAGTAGGATTGGTAAGACTTAAAAAGCTACATTGCAATTTACTGAAACCAACATCATTAACCAACAGCAGGACAGCAAGGTAGCATAATTCAGGTGTCTTTGACTCCTTTCCATCCAACTAATATCACTTTAGATCATGATTACACCTATACACACTTCCCGTTATTAAACGAAAATCCTTGTGAAATGGAACCACACGAAAAGGTTTAAGCATAGCACACATTTTATAGGTTGAATAAGCAACAAAACACTACAAAAGATGTCCATGAGTTCTAAGACAGCTTATATCCTAAACTAAACAGCTAGAGTAATAGCAAGATCATAACAACTAACAAAGTTATCACCTTTTCCCCTCTACCAGAAGTTAGGGTTAAACTAATGGTGCTCTTTTTACTCAAGCTGTATGATCTTCATAAAATCATCAACCTCTATTAGAAATTCCTCCAATTTACTAATAAATATGTATCTTGAGGAAACAAGGTCAGACAATATCCCCTGAAATTACTTGTCCAAAAAAATAATAAAAAAATCAAGCTATAAACTATCCATTATGTTTAAACTTCTTATGGAAACTCAAGAATATGAGCATTTCACGATCTTCAGCAACAAATAACGATAAAAAAATAAGGGAAAAAAAGTAAAAAGATTGCCTTTTTTCACAAAATTTCTGAGCAATCAAAAAGACCCATCAATAAAATAAACTAACCTGAAAAATAATCTATAATTACTTCCAAAATACACATCTCCATGAACCCTTTGGATCCGAGGGATCAAATCAAACCATCTCGACCAACTTAACTTGACCCGAATAATCAGGTCCGACTCCCACCGGGGTATAGTACGATTTAGTCAGAGAAAGAGACAAAGCAGCAATAAGGGTCCCGATGAGGTCGGAGACAGCATCTTTGGCTGAAGCGCCGGCGGATTTGAAGTAGCCCATCTCGTCGGATGTAACAATCTCCTTGGCGGCGCCAGCGATGAGTGAGATTATGGATCCGACCCATATGGAAAGGTTCCGGATAAAAGCGTAACGGGTTCGGGAAGCGATGAGGGTGAAGATGATATTGATGCAGAAGCAGAAAAGAACGTGGTAGAGTTTGTCTATGGCCAACCATTCATCCCCGTTTTCCATTTGGAAGAAGAACCAGGAAACTGCATAGCTATTCCATTTAATTAGGGTTAATTGCACTTTGCACCCTGAAACATCCTATTTTTGCACTTTATACCCTAAAGTACTAATTTTGACAATCAACCACCTCCAACTTCTAAACTTTTGTACATTATACCAATTACTCATAAATAGACCTTAAAATAACCTAATGTACCCCTATTAATTTATCCAAAAATATATTTTCTTTAACCATGCACCATTACGACACTCTTGGATTTTCAAAAACGAATTTGGACCTCAAAATTGGGTTCAAATTCAGGTTAATCAAACTCATAGGTTTAGAGGGTAGGTTACAGCTAGATGTAATTTTTTGTCTATACCTTTAGATTTTGTAACCAATCATTTAAACTTGTCAACTCAATTTAGGAAATCTAATAGTAAAATGCCTTGCAAAAATAATTAAATTGTAGGTTGTTCATCTATCATAACAAAAAATCATTATCTATTGATCGAAATCAATGTTGTGAGCTTTAGCATTAGATTATTCACCTCTTTAAGATCACAAGACTCATTTTCTATTATTCACGAGTAATTGGTGTAATATGTGAAAATTTATAAGTTGGAGGTGATTGATTGTCAAAATTAGTACTTTAGGACGTAAAGTGCAAAAGCATGGTAGTTTAGGAGTGCAAAATGCAATTAACCATTTTAATTAAGGTCTACTGCAACTGAAGGCGTGGACTCAATTGCTACACCCGTGTATTTTACGAAAAATTTCTAAAATTGTACTCCTTTTTTAAATTATTTTTTTTTATGTCAATTACAAATGACGTTTCCGAACGAGTTCTCCCATTTCCCGTGAATGCGAGCCCAGTATTATTTTTAAAAAATATATATATATATATATATATTTTCGTAGATCTCGCATTCACCGAGGTCTGAAATTTAAAAAAAAATTGACCCTAGAATGGAAATATCCCGGAAAGCTCAAAAAGGAAATATCTAAAAAAAATTCTTTGCGTTTATTGGAAGGATTAGATTAGAAGCGCCATCAAAATTTAATAATGTTGTTTATGGCATAGGCTTTCCATTTCCCCTTTCAATTTTCCCCTAGCTCTCCATTTTCTTTGCTCAAATGATGAATTGAGAGAATGGATCGGTGAATAAAAAGAAAGCTGAAAGAATATAATAATTAAAGAATCTCAAGCATGTAATAATAACTTAAATATGAATCAAATTGTCACTTGAATTATAACATGCTTAATATTATTCTGAAATTGTGTTCTATAGACGAAATCAAATAGACAACTCAAATGCAGTGAGCGAATAAGGGATGAGTACAACGTTCATATTCTCTCCAACATTTTCTAGTGGAGTTTTAAATGGCACCACCTACAAGTTCACCACAAAAAACCAAAATCAAACCAACATTTTAAGAAAGGATTTAAAACAATTATAAGTTAATCCAAGTGTAACAAATGGGGGATCTATTACCTTTTTTGGTTCGTCGAATGAATTTTCATCCTTGACGTTGTTTGACGTCAACACAGTCTTTGAACCAATTGAATCTATTGACTTTAATCCGGAAATACTAATCTTGAGAGCCACAGCGCTGCTTCCAAAGTTCACAACCTGGATAAAAAACATTGGTGAGTTACAAAAGGAAATATAAATGGGTAAGAAATTCTTTGGCAAAAAGTACTTTTTTCTTTTGTTTTGTAGTAATTTTTTTTTTTTTGATTGGCAAAAATTAGGTTTTCTTGTCATACCTTTATTCTCAAGTAATTCTTGTTATCCACTGAACTTTTCCAAGAAATAGCAGACGCATTCGATGAACTTTTGTAGCGTAGAATTCAAAAGGGTTGCACCATTTGACATCGAACCATTCGAGGGCCTTCAGAGTAAATTCTTTTGGGAGAATAATTTACGAAAGTCACATGACCAAAAGGAATTTCAGCTGATATCGAAATCATACAGGCGTTAGTTTCAATTTAGCATGACTTTAAAAAAATTATTTTAACATGTCCAATGACCCAGTTAATCGAACTAAATTATTGTTGAGTAGATAAAAAAGTCTTTGGATTTTGTATCACATCATTCTTTTTGCCTGTTAAGTTAATCGTCCAATATTGTTATGTTAGTGTAAGATAATTGACAAACTATCTTGAAAAAATTATCTTTAATAGATTAGGAATAAAAAAATTTCAAAAATAATGATGTCAATTTACAAAATATTTTACACACAAGCTCAGCCTTTCATTTTCTCTGTCATGAGCGCTTGCCCAAAGAGGCAAAGAAACGGGACATAAGTCACTTATACTCGTTAAATGTAGCTTCAGACAATACATCAACTATCTTACCAAAAAAATATTAGTAAAAAGAAAAAAAAAAAAACTAGCAACTCATTTTCTTAATGGGAAAATCGCCAAAATAGTCCCTCAATTTTTGCACTTTAGCCAGAATAGTCCCTCGTCTTTATTTTTAGCCAAAATAGTCCTTTAACTTTTTTTTTAGCCAGAATAGTCCTTTAACTTTTATTTTTTAACCAAAAAAATCCTTTCATCGTGTAGTCACCATAAATTTTTTTTTTTTTTATAAATTTCATATGAAAGGACTATCTTGGCAAAAAATAAAAGTTGGAGGACCATTTTGGCTACAAAAAAAGTTGAAGGACTATTTTGGCTAAAGTAAAAAAGTTTAAGGACTATTTCAGCAATTTTCCCTTTCTTAATTCCTAGACAAGGAACTCCTTCAATGTGTTAATTCATCTTATTAAGCAACATATTGATGTCATCCTCACGATCTCCCGAGTCCCCTCCATCCCTGTATCGTCTCCTCTTACCCTGCAATGCCTTTTCTGGCTTGTTGAGAGCAAAAGGGCAGAGAAAACTAGAGGCCTCCTGAAAGTGTAGGATGGGGGCCGACATTTGCAATCCCATTTACAATATCTTCTAGGCATATAATGTTATGCTGGCCCAATGCCTGCCAAAATATTCATTGAAAGATGTTAATACAAATCTTAATAGGCAAATCTAGACAGGACCCAGGCAACAAAAGAAGTAATCTCTCCCTCATACGGTCGTACCTGTTCAATGATGTTGTTGTCAGTTAAAGCAGCTCTCTGTTTTTCAAATTTTCCCATGCCTTTCTTGTAAATCAAATCCTTCACACTCTTGAGATTAGGATACCTAAAATACATGTTTGCATACTTCAGAGAAGACGGAAGAGACACCACAAGAATAACAATAAATACAATGCACGCAATATGCTACCTATTGCTAACCATCCCTAGGGAAATTGTACTGAAAATGCAAGATTGCCCCACATTTATTTGGACCACCACCTTGCAACAAGACAACACCAAATGGACACGAGAGTAATATAAAACACATTTATTTGGTTTGTCTACATAACCAAGTGCAACTAAAGCCAGCAAAATGAAAGATACTGGGAAACAGATATCAGTTAGGAGGATTAGGCTGGAGGTGACAAAATGCAGCAAATCAAGACGCAGATACGTAAGCAAGCAAGGCCCATCAACTGTCTCAAGAGAACAACAGACTACTACAAAGAACAGACATCACTTGCAACTAAATTAAAACACAACAGAATTCGCATGCTCTCATGTCAAGCCTATCAAACAGCAGAAATGAATTTTAGCATGGCATACCCGTATGTGATGTAAGGCTCTACTTTTTGCAAAATCTCCATTACTCTTCCATTTGCTTTAACAAAGACACCATTGAAGACTCTCCTCAGTCTCAGGGAGTACAAAATTTTCCATGTGTTTGGATGCATATCATTCTTTCTGAAATAAGCAACGACATGGTTGGCAAAGGAACTAGAACAATCTTGAAATGCCCAAAGAGCTCATATAACCGTTATAAATATCCAAACAAAAGATGAAAAAGCCTGGAAAGTTTAGACTTGCTCATTGGGACATGATATAATTGCATCATGTCTAAGGAAAAGATTTGATATATCCTATATCAAATACGAGTGGAGAAAGGGGCCTAATACCCACCCTCCTATGCGAATAACGAATAGAAGCTTGGATTCCGGTATCAGTGCACTCCGTCTATGTTTCTTTTTCCGGTTTTTCATTTGGACAAGGTCCACCTCCTGACCAAAATACAGCAAATAAGAAATATATATGCCAAACAATATATAAGAGAACATGACAACGTATGAACAGGGCAAAAAAATACTGGCTTCTGAGGCATCAGCTTCAAAATACAGGATTTGGGAGGTGAGATAAAATCAACTTCAGAGCGTGACTGATAGAGAAGAAAAGCTATGAAAAATGTAGCGATTTGTTCGAGGCCATAATCAAAATCGAATGGATTTGAAAGGCACGGAGAATCGCTAGACAGATACTGTTGCCAACCTTCAATGCAAGCGATTCATCATTTCTAAAATTTGGTTGCACTTGCTCTGCAAATTGGCCTTTTCGTCAACCCCACCAACCCCCAAAAAAAAAAAAAAAAAAAAGAAAAGAATAAACACCCACACCCACAAGTTTAGAGAACCAAGAGAGCCTGGACAAAATTTGGACTCTGACAGCAAGCGAAGTGACTTCCACCAAATAAAACACTCAATTGAAGTACAATTCATCACCCCAAAACTAGTATCAAGTCATAACCTTTATAATTAAAAACACTACCAACAAAAGCTGGTTTTTGAAGCAGCAGATATCTAATGTGTAAATCAGCTTAATAATACAGGATTTGGGAGGTGGGATAAAATCAGAAAAGCTGTGAAAAATGTAGCAATTTGTTCGAGGCCATGATCAAAACTGAGTGGATTTGAAAGGCACGGAGAATCGCTATACAGATACTGTTGTTGCCAACCTTCAATACAAGTAATTCATCATTTCGAAAATTTGATGCACTTGCTCTGCAAATTGGCCTTCAACATCATTCTGTATATTGCCCCCCCCCAAAAACAAAAAACACCACCAGAAAAAAAACAGCATCCACACCCACAAGTTTGGATAACCAAATGACATTCCACGTATTTTATATCATCTAGAGGAGGATAAAAACATTTCACATCATGACATCAAATGTGGGAAGAATTTAACAATAACAGAATTCCTGAGGACAACATCTTAATCCCAAAGTTCTTTTTTTTTCATTCACACCCGTTCTTGTCACATGTCATAAGATCAAGACAAACTCCAGGTAAAATCATTCAATGGAAACCACTCAGTGATATTTCCCAAATATTCATATTGTTCAAATACAGAATCAGGTATGGTAAACATAACAAAGACAGCTAGAGAGAGTCTGCACTGAATATGAACACTGACAGCAAGATAAGCCACTTCCACCAAAATAAAATACTCAACTGAAGTACCAAAAAGAAGAACTAAAAGAGGAGTCTTGGTAATAATTCATAACTAGAAAACTAGTACTCTCAAAATTTACTCTTTATCATTACAATTCCACTGCCAAAAAAGCTGGTTTTTTTAAGCAGCAGATATCCAATTAAAATCAGCTTAAAAATAGAGGATTTGGAGGTTGGAAAATATCAGCTTCAGAGCGTGACTGAGAGAGAAGAGAAGTTATGAAAATGTAGCGATTTGTTCGAGGCCATAAAAAAAACCAAGTGGATTTGAAAGGCACGGAGAATCGCTAGACAGATACTGTTGCCAACCTTCAATGCAAGCGATTTTCATCATTTCAAAAATTTGATGCACTTGCTCTGCAAATTGGCGTTTTCATCCCCCCACCCCAACCCAAAGAAAAAAAACCTAGTATCAACTATCAAGCTGGTTTTTGAAGCAGCAGATTCCAATTAAAATCAGCTTCACAATACAGGATTTGGGAGGTGGGACAAAATCAGCTTCAGAGCGTGACTGAGAAGAAAAGCTGTAAAAAATGTAGCGATTTGTTCGAGGCCATAATCAAAAGTGAGTGGATTTGAAAGGCACGGAGAATCACTATTACATGGGAAAACATACTGTTGCCAACCTTCAATGCAAGCAACTCATCATTTCTATAATTCGATGCACTTGCTCTGCATATTGGCCTTTTCGTCCTCAACCCCTTCACCCCAAAACCAAAATTACCCAAAAAAAAAAAAAAAAAAAGCTTAAAAATCCCCTGAAAACTAGTATCAAAATGAACTCTTCATCATTACAACCACTCTCTATAATAGTAATTCAAGACCATAAAGCATTAGTATTAAGAACTGAACAAGTGAAATAATTAATAATAACTTAAAAAGCAGAAATTAAGAAAAAACAAAATACCCTGTCACGAAACTCTCGGATGAACTGTTCGGGCTTCTTGATAACGAAATTATTAGCTTTAAGTCTCTTAACTCTCTGCTCCAACTGCTGCTTTCTCCTAATTGCCCACTCCTCATTGTTCTTCCTCTTCTTCAATATCATCTCTGGTATGTAATTCAACGGCTTCGCCTCCTCTTCCGCCATATTCAACCTTTTCTACACCACAAAAAATTTGAATAAATTAAATTAAAACAGAGCACGAATATCAACCTCGTTTTCCCCAAAGCAGAAATTTTACCAATTCTCAAAAGCTCAATAATTCTACTTTTGTTGGAATCTCACCACAAAGTTTCAATTTTTCGTAACTACCGATGTTGTGATACCTTAAAACCTCAATTTCTTTTACCTTAACTGAAACAAAGGCGACATATAGAAAAAGAAGATATACACATACCGGAGATATACGGCAGTGGCTATGCGAGTACGGCGGAGAATAGCGATTCCCGCTTGCTGAGAAGGGAATACACTGGTGCTTTTAAAACCTAAGGGCTAAACCCTAATGACGTCACAGGCCCATAGGGCTCTTAATGGGCCCTTCTAGATCTTTGGTTGTGAACCAGTTTAAACGGGCATCAAATATACAGTGGGCTTAATATAGGCCCAATGCCTTTCTGGCTTTCCAAATTAAATAGAGATCGCAATATGGCCCTTTAAATTGAAAAGTTTTAATTTGATACTTCAAATTAAAAAACATATTTTAGTATGCCCTTCTAAATTAAAATAGTTTCAATTTAACTCTCTAAATTTCTTTCGGATATTGATTGCACCAGATACACGAACATATTTGCTCAACCGTTGCTATAATTATTCTGTGTTTGTTGTCACGAGATAGACATTACAGGAAAAATTCTAATTAAAATTAAAAAATATTCTGAATCTTTATGGTCGTTCTGTGCTTAAAATATAATAATTATATTTAATTGTCGCTCCAAACTTAACAATAACATGTTAGTAATATTATGAAAACAACCATTTTTTCCTCGAAGGCAACTTTCTAGCTTGTTAGTTTACAAAAAAAGAATTTTGTATTCTCATCAAAATCAATTGACTTGGCTGCTATATAAGAGTAGAATAACTGAGAAATTACTTTGTGATTTACTATTGGTCATCACAGTTATTGCTGAACTTTTTTTTTTTTTTTTTTTTCCCCCTTGATTTAGTGGGTTTCTTTTTCTCTTTGATTTTTCCCTTTTTATATATTTTTTAAATTTTTTTTTTGATACGATAGTTAGGGATATGCCGAAAGTGTCGAGAAGAGCAAGAGTGAGAGGTTTCTTCTCAATTCAGGGAAGGTGGAATGAGAAATAGAACTAGAACATAGATATTTCTTTTCAATTTGAGCAAATTAAAAAACATTGATGTCAATTTAATTAGCAAAGGGGCATAGTAAAACCGTAGTTTATTGTGATTCACATTTCTTTTGAATATGATTAATGAACCAAAATGAAGCCATAAAAAAGGCAGGTGTTATAGACTTGAGTGTGACATTTTAAAGAAGCAAGAGACATCATACAATTCGAGTGGTGTTTGGACTTTGATGATATATTCCTTCCTTTATGATAGTAGTATCTTCCTTTTATCGTGAAATAGAAAATTATTAACAGTCTGTTTGGATATAAAGAAAAGACGAGAAGAAAAAGAAAAGGTCGGGAAAATTAGATTTTTTTTTTTTTTTTTTTTAGAGTTTTAAGTGAATAAAAAAGAAAAGAAAGGAAGGAAGATGAAGGATAAAAACTTTAGAAATCTTTCCTTGTAAAAGTGGAGTAAAATGGAAGAAAAACTCGAACTAACTTATAATTAATTATAAAATCTCATAATTATTTTTATAAGATAACAGCAAAAATATTCAGTGGTTGACTCTGTCTCTTTGATAGTAAAAACTTAACAATAATAGTTTTTTTTTTCCAAAACTTCCAAACAAATTAAAAAGAACTTCTTTTTCCTTTTTCTCTCTCTCTTCATTAAAATTTTCCCTTCCTCTCTTTGGAAAATATTTAGATAGACCTGGTCTTTGACTCCACTTGTAGATCTTGTGGTGTGAATTAAATGTTATGAAATTTATGACATAAGTTGATGTAAGTAAAATTTTATAAGATTTAATCTACAGATAGGGTCAAATACTGAATTTATGATAGTATTTTCCCCACTCTTTTCCATCATAAACTCCCAAACTAAGCCTAAGATTGATAGTGATAGAAAAGGCCAAGAAAGCTTTCTCTTTAAAATTTCACGTTTCCGACGTTTTTATTGCACCTGATACGCGGACAAAGAAATCCAACAAGATTTGTTATCTAAAGTTGCTGTTTGATTGGACTAAGCAAGCTAATCCCAACAAGGAATCATGTAAAGTCTTTGTTCTTCCACATTGCACAAACGCTTCATTATTGTTTTTACAATGACATTGCATGCATGTGCATTTGTTATTTTAATTAGTCCTAATTTCAATTTTGCTTAATCAATTTCAGGGATTGTCAAACAAGTATCATTATGATACCAACATGAATCAACACTTGACTAGTGTATGTATTTGTAGAAATACAAGAAATAAATATAGACTATTATGGCTACAAAGTTTACTCAAATTTTTTTTTTTTTGAATATAATTTTTCAAACACTTTTTTTTTTTTTTTTAACGTATGGTAATTTCACACATATGTCTATCCAATACATTTTATCATTGATCAAATTCTCCCTTCCTATTTTTTGGACTATTTTTATTTCGTACCCCTCAACTTAAGAATGCAACTCTCACTTTGCATCACGAATTTTAATTTTGAATACTTTGCACTTCTAATTTTTAAATTTATCATACTTTAACTTTTTTTTAAATCTCATTAAATCTTTATTTTTACATACAAAAATATTGTTATTCGTCTAGCTGATTTTGTCGTACAGATTAGAAAAATATAATCATCACTCTCTTTTGCTTAGTCAATAATACATGGTGAAAATGTTTTTTATTTGAAGATTTCTATAGAGAAATGATTATGTTAAAAATTGTGGATGATAATTCTCTTAAAGAGATCGATCTCATCAACGTCGGATGGCACTGAGGTAGCATGTTATGGCCCTGATACATCAGCTTCCGCCATCTGCCTGTCGGCCATTTGTCGTATTTCCAACTGCTTCAAAACAAAAACACAAACTCCTGTTACCGCACGGGACATTGATGCTATTGGCTTTTGATTTTCTTTCTTTTGAGGTGACGGTGTTGCGAGGATAATTCCAAATCCATAAATCCCCCCTTCGATGGTTTGACAATTTTTTATCCAATGAAATATTAAACCCTGGAGTCTCAGAAATTTTCAAACCAAAAACCCTCCAAAGTTTATTATGTATATATATAAAGTAATAAAATTAGTGTCAAAATTATTAATGTGTTATTAAAATTTTAAAATAAAGAACGTCATTAATCAATCATTTAAAATCGTAATATTTATAATTCAATATAATTTTATAAGTGACGAACAAATAATTGAATTTCTGATCTTATAATATTCCCAAAAGTTTAAATGCTTGTACGACATCACTACTCGAACAAAATACCCTTAAACAGTAGCATCATTGACCCATTTGAATGTGCTTTTGGTTTTGGAATAAGCATGCTATCTTATTCTAGGACGTTCGCATTCCCAAGGGATCCTCAAATATTTCTACTTTGGCCTCTCCAATCAGAACCCAAGTTATTGCCTCCCTTGTCATCAGAGTCATCAGACTTGGACTGCATTCATTCATAGTCGAATACGATACAGTATATCAAAAATTTGAACTCAAAAAGAATTTTTCTTCTTTGTCCCTTGCATAATTTCCGGTAGAATGGGGAAAGAATTCGATACTCCTAACATTTTAAAATAATTATTACTTTTAATTGGTGTATACGGATTAATAATATTAATAAATTATATCAATTTTATAAAAAGATAATTTAAAATGATTAAATTACTCTTTTACATTAATATTAAAATTACATAATCTTCCTTTCATTAATATTATACTAAGAGTAAAAGTTGAAACAAAAAATTATTTAATACTTTCTCAATTTTTTAACGTGACAGATAATATGTAACAAAACAAAGTATCTAAAGTAACAATTATCTTAAAACAGAAAAAGTAATAAACATTATCTAAAATAATAGTTATCTTAATAAACATTAAAAAGAGATATCATATCTAATCGTATGAATTATTGTCCAAGGAAATAAAGGTGCAAGAGAGTTGTGAGACTATTAGAACTATCATATCTGATTAGCACTTGCAAATTGAATAAGAGATATTGACAATAGTACTATCAGATTCCTAGTCCACTAAATAATTCAAGTCCAAAGATGTGATTCGAGGTGGAAGTTTCATTTTATGATGCTATCATTTTCTTTTCAATGTGGAGTGATACCTAACAATTCCTTATCATAAATTCAACAATTAAAAGTCATTCAGATAAAAAATGTCTATCACTTTAGAATGGATGTGTGTACGTAATCCAAGTTGGGGGTGTAGGAATCACGTTGGCTTCCATTTGAGTAATCAATCAATAGCAAAATATATTGATATTGATTTCCAAATTTAATGAAATTAAATTTTGGGGGGAAAGAGACTCATTTATGTTCTTAATTTTCTCACGAGAAAAGCATTTTTAGTTGGGAATAATATGATGTACATTAGAGTTCGCGTGTGTATGTGATTTTCTTCTATGGGTATGTCACTAATTAATTAATGTTTATTCACTTAATCAAGGTTTATGGTACATAAAAGAACATAAAATCACATGATTTCTTTCCTAGTGGAAAGGCATAAATATTACTTGCAACAAGATGTATTCATTGCTTGGGAAGCTTAATGATCCCAATGACATGATCTTGAGTAGTGCTACAAGCACAAAAGATATTCATAAATTATCTTCCATGAAAAACCCCAAGTGTCTTATACTTTATGGTCTTCACTAAATGATTAAAAAAAAAAATCAAGGAATTAACCTCTATTAATTCGATACCAAAAAAAAAAATCTATTAATGGACATGTTAGTGTGTACTTTAAAAGATTTTGTAAGATTCTTCCCTTTGGTTTTAAAGAAATTTTTCTAAACTCAACGTGGCCTTATATAGCAATAAATTTCCTATAAAGAGTACTTAGTACATAAATGATTATTTTTTGCTGTAAAATGAACTTTAGAGTTATTTTTTTTGCCTATCTTGAATATTTATTCACATCCGTGCAAGTACGGAATAAATTTGGTATTACGAAATCCAAATTTACTAGTAACGAAGTCTTAATTCCTTTCCCAGAAATTTCTCTTCAAAAATTTGAATTTGAAGGAGAAGAATTAAATTTCTCTTGATTTAGGACTATTATTGCAATTGCTTAGCATAATTGACGCGGATTATTCAAAGCATGCATAATTCCTTCTTTAATGCATAGATTAATTGACATGTGGTTTTTAATCACGTTACTTTAAAAACATAATTAAGTGAATTGAGGATATGGGTTCAAATAAGTTTATTGCTAGAAATATATCCAAAATATAGAGAATCACCAGTTTTCTCAAAGGAAACAATAGTGGTTAAATTAGGAAAAAGGGCAAAAAAAAAGTTGGAAAGCCCAATATATAGTTCTTGTAAATTTTCATCATGAATGTTTTTTGTATTAAAATTTGGAAGGTAGTGTTTATAATAGTACTATATATATTAATTAGGCTATATCCTTTCACACCAATTTAGCTTTAGAAAATGTTCCACAACACATATTTTCAAGGATTGCAAATGCTCATACTACACATTGGCAAACCGGCCTAAAAGGAAAATGAACATTATTATGAGCTTTCTTTCATGAACCAACCACCGAATTCCCAAAAATGGCCAAGACCCCAAGAAAAAATAATTTAAAAAATTTATTAATAAGGAAAGACAAGACAAAAACAAAAGTATAGAAAACATTAAATGGGGTATATATGCCACGAAAAGATGAGATGGTGTTGTTCATTAGTTTCAAACAAACAAAGCTTGCTGACACATGCATATACATCTATATCCCTCTCAATGATATCTCACAATACTTACCATAATAAGATCTTTTGTAACTGTATATTTTCCTTCTATACATAGCACCATTTTCATTAATTATCAATCAATAAACATTACAACTTTCTTTGTATTTATCCCAATAATCTTCACCTTCGCCCCACAAGGAGGAATTGCAAGTCTCACATCTCAATTCTTCCATCTCATATCAAGGCAAAAACAAGAAAAAAGGAGCCATATGATCGTTATCTTTCTGAAACCTAATTCTATCATATATAGTTTCTGATTCTCTAGCGTGCCCAAATAATTCAATGGCCAGTCCAAAATTAGAAGAACAAAATCAAAACTCGGATGAAAAAGATTTCATCATCAAAGCCCCTCATGATCATCTTGGTTTAGATCTAAGTCTTGCAAGCAACAAGGATAGTTCAAATCAAGAATTGAAGAAGCCTGAACTCAATCTTCTAGCTTCTCTACACATGACCACTACTACTAATACTTCATCACAAAATCAAGAAACCGAGCCACGGGTTTTTTCGTGCAACTATTGTCAAAGGAAATTCTTTAGTTCGCAAGCACTTGGTGGCCATCAAAATGCACATAAACGTGAGAGAACAATTGCTAAAAGAGGGCAAAGAATTGGTTCAAGCGCCGGGGCAGCTTCTTTCGGCCACGACTCGCTAGCAGTGCAGCGTTACTCTAGCATGGCTTCACTACCTCTGCATGGTTCCTTCAATAGGCCATCTCTTGGCATTCAGGCTCATCGGCGATTCCATGATTCATAAGCCGTCTTCTACCTACTTTGCATCCAATATTTGTTTATCATCGCCGTCCTTGTATGGCCATAACGGATGGTCTAGAAAGCCTCTCGATCAACAACCCGCGATTGGGAGGCTTGCGCCGGAGAATTATCATATGGGATCATCATCATCATCAAATGGTGGTGGGGCTGCTAGGTTTGATCATAGTATTCATCATCAGAAGTTTTCTCCTGTGGTTGAAGGAATTGGAGGGTCATACAAATGGGACAGTGTCCCACCTCCTCATCATCTGAAAACTAATCAAGAAGAGTTGAAAAAGCTTGATTTGTCCCTCAAACTCTAAATACTATCTATAGTAGTACTAGCTATTATGTAGTAATGGTAGTTTCAGTTTATTTATTTCATGACAGTTTTTTTATTTTTCTGGATTCAGGTTATTTTTTTCAGTCCTTTTGATAATTTTTAATTAAATAGGAGATATGGGGTTATGATTGTTCTTTTGGCTGCAGAGAAATTTCCTATTCTTCAATTAGTTTTTATCATTTTGGAAGTTGGCAGATTCTGTTCTTATATAGCTTCGATAATCTGGTTAATTTAATTATCATGCTCAAATTTGGATATTATTACGTCTCTCTATATCACTTGAAGCTTTATTAATTTTAGGATCAATTAGTGAAATATTTTCAAAACGTTCAGAGCCAAAATGCTAAACATTGGTTCGATTTTTTAGACATCCATCTTAAGAGACAAAATTAATTTTTTTTTTTTTTTTTAACCCAAAAAAATTAAATTCATGTATGATATTAGAAGCTACTTAATTAAATAGTTGGAAGCGTATTTAATTTTCATCAAGCAAAAATGTTTGAGGAACATTGTGCTAGACAGCAGGAGCCTCCACAAGTTTGCAAGGAAATTTGAAATCCATAGATTTGCAAGAAACCACCATGAAATTAACTTAGCAGAATTCACATTTTAAAATTGGTTAATTAATTACTACTAGTGTTAATAGTCTGAAAGACAATCACATGTATTAGAATTTGAGATATGTTTTAGTAATTTAAAATAAATCTTTTGTCAATGACTTGGATTATGGTTTGCAGTGTTGCATACAAACAAACATCAGTCCGTACAGCTTAGTGATTTGATTAATTAAGAATACTAATCTGAAGTGACATTGGTTCACTAAATGTATAGTACTGGTTACTAAACGACAGTGTTTTTTGCCCATCAGCAGTTAAAGAAATAGACCATCTTGTTTCAATAGGTAGGTGAAGTCATGTGGAAAGTGAATTCTATAATGATTCTTGAGCTATCACATCATTTTTTTCCATATTAAAATGTTGTAATCTTTATTACTTTGATTTCTTACCTAAGAGATCTCTTAAACAGGATCCTAGTGAAATTGGTGGACCCAACATCAGCCTCATGATACACGTCTAATTTTATATTAATCTTGTCATTATCCAAAATTAACGTAACTCATATCTGAGTCGACACATCTTTAATAATTAATTATAATTATATACATCATCTGTATTATTTTGTCCTTAACTTTAAAAGATTCACAATAAGTTTTAATTAAATAAACTTCATGGTGTGTGACTTGTATCCTTTGAGTAGTTTAAGATTGCAATATGAGAAGCATAATTATTAGTACTAATTTTCAGCCACTACATAAAATTAAATGGTACATGATGATTACAAAATATCTTGCCTAGGGAGCCTTAGAATCAAGCTCATCATCAACTTGCCACCATAAATTGTCCAATAGAAACTGTGAACTATGTCTGAAAAAGCATAATTATGTATAAGTCTGTTCTACGTTAATTAAAAATCAGTAATTAAATTTGTAGCATGTATGTATAGCATATCATATAATAACTTTATGATGAACTTTTTTACTATGATTTAATTCATATGATATAAATTTCAATGCATAATGGGCTTGTTTTCAAGAGCTTGTGCTTTATCGAACTGATTACTAATAATGTGTTAGAAAACTTCAAAACATTGTAGAAATTTTTGACCGAAAAGTTCAAAATTGTTTCAAAAAACACCTCAAACGCAGATTTACCATAATAAATGTCCTCAGTTTGAAACAAGTTAAAAAATAAATTCATAATTAGTTGAGAATAGCTAGTAAAACTCTCTCTATCTCTCTCTTCTAAAAAAAAGGTTATCAGCAATTAATTGTAAGTCATCAAGAACAAGCCTTTATGTCTATTAAAAAAATTGGCTTAGTGATAGACTTCATTTTATGTTGTAAGGTTGTTACTTGTCAGTTGTCACTGGCCTTTTACTACTTTGTAGGGATACATATGTGTTTCTCCAATTTCATTATTATGACAGTACATGGGACCAAATCTATTACTATAAGAAATGTAGGGCATCTCCTTGACAACTTCTTGGTACTTTCTTCAATTAATGTATAGTAATTTGGTGAAGATACCATTCATTTCCACAGTAGCTAATAGCAATTCAATTTCAAGGCATAAAGCTTGTCAAACCAATGTCCAAACAAAAACAAAATAATCATTTTAGAATAACAAACCACCATATATATTGGTGTAGAAAATTATATTCAACATAACGTGGAATGCATGTTACGTAATCATCAATATTTAAATTTATATCAATTTTACAAATTATGCCGTGCATTTATTTTCGATAACATAAAAATATTTTAATACCGTAAGCATATGAAAAAATCAATTTGTGATAATAAAGTCTGATGTGGACTAAAATTTGACTCACATACAGTAGTATCACCATGCTGCAGGTTTTGACTACTACCAACCATTCCATTAATTCAGAATCTATATAATGGTGGGAAATTGATGTTGTTCTTCAGGCATTATGGGACTCAGAACATGTTGCTGAGGGCCCGATGGTTCAATAACATAACAGGACCAATAAACTGTGTGTCCTATCCTTGGAAATACATGTTTTTTAATAATATCTAACATCTTTTCACATAGACTGTATGAAGTACCTGTTGAAACAAGGATGGAATATCCAATTCATGATATCATAGGCACAAATTGCACTTTGCTTTACATGTAAAGTTAGCTTCAGATAATAATAACATCCACTTCAGTTGAAACTCCTGCTAGGAGAAAATGTTGTCATAATTATCTTTCAGGAACCTAGCTACAATGTCACTTTTAAGGGGATCAGTCAGCCTTTCATCCCCAGAAGAAAAAAACCCAAAATGAAAAAAGAAAAGGAAACGTATCTTGACAAAACTAAAACAAGAAATTACTAAAACTTGAGTTGAAATTTTGAAAAGCCCAAATCAGGATTCCAAATAAGACTGGAAGCGTGTCAATTAGTAATAATAAATGAAACAGAAAAATTTGTTTACTAACATACACAATGTTGGGATATTGAGAAAGTAAAACTGCCTAATATCATCATCCATGCTTCTAACAAAACAATATCTGCAGAACAAAAACATACTTCTATAGTAGCAGAAGAAGAGGCAACTAATACTGGCTAAATCAAAGGTCAATTATGTAAAGAATCACATAAATGAGGTTAACTCATGACAGAGAAGTGAAGGACCACAGATGTCAAACGCTGTAAAGATAGATGAAAGCTAAACACAAGCACATTGGTTGTTAGGAAAACCTACCAAGTAACAATTAGACGACAGGGAAATGCAGTTGGAAGAACACAAATACCAAAATGCAGATGTAAGCCTTCAAAAGCTGCATCAGTGACAATTTAAACTATGGATCGATTTTCTTCAGTGATCATACAAAATATTTGATGATTGTTCAGGAAGAAGGAAGAAACACACCAAACAAAAGGACAAACAGAGTGAAATATCAACACTAGCTAAAAATTGACAATTAATCAACTTCAATCATTCAGGTAAATACGGACACCTTGTCAGATACATTTTTCTTGCTGTTTCTTAAGAAATCCTGAGCCCATCATCTATCAAACCAATTATTCTGTTATTTAAACAAAAAAAGAAGCAAGCTCTGTGAGAAAATAAAACTTGCTCAGTGAAATGTGTCACAACTTCATTCAATAATTTATACATAGAATGTACAAAAGCATTTTACTGTCAACTCCACACTACAAGAATGGGAACAGACATAAATCCCAGACGATCGAACAGCTAACAGAATTAGTTAAACTTAGGTGACATAACTTTGATGAAACTGAAAAATGATGACGAGTAATGAAATCTCATGCTTACTATTGCAGTCCAAAAATCAGGGCCCCCGAATTAGTGGAAATATAGAGCGACTATTTTTTCTGTTTCTTCTCTATAAAAGATTTGACTGTACCCATCCAACGAATAAATTCCGTTTTATCCTTGTTCTTCATGTAATTATGTAAGAATGCAGCAAGATCATCGTTTATACCCCTTGTCTCCAAGAAATCATAAAGTGAATCTTGCAGCTTATCATCCAAATCCCTGCACATTCGCAAACCCAAAAACACAAATCAGAACAAGCATAATATGAAGGACCAAAGCTCCATGTTCAATTGCTAAGAAAAAAGAGGATGTAGGAAATTGTTTTCCGGTTTTATGGTAGCATATTAGTTTGACTGTTCGAATATTTTAAAATATGTGGACATGCATACGTAAATACATAGACATAAACGTACATAAATGTAATCCTTTTACGTAGGGTTTTCCTTTTTATTTTTCCTTCTGGCTTCCATGTCTTTGTTCCCTATATGCAAAGCAATGAAGAAGACGTAAACGGCATATAGCAAATACTGTATACTCTGATTATTACTTCTCACCATCCTTGATAAATAAAAATGGCAGAATTAAGCCTTTATGTCTGAATATACAACACCAAGGTTTAGTTTTAGCAAGCAAGTGCCAAACAAATACGAGACAAAGACCATGTTGAGTTAAATCATAATGACTTCACGAAGCAAAATGATATACATACTTAAACCCAGGGCCCGTGTAAGGCTGAGCTGTAATCCGATCATGTCCACGAGTGAAAACTTTTCGAATCTCGATAGTGTCAGGCCATGCAGAGCAAATAAACTCCAAAACATCACTGCCTTCTCCCTTGAAGACATTGACACGCATCATAGTGATATGAAGCTGCACATCACCCCCCGCGACAACACCACCTGGTTTCTTAGCTGGGACAGATGCATCAAACATTGTTACATCAACTCTGATATCTTCGGTTTCTCCAAATTTCTTCTGCAATCTAATCCACTGCTCTCCAGGCTTTTCGTCAACTATAAACAAATTAAATTCTGGAATATGCTGAGATAAGAAAGATCATTAGTTGGAAAATGGTTTGCAGCTTCTCTACTCTTCATTTGTTTCATCAACTAAGATTGCAAAGTTTATAATTACTAGAGCATAATGTAAGAAATTCACTCCTGGTCTCCATGTTCCTTCTTAGTTATATACTATATGTTTTAGACGTAAGATTATACAAATTGGTCATGTAAATCAAACCACCCTTTAAAAGGGCCAAATTTTGTGCAAAGATCTGTCAACAAAAGCCAACTTTTACAACATACATCATAAGCTTTTCACCACTGAAACATCTCTCGTTTTTTGGCATCAAATAAATTATTGAGCTCATCAAAAATTTTCTATAGACACGTAAAGAATGTATATAAACACAAAGAATTCATGAACCACTAAATTCATCATTTCAACAATTTAATCGATTTCAATTGAAACTTTCACCAAGTAATTCATTAAGCTATAAAGAAAAGAACTTTAGCTATTGGCAAGGGAAATTGACGGAAAAATAGAGGGCCTTGTAACTTGTAAGTCAAACAGTAAAACCCACATTCATTCAGCCATAAAGATTAGAACTTTAGCTAAAGGCAAGGGAAATTGATGGAGAACCCACATTCATTCAGCTACAAAGATCAGAAATTTAGGTATTGGCAAGGAAATTCATAAAAAACAGTGGGTCTTGTGAGTGAAAAAGATACAGATACAAAAGATACAGATACAAAAGATGAGTACCTGGGAAGGAGGAGAGCGGTCGAGTTCGTATTGGATTTCATTGCGAAGAAGTCTGAGAATGTTGCCTTCAAATGCTTCTTTTCGCATCTCTGATATGTAGTTCTCTGCTTGAATTTGGGTTGAGGAAGACATTGGTTGTGGGTAGAAGTTTTGGTTGCTGCTGAAGCAGCCTTGTGATTGTCCCTCGTAAAGGTCTGATTAAACGATGACCCATTTTCTGTGTGTGTTGTGCTGAAGTCTGATGATGCTCTGAAAGGGTTTAAGGGGGGTTTCTGATCTTCCTTTATTAGGTTCTTCAGAATGACTCTTTAATTACCGGTTGCTTTCTTCATTTCTTGCTGGGTTGTTGGGTTGAATAATTTTGGACCTTTCTTTAGTTGGGCCTGGGTTTTGGTTTCCCTCATAAAATTAAATATATTTTTGATGATTTGAAACAAATTGGAATTGCAATTTTGCGGGATGAGCCATGGTCTAGCGATAAAACAATCAAAATTCAGATTCTAAGAATTAGAGATTCTGAATTCTTACCTCACAAGTGAAAGTTTAGTCTAACTTTATATTTGTATTATGTTATCCCATTATTTTTGTGGGTTAATTCTTGTTACAAAGCATTGTAATATTTGTATATGATTACTCTTAAAAGGCTCCGGGCTTTAATTCTTGCTGCAATATTGCCAAGTACAAGCTTTAATTCTTGCTGCAATATTGCCAAGTACAAAGCTTGAAGCTCTAAACAAAATTTTATCTCCTAAAAGAAAAGAAAATTCATCACTACTTCTTTCCATCAGGAGAGGGCCGGACATTTTGGCTTGACTTTTCCTCATTCTGTGAAGCATCAGTAAGTGATGTAGATGATGTCCTACCATCACGAGTCACTTTGCTGGGACTGCCATCAGTACTACAATAGCTTGCATCCGCCGCACCAGTTTTTGGTTTAGTTGTTTTAGAATGCTTTCTTTCAGCATCGTCAACCTGACTATTGTCTCCGGAATTGCTTGATTTCTTGTTTGATTCAACCACAATTTCTTTTACTGTCTCGTCCAGCTTATCTAGTCTTACCTTTACCTCCAAAAGCTGTGGGTCAGATGTTACTTCTGGTTCTTCATAGCATACTTCAATTCCAGCTGTTTTGCTTTCACCTCTTCTTCAGCTTTTTTCTTCAAATCCACTTCCTGATATTACACTTTCAGTGGCAGCATAATCATTAAGAAGCCTACTTAACAATGCAAAGCTACAAACCATTTGTTATCATAAGAAAAAAGATTGCTTGCTTGTGAAGAAGAATCACTACATGTTTAGTATCAAATCAGAATACATAGCAAGTGCTTGTAAAAGAGATCATATTCCAGGAAAAGATACTGGTCCATGATTGATATCACTTGATTCACAATACTTGGTACCACTATATCCTTCTCTGAAATTTGTTATAATTCCGAAAAACCTAATTTCTAGAAAAGTTTTATTTGAATTAAAAAACATAATCCCAGAGATCATATTCCAGGAAAAGATACTGGTCCATGATTGATATCACTTGATTCACAATACTTGGTACCACTATATCCTTCTCTGAAATTTGTTATAATTCCGAAAAACCTAATTTCTAGAAAAGTTTTTTTTGAGTCTATTAAAAAACATAATCCCAGAGATCTACTTCATTGAAGAGTTCATCTACAAAGGCAGCATTTATGTCAACTCTTTAAACTGCAAAAGGAATATCTATAACACACACTCTGGACATCCAACTATATATTTCAGGGGATATAATGCAAACCCCAAAAAAAAAAGCCAAGAAATGCATCGGAGAAGAGAAACAAATGAAGTTGTCATACTGCTTCCATTCTTCTCATTGCAGACTGAGCATATTGAGCCACCAAGTATACAGCTGCCAGAGAAAATAGCATCAATATATTTTTTACCTTTTTAAAGCTTGAAAAGTATACTATGTAAGTTTGTAACTAGAGGTACCCAGTGAAGGCATGCAGGAGAAGAGTTGCACGAGATGGAAGTCAATCGTGACCATCACCAAGAAATACATGAGGAGAATTCCAAGCGCAAGAACTAGAAATGCCATTTTCCAGGTAAAGAAATAACAAAAAATGGGAAATATCGACTCACATTTCAATAGTATATTCTGTTTCAACTCATATAAAACAAATTCTTATGAACAACATAACAGTGTATTATACTACCTTATTCAGCAATAGATAGGGGGAACAAAAGACAGAAACATAAGAGGGGCAGACAACAGATTCAGATTATGCACTTTCTTTAAATTTGTCCTTCCTTTTTTTTTTCCCCCATAATTTTACGCCTCTCTGCAGTCTATTAACCTTCTTCCACTGGATAAATACTACCAACACTTCGTTCGATCTTTTAGCAGGGATTACAAAAATCAAATAAACTGCAGAAATACTTCAAACACATGATCAAGCAATAAGCCACTACTTTTGAAAGATTTGAATTCACCAAGTGAGGTACTATAATAATAGAGGATAAAGGAAGCACTGAACCTGCCCTGTCATCCAAACCAGAAATAAAAATAAAAAAGAGGAAAAAGTCCGCTAATGTTATAGGAGCAACTTGCTGAACACAAGTTAATCATCTATTGTGAATATAGTATGTAAAAATCGTAGCAACCATATTTTTAATTCAAGTCCCATCATCAACTTCCCAACCCAAACTCACCGAATACTCACATATATACATAAAAGATTGAAACTTTGCCATGATCACATCCAAAAACTTCATGAAAACCATATTCGCATAAACTGTTTGATAAAATGCCCAAGAGAGAACAATAAGAAAATAAAAAAATTAATAACAACCCACGTATCAGCTTAAACAACAGATCCTTTCTTGTTTATAAAAAACATACCCAAATTTCTTTCTTTTAGGTGGAGTAGTGAAGAGAATTTTAGTTGCAGTTACAAAGTCGAGGTTTTCCAGTTCTTTATAGGCATCCTGTCGGCTTATAGACGAAGAAGACTCAGCAGCAGCATTAACCTCCTCCTTACTAACATTATTAGCGTCATTGTTGTTGGTGGGTCTGTTGGTTTGTTGTAGGTGCAAAAGGGTCTGCTTTGGAGAGGTCTGAATTTAATCAGCATTTCACACACAGTAGACTGTTCTGCTGCTTGTTTTTTCACTCTCTCCAGAGAAGATTGTTAGGAATGGAGTAACTCAAAAATGGCTTTGTTTCGTTAGTGTCATCAATAATCAGTCATCACTGTCAAGGATGCAACATTCGAAGCAAATGGGATCATTGCATTTTTTTTGTCCATTAAGTACTGTGATTTGAGCAAATTTGGTCCATGATCTTCAAAATTTGTACCAATTCCAATTTGCATCTACACCGTTTGATCAATTACTATTTAAAATATTAAATAAAATATCACGTTAAACCATGTAACTATTATTTAATATTTAATTAAAATATTTTGTGAAATAATTACCGTATCATATTTTGTTGAGATATAACATACATGTGAAGCCTCAAATTCAAGCCTAGAAATCAAGAAATGTAGGACAGTAACTTCTTCAAAACCTATGCCGCATAAAATTGGAGGATGTAAATTGTAATTTAGCATTAAATAAACAAACAAACAAATTAAACCTTGTTCCTACTAAATAAGGTATGCATAAATTCTACCACACTTATTGTATTCTGTCATGAACTATATTCTCTTTAATTCTTACAATGGTATTCTCTTTAATTCTTACAATGGCTAGATAGGTCTTGAATCATATCCTTTTTAATTCTTAGGATCGGCTATAATTTTCTCACAAGTTACCCACCAAATCTTTTTCGATCTTTCCCTATCTCTTTTATGTTAATTTCTCTCTAAAATCTAGCCGTCTGACATGTGCATCTATTTGTCATGTGACGAAATAATACAAATTTTAGCATTAGCTTAATAGAAATTTAAGCAGGATGTCTCGTATTTCACTTACCAACATACTAACCAATACAGTCCAATAATGACGGGACGAGATTCACAAGGCAGCTTCGCATATTACAGAGAAGTATCTAGACGGAAAGCCGTTCTAGAAAGAGATTCAGTTATGGAAGAAGGCACTTTAATTTTATATCTGTTCTTTACAAAAATAATGGGAAACGCAAAAAAATAAAATAAAATCAACCAGGAAAATGAAAAGCAAACGCTTTTTCTAAACAGAACAAGATGCACAAGGCAGCTTTGATGTGTATAGTCTTGCTCGAGCCTTGCAAGCATATAAATTGTAACAAAGAGTAATGCATTCTCCCCAAAGATCTTAATGTCATCTCATAACAATGCTAAGCATACTTGCGACAAGATTCTAACAGCCCATGCGCTACACTTGTGCTTGAGAATCGAGGTCCGTGGGCCCACACATGTGCAAGTCACGTAGCCAATAGGTTGTGCAATGACATCTGGTCACAGTCGAGACTGCTGAACATCCCCGTTTACAGAATAGTGAACAGAATTACCTACTTTGATTGTGACAGTTTGAGAGGAAGACTGAGTATACAAATGAACTTGATCTTAAGCCTGCTTGGCCCTCATCCAATCAACAAAATTATCCAAGATCCAGGGCCAGGCAAGGTCTGGGTCATAATTGCTAAAGTCTGGGAAGCTTATCTGTCATGAAAATCATCAAAAGCAGAAACCAACTGAATGTAATTCATAGAGAATTCAAAACCACACAGAGAGAGATGATTACAGAAAATGTTTTAAGAAATATTCTGTGTTTATTTAGTTAAACACAGGTCATGCTCCACAATCTAGCTCACTGTCATGATCATCAACCTCAATCTCTATATAACGTGATAATGCATGTTAGGAAGATCAAGATAGATAATCAAGGGAAATGAAAATGGATAACAAACTTACCTCGGTGCAAAACCGATAGAACCCCATCCACTGATCCATGTTTATGACCTTATAATCAGTCTGTGTCTGCATCAGTCATGGAAGCCACAAAATTATAAGCAGAGATTACCCATTTCAGTTCTTGCTTAGAACAAAATCATCACTGCTCTTCCAATAAAATTATGTCAAATCACAAAAGATAATAACTATTACACAAACAAATTATGTCACTTCTGGTTACCACAGCATACGACGTTGAAAAAAATTTACATTGTAACCATGTAATCCAAACCGTGCACATTAATCCGCATAAATAAAAACATGCAGAAAATGCTGAGACTGATTTAATTATCTTGAAATGAGAACAACTTTCTATCACACTATGATGAGAGAAGAACAGTTACCTTAAGATACTGAACCAAATAGCCAACTTGTGGTCCGTATAGGTATCCTAAAACAAGATCCAGTAGGACACATATGCTCTCAATATCAATGCTCTTTTGTTTTTCCTCTAGCAGAAACAGAGAGAAGATGGTCAGCTGTAGAAAGAAGGATAACGAAGTTCAAGAAAATAAGAACACATAGAAAGACTGAATTATACCTGTTAGACAATATCGGAAGGCGTATGCATAGAAATCCACAAAAGTTGACGGCCTCCTGACCTTTAATGGGTGGGAAAAGGTTGTTACTTTTAACCAAAACAAACCATATCCTACTATTTCTCTTGCTACAGACCATCAATACATGATACCAAAACTTACAAAAGTTGAAAGCTAAAATATTATACCTCTTTCTCTAGATCTGGAAGTGCTTTTTTTAGTTTAAACAGAGAATTGTATCTGTTCGCAATGCTTTGTGACCTCTTCTCCATTCATCCTAAGAAAAGAATGGACACATTAACTCAATAAATTTTGAAAAAAACTAGAAGACATAAATGGAAAGGCTAGGAAACCATCACTTTCAAAGACACTGCAAGAGAGAGGAATTTGGAAAGGATAAAAATGTATGACATGAATGAATATTCTTCATTTGCAAGAAACTAAGTACCTTTAAGGAGTTAAAATTAATTCATGAATATCAAAAGCAAAATAAGAGATCCCCATAATTAACTTCTCACTGTCTTTGCCATTAACCACTAATAATGACGCACGCATAAATATAACTCCCCATCCTTATTCTGTTAGTTTGTCATTATCCCTAAAAGTTTGTTGCAGCTGAAAGTAACTGATACAAAGAGTCTAACAGGAATTACTTTAAGATTGGCCCAAGCCAAAACACATTATGCTTAACTGCACCAATATGCATGCCATGAGGGGCAGATGGATTCTTCATCCTGAACACCTCAGCTGGAACGATAAAGAAGGGAAAAGCCAATAGAAGAAAGAAGACAGAATGGCTTGGTAAATATGTCAAGACAGCAAATGAGAAACAATTTGACAGTCAAGTCAAACAAAAGAAAATAGGCGTGTTAAGGACTTCAGAAGGCAGATCCACAAAGAAGACTGTATAAATTAAACATGTGACCAGATCATAAGATTATCAAAAAAAAACATAGTGGATGCGAGCTATGGCTTCTATTCCTTACCAACGTAAAATATCCTTGTTTCTCAGCTTGCATTTTCCTAAAATTAATATCAATCAGTTTAATAGAAGATACAGAAAACTGATAAATGAAATCACATACAATTGAAGATAAAAATTACCAAGCAAGCATCAATATCCGGACATCAGTATGATCCACCTCCAAATCAGAGCAAAGAGATTCAATTCCTTCAGGGCTATGTGAGGAAACATCACAAATCAGGAAAATTGTGGATCATACAGGCACCAGCGATAATCCATTCTCCAAAGAAGAAATGATTTTAGAAGTGTGTTTGAGTTGATAATAATTATTTTAGCAAAATTAAGATATATGAATTATATAAATTTCAAAAGCATACAGAAGGTGATGTGAGAATTCAAATATATGGAAATGAATGTAAATGTGTTTGCATAGTTGTCCAAAGTCACAATTGCTTCCAACGATTAATCACAAAAATATAGTTTTCGTAGTCAATCTGGATAAAAATGTGGAAGCAAGAAAGCTACTTAATTCAAAAGCAAAGAACTAGTGTTATGAGAGAAGTAGCACCATGACAACAGATGACCAACCCCAAAAAAAAAAAAAACATAAAGATGTCACAAGATGACACGGAAACAAAAAAACAAATGTAATTCTAACCGGGCTAACTTACTCAATCATTCCAGATGAATTATCTGCATATGAATAGAAGAGTTGATCAATTCGCTCCAGTTCTTTACTCGCAGCTTTGCCTGTAGCTGAAGGGTTAAAAATACAAATGATAAGTGGAGAAGCGTAATGCAATATTGAAATAGTTTATACTGCAAGATCATACCAGCATGAACCAAATGACAAAATTTATGACCAGATATTAAATGACATTCGACAACAAAAGATTTCATAACACTAGCAGGTCAGTTAGACGAAAATATCAGTAATATTTGCAAGGGAATAAATTTGATAAAGATCTTACTGATGGAAGTACCTAGTTCATACAGAGTTTAACCACCTTAACAAGTTCATTTGTCAAAAGTTATTTTAGTTTAAATGAGAAGTTAATGCACAGCCCAATGACTTTAAGATGCAGAATGCAATGCCACTTCAGGGGAAGCTCTGGTAAATGTCCTAATTTTGTTGTTTGGCCATATTCTTGTGACTCACGTTAAGAAACATAGGCAGCAAGGTCTTGACTCAACAAAGATTGCAACTTGACCAAGTCAATTGGGAAAGACATTTGTAACATAGATTAATATTTGGGTATTATGTCAAGTCTTGGGAAGCTAGAACAGGGGTTATTTTGTTATTATTATTATTATTTTTTTTTTTTTTTTTGGTAGCGGTGGGGTAGTATACAGTGGCTATCGAATATAACCTTTATTTGATCAATTACCACCACCTCAAAGAAAAATAACAGGAAAAATAAGGTGAGGAAGCAAAGACAACAGCTAAGATGGACACAAGCAGGTTATAGTTAGACAATAAATTTTTCTGGCCAAAGAACATTTTTTTTTTACCAAATAAACCAATATCATTTACCATCCAGAATAGGTAAAGCTAATTCAGGTTAGGAGTTTTGTTAAGAATATGAGTATTAGAATTTGCTGTTTATATATAATCCGAAATAGTTCATAAAAGCAAATTGGCATTACAGAATAAAATTTGCTTTTACAGAAAATGAATTGCCAACAAAGGAATTCACTTTTTGAAAAAAGGAACTCTCATTGTCAGACTCACTTGAATTCCGTGCACTTGGAAAGCAAAATCGAGGCAAATTCACATTTATGAAGTGCAAAACTCCTACTTCCAGAATTGAAGCAAAAAGAACCCCATTTGCACGATAATATTTTAAAAGAATTGCAAATAAAGAAATTGGCCAAGAAAAATGCCAGCAGAAATAGACTCAACTCAAACTACTCTCTCTCTCTCTCTCTCTCTACAACTTTTTCCAATCAAGAATTCCTATTTACTCTGCTCAACCTAGGATTATTCACAAATTCTATAGTACATAAACTTAAAGCTGGAAAACAAGACTTTAATCTCCGTTAAACCATCAATAATTCACACACAAGCACAGCTTCCAAACAAGAAATTTAAAATTAAAAACAAAAATACAATACTTGAAAGAATCTTTTCACATATAAATCATCACGTAATGGAAAATTCTCATAAAGATTCCAACTTTCAGTTAAATTAAGCAAAATCAATAATCAAGTAAATCACGATATAATATAGTACTAGACTAGACAACAAAATTTATCTTAAAAAAAAAATAGAAAAAATAAAAAAATCCCGCTAACAAAATTGCAAGTGGTGGTTATGATAGTTTAAAGAATATAAACGATCGATTACCAGAGCGAAAGAGATCAACCGGCGATGAAGAATTGGTGGCGGCGGGGCCTTTTTTGGATGAAGAAGTGCGAGGCATCTCTGAGCGAGTGAGAGAGAAGAGAGAGGCGTCCCGCAACTTGCACACAGTTGCGTACGCTATCAGTTGGCTGGCTGATTAAAACATTGGGCGAAGTCTCTCAGTTTAACGTCGGCCCCTTTCACCTTTTTTCTTCAATTTGTACTAGGATTTTTTAATGATGACTTTTTACTTAATATGCTTTTTTCATCGTGATTAAACTATTAAATTATTATATATAAAATCAATAAATTATTTATTTTATAAATTTAGTCATCTTAAATATATATTTAAAATCATTTCGTTAAAAATTTAATTGTCAAACTATCTTAAATGTGTGTGCGCGGTTATCATCAAATACACACTTAAAATAATTTAACATAACTAAATTTATAAAATAAATAATTTATGTGGTCATCATGAAACATAGACTTTAGATAGTTTAGTAACTAAATTTACAAAATAAATAGTTCAGTTATTTAAATACACACTTAATATGATTCGGTTATTTAATTTACAAAATAAATAATTCAGCGACTTTGTATGCAATAACCTAATATAATTCAATTATTTAATTTATAAAATAAATAATTCAGTGATCTTGTATGCAATAACCTAATAATTTAGTAACCATTTGTGCATTTTGTTCTTTTTCTTATTGATTCAACTTAATTAGGTTGTCTACAAAAATTTTTGTATGGACTAAGGTGTCCGGTGAGACAATACACCTTGTGATTAATATTTATCAACATCTTTTAATTTGTAGATAAAATATTTTAATTTTAAATTTTTAAAGTTAGAAGATATAAATAAATATAAATCACAAAATATACGATGAGATCAGATCGTACACCTTAATCTATATATTTTAGATAATTCTACATTTACAGAATCAATAAATGATTTTATTGTGATATAAAGCTATTATTTTAATGTGATATAATGCTTATAAACTTGTATACTACATAACTTGTTAAAGTACAAGATATTTTAAGATACAAGTCTTCAATATATAAGGAAAGGATAGTATAATTCATATTTAATATTTCTATTTATTTTGTGTACTACCAACAGTTAAGTATAGACAACAGATCTTAAGTGGTCCAACCTAGATAGATTCCATGATCTAAACTACTGAGTACCGACCACAGAAATTTCAGTACACTCACAAGTCCACAGAACCTCCAGTCAGTCACCAGGTGCCCAAACAGGATTAGGTAAGGACCTTATGGTGCGAACCAATCAGAGGAAGATTTACTTGTAGATCCAGAAAGTGACTGCATATGTGATTCAATCTGCTCCAATTTTAGTTGTACACACACAAACGATTCTTTTACAAGGCAGGATTAAAAGGGCAAAAAACAAATTGAGAAAATTACACAAGTTACTACTGGGTAGGGCTTTGAATATCTTTGATGTCAATATTAGCTTTGAAATATGAACTACAAACTTCAGATTAATTAAATAGAAGCAAAGTACTAGGAGGCAGCCTCTGAGATATAGCTCGTAAACAGTGAGACAGCATCTTGTAAATGGCATGAACGAAGGTCTTCCGGGAGGGGTGCTCTGAATATGGCAGTGAAGCAGCTTAACTGAACTTCAATTGCTGAATTCTCACCAGTGTCTGACACTAGCAGATTGCATATCTCCTCGGCCATCTTTGAATAAACCACCCTGAGACATCCAACAAGCAAGAAACTGAAAATTAGCACCCACATAAACCATGGACAACAAGCTGACTGTCTTCTTCTACAGGCAACTCTGAAGGACACGAAACAAAATGGATTATTGGTCATTGTAGCTAAAATCTGACGGAAAACATAGCAATTATTTAAGGCTCTTTTTCTGTCTTTTGCCTGATAAGAATGACTTCTAAGGCTTGGTAAAGTATTGTCAATAAGGTTTGTGAAAGTCTAGAGAGGCTGAAAATTCATTAATTTAAATCAAGAGAAGGAAAACAAATTACTGTCAATACCTTGCGTCAATGGGCAATCTGGTACCCCAAACTGCCAAGGACTTGTTCAACCGGCTAATGAAGTCTGTACAGGCATCATTTTTGTTTTCACGAGTATCCTGCAATCATCACTGTACTCGTTATTCCTCGCTTAAAGCACAAAACAATATTCCATAAATCTTCCCCATCTTATAGCAATAAACAACCACTAGTTCATTCATTACCATTTAATAGAGGGCACTGAAATAAACAGCAGCTCGAAAAAATATACATCAGGCAACATGCATAGTGTATCATGTGGTGAATTGTTTTGCCTAAGTTTCAACAACATTTGCAACCATTTTATTCAGTTGATGCGTATGTGTTAAGATCTGCCACTCCAAAATCAACATTTGCAGCTTTACTAAAGGATTTTCATACCAGTTCATTCATCGTATTGCTGAGACTAGATGTCATCCTGCAAAGAACTTCTTAACAGATAAAATGAGATATACATTCCAGCTCCTAAGTCCCAATCTTCAATTTCTGACTTGTGGTCTTCCATGGAAGTAGCAAGCTGCCATATTTCTGAGTGTTTGGCTGCAAAATCGTGATGTTTAGTATGTTATAACAAAATATCATCAAATAACACCCCAAAAAGATCTCTTGAAAACAACTAGTCCAAAAGTAATATGATTGTCTAGCATGTATGAAAAGATGTTCAATGGCCTCATTAAATATGGACATAAGCATCTAGAGAGTGTTAAGAGACCACCCCTTGGACGAAAAATACTAAATGCTTCTACAAGCCCATGTGAGTGATTAGGGGGAATACTAATGACCACAGCAAGCCAATGAGGCTAAAATAGCAAAACCAAATTTGAGCAGATTAAGATATCTCGTTCTGATGCAAGAGTGCTGCCTAAAAAGCATAAGTTTAAGCAGTTAGTGCAACATTTTATGAATTAATAAGGCTGCAGTCCAGAGCATTATCAGTGTATTAATCAACTTCTATTGCCAACAAACCAAAGTGTGAAATACAACAAACCAAAGTCTGAAATACAACTACTATGGCACTTTTAATACCACTTCTGCTTAATTAACACCCTTATTAGAAAATAGGAAATAGGAATACACACACACACACACCCACAAAGGAATGACAAACTCAAATCTGGTTAATCCGTCCCATAATATAACATTATGATTCTCTTCACAAAGCATTGATCTTGTCAAATTTGAAAAGAACAACGAATAATTAACACACGTCACACTCCCCCTGGAATAATTAGGTTGGAACATTGCTTTGATGCACATTTCTTAGATCCTCTCTTAGTTAATTTACCAGCTATTCAAGGGGGGAAAACCTACATACAGTAGAAATGAATAACCAGGCACCTTAAGGCAACAGATCTAAACTAAAACTAACCATAACTTGATTGAAACCAGAAAAAGTTTCTTGGTACCTTTGTTATCACATATCTTCTTAGCATACATATGTAGGATAACCCATACATCAGACATATGCTTTGGAATAACACTAAGTTTCTCCTTCCTAGCACTACATCTGAACAACTTGTTCTTTGAGAATAAGAAGGTGAGAGTATATTCTTGAATTATTTGAGAATAAGAAGGTGAGAGTATATTCTTGAATTATACAACTTAGTGTAACAAACATCATAAGCACAAAAAAAAAGGACCAGTAGGAGTACAAGCAACTAATGGATTCACAGAAACAAAAGGAAAAAGGTAGCTGCTAGTCTATTACCTGACAAATACAAAGAATGAGCAACCGAAGTCATGAAAATTAAGTGTGCTTTTTGCCAGTTCCCACATTCAAGGAAGTGTTCTAGGGCCTTTGCATGGTCACCATAGTAATTAAAATAAGTTGCCTGCATTCGTTTTAAAATCAAAAGAAAAGTTGTCAGAAAAATGAAATCCCATGCAATGAAGTGCTCTCGATCTTCTTCCTCCAGAAAGATATTTGAATTACGTCTGGAACTTCATCAATCATCAGGGAAAACACAATCAGAAATGAAGCAAAATGAGCTATTGGGCTCCCAAATGTTACATTCCTACACCAAAAGCAACTATACAGGAAGTCCAAAATCCAAAATATCCAAAAACCCATCAGGGTAACAAAAAGCTCTGCAGTTGCCCAGATCACCAGGACAAGCTAATCTATGCCAAGGAATGAACAGAACTGGAAAAAATACAATGACATTGACTTACCAGAGCCTCATTCAACCAAGCTGAAGGAATGCCTAAATCCTCAATAAATTGCCGCTGTGAGTCCTCAGTACTCCAGTCTTCACAGTATTGGAAGAGGATTTCCCTTACAAGCGTAGCCTGCAAGTAAGGATAATCTTTGTGATAGGGGATGTGAAGCACCACATAGATTGCCCAGTGACATTGCCCTAGACAGAGCAACTGAGAAACGAGTCCCATATCAAGAACGTGAAGCTCATCTGAACTGAAAGTGCCAACAGCTTCTAAAACTGATACAGACGCTGATGCCAAATCATATGGTAGTCAAGGGGGTCATTTGTTGAAGCAAAGGCACTGAACATGGTCTTTAGATCTTTGAACTTATTTTCTTGACAAGAATGAAGAAGCATAAGATAATAAGCGAGATCAAAACGTTCCCCTGCATGCCAATTTACTGACTCTTCTGCCGGCCCCTCATCAATATATACTGGAACTGGATAAGGAGCCTTTCCATTATCAAGCAGCTGTTGATATGTGCAGAAAACAACTGGTAAAGAACTATCAGGTGGAAGCTGATACCACATTAACAATCCCAGGAATCTCTTCCAGTCAATTTTAACATCATGCAAGGCTGCTGGAATATTGCCAGCAAGCAATTCAAGAAGCCGTATCCTGCTTTCCTCAATAAAACTGAAGTCCATCCCATTGATTTTCCAAATATCAAGCTGCCGAGCAATATTAGAACGGTTGATGGTGGTCCCACCAGCCTGGCTCAAAAGACAAGCTAGTCTCACATCTCCTCAACTCTAGATGCAGCCAACTCCACAGCAGCATCTAACTGCCGACCAGTTAGGAGTAAAAATATGTGCTCTAGATCACTTGTCTCATTTAAGGAACTTACTTCCTCCTGTACTCGATGGCAAACACTTTCTTGCAACCAGTAACTGAACTCAGCTCTCCGGATTAACGGAAGTGCTTCCAGGTCAACATCCGGAGAACTTTCCCTAGCATCAGCCATCATGTCTTCCTCGTGGTCAACTTCCACAGATTTCAATTGTCTGTTCATTTGCCTCGAGGAGAAGAGAACTTTTATCAATTCCCAGACCATCACTTGGTGCATCAATAAAACTCGAGAACCAGAAGATAGACCTGAAACTTCCAGTTGCCTCTCAACAATCCCTATATAGCTCCGACAAATCTCTGACAGCGTCAATCGATCACAGACAACTTTTTGAAGCTTTATCTTGAAGGATCCAACTTCAACATCTTTTGTCTCATGGCTCATTTCCTTGTGAAGGTTAAGTGGACGAGAATCAAAACAAAAATCAACAAGCTCCTGTCTAACTTTGTTACTTTCATCTCTTGTTACCTTGTCTATCGCAACCTTCTCTAAATTAACTACAGAAGATAATACACTTTGAGGGCCACTACTGCGAACAGGCATACCAGAATGAACAAGAACACCATTAGGACCCCAGCCTACTCGAAAGGATCTGCCCATGAATAATGCGGCATCAACTATATTCCGAGAATGGCTACCAGTTACTGGCGTCTGTTTCTTGAGATCAAGCCTGAAACCTTCAGTTTTTTTAGTCCTCAGAAGTGCACCTTTATTTTGTTTGGCCATTAAAATTGACCCCGGAGAGCTTGAGCCAAAACTTGCAGGGTTATACTCAATCAAAGCTAGCGGTGTCTTGCGAATAAAAGGGGGACTCTCTTTATGGACTGTTGGCTGAGAAGACTGCTTTATGGGAGATTTTAGAGATTCTTTACTGAACAGTTGCCTCTGAGGTGAAAGCATGCCGTTGGGCTCTGTCCTCATCCTCTTCCTCTGCTGGGAACATCAACATTTTCATTTCTTTCATCTTGACAGGATCAAGCCCAAGATGAGCAGGAAGAGAATGTGAAAGTGAAGTTGCCTCAACTAAAGCAGTTTCTTCATCAATGTCTGAATTGTCTCCGCCATTCATGTCCAAAGGATTTTGAACTTCTGGAGACACATCATCCATGGTTATATCTTCTTCATCATCTTCATTTAAACCAAATCTGCTAAAGTGTTGAACTAGGAATTTCCATTCACCATTCGATGGGTTATAAGACAAAAAGTCTGCTCCTTGTCTTTCTGTACTGAGCTTCAACTTCTCCGCAATTCTGCTTGACTGGTTCTCAGAGAAATCTTTTGAAGTTCTTGTTTGCAGTACTAAAGTTACTTCAGCTGCTTTATTAAGGCCCTGGCCAACTGCAGGCTTGGCACTTTCATCTTCATAGACAACCACCTCATGTCTCCTGAACTTGATGATCTGATCCAAATCCAACATAGATACCATCTAACATCAGTCTCCCCACTAAACTTCAACCATCCATAACCATATCTTCCAACAGTAAAGTCCAGAACTCTACTGCAATAACCCGGATTAAAAAACTCCTGAGTAGCCAGTTCACTCAAGCTAGGATCTGTGAAATAATCAGGTGATTGCAGTGCTGGGATTAAAGCTTCAATCCTACTGAGATCTTGACATGACAAGCCAGGATCTTTTCCAGCCAAAGATATTTTTCTTCTTTTACGTTGAGATGGAGAAATAAAAAGAGGATCTAAGTTTCCCAAATGAACCTCCATTCTTCAGTTGAACCTATGGAATTTTGCTTCTGAAAAGCCTCTGACAACAACATGTGCAAAATGAATATCGTAGAAAATTTATCATTAACAAAATGACAAATCTAACAAAGGAACATCACATTTTGCATCCATAGAGACAATGCTGAGCTACAAAATAGGCTTGCTTGATGTATAATCTCAAGAAATACAGAAAAACCAGCACGAAAACTCTGCTTTTGCATCCAAAAGTGAATGAAGCGGGAAGCATGAGGATTAGCATTTTACATCCTCATCAATTTACTTTTTTCCACTTCAGATAACAAGCAACTTCCTAAGAAAGAAACACATGATCAATCTTCAAATCTAGCAATTTCATTCATTTTCTCATTTTCCTTTATTCAATCCGCGTAAAATGCAGGGTATTCCTGTGCAAATGATCCATATCAACATAATGAACATGTATACATCAGTGACAGGGCATGAATAAAGCTTAGTCTCAATACTGGACAACATCACAAATAGGACATCAAACTATGTGGCCACTCATTTCAAACAAAATCCTTGAACTTCAAATGTAAAACAGCAAGTCCGAACATTAACCATGTGGTTGGTGTGTGAAATCTTGCATATAAGAAAATATTTTACTCATCAAAACTTTTGATAAACCCTAGACTACTACGTTATACAAAACCATGTCACCATCTGCCACTCACCGCTGTCCCTTTGCCACCATTGAAACTGCTAAGTTGCTTTATTTACTGGTTTCATCATTTTATGGAATGCATAACTAGCTATAAGTAACCAGCTAGGCAACTATCACTTGCATGCAAATACAAGCTTCAAAAGAATTTCTACTTCGTATCTGTAAGAATATGCCACTTAATAGTAGAATGAAAACATCTATTAAAAGCAACAACAATACAAATCCCATAAATTAGAAAGAGATATGCGAAAATTGATATATACCAATAGGAGATAAATGCTCTGAAGTAAATAAGTAAAAAGGGAAAAAAAAAAAAACAAAACAAAAAAAAACAATATCCCTTTTTGCAGATTTCATTCCTAAAAGTATAATTTATTTAAAATTCCAGAAAATCACCCAAAACCTTCTATTGAAAAATTTTATCTTACTCTCAACCCAATGAAGATCCAACCCCCACTCTCCCCACACCCCCATGTGTATAAGAAAAAAAAAAATCTAAATCATTCTAATCTCAATTCAATTTGCATTTACAGCAGGAAAAAAAATCACAAAATTCCTATCTTTCGACCAAATATTCAGCAGAATAAGCTAATTAAAAAAATCAATGAGGCAGTTGGAACAATGTACAGTATAAACGTTTGCTTCAGCACGAGCTGAAAGCTATAAAGCCAAATCGAAATAAAATTATTGCAAGTAATTAGGATGTTAATGAGTAAGAGTAGAACTACTTACAGAGATTAATGAGTGGATTAGGGAGTTTAATTAATTTCTCCGGCGGAATCTCGCAGTGGAAGAGTGACGTAGACGGGGAGGAGGAAGAGAGATGGAGGGTTTTGGAATAAGAAGGTCAACTTTTGTTTTTGACTTTTTGACTTTGAAGTCCCTTGCTGAATGACGAACCTGGCCCGGATCAAACTTTACAAGCGCTTCTTCGTAGCTTCGCTAGTTTGCACACGCTTTTCTTGTAACCAGATATATTGTTGGATGTTGCGAGTCTTGAGAATTGTTAAACTTAGGTTGCATTTAATAAAACTGAAATCTGAATTCTAATATACTGAAAATTAAGTGTTGAAATCTTAATTTGTTGAATTCATAAAGTTGCATCTGTTTGATAATCAGGTGAATCTAAATACTGAATTAAAATATTTTACCTTGTATATATTATATATTTTGATAATAATATTATATTTTTTTATAATAGATTATTTTAATGATTATATGATTAATACAAATAAATAATTTATTAATATATAGTATGTGTGTATGAGAGAGGGGTATGTGTGTGTGAGAGACGGATATTATGTACAAGTGTATATTTATATGTGAAAGATAATGAATATAATAAGCGCACAAGTGTGTGTTTTTGTGTGTGAAAAGAGATATAGTGTGTGCAAGTGTGTGTTTATGTGTTGGAAAAAAATAATATAATGTGTGCAAGTGTGTGTTTATGTGTGAGAGATAATGAATATTGTGTGTGTTTATGTGTGAGAGAGAATAAATATAATATGTTCAAGTTTGTATGTGTGAGAGAGAAAAGGAATATTTTTTATGCAAGAAATGTGCGCCTATGTGTGAGAGATAATGAATATAGTGTGCGCAAATTGCAACTGTGCGTTTATGTGTGAGAGAGAATGAATATAGTATGTACAAATGTGTGTTTGTGTGAGAAAGAAGAAATATAGTATGCGCAAATGTGTGTTTGTGTGTGAGACATAATGAATATAGTGTGTGCAAGTGTGTGTTTATGTGTAAGATAATGAATATTGTGTGTATAAGTGTGTGTAAATAGTGTGTGAATGTGAAATAAATAAAATTTGGGTGAGTTTTGTTATAGTAATAAAGAATTCAACAAATTAAGTAATAAACTTTTCACTTAAAATTTTATATAGAAATTAAGTGGCACTTAATGCATTAAGAGGTAAGAGAATTTCATTATCAAATATATTTAATACAAAAAGTACTTAATGAATTAAGTTTAAACACTTAATGGGGTTATCAAACACCCCCTTAGTGAAAATTTTTTGCTATTCACTCTGAAGTGCCGAATGAATACTATAAATTGTTTAGATGATTGAAAAGTTATGAGATTTACTTGTTTTTCAGTCATTTCAACCGTTGTCATACTCATTCTGCATTACGGAGCGAGTGACCCACACTTACTCTCAGGGACAGATACAAAAATTATACCTTAAGAGACAATATTTAATAATAATATATTTATTAAAACTAATTTATATTTCTCTCAAAAATTTTAAAAAACAAAATATAAATTTTATAAAAATACAAATTAAGCTTTCGAAATTTTAAAAGATAAAAGGGAAAACTATTTTATTAGTCATTCACATTACCCATTTGTATTTATTTAGTTCCTCACTTTTAAAATGATGATTTTTAGTCCCTTACATTACCCATTCGTATTTATTTAGTCTCTCACTTTTAAAATGATGATTTTTAATCCCTCACAAATGTAAAATATCGAATTTCGGTACCTAGACTAAATCCCGAGCACTTTTTGGTCTTAATTAATAGTGTGTTGTTCACATGACATATTTTTTGAGTAAAATTTAGAAATACTCGTTTTTCCTTTCCAACACAAATCTCAAGCATCAGATTGGATTATAAGTTTTGGAAAAAAAAAAAAAATACCACAAGTCAGATATTAAAATAATCTTAAATACAATCAAATTACTAATCAATCACTTATTTCATATATTCGCACTCATAAAATATTCTACTCAGATGAATTTATAAATTTGTTCTCGAAAAATATGTCATGTGAACAATACATGACAAATTTAGACAAAAAATACTCGAGATTTGATTCATGGACCAAAATTCAACGTTTTATATATGTGAGGGACATGACAAATTTAGGCCAAAATGTTTGGAATTTGATTCAAGGACTAAAATTTAACATTTTACATTTGTTAGGGACTAAAAATTATCATTTTAAAAATAAGGAACTAAATAAATGTCAAATATACTAATGTGAGGGACTAATACACTGGTTTCCCAAGATAAAATACGTAATTTTTAGAATCTTGGAACGGCGGCGCCCGCCCCCCCCTGCTGACTCTAAACTTAGAATACCTCCCAGCCTCTTAGGCGTGAAATTACACTCAAGACCCCCAAATTTAGGTCCGAAACATGTATTAATTGTTACTAGAATTAAAATACTCAACTGAATAAGAATTTGGGGGATTGGTTTTTTTAATAATTTAGATTGTATGCAACACTATTTAGTTAAGTATTTTCGTGTTTGACTTGATAATTAAACATATTATTTAAATTTTAATTACATTACAAAACATTAACTAAATCAAATCCAGTCAAGTTTGGTTTAATGAAATGATAATAAAGTCAAACTTTATCACAGTTCTCTATATTAAAAAAGTTCAAACATAATTTGAACACTGTAATTTTCGATTCTTCGGACTTATTTTACAATTTTTTAAGTAATAAAGGCAAAGATCAGTGACCATAGTATTACATTTCCAAGAGTTGAGTGCAATGTCACTAATATATATATAAAATATAAGAAAATTCTACAATTGCTTTTAGGAAAGTATTTTTTTGTGTTTTAAATATTCGCCTCACAGTACAATACCATGTATTTTAAATGATTATATTATATAAATTTTTAAAATTAAGAGAATGATTCCTTAAAGAGAAGGTAGAATTCCTTATATATATATATACATAGTCATGAATATCCAGTTTGCTCTTTTATAGTACATCATAGTCATGAATATCCGAAAGCTCCTGAATAAGCAATATACAGTGAAACCCCAATAGCAATTAGCTGTGTTTGTTGGTATGATTTTAGTAAACTTTTATTTTTGTGATAAGTGTAGGCAAAAGAAATTATCTTTTCCAGCATCCACATTTGGTGTTCAAGAAAGTTTAGGATCAAATTTTCCTGGAAGAAACATTTTCCCGTTATCATGCACAAAAGCAAAATTCGCAAGATTTTTGTATGAAAATTCTTGTACGTTCACGTTATTTGTATATTTGCCCATCAGATATTTTATTCTCTAATAATCGTACAAGATAAAGTAATATATTCATTCTTTTCCAGGTAACTATTTTTTTGTCACTCAAAATAAACTACATTCAAACAAAGGTATTTTTAGAGCCACATTTTTTTTTTTTTTACAGCTACTGTTGTTGTTTTTTTTTTTTTTTTTTTTTTTGATATTCTTTACATGGGCCAGTTACTCAGTGGCATAAACTTATGATTGGTGTTTATTTTTCCTGTCTTTGACAATCATTAAAATTACTTTAGTGAAGTAAATCACTTTTTCCACATATTTATAATGTGTGGACGAACACGATCGCCCTCAAGAATCTAAAAGTGACACATTTCTGGAGTAAATGTCAAGAAAGGAACTATTTTTTTGATCTTATCTTTCTGATTCTCAAAGCACGCGCAATCTTACTTTTTTCAATTTGTTATCAAATTCTAGTTTTTTTTTGTATTTATATAGGCTTCATAGTCTTCCATTCCAAGATTTTTTAGAATTTTAGAAGATATTTCCATCGACCAGAAATTTTGTTTTCTGCAATTTGGTAAATTTCCAGGTACCTAATCTAGAAAACTACTCAGGTCGCAGTTCTTGCAAACATAAGTTTCGCCTCAAAAGTATTGAAAAAGTGAAAAATAATTCAGATCTACGTGTGAAAGGAGGTATCAAGATGAGCTTTTTTGCAACCTTTCATGAAATTTGAGTTTTTTTTTTTTTTTCTCCCTCTCTCTAGCACAATGGATACACACATTAAGACTTACAAAAGAAAATACATGCATATAAGATGCAAGAACTAATTATTCATCCTCAAACTGTAATATATATTTGTATTTGTTACACTTTGCACTTCAAATTTAATTCGTGATATATAGTTTAATTTGTCCAATAATGTCATATTAACATTTTTGTTTACTACTAATTCTTAACAAATTATTTCAATTTCCAAGGAAAACTATATCGCATCATGCCAAAGAAATGATAGTCAATCCATTATCTTTTCTCAAAAATTAAACTATCAAATGGGATTAAAAGAAATTGCAATCTATATAACAATTTCAACGAACTTAAGTTTTGCCCGGTGAAGTATCTATCACAAGTTCAAAAATTAAAAATATTTGGTACATACATCAATATTGAATTGTCAATAAAATATAATTTAAATATTAAAACGTTTCTCTTATAACTTATTAATTATACGTTCGAATCAATTAAGAATGACAGGAAAGGTAGGTTTTAAAAAATAAAAAATATAGTATGTATTAATGTTGAATTAGTCTAATGAACAGGAATTGGATGTGATAGACTGAGAGTTGAATTAAAATGAAGAATTTATCAACATTCTTGCATGTTCTTTCTTTTATCGACCAATCTCTGTCAACCTTAGACTACCACGCATAAAAGGAAAGTGATAAGATTTGATTAGATGACAATTTGGCAGAAACCTAAGGGCAGATAGACAAACCAGTAGAAATTTTATTCTTTTGCCTTGAAAGTCATCATGAAAATTTGTGCATGAGCGATATCATTGTGCTTTGTTTAGAAAATCAGTATCATCATCATCAACTTTTTTTTTTTTATTTTTTTAACGTTATTATTGTGGTTGTAATAGTCTGTTCGACTACTATTTTAACTGCAGCAACCCTGTACTAGTATGTGATAATGAAAATAAACATGCATGATTGAATTCGTTGTAACAAATCAAATCTACATATCATATTTAATAAAAGGAAGATACTAGCTAATTAACTATTGATCTACTCGTCACATTTTTTAGCATATGATGCTAGTAAATTTAATGTGTTTTCTTAGCATTATTCAGGAAAGTAGTTTGATATTATCATCATTTTTGCATGGCAACTTCTGTACATGGTCCAATTGTGCTTGAAGATGCATTATTCCCAGATGAGTAAACTACCAAACAATTCTATGACTTCAAGTAAAGCACAACACAGCAACACAATAAACAATAGAATTAAAGGCTTTCTAAAATTTATCAATATGCATTACTACGTACCAGTAGTTGGCCCTTTCAATTTTAGGAGAGTTGGCTCCTCGATTGTGCGTCTGAGTTCTTAAATCTCTGATCATTTTCCAATAAAGATTAAAGAGTGATGTAACATAACACTACCAAACTCTTAACATGCATTTAACACGCATTTAGTTTCCAGGTGGTCATTAATTGGTGCCCCACAATTTGAATGGGTGGTAAGGAGAGGAAATGACCCAACATTAATCTTCTTCAAGGAAACCCTTAATTGTGTCCGAAAATAATAATAATAATATATTGTAATATGATAAACATGACTATTTAATAACTTTTATTACTCAAATTCTCGTACTATTTTTTAGATGCTCACATATTCAATTTAATACTCATATTAAAGAGTTATAACTTAAAATGTACTTTAAATATATTTTTTTTCTTTCAAAATCACGATTTGGAATATTATTACTACTCAAAAAATAAAAAATAAAAATAACGTCAACATCTTGGTTGCATTCTTGGATTGCGTAATCCAGCACAGGAATAAACGGTCAAAAATAGCAGCTACAAACGCTACACTATACACACGATAATGTTTACAAATTAAAGTCGACATGCGCAGGCAGAACAGATTCACATTCACTAGTAAGCTGATTTATAAATTTTTGTCTTGGCCTAACATTGAGGCATATGGGCAGGTTTCCTATGTTTAGTAAACGTGATGTGAGCCATGTAACTGTGTCCATTAGGTACTGCAATAAATACAAGAATCTCTCTTTGATCTTTACAAAGCATATAAGAAAATTACAAGCCATTCCCGACTGTTTTGTATAGGGTGGGATACTTAAATTTGAAGTAAGGCACATTCCACCTGTCTTTCCGAAATACATTTTAATTATCGTTTTGAATCTTTTTATTTTAATATTATTGATTAATAATTATATCTCTCTATCAACATAGCATTAAGGGTAAAATTTAAAAAAAAATATCATTGAATGCTTTCTCAAATTTCTAAAAAAATAATTTGATAATAAAATATAACTCAAATAATGAATTTATGCATCTTTTATGACCTAATTTATGAATCAAATCATCAAGGAATAGTGAAGATTCAATATAATTTCTCTTAAAAAAATATAAAGCAAATTATTTAAAATAATACGATAAATAAAATAAATTGGAAGTCATATATATGTGTGTGTTTTACATAATCTAGCAATTAATAATACAAGTTGACTGAAAACAAAGACCTTTTTTTGTTTGGCACTAGTGGATAAGTAAAGAGCACAAATTCACATAGAGTGGAAATAATCCACTGTTATGCTAAGACTTGCAATCTACATATATATGTGCGTGGAAATAAATTTGTAAGTCAGTGATTTCGGGAGGAAAAAAAAAAAAAACTCATCTACTAGTATTATTAAGATCTGTACTTTAGTTATTGCCTTCCTGAAGGGTCAACAGGTTGCTTTGACCAACAACAATCCATTAGCCTTTCATTTCTTAGGAAATTAACAATCTATTAGTTTATATTAAGGGGTAGATATGGACTCTGATGCAATTTTATGTTAGTATAACAATCAGGCATGCATGTAATTGTCAAACACGAATTTCTACAAGCAAGCTTTAGTATGCAGGGACCGGATGTATCCATCACTAGCAAAATTTCTAAGTAGTAATAAAAAGAAGAGGCTAATTTAATTATGCACAGATACTCTTTTCTTTTTATATTATTCATCGTTTTAAATAATTTATTTTATGTCAAATATATGTCAGACTTAGGAATTTAATCAAGAATTAAATAAATTTTTTTAACTTCATTCTTAATGTCATATTCATGGATGTTGAGAAAAATTAATACAACAAAGTATTTAGTTATTTTGAACATTTTTATATAAAATTAATATAATTTAATATATTTTTTAATTCTTAAATCTAAAAAGCACTTAAAATAAAACGAAAAGAGTATATATTTGTGTACCTTTTTCTACCCCTAAGTTTTTCTTTACGTCTTCCTCTCACTTTATAATTAACGATTGGAAAGGAAAGAAAAGAAAGTTATACTACTAAAGACTCATGGGGCCCAGTTCCATATTGATTGCTTGCCAGAGTGAAGCCTGAAGGCCGAAATAAGCGCTTACAAAACCCCCCAACGTACTTGCAGCTCCCCTGCCTCAATCAAATGCTAATTCCATTCTCTTCCTCAATCAGAAACTTCTTCCACAACCACTTCCTCATCTTGTTATCAAAAACCCTTTTGTATTTGCTAGTGTTACAGCCATGGCTCGACCGGAACAGCGCTTTCGTGGCGTCCGTCAACGACACTGGGGCTCTTGGGTATCCGAAATTCGTCATCCCTTGTTGTAAGTTCATTTAACTTCGCTTTCCCATAGTTTGTAAATGAAAAAAATTACTATATTTTAACGGATAATATCAAGACTAGTTTACAGTGTCACACAAGTGTAATTTTACTGTGCACATATTTAAATACTCCCGCGAAGTGGAGTTTTGACACTTATTTTCGTACAGTCGTATTTGTGTATGTCATTGGTCTAATACAGGTGCACTGTTTGTAAATTTGCTTATGTGGTTTGTTTATACTTTTATAGGAAGACTAGAATATGGCTCGGAACATTTGAGACAGCAGAGGATGCAGCCAGAGCATATGATGAAGTATGTGACAGCAAGATTCATGTGCGGGCCAAGAGCCCGAACAAATTTCTCCTACAATGACAACGAGCCCCAGCCATCCTCAACAAAGTTTCTTTCAGCTACTTTAATAGCTAAATTGCAAAGATGCCACATGACATCTCTAAAAATGACCAAAAGACCTATAATTTCCCAGGGAATTCAAGAAGAGCAACAATGTACTAGTATTCGTGGGGGCAGAGTTGTTGATGATCATGGCATTTCCCAGAAAAACAATGCAAATGAAATGCAAATTGTGGGGCCGTTGAATCTGGATGGCTGTGATCAAAGCCAGAGGGAGAGTAGTCTTAGTGTGCAAGAATTCAAGTCGCTTGAGGATGATCATATAGATCAGATGATACAGGAGTTGCTTGATTATGATTCAGTTGAGCTTTCTTCTGCTATGCAGAATTAGACAATTACTAGTACAATGTAACAACATCATTTTAATTAACTTAATGGAACCCCTTTTTGTTTTATTTTAGTAATTTTTTACACAAATTTCTCTTCAACCTATTGCCATGATGAATTAAAGTCATGATCTTGAAAATGTTGTCCCTTGTCGAAAAATTAACGTTGCTTGTAGCAATAGAATCTAGTGTTGTCCCAAGATGCCAAGGATGGAGGAACATTTAAGATTTATGATGATTTACTTTTTCTCGTATATAGACATTGATATGTTGATTTTTTTATTTATTTCAGTTTAAAGCAAATAAGTTTTGGTAAAATTTTTTATTAATCACTCTCTAATACAAAGTAGAGTCATTAGCAATAACTATCAATCATCTATAAAAAAAAGAAGAGAACTCAACTTTTATACGAGTCCGTCTACTTTATATAAACAATCAAACGATTGTACTAGTCACTAATCGAATTACTCAAAGTTTTTGATAGTTTCCAAACATCAGCTATGATAGTCAATGTTTTCAGCTTTGTTAACATGCGTTCTGCTCGTGTTGTTCCTTTCAAAAGAAATCAGCTATTGCTAAATGGTTAATATTGTTTGTGTAAGTTCTAGTCTTTTTTTTTTTTTCATGTAGATTTTCAGTCAGTTAATTTACAGTTGTTCGCACACGTTAATGCGTTTGTAGTTCTGCACTGGAGACAAGTTGAAGGCCTCAGGCTCAATTTGCTGCTTGACTATAGGAGTAGGGAAGGGGGAGGCTCTTGCTTTGCTGGTTAATATTTTTGTCCAAGTTTTAATCTTTTTCATTTTTTTTTTTCAGTATGTTCAATCAATTAACAGTTGTTTTTACACGTTATTGCTCGTGTTATTCAAAAATTCTGAACTGGACACAAGGGACATAGATTTCACGAAAATTGGAACTTATCATATCAAATGTGAAAAGATTTTGAGACTTTGAAAATGCATTTCTAAATTGGGGGAACATTTCTCTTTGGCCTCGCTCATCAGCTTTATATCTGATGAGTGGCAGAAATACAGCTTCACAAACTGAAGGCATGCTCATCTCTGGCATTTTGGATTCTTTCAAAAGTGAACTTTTGACTATCACGGCCTCATCCTAATTAATTCCATTTGATTTATTAGTATTATTTATTTCTTGGATATAAAAATCGTTAAGCACTCGAAGAGATAATTCTTTTTTTTTTTTTTCCCCACCTTTTCAGATCAGTGTAGATTAGATTTGGTGATTTATGTTCCAAAAAACAAACAAACAATTTGAGTTCCAACAACCCCCCCTCCCAAAAAAAAAAAAAAAAAAATTTGAGAGTGTGGATGTAAGACTTTAATGCTAAAGCTATAAGCATTGGTAATAAGCTATACATCACAAGTGAATAAATTCCATATATAAATATTTCTTTACACCCATCAATTTAGATATAAAGTCTATTTTACTCACTTTACAATACAATACAGAGCGATTATTTTTACTGTTGAAATATTAAAGAGAAAGTTTAAGTTAGAAAAAGAAAAGAAGAGAAGAGAATGGATTGTAATTTCCTTCCATCTTATTTGGGAGTTTGGGAAGGAAAATGAAATTTATCCTTTTAATTAAATTTTCTTCATTTTATTATGTATTTAGTGGGTAAAATAGGTATTACAAAAAGTTTTAAAGAACAACTTTAACTTTCCTTCCATTTTTCTCCATATTTGAAAGGAAAACTTTCTTTGGTTAGCATTTGAGAATTGGAATCGGAATCGAAATCATAAATCTCACTATTGGTATAGATTTATGTCATTTTCATTACTTGTTTGATTTGAATAAGTAATGTATATCATTATATTAATAAACTAATAAATTTGAAATCTAAGTAACAAGTGTGAATAAAAGTGTGCATTTTTTAACATTTACATTCCTATAGAATGATTCTTAGAGTGATTAACCAAATAATATCTATGGGTATCATTAACGTTGATTTTCCATTATTTCTCCTCATATCCATAAATCAAACACCTCCTAAATTATTTATCCCTCCATTTCCTTTTAAATTCTTTCTTTCTTTCTTTTTTTTTTTTTTCACTTAAAACTCCAAAATAAAATTAAAAAACCACACATTCCCTTCCTTTCGCATCCCCATTTCCTTCAAAATCCCAACTCTCAAAATAAGCCTAAAAGACTTTTTCCAACTGAGGAGGAGGTGACGACCGGCAATATGTATATTTTTACCCGCACGCATTATACACGTAGAGACATAACGACCATATATGGGCAGTGAATGGGCGGATGTCTCCCTTTCGCTAATGAACTTTAAACCTTAGCCATAACCTTGGACATGTGCAGCCATGTTATCCAAATATGAAGAGCCAAATATTTCATGTTAGAGGCACATGATTTGCTTGTTCATCTCTTTTTTATATATGGACCATATCAGGTGCTCCCATTTTTTTCCAAGTTATATAGATACATAGTTTTGTGGTTTTTTCTTCTCATTCATCTTAATTTTAACAATTTCTGTTTGGTTAGTAATGATGGAAGTCAGGCATGAAAACAACCCATGTTTCACCAAATACATTTATCCACATATATCTCTCATACTAACTAAAAATTCTTATATGGATCGGACTAATGATATAACGCATGATGAGGTAGCTTAACTTGACTCAAGATATCTATAACACTACGTTATAGATTCGATCCATGTAAGAATTTCTCCCGTACTAACATTTTTTTGTTTTAATCCGGCATCAGCATTCGTGGGATTTAGAAGTTTTCTATAAGGGCTTATAGCTGGACTGGGTTTGTTTTCGCTGTTGAATTGGTCTCTTATGGGCATGTGAAAGATTGTTCTCCAGTTACCCTAATGGTAACGAACTATAATAGCCCAAGTTTTAAATAATATTTGGGCCTTTAAAAGTAAAACCTCTTGGAAGGCCATAAATACGTTTCTTTTTCGGAAGCCTATTCCAATAGTTTTGATTTTATTTTTTTTTGGAGGGAATTACCTGGTAAATTTAAATGGAAAAAAAAAAGTAGTGGGTAATCTAACACAATATCTCACTTTTAGGAGGGTCATAATCTTACCAGTAATTAGAAAAATACGATAGGATCTCCAAACATAAATCAACCCATGCACGTCATCATTCCAGCCGATTTATTTAGAGAAAACCACATAATCATATTCTTTTTTCCCTTAAGAAATAATTTTACCTTCCTTAACTACAAAACCATAATTTTCAAAATATTAAACTGACACAAATCGCAACCCAATAGTCAATTATGATATACTAGTATAATATTATTCCAATTTTTTTTAAAAAAATTAAAATTTATTTATCATCCTCTCATGCTTATCCCCCAATTTGTTTAATTACTAGTACAATAAATACAGTAATTAGAGTAAAAACACACGATAATGTGTGGAACTTGAGAAATACTTGTTCTCAAAGAAAGTGTGTGATGCCACAGTATGCTAGCAACACTACTAGCCACTCCCTACCGAATGACTTGCGCTACAAATTCACAAGTTCGTTATAAAGGAAAGGCTGAAATATCCCAAACATGCTAACAAAAGGAATATATAAATCTCTCCATTTGCCATAAACTATTTCCAAAAAAAATTAATGAATAAATAATAGAAAATAACAAGTAGAGAGGAAAAAAAAGAAAACTAAAAAGAGATAGTAGTAATATTGAAGTTGTAACCAAAGTATTAAAAAAAAAACAAAAAAAAAAAAGTAGAGAGCCATGCAATTGTATAATACGACGAGTCAAATTAAATCGAAAGCATAAAAAACACGATAAATATATCCTGAAATAAACGTAAATATATAGAAAATTGAAGGGAGGAAGAGTGATTTTGGAAAATCCGAGGAATCATGGGGGAGAGCAAGAGCATCAGCTTGGAAGATATCAAGAAGGAGAATGTTGATCTTGTACGTGCCTCTCTTTCGCTTCTCTTGTTTATTTTTTTTCCTGTTATTTTGGTCTCATTCTTTATTTTTGTAATTAATTATGAATTTTAGTGTTTATTCTTTTACATTCATGTATATGTTTAAGAAAATTCTCTTATGCTACTCATCATCCGATAATGTCAATTGAGTATCATCTGTAATGTCGATTGAGTATACTATTCTACACAAGTTAGATTATTAAATTAATGAAATTTATTACTTTTTTAGTAGGCATATGATTATAGTATACTAACTCGAAATGAGTGACTTAGTCCGGCTTATATGAACGTTGAAAATGAGTATGTATGTTGCTTGTTTTAATCAATCTATGGCCGTTTTTTATTTTTCCGGGGGGGGGGGGGGGGGGGGGCTAATGCAACTATGCATGCAGCTGTGGTTACTTTTTAGATTGTTCTGTGAAAAGTGATTTTGTTTGCAATTTTATTGCTGCTTCCTTTCAAATTAGTGTTTGTATTTTTTTCCTATGAATCATTTGTCAATGTCAGCTGTTTGAGAACTAATTTGATCTAAATACATTTCTTTTCAAAATAGTACTACTAAACTTACACCTTTTATGATTTTCAAAATTATTAAGGTAAAATGTAGTTTATTTTGTGTGATGAATGATTGCATACAATTCGAATTTCGGAACTAGGTATGCGGAGTTTGAAGTTGTAGAATTTTTAGGGGTATAGTTAAATTGAGAAATTGCATAGACTTTCAAAAAGTAAGTGTATGTTTCCTATATAGGAATTAAGCAATCTGCTTTGTTATGTTATTTATTGATCAATACTTGTTTTTTGCTTATGTAAAGGAGCGGATACCAGTTGAAGAAGTATTTGCACAGCTAAATTGCACAAAGGAAGGATTGACATCTAATGAAGCAGATCACAGGCTCCAAATCTTTGGGCCTAACAAGTTAGAGGAGAAAAAGGCAAATTCTATATATTTGCTCTATTTCTGTTGTTCTGAATTTTTCTTCTTCTTTAGGTATTGGTGAAAAGAACTCATTTTAAACCTTCTTCTACTTCAAACAGGAAAGTAAATTTCTGAAGTTCTTGGGTTTTATGTGGAACCCTTTGTCATGGGTCATGGAGGCAGCTGCAATCATAGCCATTGTCTTGGCAAATGGACAGGTAATTTCTGATCATCCTATTATTTCTTTTTGCTCAACAAACGTTTCGTTAAACTTTTGGTTTGTAATCAATCTTCTGATTCGTTAATGTGTAATGCGAAAAGTATCTGAAGATTCAGGGCAAGCCTCCAGATTGGCAAGATTTTGTTGGCATTATGGCTCTACTCATCATCAACTCCACTATAAGCTTTATTGAAGAAAATAATGCTGGTAATGCTGCAGCAGCTCTAATGGCAGGCCTTGCACCCAAGACAAAGGTATTTTTCTCTACTTAGAAGATTGTGGCAGCTTAAATTTCCTCAAGTTTGAATCTTTAACAGAATCAGTGTAATAGTAACTATTTTATGCATTTTATGATGCTTGTGTGTAGGTATTGAGAGATGGAAGATGGAGTGAACAGGAAGCAGCTATACTGGTACCGGGGGATATAATAAGCATTAAATTGGGAGATATTATCCCGGCTGATGCTCGTCTTCTTGAGGGTGATCCTCTCAAGATTGATCAATCTGCCCTAACTGGCGAGTCATTGCCTGTGACAAAGAACCCATCCGATGAAGTGTTTTCTGGTTCCACCTGTAAGCAAGGTGAGATTGAGGCAGTTGTGATTGCCACTGTGAATCAACACCTTCTTTGGAAAAGCAGCTCACCTCGTTGATAGCACCAACCAAGTGGGACACTTCCAGAAGGTACACAACCTTAGACCTGAAATTATTCGAATTTGGATGCAAACAGTATAACATGTAGATAACTACCATTGAGAACAAGAATGATCACACTTTTCATAAGTCCTCATTCAAGTTTTAGCTGTCATCATTTCTTATGCTTTAGAGTTGTGGTTGAAAATGCATAGCTGACTAAATTTTATCCATAAGAATTTTTTTGAGATTCGAAAGCTTCAAACAGCAAAGCATCAAGCTTTCAACTATTTCAGCCTTTGGTGATTTGGCATTTTCTGACTTCCATTTTAATGGTTTTGATAGGTGTTGACTGCCATTGGTAACTTCTGTATTTGTTCAATTGCTGTCGGAATAGTAATAGAGGTGGTGGTGATGTTCCCGATTCAGAAAAGGAAGTACAGAGATGGGATTGACAATCTGTTAGTCCTTCTGATTGGAGTAGCATTCCAATTGCCATGCCTACAGTGTTGTCTGTGACCATGGCAATCGGATCCCACCGGCTGTCACAGCAAGGTGCTATCACCAAGAGGATGACTGCTATTGAAGAGATGGCTGGGATGGATGTCCTTTGTAGTGACAAGACTGGAACTCTGACCTTAAACAAGCTTACAGTAGACAAGAGCTTAATTGAGGTTGGTAATATTCTACAAAACTGTTAATAATAATTAATAAGAATATAATTCAGCTTGATTTTGATCAACTTCAGTTAGTCAGATTTAATTTCTTATTGTTGATTGTCCCATGATGCAGGTGTTTGCGAAAGATATTGACAAGGATACTGTAATTCTTCTAGGAGCTAGGGCTTCGAGGGTGGAGAATCAAGATGCTATTGATGCTTGCATTGTTGGAATGTTGGCTGATCCAAAAGAGGTAATGGGAGAAAGAAGAGTTTTATATTTTACTAGTAAAATGAGTTGCTAAGAATCTAAATGGTTTAGAGGAACTTTTTTTGCGCACCCCCTCCCCGGGCGGTTGTTCATTGCTCTTGGCAGACAGCTTGAAGTAAGCTATAATGAGTTACTTTTTATTGGTCATTTGCCTTTTATAATGTAAGTTCTGATCCTTATCTTTACCAGGCCAGAGCAGGGATTACCGAGGTGCATTTTTTACCCTTTAATCCTGTTGACAAACGCACAGCTATTACTTACATCGACTCCCATGGGAATTGGCACAGAGCTAGCAAAGGTGCTCCTGAACAGGTAAACTATATCGGTTATATATAGCATAATCATTGTCCTTAATTTAGGTTCAAGTTTTTTATTTCACTGTTTATCCGCGATCTTTTTCCAGATTGTTGATTTATGTGGCCTAAAGGAAGATGTGAGGAAGAAAGTGCATTCAATAATTGATAAGTTTGCTGATCGGGGTCTTCGTTCTCTTGCTGTTGCTCAACAGGTAAGCTAGCAAAGTCATTTTCTAGAATTAATTCTTAAAAAACGAGGTTCCGAATATTCAATAGGGCACTAAGTGAAAGTACTAAGTAGTTTTTTTTCGTTTTTTGGGTGAAAGTACTAAGTTGCTTGTTCATATTCTTGTTTTGCAGACTGTTCCAGAGAAGACCAAGGAGAGTCCAGGAGGACCCTGGGTATTTGTGGGTCTCTTGCCTCTTTTTGATCCCCCGAGGCATGATAGTGGAGAAACCATTAAACGTGCCCTACACCTAGGTGTCAATGTTAAGATGATTACTGGCGATCAGCTGGCCATTGCCAAGGAGACTGGTCGTAGGCTTGGCATGGGGATCAACATGTATCCTTCTTCATCCCTCCTTGGCGATCACAAAGATGCAAGCATTGCTAACCTTCCAGTTGAGGAGCTCATTGAGAAGGCAGATGGCTTTGCTGGTGTCTTTCCTGGTAAGCACCTCTAGTTTTAAAATGTTCAACCAAAAGTTTTCACTTTGATTTTGCATTAATGTGACTGGAGAGGATAAAACATACTGGAGATAATTCTTCTTTCCTCTTAGTCTTATTTTTTGTGAATCCAGTGGTAATGAGATAGAAAAAGGATGCACTCTAGTAGGAATACTTTTCTCATTGAGTTGAATTTCTTGTCCGACTAATAGTTTTTCAAAATGTGCTAACACGACATGAGGATTAATGCAGAGCATAAATATGAGATTGTGAAGAAGCTACAACAAAGGAAACACATCTGTGGGATGACAGGAGATGGTGTGAATGATGCCCCAGCTCTAAAGAAAGCGGATATTGGAATTGCTGTGGCTGATGCCACCGATGCTGCCCGTGGTGCATCAGACATAGTTCTGACAGAGCCAGGACTCAGTGTAATAATTAGTGCTGTTTTGACAAGTAGAGCCATATTCCAGAGAATGAAGAATTATACCATTTATGCAGTTTCCATAACAATCAGAATTGTTCTTGGTTTTATGCTTATTGCACTTATTTGGAAGTTTGATTTCTCACCTTTCATGGTTCTTGTAATTGCCATCCTCAATGATGGAACCATCATGACTCCATTTCAAAAGACAAGGTGAAGCCATCACCAATGCCTGACTCATGGAAGCTGAAAGAAATCTTTGCTACTGGAATAGTTTTGGGCACTTATCTTGCTGTGATGACTGTTATTTTCTTTTGGGCCGCTCAGGAATCAAATTTCTTTTCGGTAAGGAACTATTGTTTCAATAAACACTAGGTTATCTATCTACTCCATCCATCTCTCATATGCACAGCATATTGCAGTCGACATATCTGTTAGTGTCCTAATAGAAACTTTTTCCGTTATATCCTGTTTAGTCTTACAGTTATCCCTCCCAAAACTCATGTTGTAACTGAATTGGCAGGATAAATTTGGTGTAAGGCCAATCAATGATCACTACCATGAGCTGAATTCAGCACTGTACCTGCAAGTGAGCATTGTTAGCCAAGCACTCATCTTTGTTACTCGGTCAAGGAGCTGGTCTTATGCAGAACGTCCCGGTCTTCTGCTCGTGGCTGCTTTTATAATAGCACAACTAAGCTGTAAGTTATATTCCAAGTTCTCCTACATGGCGGGATTGAAATTCTTATTGCCTCCAAGTTCCATGTAGGGATTAAGAAATTCTTCAAGTTCCATGTATATTCGTCTAACTGAATATTTTGCTGGCTGCTTCCTTATTGTTCATGAATAAAGATTGCCACTTTGATTGCTGTCTATTGCAACTGGGAATTTGCTCGGATCCATGGCATAGGCTGGGGTTGGGCAGGAGTTATTTGGCTCTATAGCATTATCTTCTACATTCCCCTGGATATCTTTAAGTTCATAATCAGATACGTTTTGAGTGGCAGAGCTTGGAATAACATGCTTCAGAACAGGGTGATTTATTCTTAACAACTAGTACATACATTAAGAAAAACATATGCTATATAGCCTATAATATTTGCTGATCTTTTCTTCACTGTGTTTGGTTCTTGTATAGACTGCTTTCACTACTAAGAAGGATTATGGTAGGGGAGAAAGAGAGGCACAATGGGCTCTGGATCAGAGAGTTCGCACATTGCACGGTCTCCAGCCTCCACAGTCCTCAGAGATTTACAATGACAAAAGCTACGCAGAATTGTCTGAAATTGCTGAACAGGCCAAGAAACGTGCTGAAATCGCAAGGTAACTTCCCTCTTCGGTTAATTTGAACGTTAGCTATCCAAGAGATGTCCTGAAGTAGCGGGTAATATTTAGTTGTAAAACTTTTGCTTCCGACAATGAAGATTAGGTCATAAGACGTTTTCTTATAACGTATTAGTCATAGATTCGAGTCGTATAATTGACTAGGCAAAGATCCGATTTATTGTATTTTATTTATTAAGAGTATTGCATTTCTTTTTTGGCCACGGCTTTTCAGGTTGAGGGAGCTTCACACTCTCAAGGGACATGTGGAATCGGTAGTCAAGCTCAAGGGTCTTGATATCGAGACAATTCAACAACACTACACAGTTTAGATGAGCAAAAGAGGATGTGGGAAATCCGCATTTTTCACAAAATTTCGTGTGTTCTTTCTTCCATCTCCGATTTCATGAATAGAAATTAGTTGTCATTTCCCAGAAAAGTCTGGGAAAGAGAACCGAATAAAATTAGGAAACAGTAAACTGTTTTCTTAAGGCCCTCATTTATTTCTTCTTGAAATTTTTGATTTTGTGGAGATGATGTGATGGAAATGTTAGAAATCGCTCCTAAGCAATGTAATAAGTAATTCATTTGTTCTTAATTTATATTGGTTGAAGATCTTTCAAATAGAAATAAAATAAGATTTTCAAATGTTGTCCTACTTTACTCTTATGAAATCTCATTTCTTACCATTTCAAAGAAAAGGGGGGGAGGGGGCAGGACATAAGACATAACTACATAAATGGTAACATTGTAATGAAAGAGAAAAAATTAAAGGCCGATTGCCTTGATGAATATTGTATATTTTTTAATTTCAAGTTCCAAAATCCCAAGTATTTCCTTAAATCTCAACCACATTATATTGAGCATTAGTACAATAATATCCATAACACTCATATAAGGAGCAAGACATAAATTGAAATTTATCTACTAATACTAATCAAATACTTCTATTATTCTTCAGCGATGCTCTGTAGATTTGGTTGCCAGGAATCAAAAGATGACAATCTTTTTGGACTGTTTGTCTGCTGATCCTTAGTCTTCTTCATTGCAAGGGCATCTGTCTCAGAAGATCCTCTTTCCTTGCTTTTGTCCTCCTTGTTAGCTTTCGTCTTGATTCCCCTAATCAAGAATTTACAGCACTTATCATCTTTCTTCCCCTTCAAATTACTGCCCATTTCACTATTTTCAGATTCTTTAAGAGAAGAATAAGGCACCTTATTGGGATGATCATTATTCTTGAACAAACAACAACCTGAAGACTTGTCATCAGAATCTACATCATTTTTGCTATTTGGGGTGCTGGTTTCAGATTCTTGAAGCTGAGAACTTGAGTTTATCTTGGAAAGTAATTGAAGTCTTCTGACTGTACTAATAGGGACTACATAGAATTTCTGACCAGGCAACAAGGGTGGTCTCTGGTGCAACAATTGCCCAAGGCTGCTTGAACAAATTCGGGTAAGCAACGCAAGATTTGGGATTTCGACGCATTATATCAGCAGCAATGATTGGTCTGTCATGAAGTTCTATGTGACCCCCCGGATGAACAATCTTGACAAACATATTCTTTGTGCTATTACTACACAGCCATTTTGAAATGGCCATTGTTCTTTTCTCTCTCATTTTTTGATCAAATTGAGGGGATATGAAAGGGAGCTAAGCCTTTATATATATTTTTTTGCCTCTTGTTTGTTTTGTTGCGAGTCATTGGTAATGCCGGGACAACGATGTTTTATGTTTTAGGTAAGAGAAAATGAAGTCAGAATGTGGACAAGATCCTGTCAATTTTCAATGTGACAACTTCTTCAATTTCAGCATATTTGATGTAAAGACAAATCTTCTTACTGAGATATCAAGATATTAGCAATAATCAGCAGATATGGATTTGATTATATGCAGCTGCCTCAGATATGAAGAATTAAGATGAAACTTGTAAATTAGATGTTAAATAATGAGGAAATTGGAACTTATGGAGTTATTCTGGTTATATCATGTTTGTATATGCACGAATTGTCCAATTCACTCTTGTTTGCAATCTCCTGTATTAAGTATTGAAAATGGTCAATTTTGATGCCTGAGAACTTCAAGAGAATATCCATATTCGAGTTCTAATTAAGGAAAAACTGAAATGGACATGAGAAAAGGGTACATGCATGAGACAATTTCAAGGCCATGGTGTACTGAACTATGTTCCAAAGAAAGACCAGCAAATCAATTTCTGAGATAAGAAATGGGAACTTTTTGAAAGGGAAAAGGATAAACAAATGGAGAGATCTACTTATGCAGTTACCAGAGAATATCGCCTAACACCTATCCCGGATTACCGGGGAATAGAGAGGATATTCCCTGGCACCTGTAAAATGAAGACATCTTTCTGTGGCTCAGGCGAATTGGCAATATGAAGCGTGGTATACCAATCCAGACGAGACTGCAATCTTCTTGCATAAGATTACTAATTGCATTTATCAAACTTACAATTATATTGACAGATCCAAAATTTTCTTTTGGCATATGGTTCCTATCCTAAAAGCCTAGCAACAATACATATAAAGAATCACTAACAAGAAACAGAAGAAAACAAGCTGTCTCGTTAACTATCCTTACCAGGAGAAAGCATAGCATCCAGGAGAGTGCACACCCAAGCAGGCTTTGAAATCAGTTGAGGCGGCAAGAGAAGGGGAAAAGCAACTATACAGCTCTTAGTGAACCTCCAAGCTCAACAGGTACAAGGGGGATAAAGGAGTGCAGGACATCTGTAATCAATGGTCTGTAACTTGGTTCTGGCTGTACACATAGCACAGCGACTGCAGCAACCTACACAAAGTAACACATTGGAGTTCAATTACTAGTTCATTGAAGATCACATTAATTTACTAATTGTCAACTTAAAGTTGTCCTGGAACAAACTTGATACATCTAGTGCTTCGGATCCATTGTATTTCTGATAACAGGATCTACAATGTTGGGAAGCTTTGACCTGTCGGTAAGCTGAGGCATGGCCTGCTTGATCCAAAATGTTTGAATGCATTAAGTAATCTTAACGACATTTTAGAATTATACCCAATTGGACAAGCTTTAGTCAGAACTTACCCATGTAACTATAGACTGGCACTGAGCTTCAGAGATTTTCTCTACTGGCCTTCTTCCAATTAAAAGCTCCAAAAGAACAACACCGAATGCATAGACATCACTCTTTTCTGTTAATTTACCTAAAAGTAAATTAAAAATAAGTTATATCAAAAGGAAAAACTGTCTTTATGTCCGAGTTCCATCTTCAGGTAAAAGCTCACACATAATATACTTGAGATATATCTCTAAGAGTCTAAACTAAAATGCTTCAAGGTAATTACTTAGATCTCTATTACATGGCAACATACACTTGTGATACAGCACTAAACCATGAAAGGCAAGCAATAAGTTGCCACCGGTAATTATATAGACAAACCTTCAAATTCCCAGGAAAGAAAAACTGTGACTCACGTTTACAATCACTATACAACATTCGTGCTCTATTCGGGAGGAGAAGAGTATAGATGCTTATTAGAAAGAATGATCTTTTTGTTGCAAGAAAAGAACAGAAACGTTTAAGTTCATGGTAATGGAACAGAGTTAAAAGAATAAACAGAGAACTATCACTGTAGCAATGTAATAGAATTTTGCAGATACAAAGAACTCTATCATACCATCTAGTAGGTATTCTGGAGCTACATAACCCAAAGTTCCTGAAAGCTTTATGCTGTTCTTGTTTGGGTTCCCACCACTAATCGCCAGGCCAAAATCAGATAGCTGTATGAAAGCACAATCAGTTTGCAAATTGCAAACCTTCACTCGATTCTCAAATTTAGAATTTGGGAATGTGCAGACACCTTACCTTCGCATTATAGTTAGAATCCAAAAGGATGTTGGAGGATTTGATATCTTTAATCTATGTATCACGGGAGGGTAGCAACGCTCGTGCAAATATTCTAATCCTCTACTCAAACAGAAAAATCTGTTAATGTAGAAGAAGTTGAAAAGCAAAACACAAAGCAAGAGGAAAGTAGCAACTTCAGTAATACACCCTCCAAATAGCATACCTGGCAACATCTAGAGCGATTTTTATCCGGAGATGCCAACTCAACTTTGATCCATGAAAAGGTCCTATGGTAAAGGTGAAAGGTATTTTCTGTTAAGAAAAAAGAAGATCACAATGGAAAAGAAGGATGCACAATGCACATAAAACACTACGAACAGTTAGGAGGAAAGCATTTTACCATGCAAGTGGGACTCCAAAGACCCATTCTGCATCATTTCATAAACCAAAAAACGTGTTTCTCCATGGATGCAATATCCTAGAAGAGAAACTATATTTTGATGCTGGATTTTACTCAACAAATCTATCTCGTTCTGCAATTCCAATGATAATTAAGCAATAAAGGAAGATAAGGTGAATAAACACAGAGAAAATCGAAGAGAATCTTCAACATTTGTTGATCGAAAATTACCTCAAATTCTCTTTCATTACCCTTCCCTCCTCCATGGAGTCTTTTGACAGCTGCGTGGAAGTTGTCGCCGAATTGAGCTTTATATACACATCCTAAGCCACCTTAGCCATAATATGGTCTTCCTGGAAGTTATGTGTTGCAGCTACTAGCACAGGGTATTCAATAAGAGCAATTGAACCTTTCTTTCCGGTGGCTTTCGAAGAAGTAAATCTATCCACAATTGGCCCCAATGAAACCCCCTTTGCAGCATCTGGGAAAGGAGATTAAAAAGCTAAAATACATCCCAATGTATATATCAAAATGTAGTCATGAAATATGAAACTGGAATCTTTGGGCTTAAAGGAATCTCTGAACTCTAAAGAAAACAACATACTGGAGCTCTGCTGGTTCTTTGTATTGGAATTCTTAAGCCTTTTCAGTCTGTAGAACCAGAAACACAGCAGCAGATCTAACAGGTCAATTCCACCAAGAAGAGTTGAAGAAGCAATTAGTGCAACTAGAATTTTCTTGTTAATGTCCTGATGATGGACTACCCTGACAGCTGCATCTCCTTCAAAGCCCACATAAATGAATAAATAAATAAAGATCAAAGGTTTGGAGAGCATTCTGATAGAGAAAAACCAAAAGAACAGTTAACCAAATATAACCAAAATGACATAAAAAATCAATCTTTTTAATTGTGCTAACTTCATACTAGCATATTACTTATCAAATGTATAGAACAAAATGAGAATAGATTCATATTCAAAAAATTAAGTAGCATAAATTAGAATCACAGTAACAGATGGTTGAATTGAATTACCTGAAGAATGAGCATCCAACCCTGAAGAATTTGGTAAGAGAGGAGGAGGATCTTTCTCAGTGGGAAGAACAGGGTCAGCAACAGGAGGGTCTGGCTTCACATCAACAGGAAATGCAAGCGAAGGAGATGAGCTGAAAACCAAGATGATGGCTTAGTATGATTACCAAAATCACAACTTTCATCATGATGATTATACTTGTTTTTTTCTCTTATTGTCTTATCAACCCTTTTTTGTCAAACAAACAAAGAGATAAATGGCAAAGTCTTGGAAATGGGTTCTTATGAAACTTCTTTTTGTTGGGCCTTCTTCTCTTCTCAGTTTATGGGACTCGAAGTATAGTAAGAACAGTACCAAAAAAAATTTAAAAAAAATAATTGGTTAGTGTATCTCAGTGAAAAAGGACAAGAAAGGTGTCAGGAAAGAAAGCCCTCCAAGAAAAGGAGTGTCAAATTGCACAATAATCATGTGGCAGTTATCAAAAGCTGAGGCCATGATGAACACGAAAGTTGATTGTATGGTGGATTCTGAAAAAGTGGAAAGTGCCTTGTAGGATCCCTGCCACCTGGGGCTTTGTTTTTTATCTTTTTATTGTTTCCTTTTTTTTTTTAATTGAAATGTATAAAACTAGTGGGTGGTGATTCATCATTTTAACGGATTGGTTATTAGTTTTAGCTTTGCGAAAAAATTCAGGTTGACTCGGTTTTAGTTCAGTTATGGACATTGTGAATTGAAATATAAATTTTTTTGGCAATTAATTTTTTGTATTTTAAAAGTTTATACAGTATAATATTATATATTTTAAAAATTTATATTGTACAAGTATTTAAAATTAAAAGAATAATTCTCTCAAAAGAATTATAGAATTCTCTTAAATTTTATATATTTTTATTTATTTTATAAAATTTAATTAATGTTTACAAGTATTTCTAGGCAACAAAAGTGAATGCTTAGGATTTTAGTCAAAAACCATCCTCCGTAAGCTTTGTTCTCCTTTTCAATGGAGTAAGAATAAAGCAAGATAATAATTGTACTACTTACGAAAGTAAAAAATGTTTAGGTAGACCCGATTTTTAGTCTCATTTATAGATTTTGTAGTCAGAATTAAATTTTAAAAAATCTTGTTTACATCCGTTGATGTCATAGATTTTCTAAAATTTAATTTACACCACAAGGTCTACAAGTGAGGTCACAAAATCGAGTCTACCTAAATCTTTGTTTACGCACGTAAGTATTAGTCAAAACTCAGAAGGGAGGTAGGTTAAGTGCTTTTTGAATTTAGAGATTCTTTTTAGGGAACTATTTTCTTAATTTTAAAAATTTGTACAGTACAAGTATTTAAAGTACATAGTGTTATACTGTACAAATATTTAAAGTACAAAAAATAATTCTTTAAAAAGAACTGTAAAATTTTCCCCTAATTTATCTTGTCATAGTCTTAAGAATAAATGCGGTTAAGTTCAACTTAATTGTGGGATCAGTCGACATTCAAGAATCCACTTTTATAAAATTTAAGCATTTTATTAGAAAGGTAAATATTTAGGTAGATTCGGTTTTTGACCTCACTTATAAATCTTGTTGTGTGAATTAAACTTTAAAAAATTTATGATATCAGCTGATATAAGTAAGATTTTTTAAAATTTAATACTGACAACAAAATTTACAGTCTAAAGTAAAAAATCAGGTCTACGTGAGTATTTTCCATAGATGTTAGAAAATTTCAGTGATTGCCAGCAGCAATGTGCTAAATCGAAATGGACCTGATAGAGTAACAAAAAACAGGTTTGACTTTTCTGAGTTTAAAAGACAAAATAGAGAGCCATAAAATTGCAAAAACCACATGAACAGTCATTATCAAATTTTGTCACCCAGTAGAAGTATAAGCATCCTTTCTTTATCGTTAGTAAATTTGATAACGAAATGTAATTTAAGTGTTAATATATTTTTTTTATAATTTATTAATTATGATTCAAGGTGTGAAAAAAATAAAAAATAAAGGTCGCAATCACAAGCCAACTAACAATATACTTTGACAGCTATGAAAGCAAGAAAACCATACTTGGAAACAAAATAGAAGCTGTTTTTTCCAACCTTATGGACAAAATGTGACAATATATATATATATATATATATATATATATATATATATATATATGTTATGCTCAACTAATACTAATTAGTACTTCTTAATGGCCAGCTTAAATTTTAAAATTACAGGAGGCCACTTCAATTAATCAAGTTGTTTAAACTAATATTAGTTAGCAGATTCAATTGGTATCAATAATTGCACATGCAATCTTGAGCCTATAATTAAACTGATGATTTGGCAGCTGGTTTTTGTGGAAGATGACAAACCTACTTTCCTCCCTTTCCCCTCGATATTAGAACAATAAATAATACACATTCCTACCTAGACAATGAGAGGATAGACTTCTATTTTCCACCCAAAAAGGAAAAAAGAAAAAAAAAAAAGAAGCAGCATATAATTGTATAGCCACCGGTCAAGGTTATGAGAAAGTTGACTTTAAGTGGTTGAACTGAGCTTCAAATTATGAATAATTTTGTACAAAATTAATTGTTGAATGTACATTAGATGTACATTATTTAATTTATTTGATTTTTTTTTTTTTTTTGTACAAGATGTTTATATATATATTGACAATATACACTTTGAATCATCAATGTAAATATTCAAAATTTCCAGATTCTGATGATTGAAAATGAAATCGAGCACATATTCACGATTTACGCAAACAAATGAAAAATACTTTACAAAGTTACATTTCAAAATCTCTTATCAAATCACGGTCCCTTAATTTTAGATTCTCGCTCGAATTTTTTTTCCTTCTTTTTTTCGGATCTAGTGACGTATTATTTACTTTTATTTGTCACTTTATATTAATGCAACAGGCAAATATTTGGGATAATTTATAATAATCTTTATGGTTCCCAATTGCTTAACGGGCCGAGTTAATTCTTTGACAGGCCTCATCAGCCTAGGATGGATACCTTTCGGGATGAGCTTCTGATTTGGGCCTCGGTACTTGCATTGGACCTGAATGACTAACAATGAGATGAACTTGATGATTTTGCATGATCTCCGCTTTGTAAATCTAGAAAGGATTCTCAGTTTTAAGAGTCAATTAGCACATGTATACAACAAGACCTATTACTAAATTCGTAAAAGAATAGATAAAATTCAATTAAATATATAAAATTAGAAATATATAAAATTAAAAGTTATTCGTGATTTAATAAGATTTTGTAAAGTAAATTAATCTTAACAAGTGGTCTTCAATTATAATTTTATAAATAATTTTTTGCCGGTTAATAGCTTATTCTCTTAGCAATTTAAGAAATACTAGACCCTAAACCACTGGAATACAAATATACTAATAAAACTCTAGTGTAACACTCAGAATTCTTGACTAATTCAATAACTTTTGTTCCTAAACTATTAAATAAAAATACTTAAACTAAATTATTACTAACTTATAACACAAGATATTATATAAAACTCTATTGTAACAAAATAAACATTACACCTTGATTTTGGTTTGGGATAAATATTAGTAATTTAGCATTTTGGTTTAAGATAAATTTCGCATACAAAACTTTAGTAACCAGCAGTTTGTGCTTCCTCATAGGTTATAATTCTGAGAAAAGTGAACTTGATAATATTTTCAGTAGATTGAAGTCGCACTAATTCTTGAGTTGAATCTTGATTGTCTACTTAGGAAGTGAATTTAGTTCCCATTCGAAAATCGAAATTAGAATGAGAATTATAAATTTTATTATCGGTATGAATTTATATCATTTTTTTTTACTTATTTGGTTTAAAAAAAGAATAGATTTCATTATGTTCGTAAGTTCATAAATTTGAAATCTATATCACAAGTGAAAAATGAAAATAGACATTTTTTAACATTTTCATTTTTATAGAATCATTCTCATGGTGACTAACCAAATAACATTTATAGGTATCATTAACCTTGATTTCCATTCCTTCCTTTCATACTCATAAACCAAACAATTTCCATTCCTTCCTTTCATACTCATAAACCAAACAAATAGTCCCTTACTTTTGCAAATTGATTGAAGAAGTCTGATCCTTATTCATCTTCATATCAAAGATGGCACGTAAAACTAGGCAACCCAGGTCATTGAATTCCACCCATTCTTCTTCGCCTTCCATTCAACTGCAAACTGTAACACGGTTTACCACAGAGCAAAGCTTTGCATGCATAAGAGCATACTAAATATATAGCCTGCGAGTCTCCATCCAAATCCATTTGTATCGATATTCGTAGCTTTTAGCTGGCTTCATTTACTATTCTACTGCTTGTATTTACTGCATATGTATTTGTCAACTACTATTGTATTATACTTGTATGAGAGAAAGTGTATTTAAGCAACCCAAAAGTAAGTTGATAGTTCTATGAAACCCTATTCTGAGCTTCAATAATTTTGTTCAATTTGAGCCTAATTTATAGTATGATTTAGCTACTCTCCAACTATTTCATTTACAAAAACTGATACAAATTCTCAAGAATTTCGTGTAATGATTAGTAACGATGAAAGCAACTAGAGTGACAATGACCCTGATTGCATTACTGCTATTCATTATTAATGCATTATTTGCAGAATCAAGAACTCACCTGGAGCTGGAGGATAGACATTTGAAACTTAAGGAACAAGAAGAAGAAGAATTAAGAAGCACCCCAAGAAGAAATATAGCTGGCAGTAGAAGAAGAAAAATTATAGAAGCAGCGGCGGTGGAGTCAGTAGAAGAAGCGGCGGTGGAGTCAGTAGAAGAAGTGGAGGCGGAGGAAGAAGATCAAGAGGATCATCATCTTGTGATCCGTTGTATTCATATTTGTTTGGAAGCTGTGGACAATGGCCATTCACTAGGTCTTCTCCAAATAACCCTTTCCAGCCTAGACCAACTCCCTCTCCCCGCCAGACTCCGCCAAGTCCACCACCAATTGTGGGGCCTCCACTAATCCCTCTACCACCACCTCTCCCTTCTCCTCCACCTGTAGTGCTACCACCACCTCTACTACCTTCACCACCACCCATATCACTCCCACCACCAGTAGTCTCTTCTCCATCTCCTCCACCACTAGTTCCTTCCTCTTCTCCACCACCTGTTCAACAATCACCTCCGCCTTCATCTCCACCGCCAGCAGTTCCTTCACCATCACCACCGCCCCCTATACCACCTCCACCATCACCACCACCCCCACCCCCCATACCACCACCACCGTTGGTCCCATCTCCACCACCACCTTCATGGTCCCCTCCACCACCTGATCTCCCAATTATTTTCCCACCACCGCTTGTTGCTTCCCCACCACCACCTGAACAACCAGAACCACCAATCTTTCCGTGGCTGTCACCTCCTAATCCAGACACAAACACTCCAATCCTCCCTATATTTTCTCCTCCACCATCATTACCAGTCTTTCCACCAGATATATTCACTCCAGCACCTCCACTTGTCCCCATATTTTCTCCACCGCCGGCAGACTCCCTTCTCCCACCATTTCTCCCGATTTTTTCTCCACCGGAAGAGCCTTTTACATTTATTCCAAGCCCTCCAGCAGAAGACACGGGTACATTTCCATTTCCACAGGCACCACCATTTATCCCCTTCTTCTCTCCGCCTGAAGAGCCCTTTACATTCACTCCAATACCATCCAGCGGAAGACACCGGCGTGGTTCAAACACCTACTTTTCCACTTCCACAGGCACCTGAACTTTTCTTTGTGCCACCTCCAGCGATGATACCAGATATACCGGAGAGCCCATTTCAGCCGCTGCCTTTTGTTTTGGCCCCACCATCACCAGATGCTAATCAGCCGCCTTTTGAGCTTCCACCTCAGCCAGATTCGCCTCCGTTGAAGAACTAAACTTGTTTCCTTAGCTCATTTCCATTTACCGTCTGCTCAAATAATGTACTATACAAAGTAGTAAGAAGTAGAAAATTTACATACCAGAATCCTGAAGTAATGTGTTAATTAGTTCTACCGCACCTACTCTTCTTGCAGATTCCTTAACTAATGATATCCTGGATTAATGACTGATTATCAAAAAAGTACCATCCAATTTGACATGTAAGTGATCAGGTAGTTTGCTTTTAATTTGTGATTGGTAAACAAGCGAATTTGTTATGATAAACAGACAAATAATTAGAAGTTTTACAAGCAGGATGCACAGTTCAAAACCATGTTCAGTAAATTAAAATTGTTAAAAAATCATTAGAGCAGCATTATGACCTTTTAGGGGAAAACATTACATTATTGAACAATGTAAAATAGTACCGTGTGAACAGTACCTGCACCTGTATCCTGACTCTTTTTTTTAACGCCATTTCTACCTAGATGTTCTCTGGATTGGCATCTAAATAGCATCAAAGGCTTCATCTAAATATTACACTGAAATTGCTGAGAACCAAGGAAGACTTAGGGAACAAGAAATCCATCTCATCTGTCCCCAAACCAGGTGTGATAAAGGGAAAAAATTGAAAGCACAAAAATATCTACCCAGTCCCATTAGAATGAATTCATTTCCAAAGAGCACTAACAAGACATGCTGTTCTAATTTTTGTAGTCTGGGTTATCACGAAGACCAAGTTTAGAGAGAACAAAACTGTAAGAGTCCCAGTCAGTCCGTCGCAAATATTTTAACAACTTCTTCCTCCTTTGAACCATTTCTTGAAGGCCTTTGCGAGAATGCTTGTCCTACAACCAATATAGAAAGACAATCAGCACAAGCAACAAGACACTACCACGATAATGCAACAAAGTGATAAAATAGAAATTCTAGTCCAAAAACAAACACCACTGATAGATCTTCTGAGAGAAAAATGTTGAAAAATACCGCAAATATTGTGATTATGACAATGGGACTGGAATAACAAGGAAAGACAGAGTACACCTATAAATTGAGCACTTATTCATGTTGTTATTTGCATCTGCAGCCTAGAGAAAGAATATAAAACAGGAAAAAACAAAAAGGGGAGTGCAATCCTTGATCAAAAGAAATCTACTTCATCTCCCAACTCCCCATTGATGGCTCCCAAGATGTGCAGTCCTATTTCTCTCGATACTTCTTTACAATAGACAGTATCTACAGACTGTTTCGGGAAGGATCCAAAGATGTCAAACGGTAAAATTCAAAGGGACAATTAAGGGCATTGGCTCAACAATAGTTACTGTGAGGATTGATAATAAGCCTGATTTTTGTTTTTACAAAAATAATAGCAGAACCAAGAGTGTTAAATCATACAAGTTTGCAAGATAGAATTGGTCGATGCTCCTCTACATGCTCATGCTGCTAAACTAAGTAATTAAAACAATCAAAGTTTCAGATTCATACTCAAAGACAAAATCAAAAGAAGCCACAGCAGAGAAATTACATGACTATTCTGAGCTGTTATCTCAAACACCAGGTGACACTTTTTTTGGCTCAACAAATATAAGCACTTATTCAGCAGCCAGTTTAAACCAAAACTGCTAGAAATTTCAGTCTTCCTCACCAACAATCACTCAAAATGAAAAGTATGATCAAACTAAAGCTGCTAAAGATGGTATGTCAAGAAGACAACTAAAGGACCACCGCACAGAGGCCACAAAATAGAGATATATAGCCGAATTCTCACCTTTTTGTGCAGAACTGTAGCTAGGTGCTTTATCTTTGTTGTGAGTTGTGCCACTGTAGAACAACAAAGACAACATTAGAATTATTTCTTTAAAACACAAAGCATAATTATGGCTGACATTCGACCTCTAGGAATTATATGTATACTGACAAACTGAATATCTGGCAAAAATGTCCACAAACAGAAAAAATAAAAAAAAAGCACTTCCCAAGAAGGAAAGGAAACCATAAAGCTGAAGAACTCAAAACAAGGGGATTAATCTCCTCAACTGAACATATAAATTTCTGTATTTCAATTATACGGACAGCAGGGGAAACAAATGAAGTTCTAATATCCACCCCATCGACAAAGTAATTAAAACCCACAAAACCATAAACAATTTTCTATACACCATCAACACTTGGAGAATGAATGATTGCAAAGGGAAGAAATGGAATTTAATGGTGCCAAGGCTAAGGTTCTTAGATTAGAAACAGAAACAAGTTTGAATTCAATTAATTTATAGGGAAAAAATTCAAATCCACTTTCTGTGCAACAAAGTGAATCCAGTCAACAGTGATTTGAAACATTAACAATGATTTGGCAAACTCACCTTGATGTCGAGCAGAACCACAATCTGATTCTGACATTTTAAATTCAGCATCTCTCACTTTCTTAAGCTCCAGCTTCAATTTCTCTGAAGCTGACATGTTATCAGGGTGGAAATACTGTAAAATGCAGAGCAAAATTACTTTTGAGGCTCAAACCATAGCATCAATAAGAGAAGTAACAACAAATCCTTAACCTTTTCTTTCATATGTAAAAATTTTGAATTTGGTACAAGAAGTTGAGGCTTGCAATAAAATTTGCTTTTAGTTTCTGAAGAATAAATGGGAAGGGAAAAAAAGGTCATAAATATCAAAGCATACCGACAATGGACTTCAGGTATTGATTTGAAATATATGAACCAAAAGGTACACTATCCAAGAAAAAACCCAAGGATATTTCCACAAAAGCCTAAATTTTAGCACACATAAACTTCATAAGCAATCTCAAAACTTCTCACCCAGAGTTCTGAGGAACAGTCAGCATATTAACATAAAGTTGCTAGACTAAAGAGTAAATTTTCTTACACGTCATGACTATAACACACTAAATGAAGAACTGAACTTTCAGAAAGTAGCTTACCTTTTCAACTAATTCTTCCTTCGGAGGAGACAACATGTAGTCTGGAGTTCTACCAAGGTACCCCAAGACATCAAGTCTGACTGTAACAGTTAAACAGATTATTTAACCATGGTTTGAAACTGAGGAAGGTCAGAAACTTTAGACTAGTAACTAGCATAACAAAAATAGTAAACTTTTTCTCAATTATACTTTTTTGAGGATGAAGGTCAGAAATGGAAACAACCAGGCAAAAACTTCAAGTGAGATACAAATCACGTTCGCAAAAAAAAAACTCATCTCGTGTTTGCTTTCAGAAAATTTTATCTCTCTACAATCAGAATTCTAAAATTATCTTTGCTAATCAACAGACAACCACATTCACCAACAGTAATATAATGTCCAGCAATAACTGGAAGCTTCAAATTACAACTAAAACACATTATAAATTTCATTTTTTCTCTACTTTAAACCCAACATCAAAGATGTCACCAAAGGACCAAACTCAGTGAAAATCCATTAGAAGGTCATCATAACAAGCAAGTAATGCACATGAGACATAATTCCAATAAAATATTATCAGCTTATCACATAAGCCTACAAGTTCTGCATGGTATACGTAAACAAGTTCCAAACTTACACGGGCTCTTCTTGGCCACCTTTTCATCCTTCAACTTCGTAAGACCTAGCCTCAAATCACTGAATGGAATATTAGACCTCGAGTCATTCTCTTTCTCCTCCATCTCCCTCAACTTCACTAGCCTTGCGCTCAACTCCTCGAACGAAAACCAATCCTTCTTGTCTTGCTTCTCAGGCCTTAACGCCCTCAGCTTCTCCCCCAACTCAGTAAAGTCATACGTCCTCAGAAATTCCATCTTAGTTTTTGCATCACTAGTGTCCCCCTCCTCCTTCTGAGCTAGCTCCCGCCCAAAAACCGCCAACGGCAAAGCATCGCTCCCTCCAAACACCGTTTGCAACGGTTTCGCACTCTGGCTATTCAATCTCCCAACCCCTTCATAATTGTGCTCTGATTTTTCACAGGGGATGATTTCGTGATATTACGAATGCTCTGGCGGATAACATCAAATAACATCTTCCCGAAAGCTTTCGAGGCATCTGGGTTGGAGCCTTCACCTTCGGAGACGCGGTTTCGCTGGTAAATTTCCTGAAATGAAGGCGAATGGGGTGGTGGTGGTGGTGGGGTTGAACTGGAGGATGCGGAAGATGATGGCGGGAAAGGGGGGGCAGAACGGAGACGGAACTCGGAGAGATGTCTTCGGATTTCTTCAAAATTTTCAATTTTGGAAGGACGGTTGGGGTGGTTTGAGATGGAAGATCCGTAAGGAAACGTTTTTCGAGGGGGTGGTGATTGAGGGTTTCTTTTGAGGCTGGCTCTGACGTCACTGAAGAAAGAAGAATATGGGGATTGGGATTGGGATTGGGATTGGGATTGGGGCCTCCACCACCCCACCCCAAAGGAGGAGGGGGGTTGGGGGCTTGGGAGGAGGAGTTGTTATTGGGATCAGGGGTGGTGGTGGTGGAGGAGGAGAAGAAATGGATGGAAGTGGGAGTGGTGGTTGTGGGAAGGGTTTTAGGGCGGAGTTGGAGGAGTTTAGTGGCGGCCGCCATCGCGGGTGGCGGAATTTTAGGAAGCTGAAATTTTTTTCTGTGATTCAAGTGAATGGGGAGTGGTGAGTCTGGTGACAAAGCTCACTCACTCCCGGTATTGCTTTCGGTTTTGGGTCATGAATTTTGATTTTGACCCGGAATTAAGAAAATACCCGAATTTGAGACTTTCTCATTGCCCCTCCAACTATATTCTATTGCCCATATTGACCCCTGAAACAATTATTAATTTTATGAATTGACCCTTAGAGTTTCTACTTCATTGGATCAAGTCATGGTCATTTTAAATATTTTTGTGGATAATATATAATGAGATCGTATTGACAGCATGTATGCATGCTTTGAAGCGTATCTGTTGAGTCATTTTTATTTTATTTAAGGAGATATATAATCAATAATTTTTTTCATTAAATTTTAATTTATACAAAAAAAAATTTAAGTTGACGCATAATTATATATACTAAGAAAAATTGCAATTTTTAGAATTGGGCAACATTTGTGGACGGTCATCACAAACAAGGACAAGTCTAAGATTTTTCTTATGAAGCAACATCTAAGACGCACTTATCATTCATTTCTGGAGAAGTAAAGAAAAACGAAAATGTCTAGGCACTCAACCACTTTTGATAATTTGTTTATCTAAGCGGAAAATTAAAAAGACTAATTTAGTTATCTATTTTTTGGAGTATTGATTAATTTGGCGTCTTATCAATTATAACAGATTAATTTAATCTTTTATATTAAAAAAATTTAACTAATCTAAAACTTATGATGAAAATCGTAAACAAATTAAGTAGAACAAGTCATATGATAATCACGTAGTCATTAACCTACAGCAAATGTATTGTCAACAACTCCGTTATTTGTTCACAATTTACGTCACAAATTTTAAATTAATTAAATTTTGAAGGGTTTAAGAATAAATGATCAAATTAATCTTTTTTATACATAAAAGACTAAATTGATCGATAATATAAAAATAAGTGACAAAACTATTCTTTTCCCATCACAATTCACAACCGCCCCATGGAATTTGGTCTTGGGCTCCCCACACAGGCCCACCGGCCAGCCTTAGCACTGTCCATTCCGTTTGTCTAAAATATTAGGCATTTAGGCATAAACGGCTTGGATACACCAGCAATCATTTTAAACGGTTAAAAAAAAAAAATCACTCTTGACTAGTTCGGCTGGCCGGCGGGCAGGCTTAAAAAATATTCCTAGTGGGCCAGTGGCCTACATCCGGCCATTACGGGCGCTGCTGGAACTTCAAAAGGGTAACATTGAAAAGCTAATAGCCATTGGCTTCGAAGTCGGAGACATGCATGATACATTGCTCATGGTGGAATGCACTTTTGTCTAGCTTGCTTTTTTTTTTTGGTTATAAAAGTTTATGAAGATGTTGATTATTATTTTTCTCTTTTTTTTTGTTTAGTATTTCAGAGTTATTACATATCACTTATTAATAAAGAATTAAAAATAATAATAATCGAGTTTAAAATTCATGCCGCTATTTTTGTCCAGTTTTTGAGTAAATCTCCTCTACCGAAACCATCTGGTTAGTGCCAGCCTAGTGGTTGCGATACACAAGAGGTAAATACGGAAAACAAAGTAAAAGTCGTAGGCCAATTCGACAAAAGCAAGGGAAAGTCAAAAGTCCATTTAAAAAATGACAAATTCATGCTAATAAAGTACTACACCTTCGTTACTTCCCTTATAATATATTTATCATATTTGATATTTTTAATCAATGATTCAAGTTTTTGAAGTCAATCTTTTATAAATTTTTTTGTTTTTAATACTATACATAAATTGCACTTTTGTTGAAAAAAAATTCATAAAAAATTAAATAAATGTATATAAATTCTTATTTACAAAATTAATTTTATTGACAAGAAAATTTACATTGTAACAAAGTAAGTGAGACGGAACAAGTACTATTTTTAGTAGAAAAATTCTTATGTAGACTAAATTTATAGTAAGTATTATAAATCTTATGACCTATTTTTATTCACATTATTTTAAAAAAATTTATTTTAAGGAATTGAAATAATATAAATATATATAAACCACTAAATTTATAGTATTTATCATAAAGCCTATTTACCTAAAAATTTCCCACTTGACCTAGGCATGCATGCCCATGATGAACTAATTTGGGAATCCCTCAGTTGTTTTTGACTCCGCACTTCATCAACATTTGTTTCACATAATAAATTAGAAAACTTGCAATCTATAGTTTCATAACTCCGCACAATTTTTATTCGTTAATTAAGTTCACGCACAAATGAATAACAAAGCTCATCTAAAAATATATATACATACGAGTTTATCTTATTATGCCTTATATTAAAACCAACAAATTAATGTTAATGCTTGAAATGAATTCGTATTTGTGATCTTACTAATCCAAAAATGAAGAAAAAGATTAAAAATAATGGGGTAAGAAATAAAATATTAGTTGTATAAATTACAAAAATTGCAAATAAAAATTGAATTAGGACAACCAAATGATCAAAAAATTAAATGTAAAAATCATTATAAGGTACTAGATCATGCACTTATACATATCTAGATGTCGTATAAGTAAACAGTTTACTTTTCTACACCACTATTCAATTATAAGAGACTCTTAAATAATAAAAAGAGAGGGAAAAAAAGGTCAGAGACTGATTCTTTACGCGGACACTCAGTTGACTGCACTAGTTAGCCGGCTATCTTCTCGACTTAAGAGTTAAATAGTTGAGATTAAGAAAATTCCAATAATGTCCAAGTCAAACACATGCTTCCAACAAATACGTACGGTTTCTCAGTTTTCAAATAAAGCTAGAAATTGAAAGAAAAAAAAAATACAAAAATAAAAAAAATATTTAGATAAACTTAGTTTACGATTTTACTTGTAAATTTTATAATATAAATTAAATATTATAAAATTTTTGACATCAATTGATATAAATGAATAAGATTTTATAACATTTGAAATTTATAGGTAGAATTCAAAATCGGATTTATAATAGTATTTTCCCAAAAACAAAAAAGGAGAAAAATGCACCACGAAGATCAATTATACAATCCCACCATGCGGAGTTGCGCACCAATCCACACAACATTCACAGATTCCTCAAATTATTATGTATCATAATAGCAGCGTATATAGGTGTTAATTGTCAAGTGCAATTTCTTGCGAAAGATTAACAGTGGATACCCTATTTATGTGTCCATTACTCGCCGAAAGCATCAGCTTTGATGTCCAATCTTGCCATGCAAGCAAGCAAACCAACCCCTTTAAATTTTCACAAAAGTACAACACGTTTTAATTTACAACTCTTTCCAACCCACACCATACACCGTAGACAAATTCTACCATGTCCCGTTAATAAAATCATACCATATACTTTGAAAACGTAAAATTTGAATTCAAATAACAAATTAGTTAAGAAACTACCCAAAAAAAATGTAAAAAATCTCAACAAAATGAGTAATCTTTTGGAGAGGCGATAAAGTGTAACTCTAATAATAATTTAAGTCATTGATTCGAATTATTAAGAAGTAAATAAAAAAGTATGATAGATCTTTCTAAAAAGGAAAAGAAAATAGAGTAATCTTTTGGGGAATGAATTTTTTGAGACGGGCAAGTACAAGATCAAAGAGGGAAGTAAAAGAAATAGGAGAGGAGAGACAAGAGGTGATAGCGGAAAGGGTGGCATTCAGCCATTCACTCACTCACGCTATCGATACTCAATATTATGAGCAACCAATACAAAAATTGACACTTTTGCGCGCACACACACAAATATGCAAAAACATAGATGAGTCATGAGTGTATACGGAAGCCAAGTGAGTTTATACCACGCAACAATGATAAAAGCAATAGTTGCATCTTTTTGGTGGGATTCAAGTGACAGTGGGTCCCACGTCGTATTGTTACCATTGTATACTTGGCAATTAAGCTCCTCTGGGTTCTAATCCGAATTTTAACTGCTTGCGGGAAGGTCCACTTCTGGTGTTTATTTGGCTATCAAGAACTAATTACCCCAAGATGAATTGATTCTATTTGTTCCCAATCAATAAAGTAACATATATATATATATATATTTGGTTTTTTGGTTGATATTTTGGCCCTTCAAATTTGGTAAAATAATAAAATTTGATTGCGAAACAATACACCAACTTATAATATTACACGTGATTTTATGTTCAGATTTATTATGGATATTTTAATAATTTTATTTTGTTATTTAAACAAGTCTAAATGGGTCAAGTAACAACTTTTTAACTCATGAAGCAATCCATCCCATCATATCGAAATAGTAACAAAGATTCATGATTTATTTTTCTAATTTTCTAAACTTTGAACTCTTATTGAATTATTCTATTTGGTCGAACTATTGATTTGAAGTTGGAACATATTCTGAGAGACAAAACTCTATCATTTGTTTTGAAATAATCTGAATATAAGTATTAGTTCAACGCGTAGTATTCAATCTTAACTTTGAACTATTTTATACTTGTTGCACCCTAACCCAAAATTACATCAACAAAAATGAATTTTCATGATATATACATGAAAATATGCTGAAAACACAATTGAGATGTAAAACATTAGACAACTAGGCATAGCATTACATTTACATATTTCACTAAAATAGTGCCCCATACTTAAGAAACCAACCCAATGTGCTGAATAATAATGTGTGACGAGATCTAGGCTCTTTTAGTTTAATTACTAAAGCCGGACGTAATCAAGGCAAGGGATAAAGGCATTAACTGCGATACAGCAATCACACTACCTAATTTATTACAATGTTGTTGACTTTTGAATTCGTTTTCGTTCACTATTTTTTCTTACTACTATACCTTATCCGTAATATATAAGAGTTTTGTTCTTTTTCTGCTATGTGAAATAGGAAAGAAAAGGTTAAGGGAAAAACTTGTCTGTTACTATAACAACAGTTAATCTTTCTCTTGACTACAAATGACTCTTTATATTAACTATAATGCGTCTAATTTTATGTTTCACTCCTATATTATATCAATACGATTATCTTATATTTTTAATACTTGTCAATTCTCGTAAAAATATTTGTTATTTGTATTTTAATATGATAATACGAAACATGAGTTAGAGCAAATGTTAAAAGGATTTAAAATTACGATTGGTTTAATACAAAAGATGAAAATGTAGTAAATTATTTAGTTAATATCTTCTTCACCTAGCTAATCCTAACATTCTTAAATCAAACTTGTTTCAAATCTTTGTAGTTCAATTCTTTTTCTTTGTTTTCGTAGTACTAAATGAAATTCTAAATCAAAGATAATTGTTATATTTAGTCTCCTCATAATGGTTAAAAGTGAATGCACCAAACACCTTCCTCATCATCTACCAAATGAAATTCGTCATCATACTATAAATGACATTAATCATAAAAAATAAAAATAAAAATCACAGATAGTTAACTTCCCTTATAAAATCGATGCATGATGCATATGCCCCATTGGGAAAAATCCAAATGGCTCAATCCAGTTTCATCCGAATTGTATACTACAGGTGCATAGGGCACAGCGTAGAGCGTTTCACATGCGCCATCATCATTTATTCATCAGCCAGCCTAAATAGTAATTAGTGGGTCCATATCTCCACAAGATTAAACACGTCACCCAACTAGCCAACAGCAGCACACACAGACAACATTTCCAATCTCCATACGGCCCCCCAAGAACTAGAAGACTCCGTTTTCTGTCCCACCCCCTTCCAACAGCGCGTTCTCTCCACATCTCCCTCTCCCACGTCATCCTTGTGGGCCCAAACTCACACAACAATCAAGATAAAATATGTACTAGTAGTCTTGTACTAGTGGTACCAACTACCAACCTATCCATCTATTCCATTAATTAACAACCAAATTAAACAATACTTCAAGCGTTTGAGTAGTAAATCAGGTATAAACTTACATGAATAACATTCTATCACGCGAGTAAGCTACTACGGAAGGGTTGTGCGTTGAAATAATTAAAAAATATAAAAAATTATATTTTTAATAATTTATAATATTTATTTTGTAATATAGAGAGAATAGTAAAGTATATTTTTTTATAATGTTATTTGTAAAAATGAATAATGATTCTTTTTATTTAAGAATAAATAGATAAGCTTTTTATTTATTTTAAAAAAATAAAAATTAAAAAAATATCTTTAAAAATAAAAATATTTCATAATTTAAATCATTTTTGTATAAACCCTTTGCAAAAAAAAAAAAAAAAAAAAATTTTTACCACTTGATTAAGTAATTTTAATTTTCATTAAATTTTGAAAATTTTTATATTGTCCAAATGTGATACATAAATGAACGGTGAAATTTTTTCCAAATAAATTAAATTTTTCATAAACAAATGGTTTTTTTTAGATTATTATCTTAAATTTTAATTATGTAAATATAGAGAAATTGAGAGGATCTAAGTTCCTTGAAAATTATTTGGATGGAAGCAGAGATTAAATTAATTTTATTGAATAAGTGACATCTAAAATTTTTATAAAATTTAATCTATATATGATATAGTGTTATGCATCTTTTGATTTATATACAATGTTACGAATTTAATCTATCCAAAAATTATCTACCTTAGACAATATTAATGAACATGTTGGACTCCTTATATACATGATGATACGAACCTTAGTATCCCGTCGGTGCAAAAGAGTTATGTATAAATATTTTGAGATAATTCACGTATTTAAAAAAAATCGAGACAAATAGTCAAAATAATTTAGTAAAAAAAGAAATTCAAAGGCTCCATCGACTAAAATTGTTTTTCATACATTTTATAACCATTTACTAAACACATATCTCAAGAACATTTATTTCATGTGTACATTAAATTTAAAAAATGTTCCTAAAGTATTTATTCAAAACAACTACTTAAATACTAGTAATGCAAACGGAGCCAAAAGTAAAGGAAAAGAAAAATGAGATGAAAATTGAAAAGTACATTATCAAAATCCCCATCCAAATTCCACGCGCGCGCACACACACACACACAGAACAACACACAGGCACACACCAACAGAACACAAGGGTGTGTGAATGTAAATTGACAAATTGGCATCTTCACCACACACGCATATATAACTCATGTCATACATACTGACATTTATTGTATTATTATTATTATTATTTTATAACTCTCATTCTGATTTTCTTTGCCACCACCATTCTCTCTTTCTCTTCTCCTCTCTGACTTCTTCCTCACTTTGTCCTCGTTCCATTTTCTCTCTCTCTCTCTAAAAATCGGACGTTAATTAATTTAAAAAAAAAGAAAACAAAAACCCAGAAAAAATAAAGATGAGTGATGAAGAATGGGTTAAAGTGGCGACGGCGGATGACACGGTGGTGGCTGAGCTGCTGATAAGTCTCAAACAAGTCAAGCAGCCGCCACCGGCACCACCACTTCCACCGTCAGCAAAGCGGGCTTTATCGCTCGAGTGGAGCGTCCGTCAGCGGCGTTCTAAAGCGGTCCTAGTTCAATCGAAGAAACAGGCTCCGAGGGCCAGTCCTACCACGCCGCTTTCATGGAGCGGCGGCGCCACCTCTTTAAGCGGCGTTGGTGGTGGAAGTGGAAGTGGCGGCTCCGTCGACGTTGGTCCCGAGGAGGAGGAATCCAGCCGTCTTCATCACTATCCTCGTCCACCTAAACGCTCAGATATCTCAAGATCTAAGGTTCGTATATATCGCAATCTCACCTTTCACATCATCCACATCGGGATCTCGCCTGAGTTTCGAAAATATGTTTAACTTCTCGTTTGACGGAGGCGGCGGCGTCGGAGTCGGACTCCTCCGCCGGACGTGGTGGTTGTCGCCGATGCGTGAATTAGTTATCTTGTCTGTTGTTTATGGGAAAATTCTATTGGCACTAAACTTGTCGTGTCATTCGATTCTTTACTACGAAAAGACCAAAAAACCCTCGTGAAAGTACGATTATTTACCCATTACGTGTCCTCACTCTTCCCTTCACCTGTCGTCCACCGTTTTTTGTGTTCAGTCATGAAACTGACAACATTAAGCTCCTCCTTTGCATGGGATGATAAAACTCGTGATTTTTTTCACAACCCGATTCGAAAAATTTCACACGACCCGATTCGATAATAACTCTCCGATGAGGGTCGCTACTTCATTTATTTGTTTATTCCAATAGAATATTAGTTCCATATATTTTGTTTCTTAGAAAATTAAGAAAAAAAGTGCATATTATTATATCATGGAGTTTTAATTTGTTGGTGACTTTCATTGAACGCATATGGTCTGAGGGAGGGGACTTTTTGTTTTTTTGGGGAGGTGGGGTGGGGGATGGGGGGTGACTACTGGATTGGCTGGATGACTCATCACGTTTTCTTCTCGCTACCTTTCCGCTTACCAGCCGAACCCCATTATTATGCGTCTTCGTGTCACACCTTTGGACTACTCGAATGACATATATACCCTTCTGGATAAGGGTAATTTGGTCCATCCGGAGAAATTGTATCAACCAAAGTGGGTCATTCATGAATGGACCAAGAAACTGTTCAAGTCCCTGTCGGAGCCGGTACTTCCTTTAGCCGATGGATTTGGTAGTAGTAATTCTGAATTTCCAAAAAAAATATAAACTACACAAACACATAGTCAAAGTGTCAACTTTTTGAAGGGGTAATTTGGTCAAACTATTGGGACCCTGTTTAATGGGTGGCGTGTTTTCATGGCAAAATAGGTCTGCTGCTTGGTTAGGTGTAGTGTTGTTAGTTAAGTATTTTGTAATAGCCCTGAGGTAGGCAAGAATCCTATGTGGTGGACACAATTTGGATTAATGTGTAGCCGACTAACAATATGTAATTTAGGTACTGAGAGCTTCTTCTATATTCTATCGGTGGTCATGGATTCTTCGGGTCAATAAGCATTATGGAACAATAATTTTGTTTTATTTCTTTTATTTTTCTTTAATAAAAGAAGTAGGCAGTTGTAGACATAATTTGCGAACATTCAGAGGCACACCAACAGCACAACAACTGTATTTTTGTAAGTATTTTATGATTTGGGTTATGCTCATCTGAAGGGTGGTGGCAGTCCAGACATATACTAAACTTCTTCAAGTATTGACAAATTATTATCCCTTCAGCTTAACTTGTATAGAAAGATTCTTGTTTAGTTAACAACAATAGATTTTGTATTTGTATGATTGTATTCTGTATCTGGGCTAGCCTCTGACGCAGTCAAAAGTAGGAAACAACAACCTTTTTTTGATTCTTCTGTACAAAGAAGAAAGATGGTGATTAAGACTGCAACCATGTTGTTACTGCATTTCTTTAATCTTATTTTACCTTTATTTTTTACTTTTTATCTTGTGGGTCCTGCTAGAATTTGGTCAAATTAACGTTTTAATATGAGGATTGTGGCATTTGTAAATTGCAATTACTCCTACATGCTTGTGTCGTGTGGAAAGCTTAAAGAAGTTGCTATTAGGTGCAAAGCAAGTGTGACTTGAAAAGTGAATGGTTTTGATTGGCTTTGTAGTTGATCACTGAGGGGACCACTTTTTCAACCAAACCGAACTTCTTTGTCAGCTGACATGTTTTACCAAATGACTTTACTAACTTCAGCCTTCTTCTACTCCACTTCCATGTCATAGTTTGTAGGATTATTATATCGGTATATTTTGAGTCCCTCAATATCCGAGGCATCAGTTGATTCTGCAACACTAGTACTCTTTTTTTCTTGCTCAACAATTTTGTGGTTTAAACATTAAGGAGGTTCAGGGTCCCCTTTCTGTTTGTATGTGAATTTAGTGCTGAGACAATCTTCACTTCTGGTTGCACGTGTTCCAAACTGCAATTCCGAAAGGTGCATGCAAGGATGCATGAGAAGGATGCATTGCTGATATTACATATTGCAATTTGCACCGCATTTTCCTTGTATATACGTTACTAGTGATTGATGATCCTAGCTTTGTTTTACACTATACAAGGGAAATTGATCTACAGTTATTAACATGAAATGACAATTTTTCGCTTCCAGATTACTGGCACAAGTGAAGCCACCACCAGCAAGAGGTCAAGGAAGAAGAAGGTGATAATTCTTATCTTTGTGGATAGTCAAATGAGTCTTGTGGCACTTATGCCTTTATTGTTACTAACTCTGTGAAGTTCTTCAGATGTGTTTCTGTTGCCGTAAACCAACATGTAACATTATTCCGTTTCACCTACAATCATGACAAATTTAGAGACGTCATAACCCATACTGGAGTTTTTCTCATTTGTCGGTTTGTAGCTTAATAATGCCTTTACTGGCTTGTTAAGGTGACCATAGAGTTACTGATGAGTTTAGTTAATGACTACATCTTATATTTTACAAATTATTTCAAGGTATAGGCTATTTGCACTTCTTGGAACTTAGTACTCTAAAGTGTTGCAGACTTCAAACTATTGGAGATTCACAAAAATTTGATGGGCTGTATTCCTCTGACTAAATGATTCTGAAAGACATTTTAAAAACTGCGAAGAAACTGTCATATGAAATTACATCATGTCAAAATAGATATTTGCAGCATTTATAACTTGCTCCTTAGTCCCTATTCTTTATCAGTTTGATTAGAATTCTGTATCTGTAGTTCATCCAGAAATGTTAAATATCTAATATGCAACCATCTTGGTTTCCCCTCATTACTTCTTTCCTCTCTCTCTCTCTCTCTTTTGGAAGCAGGAATGTTTCTGCACTTAAAGAAATTGAACACATAATAAGCAAAGCCTTGTCTTAATTGGGCTTTTAATGGTTTCAAATAGACTTGGTAATTTACTTTCCTCGCTTTTGATTTGCAGACTTTAGCTGAGCTCAAAGGGGAGGAGGACTTGCTACAAAAGGAAAGAAGGCAGTTGAAGAGGGTAACTCTTGTCTTTTCAAATGGTTTATTTCCTTTTCTGTGATTCTGATTGCAGTGACTAAACATTCCTTTGGCTCTGTAGGAATTGGCAACTTTACGTCTCAATTTGGAGAAAGCTGCGAAAGCGAGCTAGAAATGCAAACTTCAAGAGAATAAAGGTGCATTTTATTTCGGTGCTCTTTCTTCCCTATTCCTTCCACATATTATGCCTTCTGTGAAAGTTTGTTTGGCATGACATGCTAAATTGACTTCTGAATTTTGGAACATAACCCATTGGGTTGAGTTCTATCTACAGCCTGACAACCCTAAAAGAGTAGTTATTGTCCTTGTTCACAGCGAGTCATGACATATTAGGATCTAGTGCTAAGATTCTCACGTCATTTATTATTTTTAACGGCTTCCACTGTATGGAGCTCATAGGAGTACTTCTGCTTACACACAATCATGGTCTTAAGATGAATTGCTTAATTATTCATTTCATGCCATTTTTTTTTATCTGTCGGTACTTTTTTGCAATATGTATTTTGCAATTTTCAACAAATGAATTGCCTATAACTGAAAATGGGTAGAACCTAAAGTAAACTTTGGAAACATACTTCCTGGTTACACTAGTACCTGTTACTTTATATGAGGTGTGTAAAATATGAGCTTAGTTACTTTTCCTGCCTATTAATTGGTGAGGGAATTGTTGAACTTTAGCTTCTCAACTTTATATGCCAAAGCCCAATATGGGAACCATCTACTTCCTTAAATCTGAAGGTTTTTTGTGTAATCTATCATTATTGTCTATAGCTGACACAATTTCTTATTTGCAGCTTGAGATGCATGCACTTCCAGTGGCTGAAAGTGGTCAGACAATCACATCTGATTTGGCAATTTTGGGTGAACTGCCGCAGAAGATGGCATCTGTTGACCCTGTTCCAGCACTCTTACATCCAATAACTGCAAGCAATGCAGGATCACTGCAATCTCCTCCGGCAAACAGTTGTTCCGAGGGCAATAAGGATCTCACGGTTGGTAAATTTGTGCTTCCTGATCTAAATATTCCTTTCGAGGAGAATTCCAGCTGTGATGTGCTGTGTGGAGTTAGCTAGACTGGACTTTTTCTCGCGAATAACTTCTTCTGAAGCTCGAAGTGAGACAATTATAAAGAGCAGCAACTAGATAAAATAAGTGCTAACATTGTTGTAGGCTGGTGTATTTTAACTGTAATTACGAAACCAAATTACCTTCACCACTTTCCGATCAGGAGGAAGTGTGTTCTGTAACCATGAAGGCACTGGGGGTAGTTGGGATCTAAGTTTTTGCTGAGGTGTAGGGTAGAGATCCTAGCTCTTTAACTGCAGTTATATTCTTTCCTCACAGGTATCCACATTGTCCAATTCTTTGGGGCCAACCCTCATTCCTTCTATTTCCTTCCTGACTAGGAAATATTACACAGATAAGATGTAACTATATATTTCTGATAGGATGAGTTAGATATGTCTGCTTTCTAATGGAAATATTTAAACTTCACATGTTGTCCTATTCCTAACTGTTGGCTTGTTTCTCGCTATTGTCATTCACTTCGGTCTCTGCTATCTCGCTTTGCAAATATGCATTTGCAAGGCTGGAGAGTTTAGCTCCTTGGTATTGCGGAGAAAAGTCTTCTGACCAAGTCAATTGATATGAAAGTTCCTTTTCATGGAGCTGGATGATTTGCACGGGCGGGAGACAACCCAGTTACTTTGAAATGTTGGGTCTAGCCCGAACTGTATGGGCTTATATATTTGTAAGGCTGGACCGTTTGACTATTAGTGGTCAACTTGTTATCAAAATCTATCAAAGAAAATTACATTGACTGAAACTTGGGGATTCAGTCATATGACTTTTACCAAGAAATATGGGCCAGATTAATCTTTATTTTTGTGGGTAGCCTTAGGCAGAAGGAAGCCGAACAAATGCCGCATACAAAACTGAAAAAGAAAATTTAGAGAAGTTTCCTCAGAAGTCTATTAGGGAGTACTTCTCTAAATTTTCCACTCCTCTAATTAGAGTGAAATGATTTGCACCCCGTCCCCGTTTCCCAGTTTTCAACAGAGTAACACAGGCAACGTACTAAGACTCTTGAGCACAGTCGCAGATGAGTCGCCTCTGCCAGCCATATATATATATATATATATATATGCGTAGATTGCGTAGATCGAATCTATAGTATACGTCACATATATTAATAGTAATATCACACACATTATAATATTTCAAATTATAGACACTAGTTATAACTTTTTTAGAAGAATTTTTATTTTAAGGTTCAAGTCATACCAAAAATTTATGAAGGAGAGATGAGCATCCAGAAGAATTTGTAACTTGTTGGAGTGTTATCATATATAATCATCTTATTTTTCATGTGTCATATATTTTTTGATCTAAATTAACTTGCGCTGTCAATAATAGATATATTTTAATAATTTAAAGTAATGTGAGTAAATTAAGATCAAAGAATTAGTGATATTTATCCTTCATTCTCCACTTAAAAATTTCCTATCATATGGCCACTGGCATTCTCTTTGGTAGCTAGCTGTACCTGCACAATCACTTTCAACGTGCTCATTTCTCAGTATCCATCTAGTATTACAAAGGCTATCATCTTCCAATCCCGAATCTCTATCCTAGTACTAAAATGTAGTATCAAAATTATCCCACTCCTCTCTTTGTAGTTTGTATTACATTACTTATTTCTGGCCCCCGAAAAGAGGAAAATTCTTTGTTAATTGGAATGATGTATTCTGCCTACAATGCGAAGACGATTAATAAAAGATTTATTTTTAAAAAAAATTCCACATTCTCTCTCACACCTTATTCCTGCGGCACACAGAAAAAAAAAATACACTATAAAAAACCCATTTACCCGAGAAAATAATTAGAAAAAAGAAAACGAGTGATAACTACCTTTTACAAAATTATAAATAATTAATCCGCCTCTTGTGGGACATTTTACATGCTTAAGGACTCGTACTCATCAATTGCTGCATATGTAGGGTTAGACTTCTTTTACTGTTAGAACAAACTTCGAATCTATGATCTCGTGACTCAAATTAATGACTTAGTTTAGTTAGTGTATCTTATTATTTAGGCTACCGTAATTTAGTTGTGGAATGAACTTTGAGTCTTTGATATGGAAATTGTTGTTCGTCCGGTACTGAACTTCGAGCAATAACCATGTATTTACGGCCCATGAGATCACGATATCACATTCCCGGCTATATATATAGGCTATGGCCCCTTAAAATTGGGGAGGAGAATAGGCCTAGACTAAAGGGTTTTCTGTACTTGCTAGGTGGATAAATCCAACAAATTAGTCTAGCAAACTCTTGTGGTGCCGCAATGAAAATCTTGGTGGGGTTTTTTGTTGGAAGAAATTAAGTTGTAATTAATTCATTATATAATAACTAGCAGTATGCAATACTTAAGTTCATTTCAAGGTTCATACTTCTTACCCCCTAGATTTCATCATCTTACACAGTGTACAAGACATCAGAAACTCTAGAACATCTGCAAATTAGCCTATTACACACACACAAAAGTTCCAAAACAAGAAATAAAACAAAAGGCTAAAAAACCTATTATTACTTCTAGTGCGTACTAAACTAAACTCAACTAGACATTAAACAACCATGGAAGCCCTAGTTTTATTGCTGAAACTGCCACCCAATTTCAAGCCAAGCTCCAAATACACACCATCCTTATAATTTTCATTCACAGGATTACAGCTGAAAAGGTGGGCTAATGAAGTCACAACATCACACTTCTGTCTTTAGTTTATTTTACCCCTAGTTATATTCTTCTTGACTTCATCAGAAGATGAAGATGCTGATGATGAGGGCAATGGCAAAACTGGAGGAATTTGAAAATTAGTCCCCTCCTCAGCACTATCAAACGTTCCAAGCCAGTGGTGGCACCGCCCTATACGGTCGCGTATCTCGGCCGACCACCTTCCTCACTCCTCTATAATTCTTTTGCACAGCTGGAAGTAACCCTCCAGTGTTGCAACTGTGCATAAAGAAGGGTTTTTGTTGGACGTGCCACTTGCAAAAAGTATATGTTCTCCAACAACAGCTCCGATTCCTTCAAGAACTGCTGGCTTATCTGGTTTATGCCAAATTGCAACTGAAGAAGCACAAGAAATCTCAGTTGAGAGTCCAGTTTATTTTGGGTTTGAGAGTGGAGAAAATGAGAGAAAAGGCCCGTTTGCAGATAGTGGTGGTGGTGTTCAAATGTTCATTGTTTTAGGCTGAGCTTCTGATGAGTATCTTGATATTTGAGTAGAGAGGGAAACTTTCGTGGATAGTCATGAAACTACCAGTTCCAATATTTAGAAAAATTTCTAAAATCGTATTTTTTTTTTTAAATTGTTCTTTTTTTATATCTATTCTAAATTACAATTCCGAGCTCCGAATGCAAGTTCCAGAAATTTTATTTTTTAAAAAAAAAAAATTATTTTTGAAAGATCTCGCATTCGCATTCTCAATTTGACCGACCTTCGCATCCGGACCTTTATCTTTTGCGAGGCCACGTCCGCTGGCCTCGCAGAATATCCATCCCCAAATTTAAAAAAAAAACTCTCCTCCTCCTCCTCTTCCGTTCCACCACCATCTATTTTTCCTCCCCTCTAAAATCACCACTAATTCCACCAGACCACCACTACAACCAACACAACCACCGCCACCGCCACTCACCACCAAAATATTTCAGGTAAATTTAATTTGTTTATGGAGACCAATAATTTTAATTAATATATTTTTTTAATTTTGTTTAAATAATTAATTTTGCTAATGTAAATGTTTTATAAATATATTTTGTGTTGGTAGTTTATATTTTTTATGTTTTTGTATTTTAGTTTAATAATATTTTATGATTTAAAGATAATGGTTTACTATTCCCAAATATCGTACTATTTCGTTAATGTTATAGTTTATAATTTACGGTTTAATATTTAAGTGATTTTATCTTAAAGTCAAATCCTTCATTTTTCTATTTTTGTAATAATGCACAATTTCCCTTCGCAATATACATAGTCGCAAATTTGCTAATATTTCAAATTTTATTTTATTTTATTTTATTATTTTTTTATAAAAAAAAAATTTCTGGAACTCGCATTCGGTGGAATAGGCATAAAAAAAGAACAATTTTGAAAAGAAGCACGATTTTAGAAATTATTCCAATATTTATGTACAGAGAATTTAATCATTTTTAAAACATGAAAATTATAGATTTTGTTTGAAAAATTTAGATATTCCTGTCAAATTCGATGAGGCCACCATCTGTCATGTGTATTTATTTTAGGGTTAATAACACTTTGCCCCCCAAACTATAGGGGTAATTACATTTTACCCCTTAAACTGTAAAAATATACACATTACCTGTCCATTCATAGAGGAAAACAATAAAATATAATAACACATTAATATCTTGGAATTTAGAAAATGATTTTGTAAGAAATTATTAAATTATATTATTTCCGATGTGTATCATTACAGAAATATGTAAAGTGCAAAATACTAAGAGACATGTCTAAATGACAAAGTTATCAAATTATATTTTCATACAATAATATTACAGAAAAATTTGTCATAGTAAACAAGCCTATTTAGAAATTGTTCTACTACTACAGTTAAACATACAAATTCGAAATAATATAAAATGAAATCTAAAAATTTTAAAAATTTGACCAAAAAATATATTAATATAGATTACATTGAAACATTGTATAGTTTATTTTTACTTATTTTTAAATAATTATCACATCATTATCAAAATTTAAATATATAAAAATTAAAATATAATATCAAGAGTATTTTAGTCATTTAACTATCTTATCTTAATAATTTTAATATTAATAATAAAGTGTAATTACTCATAGTTTATGAGAGAAAAGTGTTAGTAACCCTTTATTTTATTTTGCTACGCACTCGTACTTGCCTGGCAAGGGGGATATTCTCTAGACTATTTACAAAATTATCCATGCGTCCGCGTGGTACAGGTTCATATTTAAAAAAAAAAAAAAAAAAAAAAATGGTGACTACAGGTTACTTATTGTGGCTCATACTGACCTCAAAAATAGGAGTTATTAATAACAATAATGTATTTATAGAAAGTTACAAGTTGATAATATTATTGATGTATAATTAGATTGACAAAAAAATAAATGAATAAATTAAGTGATTGGTGATTTAATATACATAATTTTACATAAATATACTTTGATAAGTGGTTCTAAATTCGTAACCTTGATAAGTTAGACAAAATTATTAATATATTACTAGATTAGCAAAGAAGAAATGAAATCCTATCAAGTCCAATATCTAAATTTAAGTTATTGGTGATTCAATATACATAATTTCACACATGGATTTACTTTAATAAATAATTTTGAATTTGTTATTTGGTAAATTATTTTTTTATTAATAACTTGTTCATTCCTGATTTTTAAGAGCTCTTCCCCATTTCAAAATTTACCGCCCTACTGAATTTCCTAAGAATTTGAACTTCAATAAAATTTCTTTTTATGCACTAATTTATACTATGTGGGTATAGGCAAAAATTAATATTTGTAACGTGTACAATCCACAATATAGAATTTATTTTGGGACATGGATGTATTTTGACATTTGTAGTGGGAATTAAATTTATAGGAAAGAAGGGTTGTGGAGGTGTTTAAATATCTCTGACCGAGTATCTGTAGCCTTTATAGCCGTCGGATTACATGACTTGTGTGGCAAATCGCGTAAAGATTGTTTGACTGCATAGCTTTGATAGCTATGTTGAATTGCTTTTACCGGGGAAAAAAATTGGGTGTCATCAAGTGCATATACATAACCGTATGGTGCCACTAATGAACCACCATATAAGTAGGGCAAATATTTAGGTAGATCTGATTTTTGATTCTACTTGTAAACTCTGTAATGTGGATTAAACCTTAGAGAATTTATGACATCAACTGATGTAAACAATATTTTTTAAAATTTAATTCTAATCACAAAATTTACAGGTAAGATTAAAAATCGAATCTATTTAAATATTTTGCTATAAATGCAACGGTTCTGATGGACTCCGGTTAAGGCTTTTCGATCTGATCAGGTACGTGCATGAGAAAACTGAATCGTTTTGCTCACATCAATCGTGGGGTGTTTGCGTGGTCTTGGAATTTGGGTTTGGTGAGGCAAAATCTGGTTTAACAGTGTGACACTCCAAATTCAGGATTATGGCATGTCGCATTTCAAAATGAAATCCTGTACATGCAAGGTAATTATATAACGAGTCAAATTTATATTATAATAAATAATAATTCGTCAACTCTTAAATAAATTTATTATCTATTACAAAAGTTGGTAAAAAATAAAATAAATTAATAAATTAATTCATGTCGATTCCAAAAACTCTCTTCACATTTTCTACTCACAAACTAACTCGTCAATCTCATGCGCGGTCAAAAATGTCAAAATAATATAATAAGCAAACACATTACTCAACAAGTGGGTCTTATCTTCCTTTCTTGGATTGAGCAACTTATATATAAAAGTATAATTACATGCAATTAGACAATAATTGCACACAGTCTTCAATCAATGCAGTCATTAATAATATATATATATAGCATTCATATAATTCAGGCATTCTACGGTAATAGAAACAGTTAATTATTCATTTTTTTTAATGTCACATAGTCTATCGGCTATTACATATACAAATCTAACTATTAAAAATCTAATAGATAAGGGTTAGTATCAAAATCAACTTTTTCTAGTTGAATTTTGGGTATCAATTCAGTATATTACACTAACACTGATGAGAACTATCTCTCACTAAATCTACCTATGTTACCTTTGAACCATTACACACAGTTCATATATATTTTTTCGCACACTTGCACGAGCATTAACATTCATATCAATAAGACATGCAATATTTATAACATAATCAATTTTCATTTGGTATAAGAAAGTATAATAAGCCAAGAATGTCATTAACAAGTAGTATTTTGAAACCAATAAAAGGAAATAGAAACCACAAGTTTCAAATTCCAAATATTTGAGTTCCACAATATATTTTCTCCCATAAAAGTTAATAACCAAACACATTTAATTGCCAACTTCCAAATCTTAATCGCAATTTCTATATTTTTCATACTAAATAGATAATAATAAATACTCATAATCACTCAATACCATCCTTTAGAAGACCCAAATAAATTCTAATAACCATAACTTATTTCTAAAATGTATAACAAACATTAACTAGGAATTTTTCAACTAAAATCCGTGTTATTTTCTCATTAAAATGAAGAACAATAATAATATAAATTATCCATGATAATTTGAATATTATAACATAATTACAGAACTCAAAATAATTGATTTAGCCCCTAAATAATGAAAATCCTAATAACTAAACCATAATTCTAGAAATTGAATAAAAGCAGCAAATTTTAACTTTTTTAAAAAATTCATCTTAAATTAAAAAATTCTAAAATTTTTTAGGGAAGATAACCCATGAATATTGAACAAGTCCATATTTTTATTTTTCTGAAATTCCAAATATTTTAAGATAAATAGCAAAAATACAAAAACAGAGCTATCGAAGTAAAAACAACGGTAAATTTTGTCTATTTTTTAAAAATACATCTTAGGTTGAAAATTTATGAAATTTTAACTGGATATAATCTATTATTAGATGGACAAAATAATATTTTTATTTTTTCAAAATTCCAAATATTTTAAGAAAAATTACAAAAAAAAAACTACGTAAAAAGTCCATTATTGCCTTTGATGGGTGAAATGGAGCGTCCAACGATGAATGACAAAAAAATTGATAGAGAACTATCTTAAGTAATGAAAAAGAAGATTACAGAGCATGTGTAGAGTGGTGGGTCTCCGGTGGTAGCAGATCATTATTCAAACTTGTGACAATTTTAAAAGAAAAAGAGGAAAAAAGATATAGAGAAGAAAAAGAATTAAAAAAGAGTAAAAATTATGATTATGATAGTGACTAGAATCAAAAGAGGAAGTTATTAAAAAACGTAATATATATATTTTTAATTCTCTCAAAGATTTAGAAAATTACAAATCAATTCCAAAATTGATGAATATTTAAAACCTGACCCTAACTAAAGAATCTCTGTAATATTGGATTTCACAAACAGTGTTTATGATGGCCTTGTAAACTGTTATCTTTTGGGATGCAGTAGCATTAATTTATTTTTGTAGGCAATTCTATAATCCGATGAGTGAATAATTCGTTATCTTTAAAAACTTGTATTGTATAAGTTTTAAAATAATAAATAGGTTATGTAGTAAAAAATTTTAAAATATAATAAGATAATTTTGTTATGAGAGCGTAAAATTTTCCTATATTTTCTCTAACACGTTATGTAGTTTGTTTATTTGAGTATGAAATATTTGGAATTATTTTAAATAATATTTCACAAGAATTTCATACATGTTTTTTGACTATCTTTTTATTTCACAAATGTCTCATATTTTGTTGATCTCAATAATATTTCAAGAATAATAATTATATAAATAGAGCTAATTTAAATATTAGCACCACAAAATATTTCTCTTGGCGAGATAATATTTCAGCTGTTAAACTTCATTTAGATCTAATTAATTAATCCCCTCAAAGTCAAAGGATTACACTTTGATGCATTTTCAGAGAAAATGTGGTAGCTACGTTTGAATTTAAGTATTCTTTGATTTGAGATACTTAGCAAGCTTCTGACCTAAATGATATGTTCATTGTCATTTGGTTTATAATTATATTAGAGAATATTTCAGTTCTTAAACCAAATTAAGCTAAAACTCATGACAAACCAAAAAGGGAAGCATCCTCACACGAATGCCTTCTTAATTAGCTAGAAGAAGAAATTAATTCTTGTTTGTCTCTTTTTCTTGTTTGGTATTTTCTCTTATTGAGAAAATCATTTGTGTGCGATCAGAGTGCGTGTTTTGAGAGAGATGGACAGATATTCTCTCCTGTTCCCAGTGAATGTTTCTTTAAATAGTCCAATGCTAAGATCGCGGCCATGAACTTTTATAGGTGTGTCTCACACACCAGTAAAGAATGGAGGGTAGAAAGAAAATTATTATTCTGACAATTACACATACAATAAAGATAAAATAAAAAATTTAAATAATAACAAACACAAAATCTCTCCCTTTCTTTTATATATAGTATAAATATTAATATTTATACTAATATTTGTACTATAAATAAAATGAGAGACTCATTTTATGCTATAGATCACTGTATTAACTGAAATTTTATTTTTTATTAATATTAATAATATCATTTTAAATCACCGCTAATAACAGTTATATAACTTTTTCCTCTTTATTAGTGTGCCTTTCCTCTCAATAGTAATAATGGGCCTAAGGCATAAGAAGTCTTGTGAATAAAGTCATTATGTCGATCAGCATAATAGGCCTACTGGTATGGAGAAAAAACCAAAAAGTCATCTCGGCCTTGTAGAACATATCTTGGGCTAATCATTCGAACAACTTTAATAGGAAATTCTATAATTGTGTCGAAGATACTATTCCATTAAATTTAAAAAATTATATAATATAAATTTTTAAAATATAAAATATTATAAGTTATATAAACTTTTAAAGAAGTGATGATTTCGTTATAAAACTATAAATTTTTTAACAGTATTAGATAGAGCCATTAACGCTCTTCTTCCTGTAATTTTAATATCAGGGCACAAGAAAAATAAATAAATAAATAAATAGGCAATCAATTTTTGGAATCCTTCTTGGATTAACATTTGTACGGACTGAAAAAGGAAAGTGAAAACCAAATAAAAAGAAAAAAAAAAAAAGCCTCGTTGACAATTCTATTTATATCTCCACGTTGGCAGAACGACTGATTAAAATAAGAGAAGATAGACAATTCTAGTTATATCTCCACATTGACAGAATGACTAATTAAAATAAGAGAAGATAGCAAAAGATTGGACAGCTAGAGCTTGGAAAAAAAAAATCCATTTTCAAGAACAAAAAAAAAAAAAAAAAACACAGAAACAGCGACATTGAAGCAAGGTATTATTCGTTTTTGTGTTAATTTTCTTTTCTTTTCGTCTAGTTCATTGTCTTTCTTTTCTTTTATAGAATACTTGTAGATCATGGGATCAAGAAGGTCCCGGGGAATTCTGCAGTAACCATTTCTTTAACTTTGAAACCTTGTATAGTATAAGCTCTTAAAGCATATAGTATTGTATTGTACAAGTATCTAAAATAAAAGAAAATAATTTTCTAAAAGAGATTGTAGAATTTCTCATTTATAATTTATTGCTTATTTGAGAATAATCTTCAGAATTTTTGGATGAAAGATTCAAGAAAACTAGAACACTACATGATCACGTATTGTTGCTCTTTTTTGACTACTTATGTTTTACCCTGTCCGATAACTACAACCACTACTGCTCAATTGCATTTTATTTTCTTGTGTTTATTTTTGTTCTTTTATATATATATATATATTTTCTTGTGTTTATTTTTGTTCTTTTATATATATATATATATATATAGCCGATGACTTGTGTATTTACCCAAATATGTTGTCAAGGAAGAGATTATATATCAATTTTATTTTGTTCGCAAAGGGTTCTAATTTTTCATAACAAAAAGTTTCAAAATTAATAGAGATTGACTTATATGATAAATAAATTTAAAATTCGATTGTCCATATACTTAATCTCTTATTTAGCAGGGCGGTAAAACAGCCATAAGCCACTAAAGTTCCAAAAATGATACGGATCCCTTTAGAAATAATAAAATAATCTTTTAATATGTTGATATTCTTTCTGTTCTAATATAATTGTCATAATTTGAGTTTTCCGGTCAAATTGATCAATTTTATAATAAATAATTTATATAATTTTATTTAGTTTTAATAAAATTGCTTGCAAAAAAAATAAATTTGTATTCAATATTAATACATGCAAATATAGATTTAATTTTTTTAAACACCGACGGTGCATCTTATTCAGAGGGTTGTGCTATCTATAATATAGTATATAATATAGTACTAGTGGGAAAAAGGAAAACCATATGTAGTGACTTTAAAAATATTACACAATTTTTTTTCAAAAAAAAAAAAAGTGGTGGAAATATTGTCAAAAATAATTATACAAAAAATAAAATTATAATATCTAATATAATCTAACTATATATAAAATAGTATGGGCTTTTTTTGTGTGTATCACTTTATGAGTTTCTATTATACCCTTATATTGCAATAACTATCATTTATCTCATTACCAATAACTTGCACACAATTTTTTTATTTTTTTTTTATATTTTATTAAATTTTCACACACTAGTAGAGAATGGAGGGTGGGAAGGAAGTTATCGACAATTAAACATATAATAAGGGCAAAATAGAAAGTTCAAATAATGACGAATATCAAATCTCTCGCCCTCCCTTTATATATAGGTATAGTATGTTCTCATGATTAAATAACTTGTGAGGCAATTTGTAATATTATTTCAATGCTATTTCTTCCATTTAAAGATATCAACTTTTATGTCTTATTGTTATCCCTCCGAAGTAAAAGTGATACAATTACAACAAGATGTAAATTCCAGGTTTAAGAATCATTTTCAGCAAAACTAATTATTGAAAGCTATAAGATTCCAGGTGTACACTTAATCATGTTGTGGACAATAACTCTAAAAAAAAAAAATTGTGAGTCTTTAATTGATTTTTTTTTTTTTATATTTATTTTCAGGTGTGTATCGCATGAAACTTTCAACAGATTTAGTGTCAAAGAGTATAATCCAGTATAGAGAACCTGTAAACCCCCGTATTTTTTTCAAAAACACAAATATAATAATAATACTAGTATTTGACAATATGTAGTATATTATGAATTTTATTTGGATTTGAATTATTAGATAAAAATTGTTATGTTTGTCCACATGAAAAGTCTTTAATACTTATCAATCCAAGTTTTCATATTCGTCTTGTGTTATTTAATTGGGACTAATCTAATATCTAAAAACGTTTTTCATCCGTATCACAACTCTTTTTCTAATTATTAGTGAATTTTCGTAATTAATTTTAGATAAAATTTTCAGCCACCTTTTAGTGAATAAATCATGGTAGGAATTATAGGAATTTGTATCACAACTCTTTTAATCTAATTATTAGTGAATTTTCGTAATTAATTTTAGATAAAATTTTCAGCCAACTTTTAGTGAATAAATCATGATAGGAATTATAAGAATTTTAGCTAATTTTTAGGAATTAAAAGTTGGAGGCTTTTGGGAGTAAAATATGTATAAATAGAGGGCTTTATAGGGTTAAGAAATTATTTTTGTTGGCTGAAATTTTGACATTTGGAAAGAGGAGTTTTCGTGTACACTAAAACTTTATCGTGTATTGAATTCGGTATAATTTTCTAACCAAAATTTTCAATTATTCCGTTTTCTTTATACGTATTTTTCGTATATGAAATATCATGGCTGAACTAGTATTTTTCCGTTAACTATTGTTCGATGAACTAAACTTGATAAATTTATTTTCCTGTTAAAAGTTGAGATTTAACTTAAGTATAAGAATTTATTTATGTAATTGTTTTACAAATATTATGTATTTATTATGAAAAGTTAAAACCAAAATCTTTGGAAAAAAAGAAGAAGATTTTGGCTGTTGCTTTGGCTGATTGCTCCGCTACTGCTGCTGGGCGTTGCTGGTATCGGCAATAGGAGGAGTGATAGGCCTGAGGTTGCTGAAACAAACAAGGAAGAAGCAGAAGCGGGCTGCTGGAGGAGAAATAAGGAAGAAAGAGAAAGTAGGAAAAGTAGGAGAGGAGAAAAAGAGAGAGAGACAATTGACGGGACTTGACATAGTTTTTGGCAGGAAGTTTCGAAGTTCAGGTTAATTACAGTTTAAGTCCTTTGGACCTTTGACATGATAGTTTCGGATAAATTGCATAATAAGCCCTTGACTTTCTGAGATTTGGTTTTTGAACTAAAACTTGAATATTCATTGTATAAGTAATTTAAAAGTATTAAAGAACTATTTTATAATAACTTGCTGAATACTTTTGCGATATTAGTAATATATTTTAACCGTTCTATTTTTATATAATTAAGAAGAATATATATTTTAGTATGAATATGATTAAATATTTTTTGAACTTGAATAAATACTTCCGAGGGCATGATAATTTATATACGAATCGAATTATTTTGAAATTAACCTTAGTTAATATTTGATAATTTTGTTTAGAAAATTAGTCAATTCCTTGCTACGATTTTGTGCTACTTTAAGGTAAGTAGTTACTACTCCTTTGTAATTTCTAAAATATTTGTTTAAATATTATTTTGGCAATATATTATTTTAGTTATTAAACTTGGACCTTACATGGATATTTGAATTGTTTTAAATTATGAATTTATATAAGTGGCATTATTTTAAATTTTGTATGGTTATTTTGCATGTGTATGTGCGTGGAATATTTGTTCGCTAATTAATAATAGACCAAGCCTCTTAAGATATTCATGAATAGTCGGTAGGAACTATAATTCTACACTTTCTGAACTGCTAGATAAGATAACTTCTGGTCTCTGAATTCTGAACTTTGGCTAAGATGGTTTTCGCAAGACCTCTTAGCAATCTTTTCTAGTCTAGTGGGTCTCTTAACACTAGACTGAAATACTCAGTAAACCGATTATAGCGTGTTTGTTTTATGAGCCTATAACGAACTATGATATAAACTTTGAACTCTGATTATGGATTTTAATTTTGATTATGAATTTTGATTCTGATTTTGAACTTTTGATATCTGTGAAATCTGTTCTGCAAATCTTTGATATAATGCTACTTGCTATAAAAGTATGTATTTTTATTTTTTAAAAGACATTTTGAAAAGAAACATTTGCGATTATGCGAAATAAAATTTTATTTTGATGTCGAATAAATTTTTTTTTGAAAAACTTTTGTATGACTGTGGATTAAAACTTTGTAATATATATATATGACTTGTTTGGTCCAGCAAAGTGGTATTAGCTACTTGCTGAGCGATTTGTTGCTCACCCCACAATATTAATATTTTTACAGGTTATAATCATAGATTCGATTAAGGGGTTTGATCAAGGATTGGAAGTCATTTTGAACCTTGTGTCCTCAGGGCATAGGTGAGGGGGTCACGGGACCTCTGGGACATATTCAAGCGGGGGAGTGACAGAACCAGACTGGATAGAACTTCCAATCGAACTCTTAACCGCAATTTTGTCACGTCTTTCGTTTGAGAACATAGCCCGATATCGTAGTGTTTGCAAGACATGGCACACTGTTCCGACTCCTATCCCGCATCAGTGTCCAAATAATCGATCTCAGTGGCTAATGTTCAGTAAACAAAGCACTTCGACATACCATTTCGCTAGTCCATCATATAAAGAAAATTATATTTTAGACTTGCCTGAATTATCCGATGCACTACTCCGGTACTCGAAGGATGGTTGGTTACTAATGTCTAGAGGAAATCGTTCCATCTTCTTTTTCAATCCGTTTACCAAAGAGGAGATTGATCTCCCAGATATTCCATGGCCAGAACGTTATTTGTTTAATGGTATCTGCATCACATCATCCCCTACTGATAAAGACTGGAAATGCACCCACCCTCATCCCCATCTAAATATACCATTTTATCTTATGTAGACTAAAAACATAAGGAGAAACATTTTAGACTAAATACATAAATAAAAATTTTATAAATTTATATTAGCCATATATTATATTCTTGATTTTATTTTTTAAATTTATAAAATTTTTATTTATGTATTTAGTCTACATAAGAAAATGTTTCTTTATGTTTTTAGTCTACATAAGATAAAATGGTATATTTAGATGGGGATGAGGGTGGGGTGCATTTGGTTTTCGTCATTTTTAGCTACCCTGATTTGCAATATCTCATCTTTATGCGTTGTGGTGAAGAAAAATGGACTTATCTCAAGATCAAAACTGATTTAGACTTTGAGCCATCTAATTACAATCCGGTGTTTTACAACGGGGTGTTTTATTGTTTAGCCCATGATGGTAAACTAGGTGTATTTGATCCCAATGGGGAAATACTGTGGAGGGTACTTCATCAACCTCAACCGCCAATTGTTGACATGGTGAACGAAAGCTATTTGGTGGAATGTGGTGGGCAACTACTTTCAGTGTTCTTGAACAACAATTCCATGGTGAAATGGTTTCCCTTTACAAGCTCGATGAATTGCAGATGTCCTGGAAAACAGAGAAAGATCTAAGAGATATGATATTGTTTTTGAGTCATTGTTTGTCGTTTGTAGTGAATGATGAGGTTGATGGGATGGCGAACAAGATTTACTGTCCTAGGTTTTATGAGGGAGGAGATGGCATCGTCTTCTACTCTCTTGAAACTAGAATGTTTCAAACTTTTGGCAAGAAATTCTCAAGCAAGAACTTGTATGGTACAACGAAAAAATTGCACTGTTGCTAGATAATTCCAAGCTCTAAATGAAGAACCATATACGAATTGCAAAAATTTAATCGCGTTTAATCATTAATGTCAATGAGAGTTAGTATCAGGTTACTCCGATCCCGCATGGACTTCAATTTTTGAAGATAGTATTGTGACATTCTTTTTCGTCCTGCACTGCTTGAGCCACTCCTTATCTAACTAAACTTGCACAAGTTTATTTTGGTGTTAAAGATATATAGTTATGAAACTGTTCAAGAATTATTATATTATGGTATGTAAATATTTGATTGACATAATTACTTTAATTGTTCCCCTAAATTAGGTGATTACCTTATTAGTTTGATTGTCTTGATTAGCAAGACTTACCATATATCCTATTGTCTTGATTAGCAAGACTTACCATATTTATATTCTCTTGTAAGCCTATATAAAGGCACCTTATGTACCAATTATATTGAACCCTGATTTATACATATTATATATACTCTTTCGTTTCTGACATGGTATCACAGCCTCTGCCTGTATATATATTTTAAACTTCCGCCTATTTGAGCGCTTGTAAATATATTTTGCTCCAATTCTACTCCGGTTCTTAGTTTTCAACCTTCGAATTTTTCTGGTTTCAACCTTCGAGTCTCTTGATTTTCAACCTACGTGTTCTCCTAATTTCAACCTTCGAGTTCTTCAGTTTTGAATCTTTTGGTACTTTCGTTGTTGACTTTCGGGTTCTCTCGATATTGAATTTTTGAATTCTCTCTGTTCATCTATTAACCTTTGGGTTCTCTTAGTTTCAGTTTTCGGATTTTTGATCGATTTTGATTTTGTTTCGATTTTGGTTCTTGATTCTTTTGTCTATTCGGTTTTGATTTTCTATTTTGTATGTTTTATTTCAAACTCAATTTGGTTTTTCATAACCATATTGAGTTTGAGGGGGATGTTAAAGATATAGAATTGTTATATTATGGCATGTAAATATTTGATTGATGTAATTACTTTAATCTTTCCCCTAAATTAAGTGATTACTTTATTAATTTGATTGTCTTGATTAGAAACACTTACCATATTTATATTCTTTTATAAATTATATAAAGGCACCCTATGTACCAATTATATTGACTCCTGATTTATACATATTATATATACTCTCTCGTTTTGACAGGGGCGAATAAGGACAGCAATCTCAGTAACTTTTGGAAAATACGTATGTGGCCTGGTAGATTTCAAATTATTTTTTCATAAACTTTCTTCTGTTCCATGAATTTCATAAATTTCGAGACCATATTATTGCTTCTAATATTTTGGTCTAAATCTTTTCTTCTTATCCCTATTTTATTTTATTCAGAAGCACCAAATATTTTACAAATGTCTTAAAAAAAAGAAATTAAATGATCTAACTGTCCTACTTGCATATGTGCAATGTTATGTGTATGTGAGTGGAAAAAAACTTTATTATAAAAAAATCTTATCGAATGACATGTTAAGTGGTATCTTTAAATTAATGCGATTATGATATTTTAAATAGTATTTCATCAATTTATTTTATTTTTAAACTTATTATTTAAAACAATAGAATATTATTAACTTAAAAAATATCACTTGATATGTCAGCAAAACATTTTCATAATAAAATTTCTCGTGAGTGGGATTCGACTCTCAAAGCTTTGCGATGTTCAGGATTCATGAAAAAAGTAACCAGCCTAAAATTGTCAATCTTTTTTTTGTATATTTCCTTTGGGTGTTTCTGATGATGCACTAATACTTTATTAATTTGTGCCCACATGCTTTGTTATTTTTTATTTTTAAATTGTTAATAAAAGGAAATGATCCATATTATTTAAAGTTTAAGGAGAACAAATTATTGGAGGTCAAACGGGATACACAAGTTCTTTGACCTGTGCTATAGTATAAAATCTGCATGCAGAGAAGTACTTGTAATTTTTCTGTTGTTATTTGGTTTCATAAAAAAAAAAATGCTTCATTAAGGGTTGGATGTAAAATGTTTGCCTGAGAAAAATATTTTTTTTGAAAAATATTTTACATAAAAACTTTATTTTCTATATAATTTTTTGATATTTGGTTGACAAAATAAAAATATTTTAAAATGAAAAACGTTAAAAGTTTTGGAAACATCTTATTACCTAAACTACAATCATCTAACAGTCAAGAACACTCACTTCGCAATCAAGAATGAGGAGCAAAATATTTTGGAAAAATAACTTTATTAGTCCCTCACATTTTATATTTGTACTCTTTTAGTCATTTATACTTAAAATGATATAATTTAGTCTCTCATAAATTCTAAATGTATCGTTTTGGTCCCTCAATACAATTATTTGTATATTTTTACCTGAAATACTCACGTGTATAGAATGCCACATTTTTCATGGATAAAATTGACAACATACAAAATTTAAATATTAAACGATACTGTCTAAAACCTCTATCACTACCACCCCAAAATTCTCACCTACCATCACTACCTTTATTCCCTTTCTTCGCGACTTTTCCTCTACCAATTCTATTTCAACAACTCCAATCCTATTCTTTTTAGGACAATTTATTCTTTAAGGTTATGTATTGTCAATTTTAAACTTGAATATGTTACATTTTATACGCATGTCAGTATTTCAAACCAAAATATATTCATAATTGGATCGAACGACCAAAATAGTGCATTGTGAATTTGTGAGGGATTAAGATACATCATTTTGAATGTGAAAAATTAAAAAAAAAAAAAAAACACACAAATGTAAAATACAAGGGATTATTAAGATCATTTTTCCAAAAAAATTTCTCATTTCTTACACTATCAGCTCTGTATAAGTATCCTATTATAGTTGCTATCTGTGTCTACTAAAATTCTAAAAATGGCTAAACCCATAAACAATTGGGCTGCAATTGGCACACGCAACCTTCCTCGACCCGACGATCGCGAGCCAATTCCATGGGGATGCCAAAATGATGGCTGCGATGCCACGTTATTTTTTAGGAACCATTTCCTCGAGCCGACAATCGCGAGCCAATTCCATGGGGATGCCACGTTATTTTTTAGGGAACCATTCCCTTGTATTTTAGATGCTTGTACAGTATAACACTATGTACTTTAAGAGTTTGTACTGTACAAGCTTTCAAAGTTAAGGGAATGGCTCTCTAAAAAGGATTGTAGAATTCTCCAATATTATATTACACAAATTTTTAAAAAATAAATAATTTCGTTACAAAATTATAAAATTTTCTTAACAGTATTAAGTAGAGCCTGTTAACTCTCTTCTTCTAATAATTTAAATATCCGGGCACAAAAAAAATAAATAATTAGAGAATAGAATAATCTTCAGAATTTTTGGATCAAAGTTTCAAGGAAAATAGAACACTACATGATCACGGAATTCATTGTATTGTTGCTCTTTTTTAACTACTTATGTTTTACCCTGTCCGATAACTACTACCACTACTCGGGCTGGCAACGAATCAAATTGCTCGCGAGCAGTTCGGTCAAAAACTCGACTCGAGTTCGAGTTGACCGAATTCGAGTCGAGCAAACTCGAGCACAGGGATGTTATGTTCGAATGCTCGTCGAGTTTTTCGAGCACCATATATATATTTTTAATTTTTTTATTATATATAAAATTACTCAAATGTTCATACTTTTTAGAAAAATTACATATTTTACTTAAAAAAAAGATAAACTACTCGAGTTCGAGAGAGTTCGAACTACCTCAAATTTTTCGAACTTGAACTCGACCTCAAATTTTGAAGCTCGGTTGAATTCGAGTATTGTAAAAAATTTTGAGTTCGAAATCGAGTAGGGCATTATTCATGCTCGATTCGCCTGTCGTTTACACCCTAACCACTATTGATCAATTGCATTTTATTTTCTTGTGTTTATTTTTGTTCTTTTATATATATATGGCTGATGATTTGTGAATATTTGTTTGCCCAAATTTGTTGTCAATAAATAACTTGGGAGGCAATTCAAAATTTATAATATTTGATAAGCTTTATGGTTAAATTTAAAATATGTTTTATAGTTTGCTAAACATTAATATTTTTACTAACATATTAGATTTAGTTAAACTTGGTTATATTTTATCCAAAACACAATTATATTTTGTTCCTTCCCTTTGATATTAAATATATATTAATTTAATTTTGATAAATAGGAGATTGAAAAAAAAAAAAACTATATATTTTTTTTAACATACTAGATTTAGTAAAAGTTAATTATGGTATCTCGGATAATATTTAATTGAGATTGTTCTCTCCATGCAGTGATAATTTAAAATACTTATGTATTAGGAATCCTCCTCAGAAAAATACTTGTTGTACTTTAGGTTTCACTATGGTAAGTAGTATACTAATTGATAACATGTGGTATGCATGATGATGAAAATATTAAATTTATAAAATAATAATATGAGTAAAATAATGATGGTTTGAAACTTTTAACAAAACAAAATAATTATAATAGTAAGTTATATAATACTATACGTTAAAACAACATGATGGCTGAATGTATAATTAAAATTTTTATATTATTGACCTATAGAAATTGTTGAATATTAATTCTAACGAACACGATTATGTTACTTAACCACATATCTTTTAAAAATTTATGTTTGTTTAATAAAATAATTTTTAAAATATTACTTACGTAGTAAATTACATGAAAAGAAATTCTAAATTAGATTATAGAATCAAAATATTAGTAAATATTTAATTTCATCAAATTACAAAAAAGTAAGCATGCCATGCTTCTTTGGAATACAAAAATAAGTATTTAAAAATATTTTTGGATCAAAATATCAATAAATATTTAATTCAAAATAAAAATAAAGATCTGTGACAATTATTTGAAATATAAAAGATAGTGTCACTCATGATGTAGATAAATCAAGAAGGTATATAACAAATGATTTTATGGTTTAGTGTACCTAGCATACTTTAAAATATGAAAAATGCTAAAAAAGTAGATAAAATATAATATTTACTTATTTGGTTATAAACAACATCTATCAACATTAAATGTAGTTAATTATTGATGAACTAATTCATTTTGAATTTTGTTGCTCTTCTATAGAATCGATTATCATTTGAGAGAATTACAAATTTAGTTCATCAACTATTTTTAAAAAGATTAATTTCACTTTACCCCTGGACTTAAACTCGAGTTGCATTTTGCCTTCCTTCTCAACCAAAATAGTGTACACTTTGCTCCATTTGAAAGACTCTTTAATATACTATCTCAACTATTTCTTATACTATGGAAATCTCATCATTTTTTTTATATGTAATTTTAAGAAGGTATCACAAAAAAAGAAAAAAGAAAAAGGGCCAATTTTGGCCTCTCTTATCTTTTGGTATCAATTAATTTGGTCTCTTTATCTATCACAACCGACTAAGTTTGTCCCTTATCTTTAACAAAATTAACCAATCTAGTGCATATGATAGAAATCATGGGCAAATTAATAGACCAAGCTACACGATAATCACGTGGTTATTAACCTGCAAAGGATGTGTTGTCAACGTCTCTATTAATTTGTCCATAATTTTCGTCACAAGTTTTAAATTAGTTAATTTTTTTTTTTTAAGAATGAGGGATCAAATTAGTCTTTTTGATAGATAAGGGTAGCCTAAAAATAAGGGACTAATTTGGTCTTTTTTTCCCAAAAAAATTTCAAAGAAGATCTACAGTATATCTCAAAATACCCCTTTGGTGACTTGAACCCATTATTCATAGGTTGTGAGGAAAGATCCCTCAATTTTTATTTATACTTTTTCATCCCTAAACTATTTTCATAATCTATGGATGAGAGTGTATGTGTATGTGTGTTAGTCTTCTTTTCTATTCAAAGAAATCATTCAATTATGGTACCAAAAAAATGAAAAAACTTGAGAAATAAAGGAGTTAAATGAAAAAAAAAAAATGTAGGAGACCTGTGTGGATTTCGCTAATAATTGAGAAACAAAAAAGTTTTAAAAAACTGGGAGAAATCCATGGGATTAAAAAATAGTTGAGGAAAAAAAAATTTAAAAAATAATTTAAGGGTTCTTTATGAGATTTTGAAAATAGTTTAAGGACTAAATTTGTAATTTTTCTTATTCAATTTATTGAAAAAAATATTACCATGATATAATTGGATTGCAAGATTATGTTACACATCTTTCAATTTATTATGAATAACACTTAAAATATTATATGCCTAAATTTTTTTCCAAGTAAATAAATAATTGTTTCCTAACTTATTATAAACAATATAATTTTATATTTGACGTATATTTTAATAAAATAATCATTCTATAATAGTCCATATTATACAATTAGTTTTGTAACTCTTTTGGAAAAAATAAATATAGGAGATGTGACTAGGTGTGCCTAAAATTAGGATAAATTAAAATAGTTGAGATAAAATTTCCATGATTAATTTATATTATAATTATTAATTAAGTATTTATTTTTTCACTTTTACTATTTACCATATATACTCCTATGCTTTTAACATGACACATGTCGAAATATTAGATTTTCTCATTAAAGGACCTTTCTAATATATATATATATATAGATAGATAGATATAGATATAGATTACTGTAATTGATAGTTCGAAAGTTAAATTGCAAATCGAAAGTAGTTTAGGTACATTTTGCAAATTAGTTACCAGTCTTAAAAGAAAGTTTGTGTGTAATTTCCGTTAAAACCCTCTGTTAGTCTATCCTCTAAGGCATGTAACTAAAGCGGCTTGTAACTAAAGTAATATTAGAGTTACTAGAAGATGGTTGTTACTAATGTCTAGTGGATATGATTCCATCTTTTTCTTCAATCCGTTTAGCAAAGAGGAGATTGATCTCCCATAGATAGAAAAATGGTACGTTTATAATTTAAGGAAATTTGTTTTATTCGGGATACAACGAAAACAAAATCAGGCAAGGAACACGAAAACTTGGGTACTTAATACTTTCTATAACTGAACCGACCTTAAATCCTATTTTGATTCTGATTTGACATTACACATATTATGCTTTATAAATATGAAGCCCCCATAGCAAAACTACATATTGACATCCCACGGAAAAAATATCGTTCTATAACCTTTCTTAGCCTCTTTTAACAAACTTGGCAACCTTTTTGGAAAAAATAAAAAATAAAAAATTGCAGAAATAATTAATCCGGCAATTTAAGATTCAAAGATTAAACTAATCCAGATAGACTATTACAAAGTACTTCAACAATCTTTTGATTTATTACTAATAAATTAATTAATGATATCGAATAGGATGCCGAAGAAGAAAGAATTCAAGAAACAGTAATAGTACTAGTACTTCATCAGAAGACAGCTATCCTCCTCCCCTGAAAAATGTCCGTGGCTTTATGTTTACACTCACAGAAGCCAGAAGCAATTCACTCAAACATTCTACAGTTTATCAGAAGGCCGACGTTACTACAGAAGCATACCCGACATGAATAACGAGTATATATATCCGTGCTCTCATGGGTGGGTATTGATGTTGGACATGAGTATACACTCAGATTGTTGTTTTCTGCTTAATCCAATTTCAATGGAAAAAATTAAACTCCCACCGTGGACAGGAGAATTCTCGATCAATCAATGTCGCGGCAGCCTAGTCATCCCAAATGTATAGTTGTGGCATTCTGTCAGAAGCCCAAGCCGTGCATAAGATTTTGTAGGCCAGCTGGTGGTTGTGTGACAACAACTGGAATGATCAGAAATTATTAGTTCATCCCGATACACGATCATCATTGTATGGACTATGGATATCCTGTTGCTTGTAAGGGAAATTTATATTGCTTTCCCAGATTGTCTAATGAATTGATGATTATAGATTTTGATGGGTCTAAAATATATATTATTAGGCTCTGTTGGTGTTGAAAAGGATTTTCCCGAGGAGGAAGCAACACCACCCGAAACTATCCGTCTCTCAACACGTATCTAGTGGAATCGGGTTCAGAGCTTTTCAGGTTGAAGATACATTACATGGGAGTAACTGATTAGCTTAGTGCTAGATATATTAATGTGTTCAGGCTGGACATGGAAGATCTGTCATGGACAAGTGTGCAAAGCTTGGGTGATTGGGCATTCTTTCTCGATACCGACGGACACACAACCTCTTGCTCTGTTACTAATGAGGAATCGAGGGGAATAAAAGGAAATTGTATATATATGATAGAGCCACAAGATAAGCATTTTTACAGGTACGATCTTGAAGATACCAGCCATGTGGTAACCTTACCATTTCCTGAACGGATCAAGAATTGGGTGGAAAACCGCTGGGTGATGCCCATGCCCAACAAGAGGTGGGGGAAGACGGTTGGCAGATAAATTTTCTTTCCCTCCAAGAATTTCATAGATTTGTTTGTATAAGGATGAGTGACAGCCATGCCATTTTCAAAGTTCATTATAATTCTAGTCATGTTAGTTTTTATTTTAACGAAGTAAATTCCTAAAATTATGATGGGGTCATTAGAAGATTAAGTCTATAATTTTTCTATTGTTTCGCAAAGTTTTGGTCTGAGGAAAATTTTTCTTCTTATATGGATCAAACAAGAATCCCTAATTTTCTTGTTAGAAGCCCCAAATCTTTTACAAATTTATGCAAAAAACCTTTATTGATTAAGTTGGTTTAATATTTGTCCTTTCTTTCATTAATTATAAGTTGCCGTGCAACATTTTTACGTTTATTTGATCTCGGTAGCTAATGTTTTGCAAGCAAAACACTTTGATATACCATTTTGCTAATCCATCATATAAAAGAAATTATATATAAAAATTGTTTAGCCCGTGTTGGTAAATTAGCTGTACTTGATCCCAATGAGGAAATATTATGGAGGGTACTTCATCAACCTCAAAACTAATACACATTACTTGCCCTTTTGCCTCAGTTGCTAGTGAATCACGTTGCAGCCTTAATATTTATTACAACAAATACTTGCATGGACTAAGATCCACAATTCAAGAAACAAACATCATAGGCCTCGCCCAATATGGTTCGCACATCTACATATTCCGTTCTGGGCTTTCGGAGAACTTGGGTCTTAAAAGATTTTGCCCACTCTTAAGAGGATCCAACTCAAACTTGCCTCTGGTGGCCAACAAAAAGATCCACTTCCAGTTCCAACCCACAATAGGATTCGGGAACACTTTTATTTTCTAAAACTTAACCGACCTTGATTCCTATTTTACATGTGATTTGGCATTGCTTATGCAGTATAAATACCAGTAGTAATAGAAAATATAGTCAGTCCAGTCCCCAAAGCAAAACATATTATTGATATTCCACAAAAAAAAAATTACCATTCGACTTCTGCCCTCAATCATCAAGGTACTCTCCTCTCTCTACATTACTCTTGCAATTTTACAGTTCAAGAAAGAAGATCACATATTCTCCACTCTTTGTCACTAAGAAATCCAAAAATTAAACTGATCCCTTTAGAAAATATGTACTTGATATACTATAAATTAGGTTGTTAAATACTAGTACTGTACTACTACTTTATTATAATAATCTGTTCAATTAATGATATGCTACCCATGATCATGAAGAAGAAGAGTTCAAGAAACAATAATAGTAGTATTAATACTTCGTCAGACGTCTGCTATCCTCCTCCCCTGAAAAATGTCCGTGGCTTGTTTACACTCACAGAAGCCGCAAGCAATTCACTCAAACATTCTATAGTTTATCAGAAGGCCGATATTACAACAGAAGCATACCCGACATGAACGACAAGTACATATATCCATGCTCTCATGGGTGGGTATTGATGTTGGACATGAATATAGACTTAGATGGTTGTTTTCTGCTGAATCCAATTTCAATGAAAAAAATTAAACTCCCGCCATGGATAGGATACTCAATGGACTCGTGTAATTTGTCATTCTTGCGGCCACCAAATCATCCCGAATGTATAATTGTGGCCTTCAGTCAGAAACCCGAGCCCTGCATAAGATTTTGTAGGCCAGGTGGCCGTGACAACAAATGGAATGATCAGAAATTATTAGTCCGTCCTGATACGGGATCATCATTGTATGAATTTCCTGTTGCTTATAAGGGAAATTTATATTGCTTTCCAAAACTCTCAGATGAATTGATGATTATAGATTTCGATGGGTCCAAAATAGATATCAGGCCTGTTGATGTTGAAAACGTTCCCAGGGAAGCACTAGTACCTGAAACTATCCGTATTAAAACGTATCTAGTGGAGTCGGATTCAGAGCTTTTTAGGTTGAAGATAAATTATATGGGGCTAACTGATAAGCTTAGTGTCAGATATATTGACGTGTTTAGGCTGGACATGGAAGATCTGTCATGGACAAGGGTGGAAAGCTTGGGTGACCGGGCATTCTTTTTAGATACAAATGGATACACAACCTCCTACTCTTCATTGCTTTGCTGCTGAAGATTCAGAATCAGGGGGAATAAAAGGAAATTGTATATATCTGCTAGAGCCAGAAGATAAGCATCTTTACAGGTTTGATCTTGAAGACACCAGCCTTGTGGTAACCCTACCTCTTCCAAAACGGATCAAGAATTGGATGCAAACCCATTGGTTGATGCCCTACCGGAGGCGGGAGAAGAAGCGGGGTAGATAAACTTTCTTTCCCTCCAAGAATTTCTTAAATTTGTAACATGACGCATGTTGCAATTCTCAAATCATTATAACTTTTAAGGGTTAATAACACTTTGCTCTCCGAAGTATATGGGTAATTACACTTTATCCTACGAACTATAGAAATATACACTTTGCCTTCTATTCATATTATTCATTCTTTAAAAATTTTAAAATATCAATAAAATTTAGTTAGATACCTAAAATACCCTTAGTATCATATTTTAATTTTTCATATATTTAATTGATTTTTGATAGTTATAAAACAATTAGGAAAAATAAGAGAGTAAAATATAATAACACATTGATATCTTGGATTTTAAGGAATGAATATGTGAGAAACTGTTGAATTATATTATATTCGACATTGCAATTTTCATAGATTAAGCCAAATATTAAAAGTACAAAATATTAAGAAATATCGAAAAAGCCACAAAATTTTATAGAAATTATAATTTCATACAATACCTTTACATAAATTTTTTTCATAGAAAACAAGTTCATTTGAAAATTTGTTCTATTACAACAATTAAACATTCAAATTCAAAACAATAAAAAATGAAATTTAAAAATTTGACCAAAAAATATATTGATATAGATTACATTGAAATATTATATAGTTTAATTTTGTTTATTTTTAAATAATTATCACATCACTATCAAAATTTAAATATATAAAATTAAAATATAGTACCAAGAGTATTTTAGTCATTTAACTAGATTATCTTAATAATTTTAATATTGGTTATAGATGAATAGTATCAATGGGACAGAGTGAATTTTTATAGTTCAGTTGGAGACAAAGTTTAATTACTCATATAGTTCAGGGGATAGTGTTATTAACCCTAACTTTAATGGATGAGTTTTTATTTTAACGGGTCAATATCTAGAAACTAGTGTGAGATTAATTTAAAATGTAGGAATGAGAGATTAAAAGAATGTGTTAAAAGATTACTATCTAGTAATCTTTCTATTGTTCTGCAAAGTTTTGGTCTAAAAATTTTTCTTCTTATATATGGATAAACAAGAATACCTTTTTTTTTTTTTTTGGCAGAAGCCCCAAATCTTTTATAAAAAAATTTTATTGATTAATTTGGTTTAATATTTATATTTTCTTTCATTAATTATAAGTACCATGCAACATTTTCATATTTATTTGTATTATAAAACGAAGAAGTACTTTCCCCTGTCATTGAATAACTTTCTTGTCATGTTCCAGTTTGAGATGAAAGAATTGTAGTTGGATAATAATCATAGCTTATGGAGAAAAGGAAAGCATCACTCTTCTTTTTATTCAAATCATTTGAATAAAGTTCTGACTTTTTTTAGGTTAAAGATATCGATTTTTTTGGGAAAAATATTAAAATTTTTAGCACATATTAATATATATATATATATATATATATATATATATATAAACTTCATATTGCAAGACCAAAAATTTAAAAAACATGTACAAAAAATTCAAATTTTGTTCGGTTGATTAAACATCAACTATAACAATGTTTGAGAAATATTGAGAGTAAAATTTTATGGAAAAACATATATACATTCAATTCTAACGAGTTGACTCTTACCTAGTTTGTGGAACTTCTTTTTTTTTAGTATGACAATATATAGAAGTAAGTAAAGAATTGCAAACTAAATTAAGAAAACACTCAATATAACATTGAATTATGTTAGCTAAATGTGATTGTTAGATTCGTCCCATATAAGGACATCTTCATGAATCACGAATTCCCATGTGTCAAAATGGTATTTCTTTTAGTCCCCTCCAGACTTTCATAAATCATCGGATGCCGGAAGATGCATTGCGCTTTCTGATCATTAAAGCTGTTTATGTCTTGTTTATTAAAAAAGGGCGCTCTTTTTAGAGGTTTCAAACCTAGCTAAGTCCTATTCCCCACCGGGGGCAATTTTGTTCATAATGGAGGAAAAGTTTTAGAACTTATGTTAAGAAAAATATTTAGATAGATACGATTTTAAATCTCACTTGTAAATTTACTACAAAGGATGCTGTCAAGTGTTTCTCTTTTACTTGGTGAAACTCCTTAAAATTTCTCATGAAAACTTGCCTATACATCCAATTTTCTTATTTTGATTGATTTCATAATCCTCACGCCAAAATGCAAAGGAATAAGCGCAATGGCTTTTCCCAAACATAAATGTGGTATCGTAGAGGAAATACATAAATAAATGACTCTATACTTGCAACTGTACAGATCAAGAATTTGAGTTTTGGTGGGGTTTGCCATTGGTGGCTTAGTAACTTTTAGTAATGGTTTTGCAGCTTTGAATTAGCAAGAGGGTTCTGTCTATTGGCCATAGATACTGGCTCGATTGGTCGTAAGAAGATTGAAGCAAATATAAAGGTTACTGGTGGATTGAAACAGCCGTAATGGCGACAGATACTGCTGCTATATAGCATATTGTGCCTGGGCTCAAACAAATGATGAATCTGAAAAAGCTGTGTGATAAAGATTGTGATGATTTTGTCATTAGTAAAAGCTTAGGTGTACTAATAGACTAATTATAGTCTGCTATTTGATTACCCTATTACTTATTTTATTGAAAAAAGAATCATGTCAATTTTAATATCACGGACACCCTGTACCCAGCGCCTCGCGCGAGACAGTGTCCTAGTATTAAAAAAAAGGTGTTCTTTTTAGAGGTTTAGTCCTATACCCCATCAGGGGGAATTTTGTCCATAAGAGAGGAAAATTTTTGGGCTTACATGGAAGAAAATATTTAAATAAATCTAATTTTGAATCTCACTTGTAAATTTTATGATCATGAATAAAGTTTATAAAATTTTGTTTATTACAATAATTAATTACATTAGCAATACAAAGTTTACAAGTGAGTCAAAAACCAAATATATATATAAATATTTGCAACTTCATTAGTGCTATTTAGTTAGATGTTTAGGCAAATTAAAGGATCAGTTGAACACTTGTTTAATCCAAATAGACTTATTTGACCGAGAAAGAATCTATGATTACATGTTCTTTAAATTTAGCTCTCAACTTGTTAATTGTTAGTAATTTGACAGTGTTTAATGAAAGTCAAATTGTGGCTTTGCTGTGTTCTGCAATTTAGATAGGGACAAATAATGCAAACATTACTCGCCTTAAAAACATTGTTGAGAGTCGTCCGTTGCATTTTGAAAAAAATTATTTATTATTCGTTCTAAGTCTTTTTATTTTTTAATTGTTTCAATTCGAAATGAACACGTAAGTTTTACTCGTTCTTTGGAGTGTTTGGATACTCCCTCCTGAATTTGATATTAATGTTTAGGATTTTTCCTTTTTTTTTTTTTTTTTTTTTTCATTATTCACCTTAGTAGTCCAAGATTCAAGAGGGCCAATCCCACTTGTCCAAGTACTTTGACACTAAACCACGAAGCCAAATTACTTCCACAGCTGAGCCAAATTGACGAGAGGAATACTTCCACAGCTGAGCCAAATTGACGAGAGGAATACTTCCACGGCTGAGCAAACAGAGGAGTCGGGGAATTGGATGTGCAACGTGTGCAAAAAGGAATGCAAAACAGCCGATGACGCACGCGATTGTGACCATGAAGAAGAGGCAGCTGCTGTTGGTGGCCAGGGGGGAAAGAGGCCGCAGAAAGATGTTACGAAGAATGAAGGGAACAAGAAGAAAAAGTAGGACATTTACTATTACCAACTAGGTGTTTGACAAAACGTTTCTTTTCTTTTTTGGGGGAAAGTACTATAATCCAGGGCTCAAGGTGGGACTTGGATGGTGAGAGATGGAAATTATTAGCAAAATGGATTGTATCTTTTCTGCTTCAACATACGAAATTGCTATTTCCTTGATTCCATTGGTTTCATGTCTCTTGTTGATCTCACAACACCACGACTGAGTAAACCTTGTTTCATTATACATGTGGTTATGTATGTTAAGAGCAGCACAACAAGATTGTTCTGCAGACGCCAACTCCAGGAGGAGAGCTAGCATCGTGAAAACAAATATTTTATATCATCATAAACAAAAATCCAAAATTTTCTCTACTCTACCGTACTTTATCAAAGTCTCCCAAAGTCCCAAAGCACATAGTCTCCCTCCTACCAGCAACACTACAAGTAGAATACTCCCTCCAGTCGGGTACTCAGGGATGTCCATCCCAGCCTGAATACACAACTTCACCATTGCAGGAAACCAATCCACTTGAAGCCACTTATCTTGATAAACAGCTATGCCCAGTCTATCGTATAAATGGATAGACTCAACTATAGGCAACAGAAAAATTCTTACATACATGAGCCTAATCCATGACAGGTGAGATGGACCCTTAGATCCACATTCATCCACATCCACTCTAATTCATTAAAAATAAACTTTCTTAGGATGATGCAGATGAATGTGAACCAAGGGTCCATCCCACTTACCGTAAACCGAGTCCATGTAAGAATTTTCCCATGCAATTCGTGTTCAACTTGCCCTCTCTCCCAAATTGGGCTCTTTATGTCTCTGACTACCACTCACATCACAAGTTCTAATAATTTTGAGTACCAACATGGACTTCACCATAGAAGCTGCAAAAAAGAGCCATGCGCATTATCACCATATCATTACTTTAATTCCTAAGCAACCATAGCGAATAATAATTTGATCTTTCTTCTAATCTTAATATCCATTTACTCGATGCACTGAGTGATTACCAGACCACGTCAGTCAGAAACACACCATTAAAGATTCGCATTTATAATTGCTATAAAATGTTTATAGTAGAGATGACTATGAAACTTGCTATACAAAAAACAATAGCTCAATAGGTCAAAGAGACTAAAATTGCAATTTATATATTCATCAAATATAGTAAACTCTCACTCTGTGATTTCATATATTTTCTCTTGACCCAGGTACTTCTTTAAGGCCCAAATGCCGTATCATTGATTTAAAAATTCTCCCTCAAAGAGAAGCCTTATCGAGCCCTGCTGACTAGAAGAAATAATAGCGCATTTCACACTCTTCACTTTGGCTACTTTAACATCTACGCTACAATTTCTCTAGAAAATCTGATATTCCAATTCATGTAGCACTCTTCTTCTTGCCAATAGTTTTTCATTTGCAAAACTCATTCAATACATCAAATAATCATATTTAATCCCAATAAGTAATTGGTGATAGATAAAGGAATTGTGTGCTTCTCATAATCAGTATTTTACATGCCCACAAATATTTTGATTCCATTTTTTGTGAATTTAACCACCATAAAGTAAAGTTTACCTTTATTATACACAAACTTCACCGACCAAACTTTCTTTTGTAAAATGGCCTAACTTTTCATTGTCAGCTTTTGAACAAAAGCCATATACTACTGCTTCTAGTATTCAATTTCAAATTCAAACATCAAAGAGTATTCTTAATATCCATGCAAGTCAAATTTTGCAAGTGAAAATAAGAAAGCAGTAGTATTATGCTACAGAAGTCCTGCTAAGATTACTGCAAGCCAAGATCAATACTTTCAATCAAACGAGTAATGCAAGTCTCAAATAAGAAAAAAAAAATCAATTTGTAAATGAAATTCTGTAATTATTTACCTGCAGAAATAAATAGGAAAATCAGCGGCAACTCTTGCGCACAAACCAGTAATTTAGCTCTAGCAGATAAAACCTGATGAGCAATTGGGACAAATGATTTAAACAATAATCCATCTTCAGGTGGATTAAGGTAACCTCCTGGAAAAGCCTCCACTGTTGCTTTTCCAAATTGGCATTTCAGGCGAGTTCATTAGGAAACTTCAACCAAGTTTTTCGCTCAGATCTCTTCAGATTCTTTGGCAGCTCTGCAAATGTAACATCTTATTATCCTCAATGATGAAAATTATCTCAAAATTGCTTCGGGCCGATCACAAAATATTAACTGCAAGTGCGAGGAATTTGATCCTTTTGGTGCTTTAGTCTTTTACAAGGGCTTTCTAAAAAAATAACTAGAAGACAACTGCTCTAGGAAATTACTAATCTGAAAACAGTAGTAAGGTGTATAAAATATTTTACACGCTTGTATGTCATCTCAAAATCTTTTAGGTGATATCCCCTTGCATTTGTTTTGAGATAACTTCCAAGCATATAAAAGATATTGACGAAAACATGAACAGATCTATATCTACCATTTGGCTGCTCTTTTTTCCTCAGACAATTCCTCAGTAACATAATTAATTTTCCCAATGTAAAATCTTGTGCTCTTATCAAACAACCAAATCATAAAATCAATCACAGCTTCAAGATTCAATTATGAATGAGACATACAGACCAAAGTTCAGATACAGTAATATTCAAATGCAAAGAAGATAAAGCAACAATCCTCTGACAACTAGTTCAAATCTGGTGTTCAAGAAGTTTTTTCCATCTGATTTTCTATTCTCACATCTTCAATGGGGCATATGATATAGAAGATGAAAGGGGGTGCTCGGAGATATTGAAAAAAGGCAGAGATGGGTGGCAGGCGTGGCGGTCGGGCGGCGGTGGCTCATTGTTGTTCTAGAGGAAAGTCGAAAGATAAAAGAAGTTTTGTGAAGGTGAAGCCATGAAGGAGAAAACAAAGGAGAAAAGCGTCGTACCATCTGATCTACCCCTGTGATATTTGTTATTAGCAAAGACCAATAATGTGATGCCACATAACCCTAAAGTAATATAACAGCCCGTTAGTAAAAGTTTTCTCTGCGTTGAAAATTGATGGACCCTTACGTATGGAGCGTATTTTAGGATGTGTTCGTTTTGGATTGAAAATATTTTCTTGGACTTTTTCACGGAGCGAAGTGAAGTTTTGTTTGTTCAGTACATTGATCGCAACGGCCCATTTTGTGCCCATATAGTACCCCATATGTTTGTTTCATCTGGGCCTGAAAACATATTTTGGCCTGATCTCCTGAAAATCTATATTATATATAAAATAAGAGTTTCATTCGTGATATCATTTTATATATTTTATTTTTTACTCTATTACATATGAGTGCATACTTTCCTATATTACTCTCCGCATTTCACTCTTTATGTTATTTTTTTTTTAAAATTTTTGTATAATTTTTTTGTCAACATTTTAACAACTTTTTTTTTCAATTTTTAAATTCCTTTGTATTTTTTGGGTGCGCCTTTCCCGCTAATATTTATAATCCATAAGCAGTTGTTTTAACCACGGGTGAAATTGACGTCCATGGATATTCTGCCATCGTTAAAAGTACAATTAAATTTTGTATATAGTAAATCATTTTATATGCAATTATTAATATTTGATGGTGGTTGTCCTTACCTTTTGTAAAATAAGAAATATGATTGTACGCATAATTTTAGAATTGAGGAAATCACACAGGGTTAAATTTTAATACAATATGTACTTGAAAATGAATTTAATAATATGATAATTATATGTTTATTTTATGTATTAAACTTCAAAATTATTTGAAATTTTTATGTTTAGAAGTGACATTTATTCTTAAATTTTAATACACTATCATTTTTTAATTGTATGATTTTGGGACTCCAAATTAAATTTTTAGGGGGTCAATGTAAGGAAAATAAATAATTAACAAATTTTAGAGAGTGTAAATATAGAATATAATTAAAATTTTTAAAATTTCTCTGTACCTATTTCATAATTTTCCTAGAATTAGGGGGTGGGGACAATTTTGAACATGGCTTCGACCTTGGTTTTAACTATAGTTTAAAAATGCAGAAAAACTCGATCTAAGTTGCTTATAGGTGATTTAATAAAAATTGAGTTTTGAATTACGATGAACTCATCGAATAATCACAAGTTTTTGTCTTGTCCGAGTCAAATTTATATAATTTTGAAAAATCGATAAATTGTTAACAATTTTTTTTAAACTTAAATTTTTGGAATAATATTAAATAATATATAAAACTCGTATCACATAATAAACCTAAAATTTTAAATATTTTACCTAATTATTAGTATCATTTTATTTTTGATAGATGAAATAATAAATACACATCGCTTATGCTTATGATTTTGAATTTTAATTTTTAACTCAATTAAGAGTTTTTAAATATATTCAATTCACTAAGTTTTTCAGTCGAATTTTTAAACATTAGTTTTAACACTCTTTGCCCACATAATTTTTTGAAATCCTTCTTAGATTAGGATTTATACGGAATGAAAAAGGAAAGTGAATACCAATTAAAATTTGAAAAGGATAGGCCCAGTGCAAATTGTATTTATATCTGCACATTAATAAGGCAGCCAATTGGACAGCTAGGATTTCAAAAACAAAATATACTACTTACAAAAGATGTGACATTGGAGCAAGGTATTTCACGTTTTTTTTACTGTTTTTCTTTTCTTCTAGCACATTGTCATTGAATCTGTTGTTAAAGAAGGTCCGGTAACGTATTTTAGATGTATATATAACGTAGACAGTCTTCAACTGTAATAGTCGTGGTTAATAGTTGAGCAAAAAACTATGTATTCGTATAACAATCAATTGTAAAGTTATGAGAACGTAGTTACATGTGAATGTCTTTAAATAAGAAAATATATATATTATATATGAACAAGAATTCTAGAAAGAAAATTGCGACTATTTAATTGATCTTTTTGCCAATTTTTTTTTTTTTTCTTTTTAGGTAGGCTATTATATCATATGGAACTTTCAACAGATTTAGCAGAGAGTATCATCATCCAAGATAAAAGAAAGAGACTGGATACAACTTCCAATCGAACTCTTAACCCCAATTTTGTCACGTCTTTCATTTGAGAACATTGCCAGATTTCCTAGTGTTTGTAAAACATGGCAATTCGTTCCTACTCCTATCCCACATCAGTGTCCAAATAATCTATCTCACTGGCTAATGTTTAACAAACAAGACACTTCGACATACCATTTTGCTAATCCATCATATAAAGAAAATTATATTTATCAGACTAGCCTGAATTATCTGATGCATTGCTGCGATACTCGAAAGATGGTTGGTTACTGATGTCGAGAGGATATTATTCCATCTTCTTTTTCAATCCGTTTACCAAAGAGGAGATTGATCTCCCAAACATTCCAGGTCCAGAAACGTATCTGTTTAATGGTATCTGTTTTACATCATCACCTACCGGTAAAGACTGGATGGTTTTCGGCATTTTTGGCTACCCCGATTTGCAATATCTCATCTTTATGCGTTGTGGTGAAGAAAAATGGACTTATCTCAAGATCAAAACTGATTTAGACTTTGAGCTATCTAATTGCAATCCGGTGTTTTACAATGGGGTGTTTTACTGTTTAGCCCGTGATGGTAAACTAGGTATATTTGATCCCAACAGCAAAATATTGTGGAGGGTACTTCATCAACCTCAACCGCCATTTATTGATATGGACGACAGCTATTTGGTGGAATGTGATGGGCAGCTACTTTCAGTGTTCTTGGACAAAACCCATGGTAAAATGGTTTCCCTTTACAGGCTTGACAAATTGCAGATGTCGTGGAAAACAGTGAAAAATCTGGGAGATAAGATGTTGTTTCTGAGTCATTGTTCGTCGTTTGCAGTGAAGAAAGACGATGGGATGGAGAACAAGATTTACTTTCCTAGGTTTGATGAGGGAGGAAATGGCATCATCTTCTACTGTCTTAAAACCAGAATGTTTCAAACTTTTGGCAGGAAATTCTCAAGCAAGAACTTGTATGGCATCAAGAAAAAAGTTGCACTGCTGCCGGATAACTCCAAGCTTTGAATGAAGAACGAGATACGGATTGCAAATATTTATTCACGTTTAAAGTCAATGAGAATTATTATTGGGTTACTCCAATCTCGCATGTACTTCAATATTTGAAGATAGTATTGCAAGTAAACCTAATTTTGAATATGTTCGTAGAATAATGTGTGTAAAATAAAATAGGTAAAGAGGATCTTTAATGTTTAATGATACATAACCTGAAGAGAGCGTTTAAACTGCTAGAAAAGGGTTCTCCCATTTCAATTGAATTAGCAAGGATATCAACTTGAACATCAGATCTACTAGGCCTGAATTTTCTTAACCTCAATTGTATAAAGAATGCTAAATAAACAATTAGGAATTAAACGTGATAATAGTATAATTTTCCATTGAAACCTGTTAACAACATTTACTGCTGACTTTCCCAAGTTCCGATATATAATGCTCTGAGAAAACAGAGCTGTTTAAATAGAATACCCTATGCATATAAGATGGTGACTAGTTTATTCTACATATGGAAAGGACATTATCACAACAATGTTGCTTTCTACCCATATTGGGATAGATAGATGCTGGCCCCTTGAAATAGCCCAATATACAAGTCAGCATACAACATATCCTATAACTGGCATATATTTCTAGCTAATCTCATCAAACACAGGCAAACAATCAAGCAAGATTCTAGCAGCAGTGTCTAGTTCTTCTTGTGATATGATTAATGGAGGCCTATCACAATCCGAACAACATTACCTTTTCCAGCAGTGAGCACAAGAAGACCAGATTGTCGACAAGCATCAACAAGTGGTGACGCAGATACATCCAACTCTATTCCGATGATAAGCCCAAATCCTCGTACTTCTTTCACGTGTGGGTTTCCTCCTAATTTTTTAACTAACAATTCTTTAAAATATTGGCCTTTCTTGGACACACTGGCCAAAAACCCAGGATCTGATATTTTATCTAGTACGGCAATTGCAGCACTACAAACAAGAGGGCTACCAGCAAATGTGCTACCGTGATCTCCAAAATTTATGGTGCCAGCAATCCTTTCAGATGCCAGCACAGCCCCAATCGGTAGACCACCAGCGAGAGGTTTTGCAAGTGTCATCATATCTGGATATATGCCGTAGGCTTCATGAGCCCAAAGATAACCAGTCCTACCCAAGCCACATTGAACCTAGAGCACAGAGGAAGCACAATACGACTCTTAATTAAACAATGATAAGGCAAAGGTCTACAAATATCAGTGTTGTAATATAAAATAAGTGATTAGAATAAGCAAATCAAAGGAATTTTTCAAGATATTTACCATCCTCATGTTCAAACATTTTAAGTTTCAATTACGATGTTGAAGTAATGGGCATTAAATAATAGGAATCGAGGACAATGCACTAATAACTACATTCAAAACACCAGTTCAAAAGATTCATGAGCTGGAGAACCTTATGTCAAATTTGATCACCAGGAGTGACATTTTTCCAAATTTGAGATCCCAATTCTTGACTGTCTTGTATGCCAACCAATCAGATCAAGTTTCAAGTGTCCCAAATGGCCAAGTAATTTATTCAATTAACATTAACTACAAGAGCAAACAAAGTAGAAGCTATAGAATGAGATACTACATCAGCATCTAGACAACGTACCAAACACACTCTGAAATTTGATCTTTCCTCTTGTGCTTCTTCAAAGCTAGTTATGCACAAGCAAAGGGTGCTATCTTAGATGCCTCTTGTACAGAACATAATCCAAAGACTCTAGTCACTATTCCTTGTGCATGATGAATCTTAGATATAGGCAAATGCTATAAGTTCTTAAACAAAGTTCTTTACCTCGTCAAACACAAGAAGAGCCCCAGCAGTATCACAAGCTGTGCGAAGTGCCTCCAAAAACTCCTTTGTGGCACTGTATATACCCCCTTCACCCTGAATAGGTTCCACAAAAACTGCTGCGATCTTACCAGTATGTATCAGTTCTGTGGCTGCTTGGATATCACCATATTCTAAAAAAGTGACTCCAGGCATTACCGGTTCAAAAGGCGATCTGTAATGCTCCTTGCTGGTTAAAGCAAGAGCTCCCATGGTCCTTCCATGGAAGCAGTTACTGAAGGCAATGAATTCCACAGGTGGCTGTTCTTTGTTGGAATGAGAGGATCTTTGGAATTTTCTTGCAAATTTGATTGCAGCTTCATTTGCTTCTGTTCCGGAGTTTGTAAAGAAAACACGATCAGCGAAAGAGCTAGCAACAAGGATGATACGCTTAGCAAGTTCCACCTGAAAACACGAGATACATTAGAAAATCTTTCCTTGTATCCAGTCCAAAAACGTTTATCTTGCACATAAAGAAAAATGAAAAAAATTAACACCATACACTAACTTGATCGTCTAGGGAATTTATTCTCATAATTCAACTAAACAACTAGTATTTGAATCCTAAAACACAAGCCATAATTTTAACATCAACTATAAACCTCAAACATAGTCCAAATCCAATAAAATATCCTTAAAAATCACAACTTTCTCTTCCAAAACACTTCTAATGAGCAGCAGACATCCAATATCTCATGCAACACCATTTCTTGAATACCAAATCATCGACTAAAACAAACCCAGGTGCAACAAAAAATTAAAAAAAAAAAAAAAGCAAACTTTTTTTTAACCTGAGGAACAGAGTAATAAATATTGCTGACATGGGTGAGTGTATTAGCTTGCAGTGTAACCGCCCGCAGCCAATCAGGATCAGCATGGCCAAGGGCATTAACATTAGCAATCCCAGAGCTCAAATCCAAATACTCACGACCTTCAATATCATACAATTTACAACCATTGCCGCTGGAGAGAACGACAGGGGCTCTAGCATAGGTTCCTACCAAAACCCTTTTCTCTTCCTCCATTATCTCTATAGCCCTCGAAGCATTTTCACTCAGAGCTGGCTTGGATGAGTCAGAATCAGGTGCTCGGACATCCACGTTAAGGCAGGCTGATGGGGCAGAAAATTGACGGTTTTGGGGAATGGAGTAACGGGAATGGCTGAAATTGGTTGGTTTGAGAAGTGGGTTAACGGAGAATAGATGGATTGAGCTGCTCATTTTGGTATTAGGGTGTTGGAGGAAGTGGGAATCTGGGAATGGAGATTAGGGTTTTAGAGAAGAAACTGGGGACGAAGAAGCAAAGAGTGGTGACAGGGACTAGTGGTGGGAGGGTTTGAAACGTTACCTTCATTAAAAACGTTTTCATATTTGGCAAATATTTAGGTACGCCTATTGTGGGTTTTATTTCACTTGTAAATCTTATATTGTGAATTAAACTTTAAAAAACTTTTGAAATTAGTTAATGTAAGTAAAAAATTTTAAAATTTATGATGCGTTTGATAAAACTAAAATCTGAATTCTGAAAATCAAGTGTTGAAATCTTAATTTGCTGAATTCATAAAGTTACATCTATTTGATAATGAGTTGATTCTAAGTACTGAATTAAAATATTTTATTTCATTTGTATTATATATTTTGATGATAATATTATATTTTTTTATAGTAGATTATTTTAATTATTATATTTTTAATACAAATTAATAATTTTTTAATATAAAGTATGTGTGTATGAGAGAGTGGTATATGTGTGTAAAAGATATTATGTAAAATTGTGTATTTATATGTGAAAGAGAATGAATATAATAAGTGCAAGTGTGTCTTTTGTATGTGCAAATGAATATAGTGTATGCAAGTGTGTGTTTATGTAAAAATAATAATATAATGTGTGTAAGTATGTGTTTATGTGTAGAGAGATAATGAATATAGTATGTGTGTGTTTACGTATGAGAGAGAAGGAATATAGTAGTTCAAGTGTGTATGTGCGAGAGATAATGAATATTTTTTATGCAGATGTGCATCTATGTGCGAAAGAGAATGAATATAGTGTGTGCAAATTACAACTGTGTGTTTATGTGTGATTGAGAAGTAATATAATATGTGCAAATGTGTGTTTATGTGTGAGAGAGAAGAAATATAGTGTGTGCAAATGTGTGTTTGTGTGTGAGAGATAATGAATATAGTGTGTGCAAATGTGTGTTTGTGTGTGAGAGAGAATGAATATAGCGTGTGCAAGTGTGTGTTTATGTGTGAGAGATAATGAATATAGTGTGTGCAAGTGTGTGTAAATAGTGTGTGAATGTGAAATAAATAAAATTTGAGTGAGTTTTGCTATACTAATAAAGAATTCAACAAATTAAGTAATAGACTTTTCACTTAAAATTTTGTATAGAAATTAAGTGGCACTTAATGATTACATTCAAAGGGAAGAGAATTTCGTTAGCAAGCACACTTAATACAAAAAACACTCAAAGAATTAAATTTAAATACTTAATGGGATTATCAAACACCAATCCTGATTGATGAGATCAAAAACTAAAATTACCTAAATATTTTCTTTCATATTTAATATGCTTAATAAGACTTTGCCTCTTAACTGGTGAGCAATTAATAATTTATTACGGTGAGTCGAATTTGATCATTTTTATTTTTAGATTGAACATTAAAAATGATTAATCAAAATTAGGTTGAGAAATTGGTTCGATTGAATTTTGAATTTGAAATTGGTTATGAAATCGGAATTAAATTTTAAATTAAGAATTAATCGATTTCTAAATTCAATTTAATACTTGACGAATTCTAAACTTTTTAAGGAAAATTTTTAATATTTAACTTGCAACAATACATCTTATTTTTAAATAAATGTACTTTTTATATAATATATTCTTATAAACTAATGCTCTATTTTTACTTATAAACTAACACGGATACATATATAGTCGCACAAACAATATTATATATGTACAGAATAATACAAACACACTTAAACATACAATTTATGTGTATAAAGTTTTAATCACACAATGAGTATACAAACACATATACTATTATATAAGTGCTAAGAAAACACTGCATCCATTCAATTCAATTATAATATAGTTTTGATAATATGAAATTATAAATTATTCTATTGCTAGTTGAATTTTGTATTAGATAAAATTTTTAATTTTTGTATAAATAATTTTAGTCCAATGACATTTAGCTTAATTAGCGCATTCAAGACCGTCGAATTCAAATTTATTTAACCGAATTTTATTCAAAATTTAATTTGAAATTTCTATATCCATTTCTAAATTTTGACCAAATTATTTTATCGATTGATCGACCAGTTAACTGGTGCTTACCCCAACACTTTATCTCCTAAACTATAAAAATATACACTTTGCCCCCATTGATACTATTCATCTATTATCAATATTAAAACCATTATAGATAACATAGTTTAATGACTAAAATACCTTTATGTAATATTTTGATTTTTATTTATTTATTTATTTTTTTTGTGATATGATAACTATTTAAAAAATAAGCAAAAATTATAATATTTTATTCTAATCTATATCAATGTATTTCTTGGTCAAATTTTTAAAATTTTTGGATTTTATTTTTATTATTTCGAATTTGGATGTTAAACTATTACAGTAGAACAATTCCTTAATAGGGTTTTTTTTCTATTGAATTTTTTTTTAAAAGCATTGTATAAAAATATATTTTCAATGAAATTTTGTGATTTTTTTGATGTCCTTAGTATTTTACACATTTAATAATTGATTTAACCTGTGTAAATTGCAATGTTGAATAATATAATTTAATAATTTATCATATTTTCATTCTCTAAAGTCAAAGATGTCAATGTGTTATTATATTTTAATTATTTCCTAATTCTTTTAAAATTTTTGAAAATCAATTAAATACATGAATAATCAAAATCTAATATGTAAAGATATTTCAGTCATTTAATTAAATTTTTTTGATAGCTTAACATTTTTAAAGAATGAATAATACAAATGAGACAAAATATATATTTTATAATTTAAGAAGATAAAATATAGGAAAAATCACCAAAATAGTCCCTCAACTTTATTACTTTAGCCAAAATAGTTTCTCAACTTTTTTTTTAGCTAGAATAATCCTTCAAACTTTTTTTTTTTAGCCAAGAAAGTCCTTTTATGGTGGAGCAGCCATAAAAACCTTTTTCTTTTTTTTGATAAATTTCACATACACCCACTTAAGTTTACTTATTTTCTATATAACTCCTATATAGTTTAAAATGGGAAAAATAGGAAAGAAATTAATTTGAAGGGGTGAAAAAAAAAGTTCAAAACAATTTTTAAAAAAATGAAACTTCATTTTTTACTAAAAAAAATCTTAAAATCCTCATTCTTCCCTCTTCTCCTTTTCCCAGCCGAAACTATCACCTACCCAACTTTAGAACCACCCCTTCAGTCATCCAATGCGCCTTCCCCCACCCATGAGATACTAACTACCACCCATTAACGCTACTGCCAGATCCCCTCAATCAACCACTAGGCCTTTTTTTTAAAAAAAGTTGGCCACAAACTTTTGTTAAATTTTAAATTAGTCCAATGTGAAAAATAACTAAACCACATGGGGGTGTATGTAGAATTTATCAAAAAAGAAAGAGATTTTTGTTGTGGCTTCACCACAAAAGGACTATCTTGGCTAAAAAATAAAAGTTAAAGGACAATTCTGACTACAAAAAAATGTTGAAGAATTATTTTGTCTAAAATAAAAAAATTAAAAGACTATTTCGATGATTTTCCCCAAAATATAATTAAACACCTAAAGTATATTAACCCTTTTTTAAAAATAAGTTGCTCGCCTGCTTTGATTGTACTAAACTACTAGTAGTAGTTCTTTTGTTTGTTTGTTTTTTTTTTTTTTTTTGACAAATTATCTTACAACCCACTAATTTTTTATATTTACATATTTTTAGCCATCAAACTATTAAACGTATCATATTTACCCATTAAACTTTTAAAAATATTTATTTTTGGTCATTCCATCCAAATTTAGTATTAAATCTAACAGCATATTAGATGAATTTGTCATTTTACTATTTTATTTTCAACACTACCATCCCAAACGATATAGTTTTGTAAAATCAACACCAACTCTCCCTCTCCTCCCCACTACCGTCCACCACTGTCTCCACCATCCATTCCAATCCTCCCTCCGACATAGTCCTCTCCTCCACCTATAGATGCTCTTTCCCCTTTCCACGCAGATCCCTCCTCATCCGCACTCCCACAAAGGCCTTCCCCTTTCTCCATAGATCTGTCCATCACTCTCTCTCTATTCCATGTCCCCTTTCACGCAGATGCCTCCTCCGCCACTTTCACTACTCATCTCAAACAGGCATATGAATATCTTTACACCGTGATGATGATTCTTTATATGATGAATTTGCTTTGGGCTATGGATTTTTATCCTATGGTGCTCTTTGTAGTTATAATTACCGGATAAGTAAAAATAAAAAATAAATTAAAAAAAAAGATCTTTACCTATTGTGCTGCGTTACTTTATCAGTTTGTCTCCAAAATGAACAATGATAAAAAGACTGTAAACTACAAGGCCAACTTGCATAAGATCATCTCTTCCACTCAAATGAAAATATCTACTCTTTTCTGTACAAGGCCGGTTTGGATTTGTTTGGAAAAAAAAAAAGAGAGAAAAATTAAAAATGAAGAACACAATTCGGGATTGTTTGATTTGGTTTGTATTGTGTGTATTTGATCTTTCAGTGTGTGTACTGCGTGTGTTTTTGTGATAGGAGGAGAAGAGAAATTAGTGTGTAATGTAAAACTAGGTAATTTTGGTAAAAACACACTAAAATCAAATGAAAAATAAAATAAAATAGTGAAATAACATGTTTGGCCCTCATGTTGTTAGGTTTAATAACAAATTTTGACAGAATGGTTAAATATATATAATTTAAAAAGTTCAATGGATAAATAGTTACATTTAATATATTGTCAATTTGACGATTAAAAGTATACCAATATAAAAATTTAAGGTGTTGTATAATTGTTTGCCCTTTTTTTTTCAATGGTTAACATTATTAACCTATTTTTATGTGTCTACCATTAAGGGACAATACAACTTGGTCAGCGGACAGTCCTGACATATGCAAAGCTGAAGGGTTGAAATCAAAGTTCGCAGAATCGGGATCCTCGAAAGTTACAAGATCGGATTGTATCAAAAGCACAAAAATATAATTTTTATTTATTTTTAAAGATAATTTTCAATAAAAACCTATGCAAATAAATATAAAATTTTAATATTTATCATAAAATAAGTTTCTTTAACTAAAATTTATAATATTTGACATTATATACTCGTATTGTAAAAAGTTATATGTTATCGCAAATTTAATACTATTCTGTAATTAAAAACTAAAAAAATAATATGAATAGTATAAACTCATAAAATATAATATTTGAATGAAAAATTATCAAAATATTGATTAACTTCAGTAAAATTGTATATACATAAATTACATTACTAATGGCACCATCAGTTAGAATTTATCTATAATAGCGATCCTACTTCTATGATCGGGATCAATTTTATAAATTTAAATCATAAAATCATAAGATCGTAAGAATAGAATCGAAATTCTAACAATTATGGTTGAAACCTCGAACAACGCCCAGTTAGAGATGTATCTTGCCTTGTGGTCGCTTCGCCAAAAGCGAATTAATTTAGTGCTACGTGAACAATTTACCAGAAATGCCAAGATTGTCTTCACCTAGCAAACTATTTTTTCCGGTAATTCATTTGTATAAGAGACAGAAATTATAGGGCAAAAAAAAAAAAAAATTTCCCGACAGAAAATATTTTTAGTTTTTGTTTGAACTATAATTTCTATCCATAAAATCCCTTAATCTTAAATGAAAAATAATTAGATAGATCTGATTTTTTATCTCACTTATAAAGTTTGTAATCAAAATTAAATTTTAAAATTTTTTACTTATATTAATTGATATTATAAATTATCTAATATTTAATTCACATCATAAAATTTATAAATAAAATTAAAAATTAAGTTTATTTAAATATTTATCATCTTAAATAAATCATATCATTCATGTAAGGGAAATGACATCTTGAAATTCAAAATGTTCATAACACATAAAGATTCGCTCAAAACCAAGAATTTATTGTCTACCAATTATGAAATCTACTCTCATCTTACCAAAAAGGCGGCGGCGGCTACCGTACATGAAGTCTATAGACATAGTACGAGTCAAAATTTATAAGATTATGTAATAAATTTTTTAATTTAAAATATCTTATATCAACAAATAATGTAATGTCAGTTAATACAAAATATTTTATATCAAAAAATTCGCTACATTTTGGGTGTGTTCGTTTGGATTGAGAATATTTTCAGGAAAATATTTTTTTGAAAATTTTTTGGTGCCAAACACTGAAAAATATTTTTCGGTGAAAAATATTTTTCAATTTTCCTTCCTCTGGTTGAAAATAACCTTTACGAAATTTTTGAGTGTAAGTTATTTTCCGGATAATTTAAGAGTGAAATTAAATTTCAAATACTTACTTTTAGAATTTCGTTTGCTAAACTTATTTTCGTTTTTAATTCTTTTTCATTTGTTTTTCTCTCAATTATAGGTCCTACACCAATATAACTATTATTATGCATATTTTACTACTGTATTGTACTATCATTTAATTTTTAAAAAAATTAAATTTTTATTAATTACAATTACTTATAAGTATTTATTACCATTGTTATAGGTTTTTTTAACTTGTATTTATAAAATTAAAGATAAAACTGTTAAAATTTTTTATTTTAAAATATTTTCATTTTGTCAACCGAACACCAGAAAATTGTATGAAAAATAGACTTTTTCATGTAAAATATTTTTCATATTTTCCTCAAGAAAATATTTTCAATCCAAACGAACACACCTTTATGTAAAATTTTTTCTCAAACAACCATTGGCCAGTCGTCGAGGAAAGTTGGTGGTGGCCAATAATACCGAAAACAAATACTACATCACACACGGTTCCACCACCAAAAAAACACTACAACAATCTTTAATTAAGTCGTACAATCCGCTTATCATTTAAACCAACTTCTCTTTAAATGGCCATCTTAATTCATTTCAGTCTTTTGCTAATAAACAATGATAGGTAAATTGTTATCATTTTGTAATTTGCATAATGCTATTTCTAACTTGTGCCAAAGCATGCACATGTTTCTGCGGATAAAGTTTTAGCAATACCTTGATTTTTGGGGATTCTTCCCTCAACTTTGAGACAATTTCATGGAATGATCTTTTGCTGTGGTTAATTATGCTATACTGTATAAAGATCGTTAAAATCTTATCCGAATTAACTTGTGCTCTTTTTTTTCCTTTTTTTTTTTGGGGAGGGAAATTAACTTGTGCTCTTTTGTGCTAATTGGTATGGATGATGTCCAAAGTAGTGTCACTTAAATTCCAACAATTTTCAAAATCAAACCATATGCCTTGCAAGCAGGCCAAGACTTTTGTTTATTTTTATATGGATTTCATTGAGAGAACAACTCCATTGTGAAAATTGAAATGGCTTGCTTTCTTGATGTGTGGGCTTGAGAATGAGGGTCATTTCAAATTAAATCCAAAGTCGCTTGATCATCATGACTCACAAAATTTAGAATCCAAGTTTTTGGAAAAAGTAGCATAGACATATCTTTTTCTTAAAAGTAAACCAAAGAAGCCCACCAATAGACCGCATTGGGCATGATTTATATGAAAAACATCGTTGTCTCAATCCTTAATCCACCAAAACTAGAGAAAAAGACCTCGGTGGGCCCATACCTGGGTAAGCAAAGTAAATGCCGTTAATTGGTCTGGTTATCCTTAAAACAAAACAATTTGAAATTAATAAATATAAGAAAACTTAATTCGATAACTTGTATTCAAATGTTTTGTTCATAATATAAAAAGTGAAGGGAAAACGTGGATGCTAAATCAAACAATTAATAGGATCGTGGTAATTAGTATATTGTGAATTCATTGCCATTTGGTGTTAAGAATCAAAACATTATATACTCTTCCTTATCTATTTGTGAATGGGGGACCTTGTGCTAAATTAGTGCTTTATTCTTCGTGGATGCACAAATTTGCACTCAAGAGAATTTATTTAAAAAAAAAAAAAAGTCAAGGAAAACCTCTCCACTCCCCAGCTGTAAACCATTTTTTGCCTTTTCCTCTCATTTTGCTAGAGGTTCTGGACAAAATTATCTTCTTATGAGAAAAAGGATTTTTGTAAGAAACAATATTGAAATAATTGACTACAAAAATTGGAGGAGTAAGTCTATGTTTAGGGGGACAAATTTTGTCCCACGTATGGAATATATTCTTGTCTTTCCTAGTGCAAATTAGAGTAACCTTATATGACGTTCAGTTATGCCAAAGTTAGTCTTTAATTGTGTTGTCATAAACAAGATAGCTTCTTCCCTCCCTTTTTTTTTTTTTTTTTTTTGTTTTTTTTCAACAAATTTAATTTCGAAAAAAAAGATACTCAAAAATCAAAATGCGAGTTTTATTAACATTATATATATATAAAGTTATAGTAATTTTCAATTCTCTTTCTTCCAAAACATAACAATAGATTGAGTTAATAATTTACATAAATTTGATTTATAACTTTGCTTGTGGACTTCGTATTGTAAATTAAATCTCATCTCATGAATTAATAAGCAATCAGTGTGTTATAATTGTGAACGAATCAAGTTTATATAAGTATTTTTTTTGTATTTATAAATAAAATTACACTATATAAAAAAGAGAAATGTTATAATTATAAAAAATAATTTATAAAATTATAAATTTAAAATAATTTATCAAAGTCATTTTACGTAACAAAATTATATTCAATCAATCACTAATTTCTTAATTTTAAATATTTAATTAAATTTCGTTATTTCTTTCACAAATCTATTAAAAAAAATAAAAATACGTTACAACTAGCGCCGGCTAGCCGTGTTCTGGATCCCAAAGGTCAACAACAAGTTTAAGTTTACAGACTGACCTGATGAGATTCCAAAACACGGAATGGCAGTAATTATTAGTAAGCACGTCTTATTAGTTAGTACAAACCCACTCCCACCGCCACTCGACTCCCCATACCACACCACACGACACGACACGTAGTACCAATCTATATAATGTAGTCGTTTCGTAACATGCGAAATCCTGTCTGTCTATCCTGTCCTGTCTGCCTTCCTTCCGTTACCCATTAGACTCGATCTTCATACAAAACCAGCTAGCTTAAGAATTAAGATACCTTCCATTTATTAATCACCGCCCCAATCTTCAAATTCTACAGAACAAATTTCACCATGTTCTTTCAAAGACCATTTTTTTGTAGCATTCTTTTTCTCATACCAATCCTACTATTCATCTCTTCAACTTGCTCTGCATCATCAACTTCTGGGGTGGTGAAAAGTTTTCAAGTTAGGCCTTTTCCAGGTAAAAGATGGGGTCTTTTTTCAATCATTAATTTTTTTTTTTGGGAGATATTTTTATGTATATTGCATGGTTGGTTGGTCAGTTTATTTTGGTGGGAAGAAGAATGTGTTTTTTTTTTTTATGTGAAGATGATTAATTTTACTTATTTATTTATTTGGGTTTTTTTACTATGACTAGGTGGACTGAACAAGGTTAATGATGATGATGGTGTGGTTTCATGGGAAAGTAAAAGTAAGAGGTCTGTTTTGGAGGAGGGGAACAATGTTGGAGGAAACGCATCAACTTTGATATTGGCTGCTGAGAGAACACATAGAAAAGATCCGCTTGATGATTTTAATTACTATACTGGTGGTTGGAACATCACGAATAAACATTATGTTGCTGTGAGTTTGTTTGTTCATTGTTTGGTGGAAGATTCTGTGATTTTTTTCAATTATTGTTTCTCTAATTTTGGTGGGATGATTTTTTTCTTTTCATGGCTTATATTGTTCGAAGTTTTTCATTCATATGGATGTTGATTGTTGAACCTATGTCCTCTTAAAATGTAGTAACGTTATTTTATATTTATTTGTAGTTTTCTTACTTTGGTTCTGTTCCTTTGCAAATGTTTTTAAGAAAATTAGAGTTAATAAAGACACAATGTTGGGCGACCAATTAAGCCACCTTCTATCCTTACTAATACAACTATTGCAGATCACTATTCATTCCATTTTCTCCCTTATCAACTTATAACATGTACGTGTTAGACTGCTGCAGGGTTAGCTCAATAGCAAAATGAACAAAAGTCTCACAGTTTTTATGGTCTTTTGAACCTTTGATCTTGAATTTTCTTTGTGTGAGTGTTAAAAAATGGAAGCAAAGGAAAGAAATATATTTTAGTTCCCGAGTTATTCCACTTAAAATCTATGTTATTGCACAATAATCATACGGTAGTATTTTTTTCTGTCTTGCACAACTGTTGGATTTTACATGACGGTAATAAAACTTAATCTTAACTTATCAGATAAAGAGTTATGTAATATGTATTTATACTCCTCCTTTCATTACTTCTTGCACTTGTGTTAAAGACTTTGCCTTGCTGTTGAGTTTGTTTCAAATTTGCAACACTTAGTAGAATTGAAGTCTAATCTTTTTTCTTTCTCCCTTTTGAATGTTGATTAATTTCAGTTTATTCAATTTTTTTTGGTCTACTAATGTAATTCTGATTTTTGAGGCTGTTGTTTTCCATGCAGTCTGCGGTTTTTACTGCTGCTCCTCTATTTTTAGTAGCTGCAATCTGGTTTGTGGCAATTGGTCTCTGCATGCTTTTAACTTGTCTCTGTTTTTGCTGCTGTCGGAGACGAAATTATGGCTACTCTCAAACTGCTTATGCACTTTCTCTTATCTTACTCTCATTATTTACAGTTGCTGCAATGTAAATATCTCTTCCTTCTTTAGCTACTTTCTTCTTTCTCACAGTTGATACTGGATTCTTTGTTTGCACTCATGTTGGTATCCCTTTCCTTCATCAGCATTGGTTCCATTGTTCTTTATACCGGACAAGGAAAATTTCACAATACTACCACAGAACTCTATATTGAAATATGTCGTGGGACAAGCAGATTCAACAGTTGACAATCTGATGAACGTGTCAGATTATCTTGCAGCTGCTAAGCAGGTTGGAGTAGGGAATGTCTTTCTACCTTCAGATGTCCAGAAACACATTGACGAAGTTGATGCCAAAATTAACTCTGCTGCAAGCACTCTTCGAAGTGAAACTGAGAGGAACAGAAATAGGATAGATGACATTCTGGGAATTGTGTAAGCATACATGTAAGCCTTCATTTCATTCTGTTGGTTTCATAATGTGTTATTAAATATATATTATACCTACTGCAGGAGGAAGATACTAATTATAGTTGCTGCAGTCATGCTTGCTGTGGCTCTCCTTGGATTTTGTAAGCCTACTTAGCTGTTCATTCAGTCTTCAAAATTTAAATCACTAATCATGATCTTGCCCTCACTCTAACTTTCTAATGTTGGTTGTAGTATTCTCCATCCTTGGCTTGCAGTTTCTAGTATACATGTAAGTTTCAATAAAGGACCACATTTTTTCCCTCTTGAAGCCGTGGTAGTTCTCACTGTAAATGCAGTTTAAGTTGTACGATTTTCACAGTTTTTCTGACTGGTTGCAGCTTGGTGATCCTTGGGTGGATTTTGGTTGCGGTCACGTTCAGCTTGTCTGGCATCTTTCTTGCTCTATATAAGTAAGTTTTAATGGGTATTTGCATTATTTTTTATGTTTGTCATTACAGTTCCTGTTTTTCATTTAAGAAATCATTGTGAGTTTTCCATCCAAGATTTAATAGTTGGTCCATTCTCAGCCTTGGTAAAATCCATCTTGTTGCAATAGGAATGAACAAAACTAATATATTTTTACCATCTAATTAGATCGGGTTTTTATGATCCGATAAAAATCAAACTTATTTAAAGTTCCTGCTATTATCTATTTCCTTGAAAAGGGTGCTCAACCACGGCCCTAAAACGGTAACTAACGAAATACCCCATTTAGAAGCCGTCGAGGAGGTACAAAAGGTCAGCCTTAGTGATCCGACGGTGCCGAGTGGAAAAGCTGATCATAGGTTCTTCTACATCTACATTTCCTTCTTAAGAAATCAATGTGAATAATATATGGTACACAATTACTTTTCAGAGGATGAAAGAGAAAAAGCAAAAGCTATCTTGCATATTTTTTAAATTTATCTGACTTAAATAAGAGCCTGTTCACTGTTTTCACAAAGAAAAAATCATGTTGTATCCATTCACGCATGGACCAATATCACCTTCCTTCTTTATTTTATCCATGGTCCTCCACTCTTTGCCCTCTACTAAAGAATCTACTGCTCATTTCCCTGACAACATATCAAAAGGAATCTAGATTGGAACTAATCACATCTTGAGCAATTCAATTGTAAGATTATAGCTCTTGCCTCTTTGTTGAACTCTGAAAATTATTTGTATTGGTTTTTCAGACTGATAAGTCTATAGTTGAGAAAATAGTTCTTGTGGTTTTTATGTGGAGAAACAAGCATTGTGTTATATAACTCCATGATATTAGATTGAAATGGGAAGAGGAGCAGTCATGGATGAATAAATTGTCTAACAACTACCTATTATTTAAAGTGCCTTAGCTGGGAATTGAAGTGCTACAGATAACTACTCTGGGCTCGACAGTTGCATAAATATACTGCTTTTAGCAAATTTTATCTTAGAACAAATCCTTTGAATGGAGCTAATATTCCACCAACATTTAAATAGAGGCCTATGACATGTTTTCCCACTGTCCTACCATGTGGCTATCTGATACTTGTATTAATAATTTGAGTACATTTCTTTAGTACAGGCAGTTGAGGATACATCAATCAGAACTTATGAAAGTCAACCCCACTTAGTTGCACAAAGCATAAACTGAAAAAAGTAGTCGCTGTAATATTTAAGTAAAAACAAATAATTATAATCAATAAAAGTGTAAACTTCAAATACTATGTCGGTGTGTCCTGTGTGTTTCTAGTGTTGGTCTTTCTGGAACTTCAAAAGCCTCCTTAACTTTCATCAACTGCCTTTGTAATGCATTTTCTTTAGTCTTTAGAGCTTTATACAATGGAATACAATCATGAAATCTGAACCTTGTTCACTCTTGCCTTATATTAGCTACCAAGTTTCTGGTGTATCGAAACAGAAAAATAATCATTTGAACCTCCATTTCATCTTCTTAATCTATTCAAAATCATCCTTTAGTCACCTTGCTTAGCTCGTAATTTAATCGTTCAGTCACAACTATTCATGAAATGTCAACATTATATCTACCTACTATTTTGCTGCAGTTATTGTTTGTTCCATCTTTATCAGTCCTAAAACTTACATATTCCTTTCATTTCAAGTGTGGCGGGCGACACGTGTGTTGCAATGGATCAGTGGAGCAAGAACCCCACAGCTCATACATCATTGGATGATATACTTCCATGTGTGGATGTTGCGACTGCTCAGGAAACCTTATCCCAGAGCAAAAATGTCACTTTTCAATTGGTTGGGGTGGTTAATGATCAGATGTGTATGGATTATCACAAATGTGTCAAATGTGAATTTACCGCCTGCTGCCAGACCTTTATCTTACAATCAATCTGGTCCTCTGGTGCCTGTACTTTGTAATCCATTCAATCCAGACAAGACAGCTCGGAAATGCGCAGCTGGTGAAGTGAACTTCAACAATGCAACACAGGTAACTAGGTTATCACCTTCAAAGTAGGATAGTTCAGGCAATGTTTCCTTCATCCCCTTGTTTTCATAAATTAACGGTGATTTACCAGTCCAAACAAAAGCAGTTTATGCAAATCTATAGCGATTGAATGCAGGTTTGGAAGAATTACGTGTGCCAAGTCTCAACAAACAATGTGTGCACCACAATTGGTCGTTTAACGCCTTCAATGTATCAGCAAATGTCTTCCGCTGTCAATGTCAGCTATGGTCTGTATCATTACGGCCCGTTTTTAACTGACCTATTGGACTGCACTTTCGTTCGAGACACCTTTACTAGCATAGAAAATGATTATTGTCAATGATCTGAAGCGATTCAGTAAGTGGATTCACATTGGTTTAGCATTGGTCTCATCAGCAGTAGCACTCTCTTTGATCTTTTGGCTACTTTACGCAAGAGAAAGGCGTCATAGGAAATATACCAAACTGGTTGACGCAAGATCTCATCAAGATTCATTTGACAGCAAAGGGCAAACACTGTGAATGTGTGAATTTCCACTATTATTGTAGAATTTGGGATTATAGTTCATTCATTTGTAGATGTTTGTACATATTCTACCACATTTGATGATTGCAAATGTTCAAGTGGATTCAAATGTTTTATCGATTCTGTCCAAATTAACATTGATGGGTCCAAATGTAACCTTTCTTGCCCAAAGAGAAGGGCTTTGGGCCTTTATATTGAGTGGTCTATTAGCCATATTTTCAAGAGCCCATCATATCACTAGTGTTCTTAGTCCTAGTGATTGTCGTCATATAAAACGCTAGTAGTTGGATTGGACCTCATATATTATATTTGTTCAACAAATCCAAAACAAAATGTTTTTGTATTTGTTCCAATTCAGCAATATTAAGGGGTACTAAACTAAACAAATCAAAAGACGTTGGGAAAATATTATTGTTCTCGTTCAAGACTGGACTTGGTTTGGATAAATTTAGACTCCAAAATATCGAAATCTTTCAGAAACAAGTTTTTTCAAGTCAAATAATGAAGCATACACTATTTATGAATAGGCAAGGTTTCATAGAGTCTAACTCTTATCCAGTTGAGCAATTTGGAAATCCAAATCACATAAAAGATTGGATTGCTACAAGCCCACAACTACAGAATTTTGGATATTGACTATTGAAAAGAAAAGCTTAATGCATTTAAAGAGTGTTTGGTTTATGGATAGAAAGAGATAGTAATAGGAATTAAAAATAGTGATATTGATAAATATTATTTGTTGAGTATTAGAGAATCTGAATGAAAGTGTTAAAAATGCTTTCTTACTTCTCATAAAAATGTCTTCTTACTCTTCACGTGATATGTTGATTTGAACGTCAAATTTATCAATTCATTAATATAATACAATTCATTTTAATTTCAAATCAAATAAATAAAAAATAATAATACAAATTTATAGTGATAATAAATTTATAATTTTAATTCCTATCTTAAAAACCGAACCAAATATATCTTAAATCGCTAAAACACAAAACTTAAAATACACGCATTCCAGACTTTCAGTGTCCCCTACCCAAACACTATATAAATATTGCTAGTGTATGCCGTCAGTGGCAGCAATATTGTCCATTTCTGGGACCAATGGAACCTGAAGGTCCTGAACTAGATTCTAAGCTACACTAATTGTTTATGGATTGGATTTTAATGATCATAAGTTTAAATTATGTCGTGTCTGTACTCAGTTCGACCGAAGCATGTGAACAACAGGACCAGAATTCGGGCCTACAAAAATTAGTACCACATGGGATAAATTCAATAATAATACTAATTATTAATAAAGAATTTTAGATGTTATTAAAAGATTATTATGCTCATTATATTTTGTGAATTTTTATTATATAAATTTTTAACACATAATATTATATAATACAAATTTTTAGAATATAATAATATAATTTGGGAACCATAAAATTTTTCATAATTATTACAATGATCTTTCTCTATAATGGGATAGAATCGTCCTTTTCTTATTGACCAAATCTTAATACATATGTTCTTTCAAGATTAGAGATAAGTAAGCCACCAATTATTTTCATCAAAACCACATCGTAATCTTCAATTGTTAGATTGACATTTACCCTACATTACTAAATAAATAATTGTTTCCTTTATATCAACAATTAGCTTTTATTTTAATATATAATTATAAGCTGTGGAATTTGTACGCTGAAATAGAATAATGTAATATTTTCTCAGCGTTCAAGTTTCAACCACTACCTATATAAATTTTTTGCCAACTATGATTCATGCGAAGGGATAGCCAATGATGGAAACAAAAAGAACATTATCTTAAAAAACAAAATTCCTAACCAATTATTTTTTAAAACAATTATTTGAGAGGGCCAAGTGGTAGTTGTAGTGGATCTAATTTGTTGACTAGGAATTGTCGAACCAACAATTATGATACTAACATAAAGAGTGACAAAAAGTTTGGGAAAACAGTGAAAGAGACAAATAATTCACAATTTTAAGTAGATTAGGTTTCGTTTTGGACATTTACTTTTAAACTAACATTTTCCTGACACTCTTAATCACCTTACTATTATATGGGAAAATTTTATTAGAGAACTATTTCTTTGTATTTTAAACGGTTGTAAAGTACAATATCACGTGTTTAAAAATTTGTACTGCATAAACTTTTAAAGTTAAAAAAATAATTCTTAAAAAGAACTGTAAAATTCCCTTATTATACATGCTTATATGGTTAAAATATGTAGAATGATATTTTTCTAAAGAGTCTTTAAAAATTATCATCCAAACGGAACTTAAATTTTTTGAAAGCTAATATGTACTTGGGAAAATCGTCAAAATAGTCCCTCAAACTTTTTTATTTTAGCCAAAATAGTCCCTCAACTTTTTTTGTAGCCAGAATAGTCCTTCAACTTTTTTTTTAGCCAGAATAGTCCTTTAACTTTTATTTTTTAGCCAGAATAGTCACCAGCTTTTATTTTTTAGCCAAAAAGTCTTTTTATGGTGTAGCCACCATAATATATATATATATTTTTTTATAAATTTCACATGAAAGGACTATCTTGGCTAAAAAAAAAAAGTTGGAGGACCATTCTGGCTAAAAAAAAATTGAGGGACTATTTTAGCTAAAATAAAAAAGTTGAGGGACTATTTTGGCGAATTTCCCTATGTACTTTACGTAGTAAAGTGATTTATAGTACAGTCTGGAGATGCCCACAACTCAACGTTTACAAACTTATCATTTTTCTGAATAAATTTTTTTTAAGAAAACATATGAACCTCTGTGCTTTTTCTTTTCTACAAAATAATAATAATAATAATGATAATAAAGGAAAATAAAATTAGAAATAGATAAAACAAAGGCGTTTATGTAGATCTTTTTTCTCTGAAACTTGTGATAAGGTTGCATGATATTCATCTGAAAGTGACGTATATCAATATATGTGGTAGAGAGTGAAGTAAGGGAGTCGGATAGATGGTAAGAAATGAATTGTTAAAAGAAAAATGATTTAGAAAATTATAAATTTATCACCACTTGTCAGAGTTGAAAATAATACAAATTATATTGAATTATTAATTTTTTATTTTATATATTTAATCAAATTTAGTTTTTTTTATAATGGAATTAATAATACATCTATAATTTTGTCATTTTATATGTATGCATTGATGCAGGAAACAAAGGTTTACTACAAAAAGTAATTTTTAACATGTTCTTTGTACCACAAAAAAAAAAAAAACATTTGTAAGGGTTAAAATCTATTTTTCTCCTTAAATTTTCAATTTTAAACAAAAAAAATTAGATAATATAGATGTTTACCATCTAATGCTAGCGGTATGATTAACATCAATATTGAGTGAAAAACCCCCACAATGAATTGACAGACTTCTTCCAGTGGAGGATCTGGATCTTCTTTATTAAAATTATTTCCACAATAAAAATTTATTCCATACATTTTCTATTTGATAGGTATCCATTATTTGTGATGAATACATTATTATTATCTAGCAAATGAAAAAATAATGCAATGCAGATTACAGAATAACCACTTTCGACCACGCAGCACATCAGCACTAAAGACTTCCTGCAAGAAAAGACAAACTTAGCTGATATACATCAACTTCCCATGTCAATGGATCCATCGCCTTATGCAAACTTGTCCACTAAATTAACATTTATTTTAAATTTGTAATATTATCTGTTTTAATTTTATCTTCAATGGTATATTAATAAAGGTTAATTATTAGTTAAGGAATATTAAGATAGAAAATAATTTAGTCACTTCAAACTATTTATATATAAAATTAATACAATTTAATATTCACTTTGTTCTCTTTGTTTGAGTGTCATTCAAGGTTTTAACACAGATATTAAGATTGTTATTTGTATAAGAGTTAAATTGGTGCTCCATTTGACAGACAAACTTCCAAAAATTAACGGCTATAGTTAAGAAGCCGTTAACCAAATAAAGCCGTTTATCCAAGGCCCTTTGGAGAAAGAGAAATTGCTGACTCCGTCATCATTACATTACCACCTCAAAGTTCGAAAAGATCCTTTTTTTTTTTTCTGTTGGATGTGGGGCGAATAGTAATTATACCGCGTCTGCGTGAGGGGATGGGCCTCATTCCTCGAGTCATTTTCATCTTCATTTTTTATTGGGGAGGGCAGTGGGGCAAAATTGGAAAATTATAATTATGATAATGAAAGAAAATGGCTAAAATAGATAAAGTGAAAATGAAGGATTAAATGTCAAAATATGGGCAAAATTTTAATTTTTTTTTATAGTTATCCCATGCCATACTATAATGGAAAAATTTAATGTGTCTCATTAAAGAATCATCTTATATTTTAAAAACTTGTAAAATATAATATCATATATTTTAAAATTTTATATTATACAAATTTTTTAAAATTAATATGATAATTCTTTCACTAAGATTTTGAAAAAATTATTGTATAAGAGTAATTATTAGGCAATACTAGTTACTCGAATCTAAAGTAAAAATTTTCACGACTTGATGATGAAAGAGGAAAATATTTGAATGAAAAAAAAAAACAAAAAACAAATTGGGGGGTGAGAAATCAATTTGTCCTTGCTACAAGTACAACAACTCCACACGACTTTAAATTGTTGATGCATATGTGGGGCATAAATTCTGGAGCAAACTGTTTGGTAAGTGGTTGTAAATAAATTAAATTTACAGAAAGGAAAAAGATGGTACTTATCAATTTCGTTATTCCTACACATTATCAAAATAAATGACGTTAAAGAAAAACTAAAAGGAAAAATCATAGGCTAGGTGGTCCAATTACAAATGCAAAAGACAGTGTAGCTACCTCGCATTTGCTTAAAACAGAGAGATACAATTCAAGAAGTAACAAACAATTAAATGCATTGTGTTAATAAAACTGTCTATCTACTAAGATCTTTATGTAACATTATTAAATGTATTATTAAATTATTCACCATATCTTATGAAACATTCAAAGCATCCAATCTATAAGCCGAGGGAAGGGATTTCAGCAACCAGATTCAAAGGATATTTTCGTCTTACCATATATTCTCTCTTTTAATTTTAACTGTCATTTTTGTTAAAATAGAGTTCAAAAATTTTAAAAAAAATTATTAAATTACATCAATATAGTTCAAAATAATTAAATTATAAGAAAATTTTATAATTTTTTTTAGAAGAACCATTCTTTTATATTTTAAATGATTATATAATATAACACATTATATTTTTAAAGTTTATACTATATAAATTTTTAAAATAAAGAAAATAATTTTCTAGACGAGACTGTACAATTTTTCTTAATTTTATATTAATATTACTAATTATATGATCCTATGTTTATTAATATGTATTTTTGATTGATAAAGTTTAAAAAAAATTCTTTCATCAATGATTATTTTTAAAGTTAATAATAAAATTTTAACACAAAATAATTTATCTAAAATTATTGATAAAATTTATACTATATAAATATTCAAAGTCAAAAAAATAATCCTCCCAATAAAATTATAGAATTTTTCTAAAATATAACCGGCAAGAAAAGAGTATGAGGTATATTTTAGTGGTTTGTCTAATAAATTAGGGCCACAAGAGCATTTAACATGGTACGTGTCCGACAACTGACCGGCCCCGAAAATCCAGCGACAAGTGGCGCCAGTTTCGGCGCCTAAGCTTTTTCACCTTTTCTTACTCGAACATTATTACGCATCTCTTCCGAGTGCGTCACACGCAACAACATTCTCGATACATTCCACGGAGCGTCAGATGCAAGCGCGGGGCTCGAGTTTGTCGTGAATTTGAACGGACAGCCCATAGCTTTTGTTCTTTTAACCCATTGGAAAGCCCAATCCCCCATCTGAGGCCTATCTCTATCCAACGGCCGCTCTACCCTCTTTTTACCAAAAACCCCCTGTTATACAATTTCCCATCTAATTTCCAAACTGCCATCGCCTTCCTCAGCTATATAAACCTTGCTTCAGTCTTGCTTTAGGTTTGCCGAAATAGATAAGAGACGGCGCTCTTAAGAAAAATAAAAATAAAAATAAAAAAATTATTTTTTCTTTCTTTTTTTCTTTTTTTGCCCCCCCCTTAAATATTTATTTTACTCTCTCCATTTTCAAGATGGTGACGTCATCAACGAAAAGTAAATCAAACGGCACCGGATTCCACCAACATTTCCAGCGTTCCCTATCGCCGTTAGGCCGTTTTTGCTCATCTTCCTCAGCTTTCTCTGCTCGATCCGGACCCGGACCCGGATCCGACATCATTGCCCGACCCACATCTCCAACCCGGGTCAATCTATTCAGATCTGTATCCCCGACGCCGTCCGTCCGTTTCTCCACCTCTCCCGGTCGTTCGATCGCCGTTTCTCCCCGTCAATCGAGGCAAACTAACAGACCTTTGCCGCCTAATCAGAAGAAGACTTCTTTGCATGTGTTCTCCGACGACCCACCCGGGATCATTCCGGTGCAGTTTGCATAAGAATACGAATCGGAATTATAACCAGACGGCATCGTATAGCCGGTCCAGTCATCCATTGAACATGCGGAGATCAGCGATGACGAACTCGCTGGTCAGAATTGGGACGGTAGAAGGGGATTTGGTGAAGAGAGCCCTCGCCGCTCTAATTCGACCGTCGTCGCATAACCTCAGACGCCGGTGCGATTTCCACCCCCGGCCAAGTCGGCTTTCCGTCATGTCCAAAGCCGAAGATTTGTAGTGATCGCAGTTTTTTCCAGCATGTACAGTTCCGAGTTACGACCGAATATTATTTTTGGCGGTTTGACGAGTTTATTGAGTCAACTCAGTGACTCAGTACGTGACTTGTTTTTAGCAAGAAATGGAGGCTAGAAAATAGTCGGAGACCGAGTCGAAAGCACTAACAACTTGAGTTGTGTTGTGTACTTGATATAGTATAGCTGAAGTGATGGTATTTGCAAAGGACCATCCATGCAATTATTTTATTTTATTTTATTTTCTCAAACTATAACTACAAATTCAAGTGGTAACAGAATCAACAGATCAACAAACATAAAGGGTTAAAAGCAGATTAAAAATATTTACATTTTAGCACCATAAAGAAAAAAAAACTTGAGATCAACCCCAAAGAGATGATTAACGGCCATTCTCTTACAAACTTTGGGGCTCAAATTAACATTGGACAAAAATAGAGACAAAAATTAGAAGGAGACTGTTGTAAGATAAATGCAATTTCCGGAATCAAGCAAGTTGGGACTTGGGATGGAGTTGGTGTGGGGTTGGAAGGAGTTGGTGTGGGGTTGGAATGATTTGGTAATTTCGCATGGTGTTCTATGAATTTCATTGATGGGAAATTTTAATTGGATGTACCTACAAAACTTTGGTGGTAACAAATTATACAATTTTATGACTTTCCAGTTAATTAAATTCCAATTAGTGACAGGTCATGTTCCCTAATAACGAGTTAAGTCCCACCGTTTCAAAACAACTTTCAAATTATTTCTAATTTTATAAAACAATCAAATTATTATCACTTTAAAAAAAAAAAAATTTAAAAAGCTACTATAGTTTAAGGTAATTTGTTTTATACCAAATTATTTGTCACTTTAAAAAATTAATTAAATTATTTGTCACTTAAAAAAATTAATTAAATTATTTGTCACTTTAAAAAATGAAGAAAGTATTAAATTATAATTTTTTTAACTTTTATCTTTGGTAACATATTAATAAAGGGAGGATTATGTAATTTTTTTTTTTTTTGTTCAAATCGACAACATTATAACTCAATATATCTTACAAGGGGAGACTCAACTGGTGCTTGGATTTCTATAAGGCTTGAGATATGAACCTCACGGTAGAAATGCCTATGAGGCATCTCCTAACCAACTCCACTATATAGTTGGGATTATGTAATTGGATTAATTTTATATACACTGTCAATGTAGAAATATTTTTATACCATCATGCATGTCACATGTTAACATAATTAACTCTTGAAATTTAAATAATACATAAGTGGCATATATCCAAACTTGATAATGCAATAAATTTCATATATTTACAGTGTATAAAAAATTACTCTATGTAATTTAGTTATTTGAACTATTTTTTTATAAAATTTATATAATTTAATAAATTTTTTAATTCATATGTACTAATTAAAAGTAACAGTTATTTAAAATCGGAGAATTAGTCTAAAAAGTGAAGAATGATCGACTCCAAATTTGAGGGATGAAGCTTCTAGAGTCCCTTTGAATTGGAATTTAAATTTGTGAGAGTATTTTCCGTGCATAGAAGACATTACCCATCCAATAACCAAGCAAGTCGTAAGCCATACCTCATACACGGTACGATTTTGCTCTTTGAGATTTGGGCTTGGCTGATCAACCAACCCATTGCAATTTGAGACCTTTCGAAGAACAACTCTTATCCAAATTCAATTGACAAATACTATTAAAGTCATTGTGGCTGTATACTACGAAAATTAAAAAATATATTTATATAAAGTGATAGAGTCATGATTAATCGATCCATTGCAAATTGAACAATCAGACTTTCGATGAACAATTCTATCCAAATTTAATTGACAAATACTATTAAAGTTATTGTGGTTGTATACTAAGAAATTAACAATATACTTGTATAAAGTGATAGAGGCATTTATACACGTACATTTTCTCAAGTAATTAACTTCAAAAAATGATATTAAATTTCTACCTATTATACATAATTTCACTTAATATAATGTGATAATCTTAGTTGGAGAAAATAATACAAGATCCTAGGGCGATGGGGGTGGGAACATAACCCAAAGAGTGTTGGTCCTCTTGTGAACCACATTGGGGCATGGTAGGAAAACTTTGAATCCTGTCTTCTTCTAAGTCAAATAAGAACAAATTGAAACTCTTATGGTTGCTGGTGCAGGTGAAATAGATGGAATTCCTTTTAAGACCCAACTTTGATGCAGAGCAAGATAATGTATTTTTCGATACATCCATCCACGAAGAAAACACGATTGCCAATATCCTTCACTTTGATCCATTCCATTTTAATGTTATCAAACTTATAAACTATCATGATTTCTACCCTCGTATCCCGACTCTCCAAACATTAGCTGGTAAATTAAGAAAATTTCCCCGCAAGACTCAACAAGATCCTTAAAAAACCTCACTATTCCAGGTTGAATTTTAGGTAAATGTATTAGTACTCTAAATTTAAGTCTGTGATCCACATACTGAACACTGCAAGATGACCAAATTTAATAAAGCCATATATTTTATCCCCACATACCGTGAGGGTATGGATCAGCCAAAGTCTATCTCCACCTTGAGTTTCATCACCAATATTCTCTTATGTATCCCAATGTTATTGACTCGGACACCAAAATATCGCACGAGGTCTGTCGGAGTCGAAAAATATAAGAATACAATTGGGATCAGTAGGTGGTGCAGTGAGAACGCATCTAGTGTGATCAAAACCTTGAAACGGAGGCAGGCTTGATTTATTAACAAACATCTCTTTGCTTCATATATATTCAACTGCAAATCTACATCAATGACTCTAAAGAACAACAAATCCATGCCTGCTCGTTCTAATGCTGCTGACTCAAAAACTACTATGGGATCTGCAAATAATTCTACGAATCCACGAATTGTTGGTCCAACCACAAGAAATATGACGAGAGCCCTATCTCAAAGTAATCGAGAGGTGCAATCTGTATCAGCTCCAGTGTTTGGCTCGACATCACCCAAAATCACTTGATCGGCATGAATCATTCCATCAGAAGTCACGTGCACTTCTTTCGTCTTTCTTTGTTGTGAAGTTTCAGCTTCTTGATATCTGTCAGGTGCCTTTGAATCAATTTGACTTCCTTTAGCGGCATTGCCTTTCTTGTTGACGAGTTGAGTGATGACGGCATCTTGATCTTTTATGCGCTTCATCATTATTTCCATCATTTTAGTTAAGCTTGCCATTTGATCCTCTAGAGTTGATGTTTACGTTACCAGATAGCAGGCATAACAGAAAATGTTGTAGAAGTTGCGGAATCTTCTCGAACAGGAGATCTCGTATGCGGAGTCCCTTGAGAAGATGTAAAATCATTACTTGATATGTCATCATCATGTTTCGAAGCTTTGGAATTAGAACCTGCTTCGAGCATCGCGAGGGTTTTCTCGATTGAACCTCCAACATCTTTGAGCCCCAACATAGGAGAAGTGATTTTGGGTGGTGTCAAGCCAAACACTGGAGCTTATGCAGATTGCACCTCCGGATTACTTTGAGAAATGGCTCTCGTCGTGCTTCTTGTGGTTGGACCAACAATTCGTGGATTCGCAGAATCATTTGCAGATCTCATAGTAGTTTTGAAGTCAGCAGCATTAGAACGAGCTGGCATGGATTTGTTGTTCTTTGGAGCCATTGATGTAGACTTGCAGTTGAATATATATGAAGCAAAGAGATGGAAGGTAGAGATGGTCCCACCGTGCGTGCCAAAATTTATGCTCAACAAAATATCTTCGAGTCTGTAAAAAATTGAACAAACAAGAAATATAGTGATAAAAATATGAATATATGAAATAAAAAGTTACAATCTCTAGAATATTCTCAATATGTAGAGAAAACTCCTTCGATTCTTTACTTCAGATACGATTCGAGAGCTTCACAGCTTATTCCCGAACCAAGTATTGATTTCTTCAAATCTTGATATCGAAGACCTGAATAACACTTGATGAAAATCTTCAAATCTTGATATATGGAAGACTTGAAGAGAGAATTTGAAGATTCAGAGTTTTCACAGCTTTCAGACTTCCGAAATATGTGTATATATGTATATGTGTCTATGTCGAACCTCTGAGGGATGACCCCTATTTATACATGTATGGGAAGGAAGCAAGGTAGAAGACTTTTAGTACATGTGTAACTTCTTACTTGCATACTAAGAAATAAATTATATTATCTCTGTACTACTTTGATATTATCTCCTTATTTTAATTTATTAACACAAAACTAATGCTTAGAGATAAATACTAGAGTACATATATCTTTATTGGCCAAGTCAGACATGTGACATGACACAATTTAATTGGAAGAGCTACATAAATATATTTAATTGGTCGAACTACCTCATTTTGACATGTGGATCAATATAATTGGTTTTAAATTAAACAATATTCTAAAATATATGTGACATATGGCATTATTTAATTGGACCATAAATATGCCAATTAAATTTATTTATAGACAAATGATGATTTTTGGCCTCTCGGCTTTTTTGGAACTTCTGTGATCATCTTCATGATTAGATGTGGGGATGAAGATTGGGATGAGCAGGAGATCAAGAATGACATCCCCACCTTGCAATCCAAGTTTCCGCAACAAGAAGTTCTATGTCTTGGGTAAGAATGGCAATTTAGGAGTTTATGATGATTCGGAAGATGATCGGTCTCTTATACAGTTCTAAACAATGTACAAAAGCTAAGTGAATATACATATGAAAATTATCTAGTAGATTGTGATGGCGACCTTATGACCGTATTCTGGTCATCAACTGGATCAAAAATTGCTGTTTACAAGTTGGATGAATCGAAGATGGATTGGGAAGTGGTGAATGATTTGGGTGACCATATGCTTTTCCTAAGCGTCAGAAATTCATTCTCAAGAAAAAGTGTGATAGATGAAATGAAGAATAAAATTTATTTTCCAAGATTTCATGGAAGGTATTCTTTGTTCTATTCTCTTGACACTCGCATGTATCAAGCGTTTGGGAATGGTTTCTCCAAGTCAAGTCTTTGCGACACCGCAGAGCTGTCGCAGTGTTGTTGGATTGAGCCAAGGCAAGATGACTATTGTGATGAACAACTCGATTGGTTTTATGATTCTTCAGATGAATTATCGGATTGTAATAGTGATAGTGATAGAGACAGTGATCATTCAACAGATTCATCTGACAATGATAATTCTGAAGGTGGATGAGTCTGAAACTGCTAAAAACGTCATATTTTTTGTAATTTTACTACATAATTCATAAAACGATTTTCATAAGTAACGGAGCCCTTTTTTTAAAAAAATTATTTCCGAACAAAAGTAATGGCAAGTAAGTGATTCTCTTAAGTAATAGTTTTTACAATTGGGATTAGAATGTACAATACTAAGCACTGGGCCACTATCTTAGAGATGTTTAAAATCAACAGAATAAGCTTGGAATCGAGTCACCTGCTTATCTCAGTTGGGTTTGGCTCATGTAGGCTCGATCAAACACTGCATTATGCTGGAAATCTACTTTAAAATTTGACCAAATATTTAACTCCACTTGGAAGACTAATGTTAACTTTAGTATGGCATTATGCGTGGAGTTTGGAGTTCCTGTTTCCATTTTTAGTCTTTGAAATTGTTTAGAATAATCAGTTTTGTGTCTTGGACTCTTGGGCTGATTTCCTGATGTAAGGTTGCTCTGATCTGGGGTTACCCCTCATTTTAGTACTCTATGCTTGTTGATAATTAGTAGTAAAAAGATTTGATTAAAAAAATTAAAAGATAAAAAAAGCATCATAATCCCCCTTAGTGGAGTTTCTTAACCCTGCCTACCTATTAAATGGTGCTTAGCTCGCAAAGCGCAAAAAAAAAAAAAAATTTATATGAGTCAAATGATAGGTGTCCTAAATTATTGGTATATAGTCGCTCACACGACTTAAAAACTATTAGGAAAATAAACTTCTTTAACATAATGCTTGTATATCAACGAGATTATAACACACATTATGGATTGAGGGCTCCAAGTTAACTCACAAAAAAAAATCAAACGAAAAAAAAAAAATTATGAATGGAATGCTGCAAGAATTGATGCAACGCTTTATTATATATTTGAATCAAATTAGTAACAATAAGATATTATAGCCAGAAGGCAGCAAAATAATAACCTGGAATTGTGGGAGGCAAAATGACAATTTTTCTTTTCTAATTCTTTTTGTACTAATGACAACAATAATAACATATATTTATAGTACTTTAAGTAGTAGTTTCCTAAACTAATCGAATATATGAAATCAAAGAGTCAAACTAAAATTTGATCAACTCACAATTAAAAATAACTTAGGAAACTAATTATCCAATTACTCCAACACTAAAACTCCTAATTAAATTATACTTTGGTTTAACTTCCAACATTGCCTCCTTTAAACCAAAGTCTTCAAATTTGATCATTCCAAACATCTTCTTTAACTTCATGAACAACTCCACCTTCAATGATTTTGTAAAAATGTCTGCCACTTGTTCTTCAATCTTACAATAATCAATGACAATTTCTTTGTCTTGAACCAACTCTCGAATGAAATGATAATTGATATCAATGTGCTTTCTCCATCCATGAAACACCGAATTTTTCGACAATTCAATTGTAGACTTGTTATCACAAAAGATTTTGGTGGGTCCATCTTGCTTGCGTTGCAAAAACTCAAGCATTCTTCTCAACTATAGTACTTGTGTAGCACTATTTGCCACCGCCATATATTTGGCTTCAGCGGTGGATAATGCCACAATTTGTTACTTTTTGGATGTATAAAACCAAGAAAACGCACCATTTTCCAAATGAAAAACATATCCGAAAATACTTTTCCTTTGCATCATATCACCAGCCCAATCACTGTCTGTATATCTAACAAGTTTAGAATCATTAGAATATGAATAAAAGATACCATCAGATTGTGTATCTTTAATGTATCTCAAGATCCTCTTGACTGCTTGCAAATGTGATTGACGCATAATTTCATGAATTTACTAATTAACCTAACACCAAAAGTAATGTCGGGACTTGTTGAAGTCAAATATCTTAAACTTTCAACCAATCTTCTAAAATTTGTTGTATCCACGAACTCACCAGTACCGTCTTTTGTCAATTTCAACTTTTCTTCAACAAGAGTCATTATTGGCTTAGCAGTGCCCATCTTGAACCTGTTCAAAATATCACCGGCATACTTATTTTGTGAAATAAATATTTCACTATTTGTTTGAGTAACCTCAATGCCAAAAAAATATAACATTAATCCCAAATCAGTCATCTCAAAATGGGACTAATCATAGCCTTTTTAAACTCATAAATTAACATGGGATTATTACCAGTAAAAATTAGATCATTCACATAAAAGCATACAATAAGGATATCACCACCAGAATTAAATTTAATATGTCAAGGTATGCTCATATGGACATTTAACAAAATCATGATCAACAAAATAAGAATCAATACGAGTATACGAAGCTCGAGGAGCATGTTCCAAACCATAAAGTGCTTTCGTCAATTTGTAGACTTTATTTTCTTGACATTTTTTGATGTAACCTGCAGGTTGCTCAATATACACCTCCTCTTCAAGGACACCATTTAAAAAGACAGGCTTCACATCCATTTGATGAACTTTTCAAGAATTATTTGTAACAAGAGAAATAATCATCCTAACAGTATCAAATCTTGCAACTGGCGCAAATATTTCAAAGTAGTCAACACCTGTATTTTGTTTGTATCCTTTGACTCCCAATCTCGCTTTGAAATCATCTACCTCTCCAGTTGGCTTGTACTTCTCATTATTGTACACCCATTTGACTCCAATGGCTTCTTTTCAGCGGGTAGATTTGTCAACTCTCATGTGCTATTTTTCTCAATGGCTTGAATTTCATCATCCATTGCTTGGCTCCAATGATCATCTTGAATAGCCTCCTCAAAAGAAACTGGATCGCAATATGCAAATAAAGGAAAAAATTTACAACATTCTCATCAGATAAATCATTATCATTATTAACAACATAATCTTGCAAGCAGGCTGGCAAATGTCTTTGTCGCTGTGGGCGACTAGATGACTCTCCAAGGATAGGTTGTGAATTAGATGGTTGTTCAATACTTTATTCCTCCATAACTATTGGCATTAATAGAAGTGCTGGTAAAGAATCTGACTTTTTCTTGGACCAATCCCAAGATCCTTGCTCATCAAAGATGACATCTTTACTAACAATCATTTTCCCAACATTCGAATTGAACAACTTATATCCCTTTGTTTCATGACCATACCCAACAAACACACATTTTTCTACTTTGTCTTGTATCCAATTTATTTTTTATTGCATCTGGAACATGAGCAAAAGTAAGACAACCAAATATCTTTAAGTGAGAAATATTGGATTTCTTACCAGTCCAAACCTGTTGTGGTGTCTTTCCATTATTACACCGTATATGATACCTGTTAGATGCATAACTGCACAAGAAACAGTTTCTGCCCAAAAAATCTTTAGGCATATTTTTAGTATGCATCATAGATCTCACCATATCCATCACAATTTTATTTTTTTTCTCAACCACACCATTTTGTTGGGGAGTGTATCTAGCAGTCATTTGGTGTCTAATACCATGTTTTTCTAAAAAATTATCACAGACAGTAAATTCAGTGTCTCTATTAGTTCTCAAAGTTTTAATCAAGTATCAACTTTGTTTTTTCACATACACTTTAAAACTTTTGAAAACATCACATGCATCAGATTTATTTTTCAAAAAATAAACTCAAGTTTTCTTGCTAAAATCATCAATAAAAGTAACAAAATACCTACTACCACCATTTGAAAGATTTTAACTGATATCACAATCTAAACGAATTAATTATAAAGGTTTCTTAACCCTCCAAACCTTGCATTTAAGAAACTCAAGTTTTCTTGCTAAAATCATCAATAAAAGTAACAAAATACCTACTACAACCATTTGAAAGAATTTTAACTGACACAATCTGAATGAATTAATTATAAAGGTTTCTTAACCCTCCAAACCTTGCATTTAGGAAAAGAATCTCTACATTTCTTTCCCAAAATATAAGACTCACAGTGTTTTTTTTGAAAAATTAATGGTAGAAAAACATAAACCATCTTTCTTCTTGCAAAAAAACTTAGACTATCAAAATTTAAATTACCAAAACACATATGCCACAACTAAGTATCATCAAAATTCACTGAACTAAAACAAGGTAAGTCACCACAATTTAGAGAAATAGACCATAAATGATTGTGATTCATATTTACTTTTGCAATTAGTTCCAAACAATCATCACTAATAGTACCAACACCATTTTTGAAACACAAATTATATCCCTTTTTAAAAAATTGCCCCAAACTTAACAAATTATGATAAAAATTTGGCACATAACATACATCAGATATAAAATTAGTAGATCCATTCTTCAAAATAACACCAATTTTTCATTTACCAAGAACAGATACATTTTCATTATTTTCAAATTTAACATAGGATCTGAAAGATTCATCCAATTCATGAAACATATCTTTATTTTCACACATATAATTACTACACCCAAAATCAAATAACCAATTTTTTTTTATTTTCTTCAGATCCAGAACTAGAAAATAAAATTGTCTCATCTTTTTCTCCATTATTTTCAGCCACTTTAGCATGCACATCTCTATTATCAGATTTATTTGACCAACATTCAAATTTATAATGACCAAATTTTTGACAATGATGGCACTGAATTTTACGTCTGTCAACATAATTATTTTGCTAATTATTTGAACCATAATTATTATCTTTTTGTTGATAATAAAAATTACTTGTACCATGGCATCTAAAATTACTTCAGTGCCTCCACAACCTCTTCCACGTTCTTGGAAGTTTTGATCCACTGGTTTGAATTTTCACCCTTCGCTTTTACCTTGTTTGTTTTCACTTGCAATGTCTTTTCAACCGTTTCTTTTCCTACACTATCATCTAGTTTTCCATTAATTCTCTGTTTATGAAGAATTAACGAACCCTGCAAATATTCAGGACTTAAATTTGACAAATCTTTTTGTCTCTTGAATCATCACTACCACATGATCAAATTTCATGAGTAGTGCATTGAGAATTTTCTCAACAAACATCTCATCATTGAGATCATGGCCATTAACGCCATCTCATTCTTGATATCTGTCACCCGAAAAAAATAAGATTCAATTATTTCCGATTTTTTCATGGTGATAAGTTCAAATTTTCTCTTTAGTATCAACAAATTATTTTGCTGGACTCATCAACTCCACGATATATCTTTGCTAAAATGTTCCATGCCTGCTTTGCAGTTTTGGCGTTTGTAATTTTGCCAAAAATTGATACATGTACAACTTCTTGATGAATTTGACACAAAACCAAACTCGCCCTCCTTTTTGTATTGGCGTTGGCGTTTTCTTCAATTTGTTGAAGAACATACCCATATAAAGTATGTGTTTGAAGCTGGGTCTCCATCTGAATTCTCCAAAATTATAATCTTTTTTTCCTGTGAGTTTTGAAACTATACAGATGACATTATTATTATTTTCTGACATGATTGCTCAAACGAACCAAGCTCTGATACCAATGTGAAGGCTCCAAGTTAACTCACAAAAAAAATCAAACAGAAAAAAAAAATTATGAATGGATTGCTCCAAGAATTGATGCAAGGCTTTATTATATATTTGAATCAAATTAGTAACAATCAGATATTATAGCCAGAAGGTAGCAAAACAATAACCTGGAAATCGTAGGAGGCAAACTGACAATTTTTATTCTCTAATTCTTTTTATACCAATGACAGCAATAATTACATATATTTATAGTAATTTAAGTATTAGTTTTCTAAACTAATCCTGAATATACGAATTCAAATCAAACTAGAATTTAATCAACTCATAATTAAAAATAACTTAGAAAACTAATTAACCAATTACTCTAACACTAAAATTCCTAATTAAATTATACTTTGGTTTAACTTCCTACACGGATTCAGTTTATTTAAGAATTTTCACCCCATTGCTGACTGGGCTGGAATTGAATGAAATTACAGAACAAAGGGGAGGCTGACCGACCTACCAAATGCGGCAGAAGCGCTTTTTTAACGTTGGCATTGCAAAGTGTTGGTAAGCTTAATACTCTTCCAAACAAGTCCCCGGAATCGTGGTTCTTTACGGTCTTCAGAACTCAGCATCCCCCAAATCGCACCTCGCCTCGACCAGATTCCTCGCACCTGGTCATCATACGGAGGAAATAACGACGACAAACATTATTATTATTATTACTAACTAATTAGATAAGCAAAAAATGTTGGTTTAAGGCTGTAAAGTCCATAAACTTCAACTAATATTGCCAAACATGTCTCCATTAAATGAGGTGATGCATTTAACTAATTGGTAAAAAAATAGTATATTAATAAAAAGTTTCATGTAGGGGAGAAGTCTCTACACGGATATTTCTAAGTAGGCTTACTCTACCGATGAACCAGTAAATCTTGTGATAATTCAAAAAATTACATAGACCATGATAATTGTATCTTCTTGAAAGTGAACAAGTCTACTTAAATATTTTCGACCTACAATTATGTGTCCTAATTATATTATGAAGTGTATATATTTAACTAGCAAATTTAAACTCTTACATACATCTTAGATCTCTATAGAAAAATGATAGAAACAAATTTATGAGTACATTCTGTTGCAATTTGTATACACAATCAATTTTAACCATTCATTTCAAATTTTAGTAGAGCCCAAATCTTAAATTGTACAGTTGAACATGGATTTTAAATTTTAAGGCTACTATGATCTCTATTATCATAAGAATGGTTATGCACCAAGAAAATTGTTCCAAAGTGGTTCCGTTATTGTCATCATTTTCAAAATAATATTTTATAACAATTCACGAATGCATTTTTCAATTGACTAATATTTTGCAACGCTCATTCATTATTTTTAAAATAATATTTTTGCAATAATTTACTAAAACATTTTTCAATTACCTTTTATCTCAAATATATATAATTTTAAATGGTCAAAACTGCAGTGGCGAGCGCACATACGCGTTGAGCAAATTTTGTCACTGCTTTTAGCGCACATGCGTTGCTACAGTGCGCTGAATATATATATATATATATTTTTAAATTGCAACTTTACACCCACTAATTATTTATATTTATAAACTAAATATTTATAATAAATATAGCTGAGTTTTCCAGATTGATTTTTTATCCAGATGCCCTCTCATATTTCTCAAGGATACTTCTGATAACTTTTGCCTTCTTTCCATTTGCTTTACTGAATATCAGCTTATCATACGCAAAAATAAAAATAAAAATAAAAAATAAAAATGTGAGATACTACTGGACCACCTCTACTGGTATCCTGAAACCAATTACCATTTTTCTCTAAATAGCTCTCTTTATCATATTGGACAATCCTTCAACGCAAATAGCAAAAAGATGAGGGGAAAGGGACCCTCTTATGTTATACCTCTGGTTGGTTTCAAATATCCTGCTTAGTGGTAGGTTTTTCTTTTTAGTGGATTTATAAAAATTGTAAATAAATTGTTCTTCATAAAAATATCTATGTTATATATAAAGCGAGAGTGCTATTGATTTGTTGGAGTCTTCCTTTATTTGATCTCTTTTTTAAGTTTAAAATTTAAAAAATAACTATCACTACTCTTATTCTTTAACTTATTTATTTAATGAGTGAAATCTATTTGTAACTAATATAAATTTATATGATTTAAAAAATTACTAATTCTAATAGTTTTGGTTTCTAAAAAAGTTAAAAATATTTTTTTATTATCTAAATAATATAAAACTAATTTTTAAAAATAGTTTGTGAAAAAAAAAAAAAAGTTTCCTACTGCACATACATAGAGTGTGTGCCTTTTATCACTAGTTAATTATTGAGTTTTAAATAATTTTATACTATTATGGGTAGTTAAAACTTTTAAAATTTTAAATAATCAAACATTTTGATTATAGGGTCATAGGCCATTGGCATCCGCCTTCGCCTTTCAGCACAAGAAGTGTCCCACAAATATATCAGTTGGGCCAAGGCATACGCAATTGGTCCTTCAAAGGCGATATATTTATACAGTATTGGAGGGCCCATTTTTCTTGGGCTAAAAATTTCTCACCTTCGATAAACGACCGACACATGTGGGCTTTCTTTCGGTATTGTTGTTTAGTTTAAAATCGGAAAACCTCGCTTGTGAATTAGTGGATGTGATGAATGACGTACCTAAACTAATGTGCAAACTTTAAACAATTGTTCATCATTTGCTAAGAGTTGTTCTATTTTTTTGGTGGGCTGGGCCCTGGTTGACGATCCATGCATGACAGGCAAAGAAAATCAAACTTCCGAGTTAAAAAGCCCTAAAAATTATCTGTTTCACATTTTATTTCATTATCTCAACTCTTTTACCTCTTATCATTTTCTTATGTTACTATCTAACGAACGATCAAGACAGTCCTACATTTGATATGAGAATGTATGTGACACACTCTCTAGTCTCTACTTTAAATATCCAAAATAAAAACACATATATAGTGAATGACCAAGATAGGCCCACCTTTGATTTGAGATTTCATCCACAACGCGATTGGTTTTATATTAGGGTCATTAATTTGGATTAAATTACCCGAATTAAAGTTGGTCCTTTTATTTTCTTTCTACAGTACTACTTATTAGTGATAATAGAAAAATACTTGCATAATACTAGTGAAGTCACCTACATCGAAGGAGGTTTCTGTTTTTGAATTGGACAAATCCACGACGGAGTGGGAATAAGTTAATGATTTGGGCGGTAGCATGCTGTTTTTGAGTGTCAAAAACTCATTTTTTAGGAACAACTCATTATTAATACTCCTACACTACTAATAATACGATACACAAAATGAAATGAAGAATAAAATAGTATTTCCAAGATTAATCAATGACAAGTGATAGTTCATATGGATCAACATCGGAAACTGATGGTTCGGACAAAACTTAGAAATACACAAGATGCTGTTACGTTTGAATAATTATTATTTAAGATATTTTTATTAATATTATTATTTTTAATAATATTGTGTTACTTTTTAAAAAATAATAAACAATGATCCATCCAAACAGAGCATTTATCTTTTTTATGCGGGAATGTTTCTAACTAAAATATGATTGGAGTTTCATGGTTAATTAATACCCTTGTTTGCTTTCCTTTTGTTTGGAGTTATTGTTTAACTGACATTTAATCCGCCCAATGCTCCTACAGTTTCTGATATTAATCTACTTAAGAGGCAACGGGCCCTTGGATAAGAGAAGTGTTCTTTGTGGTCAAAATAAATATTCAAAGTTAATGAATAGTCCGAACAACAATAACATTGTCTTTGTGAGTCTAATGGATTTAATTTAAAATCCTAAATTATTCAAATAAATTAATTAGTTTAGTTGTGGATTTAAAATTCACTAATAAGTGAAAGTGTGATTTTCATGATTAAATGAGTGAATTTGAAATTCACCTAAATTTCATGTTATTTCAAATGTATCCAATTCAAATATATTCATTTCAAATCATTCCTTTAATTCAAATCCATCCATCCAAAACACAACCAAAATAATTTTTGCAAGATTCAAAATACAAGTCTCTTTACACAAATAAGGGTGATAAAAAATAAGAGTATTGGATTTTTCTGTTATATTTTTTTTTATGTTACATAGAAGACACGAAGCCCAAAATAAGGCAGTTGTTTTTGGAAGAACCATAATCATCCCCTTTGTTAAGTGCTGCTGTTAAGGGTATGGGGATCTAAAATAACCAGAGAAATGCTTCTAGTAGACTATTATGTGTCGCTACGTAATTTGTTGCTTAAAATCTTGATATATATTGGTTCATATATTTGGTCAGATGTGATCTTAGTTTAGTTGTTTTTATTTTAATAGTTTACGTTTGTAGTTTTAACACGTTGTGAGAAGACCAAATTCCAATTTATTTAGGTATTAGATCTAAGGCTGTGTGCTGCATATAAAAACAAACCAAAAATTCTGTGCCGGCGTGTCTTTAAATAATAAAAAATTCAAAAAAGGGTTTGCCTCTTGCCTGTTTAGTTCATAAAATAAACTGCTTCTATTTTTTCCTCTTTAGTGTCGCATTGTTGATTTTGAGTATTTAAAAAAAAAAATCTTCTCGGCTTCGCATGGCATACGCGAGTTTGCTGAAAAGCTTGAAAATACACCGGCGTGCAAAGGTTTCTAATATTACAATTGAAGGGCCCAATAAATAGTACCATCATTTTTTCCGTGGGCAACAAATTAGGTAGCTTTAATGATCTACCAACATATTCAGCTTTCTTTTTCGGGTCTTAAAATTGTTGTTTTTTATTTTTAATCGGAAAATCTCATTTGTGGTGTTAAACAACAACGAATGGGTTAATTCTAACTGAAGTTAATCATGGTAACAAGATGGACCGATCCAACATACGGTTAAGATTCATGCACATCATTCATATATGAATGAGACATAATATTTTAGATTGAATTCATACAAAAATAACCCTAAAAATATAACTTTTTTCAAACAATTAAGGTTGATTCACATAACGTATTTATCCTTAGGGGATGCCTTGACTGTAGCTTTTATAAGAAGAATTATGGTGGTTGTTGAGCAATTAATGATATTTTAATAATTACTTAATATTTAATAGGAAGAAAGCATTTGAATTGGATGCATATTTTATTTAAATGAAAGCCTTTCATTAATTTTATACAACTTTTAAAATAATTCATAATTATTTAATAATCAAAATAAATTTTATCTAAGTTCCATAATAACATTTGTAAATAAATTGGTGACTTAGTACTAATTTTTCTCTAGGGGGTGGGGCGCTAAATTGCTCATTCTACCAAATCCGGTTATTTTAAATATTTTGGTTAAATTACCAACTCGGCCACTTCTATTGACGTCTATGTCGGCCATTGAAGAAAGTTACATTTTTTTATTTTTTATTTTTTTGAATAAATATGAAATTACAGTTGACTATTGTTAATGAGTTACGTTTAGGTAGGGGACAAGTATCCTTGGTAAACGAATGAGCCTACATTTACCCTAAAAATAAAATCTGAAGAACATTGAAAAAATTAAAATGTTTATATTTTAAATTATGTTTTACATAAGTGCATGCTAAAAATTCACAAATAACGTTGAAAAATAGCATTTGATTAAATTACTTAATATTTTATCAATTTAAAAATATGCGTCGTCTAAAGAAAAACTTTATTATAGGAAAGTTCTATCAAGTGTCATGTCGAGTAGTATCTCCAAACCAATAAAATTTTAGTATTTTTAAATAGTGACCCACCAATTCATTTTATTTTTAAACCCACAACTTTAAATAGTGGAATCTTATTAGTTTGGGGATATTATTTGTAAACATAGGACCTTCCCATAATAAAGTTTCTCCTGTTTAAATATTATATATAAATTTAACAGTGAAAATTTTTATGAATGGATTGATTTTTTATATGATAATTTACTCGATAAAATAAAACAAACAATCATGATTATATTTTTTAATTTTAATTATTTAGATATAAATAAATAAAGATGAAAAGAAATAAATGGAGATGGTCTAAATCCTATGTAGGAGAACACGGTTCATTCATCCTAATTTTGTGCTATCGCGCTGTTGAATTTTACTACTTGTATAGTTGTATGCATTTTTTTCTCAAGAAAAAATAGGGATTTTAAGAGGTGTTTGGGTTATTAGTGTGAAAAAAAAAATGAGAATCAAAATTAATGATACTCATAAATATTATTTAGTTCAACATTATGAGAATTATTTGATGAAAATAAAAATGTTAAAAACTACTCATTTTTAGTCCGCAATTGTCACTTGATTTCAAATTTATTAAGATTGTGTTTGGATCAAAATATTTAGAGACTTAATTTATATTTCAAAACAAAATCTCTCTCATGTTATTCAAGCAAGTTGATGAATTTAGTTTGGCTATTTAAAATCCACTACGGAGAGGATATGAAGTTTTAATGATTAAAAGTGGTTGATTTCAAAAGCATCCATATTTTAAATCATTTCACATCCACTATTTTAAATTTATTCATTTAAAATATTTCTTATAAATCAAATTCAACAATCCAAATAAGCCTAACTCATTGACTTGAAAACATATTTTGCTTAAAACAAAAAAGATAACACAAATTTATACTAAAGGAAAAATCACCGAAATAGTCCTTTAATTTTTTTACTTTACCCGAAATAGTCACTCAATTTTTTTGTAATCAGAATGATCCTTCAACTTTTATTTTTTAGCCAAGATAGTCTTTTTGTGGTGGAGCCACCACAAAAATCTCTATTCTACATATCCTGTGGTTTAGTTATTTTTCACATTAGACTAATTTAAAATTTTACAAAACTTTATGGCCAACTTTTTTAAAAATAAAGCCTAGTGGTTGACTGAGAGGATCTGGTGGTAGCGTTAGTGGGTGGCAATTGATATCTCATGGGTGGGGGAGGCGCTTGGGTAGCTAAAGGGTTGGTTCTAGAGTTGGGTGGGTGATAGTTTCGGTTGGGAAAAGGAGAAGAGGGATAAATTAGGCTTTTAAGATTTTTTTTGATAAAAAATAAGTTTCATTTTTTTAAAAATTATTTTGAAGTTTTTTTTTTTCACCCCTTTAAATTAATTTCTTTCTTATTTTTTCCATTTAAACTATACAAGGGTTATATAAAAAATAAGTAAACTTTAGGGGTGTATGTGAAATTTATCAAAAAAAAAAAAATTTTATGGTGACTCTATCATAAAAGGACTTTTTTAGCTAAAAAATATAAATTGAAGGACTATTTTAACTAAAAAAAAAATTAAGCAACTATTTTAACTAAAATAAAAAAATTGAGAGACTATTTTAACAATTTTTTCAATACTAAAAATAAAACTTATTTCGATTCTAGAATCCCAACCAGACATCTACTTAATGTGAAATTGTTCAGGGTACCTTTCGTGACATCACAGCAATGAATGAACTGAAAAGGCTATATTCACTTTTTTCCGACACCTAACCAAATTCTTGATTTTCCACCATAAAAAATCCAGTCTATAGTCTATACACTTCGTACATGAAAATATGAAATAATTCAAAACCGACATTTTGATTTGTCTTCTTAATAAAACAGTTTACGTCTCTCCCCCCTCTCTCTCTCTCCTTGTCTTTATATACCAAATCTTGCCATGTCTTTGCAAGTGGTGACTGATCACTCGGCACTTAAAAAAAAAAAAAAAAAAAATTTGGTGGATATTGAAGTAGAAGAAAAATGGTAGCTTTAAAAGCTGGGAGCAGACCGCCATGGGTGGGTTTAGGAGCAGCAGTTTGGGTTCAAATTGCTGCTGGAAACGCCTATACTTTCCCTCTTTATTCCTCTGCATTGAAATCAGTTCTGGGTTTTAGTCAGCAGCAGCTGACAATGATGTTCTTGGAGTGGCTAATGATTTTGGAGAAAACGTGGGAATTGTTCCGGGCATCGCCTGCAACAAGTTGCCGCCTTGGGCTGTTCTTTTTGTTGGGGTTTGCTTATCTTTTCTGGGATATGGTGTTCTTTGGCTCGCTGTTAGTGAAACTGTTCGCTCCATGCCTTATTGGGTTGTAAGTATTTGTATTACTAGTCCGTTTCTTTGTTGCTTTCAATTGTCAAAGATGGAATTTTTTTTGCTTGCCTTCCATTTTCGAATTTCTTGATTTTCTGATTTTTTTTTTTACCATAAAAGTGTGATGATCTAATCTGATTCCCTATATCAACTCACCTTCTATCTTTTGATATATGCTATTATTTGGTTTAATTCTCAAATTTTGCCTTTTTATTTCGGGACAAGATTTTTTACAGCCTTTTTGGGAACTTCATCTTCTGTAGTAAGTATTATAAGATTGCTATGGTTGTCAGTAGTTGTAATAAACTTGCAATAGTCTATGAAGTGTGTAATTGGTAGCACAAATTAGAGATCCGTGAATGGCTGGATGTTGGAAGCTAGTGTTAGTTTGAGTCAAAGTGCAAGGGCTCTTCTTGGTTTCGTTTACAGTTTGACTATGCCATGGGAAGAAGACTTTGGTTTCCTGGGTGATGGGATTGGGATGGGATGGGATATGTTCATCTGAAAATCTTTTGAGATTTATTGAGTGGTGAAAATTTGTATCTTGATTTTGACGAGTTTGTTATTTTACTAGATTATAGTCGTGTATGGGTCTAGAAACACTCCAAATTCCCTTTCTTTTTCCTTGACATCTAAGTGATCATGGTCCTTGAATTCTTCTTGTGATATAGAAGTATTTGAGCATTTTATGATCTCTGCAAGATGTAAAATGTTGGCAAACACTGGAATTACTTGGCAAAGGAATTCTGACTTCCACCTCTACAAATCCGTTTGTGTCTCCCTTGCTTAGATTTACCTCATTTGTTCTCCTAACCTGTAGCCCTCCTCAATATAAAATGCTCAAATATTTTGCTTTCAGCCTTTCATACGAAGAGTTTTATGGTCTATAGTCCATTTTTTCGTCTACATGAACAAGCAAGCATGGCTTTTCCAGAGTATATAGGTGAAGGAGGCAACTTTATTATTTTTTGTTAAGTATTTAATGTCATCACCAATTTGGTTGTCCTGTGTGTCTGCATATTTTGAGGTTATGTACCTTGGTCAGGGGAACTAAGCAAAATGCACTGGTTCTTGTGATTTATATCAGTAAAACACATTATGTCAGCTATTGTGTAATGATATGATCCCCAAGTTGTATCCTATTGTTCTGATTGTATACTTGTACTGCTAAACTTTAGCTCTATTCCTAGCTGCTAAAGTGGCTTTCTCTCAACTAACATGCAGTTTGGCATGTATTGCATTGTATTTCAGCACCATCATCCCTCCCTACTGACCTAAATTTTGTTGTTTCAATTGATTACATGTTCAATTGTGCCTTCTGTAAAATTGGGTTCCCATTATGCCCTAAAAGCAAATGTCCCACTCCAGCTTTTTGCCCATGGAATTGCCAAATTTTCTGATTATGCTATCAAATCTTTTTATGCTTTGTGAGCCATATTGGTCACTCTAGAGGTAGCTTACTGGGTATGAACTTAGGGACTGCAAGAATTATGACGTTTTTCTGTGAACATATATATCTCTTCTGGCCTACAAAGATCAATATCTTGTACTACATGGCTTGGGCGTGGTATAACTTAAACTTGAGAAAGTAATATTCCAAAAAAAAAGGGTTACTGCTAGAGAAGAGAACCTTTAACATGTTTCACAGTGACTAACTGTGTCATACTTTTCATGGATGCACGGCTTGTTTATAGAGTACTTTAGAACACTCTTCTTTTTTATTCTAATCTACCATTTTCAGTGTGGCAAAGAGCGAAGAATTTTTAGATTGACTTTTAAACTTGGCAAATATGGAATGAAATTATATGTATCTTTTAGATTCATTCATTTATTCTTTGACTTCTCTCTCTCTCTCTCTCTCGAGGTAGACATAAAATAGTTAGTTAGGCATGTTATTTGAAGTTTCAAGTTATCCTAGTCCTTGTTACCAATTATTGATGATATGGCAGTTGTTTCTTGCACTCTGTGTTGCCACACACAGCAGTGCGTGGCTTGGCACAGCTGTACTTGTAACCAACATGAGGAATTTCCCTGTCAGTAGGGGCACAGTTGCTGGAATACTGAAGGGTTATGTCGGGCTTAGTGCCGCAGTTTTAACAGAGGTATATACTATGGTGCTTAATGGTTCAGCTTCAAAGCTATTGATGTTCCTTGCTTTGGGTATTCCCATTATATGTTTGGCCATGATGTACTTTGTCAGGGCTTGTACCCCTGCTTCTGAGGAAGACTCTTCTGAACGTGTCCATTTTCTTTTCACTCAAGCAGCCAGTCTCTTACTTGCCATTTACCTTCTCACTACAACAGTTCTAACAGATACACTGTCTCTGAGTGGCTACATTAACTATGTCTTTGTAGCCATAATGGTTATCCTTTTGATGTCTCCGCTAGCAATTCCCTTAAAAATGACACTATTTCCGGCAAACCATAAAAAATTAGACCAATCAAGTGGCTCTTCAGGTAATCTGATCGCAGGAGAAGGTGATTCAAACCAAACGGATCCTCTTTTGTCTTCATCAACATATCTTGAAAGTTTTATGGAGAGTGATGATCTCTCAGATGTGGATATTCTTCTGGCTGTGGGAGAAGGTGCAGTGAAGAAAAAAAGAAGACCAAGAAGAGGAGAAGACTTCAAATTTCGAGAAGCTGTAATAAAAGCTGATTTCTGGCTTTTGTGGATTGTTTACTTCCTAGGGGTTGGTTCTGGAGTCACTGTTCTGAATAATTTGGCACAAATTGGAGTTTCTCTACTGGGATTGAATGATACAACAGTATTGTTAAGTTTGTTCAGCTTTTGCAATTTTTTGGGCCGTCTTGGGGCAGGTGCTGTTTCAGAACACTTTGTCAGGTAATCAGTTTTCTAAGCTTGCCAGATTCTGCTTCTTATCTCTTTCTTTGACTGCTTATTTTACCCTCTGCAAACTGCAAGGATGGGTCTTTTTGCTTGTTTTTCTTGAATACTTTCATTTTGGTTTCCATTTTTGGTTTGCTAAATTTAAAATAGCAAGTTGATAAACGCAAACTCCTAAAGAAATAGGAGAACCCAAAATGGCCACTTTTGAGTCCCTGAATGAAGCTACTAGTGGCAACCTAAAACAGATGAACAAAAAGCTTTTGTCACCTGGAAGAGAGGAAGATAATTTTATCCAGAAGCAACCTTTGACTTGTATTAACATAAAAGGATTTCCTCTTCTTTTCCTTGTCCAAGTTGCCCAGATTATTACAACAATCATATTTTTCATTGTTATTTTTGGCTACAAGCAGAATACTTTATGAAGACTCAATTACTGGTAATTAGATGTCTTCATGTCTAACTTAGCATACCCAAAAGAACTTTTTCTGCCAACCATGAATGAGGTAACATGAAAGTTATAGTCCCATTCTATAATTGAAATTTTGCACGTACTATAAAATGCTAGATTAACTGCCTTATAATGCTTTGGATTTGGAGATAAATTTAAATGGGTTTTAGAGAAGTTAAGAAACAAGGACATAGCTATTCCAGTTAATTCAATATTTCTTCATTGAGAGATTTCCCACCTTTTTTACCTTGTCTTAGAATTAGTATTTTGTGTTTTTTGATGATTTCTCTGTCCACCTAGCTGCTTGATTTCTACATATGTGTATTGTAGAATCTTTATCAACCATCAAAGATATGCTTTCATGGAAGTTTTCTGAAATTGGTTGATACTAAATCCTTATTATTATTTTTTTTTTCCGGTTCCAGGTCTAAAGCGATCCCTCGGACAGCTTGGATGGCTATAACGCAAATAATAATGATCATCACGTTCCTTCTATATGCTTCAGCTCTGAATGGAACTCTTTACGCTGCAACAGCATTACTTGGTATTTGTTATGGTTTTCAGTTTGCCATAATGATTCCAACTGCATCGGAACTTTTTGGGTTGAGACATTTCGGGATAATATTCAACTTCATGCAGCTTGGGAACCCTATAGGTGCCCTTCTGTTCTCAGGTATGCTTGCTGGTCAAGTCTATGACAAAGAAGCAGCTAAACAAGGAGGGTCTTCTTGCACTGGCCCCGAATGCTATAGGCTTACATTCTTAGTTTTAGCCGGAGTTTGTGGCCTGGGTGCTCTCTTGAGCATGATTTTGACTATCAGAATTAGACCAGTTTACCAAATGCTTTATGCTGGGGGATCTTTCCGTCTGCCACAGAGTTCTGGTCATTGATTTCTGGACGTATGTTTTGGCTCATATTTAATCTTAGAAGCATTTCTATGGCTATTTTAGTTCTAAGCAAAATGCTAGGGTATATGTGCTTGTGCAATTTTGCTGTGCTTCGAACTATTGAATACTATCTTCAAAAATATTCAGAGTTTTGAGTTGCTTGGAGAAGTCTTGAGTTGGCTTTTTGTGTAATCGTTCTACGAGATATATGAAGAGGATACTGTTTTAGTTTTAGTTTAATTTTACTTGGTCCAAAGTTCATAATTCTACAAACAGGATCACACTAGTCTTGATAATTGATGTTGATACGCGCAAACATTTCGATATCAAGCTTTGGGAAACTATTAAATTTACCAATGTAAAAATTAAAATCTCTTGTGTTGTGAATTAATTACTACTTCGCTTTATTTTTAAGTATTGTAAATTTATTAGTGTAAAAAAAATTTATACATCAAGGTGCAAGAAAGTTTTAATAAAAAATATAAGTTGAATTAAGTAAGATTTTGCTAAAAAATTAATCTCATCTTTTGGATAATTAGTTGATCTCAAATAGACCAATTCTCCTTTCGAACTATGGGAAATATGGTAGGTGAAGCTTTGACTAGAAAACACGTTGCAGAATTTATATGTTCTCTAATGATGCTAGTGTGTGCATTCCGAAGTGTTCAGAAAATGGGACGTGGTTTACAAAACTCGACTGCTAATGACGGGACAACTGATTACTGGCGGATGGGGTCCATCAATCGAGCTATACCAATAGATCTCAGTCCGACTCGGTTCACAGAAGGTCATTCCTACGAGCCTCACACACAGCTCATTAAGAGTGGGGTTAGGCCCAAGGACGATGTACGTTGTCCAGACTTATGTAGAGGCAGTAATATGATCAGTTTTTCATAGTTTATAGATTGGATTAGGCCCAATAACGTAATTTGGATTTTGTTTTGAGAGGACAATATTGATAGATAGGGTGGGTGTTGTTTCTTCCAAGGATTCAGGAGCATCTGATCCAGGGCTGTGAGGTACGCCTATCAATTGATTGGGTTTAAACTCAAATTCAACTCGTTTAACTGAGTATAAATTTAAAAAAAAATGCATTTATTCGGATTCGATTAAGTTATTATATAAATAAATTGGATGAATTTACTAATTTTGATCAAGATTTGAATTTTATTAAAAATAAAAATAAATAAATAAATACTAATAAATATATAGTAAATAGAATTTGGTTAGAGTTGAGAAATCTTCATCTTCCAACCGGCACATTCTATCTCGTGCGCTATTAACCCTAAATATGTTTTGAGTTGGAAATCTTTTTTTTTTTTTTTGTTGGGTTGGTGTTGGTTTATTTAATTACATTTTCTTCTTGCTTACCAATTCATATGATAATAGAGATAAAGGTCGACTTAAAAATTAAGGAGGCGTTTGGTTTATATGTATGAGAGGGGGGAATGAGTGTGCGCAACAAAATATTTCGAGTCTGTAAAAATTGAACAAACAAGAAATATAATGATAAAAATATGAATATATGAATAAAAGATTACAATCTCTAGGATATTCTCAATATGTGGAGAATCTTGCTTCCTTCGATTCTTTGCTTCAGACGCGATCCGAGGGCTTCACAGCTTATTCTCGAATCAAATATTGAATTCTTAGCTTCATATGGGGACTCTGAAGAACGCTGTCTCTTATACACATCTAGATGTGTATGGAGAGACTATTAATATCTCTTTTATATGAAGATTCGGAGCTTCCACAGCTTGCAGACTTCAGAAATATGTGTGTCTGTGTATATCCCTCCGTGTCCCTGTCTCTTTGAGGGATGACCCTTATTTATACATGCATGGAAGGGAGCAAGGTAGAAGACTTGTAGTACATATGTAACTTCTTACTTGCATACCAAGAAACAAATTCTTATCTCTTTACACATATAAGAGATATTAATACTTAATTTTTAAGTCACATCTATCCTGTGTATAAGAGACAGCTAGAAAGGCTCCAGAGACAGTCCATGCATAGACATAGTGAAATATCCTTATTGGCCAAGTCTTACGACATGTGACATGGCACAATTTAATTGGAAGAGCGACACAAATACATTTAATTGGTCGAACTACCTCATTTTGACATGTGGAGCAATATAACTGGTTTTAAATTAACCAATACTCCAAAATATATATATGATATATGGCATTATTTAATTGGACCATAAATATCCAATTAAATTTATTTATAGACAAATGATAATTATCATTAATTGAAATAAAATTTCATTGTCTACAAATGCCCCCTCGAGACTTGTTCGTGAATGCCGAATTTTGAATGTGACTGAGCGGACAAGTCTCGATATCTTCTTTGGGCTTTCATCAAAATATCTCAAATTTTAACGTTGAATAAAGCCACGAGCAAAAATATGCTGCTCATGTGAGCTCTACTTGAATTCCATCCGCCGTAAGTTCCAATTCTCATCTAATTATACTGGAATCTTGAAGACATTTTCTCCATGCTTTAAACACTTTATTCACATGTCAAATTATACTTCCCAAGCTGGTAAACAAGAACTTCCAAAGAAATTGCATCCTCATGTTGTATGAATTCCGAAGCCCATTTATTACCAATTTCGGGGTAATTTGTTTAACAATCCAGTTTCCAATTAGGATTGAAATTAAACAAATCTTTGAAAGCAATTCCCTTTTGAACTAAACTTGAGACAATTCCTTGTCAAACTAAACTTCCAAAAATTTGTGCACAAAGAATAATAACACAATCCCTATGCCGCATGGATTCCGAAATCAATTCTAATCCCATATGAAGTCCAATCAAGAAATTCTTTCATCCGAATTGTATACGATTTGGGACAACTCTGACATCTATAAATAAAATTGGTTCTGCCCGCTACCTTTGTTGTTATTCCAGCAGAACAATTTTAATGTCAGTGCAAAAAAAAAAATTTGCTTTTTAAAATCTGCTTTTGTTGCTCCGCAATTGTTTTTCTTCTTGCTCTCTGCTTGCCGCCGCTGCCGCCGCCGCTGCCGCTGCCGCTTGCTTTGCCGCTATCGCCGCTGCCGCCGCTGCTGCTTTGCCGCCGCTGCCGCCGCTGCCGCCATTGCCGCTGCTGCCGCTGCCTGCCGCTTGCTGTTGCCAGGCCGCTTTGCTGCTGGCTGCTGCTTTTGCCTTGCTTGCTTTCTTCTTCTTGCAGATTTGCTAATTTATCTTTTTTTTTATTTATTTATTTATTTATTTATTTATTTATTTATTATTTTTTTATTTTTAATTTTTTTTTATTTTATTATTTTTTTTAAAATTTTTTTTTTTTTTTTTTTTTTTTTTTGAATTTTATTTGTGATGCAGCCACATTAACCATGCAAATCAAGGACTATGATACACCGTTACCACACATCTCTCTCTTCGATGAAAGAGAAGGATCTCGGTCCAAGAGTTTGTCATTACATCGCCTGGAAGTATGAAGACGGTTCTTTAGCACAACCTTAGATGTGTATTGATGATTCGCTTCATCTCAAAAATTGGACAATTAAGCCAAACAAAGAGACAATTGCTGCATCGTCATTCTCTACTGCAACAAGGAGTGAAAAAGTGCTCATACTAAATTCCTCTCTTCATACCAAGGAGCCGAGTGCCGCCAAGTTCTCACTTCCTTTTTTGAGTTCTAATCTTGGTAAAACCACGTGGAATGGTCCTTCCTCATACTTTGGTGAAGCAAGATATACTTCCAACTACTGGGAATGGTCGGAAGACGTGCTCGTGCGACACAAGGAGACACTCTTGAGGGCTCATGTCTATGATGCTGTTTATGCGTCACGCTACTCGTATGATCGTTGTGATAACATCTTGCGTGCCTTGTGCAAATATTGGTGCCCCTCAGCAAACAGTCTCTTTACTTCGAGTCTCTTATACAGATCCCTAAGATGTTTATAAGAGACAGATCTATGAAGACCTGTCTCTTATACGACATCTGAAGCTGTCTCTTATAACCAAAGAACTTCTCAACATTAATGGGGATGAAAACCTGCACTTCCAATAAGTTGTAGACACTTGTTTGCGGCATACTACAAAGCTTAAAAATGGTCGTGAAGAAGTTCATATTAAAGACTGGTGCGTTTTGGTTCCGAGGACAATCCAGATATCGAACTCCGCCTCCAAGGGGTCAAAGACGAAGCACCAATGCAAAGCCCAAGAAGACTTTCAACCCATGTGGAAGTGTGGACAATTCTTATTTACTAAAAATCAATAACGAACACATTCCATTTGATACGTTGAACATCGAATGAGCCTCTCTAAGGGGTGAAGTGTATGTGGGAGCCTTTCTAGCATGCTGGATTTGTAAATTTCTCTTACCAAGTAGGGAGGTGGATCACATACGCCCAAGTGTCTTCAAGGCGGCAACGGGAGTGAAGTTTTCTCTCGCAATCCCGGTACTTGCCAGCATCTATGACGGCTTAAGAAAGGTCGTTCAAGCTCCAAATTTACGAGAGTGCCCAGCTATTTTCCCATTTCACTATGTCTATGCATGGATTGGTCAATATTTTGATACTTATCACACAAATGATCGAACAAGCTGTCTTGCCCGAATGGCTAAATTTAGTGGGGAAAAGATGGCACAATTCTTCAACACTACGGACGCTACGGGACAACATTTTTATCATTGAGTTGTATGATCCGTGCAGATTCAGCAGGCAATTTGGTTTTTGCCAAAATATCCCAAACAAGTTGAAGGAGATAACTCATACTCACACTTTGGGGGAAACTGTTCAGTTGTGGGAATGTTCAATTCGTACATCAACTCATTCTATCCTGACCATACCTCCGCAAAGAAGACATCCATTAGTTACAAAAGAGTATGACACTTGGTGGTCGATGCGATCGAAGAGCATTCCAAGCACAATCATCAAACTTAGCGTCAAGAGGGCAAATGAAGATGAAGCTCAAGATACGGGAGCGAGAACACCCCCATCAAAGAAATCCAAGCACGATGCCTCTCCAAAGTGTTTAAAGCATGGAGAAAATGACTATAATACAATCAAGAGAAAGGAAGCCAGGACGAATCCTAAGGAGACTGCAAAGACGAGGATAGACAAGGCTTCCCAAGAACTTATAGCAGTAGACGAGCCTCCTTCAATAAGGCAAAAGTCATGAAGGCCAAAACCTTGAATCACCTGGCTTAAGAGGAAAGCAAGTAACGGAGATAGGACGACCAACTTCAGTCAAACCCACAAATGTTGAGGCTCCAAAGATTGTCGGAACACCCTTATTGAAAGGTATGGAGAATATGGAGATAAATATCAATATCATATCTCCAAAGAATCATGAGGGCCTCTCGAACCCAATTTCTTGGGAAGCATCAAAAAATAATACCATCAAGATATTGGATGACAGAGAATTTGTCCAAGTAGAGGGTGAACATTCTGGAGAAAGCTGTAACAAAGATCGTCACTGGAATCGACCAAAAAAGTCAAAACTTTCAAGTTTGGAGAACATTTCTGTTAACTCATTATTTTCTGAATCAACACCTGCCTCAAAGATGTCACCAAAAGAATTGGCAAAATACGTAAATATACGTCATATATTTTCTTCCTCCTTTTTTTTTTGATGTGTCTTGACATTGGTCTGACTCTTCTCTTTTTTTAGTTCACTACCATTGAAGACGCCCGTAGAAGGAGTTGGTGACCATTTACTCAGTAATCAAGACATTATAATCAATGAGACGAATATGGATAGAGAATTGCATGAGAATGTTACAAGCAATCCAAGTATGCGTGAATCCATAACTGACAAGCCGGCAGAGGATTATGCTCCATCACAGATACCATTGAATCACCATGGAAGTCTCCACAAGCAAGTTAGAACACCAATTTCTGAATTTCACGGCCGCAAGGTGATAAAATCATGCCAACGAAAATATATACAAAGTTTGTGGGAAGAACTTTGCAATGATATCTCAAACACTTCCGTAGATCAAATCTGTTCTTTGGAGGAATGTATCAATGAGGTAGTTGAAGAAATATCAAGGATAGATTCTTCAATTGCCCTTCCTCTAATAGACTCTTTAGCTGGCTTACTCACGAAAGCCAAGAAGTATGACTCTTCAAGAGCTTTAGCATCAGAGAAGATTTCAAGAGAAGTATATGCAGAAATTCTCTCCAAGGCAAATGCACACCTTTCAGAAGTCAAAGCAATGTGGAAAAGGTAACCAACCAGCTACAAAGTCTTCAAGGAAAGCGGGAATCTATTGAAGATAGAAAAATCATTCTTCAAAAAGATCTTGATGATTTGGAGAAGCAAAATTGGAAGTCAGCTCGACCATTGACCGAGAATACGAAAATCTCAAGCAAATGCAAGTTGAAGTATCAAGAGCACAAGATCAAATCTCTTCTATCCAAAGCACTACCTTCCTGACAAATGAAGACGCTAGGGAGCTTGAGAAGATGAGCAACATCCTTGAAGCAAGCAAGATAGCTGTAGTGGACTTCAAGTTTGATATTTGAATCATATCAAATCCTTTTTTTTCCCTTAATTTCATTTGTTTGGACACTTTTTCTTTTAATAATAAAGACATTAATTACTTTTTCTTATCTTGCGATTTTTTTTTTTTTTTTTTTTTGCAAAATAAGTAAAGTAACTAACATCTATAAATTTAATTTGAAATATCACAATTTTTCTTTTAAGGAAAAATGAGTTGGTTTTAAAGGGGTGTAACTGAACTTAGAAGTTGCCCCCTAAGCTGCCTACGTATCCCAAAAGGGAATCAAGTCACACGTGGTTCCTTCTTTTTTGTGGTCTCTTATAAAAAATCTAGATGTGTTTGCCATTCACAGTTTAACCTCTTGCCGGCCAGGAGTATCCGTTTGTTTACCATGTTAGACTTATTGATTTTTAAAAAATGAAGAAAAAACTGCACTTCCACATGGGTTGAAAGTCTTCTTGGGCTTTGCATTGGCAGCATTCTTTAGGCTCGTGCGTCAAGGAGCATTTAAATCATGCGTAATATCGCTTCAAATATTTGCCATTGATGGGGCCAATCCTTAATCCATCTTCAGCGATCAATTTGTACGAGCCATTTGTATAGACTTCTTGGACAACATAAGGGCCATCCCATTTTGAGACAAACTTCCTTTGACCTTATGTGCAAGGATGATTGGCGACTGAGCTTCCAACCTGCTCTCATCAAGTGCTTCCAACTCTTCAAGACGAAGGCGAGCATTGTCTTCTTCATTAAGTCCTTCTTGCACAGCAATCCTTAAAGAAGTTATTTGACACATCAAGTGGAAGAACTGCTTCGACACCGTAGACAAGTGCGCACTGGAGTCGCTTGAGTATGAGTTATACACATCTAGATGTGTATAAAGAGCCTCTAGCTCCTTTGATGCCAATCTCTTTTTGACTTGTCTCGAACTTTAAGAGATAAATTGCATAGAGTTTTGTTAAAAGATCAGCTCCGTCCATTATGCAGCAGCATAGTACATAGAAGAATTATGTTGCTTAAAGCCGAACTTCTCGCAAAGCTTGTTCATTGCAGCATTGCAGAAAGGTTTTCCATTATCAGTGATGATATATCGTGGAACCCCGTATCCGCTCGTCTACTGCTATAAGTTCTTGGGAAGCCTTGTCTATCCTCGTCTTTGCAGTCTCCTTAGGATTCGTCCTGGCTTCCTTTCTCTTGATTGTATTACGGTTCTGGTGGTTGATGAATGAAATTGGCATGAAACTGACAAGCTTGACATCTTCTTACATAGTCTATGCAATCCTTCACCATGGTCGGCCAGTAGTACCCCATCCTTTTAATACGGAAGTGCAGCTTAGGGCCGGATTGATGAGCACCACATATTCCTGAGTGAGCCTCTTCCATTGCTTGCATAGCTTCATCCTCACCGAGACATCGCAGGAAAACTCCATCAAACGATCGCCGGTAAAGAATGTCCTTATAGTAGATGAAGCGAGGTGCACGACGACGAATTTCTGTTCTTCTTTTTGCATCGTCAGGTGACAAACTTTTCATAATTGAGATAATCAATTATTGGTTGTCGCCAATCTTCCTTCTCCACTTCATAAATGGAAACCACGTGAGTATTTTCCTTTTTCATATCGTCTCCTTCTTCAAAATGAGGAGGCACAACCCAACTTTGACATATGGGGACTTGAACTTGTTGATTAGGCAAGATGAGCGTTGAAGCTAATCTTGCTAAAGAGTCAGCTTGTCGATTATCCCTCCTTGGGACATGCTCTATAATCACATCACCTAGGCACCCCATTAGTTGCCTAGCATAATTATAATAGGGCCACAACTCCGGTTTCCTGACTTCATATTTGCCAAGGAGCTGATTGACTACTAACTTGGAATCTCCAAAAACTCTAAGTTGTAGTTGCTTCATATCAACCGCCATTTCGAGACCAAGGATAAGTGCTTGATATAGCGACATTATTTGAACATTGATGTGTTAAAGTGAATGAATATGGCAACATATCTCCTTCGGGAGTGATGAATATGATGTGATCATAGAGCCTTCTCTTATACACCATCAAAATACATTAACCAAGGCGGAAGAACTTCGAAAATTAGAAAACATCTTCATCTGGAAAATTATCAATCAATTCCCACTCAGCTGGTATGGGATGTCGGCTGTCAGCCAACACTTGTCCTTTGACAGCTTTTGCAGGAATATAAACAATTTCAAATTGTTGAATTTGAAGGTACCACCTTGCAAGACGATCCGACAAAGACAGCTTAGTCATGACATACTTGATCGGATTTGCCTTGGATATCAAACGGATAGTGTGAGCTTGAAAGTAGTGCCTTAACTTTTGAATGGCAAATATGAGAGCCAAACACAACTTCTCAATCGGCATATAATTTAACTCATTTGGTGTCAAGATCCGGCTTAAATAATATAGTGCATTTTCTTTACAGACAGGCCTTTAATTCTGTATAAGAGCTGGTTGTGCTAATACGGGTGGTTTCATGAGACATGTTTTTATGCTTTTGAAAGCATTACTACATGCTTCATCCCACTCAAAAGGCATACCCTTCTTCATCAAATGTCTAAAAGGTTGACATCTCCCAGCCAAATTGGAGATAAATCTTCGAAGATAAGCCAATCTTCCTTGCAAACTTTTCAACTCATGAATGTTACGTGGTTCGGGCATCCTCGAGATAGCATCGATTTTGGATTGATCAATTTCAATTCCTCGGCTATGTACGATAAACCCAAGAAACTTTCCAGAGGTAACTCCAAAAGCGCACTTTAAAGGATTCATCCTGAGTTGGTATCTTCGAAGTCTTTCGAACACCATTTTAAGATCTTGGACATGGTCAATTTGTTTCTTCGACTTGACAACAAGATCGTCAACATAGCACTCTATATTCTTGTGAAGCATGTCATCGAAAATCTTTTGCATGGCCCTTTGATATGTGGCTCCCGCATTCTTTAAGCCAAAAGGCATGAAGCGTGAAGTTCTTCATCCCTTGGTGCCATTCGGATCTGGTTGTATCCCGAGGATCCATCCATAAAGGATAAAGTTTCATAACCAGTTGTGGCGTCGACCATCAATTCAATGATAGGGAGAGGAAAGTCATCTTTCGGACAAGCTTCATTGAGATCTCGAAAATCAACGCAAACACGAATCTGTCCATTTTTTTTCTTCACGGGGACTATACTTGAAATCCACGCTGGGTATTTTACTTCTCGGATGAAACCAGCTTCTACGAGCTTGTTCACCTCCATCTCAATTAATGGGATCAAATCAGGCCGAAAACGTCTTTGGGTTTGTTTAACGGGTCTTGCACCTCGCTTAATGGCCAAGTGATGAACAGCAACTTTCGGATCTAAGCCAGGCATCTCTTTGTAACTCCAAGCAAAAATATCCTTAAATTCGAGCAATAGTTCAACATATGCTTGTTCCTCTTCAGGAGTCAAGAGCCAAGTACCTATGTAGATTGGGCGAGGATCATCATTTGTGCCAAGGTTGATTTCCTTCAATTCATCAACGGTTGCCTTCATGCCTTCTTCCAATTCAGGAGGAGCATCTTCGGCATCTTCTTCTTCTAAAGGCACTTCGTATTAAAAGAGATGGGGTACTCAGGAGGCAATGCTTTCATTGTCTTCCTCCTTGGTGTATATATCAATGATGGTTTCCTTTCTTACATTTAACAAATCGTCGTAATGTATGAAAAGGTTAGTAACTTGTCTTCTTAAATTTCCATCATTGAAGGAAGTATTGTTTCCTTTTGTACTAAAAATATACTCTTGTGCCTTTGGGAAACTCAACCTTTGATGAATAGGTTGCTTCATCCAAACTCTTCCTCGTGGGCCAAGCCTATCAAACACCGAAACACGTGGTGTAACTTTTCTCAATCTATCAAAGACTGATCGCCTTGCACCTTTCAATGCAGTTTCTTCTTTGATAGTAATATGATGCGTATTCTATGTTGGGGCTGCTATACGCACGGGAGAAGGTGGTTATGCAAGCAATGGAAGCTGTCTCTTATACACATCTAGATGTGTATAAGAGATCTTTTGGGTAGAAGTCATGCCATGTGTCTCTTCTTCATTTATCTCTACAGGAAGCTTGCCCAAAGTTCCTTCTTCCTTAGGATCGTAACCAGCTTTCACGAGCAATTTGTATGCATTTGGACCAAATCGCTCGTCGGTTCGTGTTTTAGATAATGAATTGTGCTCTATTTCGGACTCCACCTTTGGCCGAACAAAGCCTTCAAGAAGAGTTTCGCTATGCTTGACCACCTCAATTTGGGTGAGTGGTACAGTGAACTCCTTTAATTCATCGCTTCCAACAAAAGGAGATTGACCTTCTTTTCTTTTTGACTTTGGAACATAGCGTAAGACATGTGTCTTAGATTTTTGAGCATCTTCCTTCGTTAACTCTTTCTTTGTGTTACCCTGCAGGTAGAATTTAGCATCAGCAATCGAGTAACTCTCGGTTTCAGTGAAAGGTTTTTCATCCAGCAACTACTTTCTTTATGACGTCGTTATGGCAATACTTGAAACATTGATGAAGAGTTGACGGTATAACATCATTCTCGTGAATCCATGGTCTTCCAAGAAGCATATTATAAGATGTTTTTGCATCGATAACATGAAATAGTGCACTTGAGGATAAATCGCCAATTAATAAATCAAGTGTTATAAGACCAATGGCTCTTTGTCCTCCTTGATTGAATCCTTGGATCATGAGACGGCTTTGTAAGAGTTCATCACTTGTGATTCCAAGCTCCTTTATTGCACGTAAAGGCATTATATTCACAGTACCTGTCTCCTATACACATCGAGATGTATCCGGTTCACCTTTTGCTTACGTGCATATCCATTTACGAACAAGGGTCGATTGTGAGCTTTCGTCCCGAGCAATAAATCTTCATCATCAAAAATAATCGTTGTGGCACATTCCTCAAAGACTTTATCAGCCACAGTGAGTTTGTTTGGTCTTCTCAAATTCTTCATCAACTTTATCGATGTTGACAACATGGCAAGATGCAAGGACGTCGTCATCTTTCAAGTATGCTCTTGGCATGAATTCTTTCAAAGTAATAGGTCGACGGATATTTTGAAACATCACACCACTTGGGGGGATTGATGACGAAATTGTTATTCTTCTCGACTTTCTTTTTGCAACCCGTGTTTTTACCATCCGAAATTTTGGATGCAGATTAGTCTTTTGCGCTTTAATTTTTCGGGTTCTTTTGCGAGTGACGAGTGTCCATCCTTCGTCTGACTGATCATTTGTGGCATCATCATCCTTCAATAATTTTTCAGTTTGCCTTTCAAAAGGTACTTCACCTTGTGGAAAGAGGTTGTCATATAATGGAACGGGTTTGAAATCTCCAAATTTTATTGTCGACTGTATTGTTCTTATCTTCGACGGAAGACGAGATTCTTTACCATTCTTCAACAAATTTTGGGAGTCAGAAATTATAGTGGTCTGATTTGCACTTGCTTTATCTTCAAGATTTGAAGACTAGGGATATTTATGGTCTTATTAAATAATGCTATATATCATATATATATTTTGGAAACTATACCGATGGGATGACCAACCAGCGATGGTAGCAACAATAGTTTGGATCATTAACTCGCCTAGCTCTCACGAAACCACCCGTATCATCTGCGGGTATTCAATGAGTTCGACTTTGAGTAGATCATCGAACATGCCTTGAAGATCAGAGTCGTGGAAAGAGACAGGCGCAAGTTAGGCCTCAAAGAGTGTCGATTTTCAGGGAAATGCAAGACTTGCGCAGGCTGCTACCTTCTCGGACACCTTTGACCTGACTTTTGTCGCGATCCTAACAGTGTAGTATTTGTTGTCATAGCTTCTTTGTTTCAGACTTGGGAGAAGACTTGCCCCTTTCTTAAAGTCCTGAATTGGAAGATTATGGCACTGATCGAAACAGGCGAAGAGACTTCCAAGGCCAATTTCAAGACTATGAGCTTTTGTCGCCAATTTCTCAGCATGAATGTCGGAGGTTGGATGCCTTGTAGGATGTAACGAAGTCCCCACTTCATGCCTTGAATGCACATTTCGATGGCGGACGTCTCGGAGAGTCGGTCTCTACAATTAAGGCTTAAAGTCCTCCATCGATCAATATAATCAACAACCGGTTCGTCTTTCCACTGACGGGCGTTGGAAAGTTCAGTCATAGAAACAGTCCTCTTAGTGCATGTAGAACCGGTTGAGAAATTCCCGCTCCAATTGCTCCCAACTATCAATCGAACCGGCATCAAGATGTGTACCAGTTGAATGCGTTACCTTTTAGTGAGCGAAGAAATTGCTTGACCAACAAATCACCATAAGTTTCGGCATTATTACATGTCTCGACAAAGTGTGCCACCCAAGTTGTTTCGGATTTCCTTTGTCAAATTGCTGAAACTTGGGTGGTTGATATCCACAAGGCATCATCAAGCTGTCGATTCTTGCGGAATAAGGCTTAGCGTATATAGGGTTTGATTTTGAACCATCTTTATACACTCATATCTCACCTTGATCATACCTTCAACGAACTCCTTCAATTGATCGGCATGAATCATTCCACCAGAAGTCACATGCACTTCTTTCGCCTTTCCTTTTGTGAAGTTTCAGCTTCTTGATGTTCACCAGTGCCTTTGAATTAATTTGACTTCCTTCCGCGGTACTGTCTTTCTTGTTGACGAGTTGAGTGATGACGGCATCTTGATCTTGTATGCGCTTCATCATTGTTTCCATCATTCTAGTTAGGCTTGCCATTTGATCCTCTAGAGTTGATGTTTGCGTTACCATAGCAGGCATAACAGAAAATGCTGTAGAAGTTGTGGAATCTTCTAGAACAGAAAATCTCGTATGCGGAGTCCCTTGCGAGGATGTAGAATCTTTACTTGATACGTCATCATCATGTTTTGAAGCTTTGGAATTAGAACCTGCTTCGAGCATCGCGAGGGTTTTCTCGATTGAAGCTCCAACATCTTTGAGCCCCAACATAGGAGAAGTGATTTTGGACACCGTGGTGTCGAGCCAAAACTGTACCACCTGTCTCTTACATCTAGATGTGTATAACTTTGAGATTTATCTGATCGTCATGCGACTATTGGATAACAATTCGTGGATTTAGAAGGTCATTTGTAGATCCAGCATAGTAGTGGACTGAGTCATGATCATTAGAACAAGCAGGCATGGATTTGTCGTTCTTGCTCAAGCCATTGACGTGATTTGCAGTTTCCAATATATATGAAACAAAGAGATGGAAGGTAGAGATTGTCCCACTGGGCGTGCCAAATTTGTGCGCAACAAAATATTTCGAGTCTGTAAAAATTGAACAAACAAGAAATATAATGATAAAAATATGAATATATGAATAAAAGATTACAATCTCTAGGATATTCTCAATATGTGGAGAAAATTCCTTCGATTCTTTGCTTCAGACGCGATCCGAGGGCTTCACAGCTTATTCTCGAATCAAATATTGAATTCTTCACGTCTTGATATGGGAGACCTGAAGAACGCTTGATGAAAATCTTCAAATGTCTTGATATATGGAAGACTTGAAGAGAAAATTTGAAGACTCGGAGCTTCCACAGCTTGAAGACTTCAGAAATATGTGTGTCTGTGTATATCCCTCCGTGTCCCTGTCTCTTTGAGGGATGACCCTTATTTATACATGCATGGAAGGGAGCAAGGTAGAAGACTTGTAGTACATATGTAACTTCTTACTTGCATACCAAGAAACAAATTCTTATCTCTTTACACATATAAGAGATATTAATACATAAGGACTGTACTACTTTGATATTATCTCCTTATTTTATTTATTAACAAAGAGATAAATACTAAAGTGCATATATCCTTATTGGCCAAGTCTTACAGACATGTGACATGGCACAATTTAATTGGAAGAGCGACACAAATACATTTAATTGGTCGAACTACCTCATTTTGACATGTGGAGCAATATAACTGGTTTTAAATTAACCAATACTCCAAAATATATATATGATATATGGCATTATTTAATTGGACCATAAATATCCAACTTAAATTTATTTATAGACAAATGATAATTTTAATTGAAATAAAATTTCATTGTCTACAATGAGAATCAAAATTAGTGATACCTATAGATATTATTTGATTGAGCACTATAGGAATCATTCTATAGGAATGAAAGTGTTAGAAAATGCCTACTTTCATTCTCCACTTGTGATATATGTTTCAAAATGAGTAACTCACTGACATAATGAAACTCATTCCTATGTTAAACCAAGCAATTATGGAGGAATGATATAAACCCATACCAACAGTAGGGTTTATGATTCCCATTCCGATTCCGATTCCGATTCCCGAATGTGAACCAAATACCTCCTAAAAATATTGTTTAACGACAAAATTTACAAATTTAAACTTTATTAAAATTTGAAATGAATAGTTAAAATTATTGCAGAAACAATTTCCAATAAAATGTTCCAGCAAATTAGATTTCTACTTTTCATTTAACACACTTCTAAGATGTAGGTAAGAATCCAGCATTTGCTAGTGCTGAATAAAGACGTATACAGTATTATCCCATAAATATAATCAGGACAGAAAATTGTACGGGAGCCCCTCTTCCCAACATGAAACGGTCTATTTCTCCCTCCTTTCTATTTTACAGTTCCATTTAGACACTGTATTTTGATTAATTTGACTTTGCATCTATCTAATTCATGATCAATTTTTACAAGGTGTTTGATTCGTGTTTGGGAATCGAAATTGGAATATAAATTATAAACTCTATTATCGGTATAGTTTTATATCATCATACTTATTTATTTGGTTTGAATAAGAAATAAGTTTCATTATATTGATAAATCCAAATCAAAAGTGGAGAATGAAAGTGAATATTTTCTAATACTTTTATTTTCATATAATGATTCCCATAATAACTAACCAAACGACAGTTATGAGTATTATTAACCTTGATTTTCGTTCATTCTTTTCATATCTATAAACCAAACATCTCCGTACTTTGCTCCTCCAAATTCTAACTTTTGACCACATTGTAACTTCGCTAATTTTTAGTTTAGTCTCACTTTGATTTAATTTTTAACAGTGTTAAAAATTTGGACGTATGCTCTATTTTAGGTATGTAATGTATACACTTAGAACACTAGAAAAAATCAAATAGCCAATGATTTTACTTTATAGTGAGTCAAACTTATAATTAATAAGTCATAAAAAAAAGTATCTTATTATTTAAATTGTATTTTGTTGTTAAAATGAAATCAATTCCATGCAAATCAACCCTGGTGTAAATTAGAGACAAAAAAAAGATATCAACATTTTTAACTTTCTCTGTTAAGCAATGCCCTATCACTCACTTGTGGTATAATTTTCACAAATTGACGGGCACTAATAGAGTGGAAATCTTTCAGGATTTTAGTTCGAGTATAATTCAACAGTGCAATATTGTTTTATGCATCCAAGGAAGACACTTAAAATCACAATTTAATTTGTGGAATGCTTTCGCAGAAATTAAATTCTGCTAATCATGTTTTAATTAACAACTCACATAGTGATCACATTAAATGTAACATTCTAAATAATAATATTGATATATAGGTGGCAAAAAATCATAGGAAAGAAGGAGAAATAACTAATTAAGATCCTTGACGAGTAAATGTAAACAAGAGAACTAGTACAAACAACATATAGATACATAGTTCTATGATGGTGGTGGGAGTTTGAGCATAACCCAGAGGGTGTTGGTCATATTGTGGACCACATTCGGACAAGGCAGGGAAACTTGAATACTATTTTCTTCCAAGTCAAACAAGTACAAATTTTTGTTGTAATCGTGACAACAGGTGAAATAGATGGAATTTCTTTTAAGTCCTGTTTCTGATGCAGAGCAAGCAAACGATTTGTAGGTGTGTGTATTAAAGAAGAAAACACGATCACCAATATCCTTCACCTGGATCCACTCCGGTTGTTGCTGGTTCTCATTCTGGTTTATAGTATTACTATTATTATTCAACTTGTACACTTGTATCATCTCAATCCTCGTATCCGACTCTCCTAACATTGACCGGTAAACTAAGAAAATCTCCCCCCGAGATTCAACCATATTCAAATAGAACCTTATTGCCACTATTGGCATTTCAGGTCTATACGGGCCCAATGGTCTAAGTCTAAGTCTGTGATTCACAACCTCTGCAACTACGAGTTTACTATAATTAGTAAAGCCATATATTTTACTTCCACATCCCGTTAGGTTTTTAAGCGGCCAAAGTTCATCTTCTTCTTTTTGAGATCCATCATCAATGTTGTCTTGTTTAATCCAATTTTTTTGACCCGGGCGCCAAAACATGGCATCAGGTTTTTCGCTGTCGAAAAATACTAGAATGCAATTGGTGGGATCAGTTGGTGGTGCAGTTATAACGCATTTTTTTATATCAAAATCTTTAAAGGGTGGCAGTTTGATTTTCTCCGTTGATGCTAAATTTATTAGGAAGCATTCATCAGACTCGGCATCTGTATTTAACACCACCAACCATCCCTCGCAGCCACCGCAGATGAATTTGTCATGATTCAGGTCCGGCAATTTTCTCATGTAATACCTATCTTCTTTTACGCTGTAAAAGGTTTGGATTGTCGAAGATTTTCCATGACAATACATCAGCAAAGGGTAAGGACGTGGACTTGGGGGTCGGGACGAACATCCAGCTGCCATCAAAATTGTGGTGGTTTTTTTTTTTTTTTTTGAATGTTGTATGAGAAAAAAGTATTCAGCCAATACATTATTATTGCGCAATAGGGTGTATACATATATAAGTGATACTCAATTTCCAAAAGCTTATTGGAAGAGTCCAGAAATCAGGATCCATAAAGGAATTGGACACAATTGTGTTGTCCGAACTCCGAAGTTGACTTGGATATGGAAAGTTTCAGTCTGGTTAAATAAGAAAAAAGTGGAATTTCCAAAAAGACTAGTCTATCAATTAACCTTTTCTAGTCTGATGTGGTTTTGGATCGAATTGTTTCGGAAGTTCGTCTCAGGCTTAATTAGGAAATCCTTTCTCTGTATATAATATATAATCATCACTATTAGTATATGTTATGTCTTTCGTGTGTTGAATTGTTACACATCTTTTTTTTTTCACATTGGCTTTTTGAGTTGGTCCTTAGATCCACTACAAACTGATGGCAAAACAAGGAGAGGAGAATAAACTGATGGAAGGGAGAAATTGGACCGATATTCCAGAAGATCTTTTGGAAACAATCTTATCAAGTCTCTACTTGAAAGATGTCCAACGATTTCACCTTGTCTGTAAAACATGGCAGTCAGTTGCCGACCCAAAATTCCACCATCCGCTTCGATATCCCGTGGTTGAGTCGCAATGGCTAGTGCAGAAAATATACGACGAAGATAAATGCAAATTCTTCCACCCACTCTACGGTGATAGATATTGTGTGGATATTCCTGAATTACGCGATGCATATATACGCTACTCCAAGGATGGCTGGTTGTTCATGTCCCGAGATGATTATGAAATTTTCTTTTACAATCCATTTTCCAACGCAAAGATTGAATTGCCTGAAACCTTTGCCTTCCCGCTGCTTCTTCAGGGGAGTAACATTCACATCCACCCCAACTTCCTACGGTTGCATGGTTTTTGGCTTCTCAGCATCCTTCGAAGATTCTGTCACCATTTTTACGATTAAATGTGGGGATGAAGATTGGATTGAGAAGGAATTCGAGAATAATCTCCCCATCTTTCCATCTCATTGTAATCCAATTTTCCACAACGAAAAGTTCTATATCTTAGGTAAGAATGGCAATATAGGAGTCTATGATCCGAAAGATGAACACTGGACAGTTCTCGACAATCCAGAAAAGCTAAAGGAATATATATATGAAAATTATCTAGTGGATTGTGATGGCGACCTCATGGCAGTGTTCGTGGCATCAACCGGATCGCAAATTTCCGTATATAAATTGGACGAATTGAAGATGGATTGGGAAGAGGTTAACGATTTGGGTGACCATATGTTTTTCCTGAGCATCAGAAATTCATTCTCGACAAAAAGTGTGATAGATGTAATTGAAAAATAAGATTTATTTTCCAAGATTTCACGGAAAGTTTTCTGTGTTCTATTCCCTTGACACCCGCATGTATGAAACGTTTGGGAGTGGATTCTCCAAGGATAGTCTATTCGACACCGCAGAGCTGTCGCAGTGTTGTTGGATTGAGCCGAGAGAAGATGACTATAGTGAAGAACAACTTGACTGGTTTTATGATTCTTCAAATGCATCATCATCGGATAGTGACGATGATATTGATCATTCAGCAGATTCTTCAACAGACGATGATAATTCTGAAGGTGAATCATGAGTCTGAGACGGCGTTATTATAATACTTTTCGTGGTGTTACCATAATATTGGATAATTTTCATGTCAAAATCTAGGGAGTGATGCTTTTGTTTGGTGGGGAATAAATAAAAAAGCCAACACAACTGACAAAGAACTGGTCATTTGGAGGATTTTTTGATACACATTTATTATTTTTCATCAAAGGAATTAATTTATCTCATTCATGTTATAGACCAAGCTCTATCAATCCCAATATATTTGTACTTTTTTAGTTTTTTAATGCTTATTATTATTTTTATATAGATTTTGTGACCTTTTTTAAAATTTTAAGCTTTAATATGCTAATATTTTATATAAATTTCACGTTTAATAAAATAATCTCATACAAATAAAATAAATTCACATAAATTATTGATTATAAAATTAATTTGTTTAATCACAAAAGTCAAGTTTTGACAAAATATATAAAATGGATGGAATATATGTCTCCGCCTCTTTCAAAAAAATCCAATTATGGGATAACCTGCGCACTAGAAAACACAACCAAAACGCAAAATAAGTAAATATTAGTAATTAACATGTACAATATGGTTAATAAAAGTTGTGCGGAGTTCTTTTTTCAACTTTTACATCCTATTAGTATCGGATAAAATCTTTCGAGTGCAATTATCTCTACAAATTTACATATTCTAATATCTCTGCAATTTACATGTAAAATGAAAGAATTTGCATGCATTGCATAATGGGTTTATAATTTTGCACATTGTAAACAAAAGCTTTAAAGATGATTTTTACGTGTATTTATTACTACATAAATTGTAATTGTTTATTGGAAAAAATATTATGGAAAACCTTAGCGAATCAATCCGTGCTACTTTTCATGGAGCATAGTTGCCATTTAGTAAATCTCAGCTAACTCACTTTTAAAGGATTAGTTACCTAAGATTTGATCATATTATCAAATGAAATATGTAGTTTGGCTAAATTACGATCACCTCTTTGAACGTCTAAATGTTTAATAAATAGATCTTTTTTTAGTATAATTTTTTTAACACCAAAAATACCCTTTTTCACACAAAGGTTGATATGAAAATATTCAACAACTAAAATAATTATTAAAAGCTAAATATTCTACTATAGTACCGGGCTGATTGATTTGACCAAAGTCTTTTGAGTCAAAAATGAAATTTAAAGAAATTGTGTACTCTTCTTTTGTGGTGAAAATTACAGCCATTATTACCCAAAAAAAAAAAAAAAAAAAAAATTTTTGCTGCTGTACATCCATGGTCATTGTTAGGTTTTTTTTTTCCTAAGTAAGGAGAAGGAGAAAAACTTAACTGGGTTAAAAGACCAGAAAATCTAACCTTTATACTCAGATTTAAATTTTTAATCTCACACTCGAGTAAATATTTGGTGGCCAAATCAGTTGAAGTGAGTTGATTCATTGCTGGTTAGTTGCTTTAGTGCATAATAAGTGAAAAATTGGTAATCAATATCATAAACACTCCAATCAAAATCACAGCAGCTAATTATCACTCTTCTTTCTACAATCAAAATCTTCCCTAATGATCAAAACATAACTAAAAAATCCCCAACATTTCCTGTGATACAAATCTTCGAATTTCCTAAACAATGAGGACAAAATCTGGGAAGAAAGCATCAATCACTCTTCCTGTGAAAGCCGAAAAAAGAAAAAAAAAGTATATAATAATAATATATTTAAAAGTTAATATACATTATTGGGATACTAATTACTATGTAACTTCTTTGAATTAATGGGTTGATTTAATCTAATGGATTAAGGAGATTAACTTAGATTTATTAGGAAGTTATAGTCTTTTTGTGTTCTTATTATTATTGGGAGGTTAATCATTGACCTACCCAATCCTTATTGCATGGGGAGTTATATTGTAACACCCCAAGTTCTGGGTTGGCCCAACAACTTTTGAGCGGAAACAATGGGCTCAAAATGTTTAAACCAAGTTGTAAGTAGTCCATGACCCAAGATGTTATAAACAATACAATATCCCCTCCCACTTTCAATGTGGGAGGGGGCGTCACAATCACCCCTCGAACGCAAAGCCCAAGTTGGGCCCAATAACAAATCACAAACACTGGCCCAGTCTCACCCCGTGCAGAGACCACACGAGATTCACTCTGATACCAACTGTAACACCCCGGGTCCTGAGCTGGCCCAACAACTTTTGACCGGAAGCAAAGGGCTCAAAATGTTTAAGCCAAGTTGTAAGTTACCTATGACCCAAGATATTATAAAACATTAACAATACAATATCCCCTCCCACTTTCAATGTGGGACGAGGCATCACATATATCTTTTGGTATTCCAGCCATTATTAGGAGGATAATAGTAGTTCTATATATGTGTGTGTATGTGGGCAAGGCTATTGAGAGGATAAGAGAGTTAGTAGATTAGCAAGCAAAGAATAGTCTTAATTGCGTTGGAAGACACAATGAGTTGGGTTACACTTATACACTTTAAGTGGTAAGAATCTTTTTCTTTGTTCTAAAAATATTACAAGCAAATTTTGGCAGCAAAGATTTGTTATTTTTTTTAAAAGAATATAATATGCGTGCATGGGTGTGTGTGTGTGTGTGTGTATATATATATATATATATATATATTGTTGTGCTTGGCAACTTTGTATGTAAGAGAATAAATAAATGGTTATAAAACTGATTGTTGATTGAATTCTACATTCGTATTACTTATAGTGTTGTTTCTTTTAAATACACAAATTCATGCAGTCCTTGTCTACATTAGTTTACACCATGAATTTTTTTTTAGTTATGTAACAAGTATTTTAATAATTAAAAATGGATAGAAAACTTTTCTTATGTGAGTATAAATTAGATATATATATATATATATATATATATATATATATATATGTTAGTTTTTTTCCTACAAGTTAATATCTTCCTTGTTATGTCTTGCACTTATAATATATATATTTTTTTCTATAAACTATAATTTCTTATTGACATATTCTATACTTGCATTATATGTAAATCTGCATGGTCTTATAAATATTGTAGTGGTTATATGAAAATTTTTGCATGCACATATCACTTTTCATGCCGTGTAATTGGCATACTCATGATAAAATATACTCGTGAGATAAATTAGCATGTTGTGTAGTTGAATTTTGGCATTGTGATAAAAATATATTTATGTTCATGATATAAGTTTTGGTGTAATATGACTAATTGACCAACAAGTTGATATGTTGTGAACCCAAAAGTAAGATTTTGGGGAGGTCGTGAACCCAAAGGGTATACTTTGGGGAGGTGGGTCCTTGTCAAGTGATAGCTTAGGTCATCCGGAAAAGTGTTGGACTGACGGTTGACTTAAATCTACCTTGACACACTCTTTCGGCGGAGTTAGGAGGTTAGTTGTGTCCGAAATGGGTATTTTTGAGATCCGAATTTGTTCTGTTAAGTATATTGCCGACATGGCAAAGGGTGTGTTGAGGTTGAGCAAGTTGTGCGTGCAATTTTACCAGGGGAGATAAGGGTGGTATTTCGAGAATTACGGTAACATGTGAATATGCCTTACATGTCTTGATTGTGCATATCATCTTATTATGTTTTTTTTTTTATTCCTATAAAATTGATTAGTTTTACTTTAGTATCCAAGTTATTATATATATATGCACAACATAGTAAACTTAAAAGACATCTGTACACACGATTCTTACTGAATTTAATAGCTCACGTTTTTTTTTTTTTCTTAACAAAAAAAAAAAAGATTTTCCAAATGTGTCAGGATAATTGAATTGTCAGATTACATTCATGTTGGAAGTCTGCTCTGGAGATGCTTGAAACTTTGTTAATAAATAATGAAGTTGAATCTTGTATTTGAACAATTAAGGTACATATTTTATTTCTTGAATTTAGTAGTTTAAGTTGGAATTAAGGGTTATATGCGGGTATACCAAGGATTTCACCTTATATTTGTTACTATGAGTATTCGTAATTATGGTAATTAAATTGTATCCCATGATTTTCATAAATTTCATCTAGCTAGTGAGAGTTAGAACATCGTTTAATCTTATTACCGCTACTGAAGATCGGGTCGTTACAAATAGTATCAGACCATTAGCTATAAAGTCAGGACATGATCTTTGGCTTGTGTTCAATTAGAACCTTTCAAGCATGAACTTTTGTAGGTTGATTAAGAGCTTATTACCAAATAGATAATTTGTCATTTTTGATTGGAGTTTTTCTTTGTTGGATTTAGGGATGGCTCAAGGAAACAAACCTATGACATGATTTACTACTGCTTAGCACTTGGGGGAGCTAGGTTCATGTATGCACTACCTGCTTATCATGGTGAGATAGGAGTTCAAAATTGTCATTGTTAAAAAACCTACCCTGATCATGTCACCATACATGTTGCCGAGGAGAGAGATCACTTACTTGGCGAAATTGAGACTTATCGTCAAGAAGTTGGAGTTCTGAGAAATAGAAACATAGAATTACAACAAGCAAACACAATGCTCCAACTAGAAGTTCAACAAGAAACTAATCTACTTTATGAGGAGTTTGGTCAGTGATAATTTTGGTAGGATAGGTACCATAATTCAAGGAATACATATAGACATATCCTTTAAAATGTTTGTCGTTACCAAAAATTGGCATACAACCACGCAATGGGGTTGAATGGGATACATGGTGAGGGTGATAAAAGTAATCAATAAGAGTAGATACTAGCCCAGGAAGCTGAGCAAGTGCAAGGATAACCAATTGGGGAAATGGATGGTATGATGAAGGAGTTTGGAGGAAGATCCCGCAGAGGATCTTGAGGAAGAGCCTAAGAAAAATCATGGAAGAAATGTTGAAGAGGAATCTGAGTCTAGTGATGGAATCGTGGTGGTGGATTAGATGGTATTGATTGGGAATGATAGGAATGAAGTATTATGTTAGTATGACTTTTTTTTCTTTTTTTTTTTAAAAAAAGGGTTGTTATTAATATTATTTTTAGAGGTTAAGTATCTTAGTATGGTTAAATTTGTATTGGTTAGTTAAGTATTGAAGGATTAATTAGTGAAGCTTTATGCAGAAAAAAAAAAAGGTATAAGAACCTTAAGTATTAATGAAATGTTTGTTTCGATTTCTTTCTTGAGATTATTTTTAACTTGATTAAGGTAACATTTTTTTTACTTCCTTCCTTCTATGTAATTTATTTTCTTCACATATGATCAGATGACAAGTGAAAATAGTTCTAATTTTGGGATAATGACCATACTAGGCCAGGAGAGTTTAGAGGTTTTGTGGATCCTTTTATGGTACTCAAATGGTCTTCGCAATTACTCGAGTAACTGAGGTCCTTGAAAGGCAAAATCGTCAAGGAAATGCAAATCATTTGGGTGAGGATGGTGCACTTGAGTGTTTCCTAAAATTCAAACCATCTGAATTTGTTGGCGAGCCTGATGACGAGAAAGCTGAGGCTTGGATTGAGCATGTAGAAAGCATTTTCGTAACACTGAAGTACGAAGATGAAAGGAATATTGCTTTTTCTACATTTCAACTACGGGGAACAGCCCGTGAATGGTGGAGAACAATTAAGATTAAGTGGGAAAACAACAAAACTGAATGTACTTAGGCTAATTTCCTACGTGAATTCAATGAGAAGTATGCCCCTGTTATCATTAGGGAAAAATGGGAAGAAGAGTTTATGACTCTTAAGCAAAGAGAGCTGACTGTTTCTCAACATGAGACAATATTTAATAAACTTTGCAAATTTGCTCCACAAATGGTAGACACTGAAGAAAGGAGGGTGTGGCGTTTCATTCAGGGACTTCACCTTGAAATTTAGCATGCCATGGCCATTACAAAACCTAGTACTTATAGTGAAGCTATTGAGACAACTTCAAGGGTTGAAAGTAGCAAGAATAGGTTGAAAGAGCTTAAGAACCAAATCAATAAGCGATCTGGGCAATCAACTCGGAAGGTAGGCAAAAAAGATAACAAGAAAGGAAAATTTTCCTCTAGAGAACAACAATCTCAAGTTCAAACTCATAAGGCTTGTAATTTCTGTGGTCGGGGAGGTCATTATGGGAGTAACTGCTGGAGAAAAGATAAAAAGTGTATCCGTTATGGTATCATTGTGCACTTCATTAAGGATTGCCCTAAAGCAATTTCAACTAAGGGAAGTTCAACGCCAGAAAATCAAGTAAGGGAAGGTCGTAAGAAACAGGTAGAAAAGCCCAAAGTTCAGGCACGAGTATATGCAATTGAGAAAAAAGTCATTCCGAATGAATCTAGGGTAATTGAAGGTACGCTTTTAGTCTTTCAATGTACCTCTAAAGTACTCTATAGACCCTGGTTCTATACATTCTTTTGTTACTCTTATTTTTATTCATCAAGATGTAGAGTTTAGTGAGTTACCTTATTACTTAGAGGTAAGTACACCTATGGGTGAGACCTTATTACTTGGAGGAAAGTACACCTATGGGTGAGACCTTAACTACTGATTCAATGTACAAAATATGTGAAATTGAGGTTGGAGGTAGGAAATTAATTGTTGGTTTGATATCTTTACCTATTCAAGGTTATGATATTATTTTGGTAATGGATTGGCTATCTCAACATCGTGCACAAGTGGATTGTCCAAATAAAATAGTAAAATTTTGTGAGTCAGGAAAACCAAGTGGAACTTGTGGGGAAAAGAGGAAGGATTACAAATCCAATAATTTCAGGCGCCAAGGCTAGGAAGATTTTATGGAAAAGAGGTAGAGGATTTTTGGCATATTTAATAAACAATTCAATAGATAAGTTGAGAATGGAAGAAGTTTCCGTAGTTAAAGAGTTTCCTGACTATATTTTTCCAAAAGAGCTATCTTCGATAGCACCACGGAGTGAGATAGAGTTCACAATAGAACTTATTCCGGGAACGGCACCTATCTCTAGAACTCCATATCGGATGGCACCAGTTGAGTTACAAGAACTCAAGAAACAGTTAGAAGAGCTTTTAGAAAGAGGATTTATTCAACCCAACACTTCACCTTGGGGTGCACCGATTTTATTTGTTAAGAAAAAGGATTATACATTGTGATTGTGTATTGACTATAGGGGTTTAAATGCAGTCACCATCAGGAATAGATATCTCTTACCGTTGATTGATGAGTTGTTTGATCAACTACCAGGAGCAAGGGTATTTTCAAAACTCAACCTTAGACAAGGGTACTATCAGTTACAGATTCGGGATGAGGATATTCTTAAGACTGCATTTAGAACTCGTTATGGCCATTACTTATTTGTAGTGATGCCTTTTGGCCTAACTAATGCACCAGCAGTATTATGGATCTTATGCATAAAGTCTTCCAAGGTGTCTTACATGGATAAGTTTGTAGTAATTTTTATCGATGATGTTTTGGTGTATTCCAAAAATATCAAGGAACACGAACAACATTTGAGAATGGTATTGAAGACTTTACGAGAACATCAGCTTTATGCTAAGTTTAGCAAATGTGAATTTTGGATGAAAAAAGTATCCTTTCTAGGATATATTGTCTCAGGCGATGGTTTAGCAGTTGATCCTTTAAAGATTGAAGCCATTTTGACTTGGAAGCGACCTGAAACAATTACAGAAGTTCAAAATTTTCTAGGTTTGGCAGGATATTATAGAAGATTTATTAAGAATTTCTCAAAAATTGCAGGGCATCTAACCCAATTGACCTAAAAGAACAATAAATTTGAGTGGGATAAAAGGTACGAAACTTTTGAGGAGTTAAAGACAAGATTAACCACAACTCCAGTGTTAGCCTTGCCATCAGGCAAGGAAAACTTCATGGTGTACACTGATGCATCCAAGGAAGGGTTAGGTTGTGTTTTGAATGATGCAAAATGGAAGAGTTATAACATATACATCTAGGAAACTGAAGCCTTATGAGGTAAATTATCTAACTCATGATCTAGAACTTGGAGTGATTGTGTTTGCCTTAAAAAAAATGGAGACACTACTTATATGGGGCAAAATTTGAGGTTTTTACTAATCATAGGAGTTTAAGATATTTGTTTTCCCAAAAGGAATTAAATTTGAGACAACGAAGGTGGATGAAATTTCTTGAAGATTATGATTGTACTATAAATTACCATTCTGGAAAAGCAAATATAGTGGCAGATGCATTGAATCGAAAGGTGCAAATCTCTATACTCATGATAAAAGAGTGGCGTATGCTTGAAGATATTATTGATTGGAATCCTAGGATAATGCAAACACGACTTTTTATGACTAACATCAAAGTTGATTCTGACTTAGTTAATCGAATTAAAGAAACCCAAAAGAAAGATGGGGGGTCACAAGTATTACGAAAGAAGATTGAAGAAGAAAGGTTATTTGAAATTCTCTGTTGGGCCTGATGCAATTATTTATTGTCAAGGTAGACTATGTGTGCCAAATAATTCTGAACTTAAAAGGGAAATTCTTGAGGAAGCACATTATTCAAGTATACAATTCACCCTGGAGGAAACAAGATGTATCAAGATCTCAAAAGGAATTTTTGGTGGAATAATATGAAAAAAGAAATTGTAGCATTTGTATCCACTTGCCTAATTTGTCAGCAAGTGAAAGCGGAACATAAAAAATCCTCTGGTTTACTTCAATTCTTACCAATTCCTGAGTGGAAATGGGAACACATTACGATGGATTTCGTTAGTGTGTTACCTCGTACTCAATAAGGTCATGATGCTGACTATTCAAATCTTAGAGGACATGCTTCATGCATGTGTTTTGGATTTTAATGGAAGTTGGGATCAACATGTGATGCTAATTGAGTTTGCCTATAACAACAGCTATCAAGCAACAATTAGGATGGCACCCTATGAAGCACTCTATGGAAGAAAGTATACACCTTGGTTGAATGTCGATCTCCCATTTGTTGGGATGAGATTGGTGAAAGAAGGATAATTGATGCGAATGATATTCCAGTGGTCGAGAGAACATGTGAAAAAATCAAACTGATTCGGCAACATGTTAGCTGCACAAAGTCGTCAAAAGAGTTACGCTGATAATCAGTGGAAGGATTTGGAGTTTAAGGTAGTCGAAAATGTATTCCTACGGCTAACTCCACAAAGAGGGTTGATTAGACATGGAAAAGGGAGAAAATTAAGTACAAGATATGTGGGACCCTTTGAGATAATAGAAAGGGTTGGTCAAATTGCTTATCGTTTGGCCCTACCAGCAAGTATAGTGGAAATACATGATCTGTTTCATGTATCAATGCTTAGGAAGTATTTGTCTGTTCCAACTCATGTGATAAACTCCGAATCACTGCAATTGGAGTCAAATTTGTCGTACAAGGTGAAACCGAAGAAAATTGTGGATCGAAAAATTAAGGAATTTAGGAGAAAACGAATTCCACTTATCCGAAAAGTTGCTTAGGAACACCGTGGGATTGAAGAAGCCACATGGGAAACAGAGGACAAAATGTGAAGGGAATATCCAAAATTTTTCAAACAAAAAGGTGAGAATTTCGAGGACGAAATTCTTTTAAGGATGAGAGATTGTGAAAGCCACAAAAAAAGTATATAATAATAATATATTTAGAACTTAATATACATTATTGGGATACTAATTATATGTAACTTCTTTGAGTTAATGGGTTGATTTAATCTAATGGATTAAGGAGAATTAACTTAGATTTATAAGGAAGTTATAGTCTTTTGGTGTTCCTATTATTATTGGGAGGTTAACCATTTGCCTACCCAATCTTTATTACATGGGGAGTTATATCTTTTGGTATTCTAGCCATTATTAGAGGGATAATAGTAGTTCTATATATATTTGTGTATGTGGGCAAGGCCATTGGGAGGATAAGTGAGTTAGTAGATTAGCAAGCAAAGAATAGTTAAAAGATTGTGCTGGAAGACAAAATATCTAGAATACCACAAGGAGTTGGGTTACACTTGTACACTTTAAGTGGTAAGCATCTTTTTCTTTGTTCTAAAAGTATTACAAGTAAATTTTGGCAGCAAAAGATTTGTTATTTTTTTTAAAAAGAATATAATATGCAAATATATATTGTTGTGCTTGGCAATTTTGTATGTAAGAGAATAAATAAATGGTTATAAGATTGATTATTGATTGAATTCTACATTTGTATTACCAATAGTATTTTTCTTTTAGATACACAAATTCATGCAATTTTTCTTCATTAGTTTACACCATGAAATTTTTTTTAGTTATGTAACAAGTATTTTAAGAATTAAAAATGGATAGAAAACTTTTCTTATGTGAGTTTAAATTATATATATATATATATATATATGTTAGTTTTTTTATACAAGTTAAACTCTTCCTTGTTATGTCTTGCACTTATAAATATATTTTTTTCTACAAACTTTAATTTCTTATTGACATATTCTATACTTGCATTATATGTAAATCTGCATGGTATCTTATAAATATTGTAGTGGTTATATGAAAATTTTTGCATGCACAGATGAATTTGCATGCCGTGTAATTGGCATACTCATGATAAAAATATACTCGTGAGATAAATTGGCATATTGTGTAGTTGAATTTTGGCATTGTGATAAAAATATATTTATATTCATGATATAAGTTTTGGTGTAATATGACTAATTGACCAACAAGTTGATATGTTGTGAACCCAAAAGTAAGATTTTGGGGAGGTTGTGAACCCAAAAGGTATATTTTGGGGAGGTAGGCCCTTGTCAAGTGATAGCTTAGGTCGTCCGAGAAAGTGATGGACTGACAGTTGATCTAAATCTACCTTGACACACTCTTTCGGCGGAGTTAGGAGGTTAGTTGTGTCCGAATTGGGTATTTTTGAGATCCGAATTTATTTTGTTAAGTATATTGCCGACATGGCAAAGGGTGTGTTGAGGTTGAGTAAGTCGTGCACGCAATTTTACCAGAAGAGATAAGGGTGGTATTGCCATCAACTCGAGAATTACGGTAACGTGTAAATATGCCTTACATGTCTTTATTGTGCATATCATCTTATTATGTTATTTTTTTATTCCTGTAAAATTAATTAGTTTTACTTTAGTATCTAAGTTATTATATATATATATATGCACAAAATAGTAAACTTAAAAGACATGTGCAGACACGTTTCTTACTGAGTTTAATAAGAACAAAAAAAAAAAAAAAAAAATTCTAGATGTGCAGGATGATTGAATTAGCATATTACATTTATGTTGGAAGTCTGCTCCGGAGATGGTTGAAGCTTTGTTAATAAATAATGAAGTTGAATCTTATATTTGAACAATTATGCTACATATTTTATTTCATGAATTTAGTAGTTTAAGTTGGAATTAAGGGTTGTATGCGGGTATTCAAGAATTTCGCCTTATGTTTGTTATTATGAGTATTCGTAATTATGGTAATTAAATTGTATTCCATGATTTTCATAAATTTCATCTAGCTAGTGAGAGTTAGAACATCGTCGGTAACCTTATTGCCGCTACGGAAGATCGGGTCGTTACACTTCCTCCACAATAATCTTTTTCTTTTTCTTTTTTTCTTCAAAGCCTTTCTACAAGCAACTTTACATATAGCAACAACATATGGTGGAGTTGTCGTAGTCCTATATGTGCATCTTCCCCTTCTCCTACTCCGGCTGTCTCGTCTTTGTTGTCGCCACTGACCAGATAACACCGGCAGCATCCACGGAGAAAATAGTGATGGCTTCTTTCAGAGATCAAATTTATGAGTCAAAATTAAGAAATTAATAAAGAGAAGGGAGAAAAATTTTGATTTGAAAGAGAAAAGAAGATATTAAAATTGTGATAAGAAGGGTAGGACAAATCTATTCATGAAAATTTTGGAAGGTGAAGAAAAAGATGGGAAGAAGAGGACTTGGGGAAGAGTGAATGAGAGAGCAGGCTAGGGGTTTGTGAAAAGATGGAAATCAGAGTAAGGTAGTTTAATCATTTACTATTTTATTTCTGTTTTAGAATCAATATAACAAAAATTCATCAAAATGGGTAGCATAGTCTTTTGAGTAGTTTCGGTAGGTATCAGTAACGGAAGTTATTGACAGGGGGTCTTCGTAATTAATCCAAACTACAGGATTCATTTGATAATATGATCAAACCTCAGGAGGTAAATTTAATTAACCCCACTTTAAAAGGGAGCTCAAACAAAAGTCAAAAGGCATTTCGTAAGTTTTCACATTTTAACTTGTATTCGATTTTTATTTTATATTTTATACTTAAATTTTGAACAATTCTTTTTAATTACACACTAAATTTTTATATTTATCTCACTTTATATAATTTTTAATACCGTTATCAAAACTAGTAGATGTTTTATCCGTGTACTTCACGCATTTAAAATGGAGCATACGTCAAAACTTTTAACATTACTAAATATTAGATCAAAGTGAGACAAAATTAAGATTTCACGTTATAAAGTGGTCAAAAGTTAGAATTTGAAGGAACAAAATAATAATTGGTCGTGAATTAGAGTGATAGGTGCGAAGTGAAAATAATCGAGACAAGAGGTGTGTTCGTTGGATTGAAAATATTTTTAAAAAAATATTTTTAAAAATTTTTTTGGTACCAAACACTGAAAAATATTTTTCGGTGTAAATATTTTTCAATTTTTCTTCATCTAGCTAATTACGAAATTTTTGAATGTAAATTAATTTCCGAATAATTCATGAGTGACAGAACTCAAATACTTACTTTTAAAATTTCGTTTGCTAAACTTGATTTCATTTTCAATTTTTTTCATTCATTTTTCTCTTAATCATGAATCACACACTAATATAACTATCATTATACATATTTTACTACTATATTGTATTCTCATTTAATTTTGAATAAAATCAATATTTTATTAATCACAATTACTTATAAAATATTTATTACCATTGTTATAAAAATAAAATCGTTAAATTTTTTATTTTAAACTATTTTCATTTTGTCTATTGAACACCAAAAAATTATATAAAAAATAAATTTTTTAAAAAAATATATATTTTAATCAAAACGAACACGCTCGAAGTGTCTAAATGGAAGTGTAAAATACTTGGGAGGGAGGAACAAATAGACAGTCTCATGTTGGGAAGAGGGGTGCCTGTACAATTATCTGTCCTAATCATATTTATGGGATATACATCTTTAACTAGCAAATGTTGATTCTTACCTACATCTTAGAAGTGTGTTAAAATGAAAAGGAGAAATCCGATTTGCTTGAACATTTTGTTGGAAATTGTTTACACATTCATTTCAAATTTTAATAGGTCTAAATCCTAAACTCTGCCGTTGAAAACCACTGACATCAATTTATTATTTCGTTAACTAATTTATATCATTTCAAAATGCTAAAAAAATAAAAAAAAATTTATTATATAATTAAGATATTAACATAAAATTAATAAAATTTATTAACTTCTTTAATACGAACAACACGTCATAATTATTTTAAAACGAAATGCTTACTTGGACAATAACAAAAACCAGAGCACAAGATAAAGATAAATATAAAATAAATTATTACTAAAAGAAGCTGAGTCCCGAGAGAGAAAATCTGTATCTCGAAACCCCAAAAAGCTTCAGACTAAAAAGCAGAAGATCGAAAATGGCGGCCAACAAGCACCGAAGGAATGGTGGCTCCTCCTCCAAGAAAAAGGGCAAGCAAACCAAGACCCAGCCCGGAACCCAACATCTTCCTAGGGGCTGTCAGATAGGGGATTGGAGCTGCAAGAAAACCAAGGGCTGCACAATGACTTTCGAGAAGTATGACGACTACAAAGCCCACAAAAATCTGATCAACGGGTGCCAATTACCCGGCCCAAAGCCCAAGGTGCCATGAATCAGAACCTTTAACCGTACTTGGATTTTGTAGTAGTATGTAGTATTGTTAAATAAAATGCTATCTGTATCAGGAAAACAACAAGACGAATAAGAAGAAGGCTGAGAGAAAGCAAAAAAGAGCTGAGCAAGAAGGGAAGCAGAAAAACGATGGGCAGCCAAACAACAAGATGGGGGAACACCGGCAACAAGAAAAAATAGAGTAATTTTAGGGTTACAATCTGGACAATTTTAGGGTTTTTTTCCCCTTTAAATAAGCTAATAGCACTTTTATGTTGAGGGGAAATAAGAGTTCATCAGTAGGTTTATCTGATTGATGTTTGCAATTCTAACTTTTGATACAAACACTGGTTTGTACCTGTTTGCTTGGTTTTGCTCAGCTTTTATGACAGTTTATGATGTCTTTTTGGTTTTGTTCAGCTTCCACTTTCTCTTTGTTGCATATTTTCATTACCACTTTCCATTTCCAAGCATAGGTAGATAACGTTTTGAGGTGAACTTACCGAGGTTACTGCATCCTTCACTCCATGAAAAATAGCAGCAGGTTTTTCTAAGGCCTGCAACAAATACAGAGGTGATGAGTTAATATTACCAGCAGAACCAAGATTTTCCAAATAATAAGCTGGCGAAGTCAAAACTAAAGCTCACGGACGAACTGCTGTGAGACACAGTGACAAAACTTGTACAGGCATGCAATTTACAACATATTAGTACAAAACTTGGAAACACATGTAGCAGTTATGACTTTTCAGAAACATTTAACAAGTTTTCAAATGCCACCTTGAAAAGCAAAAGAAGTTTTCAAATGTGCCAAGCATTTGGAACCAAAAAACTATCCTTGGAATTCAAGGTTGCGGCAAGACTGTTGCCTACAGATCAAATCGTTGCCTAAAACAAGATAGCGAGTTTTCTACATCAGAACAATAATCATATCACATGTATGAACCACCCAGCATATGTTTTCAGAAACCTCCACCATCTTCCTCTTTTTTTCTCTCTTCGATTGTCCCCTTATCACCCTCATCTCTCCCAGTCTTGATTGGTTTTGGTACCAGCCACTGCCCTCCTCTCCCTATCTCTAGTTCTCTGTTTCTTGCCCCACATACCTCCACTATCAAGCCCCTACTGTAATACTCAGAAACCTCCACCATCTTCCTCTTTTTTACTCACTTCGATTGTCCCCTCATCTCCCTCATCTCTCTACACGTCTTAATTGCTACCAGCCACAGCCCTCCTCTCCCTATCTCTAGTTCGCTGTTTCTTGCCCCACATACCTCCACTATCAGCCCCTACGGTAATACTCATCTCTCTTCTCTCCAAGTTTCCTCAAGTGACTGCAAACCCCAACCTCCAAAGTTATCCACATTAAAATGGGAGCAAATGCAGATAAAATCAATGGTCCTAGGATTAAGAGGAGGGGAAAACAGAACTAGATTAAAGTCAAATATATCCATTAAACTTAGCAAAATCGTAGAAGAATGTTAACTGATATGTTAAAGACAAAAAATAAAATAGTTAAGCCCTTTATCAGCATACATCTAAAAAAAAGGAGACTCTAAAAATCAGATCTTTACCCAACAAAACTGAGCCAGGAAACTCTCAACATATAGTAGCATATAAACAGAGGGTAAACCATCATCAATTCAGAAAGCAAATGATCTTAGAATTCAAAATATGGTATCTTTCCCAGAAAATGAGCCAGAGATCTAACTGAGTACCAATGCCAATCATCAAAAAACATAAATTTCCTCAGGAGGTGACAAAACTGAGACTAGGTAGATTATTCTTAGAACTATGGGTCAAATACTAAACAAGTTCTCTCGGGACAATCAACCATCCAAGAAACAACCTGATGCAGTACTGTAGATTTCCTGTATTGCTTATAGTTGATCTTTCAGCAGTATCCAGTAGAGTCTAAGATCAAATCTTGGCCAAAATCTGAGAAAATCAAGGCAGAAGATCAGATCATGAAATAAAAATTTCAAATCTGGGATACAGATGGTTTCCTATATTAGAATAACTAAGTTTTTTACCCGTTCTTTAAATGGGAATATATAATGCAATTATGTGTAAAAACTAACAAGTACAACAATTTTCTCTCTCACTTGAATCTGTGCATATATCACTGAGGCTTAGTTTAGGGGTTTAGGAGAGAAAAGAAGAGAAGGGAAAAACTTGAGTGAGAAGGGAAGGGAAGAAAAGAGAAAGGGAGAGGATTTTAATGGTGTTTGGGAATTTAAGAAGAAAGTGGAAAGATTTAGGATCTGTATGAAAATAAAATTTGTTTGTATTAGCTTTTTAAGGATAGACTTGGAATATTAAAAATGTTTATAAGGCAAGTTTTTGTTTTCCTTCCTTTTCCTCCCACTTATGGGAGGAAAACTTTTGCTTATGTGGAGGGATGTTACTTCCTTCTATTTCCATTTCCTTTCCTTTCTTTCTATCCCAAACTCCCAAATGAAGAGAAACTGTCTACTTTCCTTCCCAATCCTTTCCCTTCCTTCCAAACATAGTGTAAGGAATGAGTAGACATCTGAAAATTAATTAATACAGGCAGACTGAAATTATAAATTCAATGAAAATAACGACTTACTTACCTTTTATTTTAATCTTTACATGATACATCAATTGTGCATAATTCATATAGTAAAAGAGCATGTAATACTGTATGGAATCAAAACACAACATTCTTGTTTGCAAACATCTTATGAAGTTACAAAAAAGCAAAAGAGAAATGAAGAAAACGATTATGCATGCAGTTCGTTGGCACTAAACGCACTTGAAACAGATTTTATTTTATTTGAATGTCATGTTCAAGTTTCAAATCTTCTAAACATTTGTCCCTTTCCACCATTGAACCTACTAGTAATATTAGCATACTTAATTTTAATTGCCCATATTTTGATAGAACTATTTTTGCCTGATATCCTCTTCCTGATCTTACTTCTTCTAGCTGTATGGCTTCTTTCTACAAGAAGGAAACAGTCACCAAATTCAGTTGCAGTTATGCACTATTTTGCATCGTTTTTTTTGAGAGTACATTCAGAAAGTACTGAAAATATGAGTATTTTTTGGAAAATAATGAAATTGCATTTTTACGGAGACATCAAGCTTATGGACTCCATAGTCGAATAGTACAAGGGAAAATCTAAAAGTAGATCCAACCGAGTCATAGAGTTGTAACAATTCAAATAGCTAAAAAGGTAATTGCAGCCTTTGAAAACTGAAAAATTACAGAAATATATAGTTAGAAACGTAAGACAGATGCTTTTACGCAACTTCTGATGGACCTGAAATTCTTACAGGGGAAATTGAATGAAATGATATATCCCAATGACAACAAGTCAGCAAATTAAGCAACTTTAAGCTCATTCCCAAGAGGTAAATGGCTTCAAGTCTCCAGTACACCTCAAAGATAAGCATAGCAATTTTGTACAGCAAATAAAGGAATTAGGAAAACATCAGTAGGCAATTCATAAAAGCAGCAAATCATAACCAATGCATGTTGAACAAATAAAACAAAATGAAATTAAAGAAGCAAAAGCTATCAGCAATGCAAAATAGAGAAACTTGGATTCCTTGATGTGAGTTCTTTTCAGTGGTCAATCAACTACCAATGTTAGCAGATGAATCAGTTAAGGTGAAACAAATTCAATGCGAGAATTATAGCCAAATTGTTCCTTTTCGCTTCATCACTTTAGCTGCTGTTGCAGTTCACAAACAACCTAATAAATCAGTGTACCTGAAAAGCTTACTAAATGGATAGACTAAGTAAACCAAACAGAAAAAGTGTCATTGTCTCAAAAAATTATTGTTTACAATTTCTTAAAATAACTTTAGGATTCATCTAACCTAAAGATTTTTAGCTCTCTGGAATCAGATTCAAAGAAATCAAGGTTATTTAAGCAATGAAAAAAAGCCCATGGCAGTAACTTGACTATAAAAACTTGATGCACCAAACATCAACTGATACTTTAATTATAAGCAAGAAAACCTAAAAACTCCAAATTATGCAAGCATCTACTAGTTCAAGAAGCTGGAATTGAATTCAAGTACATTACACTGGAATAAGTCAAAAATAGTAAGAATGCATAAAGAACATAAGTCTCATAGCATAATATTAATATATACAACAAAACATCTCCATGTTGCATCGCCTTGTTAAATTACAGATTCCAGAAAGTTCTTAGTCAATTTATTTTTTCTAGCAAATTCGTCAATTATTAACTTAGTTCGCTTAGGCAAACATGCTCCAGCTCTATTATGCCATCCTACAAATAATAAAGCCATTGAACAGTCACCAGGTGTGGTAGTTCACCTCATCATAAATCAGTAAAATCTATATATATATATATATATATATATATATATATATATATATCACATATATATATTAATAAATCCTTGTGAGACACAAAGATCCAACCAAGGTTGTACTTGCTATTCCATGAACCTTTCATGCAGGAAAGTGTCGTGTTTTCTGGAAAAATTACTATTAGAAATCAGTTGATGAACTTTCAAGATGTCCCAAAACCATTAAAATTACCAATAAAATTCAAGAATCATCATTTGCTATACAAAAAGATTTTTATTTTTATTTTTTAAAAAAAAAAGAACAAAAACAACATTATCACAACCAAAATGTGCAAAGGATCTGAATGTCATTACACACTTTCAAACTATTGAGCATCTTTTTGTCCGAAAACCCGCCTAACTAATCAGCTTTGCAAGAAAAGGCATTTCTAGGTACCTAAAACTCAATCATGGAGAAATACAACATAAGTCTAAAACATAATAATCCATGCTCTAATTGATGTGCTAGCACTCTAGTACCATAACAATAGGCAAAAAGTTCAATCCAAATTAATCTTCAAAAAACATTCTAATATCAGCAAGAATATTCTAAAACGATTGATAAAATCACACAGTAGATAAGGGAAGCAGAACTTCTGTTACCATTATCACATTTGTCCCTTCACCTCCTCCATCACTTTCCACTGTCATCTTCGACTCAACATTCAGAATCTTCATCACTATCTTTATTAAAAATCCCCTAGTGTTCTCATTGAACAATAGGATTTCGCACAATAAACAACCTCTGCATTATAGTTGTTGTCCAGTTGAAATCAACCCTAGATGTGTAAGCATTTATCAATCGAGGCAATTGTCAGAGTATGTTGTCCGTTTATATGGGGAAAAACCAGTCAACGAGTCAGACCTTTTATTCCAATCAAACCAAGAAGCCGATGGAAACACAATGACAGGCTGGACAAATCAGAAACATAAATATGTTTCTCATTCGTCTCCTATCTGATTTTTTTTTTTTTAAATTTTGAAAATAGATAAAGGGAGGGGGAAGCAGAAGAAGGAAAGCAAATCAGGATTCAACGCACTCGATAAATCTAAACTAAAAAAACCCACAAAAAATTAGGAAAAATCATACATTAACAGAATACCTAACCAAAAATAAAAATTTATCTTTATGGACAAAGAAGGGGGGAAGTAGATCATGATTCCGGTGCACTTGAGCAATCTAAAAAAGAAAAACCCAAGATGCAGATAAATCATTTCTGTAAAAGTCATTAGTCAGTGCCAATCAATAGATCTCAATAACATTCGCATATTAAATTATCTGAATAAGAATCCAAGAAAGTCGATCTAAGAAGATAGAAGACTAAATTAACCAAAACTGAGAATAAGAAAGGGATGAGAGGTGAACAAACAAAACATAAAAGTTATAGTAATTCCTCATAAATCAAAGTGTATTGGATCCCCCAAAACAACATAACCATATTTTAATATGTAAAAACATAAAAAACTCCAATAAAGGCAACTGTCAACAAAAAATTATAATCATCTTTTAACAAACAAAAAAATAAAAATCTCAAAAAACATTCAATATTATACTATCATAATCAACTTTACCAAAAAAAGTATCAAGGCAAAAAATGAAAATAGAAGAATGGGTGGGGGAATAGGCATGTTAAAGATAACAATAGGGTAAGTCCCTCTTTTTCTCCTTCCTTCACCAGCTCAATCTTTCAACCCATCAAACATAACAAAAAGAAGCTTAAAAAAAAATCAATTTTTATACAATCATAATGAACTTAAACCCCACAAAAGCCTTTGCAGGGTGATATTTTGCATAACTTATCTCAGTGGAAGTAGAACTCGATGGAGAAGTGCATTAATCAACGACCGATAACCAACAACAATGCAACCCAAAGCCGGAGATTTAATGAGATCATTTGAAGAAGAGAATATATGATAAAGATTGTTCACTTTTTATTTGAAGTATGATTTGGATTTGAAAAAATTCTAAGCCCTAACAATTTGAAAATGGAGGAACGATAAAGAATTGAGAGGGTGAGGGAAGGTAGATGTGATCATGTGAATAGTCCATTAGAGAGGAGAAATAATCATCTGTGAATTTGAAAATAGATAAAATAAAGAGGGGAAGAGAGGATAAAAATTCGGGATTGAGCATAGATAAGGGGGAAAAGGAGTTTGCTTTTCAGATTTTTATTTAATTGAGAATTTGAAAAGATTCAAAATGATAAAATCGGCGATGAGGAGTTGGGAGAGGATGAAAGAGAAATTTGGGAGAGCTCTGTGATAGCGAGTGTAATTCACGTTCCAATTAATTTGTGCCAGATAACAAAGAGAATTGGAGAGAGTACAATGTATGCTTCAACTTTATTATGTTTATATATGATGATCAACAGATCTTTGTTGGTGATTTTAGGAATATAATTTCTTACAAAGCATCTATATTCGTCACTGGAAACAAAAGAAAAGTGGATGTTTTTAATATTCAAAAAAGGTAATAGAAAAGCTATTAAAAATCAGATCTTTGGGGCAGAAGTATAACTGCTCCCCTGGAAAAATAAAAATCTCATCCAACAAAGAAAAATTTTCAGATTTTCAACAAACTTAAGAGTCCATATAAGTTCCCAGACCAGCTCTTGTAATGATATCCATGACGTGTTTAGAAATGTTTCGACTTTTCAGCCTACTCCTGATTTTCTACAATTTAACTTCTTATTTTTATATCCCACAACCTACAAGTGCAAAGTTCAGCATCTCTAATTAACTTAAAATCTCTTAATCAGAATGTCAATCTGATGTCCTTCGAGAGGGAAGAATTGAAAACTGCTGACTCCAACATCGGCCAAAATAGTGCTTTTAGCAATATTTAAAGTGTAATCTGAACAGCGCTAAAAACTCTTAGCCTATTCTAAACTCCAAATAACAATCAATCAACCAATAAGCTTGTTCCGTCTTTGACAGCTTAGTGCATCAGTTGACAAGTTAGTAGCTTATGACATAACCTTTGAGAAGTTCGTAGTCTTTGCCAGAAAGAGAAGTAAGCCTATAATGCAAAAAAACAAAACAAAACAAAAAAAAAAAAAAAACTTTCTTGGTTTGAGAAACTTTCCATTTCCAGGTAGAAAACATTTTGAGGTGAACTTGCCCAAGGTGCTGCGTCCTTCACTCCACAGCAGGTTTTCCTGAGACCTGCAATAAATTCAGAGGTGATGAGTAAAAATTACCAGCAGAACTAAGATTTTCGAGGTAATAAGCCAATACTACAGAATGCTGCAAAACATGACACAACTCTGAAAAGTACAATTCACAACATAATAGTAAAAACACTTGGAAACAAATGTAAAAGTGATGACTTTTGAGAAACCTTAAATGACACCACATTTTAACATGTAAAGGTTTCAAATGTGTCAATCATTTGAAAGCACAAAACTATGCTTGAGAATTCATGGTTGAGGGATAGACAGGGGGCTAGGAGTCTAAAGATCAAATCTTTGCCAAAATCCGAGACGGAAATAAAACAATCTAGGCAGAAGCTCAGATGATGAAATGCAAATTCAGATCCAGGAGAAAGAGTTTTCTATATCAGAAGGATAAAAATCAGATCTTTGCTAGTGATTTCAGGAATTTAACAATTTCCCACAAAGCAGATATTCACAAGTGGATGTTTATATCCAAAAAAAAAAAACGCTAGAGAGGATGGAATAAGTTTTATAGAAATCAATAAAAATCAGATCTTTGGAGCAAAAGCATCAGTGCTCACCTGAAAAAAAGTCACATCCAACAAAGACTCCAGATTTTCAACAAAACACTCAACTTTTTCGGTTAAAAAGAACATAAAAACATATATACATACATGCCAAACAAATTATGATCAGACAGACACCTCATAAACAGATCTGGTAGCCAATCAACAACTGCTACATACCAAGTCATGAGGTTCTCGGTGGTGGCAGAAGGCGGGCGATGGGCAGCGCCCAGAGAGATAAGGCTCTGTTAGAGAGAGGACCTTTATTAGGTTTAGGAATTGGTCTTCTGAAAACATATTTTTATCTGTTCTCTATTTAAATAAAAAAAAAAAAAAAATCATAAGAGTGGCATTATAGTACAAGACAAATCCGTGCGGACTTCGGAGACTTTGGGAGTTGGATCACCAGACTCCTTTTGATGTTAGTCAGTCCATCATGCACATTTGTCTTTTGAGTTTTCTGTTTGTACTAAGATGACTCCAAAGCATTACACATCCTTGGGCCTAACCCAGTCTATATATTATAAAAAGGCCCAACAAATTATTGTCTGTCACGACAACATACATGCTGCTCCTTTTCCTCACAGGGCCTTAACATCAGTTTGCTGAGTTTGGTGGCCCAAATTTAATGGCTTTGCCGAAAACCCCCATATCTATTTATTAAAAAAAAAAAAAAAAAAAACACTCATATCCAAAAGCTCAACTCTTGAACCATATTGTACCCATATTCAAAGATTTTTTTTTATTTTTTTAATGGATACAAGTTATTTTTATTTTGCTTATAATACGAGGTTATAAGGGTTATTCTCTCGTTCTCTGTTCAATTGATTTCTGATTAGTATTATTGGTGATGATTACTTTTTGAATACGCTGTCAATTTTCGTTAAGTGCATTTCTTGTTATAAAAACGCCAGAAACAATTGACTAATAAAATCTTGGGAAATTTTTATATAAATTCGGTTCACGATAAATGGATTCATTTATATTCATCTACATTACTCTTGAACAAATTTATTTAAATAAATTAGAATGATATGAATGAATGTAAACTAGGAATTCATCTTACTTACTATGAATCAGATCTATATAAGAATTTTTCTAAAAGTCTATATAAGAATTTTTCCAAAACCTTTAGACTGTAATCACAACTGAACCAAATGTTTTGTCGCCCGTCCTTGGAACCTTCTACGATGTATTGTGTTTTAAGTCTTTACTATGAGTAGTACAAGTTAGACAAGTAATTAGCTAATTTAGCTTATTATCGGACTTGGTTTTATCGAGGCAAGAAAAAAAAATCGAATTATTCCAATTGTGTGGATATCTGCTAAAAGCAGGTTAAAGAACCAAATATCAACCCATCACTATGTATACGTAAAGGAAATTTGATAATGATTATTTATTCTTTACATTTTATTTGATAATTTCTACAGTGCAATGTGTATGAATCTCCTTTATTATTGCCATTGCTTTTAAAATAAGTTAATTGATCATCTATTTCTTTAAAAATTTTATATTTTACAGAACTCATTGATTGCTATCTTAAATATTAATAATTCTTACATTTTTTTGGTTATTTAGGAAATAAATCAGTATGATGGTTGAAAATGAATTAACTATGGGTTTTTAGTGTATGTCAATATGGATCCAATTTGTTGGTTTTGGAAGAAATTAAAACTTTTTGTTTATTTGCAGTTGTATTAATTTGCCATTTTTTATTTTTTTTAACTCTTATGATTCATATTACAAAAATGCATTACCAACTTAATTGTAGACCTCAAAATTATTCTAAAAAGAATGCACAAAATTTAATATCAAAGATGCACAACTAATTATAATTTTGGCCGAAATGCACACACATTGAATATGCCTCTAGTATATATAGAATAAACGGTCAAAAAAGTCACTATACTTTTAAAGTTTATGAATTTTGGTCACTAAACTAATTTTATAGTAAAAAAGTCACTAAAAGTGCCTCCTTATTGTATAATTTTCCGTGTCTGCATAGAATCCGCAAATAGGAGTGCAAATCTCGAAACCCCATAAAACGCATAGAAAAAAACAAAAAAAAATGGCCTACTCAATAGTGCCTTCGTATGTACTTTAATTACAATATTTTGGGTTATGAAAAGCTATTATCTTTAGGGTTTGTTCAGATTATTTACAGTTGGAAACGTATTGAATTACTTGATAAAATGTTTTTTCCCATCAGCAACTTGATTTTTACTTTAGTATGTACTACTTCAGTTATATGTATGGGTTGTGGAAGGGGTCACCTTTGATGTTGATGGACGATAACTCATTGGCACAACTTATTGGTATTTCTCACAACTTCGTCCGACATTGCCTAAAAAATTTTGAAGGAAAAAAAAAAAAAAAAAAATTAATCAGCTCAGTATGACAATTTATCTGATGGTCGTAAGGATGATAACTAATAATTATGTAACATAAGAGAATGATATAAATCGCGGCTCTAGCGAGAATAACCCTGCCAACATTACCTCATTTGTAGCATTAAGAGGATGCATTTAATGTCACTCGTGAAGCTATTTGTATGAAAAAAAAAAGATCGAGCAAATTCATATTCTTAGTAACAGCTTTATAACCAAATTAAAATATTACCAACCTCAATTAAGATCTTGGATTTGAAAGCTTGTATTTACTTATAATCTTAAATTAATGAGAAGTTACTCATCGACGAATTAAGTAATAGGACGATCAATTTTCTTGGTAGTTTCATATGGAATGATGTCCGTCGTTCAGGCATGATCGGACCAAGGCTGTTGAAATTCTTGTAAAGCATCTTAAAGAGTATCTGCTTCCTTTTCATGAAGAACTTTCTAAGGAGATAACTCAGCTGCTCACATTGGAAAATTTTAGGTGCTAAGGGTGTGTTCGTTTGAATTGAAAATATTTTCTTGAGGAAAATGTTTTCCTTGGAAAATATTTTACATAAAAAAGTCTATTTTCCATAAAATTTTCCGGTGTTCGGTTGACAAAATGAAAATATTTTGAAATAAAAATTTTTAACGGTTTTATCTTTAATTTTCTGGATACAAGTTAAAAAAACTTATAACAATAGTAATAAATACCTTACAAGTAATTGTAATTAATTCAAAGTTGATTTTGTTCAAAATTAAATGATAGTACAATATAGTATTGAAAATATGTATTAATGATAGTTATATTAGTGTTTTTTTAATTAAGAGAAACTCTGAATGAAAAAAAATTACCTGTCAAAAATAAGTTTAGCAAACGAATAAGATATCTGAAGTAAGTATTAGATCACATGTCACTCTTAAATTATCTGAAAAATAATTTACACTCAAAAATTCCGTAAGTTATTTTCAGCCAGAGGAAGGAAAATTGGAAAATATTTTACACCGGAAAATATTTTCCGGTGTTTGGCACAAAAAAAATTTTTGGAAAATATTTTCTTGAAAATATTTTCAATCCAAACGAACACACCCTAAGTCACAATTTTTTTCTAAGTTTGGCCTTGTTCAATTATTATTAGAGAGATGTCTGAGTCTATTTTTTAATCACAAAGGTTTAAAAATCACTGATATTTGAGGGTCACATTTACATAAATATTCATAGAAAATAAACCCTGCCAAGGAAGCTTAATTACAATTCTTTCAACCGAGTACACAAAAGGAAAGAATGCCTGACATGGCAAAAGAGATTGTCACTCCCAAAGCAACCACATTATCGAGGACTTCAAATTTAGGAATTTACAATTCAACAAATGCCAAGGTTTATTGACTCCTTATTTACAGAGCAGTACTCCATCAGTTCTTGGATATGTACAAACCAATCTGGTTAGCCGCCAAGAATCCAGTACTATTCTGGCCGAAAGTTCACCAGATTCGGGAGGTCTGTTGACTGGAGTTTCTTTATGTCGCTTGCAGTTACCTTGCAGGACTCTAAAGTAAGTGATTTTAAATTCTTCAGTGACTTGAGATGTTTCAATCCAGCACTTGTTACACGGGAATTTGAGACATTCAAAGAGACAAGTTTGGTCAACCCTGCATTTAAACAGAGCAATCTTTTAAGAGAACCAAAAGATTGATGATGGTTTAAATATCCACAAGACATTACTGCCTTTTATGTTCTAATAACCTCATATTGCACATGAAAAGAATAGGGCACCCACAATCAATGAATAATATACAACGAACATAGTGTCATCAATCAATGAACTCTCATGACATTGCATCGGACAAGGGCAAGAACCATCTCCGGATCTGGAGAGGGATTGCCCGAATGAATAATCTGGAGTATATGCACCTTGGGTCTCTAACGTTGACATATCAACCAATACCATGATGCACTTCTACGAATTCGAGTGAGAAACTAGAGAATAGACAAATACCTGAAACTGCTTCCATCGATCTATCTGTCAGGTGGCTGTTCTGGGAAAGATTTAACAGTGTAAGCGATGTAAGATCTTTGATGTTCTTCACACCAGCATCGGTTAACCACCCTCCACAAATTTCCAGGGATCGCAGGTTCTTGAAACCTGTATCAAGAAATGAGAAGGAAATGCATCAAGGTCAAAAGCTAGCACCTTCCCCATCTGCTGATTTGACATGGCCAAACTACTATGAAAGGCAGCAGCATCATATCCATAGGAACAAAATTATACGCCACAACACATATCCATAAAGTTGATAATTTTCCTATGAAACACCACTAATTTCAGAAACCACAGAGAAAAGGAACTATAAAAGGTAAAAAGATGCAGAAGCATTGTTATTCAGGAAAAAAAAAAAAATAGGGTGATGCTGATATTTACACCCCTCTTTTAACCACTTGCACACCCTTTTTATTATTATTAGCACAATTAGCTTTTTACACACCCTTGTTAGCTTCTTACACATACCTCAAGTGAACATTTTGTACTAATAAATATTAAGAGGCTAAAAAGAGTGCGCGAATATCATCACCCAAACATTAATCCAATAGATTATGGTGTTAATATGTATCAATCTCTTGCAGAAGTGGAAACTTTGCTCCAAAAAGAGTGTTGATTGTGAAGCAAAAGGAACTTCTAAATTTTTCACCCATGGAAAACCCATCACAGATAAAAAGAACACCAGATATGCGAGACAGTAACACCCACATACATTTTAAATATTTTGTTCCAGAATCAGTAATTCGAGCTCCAAATAGATCCAAATGAGTCAATCCAGTCAAACCTGCATCCAGGTAATAAGTTTGGCATAAAATAATAAAATAAAATAAAAAATTTAAGGCGAGAAATGAATTAGCAATGAAATTCTCTCTAGCAACAACCACATCAGAATTCAGACATTAGTTTGATCTTCAAGGACATGGCCACGTTCTAAAAAGCCAGGCAAATAAAAAAACCCTAAATGAAACCATTTCATAATAGTAGTAATATTGCAGTATTTATCCATTTAATTTGAAATTAAATATACCAGTATGAATGAATGAACTATAAGTCAACCAATCTGTCACCTAGGAAATATACAAGCCTGATCAGTCCCACCCAGGAAAGGCAGCAGATAATGTAGATTATGGAAGGTTTTAAATTTGAATTACATCAACTTCCTTGTTACATGGCAAGCATCGTACTAACAAAATTTTTAAATGCTTTCATCTTATTTAGATTTTTTCTTTTCCTTTTCGTTGGTAACTAGGAGTATGGGGTGTGTTCACCATACTAACATCTTGTATTTTCATCTTCTAATTTCAAAGCTATTGCCTATTAAGTGCAGGTGATACTATTACATCAAAATTTCAACAAACTAACAAATATATTGCACCCTCAGTTTAGTCACTGGTTGTTTGAGCTACACATTAATATTCAACTAGCGTTACCAAAGGCAAATTCCGCTTCATAGAACAAGCTGCTTGATGCAAGAATTAAGAACAGAAAGCAAATGTTGTTGAATAGAATCTTCAACTGTCAGAAAAATTTGGGAATACATGGCACCAATATACCAGAAACCATGAAATCCAAATGCAAAACATCGTAAGTAGAAGATTAAAACACCACTATGACTGGAATCAGGAACTACTTAACACTGCTAGTAGCCACATCATCATTAGATAAATAACAGCTAAACCTAGTACCCATTCACACTTTTCGAATGCAAATAAAGGATAGGAAGGGTAGTAACCTCCCAGAGTTGCTTACTCGTTTGAGAGCTGCAAGGCCAGCATCAGTAATTTGGCGAGCATCCAAATTTAGCGATTTTAGACTTGATAAGCCAGATAACTTTCTCAAGCCACCATCAGTAACAATGGTGAATGATAGGTTTAAACTCCCACGCAGATTGCTTAAACCTTCACCCAAAAAATTAACATAACAAAAAAAAAATGATCTGTTAATACCTTAAACTCTCCAAATTGTGAAACTGACAACCCCTTCCCTGCCAAAAAGGGGCCACAGGAAAAGAAATAGATAATCTCTACCTAATTTTACAAAAGAGAAATATATTATCTAAGGATAAACAAATGAATCGCAAGGAATTGAGATTTGAAACTAAGACCAAATTTGTTCCCACACACTAATGAGTACAAAGAACATGTATACATGCTCAAAGCTTGAATCAAAATTATACGGGTTTTCTCGCACCCTCTAATTACCAACAAGAAGGAAAATGCCTGACCAGAGAGATGACGCAGTCCACTACTTCCGACTTCAGTGTCAGACAACTCCAAACATTTCAAGCGATTAAGACCTGACATTTAACACCAAAATGACCAAGCAAACATTGAGAAATAGAAATGGCAGACAAACAATAATAAATTCATAGATGTTCAGCCGCACTAACCTGTCTACAATATAGTCAACAATAACTGTTCAGAACACAAAGCCAAACAGAGACACACGAGTCACCATTATGTCCACTGAATGATCTATCTGCAATTCTCCTAATTCTGAGATAATGGTAGTGCAAGTGACAACTGCTTGCAATTTCTGATGTTGTGAATCAATCAATCAAGTAACAGGAAAAATGTAACTCAAAATAAGTCACAACTACAAAACTTACCTGCCAAGTTAACCAGCCCATCATCACGAATCCTACATGAATCCAGGTTCAAGCTCTCCAAATTCGTCACACCTGCTTCAACCACAAAAAAAGTAAACAGACTATTCAATCATATTCTATTTTGAGGCCCTATTCAAATATGTCAAGTGAGTAAAACTTTGGAATTGTATCCAGAGAATCACTGCCTCAGATTTGAATATCATAATTTAAAATTTATTATCTTAGTAATCTTATCACTGCAACATGAACATGTTAATAGCCCCTTCAAGAGAATATTTCATCCCACTGCAAAATTATTAAGGTAAACTTAATAGTAGACATTAAACTAGATAAAGGATGACAAGTAACAGACAACAATGAATAACAGATTATTCCTGCAGGTAGAAATAAACAGCATCAGGTAATAACTATAATTTCCCAAAAAATTTAAATTGTGCATATGCTACACAGATAGAAGAAATTCACCTTTTAAGTATACCAAGATACAATCTGAGATCTCGTTGAATCCCAAATTTAGTACTTTGAGATTCTGCAGCCCTGAACATGACAAAGAGAGCAGTAACTTTTGAATAAAACCTCATAGCAGAACATCAGTTTCAATAACATCTTTTAATAAAAGTAGCCATGAATTTCAGATGTACTCAACCACTTCCAACCATGTACTCACTTGAAAACTTGTCACATCCATCATCAGTCAAATTACACCTGCTTAGATTTAAATATAAGAGGGCACCAAGGGCTGCATAAAACAAGTAAAACTACATAAAACACTTTTCAAAAGGGATTTATATACTAAAATGTGCCACATGCCAAAATATAGGTGAAATTGAGATATGGTACAAATGACACTAAGGACTTGTTTCCTCCATTTCTGACGCTATACAATAAGTTGGGCTAAGGAACGAAAGAAGAAATCATTTTAGAAGGAAATCATCTGTTACACATAGGGTATAAAAGAGGTGTGAACCCATTTATAAGAAATTAATCATCTATACAATTAGAAAGTTCTTGCAAAAAAATACCTACTAAAGATGAGTTATCTATGGGTAAGAGACATTACATCACACTAATCACTATTATGATGCAATAAAGTTGGACCTGAATGAGACACATTAGGGGTTAGCTAAAAAATGATTAAGCATATATAAGCAAAGCAGAATGTGAACCTGAAAGAGACTCCAAGCATGCTGTGGTAACAGGGCAACCCTCCATGTTCAACAGCTGAAGGTTATGCAATGCTGCAAAGCACACAAATAATTGCGCAAAAAGCAGAAATTTGAACAGTCATGATGCATGCATACAAACTATACCAGTCTAAAAAAAAAAATTAAAAGATCAAATGAAACTAAGTTAGCTCCAGGACTTCAAATAGAAGGGCTTTAAGAAAGGTAAATTAAGAAAAATGTACCTTTCAGGAAAGTTACACCATAATCTGTAACCTTACTGGATGAAATTTGTAACCCTTTCAAATTTGCAAGTCCTGAAATCCAAATGAACAATATTGCAACATGATTTGAAACTAGCACATAAGATCACATAACAAGAAAAGTATTTCCTCATATTCGGGATGACCTAAGCATTCTCTATCTCAGCCAGAAGAGAGTGTGTGTAGCAAGTCAACATATTTACAGAAACTTATCAGTAGTCTCATCGTTCCAAACTCTTCTATTTCTGTAAAAATAATGTAAGCTTAAGACGTCAAGCTTAAATACTTCTCCATGGAAGATGCTATGCTACCACCAAATATGGAGACATCCTATCTGAAGGATCCCCACAGGTACTTAGTCAGGTAACATAGAATGATATAAAACCAAACTTTATCAAACATGTGGTAGTTTTCTCTTTCGATGGAACCAAGCAATTGAGGTCAGTGAGAAGCTTGTAAGTTCCGCCTCATCGTGTGATTGTCCAGGCGAGGGAGGAGATCTATACGAACAAAGAAAATCCTTCCCTCCCAAAAAAGAAATCCCTCCCATGGGGACTTTGCTGCCTTCCGGAGTTGAAGAACAGCGTCCAATAATTGTTTTATTTTTGTTTTGGGGGAGACGGGGTGTTGGGGAGGGAAGGGAAACATAACAGATCATTGAAATTTTCCACTGAACAAACTCCAACATTATAAAATTCAGATTCAGATTCACTTCTCATTATCCAGCGGTCACTACGGAAGGTGATTTACCTTGGAGAGGCTTCATGTCAGCATCTGTAATACAATTGCAACAATTAATGTTAAGAGACTCCAGCTTGGTCAGGCCTGCCAAAAGGTGAAGCAAGACTCTCAGTACTGTCTTGATCATTCTCATGACACTCAAAGTAGTAGACTTGAAAAGCATGTTATACTCGAGTAAACTGAAAGTGGAACAAATAGTGCTCTTGAAGAACACTCATAGCAAGAATTATTATGGCAACCATTATGCGCTTTTACAAGAGCTTGATTATGCGCACACCTGGGCAGTGACCTTTTTCTACTCAAAGAATCATTGGCTAAAACTACAAGCATCATCACTAAAAAAGTACTAAAAAATATATAGACGACCAGGCATGTGAAGCCTCATTACCGATGCACTCTGAAGACTAGTGTGCGTGTGTTTTTTTTTTTTGGGGGGGGGGGGGGGAGAGAGATCAACAAAATGTACACAGCAATTTACATTGTATTAAAAAATGACATAGTCTGTGATATGCCTTCATTAGTAACTCTTTAACTATCACAACAAGGCACTATAAATATGTTGTGCCAAACCAGGATTTTCCACTTAATCTCTCTGGACAACATTCAATATTTGACATTTCTAACCTGACATCAAAAAGATCTGCCAGCTTATCCAGCAAAATTAGCAGTGTCTCCAAAGCAGGCAAGTCCCACAAATAACCCAAAGGTAATACAATCGCATTATTTTTTTTAAAAGAAATCAACATACCTGCATTTGATAATACTCCCTAATGGAAGAGGACACACAGAAGAAAGAGTATGAGAGAATAAAGCACCTTTAAGATGAAGAAGCCCTCCATGGATCTTTGGACATCTCTCAAGGTCCAACCTCACCAAGTTAACTAAGCCAGATAAGGCACTCATTCCTTGAGCTGTAATGATGTTGTTTCTTCTGAAACTCAGGGTTGTCAATTTTGAAAAACCTGATAATTGATCCACAAGCAGAGACATTAGTCATTTAAGGCCTAAGCCATGCAGTCAATTTTATGGATTGAAACAATTGTGATAAAATTTATTCTGTTAGTCTAAATCAATAAAATCAGCAAAAAAAAAAAAAATTAGGGTCAGAACAAAAAGGAATGTTCAAGGAGACGCACTGAGCTACAGCTCCTTTACGAGATTTTCCATTAGAACACATCAACGAAAACTCAGGTATAAATATTCCAACTGCAGCAACAACAGCACATTATCAAGGTAAAATTTGTTGAGTCCTCCAAGAACTTCTATTGGAATTCCTTAGATTCAACTATTTTAGCCATGTTTAGTAAAGAGATTCAGAAGCATCAAGAGAAAAAAGAGACACCTAATTCCAGAAAGAAAGTAGAATAGATGAATAAAAAACAGGTAAAATGAAGCAATTCATATGCAATTACCAAAAATAATCTCATGGAAAAAAGTCGCACTGAGGCAACTATGAACTGCAAAAGGTTAGGTTCGAAACTTTGATTCAATCCAAAACCTCCCATGTCCAGACTTCAGTTGGTCAAAATAAAATTCCACAAGAAGAATATACTGCTCCATTTTCTACGATAAAAAACCCTCAACTTTCTCATATACCCACCGTATATTAATACACAATCAAACATACAAATACTCTTCATCATGGCTGCATGTGGACATCCAAAAAATGTATATTAAAAGGTACACAAACTGTGAACAGGTGCTATCTACTTGTGATTCTTTCCGCCGGGTGGGGGGGGGAGAGAAAATAGCCAAAAGTGCATTAAATAAATACTTCTTTACAGATGAAGGAAGTCATGACAAATAACCCAAGGCTATGAAGGAAAACCGACCGGTGATTCGCTCCAGTCCCTGGTCTGATATATGGTCACAATAATTAAAATTCAAGGCTTGAAGACTTTTGCAGTCTCTGAGATGACTCAATCCGGCATCAGTAACATCAGAACCAGTGAAATCCACTGTAAGTAATGATGAACCCTGTGAAGCAATCACGTCCATCCAACTATCATTAAATCCTGGGTATTCTCCCAAATTCAGATCCTGCCGAGTACAAGACAGATATTGCTTGAGTTGCCTGACCATCTGGTACCAAAAAATATCTGGGGGGAAGCAAATTTGAACTTCAAGAGCACAATCTACAAGTGAAATCAACAAGTGAATGCATGTAATACCTGAAGAGCACAATCTCGAAAAGCTAAGAGTTCAAGAATGACATTATTTAACCGTTGTGAATAAACTAACTCATCAAATATCAGTTGACTAATATCTCTTGGCATCATTGAGAAGGATCCATATCTATTTATCTCCTGTTAGAGTAGATCAAAGAAAATAAGTTCCTTTGGGGACAGTGGTTCAAGGCCTTCATTAACAAGAGCTTAATAAAGAAATACATACTTCACAAATCTTATAAGTACATAACACCATGAGTGATGGGCTTTCCCGTATCCCCTGTTTTACATCTGATATAGATCGCGAAAATGAGTTTCCAAGCCATTTTGAACTCCCACTTTTGCAGTATCTTCCAGAAAACCCTCTATGTAGGTTGTCCTCATCGACCTGCTGGACTCGCTTCCTAGAACAAGCTCCCCCCATTTACAAGAATCTTATAATTTTTACTGTCACAGAGGCAGTAAATATGCAACAGTGTAACTCATATAATTGCCAAAGTGTAGGGAATGCATTCTAGTACTGCATCCCTGCAAATCCAAAAAAAAAAAAAAAACATAAAATAATGCACTTCCATGATGTTAAGCCCTGATAAGCACATAAACAAACGATCCTTAAAATACAAATTCATGTTCATAAACATAAAGAAACTTACTTTTAGTGACAGGAACTACCAGATATTCCTCAATTGCATATTTTTCAAGAAAATTTAAATCAAGAAATTAAAATTTATCAAATTAACTCATCCCCATGTCCATCAACTAAAGTCACCTAAACAGTTAAACCCTTCAGTCTTCAACCACAGAGAAGTAAGACAATAAAGTTCACAACTTTTTAAGCATGCCCTCTTAACAAATTTCCAAAAACAACAAAGAAATATATGGAAAGAAGAAACCCACAAAATATCTTCTTTACAAAATAACCAGAAAAAGAAAAAAAAGAAACAAGAAAAAAGAGAAAAGGGACAAAAGCAAACCTCAATTTAATGATCATCTAACATGATAATGATGATGATCACACCATTCCATAGAACTCAGGAATTTTCTAAGTTTATTTTTTTATTTTTTTTACTGACTGTGTTGTCTTTGTTGTTAGTGCGTGAGCGTGTGTGAGAATGAAGATGAAAGTGGCAGAAGCCATAAGAAAGAAGAGGAAGAAGAATAAGCGTAAAAGCGGGCCTGATGCCGAGCCTCAGCTTTCAGGCGCCATAAAACAATCTAGAGCTTCGGAGTTAGGTAACTTTGGGTAAGGGTTTATTTCACTTTTACCCTCAAAGATTTTTTTTTTCATTTCTTCTTTGCACCCAACACTTTTAGTTTAAACATATAAATAAAACTTTAAAATCTTGTTATTTTATATAATACTGATATAATATTATACTAATTTCTTAAAAGTAATAAAATGTGATTTCGACATTAAATAAATTTTATCATATTTTCTTATAGAGACATTGGTCGTATTAGTCGTGGACTAGTATGATAAATTAGTATTAATATGTATTTATTGCTAATTGTGATCTATCTAAATTATTAATTACTCGAAAGAAAAAAGAAAATCTAGTTTCTAAGTGAAAAAGATTGAGGTGCAATGGGAAAATGTCAAAACTAGAGGGGTGCAAATATTGATTTAGTCCTTTTGGGACTTGGGGGACGAGATAAGACTAGAGAGAGAGAAATTGGGCGGTGGCAAAGTGGGTCCTACATTTATAAGGTTTTTCTTTGTTTTCGGCCTTCTTTATCCGTTTGGGCTTGGATTATTGGGGTCCACTCTTGGATGATATTTTACGCAACGTTTTCTTGCGATTTGTTAAATGATGGTTTAATTAAGTTTAACTCATTACCACGTTAATTTATGGCTAAGCATCATTTTATTATTTTAATTAATACACTTGTTTCTTTTACAAGTTGAGAATGTAAAACCCTTTTGGCTTTTGAGTATAATTTATTTTTTCCGTCTCTTAAATTTTTGCTAGGCTTCTCACTTTTGTTTTTGGTGTGTTATTTTGGATTTTGATTGAGTTGCCAAAATGCGAATAATATCAACTAACAAACTTGTCCATTAGATCGATCCTAAATAGGCCTAGTTATTATATATTTATTTTTCTTAAAATAAGATTTATTAATTATATTTTTATCACACATACATTGTATCTTAAAAATTATAGTTATTGTCCCAATAGTATTTTAAAATAATATAAAAATAATAACTTTCTAAACTAAAGTTAGTTTCTCACTCAAATTAATGATGAACAAGAAAAAAGAAAAGAAAAAAAACATATACGGAATCGTGAAAACATCACGAAGAAATTAAAATCACACAATATAATGAAAGAACCTTGACCTTTGGATATAGTACAAGGATATACTTCTGATACAACAATAATGCTTTGAACTTGGATTTGAACATTAAAAATTCATTCATTTTTATCAGATTCAGTCCCTCGATTGGGTTATGAAATGTATTTAAAATATCTAAGACACTTATTATCTTCTAAATTTGTATGTATTTAAGAATAATTACTTTAATTGTATTATTAATACATAAAGTTCGTAGAACATGAATTCTCTTGAACGTGAAAGCAAACTCATCTAAAAACTAACATTAAATTTCACATAAGTAATTTAGATTGTGGCCTTTCGAATTTAACTTTAGGATAAAATTAATGCTGGTGCCTATTCTATGGAACAACAAGATCAACTTAGGACTGTTGGGGGTTATTTCCACTTAATGTCTAGGAGTATTCGATAAATAAATTCACTAAATTCATATAGTAGTAAAAATTGTGTACCCCGCACATAGATTCGCCATCACTTCCAATGGATGGTATTTAGTTTTATTTTTTAAAATGAAAAAAGAAAACAACAAGACTGGGCTACATAATTATACTAGAAAAAATATTTAAATAAATTAAATTTTTATCTTTATTTATAATTTTATATGCAGATTAAATTTTATAAAATAAATAATATTATTTATTATATAAATACCATTTTATAAAATTTAACAATAATCATAAAATCCACAAATGAAACTCAATAACAAATTTAACTAAATATTATTTTCCATCGTACTACTACTTGTGTAGGTTTCAAGGAAAACAGCTTAAATGAAGTCAGAGAAAAATGATAGACTATCCATGTACAATCTAAAGTCTAAACAACTATTCTTCGATTTCAAGTGATGCTGTGATTTTGCCCAATCATTTTTATTTGTCAGTATATTTTAGCAATCTCTATAAACCGCTATAGCAATAGTCAGCATTCGTGTACTCAATAATTATTGTAGCATCACTTTGCAAGTTGGGAATGTTTTGGCTGCAAGTGGTTAGTAACTAGTGGTATTCCTCCATTTAATGGAAAAAAATGACGAGTTTCTTAAGAGCATAATATATAGGTGCGTGGGGTTGGTGAACAAATAACCGTGCATAAAATCCTCAAGGAAAATAACAAAACTCAGTTTTCCATGTGGTTGTTAGCTTTATGTGTTTCGTTTTGTACTCGGTAACATAATTTTCTATGATGGTATTATTTGAAAATTTTATGATTAATTTAAGAGAATATATCGTTATAATTTAAAATTTATAATTTGTAAATAAATATACAAAATACAACATTATGATATGCAAAAATACTATAAAACTTTCACATATTACTTGGTACATTTTGGATAACTGCAAACTGATTTTGATTAGAGGGGAAATATTATATGTAAAAATCATCATGATCACTTGAATATCTTCATGACTTTGATGATGCAAAACTTGATCAACAGAAAGTCCAAAGCTATACAAATTCTGATTCCAAAAAGACACCAAGCAATCAAGTATATGGACAAGACTTTGTTCTTATATATAATTAAAGTACCTTTATTCTTTTTCAATGGGACTACCTGCAATAAAACAAAGAAGCCAACAATTACTACTTTGTTTGCTTTGAAAATTTTTCTTATGGTAAATGAGTATGTGCTGAATAATTCCTTCAGATATTATATCATTTGATAAGGAAATGCTAAATTAAAAAGTACAATTAATTTATTCATGCTATTGCTATGCGTCTGTGTCGCTACTTTATTATTTATATTTAGCTTCTTTTTTTCCAATCCTAGTTAAAATACCAGATTTTCCAAAGTTGTACTGAGGTAATAGAAGGCTACATGGACAAAAAGGGTATATTTTCCAGTCCAACTGAAAAACTGGCCCCTCGGTGATCATCATTCAGCCCAAGTCCAACATTTGGCCCAACCAATTCAGACCATCTTGCACAATTTCGAAGGAATAAATTTTTTTTTTGTTACTTATTTCATAAAACTGAATATTATTAGATAATAAATAATTAAAATGTAATTAAATATTTTATTTTCCAATCATTTTAATATAGTTGTTATATTTATTGTTAATTATTTTAACGAACTCATTTTATATTACAAAATAAATAATCAAGAATTACATTAAATACACAAAAACCAATTTAACATTCGAAAGGTCTTGAACCCATAAAAGTTCCACAAGTTAAATTCAAAGGACATACTCAGACAAGAACAGGACTCCAGGCACCATGAGGTATGCTGGCAATTTTTGGATGAATTTTCCTTTCTATTGGTTAAAATTTGGGTTAAAATAAACAATTTCTGAACAAAAGGCTAGGGCCTCTAAAGTACCCGCCAAGGCAATTGTTGAAGCCGTTAAAGGGGAAAATGCCCGTATGATGAGTTCAGAAAACTTTTATACTAGGGTTGTTATTCCTCCAGATACTATAGATTGTAATGCATACGGGTTGGTATGAATGGATGATTTTATGATGCCTGTTTTCTTGTCCTCTTCCCGAGTCGTTGGTATGAATGGATGATTTTATGATGCCTGTTTTCTTGTCATTTTCCCGAGTCGGTCTAAGAGTCGAGAATCTCATCCTCCTCCCTTCTCGTGGTTATCCTGTGCCCCCAAAAATGAATATTATTAGATAATAAATAATTAAAATGTAATTAAATATTTTATTTTCCAATCATTTTAATATAGTTGTTATATTTATTGTTAATTATTTTAACGAACTCATTTTATATTACAAAATAAATAATCAAGAATTACATTAAATATACAAAAACCAATTTAACACAATATTTTTGTTTATTTTTTTTTTGGGTTAAAATTTTAACATTTTTGTTAGTTTACCTAAGAATATTTCCATTTCTTGAAACCCATAGATATATAGCAAAAAAAAAATAAAAATGGAACCCATAGATATTTTGTCCCAGTGCCACCAATCTCTGGTGAGCAACTTCGGTTCTTTCTCCAGATAAACCATATTTTCTCTGAAAAACCCCCAAAGACAGGGAAACCCCATTGAAGTACACTCTCAAAAAATCCATTAAAAGCCAGAGCAATAATAGCCATGGCTTCAAAGGTCCATAGACATTGCAACAACCTTTCTGGGCTTAGTTAAGATGCATCCCACTCCCCTCAACAGATTTGGTAACAGAGTCCTTCCTCAGCTGTGGAAAAACAAGATTTTTTTGAATCAGAGTTATTCAATATGTTCTTCAAGTCGTTCAAGGATTGTGCCTACTAGTTCTACATCAAAAACAAAAGGGTTGTCTCGTAGATTCACTGTTGCTGCTGGTGCTGCTGACTACATCCACACCACCCCAGAGTGAGGATTCCGATATCTTGACCAAGATTCCTCCTGATGATAGAATTCCTGCGACTATTATCACTGGTTTTTTAGGTTCTGGAAAGGTATTTTTCTATATGAAATTTGGTTGTTGCCATGTTTTTCTTTTCAAGATTTTTATTGACCCATCTGTTATTTGTGTGATATTTGTGTAATGGAGAATTGGGATTCTGGCTTGCTTGTTGCTTTATTTGAATAGTAAGTGCCAAAGTTGTGACCTTTTATTTCGAAAACCACTTTTTGGTCTTTATGGGATTTGTTTGATGTGTTTCTGTTAATTCATAATGGTAGTATAACAAATTGTAGGAGCTGATGATGACATAATTGTAAGTCTTAGAAATAATAGTTCGGAATCACGGTTGAGGGCTAATTCTGTAAATGAATGTAAATACTAGATAGAGTTTCAATGATGATTAATTGGGTATGGTATGAAAGGAGGAACCTTGGAGTAACCATTAAGTGCTTGCTGATATGTTGTTGAGAAATTGAACTAGGAATTTACGGTTCTGTGTTGTAGTATAAAGTTGTATTTCCCTTTTCAGGGATGACACTTTTGTGAATTCAGATTGAATGTTGGTTTGCCCTTATAATTTTGTTTTTTGTATTACGTTGTTTCTGCTCCATTGTTGTTGTATAATCGTCATAAGGACCCTTGTTGATAAAAATTACACCTTTGTTGATTATTTGTACTTATTTAGTTTCTGTTTGGCTTGAACATGTAGAGACGTGCTAAAAATTTGCTTATTTAATATGTCGTGTAATTTATAGACTACGCTGTTGAACCACATATTGACTGCTGATCACGGGAAACGCATTGCAGTTATCGAGAATGAGGTATGGTATTGACCCCTTTTTTTTGGTCGTGATATTACTGCTTTCCTCGTCAGTATCATGATTGTTATGCATTATAGACACTATTTATTTGTTATACCCATTGAGATACACCTAGAATGTACGCACACAAGTAAATTCTGAATTTTATTTCTTTTGGGTTTTCTTTTATTTTTAATCAGAATTCACATAGGTTGAGATTATGTATTAAGGTTTTTACAATTACTTGTTGGCCCACAGTATGGTGAAGTGGATATTGATGGTTCATTAGTTGCTGCAAAAGCAGTTGGAGCTGAAGACATTGTTATGCTCAACAATGGTTGCCTGTGCTGCACTGTTAGGGGTGATCTTGTGAGGATGATAGCTGAATTAGTCAATAGAAAGAAGGGGAAATTCGACCATATTGTAATAGAGACCACAGGTAGGGATTAGGCGAGATAGGATCTTAAAATTGTGTTTCCTGGTCAACTCTTGCAGTAGGGAACACAGATAATAAAGCTGCTGATTGTATACAGGAATCATATTTACTAGTTTCTGGATTTTTCACTGTATATGTGTATATTGAATCTGTTACTGAATTCCAAATGCATTTCGTTACCAATAGGATTGGCAAATCCTGCACCGATTCAGATATCCAGACATTCTATGCTGAAGATCAGGTTTTTAATGATGTTAAACTGGATGGCGTGGTGACATTAGTGGATGCTAAACATGCTGGTTTCCACCTGGATGAAGTTAAGCCTAAAGGTGTAGTCAACGAGGCAGTTGAGCAGATTGCTTATGCTGACCGCATTATAGTGAACAAGGTACATGATGTGAATATGCATTAGCAAAATTTGTCTTTAATATTTTCTTTGTTCCTGCATTGTTCCTGCACTGTCAAATGTCTAACCCCTCAGAAAATCCTGGGGCTTGATCCTAGATTTGAGAATCACATTATTTGGCTGGCATATGACCTAGGAACTAAGTAATGATGATCGACTGTGCTTAGATAAACCCTTGACATAGTTCGGCATGAAAACTTTCGTGCCGGCATTTATATTATTTTACTTGGAGAATTCATGCCTATTTTGAAGAAAATTATGGCAGCTTGTGCTTTAAAGATTGAACCTTTATTATTAGAATTTTTGTTGAATTTGGGCTTAATTCTGCTAAATATTTCCTTACATGTTGCTTTCAGATGGATCTTGTTGGAGAGCCAGCTATTGTATCTTTGATTCAGAGGATAAGGGTTTGTATCATGGCTTAATTTTCTTTTCATTATTTATTTTATTTCATGGTTTTTTTGGAAAGTATTTTTTAGCTTTCTATGTATCTCATTTTATGTTTGTTTCTGAGCATCTGGTTACAGTTTACTTGGTTGATGACAGAATATAAATCGTATGGCTCAACTAAAGCGAACAGAGTTTGGAAAAGTTGATTTGGATTATGTTCTGGGTATTGGTGGCTTTGACCTGGAAAGGTTATACTTCGATTGCTTATGGTTGGAATGGTTCTGACTTCTAATCTGCAACTTGTTAATGAGCTTTATCCATTGCTGTTATACTCTCATGTATCAAGGGCCTGCATATTTGCATTTAATTGTTCATAGGTTCACTACTTCCCTAATAATCTTCTGCTTTTTGAAAAGAAGGGAATATAGCATAAGAAATAAACTTTGGTTTGCAATTTCTCTTCATCACAAAAGACTTTTGAATAATTGCTATTGTCCTAGCATATTGGCTGGTTGATTTTCTGTTATTTTTAGATAAATGAACTTGAGGTTTTGTTGAATGGTTTTATTAAGGGATATAACTTCTTGGTTTTTATTACTCTTGCGGTTCTCTGTTCATGAAATTTATATTAGGGGCAATATCAAAGGGTAAAGTTTAAACCGAATAGTTTCATTGAGGAGGAACAGTTAATGTTTCATACTTATCTTTTATTGTCAATGGGCATTCACCCTTGCAAAGATTGATAGTCATGTTTGGGATATGTTATTCTCTTCCCCACTTGTGAATTTGACAGAATAAGAGTTTTTTCTTATTTCCGACTAGAATTATTCGTTGGTTGCATCCACTTCTCAAATTAAATGTCTCAAGTTTCAAAATTTCAGTAGAATATCATTCAAGATACAATTCAATGGCCAAGAATCATGTAGTTGATGCAAGCGTTCATAACATAGACATAAATCTCAGACCATAGTTACCGGAAACTTTCCCCACCCTACTGCGTGCCGATTTATATTTATTGAAACACAATTCATTTGCGTCTTGAAACATGGCGATTCACATTTTGGAACGTCAAAGGTAGCGAATCCTTATTTATTGAGAAAATGAGAAAATATTCTCTAAATTTACCTAATTAGAACTATTTACTATTAGATTGAGGATAATAGTTCTTGAAAGTTGAACATTTTCTTTTCTCTAGTCATTAAAAGTTCAACATTTATTAGAAATTTAATACTATATACTATCAATTACCTTCTTATCCCTATAATGTAACAACTTTTTTTAGGAAGTGGCGTATCATGACATATCGACTAAGCCTATCCCTAAGTATCCAATACTTTAAAAAGTTGTGAATCGCATCTCCGTACCCGAACCGCGTTTCTGGTAACTATGTCTCAGACTAGTGCCTTTCCTAGTGTCATATTTTGTATCTGGTCCTTGAATGTATCCTATTTGATGTTTCTCTATGCCTGTTCCTCATTAGCTTAGTCTCTTTCCTGATTGTGATCAAGTGTTTAACATTTTCGCTTTGAGCATGCTAGAGCTCTTCATGCCGTACATACCTTGATGTTCTTTTCTTCAACTTGTTACTGCTTATGCAGAATTGAGAGTGCTGTTGATACTGAAAGCTCCAAGGAAGCTCGTGACAGCCACAAGCATGACCATGATCACCATCATCATCATGAACACGAACACGAACACGAACATGAACATGAACATGACCATAAACATGGTAAGTCCATCCTACTTCCTTTACTAGGTGTTCTGCATAGCGTAACTTGAGAAGTTATTGTACCCTACTTAAGCTACTTAAGTTTTGTGAATGTCATTCTTGGCCTTGCTATAACCAATGCTCTATAAACGATGTTTGCAACAAATTTTGCTGTGCTTCGCTTAGTCATGTGGTTTGTTGTCCTCATTTTCCAAACGGGTTAATTACATTTATTCTCCCTTGAGGTTTGTCTAAATTACCAAATAAACCCTAAGGTTTTGCAAAATAACAAACACCCCCTTGAAAGTTAAATCCATCAAACCCGTCAAAGAGAAGATAATGAAAAGATTAAACTACCCACAATTTTAGTTTACCAAATTACCTTCAAAACATTAGACAACACACCAATTAGAAAATCCCGAACCCTCCTCCCCTCCCCTTCAGTTACGCTGCCCAATCCCCCAGCCCCAACCCTCCTCTTCCTCAAAACTCTCCACCCTGCAGAATCCCACCTGCTTCCCGTACTCCTCCCCTTCCACCTCTGTCTCTCGTACCCACCCCCACCCTACAACACTGCTAAAAACCACCCCTTTCCTATACCCATACCTCTATCCCCCTCGAAATCCATGCAAAACAGAAGAAACAAGAGCCTAGGTAGAGTAGAAACTTTTATTTTCTGATTTTTGGTTGCATGTCAGATGTGAATTGTTGGCAGTGAAGGATTTTGGTTGGTGATGATCAGATTTTCCTGAATGATTTTTTTTTTTCCTATTTTGGTAGAATGATGATTCAAATTTTGTTTGGGATGCATCTTACCTTTTACACCTACCAGGTGTTTGTTGAAATGTTGAAGTGTAAATCTAAAGCAGAACTTTTTTTTTGTTTTGTGTGTCATGTTGTTGGTTTTTGTCCTTACCTTTGGTGTATTCATGTGGTAATTGAGAAAGGAAACGACGTTGGCTGCCCAAAAAAAAAAAAATCTTGATGAAAAAATAAGGAAAATAAAAAGCAGCAGCACCACTGCTAAAAGAAAATAGAATTGCAGCTGGTGCTGCCTGAAGAAGAAGAAAGAGAAGGTGTTGGATGATGGAAATTTGGTGGTAGCGGTTGGGTGGGTATGACCATATTAGGTTTGGATTTTGTGTGTCAACTGTTTAAAGTATGGGTATTTTTGGAACTACAAAAACTTATTTTTGATGCCTTGGATGTTTTGAGTAGTCAACGTTAGTTGACTAATGGTAAGGGGGCATATGTTATATGTTTGTGATTTTCAAGGGGGTGTTTGTTATTTTGCTAAACCTTAGGGTTTATCTGGTAATTTGGTCAAACCTCAAGGGAGGTAAATGTAGTTAACCCTTTCCAAGGAGATGTACCCTCCATTATCTGGAGGCTGAACTGCACTCTCTCTCTATATATCTATCTATCTATCTATCTATCTCTGTCTTTATTTTGCTTCAAGTGCGAGCGAATGTGAGCTTGTAATCTGAGATTTACTAGACTATCTTGCCTTGTTGAAATGCACTACCTATGGATTTAGAGTTCTATGTTTATGATCAATGTTTTCTTTTTATCTGCAAGACTCGTCAGTTCTTCATAGCAAATTTAAATTTGCTCCAATTTTTGATATACAGTTGTGATGCGAATGTTTGACATATAATGACTTATTTACTTGTATTGTTAGTTAATAATCTTGAATACTGTTGCAGAACATCATGATCACCATGCACATGATCACACTCACGACCCATAATGGTGTTTCTTCTGTCAGCATTGTTTGTGAAGGGAGCTTAGATCTTGAGAAGGTTTGCATCTTGTGATTTATTATAAGTTCTCATTGTAGTCAATATTCTAGTTTAACGGAGCCTTACAATTAATTCATCTGGTATATTTGGTGTTAAAATTAGAAAGCCGAGTTTGATGGACTGAAGAATATTTCTGTTCTCCGTCTCCTTTCTAATATGAGGAACTGAGAGATTTTGCTGTTCTATATCTCAGGCTAACATTTGGCTTGGTACATTGCTGTTGGAACGAAGTGAGGACATATACCGTATGAAAGGTCTTCTATCCGTTGACGGAATGGATGAAAGATTCGTCTTCCAGGTGATTGAAGCCTCTTTAGAATGCTAATTTGGCTGGTTTTTCTCTCTACTGATTAGTTAATTGTACATGATTCTCTTCATTAGTTGATAATTATGATAAGAAAAAAACAAATTTGTTTAGGTTGGGTAAAGTTGTGAAAAATCGAGTGTCCAAGGATTATCTATCCATCTGAAATTGATCAATGACTAATGACTTCTGATCTTGTTTGCTTCCTTATTTACTTGTTCTCCTTTGGTGTGATGAAGACTTTTTAGGAAGATTGGTTTTTAGCGTTTCTATTTTGCATAAACACTTCATGCATATAGGTTGTATACCTTCTTGTTGAAATTAATAATTGTCCTGTTTAACAGGGAGTGCATGACATATTCCAAGGTTCGCCTGATAGACCATGGCACCCAGATGAACCAAGAATCAATAAGATCGTGTTCATAGGGAAGAAATTGGACGCGAAGGAACTCGAGAAAGGCTTTAAGGCTTGTTTATTGTGATTCCAATGTCATGCTTGCAAAAGTCTTACAGTTCATGAACTCTCGAGGACCAATGAATGAATAGCATATTCAACCTTATGTGATAAAACGTCGATGAAGTTATACACCATTGTTATTTGGATAGAAATCTAAATTATTTCCAAACTCATTAGTCATATTTTCTTGCCGACAATTAAGGTAATAGTTATTTTATTTACTGATGTGGAAAAAACCCAGACGGACACATTAAAAATGCTCAACATGTGAATAATCCTTCCAACTATCATGGTCCACATAAATTGCTCATTTAGTTTTCTGAAGAGCAAACAGTAGTTGTATGATCTGCCAACCATATTGGTTACAAAGTTAGATTGCAACTGAAAATCCTTATTAACCTTGTTACATTCGACAATGTTAATTGACTAAAAACAAATCCTTCGAAGTATCAAACATCAAATCATGGAGTGCAAGTACATGTTATTTACTTGAAAATGACCGATCCTGGGCTACTCAATGGACCAGCTGGCTAGATCATAGACCCCTCCAAGGAAACTGGTCCAGAGAAAAATTAGTATAAAACCCTAAAATAGAATTTCTGTTCCCTCCCAGTGTAACACTGCCAAAAGGCCCAAAACCCTTTGTGTTTCCATACTCCACAGGTACATCAAAGGACTCTGCCACTCTGCCTTCTCACTCACCACCATATCTTTCTTTCTACTCAGCTCAGCTCAGAAGAAAGAAAAGATAAGTAAAATGGAGTTGGAGAGACCTTGCTCTGCTACATTTGCTTTGGAGAAAATGGTTTGCTCTGTGGTTCTTGAAACAGCTCTGGCTAATCAAAAATCCCTTCTTTGGCTTCTCTTGATGGTATATTCTGAGCCCTTTTCCTTTTGGACTTCATATTTTGTTATTCTTTGTTCTTTACCAGCTTTACTGATGCCATTGCTACTTATGAATCTAAGGCAGTTTTTTTAAAGTTCTTTTATTTTTTTAAACTTTTTTTTTACATACTATTGAATAGAAATTCTGCATCTGCTTTGATATAAAGTTAATATATATATATATATATACTGTGCTTATACTATTAGACTGGAAATGTTTGAAATACTACAGCGTTGTATTAGTGGATAGCTTTGGCTTTTCTTTTCTTTCTTAGGGAAGCATTAATGCATTATCTTCGCCTATTGTGTTTGATTTGACTGTAAACTGGAACTTGTGTTTTTTGGATAAGGGGCTAGAAACAAATAAAGGCCTTCCCGTTTACCCCTTGGCCACCCGAACTTAGCTCACAAAATAAAAGAAAGAGCTGAAAAAGTGAATGAATGATCAGATGTGTCAAGTTGGTAATGTACTAGCATTAACTATTTTTTAGGGACCAGAATATGAGCATAGTCATTACAGGAAATTGTCTTTGATTTCTTTCAGAGTTCCATTTGTTTACACGGACCATACTACTGGACTTGGCAACTAATAGTGTTTAACAAAGCCTTGACAATTCAATGTGGAAAATAGGGAAGCCATTTAGTCTTTGTTGAAGGGGGTAACACAGTAAAAAGTGTTCTAGTCTTTGCCATTTCTTTGCAAGAGTGAGTTATACATGGTGCTACTTTTATTACATAAAATGTATGTCTTGTTAACCACCCCTTTTTATCATCTTTTGTTTTGACACTTTTTTTTTATTTTTTTAATAGAGTAGTTAATCAGGTTTCCTCTAATGTATTCAAGTTTTGAACATTGACTTCTCTTTTGTAATTGTGTACATTTTGGATTGAAATTGCCCTATTTTCAGCTTCAAACCTTTGGTGTTTCATATGATTCAAAGCAGTAATGATCAGCATGGCCAAACCTTTGTTTTGACTGGCAATTCTTCTTTTCAAACTTTTTGATGAATAATGCCTAGGAATGTCCTGTGACAGTCTTAATTAGTACATCTGGAAATTGTTAAGAGAAAAGTTGAGTAGGCTTTTAGTCATCTTTATGAGGATTATGCAGACTCATGCTGTTTTTTCCAGAGTGCACCTCTTGGTACCAATGCATTTCCAGACTTAGAAGGAGCAGAGAGGAGGTAATATATATCTATATTTTCCATCTGTTACCTGAAAAAGTTCAGTTGCCATTTGCAAGAAAATCGGATGAAGTTCACCATCAGAATGTCCATCTCTATTTCAGGTTTCCTGTAGGTGACCTTAAAAAGGTTTCGGTTACTGCTTCTGAATCGCTAAGGATGCTAGTAAAATGGAAGATGATGAAGATGAGGATGAAGGCGAAGACAACAGTGACGATGGAAATGACGAGGATGATGATTATTCTAGAGAAGAGAGTGATGATGAGGATGATTCAGAAGATGATGCTGGTGCTACTGGTACTGGAGGAAGTGATGAAGATGAAGATGGTGACGATGATGATGAAGATGATGACGATGATGATGATGACGATGACGATGAAGATGATGAGGAAGACGACAACAAAGAGCAGCCGCCATCAAAGAAGAAAAAGTGAAAAAAAAAAAAAAACTTGAATTCTCATCTAATGTTTCTTCCTTTTCTTCCTTCAGTTAGGATTTGCAAAATTGATATTGGAAGGGGATTTATTTATGGCAAGAGGATGCTGTTGTGGTAGATTTCGTGTAGAAGTAATACACTTCTAATTCCTTGTTGTTTCTTTGAATGTTGGTCTGTATTAGTAGGTTAATTATGTTACTAGTTATCTTGTTGCAAAGGAATAAGCAATTTGAATGTTTCATTTCATGTTAAAGGCACACCATGAAAGGTAGTAGTAAGGGTGCATTGTGCAATATTGCACTTGATGTTCCCCTTCGTCCCTCCCTCACCTTTTTTTTTTTCCCCTAGTAACAAAATGAAATTTATTCTATAGAGGACCAGAACCAGATCTCCATCAAACATTTGTTAATTGTTACATGAAGAACATTAGATTTAGAGTCCAGACTTTTAATGAGCTGGGCAGATAGATCTTGCCAACCTTTTTTGGCATTTAATGAGTCTCACTCAAGTGAATTAATCATGTTGATCCACAATTGCAAGGCTGAAGATACTCTGGCAGCCTCAACAAAATTACACTAATTCAAAGCATCAGACCTATTAGTCATAATTCAAGTCACAAAAGAAGTTCATGGTTTGAATTATAAAATATGAGGCTTATTAATCATGATTCGAGTGTACAAAAAATAGATCTATTAGTCATAATTCAAGTCACAAAAGAAGGTTTGAAACCTCATAAAACTTGAGACTTATTAATCATGATTCGAGTCACAAAGAATAGGTGAAAATTTACAAATAAGTTATCAAATTTTACAATTAAGTTAATAAGTAGGAACAATTATCACAAACTATACGTGCAAAATTTCCATTTTTTTTTTAATTTTAATTTACAGATATATGAGATCAATAGATTTAATTTTTAAGGACATATGAGATAGAAAGTTAATAACCACTACCAAAAAAGAAAGAAAAAAGAAAAGAAAAAAGATCTGTTAAATAAAGGTTAGATATGTAGACTGTTGGATCTCGGTCATTTTACGAGCTTGATAAAGGGCCAGGTTTTTATGTCCATTAGCTTACTGTAACTTGGGCCTACATTTTAAGCTCGGTCCAAGTGAACTCATTAATACTAGTCCAAAAGAAAATATTTTGATAGATCCGATTTTTGATCCTACTTGTAGACCAGATCATGTTATCAGAATTAAATTTTAAAAAATACTCCTTACATCTCTAAAATTTAATGGTCATATTACACGATGAAATAAAAAATTAGATAAATATTTGCCGTGGCCCAAAACCTAGCGCTCCTTTCCAAATCCCCCGCCCCTTCCAAATTGGAGCAAATCTACCCGATTTCAAGAACCATCCAATTTGAGTCATTGGACATCAAACAACCAACCCTTTTTTCCCCTAATTTCAATCTCCACAACGACTGCACACCACCTATTCGCCAAATTACCTTTTCAGTCTTTATGCTAGTTTGATTCTTTGTTTGTGTTTGTGGGCCGAGTGTTTTCTGTTTTGCGGCTAAATCTCTCACCGTTTAAACTATTTTTTAGAATATACAGGAGATTATGATGATGATGGAGGAGGAAGATGATGATTATGTTGAGTATGTCCCAATTGCAAAGCGCAGGGCATTGGAAGCCCAGAAAATATTACAAAGAAAAGGTAAATCTTCTTCACTTGAAGAAGAGGAAGCTGAAAAATTGAAGGCTGTGGAAGCTAAGCCTAGTTTACTTGTAAAGTGGCCTCACAATTGAAGAAAGAACAACCCGAAATTAGCCCAACTGAACAGATGGTACAGCAGGAGAAAGAGATGATTGAACATCTTTCTGATCGAAAAACTTTGATGTCTGTTCGAGAATTAGCTAAAGGGATTACTTACACGGAGCCGTTGTTAACGGGTTGGAAACCGCCTTTGAATATAAGGAGGATGTCCAAGAAAGCATGTGATGCTATAAGAAAGCAATGGCACATTATTGTGGATGGTGAAGATCTTCCTCCACCAATCAAGAATTTTAAGGATATGAGATTTCCTGACCCCATTTTGAGGTTGCTTAAAGATAAGGGGATTGTGCAACCAACCCCTATTCAAGTTCAGGGTCTTCCTGTTATTTTGTCTGGGAGGGATATGATTGGGATTGCCTTTACGGGTTCCGGTAAGACCCTCGTGTTTGTTTTGCCACTGATCATGATAGCATTGCAAGAGGAAATCATGATGCCGATTGTGCCTGGAGAAGGTCCGTTGATGGTTTGATTGTCTGTCCATCACGGGAGCTTGCAAGGCAAACTTATGAAGTTGTGGAACAGTTTCTTGCACCCATGAGGGAGTGTGGTTACCCAGAATTAAGGCCGTTGCTTTGTATCGGGGGAGTTGATATGAAGTCTCAGTTGGAGGTTGTGAAGAAAGGAGTTCATATTGTGGTTGCTACACCAGGACGACTTAAGGATATGCTTGCAAAGAAGAAGATGAATCTTGATAGTTGCAGGTAAGTTTATTCGCTTTTGAGCTGTTCTCTTCTATGTGTTTTAATTTGGATGCTTTTGCTCTTTCTTTCAACCTTGCAAAATTTACATATTTCAATGTTATTATTATTTTTTTCTTGTAATGCCAAGCTGATTTTGTAAGATGCTAGTGGTAGTGCCTGGATTTGGAGGTAAATACCAAAACTAAAGCTACACTACATTATATTTTGTGTTTAGCCATCTGAAGTGTATGCTGGACATCCTTTGATATGATAATGGTCACCTCTTTAAATCTTTAGAACATTTAAAATAATGTCTTGATGTGTTATTAGAATATTATTTTGGTGTGGTTCAGCAGCATTTGACTGTTATAAAAGCAAAGAGAAATGGATCCTACTTTAGGTAGCTGGTTATATCCAACACTAAAAGAGTAGCTTCTCTGCTAGAATAAAGGAAGATGAAGTTGTACACAAACTTTCATTTATATTATGACTACACTTTCATCCATAAGTTGCTTTGCATGGTCTAATTTCTACTTCTGCTCTGGTGGCTGCCTGTAATTGTAGAAACCAATTCACGAACCCATCAAGATTTCTGTGCTTTCTACATAATTTACAGTCTCATGTCGGTCAGGGAAGTATCCCTGTGAGTTACCAGATTCATAGGATCTTATTGATGTTCAAAGGGAAAAATTTTAGTTTATGAAAGCTCAAACTTGCATTAGCTGCTATTAATTATATATGACTGTTTGGTTCGAGAATGACTTCAACTGATGTTGATGTGGTTAGCATGGTGAATCCATGGTTGAATCTGCAAATGCATTTTGACTATAAAGAGTGGCTGGGGTGGGGGTTCATTTGGGGGTTGGGGGCGGGTGGCTGTATTCCAACCGAAAGAAGTTGTACTGGTTGTGGAGGTCAAGTTTCTTGAAAGAATGAAATCTGCATGGGATTTCTTCTGCTGCTACTATTTTAGTAAAAATGTAGGCAGAATGTTGTTTCAAATCGATTCTCAATAACTTACCACTTTATTGTTAGTGCAGGTACTTAACATTAGATGAGGCAGATAGATTGGTAGACCTGGGTTTTGAAGATGACATAAGAGAAGTCTTTGATCACTTTAAAGCTCAACGTCAAACTCTTCTATTTTCTGCTACAATGCCAACAAAGATTCAGAAGTTTGCCAGAAGTGCGTTGGTTAAACCTGTTATCGTTAATGTCGGAAGGGCTGGAGCTGCAAACCTAGATGTGATTCAAGAAGTGGAGTATGTAAAGCAAGAGGCAAAAATAGTTTACCTCCTTGAACTTGCTTGCAAAAGACTCCCCCTCCTGTTCTAATATTTTGTGAGAACAAAGCTGATGTGGACGACATTCATGAGTATCTTCTTCTAAAGGGAGTTGAAGCAGTTGCAATTCATGGAGGAAAGGATCAAGAAGAGAGAGAATATGCCATCAAGTCTTTTAAAGAGGGGAAGAAAGATGTCTTGGTTGCCACTGATGTTGCCTCCAAGGGTTTAGATTTTCCTGATATTCAGCATGTAATTAACTATGATATGCCAGAAGAAATTGAAAATTACGTGCACAGGATTGGCCGTACTGGAAGATGTGGGAAAACAGGAATCGCAACAACATTTATCAACAAAAATCAGACTGAAACAACACTCCTAGATTTGAAGCATTTGTTGCAGGAGGCAAAACAGAGGATACCTCCAGTACTTGCAGAATTAGATGATCCAATGGAAGATGTTGAGGCAATCACAAATGCTAGTGGAGTCAAAGGCTGTGCTTACTGTGGTGGACTTGGTCATCGACATCAGTGATTGTCCAAAGTTGGAACACCAAAAGAGCATGCAAATTGCAAGTTCGAGAAGAGACTATTTTGGATCTGGCGGGTATCGTGGGGAAATTTGATTTTCTTTTTTCCCTTCAAGTAATGTCCTTGAATTGTTAACTGGAGAATGCTCGACTTGTAAAGTAGTTTGATATGTGATTATTCATAAATTAAAAAACTTGCTATATATTATGTCCCTGCCGTGATATATTTCTGCCTCTGCCTCTTCCCACCTTTGTCCTAATTCTTTGTAGTTGGTACTGATTTTGTTCGGGACCTTCTGGTTGTCTTTCTTTTCTCTTTCTTTTCTTTTTTCTCAACTAAAATTCCCTTGGGATTGCAAAACAATGGCTGTCCTGCCCTCTTACTTGCACCTCATTAAAAGATTGTGTGGTTTTGAATCAACCTTTGCAAACTCTGGTCTATGGAGTAGATCTCTTTGGCCTGGAACTGAGACTCCAGATCTGCATGTTTCGGCAGATGCAAGAGACAGATCCAGGGCGAAAGGGGAAAAAAAAAAAAAAACGAGGCCGAGAAAAAATGGGTATATTTAGAAAAATCCTGGTAGCTTTGAACAAAATCAAGATTCCTTAGAAAAATAGATTATGCTAGAGAACTAGCCCTATATTTTGCTGGATCCTGAATGGCTCCTGCACGAGCACTTGAGCTTCTGGTCACCAGGGACGGATTTGATTCTCGGAACAGTACTTGCTTAAGGCCAGTCCTCATATGCTTCTATGCATCAGGAGCGATAACAAATACTATAAATTATTTAGGAAAAAAGGACACGAAGCCAAGGAGATTACTGAAGGCCTTACTCCAAACAAAACTGCTAAATACAAAATGACAGTGTAGAAAAGATTAACTCTTACCTTGATGGGTTCAATGTCCTGAAACTGTTTTAGTACATCATTCAACAACTCTGACCTTTCTTTCATTCTTCTTGTGAATTCTTCCTTGAGGATTTCATCTTCTTCCTCAAGAATTCTCAATCTCTCATCCAGTAGCTTAATTAGCCTGTTGTTTATTTCCATCTTATTCCGATAATCCCTTTTTCGAGTAGTTGTATCTGATGACATCTCACATGCATGATTTGTATTCAAAACTCTCAATTCCAATGACTTCCCAGTATTGCTGCTTGACATGCCTGTATCTATAATCAAATATTTGGAGTCTGTGTTATCAGACCACCTTCAATTGTCACCAGATGTTCATGACAACTCTGCAAATTTTGCATGAGGATTGAGAAATATTGTTACGTGACAACATGTAATAGTTCCCAGAAATTAGATAAAGGGATGACGGTAAACAAAACATGCACGAAAAAACACACAAATTTCGTTCTATTTCATTTGAAGCATGAAAATTGAGCTCATGTTCATGAAGGTTGGTGAGTGGTGGGAGCAAATGATATTGAACTGAATGATGATTGCTTGTATTTGAGAACTGAAAGAATCTTGTTCAATTTCTTCACTTCCCCTATAAGAAAGGGAGGAGTAGGGTTTTTCAAGGAAAGGTATGATGGATTTATGAATGATGTGATGATGTTGCATTGCAGAAGATTAATTGAATTCTGCTGCCCAAGTATTTATCTCTATTATATTTGGCAGGAAATTTGCGGCTCTACATATAGCAATTGGGATTAAGGTTTAAGTCGGTTAGCCACTCTTTATAGTCTTGCTCCTCTTGACAACGGAATTTAGCAGACAAAAGTTTCGGCCTTCAGTAAATTTGGCTGGAACAAGGCAGGATATAATTGTCCGGTTTCAGAGAAGGCTTATATTACTAAGAAATAAAAACTGGCCTAGATACGGTTTTGAAAATGTAAATCCCTTCAATAATATGCTGAGAATGAGTGATCATAAAAGAAAGGATAAAAGGTAGTAAATCCCTTCAACAATAGACTTGGTTTCGAAAAAGTAATCTCGCCATCTGTAGCCTAAACTAGACAAACACACAAGGATGTAGGAAAGAGGCAGAAAATGAAGAGAGTGCCCGATCAAGAACTATATGACAAACTTAAAAGGTTTGTATATCCTTCATTGTAATTTCTAAATACATGTTACTTTTGCTTGTGCGTACCCTTCCCCGTACAAAAGGGGTAAGAAAAGAAAAAAAGATACATTCATAAAGGTGTGTATTTTACAGAGGATATCTGGGAGTATTTTGCAGGTTTCATCCTGAATTAAACTACAGAACAAGAACACAAAGTGAAGTAGTTCTAGTCAACGGAAACTTCCACTTCCATCCTCAAATTTGCATGGTCAAATACCTGAAACAAAAGTAGATTAATGATGTCAGGTCTAAAACAAGAAGCGCATTACATGAAGCAGTTTAATAACATAGGTTGTTACTGCATCATTGACATACAAACACCAGGGTTATGCTACATAATTCTTGAAAATTGCAGCAGGATCAAGATCTAAAAACTGAAGACTCTAGATGTGATATAAATAACCGTGTTGATGGTGTCCAAGACAATTGAAATCTTGTAACTCCTCCAAGTCAGAAGGAACAAATGTATCAGATTAATTCTTTACCAATATTTCTATAGGGATATATGGGCTCCCAATCTCAAAAGCTGAATCATCATACTTTGGCTTGACAGCTCATCTCCTGCCTTATTGACGTTTTATGGAAGTACCCTAGACTTAGGACAATGAGAATATTTTTACAAATCTTTATGTACCAACAAGGCCCTAAGACTGATCTCTTTTTATGTCTTATCTCTTCTATTTCCAACACATATCACAATCAAATCTTCAGAAGCAATGGAATGGGGAGATTTAAGAAGGCTCTTAGAACTTTACATCTCCACTGAGCTTATTTTGGTTTCATGAAAGAAAAAATATGTGAGCGAGGTGCAACATCTAGATGTGTATTTTATGTATTAAAGTCATTTCATAGCTTGCGCACATTTTCATTTGTCCCATTGCTTGATAGATAAAGCGCAAGCTCATTCAATTATTGTTGTTTGAATTTGAAAGTTCAGAAAAGAAACAAACCTTAACGATAAAGTCATCCAAAAGTAACACAGACTCCTTTGTATAACCAGCTTCACGCAAAACTTGGCTTAATACTTCCTACAGAAAATATAATGGAACAGATAAGAATTTGTTATGTTTTTATACTATTCGCTAAAGAAGAAAATTTTGGCAAGTTACAGAAGGCAACTACTCAAAGTCGAGAAACAGATATAAACCAGAGATATATTTAGAAGACATACACGACTTTTTAAGTCTTTAGGGATATACCTGCTGTATACTAAAAGATGTAACACTGTAGAAAGCAATAGTTATGGAAATGCAATTGTACAACCAGACACTTATGACTTATGAGAAAGGCCAATCCCCGTACAAGATGAAGATCGGTTTGATTGTAGTAGTCAAAATTGCAAAGACTACCTAACCAATCCTTGAATTGTACAACATGATGCGTCCAAAACAAACACAAAGGAAGGAGAAACAAAAATAAGAACTTGGGGAAAACAAAGACCACTCATCCAATTCCTTCCCTGAAAATCATAGTGGTTGCACTTTATCAAACCAAAAGCACCATAAACTACCAACCAAACAAACAAACCAAGCCTTAATCCCATTAAGTAGGGTCGGCTGCATGAATTTTTTTACGCCATTGCGCTCTGTCATGGACCATATCCTCCTCAATTCCTAGATGGGCTATATCCCTCTTACAAATTATCCACCAAGTCTTTTTCGGTCTTCCTCTACCCCTTTTATGTTGACTAGTCTCTAAAATCTACTCGCCTGACAGGCGCTTCAACTGGTCGTCTTAACACATGACCTAACCACATCTTCTCATCAATAGATGCTACTCCAATCCTCTCACGAATATGCTCATTTCGTATCTTGTCCATCCTAGTGTACCCACACATCTATCTTAACATTCGCATTTCTGTTACTCTCATCTTTTGCTCATGTGTGATTCACTGCCCAACATTCAGACCCATAGAGCATCACTGGCCTAATTGCCGTTCTATAAAATTTACCCTTAAATCATAAAGTTGAATTTTGCAGTAACATAATATTCCCGATGCCATTCTCCATTTAGTGCATCCCGCTTGTATCTGATGTATAACATCTCGATTTATACCACCATTACTCTGAATAACTGATCCTAAATATTTCAAATTTTTACTTATAGGTATCTTTTGATCTCCGATACTAACTCTTATTCCATTCCTACGTGCACCCTTGCTAAACTTAAATTCCATATATTCTGATTTTGATCTACTAATTCTAAACCCTTTTGCCTCAAGTGTCTCTCTCCAAAACTCGAGTTTAGCATTAACCCCATCTTTTGTATCATCTACTAACACAATGTCATCTGTAAATAACATACACCATGGTATTTCCTCCCGTATGTGCCTTGTAAGTTCATCTATGATTAACGCAAATAGATAAGGACTTAAAAGCTGAACCTTGGTGTAAACCTATATTTATAGAAAACTCTCGTGTCGACCCTCCGGATATTCTCACACTTGTAATCACATCCCTATACATTTCCTTTAGGGTTATTGATTCTATGTATGTTACTCTAACTCCTCTTTTTTCTAAAATTCTCCACATAACTTCTCTAGAGACTCTATCGCCTTTTCAAGATCAATAAAAATCATATGTAAATCCTTTTGTTTATTCCGGAATCTTTCGGTAAGTTCCCTTAAGAGATGTATAGCTTCAGTAGTCGATCTCCCTAGCATAAAACCAAACTGATTATTTGACAACTTAGTCTCATTTCTCAACCTTCTTTCTATCACCCTCTCCCAAAATTTCATCGTATGGCTCATTCACTTAATACCTCTGTAATTCGCACAATTTTGTATATCCCCTTTATTTTTGAATATGGGTATGAAAGTACTCTTCTTCCACTGGTCAGGCATCTTTCTTCCACTGGTCAGGTATGAGAGTACTCTCAACTGCCTGTGTCGAGTTTTTCTTAGCATAGCCGATCCCAAGCCCGGGTAAAGGAGAAGGGTTGCGTTAGGTCGATAGCTAGCGTAAAACTTTGTCAATCTTATATTGGAGATGAATCCACCATAAACTACCAATGTGAAAAAAAAAAAAAAAAAGAATTTTAACTCGATATCAGCAAACTAAAATTCAGACTTCCCTCTGAGAGATTGTTTTCCTCAATGATTATACAAAATATAAAAATGTTCAAGGGCCATGGGGCTGTCTCATCACAAAACTAGGTACGTTCAACTTGAAAACTTAGAATATACATTAACTCCCTCCTTATCGCATCTACAAACACAGATCTAAGTACACAAACCTTTCTTTTCTGGACAAACAAGTCCGTATAGAAGCTTTTCATGATGGTAATTGCTACTTTAAAATAAATACTTTATTTCTCCATTATAATCGTGTATTACCTACTAGCTTAGTATGGTATTAACTCTCTGTGCTCTCACATGGAACACAAATGAACTCTGAAACCTGAACCACCTTAAGATTTTTTACTAGAATTGCTACTGTTAAGGATTAGATGCTGCAATGAAATTCAGCAATACATGATTCATTAGAAAGTACTTCTAAAACAGCGAATCAGTTCACACCAAAAGTACCTCTCTTTGTTGATCTGACATGAAAGAGCCAGCCAAATCCCGAAGCACTTCTACCATGTCATTGAATGTCACCTTCCCATTGCAATCAGAATCATATACTTTGAAGATAACTGAAAGGCATCAACAAGAATTAATGATTTACTAAAGGAGAGACAAAATAAAGTAAAGTAAATAGTAAGAGATACTACATAAGGAAACAATTAAATTACCGAACATACAATAAATTCAAGAAGGCATTTCTTTTCTTTCAAAGTCCACATTTTGCACTGAAGTCCCAGTATAAAAAGCATAGACGGAAAAACTGGTGCCCAGGGAGGGAGACCAAGGACCTTACAGAGGATGATGCTTGGAGGGGAGCGATCAAGAAAGGATAGTGGAAGATTATGGCCTTTCTCACATGTTGCTTATATATTTTTTCCGCCAGTAAAGGTACTTAAAGGTTATGCATAAAAACTCTGATTATTGTAGACTAAAATATAGCAATAAAATGCATTCATGATTACCGCAATCAGAGCCAAAATGCACATCAGGATTTATACACAAAGTATATATTTTGTGGGAAATCAAGTCGCATTTGTATCAAGCACCCAAATTTCCAACTATCCCATCTTAAACAATTAACTACTGACAACCTAGCCTACTACTTAAAATGTCAATAGGATATTACTGATATTAGCCATCAAGTAACAATTTCATTAAGCATGTGATAATTTACTTTAGATTCACACATTACTCCAGATGCCATGGATCAGATAAACATAAAATTCTGTGAAACGAGCTCAAGAAAAATCCAGTATCAGATAGGAATCATATAACTATATAAGCTCCTCAATTACCATAATGTATTTTTACTCATTCAACATGGGCAGTTAAACAGTGATTCAAAATACGACCAACTATTTTACCGAGAGAAATAAAACCATATTTACTTAAAAAGTTTAACTAGTTGAGAAAAGAAGTACAGAGAGATTTTATGATAAACATACGTTCAATTTTCTGGGATATACTTGCTTTGGCACTAAAGGCTGATAAAAATGCCACGAAATCCTTGAAATTCAAGCCATCCACCATCTTAAGCAACCTCTGTTGAGAAACACAAAGTAAAAACAATAGCACACTTAAAATAAAACAGAAAACAAGAAACTCAAAGACATATAGGTAGGATAAAAACTCATAACAACTTTAACCTGAGAAAGAGGATTCATTGCAAACTCTGGAACTGATAAAAATTCATCAGCTGATATGAACCCCTTTGCATTCCTATCAAGTTGGCAAAATCTCTGATAGAGAGACACTATTTCTTGTTGGGAAACTATAGCACGTAAGAAAAAGAAAATTTCTGCTCAAAATCCATAATCAAAACAAGAAGGATTAAATCTTTAGGCATTATATGTCAAGAAGACCTACACAGATTGTTACAGTGTTCTTGGACTTCTTCAATATCATATTGAGTCAACGTTGATGATGCATTACCCATCTTCTTCAATCCCACTACAAAAGAAAAACCATCAAATTTGCAAAAACAAGAAAAATCCATTAATCAAAAGATCATATTTTTATTTATTTACACATGAGATATCTCAATTTCAGTAAAGAACAAAACTTTATCTTGTCTTAATCCCAATGCAAAAGTGGTGAAATCTACAAAAATAACACAGACCATTAACCAAAATCATTTTTTTTAACCTTTTCTTATAAAATAAAAAATAAAAAATAAAAAAGAATGTTACATGATATTCATCAGAAAGAGTAAAAGAAGAAAAAGAGACCTGAGATCCCAAGAATGTAGGGATGGGCAGAAGTGTGAAAGAGTTGGAGTGAAGGGAGGGACAGGACTGATGCGGTGATGATGAATAAGATTATTGTAATTATAGTGATAAGGAAAAATATAATTCTGAATCAGACGAGGAATTCTGATTGTGATAACTTTGTCATCATCGGACTACAATAATATTAGATGATCTTTCTCGTCTGTGCAAGTTCGTGACGAGGAATTTGATGTTTACCCCCAATTAAATGGTTAAAAACAGGAAGAAAAAAAAACTCGGGAATATTTTGCTCTCATGATTCTGGATGATGGTAGTTGGTGGTTTTCCTCTGTTGGGTTGGGCTTCAAGTATCTGGCTTGAGGACTCGGATGGACCCATTGGGCAGATATTCAGAACTTTCAAAGGAAAATGTTTTGGGCCCATGTTGTGCTTTGATGGACCTAAGAAGCAAAATATAGAAAAAAAAAAAAAAAAATTTTTTTTTTCTAACTCTCTGTCTATGTCTCCTACAATAAACTAAAATTATTATCATTTAGTACTTAATCCAATTGTGGATGTGAAATAATGATAAACGTTAATTTTGTTACTTGTTGACAAATATTGTACTAAAACATTTACCATATTTTTGTGTTATATCAAGACTTTTGAATCAGTACTAGCAAATAAAGCTCAATTATTCAATAAATTTAATTGTTCAAATTTCTTATCTTTATTATTTGTGTAGAAACAATTAATTTTATTACTTTAACTACACCTACGTTTATGAATTACATAGCTGACAAAAAAACAATTTTGTAGTTATGTACTATATCTTGCGTTCTCATTCTTGGTGTTTATCGAAATTCTTGACGGTTCCATCGCTTAAACATTTGATCAGCAAAGCAAATTTCAGTATTTATCTCTTTCCACAAAAGTCCATAATAGCCACACAAAACATTGGACAGAGACAGTGAACTTCCGAACGAGACATGGATAGCGAATAGCCACAACATTTATATGTAACAAAGAAGTTTTTGTAGTAAAAAATGAGGTTAAAAGCAAAATGCCCCCTCCAACTATTATTTTAATTGTAAAATACTCCCTAAATAATTTTAATAGACATTTTGTACTATTGACATGTGGTCAACTATTTAAAATATTATTTTTGCTAAAAATTGACCATTACACCCCCCAATAATTAGTTAAGTGAATGTTATTTTCTTTTTTCCTTTATTTATTTTCTCTTTATTATTTTGTTATGGCTCATTTTATGTTTTCTAATCTTTTTTCTCATTTTTTAAAATTATATTACTTCTAATATTTTATTAATTATAACATCTAATTTTACGTGCATCTTATGATTTAATTTTTAAATTAAAATATATTATAATTAAATAAAATATATTTTATTATAATACAGAATTTGCAATGAATTATTAATACTAAAATTAACGAATAAAAATGTACAAAAAAATATAGCCTAAAAAAATTAAAGAATTTATTCTAAGAATACAAATAAAAATTGTGCATGTAGAGTCATTCGGCATATTTTAGATAAATTTATTTTACTTTATATTAACAAGTTATAATATTTTATTATACTTTATTATTGTTATGCCAAAAGTAAAAAATTTTACATAAATTCTCATTCTATAATTTATGTTTATGTTAAGAGTAATTTTTTCAAAAAGTTTTTTTTTCTAGATACTTTATTTTTTGTTGTTGGTTTATTTGTAATAGTATATCACTAACAAATATACAAACTGTACATTGAAAATAAAATAATATTGCTTGTAATATAAAGTATATTTATTTTAAAAATTAAATTATCTAAACACATAAAAATTAGAACTCATGCATGACCAAAATTAAAGAAGTAAAATTATTTAGTAGTATAGAGATTATATAGACTCTTCTTAGTCATTTAGTAGTAAAATTATTTTGTAGTTGGTTTATTATAATATATTTCAATTTAAAAATTAAATAAGAAGATGCATGTAAAATTAGATGCTATAGTTAATAAATATAAGAAGTAATAGAATTTTTTAACAATGAGAAAAAATTAGAAAAAATAGAAAAAACAAGAGAGAAAATAAATAAAGGAAAAAGTTGACCACATGTCAAGGTATAAAATACCTATTAAAATTATTTAGGGAGTATTTTGTAACTAAGGTAATAGTTGGACGAGACATTTTGTTTTTTACCCTGAAAAATGGGTTATAAGTTATAACTTTCTGCAAATGAATAACATTAAATCTCAGCCCTTGAATGACTGAAGGTGAATCACAGCCTTTGAAAGTTGAGTTGTGCAATGTTCAAGAATAAATCATAGTACTAGCATTTTGGCTGGACTATCACAAAGAATCCAAAATGTCTATGATCGCATAAACATCACAAATAATTAATGTTAGACCAGTCTCAAAGTCATCCTTCTATTTTAAAGAACAAAATACTCTTGATATTCATGCCTTTTGAGTCTGCAATCCTACCAAGTACACACTAACCATGGCTGAAGATTCTGCTCATCTTCCAGCAGAAATACTGCTGTCAAAGAGAGTCCAAGAAATGGTCCTGAATGATGAGGAGCCACCTGCACCATATAAGTGTAGACAAGATGCAGAATCTGAAGATGATGATGATTCCCTGTCTGCATCTCCGATCCCCATCATCGATCTAAGCCGTCTATCATCTTCACAAGAACCTGCACAAGAAACTGAAGAAGAATTACAGAAAATTAAATTAGCTCTCTCTTCATGGGGATGCTTTCAGGTCCACTGAAGGAAATACCACTTGGATCTTGGCTTTTCTTAACTCTGATAATTATGAACTTGAAAGAGCTAGTTTAGCTAGTTGAAAAAACTAATTGATTGTTTCATGTTATTAATAAATGTTCAGGCTATAGGTCATGGGATTTCAGGTTCTTTCCTGGATAAGGTAAGACAAATTACTAGAGAATTCTTTGCACAGCCGATGGATGAAAAGAAAAAGTATGCAAAAGCAGTTCTAGAATTCGAAGGGTATGGAGCTGACCCTGTCCCTGAAGAAGGCCAATCCCTGGATTGGTCAGATAGGCTCTTTCTTAATGTACAACCTGCAGATCAAAGAAACTACAAACTTTGGCCATCAAATCCAGATTCTTTCAGGTTAATACTTTCTTCAATATGTTGAATTTCATTGAATTAAATATGTAACTCCTATATTTCTTCATTGTTAAGTAAAAAATATTCGCAGATCCTCAACTAATTAATAAGATTTGTGACTCACCTCACTCATTTACTAATTGTATCATTTTGAGATGGAAGTTAGATGTTCTTTAACATTGATACATTTTTTTTCCCTTCATTCGACAGAGAGGTTCTGGAGGAGTATACAGAAGAGATGAAAAGCGTAACAGAGCTCGTATCCAGAGCCATGGCGAAGTCATTGAATCTGGATGAAGATTGTTTTTTGAGACAGTTTGGCGAGCGATCACAATTGCAGGCGAGGTTTAACTATTACTCGCCTTGCAAGAGGCCTGATCTTGTACTCGGTTTAAAACCTCATTCAGATGGATCAGGATATACCATACTTATGCAAGATGAAGTAGGTCTCCAAGTCCTCAAAAATGACAAATGGTTTAAAGTTCCCAAAAATCCTCATGCCCTCCTTATTCTTATGGCTGATCAAATGCAGGTAAGATAGACGAGTTCCATTCCAGAACTTAATATGTATCGTGTAAGTAAAAAATTATACATTTCCTAGTGTTTTCTCATTTTCTCAATTGATAGATTATGACCAATGGGATATTCAAACTAGAGTCCAGTGCATAGGGTACTGAGTAACTCGGAGAGGGACAGGATATCTGTGGTTGTATTCTACACACCCGAGGTAGGAAAAGAGATTGGACCCGAAGATGGCTTGATAGATGATAAAACCCCGAAATTGTTCAAGAAGGTCAAAGATTATGCTGATATTCACTGGGGATATTACCAGCGGGGAATGACAGCACTACATGCTGCACAAGTTTAAATCTTTCTCCATCAATGGGGTGAAGTCCTGTATGTTGTGTAGGTATATTTCGTCTGTGGCTTTCTTTTTGTTGGAGTACCTTGCATGACCATATGACATTAATAAGTATGGCAAATACGTAGGAAGAATGAATTTTTTGCTTACTTGTAGATCCTGTAGCGTGGATTAAATTATAGAGAATCTATGACATAAGTTGATGTAAGTAAAATTTTTTAAAATTTAATCCTGATCATAGAATCTACGAGTGAGATCAAAGATAGGATCTATCCAAATAGGATCTACCCAAATACTTTTCCAATAACTATACGTACTTTGTTCCTTCATTTTCTTCTCTGCTTTTTTTCATTTATAGTGTATCAAGTTTTTTTTTTTTTTTATGTGAATAATATTGTGTGTATGTTGATAATGGAATTTTGCTTTTTATATTGTCTGATTTTGTCTTTACCTTCATTTTCTTCTCTGCTTTTCATGTATACGAACCAGCCAAGATGGAGCACATGCTAGTAGAATCAGAGGATAAACGAAAAAGGTGCTTAAATTGGAGATGATCACAAAACTCATCGTTGTATTAGTAGGCATTTCATGCTTCAACTGGGGGCCATCCCATTAGTTTATAAAAAGGTAAATTATCCCCAAAGTTGCAGCACTACAGTCTCATCTTTCGATCTTGTCAGCTGAAAATATTGATTCCACTCATTTTCAGTTACCATAACCCAGATATAGTTGAAAGGGGAAAAAAAAAAAAAAAATATATATATATATATATATATATTTCTAGATTTCAACTATATCTGGGTTATGGTATATATATATATATATATATATATATATATATATATATATATAGATACACACACACACCAGCTACAAAACATCTTTGGCCATACTGGAAGATACTAGCAAGCAAAAATAGCAGTTCGAGTAGAACAGCTACCAAAAAGGCATTAACAAGGAACTTGAGATTTTAAATGCCAAAAAGCCACTCATTCATTGACAAGGGAAAGACAATCTTATTTTCCTTTTGAGGACCAAAAATACTAGTTCTAGAAAACGAGACACGAAATAAGCTCTGCTCTGAAATCTAAGCAAATATAAAGTATAAGCCGCCCAAGTTAAACCATGATTTTACTTTTGGCTACAAATAATGACGTTACAACGAAAACTAGGAAGCTAGCCATTCTAGACTGTCAACACTACTAAATATATTCCCAACTGTGCAGTCATCACAACTATCATCATCACCACCATTGACTCGTCAAAATTAATGTTCAACTAGCTATAAACTAACTTAAAAACTCATTTGTTTATGGGAGAACTTCATGAAGGAATGGGTGGAGGTAAAAGTGATAATTAAGATGCCGAGAGAGACTGCTACCCTCGAAAAGGAAGTTAGCCTCTTGTCCCATTCGTTTCTGATCATCACTCCATCATATCTTAAAAAGAAGACCACCATGAGTGGCAAAGAAGGGAGCAAAAACAAGGGACTCGACTGCCATGAGCTTGATAAGAATGTTGAGCGAAGGCCCAGAGGTGTCCTTTAGAGGATCCCCAATGGTATCCCCAATAACAGCTGCTTTGTGTGGTTCAGATCCCTTAGGTCCAAGAGTTCTAGCATGCTCAGAAGCACCAGCCTAGCAGAAAATTCAGAAGAACACATTAGATACCATTCTCAACACAGATGACAGAACCCAGATACTCAAACCATAAGAATCCCCATTGCGCATTTTGCATATAGTTACCTCAATATACTTCTTGGCATTGTCCCAAGCACCTCCAGTGTTTGATGCGGATATTGCTATCTGTAAGCACTGAAACATGCAAAAGATCAAGATGTTTAATGGCTAATTCTCACATCAGTTTCCCCCACAAAGGGGTAAAAAACAGCCAGCTTTAGCTCAACTGGATTTCGAAAAACTAGGTAGTAAACAAACAGCATGTCAAGCAAATACATCATACCTGGACACCAGAAACAAGAGAACCAGCAAGTACACCAGAAAGGGTCTCCACACCAAAGAAAGTACCAACAATGAGAGGTGTAAGCATGACAAGAGCACCAGGCGGAATCATCTCTTTAATAGATGCATCAGTAGAGATCTTGACACAAGTGGCATAGTCCGGCTTTGCATGACCCTCCATGAGACCAGGAATGGTGTTAAATTGCCTGCGAACTTCCTCAACCATCTTTAGAGCTGCACTACCAACACTCTTCATTGTCATAGCGGAAAACCAGTATGGGAGCATGGCACCAACAATTAAACCAATGAAGACCTTGGGGGTCAGGACATCAACTGTTGAAATTCCAGCTCGACTGACAAGAGGCACCAAAGAGAGCCAATGAAACAAGAGCAGCAGAGCCAATGGCAAATCCCTGAAAACAAAGACTTGAACGAGTTAAAAGAGTTACGAAGCACAAGTGAAACCTGAACAAGAGATTCAATTTAAAGACTAATAAGGAGCTTCAGATACAGCTGCCGATATTTTTCCACAAGATACACAAAAGAGGGAAACAATTACCAATGTACACAAGGAAAGCCAAACGAAACATTATAAACAACCAACGGGAAGAACAATAGCCCCAGTGGTCTAAACAGGGAAACAATGAGGACTCTGGAACCAACAGGGAAGATGCAATAGATATTAACACTTAAATTACAAATTAGCAATCCTGTACCCTTTGTTGATTGTAATGAGAAGATAATTAGGGAAAGAATAGGACAAGGGAATTTTATGCTACCTTCCCAATAGCTGCAGTGGTGTTCCCAGCAGCATCAAGGGCATCAGTTCGCTCTCGTATTCTATGGCTCATTCCAGCCATCAATTTCAGCTATGCCTCCAGCATTGTCACTGATGGGACCATAAGCATCAATAGCCAACCCAGTAGCAATTGTGCTCAACATTCCTAGGGCAGCCACTGCAATGCCATACATGGCAGCAAACGAGAAACTAACATAAATACTGATTGCAATGGCAAAAATTGGAATAATGACGGATTTGTATCCCAAGGCAAGGCCAAAGATAACATTAGTTGCAGCACCAGTCCTGCAGGAATCAGCAACATCTTGCACAGGGCTGCAAAATGAAGGTAGGGTAACTAAAGTTAAGAGGAATAATTTTCACCAGGCAATGCAAAAAAAGGCTGTAATGCAAAATATTTATCTTATCCCACCTGTAGGTATTGCTGGTATAGTACTCAGTAACAAAACCGATGATAAGCCCAGCCCAGAGACCAACAGCGACACACAAGAACAGCTGCCTGTAAAACCATAAAATAAATCTCATTGTATTTGTGGATGAATTCAAGTTTAAACCAAGCTAGCAGCACAGCAAAACTGAAACAAGATTGGAACTCAAAAAGAGGACCCAACAACCAACAAACATAACTAGACATTAACAACCAATAAACCCGAACAATATTCCACAAGCTCACATCTCCAGTACACTTCCAACAAAGTATTAAGTATATATGACCATTTCTTTCCATAGTGTAACGTAATCACAAATATTATCCCATTAAAAACACTTCAACAGGGAGTTTCTTCCTTTTGTTTATTTTCGGTGGGGGGGGGGGGTGGGGTGGGGATGGGAGGGAATTTTACATTTCTACTACCTTCTAAACTTTCAACCTCACAATAATGCTTACCAGTTCTTCACAACCTTCTGTGCACCAAAATTGAAGATTGTAAATGAAGAAGGCACACAAGTCCAGGTAACAATCGCAATTCCAACAGTCATAAGTGCAGTGGAAATAACAAGCTGCCTCTTCAATGCTGGTTCAATTTCCTTGACAGCCTTGATCTCAAAGAAGTCAGTTGCAAAAAGGGTTGTGATCAAGCAAGCTAGACAAGAATTCCCATGGAACTAATGAGCAAGGGATATAACATTGCAGTGAAGTCATGATTGATTCCAAAAGAGGAAATTGAAGCCACAACGAGGGCTGCACAGGATGATTCTGCATATGAACCAAATAGATCAGACCCCATTCCAGCAATATCCCCAACATTGTCTCCAACATTGTCAGCTATCACCTGCAACGCAAGACAAACATAAATTATTTCAAGTTTCCATTTTGAGATTCAACGGCTTTGATTTAGGAGAAGCACTGGACTTACTGCTGGATTTCGAGGGTCATCTTCAGGAATGTTCCTTTCAACCTTCCCTACAAGGTCAGCACCAACATCAGCGGCTTTGGTATATATGCCTCCACCAACTCTGCCAAAGAGAGCCATGGATGATCCACCAAGACCATATCCAGTTATTGCCTCAAAAAGGCCTTCCCAGTCATCCCCATAATACAGCTTAAAGAGATTGACTGCAATGTAGAGCACCAAAAGCCCATTTGAACATCGCAAGGAGAAAACCCATAACTGCACCAGACCTGAATGCGGTTATAAAAGCTTTTCCAACACCTTTTCTGGCTTCCAGAGTTGTCCTTGCATTGGCATAGGTAGCAATTTTCATCCCAAGGAAACCAGAAACAATTGAGGTCACAGCACCAAGCAAGAAGGATACAGTGCTAAAGATGGCAGTTGCAAGAGCTGGCTTGCAAGTTTTCTCATTGTTGTATGTGCAGGGCTGGCTCTTAGTGCTGAAGCCTTCAACAGAGCCCAGGAAGAGAAAGATAAGAATTGCAAAAGCAACCATGAAAATACCAACGTATTGGTACTCAGTAAACAAAAACGACGTCGCACCTGTCACAGTAAGGCACAACATTGGTCAGTACTATTAGCAGATACGTAGAGGAATAAAATACCAACCAGAAGTACCTAAGAACAGAGAATTCAACATTTAATCAGTTTCATAACGAAGACACATCTTTTTTGCCACCACAAAGAAATATTGAATTTTCTAAACTAGAAGTGTAACTACTAATTGAAAGAATTAAAAACTCTCAAGCAATGGACCTTCAGAAATTAAAATTTAAAAGCAAAGAAAGATTAAAGGCCAGCCAAAAGTTTGATATAAACCACATAAATTGCCTATTAAGTTAATGTGCAAAGTTAGAGCTGCCAAGAAGTCACCGATATGCAAATTGCCAATATCATCAAAACTTCAGCTAGGAAAACTAGCAATTAAGTTTTTTATTTTTTGATTAATCAGAAAGACAATAGGTTGAACGGTGCAATATATGACACTGAAACCATAAGTCAACAAAAATAAATAAACCCCAAATTGTACTTAAGATCCATGTACCAAAGACATGAAAATACAATATATTCTGCAGTCAAGTGAAAAATGTTTATGTCCTAAGTTTAATGATACAGAAAAGATCCAGTCTGTCAAATTTACAAGTGTTGGTAAAAAAAAACATAGAAGCCACAAAACAACTGCATCACACGCACAAGTTTTTTCCCCTTAAACTTTTTACCAGAAGTTTTATGGTTTCTGGCATCAGACCCTTTATCAAGGAATGTTAGTGTAAAAAGGTAGGAAAAAAATTAGAAACAAGGAACAAAAAGGAAATAAATAAATAATTAAATAAAGATAAATATATGAATATATATATACATACACACAACATAGAAGATGGATAATCAAAATAATTATCTTCTGCTATTAGCAATAATATCTCCCAATTAACTAAGGCAAAACAATAATGTGAACAAAAGAAGTCTTCACAAGATGGCACACGTGCACCACACATGTTATTAGTGTCGGGCCATACTATAATGAATCACCAATCACTGGCATAAATCCAGACGACTTTAGGAGAATAGAATCAACTACCCCAGATATACCCATAAGCTTTAAAAGCATTTCATCAATGCTCCCAGAGAACATTTAAAGCCACGGCACTACAAATAAAAAGCATTCAATTTACTGTCGCAGATCCGTCCCCAGAGCCAACTCAGCATCCGACATCAATGCTCCCCAACTTCATAACTATCTACCTCCCTCACCTAAAAACCCTAAACCCGACCTCCGCTGCCAAGAAAATACCGATTGACTTCCATTACGGCCAAGAATTTAAACCAAATTAAACTCAAAACAAATGCTAGAACAAAAAGATTCAATTTTTATCACAATTTCAGCATAAATAGCTAAAATTTAACTTTTCTTTTTCATTTTTCGTCTACTTTCTCACTACCAAAACAGAACTTCACCGAAGATCTATAATTTAGTCAAATAAACAGATAAAAAAAGAGAAGTCAGATGCAAAATGGCATTATAGAGATCCAGCGAGCTGAAATCTTACCCTCGGAGATGGCGTTTTGAATTTCGGCGCATTTAACGACGACGTTATAGTCATTAATGCCTTCCTCTTCTTCAATCAATGAATCGTTGTATCCATTCTTATTATTGTTGTTCGCCGCGTTCCGCTCCGGCGAGAGCTTCACGGTCGAGACAAGTACCCATTGGGAATTAGTGAGAAGATGATTCCGATAGCAGCGCACACCGGAATCACGATTTCCGTTGCTAGCTCTGGCAACAACGCCATCCTTCACCTGAACCTTGGACAACCCGCCGGCCGGAAAATAAACGGAATAAAAAAGAGAAATCGGAAATGAGAGCCGGGGGAACGTAGTGAGGCGCAAAGTGTGTGAAAAGTAGAGGGTTTGGGTGAGGTTTATATACACGGTAGATGAAGAAATACCGAGGATAAGGTGGAGGGATGTAGTACCGGATGGTGTATAGGATATGGTTGTGGGCTATGTTAGTATGACCGTAGCATATGTTGTGGTTTGGTAGACGCGGAGATCTGAGATGATCTGACGGTGTGGGGTTGTTGATGAGGGGGCGAGAGATGAAGGTGGTGAGAAAATGGTCTTACGGTAGCCTTTTTGGGAAGGGAAAGAGGGAGTGAATATGATTTTAAATGCAGCGCGTGTTTTAGACGCACGGCCTTTTATTTTGTTTTTATTTTATATTTATTTTAAATTGATGATGAGGAATCTATTCCATACTTCTAGCAGCTATCAAATGCTGCTTACACTTTTTATGAGATGTTGCAAATGAGTGCCTGTGGGTACGTCCCAATTGGTAGGGACCTTTTTTTTTTATAATTTCCCAAATTTCCAACTTTTAGGTAGGCCTTTCAAAAAGATTAAACAAAAAAAAAACAAAAAACTATTAAGAATTATTCCATGATTCACCTATGAGAGCGTGAAGAGTGGAGGGTTTGGGTGGGGTTTTTATATATGGTAGATAAAGAAATTTCGAGATTAAAGTGGAGATATTTAATAATATGGTATATAGAATGCTATTGTGAGTTATATTAATATGATGGTTTGATTTTGTATAAAATAGCTATGAGATTGGGTAGAGGAGATTTGAGATGATATGACGATGTGGGTTTGGTGATGAGGTGGCTAGAGGTCAAACTAGTGAGAAAATAAAAAATGTTTAAATGAATTTTGTCTATTGTAAGTATCATAAATTTTTTAATTTATATTTATTTATATTATTATATTTAATTAATATAATTATATAAATATAAATTAAGAGTTTCATAACACTAAAGACTCAATTTACTTAAATAATTTTTCCTTAAAAAAAATGGTTATATAGTAGGTTTTTTGAGAAGGGAAAGAGGGAGCAGATATGAAGATAAATGAAGCGTGCTTCGGACGCACTGACTTTTTATTTATTTTTTACCAATTTGTTTAGTAGTATTTTTTTAGTTGACGGTGAGGAATCTATTCCACACTTCTTGCAACCATCAAATGCTGCAAACACTTTATAATTTTTATGATAGGCAGCAAATTAGTGCTTGTGAGATACACCTTGCATCTCGAATGAAAGGGAACTATTCTTTGATTGTATTTTTCCTAAAGTTATTCTTATCAGACATAACTCAAAATACATAAATAAATTATATGCCACTTAGTTGTGAGACATGATTTAAAAAGACTTCGCATCTCACTTATCTAAAGAAAACTCTTTAAGTACAAAATATATAACAAATATAATCATTTTTTCTTAATTGACAAGTAGCAATTGATGTCTGACAAATGGCCATATGATTTTTAATCACACCTTCTTGAAATGATGGTGGTGGAGGTGCATGGCAGGCGATGGACTTGCGAGCAGATTATAGTTGCTTGTCTGTTGTTACACAAGGAAGAAAGGCATTTTTGGAAGTGCCCGAGCGTGTTGAATAGCGTGCACTGCTCTTCTTTTCTTTCCCATAGGATAAACTTGGTTTTTTTTTAAAATAAAAAATAAAAAATAAAAATTCATTTTCTCTTTTCACATCAACAAAGTAGAATTAGTTGTACATCTTTTTTGTTGCTTAATTCTTAATTAATTCTTAAACAGCCTTGGTCTTCGATTTGATTGACAATTTTAACCTACGTTAGTAGTTAAAATATTTGTTTGGGTAGTTAGTTGGTGGTAGCACCTCATTTCAGCATTTTGGCCTCCACACTCCATTATACTAATAATTCCCACCAAATTTCAGCTACCTCGGCAATTTCAAAATAATAATAGATGCAAATACAAGTAATTTCAAAATACTCTACAACGTTTGATTCAATAACTAAATTAGGCACTGGGTGGGAAGAAGCTTACAAACTCATAATAATTTAACACTATAATCTTGATTGGGCCTTCATGTTTCTTTCAAACTAGAGGAAGCTGAGGTTGGGCTGAATTGTTCTCCACTTTTTATATCCGAACATGGCCCAAAACAAGCCCAAAATTTTAGGCTTATTTATGATGTGTCCAAGTTCATATGAAAATTTTGAAATAAATTCTACATAATCCATCCAAAAATGGTCCGGGATGGGGATCATACTATTACTCAATTAATAGCCGGTATGATGGTTGTGAATTGTATTTATATTCCCTCATATTTATTTGAGTAATTAATATGAGTGATGAATATATGATAAGGTAATTATATATTAAAAAAAAAGAAAAATAGATAAGTACCTTTATATAATGTTGGTTGTATAAGCTGAGGGTAGGTAATCAGATTGCATTAATTTGGGGATTATCTAAATCAAAACCAACCAATTTTAATTTGTTTCACGGAAAACTAGGAAGTGTGCATCAAATGTCAAAGTCAACTCTCTCATCCATATATATCCTTTCATCCGATAAACCAACTGTTCGAAGTCTTAAAATTTTGGTAAACCAAATAATATCCTACAAAATCTTCTATTTTAGTACAAGATAAAGATGAGATCTTTTTTAATTTTTAAAGATTTACTCCACTTTTTATTTTATTGTCCTTTTGCAAAAAATCATCACGATAATTTTTTGAATCTACCTCTTATGAATGTAAATATAGTATTCCGGTACTAAAATTTTATCAAAACTTATTTGACCCTGTTTAAATCTTTAAGAAAGAATATTATTGTTTAAAAAATAAAATAAAAAATCTCTATCAGCAACATAATTATCTTAGCGGTAAATAAATATATGTATAAAACATAATTATCAGCAACATGACCTCTTGTTAGATTATTGTAATCCAAAAAGCAAGTCTTCATAAACATATTTAATCCATCAATACAAATTTGTCACTATCGTTTTTAATTAATAGCTTTTTTATATATATATATATACCATGAAAAACCAAAGTTGACGATGATATCTATTCAAAATCACACGGAACAATGAAAAGTGACGGAGACTCCCTTCAAGCCTGAAGGTTCGGTTCTAACACGGCGGTGTATTAAAAGCTTTTGATGTAAAAATTCCTGTCCAGCCTCTTTGTCAAGTTGCAACTTGATATTTCCAAAACTTTTTAATTTAATTTTCATAAGTTTGTTCTCTAGATTAAAGTTAATTATATAAGAGAAGTTCATAAGTTAATTATACTTGCCTATTTGTGTACTTAACTTAATGAAGAAAAATGAATTATAAAATTATACATCAATTGATTCAAAAAAAAAAACTATTATTATTATCCCTCGATAATAATCTAATTGGATAAATTCGTGAGCATTTCAAGGAAATCTAGATGTGTATTGGGTCTCTTGATCAAGGTACATCCAGCACAAGATTCATCATCTATGATCGCTCAGCCAATCAAATTGGATCTCACCAAGTTGAGTTCACTCAGTTCTTCCCACAAGCAGGGTAGAGTCAACCTTTTGTGCTGTAAATTATTCAAAAAGTTTCGATCTTTTTCATCCATTTTTATGGAAGTATCAATCTTTTCATCACTTTTTGGTAATTGTTTTTTTTTTTTTTCGTAGATGGGTTGAGCATGATCCAACTGAGATTCTTGAAAGTGTTAAGGTTTGTTTTACCAAGGTTATTGATAAGGCCACTGCTGATGGGCACAATATTGATAGTGGATTGAAAGCTATTGGTATCACTAATCAGAGAGAAACCACTGTGATTTGGAGCAAATCCACTGGCAGACCTCTCTACAATGCCATTGTTTGGATGGATGTCCGTACCAGCTCTATTTGCAGGTGCATAAAAAAAAAGATCTTTTTTAAATTTTTTTTTTTACAATCAAATAGTACTAGTTTACATTGATTTCTTAGTATTTACTAGGACTGTTTATTTGTTGTTCTGATGAAAACCCATTTTTTGGATTGTGAAAATTTGTATTGGTTTTCATTGTTTTGTGTGGAGATCAATAATTAGCTCAATTATTGTGAAGGAGTCAAACCTATAGTTACCGAATATGGGTATTCTCTCCTATGTAGTAGGCGTGGGTACGGGAAGTCACTTTTTTGGAAAAAAAAATACATGTGTATTTACATTTATGCATTTGGTATGCGGTACTGAGGGTCACTAGTTAATCTGTGTAACTATGGTCAAACCACTAAGGACAGTTGAATTTTGGATTTTTAGATATTTGATATACTGTTAGTGTGGTGAGAGAGAACTTTCGGTTAATATTATTTTGGAGTTTTGCCTGTTTCATTTGCATTTGTTAGTTGAACTCTCAATTATGGTTTGACTTTGGGTGAAATTATTTGTTTCTGTTTAGAAAATTGGAGAAAGAGTTACCAGGGGGAAGGACCCATTTTGTTGACACATGTGGCTTGCCAATAAGCACCTATTTTAGTGCTTTGAAGTTGTTATGGCTGTTGGAAAATGTCAATGCTGTGAAGGAGGCTGTGAAAACAGGGGATGCCCTGTTTGGGACAATAGATACTTGGTTAATTTGGAACTTAACAGGAGGTGTGGAAAATGGTTTACATGTTACCGATGTCTCTAATGCATCAAGAACTATGCTGATGAATCTTAAAACACTTGATTGGGATGGTCCCACATTGAATACACTGGGAATCCCTGTTAGTATTTTGCCAAAAATCATCAGTATAGTTCCACTCTGAGATTATTGGAAACATTTCTAAGGGATGGCCTATTACTGGCATTCCCATATCTGGATGTCTCGGCGATCAACATGCAGCAATGGTGGGACAAGCTTGCCGGAAGGGCGAGGCAAAAAGCACTTATGGGACTGGGGCATTTATACTGCTAAATACAGGAGAGGAGTCTATTAAGTCGAACCATGGGCTGTTAAGCACTTTAGCATATAAACTTGGGCCAAAAGCTCCCACCAACTATGCCCTGGAAGGCTCCATTGCTATTGCTGGTGCGGCTGTTCAGTGGCTTAGGGATAGTCTTGGCATAATTAGCAGTGCAAGTGAGATTGAGGAGTTAGCCTCAAAGGTTGACTCGACAGGTGGAGTTTATTTCGTTCCAGCTTTCAATGGTTTGTTTGCTCCCTGGTGGCGTGATGATGCTCGTGGAGTTTGCATTGGTATCACTAGGTTTACAAACAAGTCTCACATTGCTCGGGCTGTTCTTGAAAGCATGTGCTTTCAAGAAACAGCAGGTGAAAGATGTCTTGGATTCAATGCAGAAAGATTCTGGAGAGAAGGGTGAGAATAAAAATGAGAAGGGGGAGTTTTTGCTTAGGGTGGATGGAGGAGCTACAGTTAACAATCTTCTGATGCAAATTCAGGTTGGTTCTCTAGATGTACCATATTGTGATAATTTGCATCACTATCCATTTTTTCATTGATTCCAATTTTTTAGCATTTCTATGAACTTGGAAATATGCATATTTGCTGAATATTGAACTAATATTGATATCTTTACATCTAGATTCATCTATGAAGAAGACCAATCAAAACGGTAATTTGTTGTTTGCCTAGCACATACAAGACCATATTGTGGTTGAAAGTATTTCAAATCTTATAAGCCTTGAGATGAGATAAGAATTGGAGGGCATTGCTGTGGTAGTAGAATGAAGTTTGGTGGAGTTCCCTTGTGTTATCATTTTATCGTAGGAGTACCTTTTTCCTTGGAATGTTCTACTTCCTTTTTTGCCTTATTGTGGTTGTAAGTCACTTTCTTATTCTTGCTCGTATCAAACATAATATGGTTTTTTACATATGACTGTTGAGCAAGCCTATTTGGTCTGTTTTGGCAGATACAAATGGATCGTGTATTCATTCGTCAAAGAAACTTACATTTTTAATGATCTATGGATTTTTTCTTTTCATCCATGATTCTGAAGTCTGAAGTATGTTAAGGAGGGAATTAGGAAAAATGAGTGTCTAGAGGTAGCTTAATACATTTGCTCGTCTCATTTATCTTGTACACATCTTGGAGTATTCGTCCGATAGTTTCAACTGTCAGATGCTGCAGTTGCTTTTGTATCGGTACATCAGCATATCTCCACTTTTCTCATCCTCATATTGGATATTGCTGGGAATGGTTAAATTCAAATTGCTGTGTAAGCAACATAATGATGAGATTCTGTTAATGTGATGTGCAGGCAGACTTGCTGGGTACACCAGTAGTACGACCAGCTGACATAGAGACGACAGCTCTTGGTTCAGCTGCTTATGCTGCTGGATTAGCTGTTGGCGTTTGGACAGAAGATGAAATATTTTCTTCAGGGGAAAGGATGAAAAAAGCTACCATTTTCCAACCAGTTCTAGACAAAGAATTGAGGGAGAAGAAGGTGGAGTCTTGGTGCAAAGCTGTTTCACGTACTTTTGATTTAGCTGATTTATCCCTGTAATTCATCTCTTGCCATACGACTCCTACATTTTCTCAACTTTCCTTTTTTCTTTCCTTCTTTTCCTTTCTCATCAATAAAGCTGTTTTAGAAACATTCTTTTCAACACCTGATCTGACATGCTCGATAACAAATTTTGTAATCACATCTAGGCATGCCTAATAGGTACTGCAAATCAACATAATTTCAATTTTCACATTGAAAATGATATAATGTACATCTACTTATTCCAAAGCAACAAAAGCAACCCACAATTTCACAGTGATAATTGATGTTAATGAACATTTGCTTATTCAAAAGCTAGTAATGTGACTTCACTTTCTTTCAAGATCCAAATTCACCATTTACGGTATCTGCAATACTCATAGAATCTTGATAGGACCAAAACATCAATATAATAAGACCATGCTCTCCGATAGTAAGGGCTAATACAAACAATTACAACTAATGCCAATAGTGTCACCAAATATGACCCAAAAAAGCTCCAAGTAAATGCTACTTTATCAATTGCACCATCAGCCTCTTTGCCATGATCACCAACATTTTCGCCATGATCTCCAACATTTCCTGGTTGTGCAACGTTAACAGGGCCGCAACTTCTTTTGAGCAACGGCCCACATAGACCTGGATTTCCTTTGTAGTTTCTTTCGTCAAAATTTGCAAATTGCCCTTTTTCAGGTGTTCTGCCAGATAAGTTATTGTATGATACATTGAATATGGACAAGAAGTGCAAACTGTCCAGTGATGAAGGTATATCACCACTAAAATTATTGTAAGAAATGTCCAAACTCTCAACTTGAATCAACATAGAAAGACTTGATAGGTATTGATCCTAGCAAGAAGTTACGGGATAAATTTAATGCCCGGATAGCAATTAGACCACCAAATTCTGAAGGAATTTCTCCTGTTAACCGGTAGTCTGATAAATCAAGTCCAGACATAAAATTCAAGATATTACCTGCATAGGACTCGGTTCTACTTTTTGTTGTGAATTCCACTTCTTCTTGTTCAACAGAAAATGTAAAATCCTCGGTTACAAACTGGTCAACATCCAAAGAACTATTATATAGATATGTTTGCAAGGATCCACCAGTTGAAAAACCTTCATCTGGGCTATAAAATGCATTTGTGTCAAAATACTCCCTTCCAAAAGAGATGTTACTGAAGCATGAAGGTAGTGGTCCAGAAAATTTATTCCTCGAAAGATCCACAATGGTCAGTTGTTTCAAGTTACATACGTGCAAAGGTATGTGACCTAGCAAGATTATTTCCCCCCAAGAGGAGAACCCTGAGCTCTATATACTCTCCAATATGATGTAGAATACCACCGGATAGCTGGTTATCCCTCAAATCAAGAGTCATCAAATTGAAGCTTCCAAGGAACATACTTGATAGTGGTCCAATTATCTTATTTTTGTGCAGGTGAATGAACTTCAATGATGTAAGGGCGAGCAAGACGGTAAATGTCCGAAAACCAATTTTGAGAAAGGTCTAAAAAGCTAAGCATCTCAAGTCTGCATATATCATCGTAAGGAACCTTTTAGTAAATTTTTGACATGTCGAGAATAGTCAATGACGAAAAATTCCCAATCCAAGAAGGAATCTTGCCCTGCAAGTCATTGTTTGAAATATCTAGGACACATAAATTAAGACTGTAAGATAATCCATGTGAAATGCTACCATTAAAATAGTTATTATCCAAGTACAGAAATTGTAGCCAGGTTAAGTTCATGGTACTAAAAGGGAAATAGCCTTGCAAACTATTATCAGATACCTATCAAAATTGAATCAACAGACATCTTTCACCCAGTTGCAATTCGATCTGGCACTTCCCCCAAAACGACTTATTGTGGGATAAATCAATTGACAATGCCTCTGTCAAGTTTCCCAATGATTGCGGGATGTTACCTTCGAAGGAATTTCTTGACAAATTCAAGCATGTCAGAATTGGAAACAGCAAACCAATATCCTCAGGAACCTTACCACCAGACCTCATTATTTGAGATGTCTAACCACACTAGATCTTGTTTTGGAGTGCTAGCCAATAGAAACGAACCCATTCTTTTCGTCCGTAAATCAAGATATTCTAGTTGTGTATTATTCTCCATCAGCCAAGTAGGAATCTCACCTACTAACTTATTGGAAGAAAGATCAAGAACTCGTATTTCTTTTTGATTGAACAAAAAACTTGGGATTTGTCGTCCAGTCCTGTTGTTCAAGTTGCATCCAGGTAAATAGAGAACCCTTAGCTGAAATGGTGGGGGGAGAGCAAGACCTTCAGTGTCAACATATAAATCATTGCTTAGCGGTCCAAGTTTGAACACCTGAAGCTTTGAATGGTTGGCAAAACCAGAACTAAAAGAAAAAGAACCTCCAAAAAGATTGCCAAAAAGAGAGAGATACTCGAGATGTATGAGACGAGCAATGAGAACTGCTGGTATGTCCCCGCTAAAATTGTTATATGAGAGATCAAGAACTCGAAGAGCTGTCAAGTTGCTGAAACACAAAGGAACATGTCCACTAAAATCATTACCACTCAGATCAAGTTCACTGAGATTGCTCAAACTGCAAACTCCTGCCCAACAACAATTAATCCAGCCAAGAAAAAACTTGTCAAAATTTGAAGTTTGAGGAGAATTTTTTCAGAAGTTCATAACTTTCAAAAAGTTATTACTTGATTCTTAGGTTTGTAACCTAGTATTAGTTTAGTCTGCAGTAATTTTTAATATTGATCTTATTTGCTACTTTATGCTCCCTTGCAAATCATATGGCTCTCATACTAGAACATTATGCATGGATTTTTATTTCCAGTTTACACCATAATACTGCCCAATTTCTCTTGTTTGGTCTAGATTACTCGGGAGAATAGTATTTTAATTTTTTTATTTCCAAAAAGAAACCAACACCAAAATACTATGAGCTTGTTTCCAATTCCAAATTAATTGTAGCTCATCTTAAATACTCATTCTTTGTCCATTCCCAGCAAAATTTTTTATGATATTTGAGAATAAGAGCCCTCTGAAAGTCAAATACAAAAGTCTTGTATACAAATGAAACCATTTGTAACTTTATACTCCTATTCCTATTTGTAAGCAAATGTATAAAGGATAATCTAAAAACCAGCTAGAATACTTGAGTTTCTTTAAAGTATCAAACTATGGGTTACCCGTTTCTGAATTATACACTATTTTCTTGTAATCATTAGTGAACAGGGTAACCGAATCCCACCTCCAGTTTCTCCCTTCCCAACATTTCCTCTGGCTGAACACGACACTTTGATTCATAAAATTTAATCATAACTAACACATTTGAATGAAATTTATGTCTCCATGTGAAAATAGAATCTCTACTATTCATGTGGCTAGTGGACATTAGAAGGGAGAATTGCTTAGTGAGTATTATTACCTTGAAGGATGAAGGAGTCATTAATTCCGATTCCACGCAGAGATAAGGCTTTGAGAGAAGTCATGACCTCAATCGATGAGATTTCGTTCATCTGTGTACCTCGAAGACTGAGTATCTTTAAGTTCTCCAGCTTCAGTTCTGCAGTTGAAACTTTACTAAATAATGCCAAACAGGAAAAGACTCACAAAAATATAAAGGAAAAGATTAACCATTTACTTTGTGGCTAGTAGGGGTGTTCGCATCTTGTTTTAAATCGGTTGAATCGATGTATACTGAATCTTTGAAATGATTTTTCGAGTAGTAAAACCAAATAAAAAATAATTCAACAAACTGTTATTGGTTTGGTTCTAATTTTAAAAATTTTAAAACAAGATAAGTCTCGTTATGTGACTCAAGATTTAATGTATAACTAGAAGTAACATTTATTAAGAAAATAATTTTGATGTTTTTTGTTATTTCAAATTTCAAATAAAGTGGTAATTCTAAATTAATCTAATATTTAGTATCAGTGGTAGTAAATAAGTTCTCTTAGAAGAAAAAAAATCTAACAAAAATTAATTTCAAAGGTAATGAAGATTATTATTAAATCAGTACACATTTCAATATTATGCATTCCATCGTTTATGATTGTTGACAAAAAAAAAAAAAAAAATTTTCTTGTGCTTATGGGAGAGAATAGTGAATAGATTTTTTCATCACTAATGAAAGATCAATTAGATTCATTTTAGCATTAACAAAATATATATATATATATATATAGGCACATATCCGAATATATATGAATAAATCTTTGATACACAACTTCATTAATTTGCCTATATTTATTACAAGTTGTTAATAATGTCACTTGCGGCATCTTTTTATTAGTATTTCTACAAATACATGATGTATTACCGTAGAACTAGATTGAGTTTGCCTATTGTGGAGTTTAAATACAAAATACGGAATGTAAGAGAATTTATAATTAATTGAATAACTGCTATTGTTGACTTATCTCAAACCAAGTGCAAACCAAATAGTTTTTTTTTTTTTTTTTTTTCAATTAGAAATTTTGTGTTGGTTTGATATTTTATAAACTGACATTAAAAAAAAAAAAAAAAATTGGTACAAAAAATTCTCAAAACCTACCAAAATTGAACCCTACCCTAATGGCTAGCATTTTGCAAGGAATTGCATCCATGATGACTGAGCATATTCAACTAATTCAATTTTACATAAATATTAAATGGGTCATAACTATATCGAAACATGGGATTTCTATGATACTATCTTATCTATAATACCATCATATTTGTACCTGAGCGGCGGAGACAAATGGAGTTGATGATGGGCAATTGCCCCCATCAACTTTGAGAAATTATAAGTTAGCCTATGGATTTTAGAATATTTTAAATTTTCTTATTACTGAACCCTTTAAATTTCTTAAAATTAATCACTTTTCATGCATTACTCATTGTAAAGTTAAAATACGTTTAATTGCACCTTTATCCAAAACATTTATCTGAAATATTCTATATGCAAAAGATGCTACTTGGTTATCAAATAATATTTTTAATACACAGCATAATTGAAAATTTATTATAACTTTCTTTATCGTAAAATTTATTAAGTTTTAGATTATCGAACATATCTAATTGTATTTGTATTTATAATTACCATAATTTTTACCATTACCATTTATTGGAAAAAACAATTTGTCCCCAGCAACCATAAGGTCCTGGTTATATGTTTTTCTCGATCTTAGTAAAAGGATCATATAGTTTACAGTTTTATGTATTACCCGACAGTATTTGTTTTACTGTCATTATTTGTTGACAAAGATATTTTGGTTAACGGACATTAATATTAAATCAGGATGCACAGTTATATATCATTGCATGGATAAGTACATATACCTTTAAAGGATAGAGAACCCTGAAAATTAGTAGATCTCAAGTCAAGAACTTCCAGTTGTTTGAGACGATTGAATTCTGCACAAACAAAATGATGATTGAACTCTTAAAACTTAGTTTAATTATATCTTTTGTGTATGTCATAGTTTTCCTTTCCCACCGAAAAAAAGAAGAAGAAAGAACTCTTAGAAGTGGCAGAACACTGACAATTTTGATGTCTACACATTCAGAACTTTCTGTCTCATAGTATTTCTAAACTTGAACATTTTTGGCATGAAATTTTTTGCAGTTACTTTTTGACTATTTGTCCAAGGCCCACGGGCAAATATTCAAATATAACTATCATTTTTTCACCAAGAATTCAGGTCCCTGTCCACTACTAATACTAGATTTGTGAAAATAAAGTAAAACAAGTATGATAAAATTTTATTTAAATTTTCTTTCATTTTAATAAAATAATGTTTTTTTTAATTTTTATTTTAGGATTTTGTTTTGCTTGCTTCTCCATATTCTATATTCTAAATAGAGCACCCGAAAATAGGGAAAACAAAAATGTTGAATAAATTATAATATGAGAATTTGATGTGTGATAACAAATAACGGGAAGCCTAAGAGATGAGATAGATTGCATGCTAAGTAAAATTTACCTTCCAGAGGAAACAATCCTTCTAAATCCCAATTGCTAGACAGAGACAAACTTTTAAGTGTAGGAATTGCAGCTATACATGGAATTATACTAATGTTGAAATAGTTCAGACCCAGGTCTAACCACTCGAGATTTTTCAAACTAGCCAATTGTCCACAACCTGCAAAGCACACAAACAAATTATGCATTAATCAAGTGATAAAATTTCTGGCAAATCTTCATAAATTAAGATTCTTTAACAGAGACTTCTTAAGAGTTTATATAATGCCAAAGGTGAATATTCAACCCTGCTCAAAATCAATAAAGAAAGCTAGCATAATTAATCATGGTCAAGAAAGAACCATAAAGAAAAAAAATGATAGTGGCATGTAATGGTGTACCTTCCACTTTACTTAGGAAAGAATTACCACTCAAGTCCAGAACTTGCAGGCGCTTCAGAGGGATGAATTTGCTAATATTTAGATACCAATCCCCAGGATTTCTCTTACATTATCTCTAAGATTATAGAGACGGAGTTCAACAATTCTCCCTGTCTTATTACTACACTTGACACGCTCCCACTTGCAACAGTCATTAGTGGTTGCTTTATGATTGATATCGTCATCATGCTCTCCAACCCAAGAAGAAAGTAAAAGATGAGAATCTTGCATATCGATTAAGGAGGATTTGAAGTTCAGGAGAGCACATTTTTCCTTTAAAAGACAAGTTGAACAAACTTGTGTTGTACTAACATGTAGTACTATTAATATAACGAGAGCCCATCGCGCAAAAATGAAATGAGACTGCATGATAATTATGTGAATACGAATAATGGAGGAAATTGGAAGGCCAGTTAAAACTGACACTGGGTGTTAAATTATATATAATCGCTCATTCCACTTGTGTCCTAGTCATGGTGGAGAGACTCCGTGGCGATAAGGACAGGTCGAGTCCAGGGGCTCTTTAGTGGAAATTCAGGTTAGGAACGTGTGTCTTACCAACTATACAATTCGAGAATTGAATGATGAAAAAGATTTGTTTATGTGCTGCTGATTGCTCGGAAATCCTTAGTTAGGACTACGAATCGAGAAAGTTAAAGTTAACTTTAATACCATATTAAAGAATATAAGTTTCGATTTCAAAACTAATTGGTGACGAGTAGTATAACTTAAAAATTTATTAACTAATTCAAAAAATTTAAATTAATCAATGTGAAATATTTATATTTTGATAAAGAATATACTTAATTAAGTATATGACGTCAATATAGTTAATGGAAAGGTTATATTACGTAAACAAATGTGCTTGGACCGTGGGAGCGAGGTTGGAATTCCAAAAGATTCAAATACTTAAATCAGTATTTAGATTCAAGAAAAATAATAAAATGTAAATAGAGAATAAAGAGTAGTAAGATATCATAAACTGAAATTACTATTTAACCTCTTCTCTTAAATAATAATAGAGAATAAACGGGCTTGATTTGTACGATGTAGACCTTATTAGGCTTCATGTGTTTAGTGGAAAAATAAATAGGTCAAGATTCATAGAATTATTTGGATTAATAATAATTAAAAAAAAAGAGAGGAGAATCGCAGAGGAAAAATAAGCTTCATCCTGTCTTCTTCTCGTTCCTCTTTTTCCATTTCAATTACCGATGACGAATTCACTGTTTAAAATCCGGCGAACCCATCCAAAAGTTCTGTTTATGTTAATTTAAAGTCTAAGTCTGTGTTTGTACGATGGATTTTGGAAAATATTTGAAATTTATTTTTTTTAAATATTGTTAAAATAAATAAATTTTAATATTAAATTAAAAAATAAAAAACTTTAATTAATTTTTTAATTTAAATATATTTAAAATTTACTATTATTTTTAACTTTACACATTTCTTGAATAAATAAATAAATTTTAATTTTTTTTGAAATTCATTTATCCAATTACAACATAAAATAAAACTATTTGGTGGTAGATGAAGTGGCCGCTGCCCGTGGGGAGGTGGGTTGGCTCTATATGGGTATTTTTGGGCTTCAGACCTCAATTAAGAGCAGATATCATATATTGCATCTACAAGAAAGGTAAGGCTGTACAATCTTGCTGTGTATATTCATGATTGTATCTACGCTACCACCTTCTCTCAATTGTTTTATTTTTTAATTTTTAGGGTGTTAAATCAAAGAGTAAAAAATACTTTTAGTTCTTAAAATTTGGTTCTTTGATATTTTTAGCTTTTACAATTTTACTAAAAAATAAATTATATTTCTCATCTTTTAATTTTCTACTCAATTAAGACAATTTTAATAAAAATAACATAATTTTGATTTCTGTGTCTCTACTTCAATAAAAAATTTCTTTCCATCTTTTAGCTTCTTTTACATAAACTAACAAAAATAGGTCTTATAAGACAATTTTTAACAAAAAAAATGATATTATTTTTCTAGCAATTATCCTTCCTAATTTAGTAAAAATTTAAAAAATGAGATGCGTTATTTATTTTTTGTAAAATTTTAAACCTCAAAAATATCAACGAACTAAGTGATTTTAAAAACTAAAAGTATTTTTTATCCTTTTGAAGTCAAATGGAATTCCGTACTACTAAGAATTTTTGGGAGTGTGAAACAATAAAGTAGTACTAATAATCACATAGTGATGGAAAGAAACAGAGAAATCTAAGCATCCTTAGAAGTCAATTTTGCTTTATTTTCTAAGTCCACAATATACTCATATTTTATTTGGTTGTAAAGAGCATATTCATTCTTAAATCCGAACGAATGCATATCATAAAACCCCTTAATAATTAACTCGTTTGTTTATTGACCACCTTAATACTAGTGGGTTGTTTAGATTTAGACTTTTAGAGAGCATTAACGTGCAAAATTTTGTGATCTACCATTCATTAATAGTCCACTTAAATTAATTTCTTGGCAACATATTCTACATTTCTATTGTGCAATCAAGTAGTCGTCCATATTCTACTCTTGTGATTGAGCGTTTCCTTGGCATCTTTCACGCTTTCGGTGCAGGAATGTGGAATTCCGAGAGACGATCAATGCATATTGACGAAACAAGTGAGAATTTTGACTATAGCAATGGACTCTTTTTCTGTTTTTCATCTATTACTATTATATATATGCGAGTTGTTTTTTGTTTCTCCCCCTTAAAGTATTTTTCTCCTTTTTTGTGATGACTAAAATACCCGTCCTTAATGAAGTATAATTTATAATTCTCAATACAAAACATATTTAAGTGTTTCTTTCCTTTTTTGTAATGTCTAAAATACTCACCCTTAATCAAATATTATTTCCAATTCCCAATAGGAAAATATATTTAATTGTTTCTCTACTTTTTTGTAATGCTTAAAATACCCACCCTTAATGAAATATAATTTTCAATTCCTAATAGGAAAACATAATTAAATTACTTATCATCTATTCTACCTATTTTTTGGGATACAACTACCTATTTTGACATAAATACATAATAAGATGGAAGATTTTTATTCGTATAAAAATATTTATTTAATTAAAAATTTAAAAAATAGAAAAAGCGAATCTATATTTATTATAAAAATTATAATTTATTATACAAAGTATAATTAAAATCACATTTATTATTAAAAAATGTTTATTATAATTTATAATTCCCAGTAGAAAAATATAATTAAATTACTTATCATCTATTCTACATATTTTTTAGGATATAAACACTTATTTCGGCATAAATATATAATAAGACGGAAGTTTTAATTTGTATAAAAATATTTATTACAATTAAACTTTCAAAAAATAAAAATGAATCTAATTAAAATGTAAAGATTAAATTAATCAAACAAAAATTGTATCTTATGTATAAAAATTTAAACATATTAAACTAATATATTCTTCACATTACAGATAGGTATCGCATAGTAAATTAAATTCATTATAAAGAATCAAAATAATAGTTTGTTCTTTGTCTTGTTTTAAAATGCATCGAGTGCTCATGAAAATATCCTTTATCTTGCTCTAAAATGCACCAAATGCTAATGAAATAAATTGTTTCTTACTTAACTTATTATTAAATTTTTTGCATAAATACATAATAAGAATGTATAATTTTAAGAGTAGAAAAATCATTTATATTTAAGCAAAGAATAAAATAAAAATATTAATATTTAATTTTTAACTGTTACAGTTATATATTTTCAAATTGTATTTATTTATTTTTCATAATAAAAATAATCTTTTATAACTATTATAAATATTCCAAATTCACTACAATTATTTTTTTTTCTCTAATTGTTCATTCAAGTACGCCCAACTTAGAAAACTTAATTAGATCATTCCCCCTACGTGCTTTATATATCAGGTTAATTACACTTTACCCATTTTTAGTGTCATTGATAGTTTAACACCTAACATTATCCTTTGACCAATAAAGTCATGTTATGTCAACTAAACATGTTGACCATTTTATACACATTTAGATGTGTATTATATTTTAATTTTTTTTGATCAATTTTGTTTGATAAATAAATTTTTCATAATGAGAGTAGTTAATTCATATAGAATTTGATGAAAAGATACATTGAAGTTGAATATTGATTTGGCATTTTTGTTGACCTTTTTGCCTGGGATTAACTTAAGAAAATAACATATCTGGCCAACATCAAGGTTTAAGCAAAACTTTCTTTAATTGTTGGTTAACTATAATAACTTCACGACTCTTCATTATAATAACTTCTTTAATTTGAAATTTTGGTTGATAGGATAGATACACTCATGAGTATATGATTTTTCAGTATGTTCCAACTTAAAATTTTCATAATTAATAATATATACAAATAAAAGTAATTAAAATTTTATAAAGTAAAAAAATCTATAACATATAACACTTTTTTCTTATTTCTTTTAAGTCTTGTATTACGATTAATTTAAATTTGTTTTTCTCTATCCTATATGAAGAATAGAAAATTAACCAAGCAATGAAAGTAAAGTTTAGGAACAAAATAGAAAACTCACAATTTTAAAGTATTTGTTAATTTATATCTCTTTAACAAAATTTTGATTACTAAATCTTTATCTTTAATAACATGATTATATAAAATATCCCACTAGTTTAGAGGAATTATTGATGAGTTAGGAAACAAGATCATTTCATGATCCAAAATATTCTAAAATAATATTTGTATTAAATGTCAAATATGAAAATTACAACATTAGTTGTTACAGTATATAATAAAATAATAAAGAAATATTGGTATAGAGTAACTACTGATAAGGTAAAAATAGTTCAACCAATTGTATGATTCATGTCCAAAATAGTCTAGAAAAATTATTGCAAAACCAACAAGAATATTACATATAAATTGCAGGAATAATAATATAGAAAAAAAAAAAGGTAAGTATTGTAAAAGACAACATAAATTATTCTAATATAATTATACTATTAAATACTCTAAAATAATTACAGTTATAGTGATTTTACATCGATTTTGGAAATTACAATACAATTCTTTACTATTTAGCAAAACAATTAAGATGTAGATTAAATGTTTTAGTAAATAATAAAATGAATTAATCAAAAAAGTACGAAAAATGAAAAAATAAATCCATACATATTTGCTGTTATTAGCCTTCATTTTGTTTACCTATTTAATAAATGAAAATTTAATTTCATACTAAAATACTATATCAAAATACAATTTTGGAGTTAATCACATTCAATACCATTCAAAATGAATGTAAGAGTTTAGAACATCAATATTATCATAAAATTAAGAAAATGAAAATTTTCAATATATTTTCTATCTGGATACATAATCACTTTACACAATATGTTAAAAATAATTAGAATAGAAATTATAGAAATTACATGTTATTTTGTATGTCTTTAGAACTAAATATTTTTCATTCGAGTTGCGTGTATTTTAAAGTAATATAGAGGATTTTTTTCATTACTTTTTAAAAAATTCAAAGTAAGATAAAAGAATAAATTTTTATTTTTACCTTTTGTTTTTTATTTTAATATACTGTGTGATACCTAAATTATACATAACATATTAGTTTAATTTGTTGGTTTTCTTATACAGGAAATATACTTTTTATTTGATATCTTTGTTCTTTAGAATACTTAGGTTTATTCTTTCTTATTTTTTTGGAAATTTAATTAATTATTTTTGTAATTATCATTATATTATTTAATCTCCTGTAAATATGTTCATTAATAAAAGAATTTTGACATACTTCATCTATTAAATGATATTTGATACTGCTTGATATTGATTTTATCCTTTATTAATGATTAAGAATATATCGATATATCTAAAAAAAGTTTAATATTATGAAAAAAAGTTTTCATCTATAATTGATCAAGTTATTGGTGGTATCATTATAAAAAATTATAAGCTAGGAACTTAAAAGAAAAATAAAATCTATTTTAGATTGGAGTAAACTACATTTTTATGCTAATGAAGATGAATAAAGAGTTTAGAGTTTAGAGTTTAGAGTTTAGTGGTGACATGCAGCTAATGATGTTATGAACTCTTTCATTCATCTTGAATGGTATTAAATGTGGTTAATTCCAAAATTGTATTTTGATATAGTATTTTAGTATGAAATTAAATTTGCATTTATGGCATAAATATATAAACAAAATAAAGGCTAATAACAGCTCATGGATTTATTTATTTTTATATTTCATACTTTTTTGATTATTCATTTTATTATTTACCAAAACATTTAACATATATCTTAATTGTTATGCTAAATAGTAAAGAAATAGGAAATGCCCTTGATAAATTTATGCATTATGTTTGACTTTATTTGATTTAAATTCAATAAAACCTCTTTTTAATATCAATATTTTGTTTCAATTTAAAATTACATGACTAATAAACATACAAATACAAATTTTATAAGAAAATACAATTATCATACGTTGTTCTCATAAAAGAGAATATTGATTTAATTTTTTAAGAAAAATAAAATTTATATATAATGTTCTAACAAATAACAATATTGAAAAATAATAATAATAATAAAAAGACAGGTGAAAATAATTACAATAAAAGAAAAAAGATATAAAAATGTATATAAATATATAAATCTTATATAAAAACTCAATAGGCAAAATTTTTATAGTAACTTGATTATAATTCACTGACTATTCATTTATTTTTTTAACAATAAATATTTTTAATAAATATATACAAGTATTACATGTGCAAAGCACGTGCAATTTTCTAATTTTCTTAATAAAAAAGTGTAAATTACAAAATATTTTCACACACAATACGTAGACTGAGGATTAATGTAGACAGATAATGTAATATTTCTGTTATTGATTTTTAAATTAGATTTCATATACTATTAGCATTACCGTGAAATTTAATCAAATCAACTTTGGATGGCCAATATATTGATTTGTTAGATTGCCTGTAATTCATTACCCTGAAATTTAAGTTAGATTGCCTTTATCCTTTTAGTTTGACATATCAGTTACTCGTGTTATAACTTATACATACATATATATATATATTTGTTTCATTGGAAGTCTTTTAAAAAATTTCAAAGAATAAATAACTTTCACGTTTTGTCTAGTACTAATAAGTTCGTGCTTTTTTAGATACCAGATGTGGCTGAAATTTGGACTTAAGAATGCTTAGTGACAACAATACATTTTGAAGTCAAAACTAGAAAAATACACTATAGTAATATGTAACTACACGTTGCATTTAGCATTCCTAAATTTACAATGAAAATAATAACAACGTACAAATTATTCGAAAGAAACAAAAGCGAGTTAAGCGATCCATCACTACTTACGCCAAAAAAAAATAAAAAAAATAAACCTCTTTTTTGCACAAAAATTGATGATAATATACATTCACTTATTCAAAAGCAAGTAATTTGACCTCAACTCCATTTCAAAATCTAAATTCACCAATAACGAGATCTGCAATACTTGTAGTAGCTTGATAGGATCCAAACATCAATGAAATTCGACCATGCTTTCTGATAGTAAGGACTAATACAAACAATTGCAGCTAATGCCAATAGTGTCACCATATATGACCCAAAAAAGCTCCAAGTAAATGCTACCTTATCGATTGCACCATCAGATTCTTCGCCATGATCACCAACATTTTTTTCTGGTGTGGTTAATACCTGTGGAACATTATCATTAATGGGGTCACAACTTCTTTTGAGAAATGGTCCACAGAGACCTGGATTTCCTTTGTAGTTCCTTTCGTCGAAATTTGCAAACTGCCCTTTATCAGGTATTCTGCCAGACAAGTTATTATATGATACATTAAATATGGACAAGAAATGCAAACCGGCTAGTTCTGAAGGTATTTCACCACTAAAATTATTGTAAGAAAGGTCCATGCTCTCGATTTGATTCAACATAGAGAGACTTGATGGTACAGATCCTTGCAAAAAGTTGTGGGATAAATTTAATGCCCGGATACCACTTAGACCGCCAAATTCAGAAGGAATTTCTCCTGTCAACTGATTACATGACAAATCAAGTCCAGACATCAAATTCAAGATAATACCTGTATAGAACTCTGTTCTACTTTTTGTTGTGAATTCCACTTCTTCTTGTCCAGTGAAAAATCTGACATACTCTTCTCTGTACCAATCAAGATCCAAAAAATAATTTATTCAGATATATTTTATGGGTTCCGCTCCTCCGAAAATTGAAATCCGAGTTATCAAATGCATCTTTGTCAAAATACTCCCTTCCAAAAGAGATGTTATTTAAGCATGAAGGTAAGGGCCCAAAAAATTTATTCCTCGAAAGATCCATAATGGTCAAATTCTTCAAGTTACATACGTGCAAAGGTATACGGCCTAGCAAATTATTTCCCCCCAAGAGGAGAATCCTGAGCTTTTTATGTTCTCCGATATATTGTGGAATACTACCTGATAGCTGATTATCCCTCAAATCAAGGCTCATCAAATTGGAGCTTCTGAAGAACATACTTGATAGGGATCCAATTATATGATTTTTGTGCAAGTGAATGAACCTCAATGATGTAAGATCGGAGCAAGACGGTAAAGGTCCAGATAACCGATTTTGGGAAAGGTCTAAAAAGCTAAGCTCTTGAAGTTTGCATATATCATCTGGTATGGTACCTTCTAGTAAATTTTTTGACATGTCAAGATCGCTTGCACTGATGTAAAATTCCCAATCCAAGAAGAAATCTTGCCTCGCAATTCATTGTTCGAAATATCTAGGGCAAATAAAGTACTACCGCCTAAAGATAAATCAAGTGAAATACTACCACTAAAATTGTTATTATCCAAGTACAAGACAATTATCCTTGTTAAGTTGATGAAAGGGAAATGACCTTGCAAATTATTATCAGATAATGACAAGAATTCAAGGTTGACACAACCAGTAGTAATCCGATCTGACACTTCTCCAAAGAACTTGTTGTGGGAAAAATCAATTGACCGTGCCGTTGTCAGGTTTCCCAATGATTGGGGGATGTTGCCTTCAAAGGAATTTCCCGAAAAATTCAAGCCCCACAAATTTGGAAAAAGTAAACCAATATTCACGGGAACCTTACCACTTACCTTATTGTTTGAGATGTCTAACCAGGATAGATTTAGATTTGAAGAGCCATTCAATAGAAACGAACCTGTGAAAGAGTTATTCTCTAAAGCAAGAGACAATATTCTAATTGTGTATTATTTTCCATCAACCAAGTAGGAAACTCCCCTGCTAACTTATTGGAAGAAAGATCAAGAAATTCTAGTTCTTTTTGATTGAAAAGAAAACTCGGGATTCGTGATCCAATCTTCTTATTCAAGTTGCATCTAGATAAATAGAGAATCCTTAGCTGAAATGGTGGGGGAAGAGCAAGACCTTCAGTGTCGACGTATAAATCATTGCTTTCATGTACAAGTTTGAATACCTGAAGCTTTGAATGGTTGGCAAAGGAACTAAAAGAAAATGAACCTCCAAAATAGTTGCCAGAAAGAGAGAGATACTCGAGATTTATGAGACGAGAAATGATAACTGCTGGAATGTCCCCACTAAAATTATTCTCTGAGATATCAAGAACTCGAATAGATGTCAAATTGTTGAGACACGAAGGTACATGTCCGCCAAAATAATTATAACTTAGATCAAGTTCATTGAGATTCTTCAAATTGCAAACTCCTGCCCAAGAACAATCAATGTTAATCCAACCAAGAGAAAACTTGTGAAAATTTTGAAGTTTGTGTGAATTACTTCAGAAGTTTCCAAACTTTTCAAAAAGTTACTAGTATTGCTTTCTATTCTTAGGCTTGTTAATTTAGTACCATTAATTTAGTCTGCAGAAATTTTTAATATCGAACTTATTTAGTACTTTAAAGTTTCCTAACAAATCAATATGGTTCTCATACTAGAACATTATGCGTGGGTTCTTGTATCCAGTTTATAACATACCATAATAGTGGTGCTCAATTTCTCTTATTTAAAATTTGAGATTATTATGCCCTCTAACAGTTCAAACACAAAAGATGGTGGTACGTGAAATAGTTTGAAATTATATACTCCTATTTGTGTTCTACACAAATGTTTAAACTTTAAAGGGTAATCTAGAAACCTAGCTAGTAAAGTTGACCTTTTTATTTCAAAATATGAGATACCCATTTCTTAATCATACAATATGTTATTTTAATCATCACTTACCGAAAACACTACACGTTGATTCATAAAATTAAACATAACTAGCACATAAGGAAATTCTTAAGCATTGAATGGTGTTTATTATTACCTTCAAGGATGGAGGAGTCATTAATCCCGATACCACTCAGAGATAAAGCTTTGAGAGAAGTCATAACCTCAATCGATAAGAGTTCCTTCATCTGTGTACCTTCAAGGTTCAGTACCTCTAATTTCTCCAGCTTTAATTCTGTAGTCGAAAACTTTCAATGTCACGGAACTGATAGCGTCTATTTCAATAGAAAATTATGAAACGTACCCAGTCCAATGTACTGTGCACGCGCCGTTCGATTTAGGTAATTTTTGAGGATTTTTTCAAACTAAACCTTTCATTCAAACATCATGATTAAGGAAAATATTATAATATACAGTACAATATTATATGTTAAGAATATTTATACAATACAAATCTTATTACACAAGAATATAGTATCAGGAGCAGACAGATGTTATTTAGGGGGGTGAGAATATATAAAAGGATAGTGGGTATATTTTCACATTATTTGTAATATTTAGAATTTATTGGATTCAGGGTACAGAGTTTCCAAGGGCCGTAGGGGCTACGGCCCTTGGAAACAAATGTTATATATAGTATAAAAAATTTGATAAAAATAAAGTTTCACTTCATTTTGGGAAAAATGTATTAAGAGACAGAGCTTGTTTGAAGTATTTACTAAACTAGTCTCCAAAGATTCAAACAAAATAAATTTAGTCCCCAATGTTTTAGAATTTGAACAAAATTAGAACAACTGGCGGAAAGCTAAAATTTTTGACTGAAATTGGTCACGTGGCCGTTAAGTTTTTAAAAAAATTAATAAAAATTTTAAATGTTAAAAAACACAAAAGTAGTCCCAAAGGAAAAAAAAAAAAAAAAACTAATAAAATTTTCTTTTAACATAAAATTGTAAAAGTTTTATTGTCAAGCCAACCCACGCCATCAGTGATTTGAGGATAAGGGAAAAGATTTGTGAATATATAAAATAATCTAAACTAAATAATGGCTTACATCCAATAAGGGATAAATTTAGTGAATGATTAATTTGACTTGAAATAAAAATTTTGAAAATGGACAACTTGTGAATTTTTAAACAATAAAATACATATTTATCAAGAAATTAATCATATACACATACTATAAAATATTATTGGGAAATTATATAGTCTCATTGAAAGAACCATCCCATTGGCTTTATAGGCTTGTACAATACAAATTTGTAAAGCACATTATATTGTACTGTAGAAGTCTCTAAAGCATATTGGAATGGTTCCCTCAATGGGACTATAGAATTTTCCAATATTATTATTAGAAATAAACTCACATAGTATTATATCAATATTATAAAAATATATAGTATAATTAAGGTGAATAAACATGTCGATAATAACTAAATTTTGCTAGACATCATTATTTACAAAGTCACCCACATTTAATTATCAAATTTGATAAACTAATATCAACAGAAAATATATTAAATCGTCATCTTCCTAGATCGAATTAGAATTTTAGGATACAATGAACTATTTTTTTAGACACAAAATAATTATACATATAATTAAATTGTGTTACCATTTTATATATTAATATTTCTTTTACTAGGGTAAAAAAAGAAATATTCATAAAGAGTCGGAAAGAACTTGTGATATGACACTTTAATTCATATTATTAAATTTTTAGAATTTGTGTCACTAAATTTGGCTAATTTTTTCAAGGTTTAATTAACATTGATGTTATATTTCTTGTAATAAAATAATGATAATAATACAAAGGACAAAAGTTATCACTATAATACTATGAAAATTTAGTTCCTAAGGATAAAATTTTATAGTAAACGTATAAGATTAGTTTATTAAAAAATATGTATTTTATCATTTAAGAAGTTCAAATGTTATAAATCTAATAATTCAGCACAATTAGCCCTTATGTTTAGCAAAATGTTTCTTGGATATGATTATTATTTAGTTGAATTTTTTTTTAACATTCACAAATCTTTTCTTCTCTACTCAAATCCTGATGATGTGGGTTGCCTTGATATTGAAACTTTTAAAATTTTCGCGTTAAAAGAAAATTTCATTACCTTTTTATTTTCAAGTTAGGACATTTCTGTCAAACTTGAGGGACCAATTTTGTATAATTCTTTCAGCATTTATATTTTTATTAAATTTTTTAAACTTAACGGCAACGCGACATGCATGTGGTCAATTTCTATTAAAAAAATTTAACTTTCTGTTAAGTGTCCTAACTTCGTTCAAATTTCAAAACATGGAACCAAATTTGTTTTGTCCGAAACTTTAGGAACTAGTTTAGTAAATATCCCAAACAAGAGAGACCAAAAATATATTTTTCTCCTTCATTTTTGCCCCCACAAAATTTTAATCTTTTAAATTCTAATTCTTCGACCTTGTATAATCTAATTGGACCTACTTTACATATGATATAATATAATTTCACTACACCACTATAATGTCTTAAAACCCTTTTAGGTCCATTACCTAAACAATGACTACTTTTTTGTTTTATACCCTAATTTTATTAAATTCTATTATGAGAAATGAGAACAAGCAACAAAAAAATTCTTTGGGGATCAAAAGAAAAGCACACCTTTTAAGGGAAGAAAAAGAGTAAACCAAGTTCAATATAAAGTTACACATTTTTCTCCACAATAATCAAGGAAACATTATTAAAGCGTTACAAGTTGCAAAATATTATTATTGTTGCTTTTTGTAATTTTAAATATTTGATTTATCATACATAGTTAAATAACTAATTTTCTTTAAATCATAAATAAATGACAAATTTGTTTGCTATTGTTTCATGTAATTGTTTTAAATTATTTGTTCAATTTTGAAGTTATTGTTTTTATTTTAGATACGAAAAATATACTGGTTATTAAAATTTTTATTAGTTTATTATCTGTCACCTAACATAATCATTTTCTTTAAAAAAGAATTTATAGTAGATCTTTGCCTACCCCTTAGTGACTCAAACCCACGACCTAGGCTACAGAGTGTAGTCTTACCAGTTTTGATTGCTTTAAATTACACTTCGTTGTCAACAACTTATATTTAAGTATTTATAAAGATAAATTTGTGAACTAATATCAGAACATGAGAACATGTAGGCAACAATGTATAAAGATGATATGTCGAATTTTACAAATATTTTTTAATACATTTTGATGTTTTGGATATCCACTTATGCTTGTATTAAAATTGTGTTATTGATTCTTTTGTGATTAAAATATTTGAATATAGTTACATTTAATTAGTAATATAATATACAAATTACTATATTAAACTTGTCCCCACTGATACTTTGTTCTAGCACAAATTACTATAATAAACTTGTCCCCACTGATACTTTGTTCTAGCTATGCCACTGGTCGGATCACTTTTAATTAGTTTATAGTATGCAATAGTACACTATATTTTTTGTGCAAGTCAATTCTCATTATTCAAATATATGACCTCCAAATCACACGATAACAAAGTTTAATATGGCGCTAAGGCTTCATTTTGAGACGAGAATATATACTGCAAATAAAATTAGTTAAAAATAAAAATTTAATATTAGTGTCATGTTTTATAATCCAACCAATACCATAGAAAAAAGAACAGTCGTGTAACTAATCAATTTATATCTCCATGTAATATCTTGAATTTTAACGTAGTTCAACATGACAAAAAAATAATTTTTAAATTATAAATGTTGACAACAATAACAAATTGAACAATTTTAATAGAATCGTTAACCATTGATTAAATATAATTGACATGTTAAGTTTTTGTCACAAATAAATGAGGTAAATTAATAGTATTTAATTAGGTCATTGATTTTTTAATAAAATAAAATGAAGAGTGATAAATATTAACTTATATGAAACCGAAGTGCATGACAATAGTAACTTAGATCTTTAAAAGAATATTTGAGGGTAAAATCATAATAAATAAATTTAAAAAAACTTAGAAAAGAAGATGCACTACAAAGCTAAAATTTGTAATAATACAAAAGAGCAATATATATGTAGCGTAAGAATAACTGGGTTGGAAAAAAAAAAAAGAACCATGAGATTGCTAATTTAAGAATAATTATCCGGATACCAATCATTAATTACTTTTAATTTCCAACAAAAGAATATAAATAGAGCCAAATAAATGACAAAAGTAACTACTAAAAAGAGAGTTTAAGTAAATTGGAGGGACGAATATAATAATTTGTAAATATTTTAATCAAATTACATAAGTATCTAGAGGAATTATAAGATTTTTGGGGGTACTCTATCCTCCAATCATCCACTACTATACAATACCCTAACGAAGCATAAAATTTCCACTAATTATACGAGAAATATGGGAATTCTGTAATACTAACACATTTGCACTGGAAGGAGGGCGGAGCCAAATGGAGTTGAGGATGGGCAATTGCTCCCAATCCTTCAACTTTGAAAAAATGTTAAATAGCCCCTGAATTTTAGATTTTTAAACCTTTCTTATTAGGGATAAATTCACAAACCTCCCTGGAGGTCTAGGCTATCACTTAGCACCCCTTAACTTTTAAAATTTCACTTAACTCCCCTCTCTTATAAACCGGGCCCAATTCATCATGAAATTACAATTATACCCTTTGTACTTTAATAAAATAACATAAAGGGATATATCAAAAACCTTCTCTAAGGTTTTTGATAAAGGTTTTTGATAATTTTACTTAGTAGAGTTTAGTTTTCTAATAATTCTTTTCTTAACATATTTGCGAAAATGTGCACGTGCTTTAATATGCTATCTTTGTTTGGCTAGAAAATAATTTGGATTATATTACAATATAATAAATATGATTGGTATTTGTTACAGAATTCCCAAACTCTTAAATTAAAATATTAAAATATTATTTTCGATAAATATTTTTGCCAAATTTAAGAAAATCTACAAGTGTTTTAATTTATGTCAGCTTGAATAAATAATTAGACGAAGTAGAAATGCACTATATACATTATATAATAAATGTGGTTGATATTTATTTTGAAGAATCGAAAATTTGTAAAAACAAAAGGGTTAAAGTGCAAAAAACCTCCTTGAACTTACACTCCAGTTGCACTTTGCCCTCCTCAACTTATTTAATAAGCACTTTACACCCTCTTTTATGTTTTGACACAAAATTACCCATATTATTTTAATTATTATTGTTTTTTTTTCTTCTTTTTTTCTTTTTATTTATTTTCTCTATCTTGTTTTTCTTTTTTCCTTTTTTTTCATTATTTTCTCTTGCTACTACTAAATAATTACTTTAATTTTAATAATTAATTAATTAAAATTCTAAATTTTCACACGTGTCTAAATAATTTAATTTATAGATTAATCATCCTTTAATGCAATAAATATAATACAATAAATATACCTTGTTGTAATATAAAATTTATGATTAACTATTAATAGTAAGATTAATAAATAAAAAATAAATTTTTTGAGCTAGAGAATATTAAAAATTTATAGTATACAAATAAAATTATAGAATGAAAAAAATATGTACAATATTTTATTTACGGTGCAATTCAAAAAAAAAAATATGCAGTAAGAAAATATTATAGCTGTCTAACATAAGAGATTTTGGAGTTACAAAAAATTCAACCAAAATATGAACCGTGAATGGTATGGAACCAAAAAATTTTTTGTTTGCGAATATATATTTTAATTTTTTTTGAAAAATTATTTTATCTTTTTATAGTTTATTTATTTGTTAATTATAGCATTTGTACAACTCATAAAATCTATATTATACTATTTAATATATGTTGCTTGCATTAAAAAAACTTATTTAATCATAAATTATTTATAAATATGTAAAAAAATAAGAATTAACTAACCAATTGCTTTAGTATAAATAATTTCACAGTAGCAAAAAAGAATGGATAAAAAGATAAAAGGAAAAATATGAGAGAGAAAATAAATAAATTTGTAAGAAGAGAAAAAAATTTAAAAAATATTAAAATAGTAAGGGCAATTTTGTCTCAAAACATAAAGAAGTAAGGGATAGAGGGTAAAGTGCTTATTAAATAAATTGAGGGAAGCAAAGTGCAACTTAGTATAGAGGTGTAAGTTCAGGGGAGTTTTTTGCATTTAATTCTATTGTTTAGTCAGTAGCGAAAATTTGTAAGCTTATTAATGTAAAAAATTGGAAAATATAGAAAAATATTACATACTAAATAAAATAAATATGAATAATATTTTTTGGAAAATCAGAATCTTATAAATAACAAAGAATAACATATATTTTTCGATATTAACCAGTGAATAACATGAAAACTTACATCTTAATATTATTCTCTAACAATTTCATTTAAACCTTAAATTTTAATTTTCTTTTTGTCAACCAATATAATAAATTAAATTGTTACTAGGGGTACATAATAGTGGGATAAAAATTGTTTTTCTCTCTCCTTCGATAATATTTTGATCTTTTGGGTTGAAACTATTACGCTATATAAAAAGTTAGGAGAGGTTTGTGAGATATTAAAGTTCAGGAGTATTTAATGATATTAACATAAATCTTGAGAGAGATATGTGAAATTATCCCATTATCATACCTGCTTAAATTTCTTAAAATTATTCTCTGTCATGCATTATTCCTTGAGAAGTTAAGATGCTTTTAAATGACCATTTATCCAAAATATTTATAAATATTTTACAAAGATATAAACTACTTGAAAACTTGCTTTAAAATTTATTAAGTTCTAAGTCATCGATAATATCTTATTATACTTGTATTTATCGTTAATATAATTTTCTCTTACCATATACTTATCAAAAATAAATTTTGCCCCGCCAACTATAGGATATTGGCTTGCCACTTGAAGAAAAAGGTGATATATTTCACTCGATTTTATATCACTAGTAAAAGGATCAAATATTTTACTTTTATACGTATCACACGACAATATTTATTTTATTGCCATCATATGTTGACAAAGATAGTGAGTTGTAATAGCATCACAAACAATGTGATTTTCAACATTACAAATACTATTTATAACTTTTATGAAGAGTTTTTAATAGATAATTGTATAAAAATTAGGAGTGGGATCAATCAACTATGAGATGCGGTCAATCTAAAATTTAAAAATGAGAAATAAGTATTAAAAGGGAACATATAATTTGTTGAAAGATTACAATTTGTAATCTTCTTATTTTTATTTCGGTCATCGCATATCAATATTTCATTTCGGGAATTGCACAATCATATTAAATTAGGGTAAATATTTAAGTAGACCCGATCTTTGGCCCCATTTGTAAACCCTCTGGTGTGATTAAACCTTAGAAAATCTATGACATCAGTTGATGTAAGCAAAATTTTTTAAAGTTTAATTCTGACCATTGGATTTACAGGTGAGATCAAAGATCGAATTTATTTAAATATTTTCTTTAAATTAGAACATAGTGATATATCATTTCTACGGAGAAGCATACATACCTTTAAAGGACAGAGGACCCTGTAAGCGAGTAGAACCCACGTTAAGATTTTTCAATTGTGTCAGGTGATTGAATTCTGCAGAAACAAATTGATAAACGAACTCTCAGAAATACATCTTTTTGGTATGACGTCGTAAGTTGTCAAGTTTCCTTTCCTACGGAAATAAAGAAGATATCTATAACCCGTAGAAGTGGTTGAACTTGACAATTCTGCATGATGTACATACATTTGGAACTGTGCATCTTATAGTATTTTTAAATTTGAACTTTTTTGGGATGCCACATTTTTAGCAGTATCCACGGCCTGTGGGCAAATATTGAAATATAACCACAATTGTTTATTAGGAAATTCAGATGCCTGGCCATTTTTAAATACTAGATTTGTGAAGGTAAAATTTTATTTACATTTTCTTCCCATGTAAATAAAGCTTGAAATTGAAATATTAATTGTAACATAAAGTAACTTAAGTTTAGGTTTTCATTTTTTTTTTCTTGTTTATAATTCATTTTCGTACTTATTTTCATTCAGGAAAAACACACACACACACACAAAATGTAATGCTTTTTTTTTTTTTTTTTTTTTAAAAAAATCGTTTTTTATGCTTCTCCATAAATCAATGTTCCTAAAAGAAATTCCGGTATCATGAGTACTTGATGTGACTGTGATTTAAAAGACATGAGGTAGCAATCGGCACCCTTAATGATGAGTTATGGTTGCGAAGTAATAAAGTTTACGTACCTTCTACAGGAAACAATCCTGTTAAAAAATAATTGCCAGCCAGAGACAAAGTTTTAAGTGCCGGAATTGCAGTTATACATGGAATTATACTGATGTTGAAATCGTTCTCCTCAAGGTTTAAGGACTCCAGGTGTTCCAAACTAGCCAATTGTCCACAATCTGCAAAATAGGAGTCAAATTACGTGAATAAAATATTCATTATTGATAAGATTTCTTGCAAGTAATTCCTTTAACAGAGAATTCGGACTTAGTATGCGTAATCAATGTATTGAATTTGAAAAAATTTTACGAGTGGTGGAAGCAAGAAATGAAATACTACTAAACTAATCAATGAATTGTCAACGTTATAATGGCAAAGGTGAAGATTCAAACCCCTCATGCTCAAGATCAACAACAGAGAAAACACTAGCATCTTCATATGATATGCACATTCATGGAAGTCAACGTTATCTATTGTAGACTTGTAAGAGCTCATCCAACAAGATCAATCACAAATTCAAGCAATCTTAATTAAGTAGTTAATTTTCTTGAATACATATGCACACAAATCCTTAAGGGCTTACAGGTTGGATCTAATTAATCTCCATTCAAGATCAGCTAGAAACAAGTTGAATGGAATAGGCCAGCCAATTCTTTTTTTTTTTTTTTTTCCCTATATAAGGTCGAAGATTTTATCATTATATTTTTTTTTGTGACAAATTTAAGAAAATCTGCAAGTGCGTTAATTTATGTCAACTTGAACAAATAATTAGAAGAAGTAGAAATACACTATATATTATATAATAAATGTGGTTGATATTTATTTTGGATTATATTATAATAAATATGATTGGTATTTTGTATAGAAAATTCCAAACTCCTAAATTAAAAATATTAAAATATTACTTTCGATAAATTTTTTTGCCAAATTTAAGAAAATCTACAAGTGCATTGGGAATTTATGTCAATTTGAGTAAATAATTAGAAGAAGTAGAAATACACTATGTATTATATAATAAATGTGGTTGGTATTTATATTGAAGAATTACAAACTCATAAAAATGAAATGTACTTTTTTCATTAATTCTTCTGTTTAGTTAGTTATGAAAATGTGTACACTTATTAGTGTGCTTGTATCTGTAAAAAAAATTGAAAAATATAGAAAAAAAAATATTACATACTAAATAAAAAAAATATGAATCTCATAAATAACAAAGAATAACTTGTATTTTTTCGATATTAACTAGTGAATAACATGAAAACTTATATCTTAATATTATTCTATAACAATTTCATTTAAACTTTAAATTTTAATTTTCTTTTGGTCAACCGTTATAAGAAATTAAATTTGTTACTAGGGGTACGTAATAGTAGGATAAAAATTGCTTTTCATTCTCCTTAAATAATATTTTGATTATTCGGGTTGAAATTGTTACACAATATATAAAGTTAAGAGAGTTTTGTTGGATATTAAAAGTTTAGAAGTATTTATTGATATTAATATAAATCTTAGGAGAGTTCTTGAAAACTTTCTTTACCAAAAAATCTATGACATTCGAAGTTATCGATAATATCTTATTGTACTTGTATTTATCATTAATATAAATTTCTCTTACCATATACTTGTCAAAAATAATTTTTACCCGACCAACTATGGGATATTGGCTTGTCACTTGAAGAAAAAGGCAATATATTTCACTCGATTTATATCACTAGTAAAAGGATTAAATATTTTATTTTTATACTTATCATAAGACAATATTTGTTTTATTGCCATCATATGTTTACTTTTACAGTGTGATTTTCAAATACAAATACTATTTATAACTTTTATGAAAAAATATTTATTATTAATGAATAATTGTTTAAACTAAGTGTGGAGTCAATTAATTAGAGATGGGGTCAATTTAAAATTTAAAAATGAAAAATAAGTATTAAAAAGGAATATGTAACTTGTCGAAAGATATACAATAATCTTCTTATTTTATTTCTATTATGCCACATTAATATTTCATTTCGTTGTTGCACATTCATATTAAATTAGAACATAGTGATATAACATTTCTATGGAGAAGCACACGAACCTTGAAAGGACGGAGAACCCTATAAACGTATAGAAACAGGTTGATAAATGAAGTCTCAAAAATATATCTTTTTAGTATGACGTCATCAGTTTTCCTTCCTGCCGAAACAAAGAAGATATCTATGCATTTGCAAATCTACATCTCATAGTATTTCTAAACTTGAACTTTTCTGGGATGCAACATTTTTAGCAGTATCCATGGCCTGCGGGCAAATATTGAAATATAATCACCATTGTTTATCAGGGAATTTAGGTGTCTCTATTTTCTAAAACTAGATTTGTGAAGGTAAAATTTGTATTTACATTTTCTTTATATGTAAACAAACTTCAAAATTGAAATATTAATTGTCACATAAAGTAAGTTAAGTCAATTTAGATTTTCATTTTTTTTTTCTTTTTTATAATTCATTTTAATTAAACTTATTTTCATTTATAAAAGACACCCCCCCTAGCTTATCCAGAATCAATGTTCCTCAAAGAAATTCCGGTATCATGAGTATTTGATGTGTGATTTAAAAGACATGAGGTAGCAATCGGCACCCTTAATGATGAGTTATGGTTGCGAAGTAATAAAGTTTACGTACCTTCTACAGGAAACAATCCTGATAAAAAATAATTGCCAGCCAGAGACAAAGTTTTAAGTGCCGGAATTGCAGTTATTTTGGAATTATACTGATGTTGAAATCGTTGTAATCAAGGTTTAAGGACTCGAGATTTTCCAAACTAGCCAATTGTCCACAATCTGCAAAATAGGAGTCAAATTACGTGAATAAAATATTCATTATTGATAAGATTTCTTGCAAGTAATTCCTTTAACAGAGAATTCGGACCTAGTATGCGTAATCAATGTGTTGAATTTGAAAAAAATTTACGAGTGGTGGAAGCAAGAAATGAAATACTACTAAACTAATTAATGAATTGTAAACGTTATAATGGCAAAGGTGAAGATTCAAACCCCTCATGCTCAAAATCAATAACAGAGAAAATGCTAGCATCCTCAAGATCAATCACAAGATCAATCACAAATTCAAGCAATCTTAATTAAGTAGTTAATTTTCTTCAATACATATGCACACATATCCTTAGGGCTTACAGGTTGGATCTAATTAATATCCATTCAAGATCAGCTAGAAACAAGTTGAATGGAATAGGCCAGTCGATTGTTTTTTTTTTTAATTTTTCTCTACATAAGTTGGAAGATTTTATAATCCTTTTGTGTAAAGAAACTCCATCGATTAATAAAATATAGTTACTGCTCAAGTGAACTGAACATTCATGGCAGCATATAATATATAGCGTACCTTCCACTTTGCTTTGGAAAAAATTACCGTCCAAGTCCAGAGCTCGCAGGTGTTTCAGAGGGAGGAATGTGCTCATATTTAGATACCAATCCCCTCCCTGTCTTTCAGCTTCTGAAAATAAATAATCTCTAAGATGACGAAGTTGGAGTTCAACGATTCTCCCTGTCGTATTATTACATTTGACGCCCTCCCACTTGCAACAGTCACTACTGCTTGCTGCTTCATCAACATCATTCTCAGACCCATTAATATTAGTCCAAGAAGGAAGTAAAAGATGAGGGTATCGCGTCTCATTAATGGAAGCTTTGAAGTCCAAGAGAGCACGCTTTTCTTCCAAAAGGCAACAACAAACTTGTGTTGTTGTAGTACTAATAACATGTAGTACTAGTACAATTAACATAACCAGAGCCCGACGTTGCTGCTGCATGATTAACTAACTAACGTTTAATAAATTGGTGTGCTTAATTATCCATTCAAGGCTATGAAACTATATAGAGACGCACTAGTTAATTCTAGTTGTGTCGAGCCGTGGAGGAGACTCCATTAGCGTGAGGACTCCGCAAGTCCTTGCCGTCAAGTAGACGTATTCTACTCGCATTGAATTAATGGAGAAAAAGCAAGCTCTGTTTCTGTTTGCATTCCGAAAATTCTTAGTTTACAATAATATTGCCGTATTAATTAATTCGGATAAAGTTGATACTCCCACAGCAGAATTTTTCAAAATACCAATGGTGTTATTTGGACAGTTATTAATAGAGTATTATTTGATGAATAATATTTGTCTTTTAATTTTAGTAATTTTTTAAAATAATGTTAACTTTTGTAAAAATAAAACAATTGATTTGATAAAAATAATATTTTGAAATAACCATTTAAATTGAAAATAAAGAATAAATATTATTTATTAGACCCATTTAAAAATAAACTAATTGAACAACTAATTAAATAATTATGGATGATTTTTTGTTTAATTCCTTTATTGATTTTTCTATTTACTGTGATTGAGTTTTTATTTTTTATTAAATTTTGAATAATTCGATTTGTCAAACAAGTTATGTATTTCAAATCATGATTGTCAAACGCTTCCACTCATTTATTCAATGCTTAGTCTGTTATTTTAAAATTAGATTGTGCTTGAGAACGAAACGTCAATCTTTAAAACATATTCCAAAAAAATGACATTGGTTGACATTTCTAAATTAAATTTAAGCCTACAAAATATAGCATCATAATTTGTGAGCAATTAGAGATAGGTCTGTAAATAAATCGCGTCTAAACCCGTTTCATGAATCATTTATTTGGCTGTAGATCAATGTGTAAATCCGGTTACCCGGATTCGATTTAGATTCATTTAGTTATTGTATAATAAACCAATCGGATATGGATATGATTGTTTTGATCCGATTATATATTTATTTATTTACTTCCACTATGATTTTTGCTCTAATGTAAAATACAAGTATGAGTATGAATATAAATATGATATAAATATGAATATGATGTCTCTCATACACATTTTTAACAATTAAAAAAAATCTATAAAAATTTGAAATTTTATATATAAATTTTCAAATTTATAAAATTATATCAAGACTTGGATCCGACAAATTCAGAACTAAAGTATATGGATCTCCTTTTATACACTTAGAAAAAATCTAAATTCAGATCTGAATCTGATAATATTGAACGGATTTAGGTATGGATCGGTAAGATTTAGCCTGGATTCGACCCGTTTACATACCTAATTGGAGCTCCACTTTAGTTATTATTAAAAAATTTATAAACAACAGTGAAATAGGCCTGTCAATAGGTCAGTCTAGACCCGGACTCAACTCGATCCATACCCGTTTATTTGGGTATGAATTTATGACAAATTCTGATTACCTAGATTCGATCCGGACCTGTTTAGCTATTATAAAAAATGGGTCAAATCGGATCTTGGTGTTACTACCTGATTAATATCTGAATTCGATTAAAATATTTAATATATAATAAAATTATTATATATTAGTATTATTTTATATGTATATATACATACATATATTGTGTAAATTGCCCATATAATTTGTATTTAACTTAGAATACATGCATAAATATTAATTATGAACTAAATACTTTTTTATAATTAAAAAAAAGAGGAAAATTTGATAAATTGTAATAGTTGTATATATAATTTTAAAAGGTATAAAAAGAATATTAAGACTAGATCCAGATTCGACAAGACCCGACTGATCAGGGTATAGATCTATTTTTGTATAACCGTCAGAGATCCGAATCTTGATCCAAATCTGATTATATTAATCAAATTCGGGTTTGGATATGCTAGATCCAACCCGAAACTGAGCCGTTTACTGGCATACAATATAAATGAAAAGTGACAATTGTAAATATTTTTCATTTAGCCTCACCACACTGCGTTTACGGAGACACGTTGCTTAAAATTATTTACATAATTATTAATTGAATATTTTTTAAAATATAAATAATAATTATTAATTGAATATTTTTTAAAATATAAATAATAAATATGATCTGAATAGTATCAATAATGAATTGTGTGATAGTGAATAATACAAAATATGGTATAAAATATTATTTGAAAAAATATTTTACTGACCAAACAGAGATATTATTGATCAAATATTATTTAATAAGACGTATAATGCCTATTATTTGCTATCCAGATAAGCCTAATATTACCCTTACCAACAAATTTTCCCCCACTCTAATTCAATCTAACGGGTCAAAACTCCCAACTAATCCCCCACTCTTAATTCCTCTGTCTTCTTGAAACTACTCCCAACCTCTATCCATGTCATCACCAGTCATTGCAAAAGCCAAAGCCAAAACCAATCCTACCCTTTTAGATGAGAGGGCTGTTTTTTTTCCCCATCTCCTGAAGCATTTAAATCTCTTTCCATTCCAATTTCCAAATCTCTCTCCTGAAGCATTTATCAACGCTGTAGTCATCAGCAATCAGCAACGCCAACGTCACACTCCGGTGACTTTTGTCAACAGCTCTTAGCCAAACCTCTATACCGGCCTTAATCGGAGAGCTCGTTCGTACAAACTCCGACCGCCCTCATCTAGTCTGAGTGGCAGCGGTACCGATGGGCATCTCTTAGTGCCTTCCTTCCCCGATCTGTACTCCCTCGTCCACCGGTGCACTTTATGGTTGTGTCTTTCTTTGTGATGTGTTCATGATTTATATGAAGTACTCTGTTGAATCTCGCACTGCCTTCGACGGCAAATCAGCGGTTGAGCCGTTAAGGCGCAAATAGAGGTTGGGTAACTGGGAGGATGATTCCAAGAGGACAATCATTCTCTCTGTGAGATCCCCCACTAGAATCAATTGGTGTGTAAAAAATGGCTGGCTCACGAGGGCAAAGTTGACATTTTGTCAAAATTAGCTGTGGCAATGTCATTCCCCAATAGCTAGACGTATTTTTCTCGCATTGATGGTGAAAAAGCTCTGTTTCGGTTTTTTTGTGTTTATTTACAAGTTAACGTCGTATTTAACCAGAGTTCCACACTATGAAATTTCTAATGTAGAACAACTCGTCGTGCATGCTATTCCGACCCTAGAAATATTTAAGTAGATTTAGTTTACGACTTTACTAAATTGACAAAAAAAATAATAATAATAAAGACAAAATGTATAGTATGTAATTAGAGATTTGAGATTCCCGAAACGATTGAAAAATATAACTTGAATTTTTGAATATACAGTAAATGAATCATAGATGATATTATGTGTCACAAAACTTCTACTTTACACAAATTCGACGTGCCAAGGTGAAAGAAAAAGTCTGTGATGGCAAGAAACATTTCGCCCAGCAAACTTTGGTTAGCCAACCCGTCCAACACTCGTGTTTAGTTTTCACTCGTTTATGGCAACCGTTGCACACACAAGCACGAAATTTAGGCAACATACAAGAGCAAAATACAACCAAACGAAAGTAAACAACACGCAAGTAGATTACGGCCCAAGGCCAACCTTTGTAATACTTTTATTCCGTCAAAAGCTTGCAATAGGACTTTTTACAAACATGTGGTGTGCAGAACACTCTTGACCTAAATCCTCCACGGATTACCCTCTTTCCAAGTCTCTTGGACAAGTAAAACGCCTACAACTAGGCTGCCTGGCCAACTGGCACACACATGACTTGCTCATGCCTCCAGGAAGGTAGTAGCTGCCCATAACCGGCCACTAAGCACTTCTCCACGTGCTGCCAGCATTTCCTTGCACATGCAGCCAACCAGCTCAGCCAAGTAGTCCCACCCAACAACAAGAAGTCAACTTCCACTGATTGCTAGCTCTCGTGCGTGTGCATTTGCCCGACGTGCACACTGTCTAACCATTTCCTGCAATTGTCCAACACGTAAGCAACCCATACGTTCCACGGCCAACACTCTTGCCAACCAGTCTTGTCACCCACAAGGCTTCACTTGGGCTCCCAACGATGCCTAAGAATGTGCCACAAGCTATGCCCCACTCGTGTGCATGTGTGCACGGGTCCGTTCGTATCACTGTCGTTTGCCAACGTTTACCCAACTCGTTCGTGCCTGTGAGCTGCACCAAGCCAACGTTTGCCAACATCCGTCCCGAAACCACACGACCATGCCTAGCACTTATAGGACATGGGGGAAGGTTCCTAACATTGTCCACGGGTTGCCCAACCTACCAGGTGGCCTAGCCCACCTACTACCCAGGAAGTGGAATGAGCATGCCTTCCCTATATAAGGTTTAAAAAAAAAAACCCAAGTGACAGTAGTTGACACAAATTTGTTGAAAACCAGTAGAGCCATTCGGGCCATTCAAGACCCCATCAAAGCTGGTCCAAATGATGCCAAAACTTCCCTAAGGACTTCCAAAACACCAAGGCATAGTTTTGGAACACTTAGCACGCAAACGGCACAAGTCGACCCACCTCCGCTTGCCAATCTCGCACACTGCCTTGCCAATAGGCAGTCTGCTTAGTCGACATGCAGGCTGTTTGGGGCCAAGCCTGCACGCAGCCTTACCGATGGATGAAATCATGCCAAAGGGGTTAACACTATGATAGTATAAAATGGACCCTTCGGAGACATCAGATAAATGCAGGCCATTCTTTAGTTGGGCTTATGGACCAGGTAGATTCTGGGCTGGTTTACTTAACAAGTTGATTTAAATGAAGCCTAGTTGGTGCAGGGAAATGTTCCCAAGGTAGAAAACTTGAGTACTTGCACAGATACACTTCCTTAACTTCTTTTTCGGCCAGATAAATGTCAATATATTTTGGCATTGAAAAGGATGATGGTACTGATAAGACAAAGTTTTACTAGTATATTAGTATAATCAAGAAAAAAATTCCAATGTCAAAAGTGGTTTTGGAGCTGAAAGCAACCCGTCGAACTTAATCTTTACTAATTTTATTTTCTTAGAGATCACAAAATTTGTTAGCGGGCGCTCAGTAATAACTTATGATAAGCCACAAAATGTGCTGGTACCCTGCTATGACACTAAAGTGACAGTAAACTCCCTTCCTTTTAAAATTTTTTCTTACCAAAAAATAAATAAATAAAGAACTAGATGTGAGCCAAGGAGGCATAAGTGGCAAAAGATATTTTATCCCAATTCCCATCCCATTCTCGTCTTACTATCTAATAGACTATCAAGATTTCTTTTAAATATAAATATAAATTTTAGCAGAGGAATTTTGACCGTTTACATTAAGTATTGTGACAAAAAGTAAAATAAGAAGTGAGATAGAGAATTCTTAGCAAGCGTAAGGTCCATGCATGTAACTTGCGTTGAGGATCTTCTATCTCATAACTTATATCATTTCTTGTTACACTACTTAATAAACTGACAAGATTACTCTATTAAAATTATACCACTTAATATTGACAATTCATTAAATGGTGATGACAGAAGATGGAAAGATCTTATACCTATAACCTGTTTAGAATTTTGCCTTACTTTGGAATTGGGAACAAGGAATTACATAATTAGAACCACCAAGAACAAAAAAGTGCTTGTGATCATGATTTTTTAATTAAAAGCTGAAAAAGCCCACATAACAGAAAGGTAGAATGCAGTTTAATCCAGATATATTATTAAACAACCTCCGTCTCTCAATCCATTTTTCGTGTTAAATCAGAAGTGGAAATCCAGAATATTTTGGCAGTGTGATTAGATATGGTAGTATAACATAGTCCAAGAAAGAAACTAACTAGATAGAAGTCTAAGCATCCCTTGAAGTCAATTTTGCTTTCTTCTCAAGTCCACTATAGGCCCATATTTTAATTGGTTGTAAAGACCAAAGAGTATTATTTATTCTTAAATCCAAACGAATGGAGAACATGAATTCTTAAGTAATTGCCTAATTGACTTATTTGTTTATTAGCCACCTTAATTAATAATAGTGGGTTGTTTAGAGAGTGCAAAATTCTGTGATCTACAATCTATTAATAGTCCACTTGAAATTTCTTGGCAAAGTATTTCTATTTTCTACATTTCAGTTATGCAATCATGTTGTCGTCCGCAAAGGACTTTTATCATTTTAAATTGAGTGCTCCCTTGGCATCTTTCACGCTGGCGATGTTGGAATATGGAATTCCAAATCAATAAATAGACGAAATAAGTAAGAATGTTGACTACAGGAATGGATTCCTTTCTCTTATTCTTTTTTTTAATAACAAATATTTTGACACGCAACTTACAGGTGTAGACCGAGGATAATTAATATAGTACTTTTACCATTTCAAACTTCAGTTATTGCTCTTTGAGTTAGATATATAGGGTACTTCTTTATATTTATTTAAAATAAATTTTTTTTTACTTTTTTTCTTTATTAATATAATTTAACTAATACTTGAATTATATGAAGTAACTTTATCATATAAACAAAAACTCAAATTAAAATAATTTAGATGAAATACCTTTAATAATTCATCAAAAATTTTAAAATTAATTATTTTATCATATTTTTAGATTTTAAATATTGGAGAGAGCATAATTCGAGAATTAGAATATTAATTAATTTAAAATATATTTATATTTTTAACAATAGTGACAACATTATTGAATTTTATTTTTATCCCAATTTATAAGACATTTTTTTTATAGACTTAAATTAGTAAGAAGTTAAGTGAAAATTTATTATTGATCCTTTTTAATTAAACAAGTACTAAGAGAACATATATACTGGAGACTTCTAAGTAGAAAATGGGAAAAATACGATTGCGATATTTTGATGCATCCTAAATTTCCAATTTGGATAATAGAGGAAAGAATCAAAGAAACAAAAGGAAAAGGTCCCGTGAAGCGAAGTAAGAAAGTCCGAAACCAAAAACAAATCATCTCAACTAAGCAACTGATCGGAAGAACGGAAGAGATATGTAAAGCAAGGGAAATGAAAATTAAATAATACATGCAAACAAACAATAGAAAAGCCAAGCAACGCACTGAAATTGAAAGGGAGCCTGGTGCAATCTTTTTCCCATTGTCAAAGAATACCCTCAACAATATACCAGTCAAATAGAACCTACTTTTAAAACAATTTGTCTCCAGCAACCATAGGGTCTTGGTTATAATTTACATTTTTATGTATTACCGAACAGTATTTTTTTTTTTTTTTTTTTACTGCCTTCATTTGTTGACGAAGATATTTTGGTTATCAGACATTAATATTAAATCAGGAAATGGATAAGTGCATATCTCTTTGAAGGACAGACAACCATAAAATTAGTATTGATCTCAAGTCAAGAACTTCCAGTTGTTTGAGACGATTGAATTCAACAAAAACAAAATGATGAACGAACTCTTAAAACTTAGAAATATATCTTTTGTGTATGTCATATTTTTCCTTTCCACTGAAAAAAAAAAAAGAAAAAAAAGAAAGAACTCTTAGAAGTGGTAGAACACTAATAATTAACTTGTTTGTTTATTGACCACCTTAATACTAGTGGGTTGTTTAGATTTAGACTTTTAGAGAGCATTAACGTGCAAAATTTTGTGATCTACCATTCATTAGTAGTCCACTTAAATTAATTTCTTGGCAACATATTCTACATTTCTATTGTGCAATCAAGTAGTCGTCCATATTCTACTCTTGTGATTGAGCGTTCCCTTGGCCTCTTTCATGCTTTCGGTGTAGGAATGTGGAATTCCAAATCAAATACATATAGACGAAACAAATGAGAATTTTGACTATAGCAATGGACTCTTTTTCTGTTCTTCATTTTCTTAATAAAAAATATGTTTATTACAAAATCTTCTCACACACAATATGTAGACTGAGGATTAATGCAGATGGATAATGTCATATTTCTGTAATTGCTTTTTTTAAGTTAAATTTTATATACTATTAGCATTACCCTGAAATTTAATCAAATCAACTTTGGATGGCTAATATATTGATTTGTTAGATTGCCTGTTATACATTACCCGGAAATTTAGTTAGATTGCCTTTATACCTCTAGTCTGACATATCGATTACTCGTGTTCGAGTTTATATGTACGTATACGTGTATATATATATTTGTTTTATTCTAAGTCTTTTAAAAAATTTCAAAAAACAAATAACTTTCATATTTTGTCTGGTACTAATAAGTTTATATTTTTTAGTGTTAGAATTGTAAAGAGAAAATTTGTGTGTATTGATAAATGATACAATAGTGTATATTTATAGGTTTATAAATACAATAAATTTAGACTGTACAATGAATTTAGACACTAACTAATAAGGTAATTGTACATAAATACATCATTAGGCACTAATGATCTAGACATATACAATGAATCTAGACATATATACATTAACATCCCCCCTCAAATTCAAGGTGATTTTGTGCAGACCAACTTGAGTTTGGAAACTAAATGAAGGAAACGCCCAGGAAAATGTGCCTTGGTGAAAATGTCAGCAGTTTGATCAGAAGATGGAGTTGAAAAAAGTTTGAAAGACCCTTTTAAGATATGATAGCGCACAAAATGGCAATCAGTTTCAATGTGCTTGGTTCTCTCATGGAAAACATCATTGTGAGCTATTTGAATAGCACTTCGATTGTCAACATGGAGAATAGTGGGCAAGTCATGTGAAATACCCATATCAGACAGCAACCAACAGAGCCAAATAAACTCTTGAGTGGCATCAGCAAGAGCACGATATTCGGCCTCAATACTAGAGCGAGGGACAACAATTTGCTTTTTATTTCGCCATGATATAAGAGAGTTATCGAGAAAGAAACAGAAATCTGTGGTGGAACGCCGATCAGTAGGATCTAGATGATTTCCTGTCCAATCAGTATCAGAATAAGCATTTAATACAAGAGAAGATTAAAAAGAAAAGAAGAGACCATGATACAAAGTGCCTTTGATATAGCGCAGAATACGAAGAACAGCTGCGAAGTGAGAACTCCGGGGACTAGCCATAAACTGACTGACAATAAAAACAGCATAAGCAATATCTGGACGAGTAACAGTATGATATACCAAGCTACCAACCAACTGTCGATAAAGGGTTAGATTAGGAAGAAGTGAACCATCACTAGGAGTGAGATGAGTATTGGCCTCAATAGGGATAGATGCAATCTTACTATCAGTTAACCCATCACGAGAAAGAAGATCAGATGCATACTTAGCCTGTGTAAGATAGTAATCATCAAATGTAGAAGATACTTCGAGACCTAGAAAGTAATTAAGAAAACCAAGATCTTTCATCTCAAAATAACGATTCAAATACTGCTTGAGTTCAAAAATACTAGTTAGATCATCTCCTGTGATGATCATATCATCAACATATATAAAAGCAAAAGAATGGTACCCTGATCAGAACGGCGAACAAATAGAGCAGAATTATAAAAACTAGATTTGAAACTAAACTGTTCAACTGTGTGACTGAATTTAGAGAACCAAGATCTTGGAGCCTGTTTGAGACCATAGAGAGCCTTATGAAGTTTACAAACCTTTCCAGAATCACTAGTATATCCTGGCGGTGGCTGCATATAATTTCTTCTGAAATATCTCCATTGAGAAAGCATTCTTCACATCCATTTGAAACAATTTCCAGTGTCGTACAACAGCAACGGCAAGTAAACTTTTAACAGAGGTAAGCCGAGTAACGGGTGCAAAAGTTTCCTCATAGTCAATACCATATTCTTGCGTGAAACCCTTAGCAACAAGACGGACTTTATAACGATCCACACTACCATCTGAGCAGGTTTTAATTTTGTACACCCACTTGCAACCAACAAGAGATTTATTTGGAGGAAGATCAACCAAGTCCTAGGTGTGGGTTTTTTCAAGTACCTGTCAACTCATCAGACATAGCTTGTTGGCATAAAGGATTAAGACAAGCTTCTTTGTAGGATGTAGGCTCATGAAAGGAAAGAGTAGTGGAAAAATAATAAAAATCACGAAGACGAGTAGAGTGTTCTCTTACCCTAGTAGACCGACGAGGAAGTAGAGGTGATGCAATAGAGGACTCAAGAAAAGTGGATGACTCAAGAGGAGTGCATGTGTTAGGGCCCGTCAACTGGACGTTGATTCTAGGAAGACGTGCAATGGTGGTCGTCGGAGGGGGATACCTCATAAATTGAGTTAGGAAAATCTGTTATAGGGGCAGTATTTGAAAAAAGATCTAGTACAGGAGAAGTAAATAGGAGTGATAAGGAGGACGGTGATAGATTAAATTTGGACATTAAAGAGAACATCTTGTTTTCCCAAAAGATAACATGACAAAAAATTCGTAATCGTTTAGATTGGGGATCCCAACAACGATAACCTTTGTGCTCAACCATAGACAATAAAACAACATAACCTCGCAATCGAGATTCTAATTTAGTATACTCATGGGGTTGGAGAAGAACAAAACAAGTACAACCAAAGACTCTTAGATTCTTATAGTTTGGAGGGGAGCCATATAAACATTCATAGGGAGACTAATTGTTGGTAGTAGGAGATGGAATTTTATTGATAGTGTAGACAGCAGTAAGGGCAGTTTCACCCCAAAAATGCTCTGGGCAAGAAGAAGAAAGTAAGAAAGCACGAGTTGTGTCAATAATGTGTCGGTGTTTACGCTCAACACGATCATTTTGTTGAGAAGTACCTGGACATGAACGATGAAAAATGGTACCCTCTGTGCGAAGAAAATTAAGAAGAGATGTTTCTTTGTATTCCATGGCATTATCAGTGCGAAAAAATTTTGATAGGGCATGAAAACTGAGTTTTTACCATTGTAGCAAAATCGCAATAAATTTGAGGTAATTTAGATTTATTTTTCATGAGAAAAATCCACTTAAATCGAGTAAAATAATCTACAAAGATAACAAAATATTTAGAACCACCCATAGTAGGCGTTGGAGAAGGACCCCACACATCTTAGTGTATTAAATCAAATGGTGCAGTTGATACAAATTCACTGATTGGAAATGGAAGGGCATGATTTTTAGCAAGTTGACAAGACACACAATCAATCGAATCATTTTGCACAGATCCTAATTGACCACTGAAAACTAATGATTTAACACGACCTAAAGAGGCATGACCTAGACGGGAGTGCCAAAAACTTAAAGAATGAATATGAGATGTAAAAGCGGCAGAGTGCACCTGAGAAGATGACGGAAGTTTGAGGTCGATTAACTCAAAAAGACGCCCAACTTTACGACCGGTTTCGAGGAGTTGTCCAGTCTGGCGGTCCTGTAAACGACAACCAGTAATAGAGAAAGAAACATCAATGTCAAGTTCAACTAATTGCCCAATAGAAACAAGATTTAAAGCCAATTTTGAAATATGAAAGGATTCTGGTAGAGAGAGAAGATGTAGATACAGTACCCAATCTAGATCTGATTAACAGACATGAGAGATCCATCAGCTATTTGAATATATGGTGCACGTGAGGGTGGTTGTTTGGAAGAAAAAATAGTAAAGTCTGATGTCATGTGATTGAAACATGCAAAATCAAGATACCAACTAGAATTTGGTATAACAAAATTTGCATTACCATAAGATGGAAGAAGTTTAGAGAGTACTTGTTTAATGGCCAGATAGAGATTATCTGGAATGATTGGAGTGTGAGGAGATATATGATCGACTATAGAACTAGAGGAAGCCATGAGATTAACAATAATGAAGAAAACTAGAGTACTAGAATACAAAAAAAAAAAAAAAAAAAAACAGTACCTCAAGGAATTTGGAGAAAACAGATTGAGAAAACAGAGTCCACAAAGGTTTGGAATGCCAACTGGATATTGGAAAAATACCACCGAAAAAAAAGATTCAAACACCAAGATATGGCTCTGATACCATGTTAAAGAACATGAGCTTCCATCTTAAAACTAATTAGTGATAAGTGGACATCTATCTTGTGGCTCAGGAACTTATTAATTAGTCCAGGATCTCTTGACTAGGCAATGTGGGATTTATATATTTTTTAATATCTTTAACACCCCCTCTCACACGTGATTTGGGTTTGTTGGACATGGAACCCTGTTACACGTGGGTCAGACGTATGAGAGCCCGTTGGAAGGGATTGGACATGAGAGAGCCCGTTTGAAAGGGCTGAACAGGAGAGAGCCCGTTGGAAGGGGTTGGACAGGACCAAAACACGTGTGGATGGATGGAAAAACATTTTAAGGGTTAGTTCTGATACCATGTTAGAATTGTAAAGAGAAAATTTGTGTGTATTGATGAATGATACAATAGCCTATATTTATAGGCTTATAGGTACAATGAATTTAGACTGTACAATGAATCTAGATACTAACTAATAAGGTAACTGTACATAAATTTAGGCACTAATGAATCTAGACATATACAATAAATCTAGATATATATACATTAACATTTAGATACTAAAATATGGCTGAAATTTATCAAGGCTTAAGAATGTTCAGTGACAATAATAAATTTTGTAGTCACAACTAAAAAAATACATGATTGAAACATGTAACTATACATCGCATTTAACATTCCTAATTTTATATCGAAAATGATAATAGTGTACAAATTATTCAAAAGGAAAAAAAGCGAGTCAAGAGACCCATCATTACTTGCCAAAAAAAAAAAAACCCCTCTTTTTTGCACAAAAATTGATGGTAATATACATTCACTCATTCAAAAGAATGTAATTTGACCTTACTCCATTTCAAAATCCGAATTCACCAATAACGGGATCTGCAATACTTGTAATATCTTGATAGGATCCAAACATCAATGAAATTAGACCATACTTTCCGATAGTAAGGACTAATACAAACAATTACAGCTAATGCCAATAGTGTCGCCATATATGACCCAAAAAAACTCCAAAAAAAATGCTACCTTATCAATTGCATCATCAGATTCTTCGCCATGATCACCAACATTTTTTTCTTGTTGCGGAACATTATATTATTAATAGGGTCACAACTTCTTTTGAGCAATGGTCCACAGAGACCTGGATTTCCTTTGTAGTTCGTTTGGTCGAAATTTGCAAATGTCCTATATCAGTGTTCTGCCAGACAAGTTATTGTATGATACATTGAATATGGACAAGAAATGCAAACCGGCCAGTTTTGAAGGTATTTCACCACTAAAATTATTGTAAGATAGGTCCAAACTCTCGAGTTGGTTCAACATGGAGAGATTTGATGGTATTGATCCTTGCAAAAAGTTGTGGGATAAATTTAATGAGCGGATACCGCTTAGACCACCAAATTCTGAAGGAATTTCTCTTGTCAACTGATTACTTGACAAATCAAGTCCAGACATAAAATTCAAGATATTACCTGCATAGGACTCTGTTCTACTTTTTGTTGTGAATTCCACTTCTTCTTGTTCAGGGGAATGTCTGACTTCAATATATATGAACTGGTCGTTACCCAAAAAATCCACATACAGATCTGTTAGAATGTAGCTAGGTAGAATTCACAAGTTATCGTATAAAGTACATCCGGGTTATCAAATGCATCGTTGTCAAAATGCTGCCTTCCAAAAGAGATGTTACTTAAGCATGAAGGTAAGGGCCCAAAAAATTTATTCCTAGAAAGATCCATAATGGTCAAATTCTTCAAGTTACATACGTGCAAAGGTATACGGCCTAGCAAATTATTTCCTCCCAAGAGGAGAATCCTGAGCTTTTTATGTTCTCCAATATATTGTGGAATATTACCTGATAGCTTATTATCCCTCAAATCGAGGCTCATCAAATCGAAGTTTCTGAAGAACATACTTGATAGGGATCCAATTATCTGATTTTTGTGCAAGTGAATGAACCTCAATGATCTAAGATTGGAGCAAGACGGTTAAGGTCCAGATAACTGATTTTGGGAAAGGTCTAAAAAGCTAAGGTCTTGAAGTTTGCATATATCATCTGGTAAGGTACCTTCTAGAAATTTTTTTGACATGTCAAGAGTGCTCATTGATGTAATATTCCCAATCTCAAGCAGGAATCTTGCCCTGTAATTCATTGCTCGAAATATCTAGGACAGATAACTCACGACCACTATATGATAATTCACCTGAAGTACTACTATTAAAGCAGTTATTATCCAAGTACAAGGCTTTTAGCCATGTTACGTTGATGAAACTGGAAGGGAAATAACCTTGCAAATTATTATGAGCTAATGACAAGAATTCAAGGTGGACCCAACCAGTTGTAATTCGATCTGGCACTTCTCCAAAGAACTTGTTGTGGGATAAATCAATTGACCGTGCCGTTGTCAGGTTTCCCAATGATTGGGGGATGTTGCCTTCAAAGGAATTTCCCGAAAAATTCAAGCCCCACAAATTTGGAAAAAGTAAACCAATATTCACCGGAACCTTACCACTTACCATATTGTTTGAGATGTCTAACCATAATAGATTTAGATTTGGAGAGCCGTTCAATAGGAAGGAACCTGTGAAAGAGTTGTTCTTTAAATCTAGATGTTTTAATTGTGTATTATATTTCTATCAGCCAAGTAGGAATCTCCCCTGCTAACTTATTGGAAGAAAGATCAACAACTTCTAGTTCTTTTTGATTGAAAAGAAAACTAGGGATTCGTCGTCCAGTGTCTCTTATTCAAGTCTGCATGTGTATAAGAGACAGAAATGTAAATTTATAAGTTTGTAGACTTCTAAAAAAGAGTTACTATTACCTAGTTAATAGGCTTATAATCTAGTACTACAGTAATTTTTAATATTGAGCTTATTTAATTAGTACTTCAAAGTTCCTAGCAAATCAATGGTTTTCATACTAGAACATTATGCATGGATTTCTGTTTTCTGTTTACACTGTGATAGTGCTCTTTCTCTTTCCCTCTCAAATAGTATTTCCTTTGGCTCAAAACTACACGTTGGTTCATCAAATTAAACATAATAGCACATAAGGAAATTCTTAAGCATTGAATGGTGTGTATTATTACCTTGAAGGATGGAGGAGTCATTAATCCCGATATCACTAGATAAAGCTTTGAGAGAAGTCATAACCTCAATCGATAAGAGTTCCTTCATCTGTGTACCTCCAAGGTTCAGTACCTCTAATTTCTCCAGCTTTAATTCTGTAGTCGAAAACTTCCAATGTCACGGATTTAAGGACTGATAGGGTCGGTTTCAATAGACTGAAATTATAAAACGTACCCAGTCCAATGTGCCACGCACGCGCGGTTCGATTTAGGTAGTTTTTGAGAATTTTTTCAAGCTAAACCTTTTACTCAAACCACACGATTAAGGAAATTTTATAATACCATTAGGTTATTATATCGTTATATTTTGAATATTTATAATTTTATACACTACAATATTATGTGTTATTTATATAATACAAATTTTATAACACAAGGATATAATATTAGGAGTGAACATAAATATTATTGTACGGAAACAAGAATATATAAAAAATAGTATAATTTCACATTATTTGTAATATTTGGAATTGGCCAGATTCAGGGGTGGAGGGGGATGGGGCCGTTGGCCCTACCACCCTTGAAAACAAATATTATATATAGTATAAAAATGTGATAAAAATAAAATTTCATTTCATTTTTGTTCCCAAAAAATTTTAAACTTTTAAATTCTAATTCTTCTACCTTGTATAATCTAATTGGACCTACTTTACATATAATATAATATAATTTCTCACTACACTACTATAATGTCTTAAAACCCTTCTAGGTCCATTACCTAAACAATGACTGCTTTTTTATTTTATCCTTAATTTTATTAAATTTCATTATGAGGAATGAGAACAAGCAACAAAAAAAAATTTTGGGGATAAAAAGAAAAGCCACACCTTTTAAAGAAGAAAAGAAGCAAACCAAATTCAACATAAAGTCACAAATGTTTCTCCACAATAATCAAGGAAACAATATTAAAGTGTTACAAGTTGCAAAATACTATTATTGTTGCTTTTTGTAATTTTAAATATTTGATTTATCATACTTAGTTAAATAACTAATTTACTTTAAATCATAACGATAAAGCAGTCATTGTTTGCTACCTTTTAATGTAATTGTTTTAAATTATTTGTTCAATTTTGAAGTTATTTCTATTATTATAAATACGAAAAAATATACTTGTTACTAAAATTTTTATTAGTTTATAACATAATCACTTTTTTAAAGAGAATTTACAGTGGATCTTTACAAAAGCTTACCTACTTTTTAGTGACTCAAACCTATGACCTGGGCTATGGGGTGTAGTCTTGCCATTTAGTCTACACTTCGTTGTCAATCATTTATATTTAACTATTAATAAAGATAAATTTGTGAACCAATGTCAGAATATGAGAACATTTAGGCAACAATGTATAAAGATGATATGTCAAATTTTGTAAATATAAGAAAGTTATTTTGCAATACATTTTGATGTTTTAGATATCTACTTATGCTTGTATTAAAATTGTGTTATGGATTCTTTTGTGATTAAAATATTTGAGTATAGTTACATTTAATCAGTAATAAAACATATTAATTACTGTATTAAACTTGCCCCCGCTGATACTTTGTTCTAGCTATGTCTCTAGTCGGATCACTTATAATTATTTTATAGTATGTGATAGTACATTAAATTTTTTCGTATGAGTCAATTCTCATTATTCAAATACATGACCTCTAAATCATATGATAATAAGGTTTAATATTGCGCTAAGGCCTGGGTCATTTTGGGATGAGAATATATATCAAAACAAAATCAATTAAAAATAGAAATTTAATATTAGTTTCATGTTTTATAATCTAACCAATATCAAAGAAAAAGGAACAGTCATGTAACTAATGAATTTATATCTCCATGTAATATTTTGAATTTTAAAGTAGTACGACATGACAACAAAAAAATTGAATTATAAATGTTGACAACAATAACAAATTGAACAATTTTAATAGAATAGTTAACAATCAAATATAATTGACATGTTAAGTTCTTGTCACAAATAAATAAGGTAAATTAATAGCATTTAATTAGGCCATTGATCTTTTAATAAAATAAAATGAAGAGTAATAAATATTAATTTACATGAAATCAAAGTGCATGACAATAGTAACTTAGATCTTGAAAAGAATATTTGAGGGTAAAATCATAACAAAAGAAAATTTAGAAAAAGAAGGTGTACTACAAAACTAAAATTTGTAATAATACAAAAGAGCAATATATTTAGCCTAGTAAAAATAACTGGGTTGGAAAAAAAAAAGAATTGTGAGATTAGTAATTTAAGAATAATTACCCGGATACTAATCATTAATTACTTTTAATTCCCAACAAAAGAATATAAACAGAGCCAAATAAATGACAAAAGTACTTACTAAAAAGAGAGTTTAAGTGATTTGGCGGGACGATTATAATAATTTGTAAATATTTTACCCAATTTACATAAGTATCTAGAGGAATTATAAGATTTTTGGGGGTATTCTCTCCCCCAATTATCCGCCTCTATACAATACCCTAACAGAACATAGAATTTCCACTAATTATATAAGAATATGGGAATTCTATAACATTAACACATTTGTACGGAGCCAAATGGAGTTGAGGATGGGAAATTGCACCCACCCTTCAACTTCGAAAAAATATTAAATAGCCCCTGAGTTTTAATTTTTTTAAACCTTTCTTATTAGGGATAAATTCACAAACTTCTCCAGAGGTCTAGGCTATCACTTAGCACCCCTTAATTTTATCTAGATTAGGTAAAAATCTCACTCAACTCCCTTCTCTTATAAACGGAGCCCAATTCATCATGAAATTATATTGATACCTATTGTACTTTAATAAAATAATATAAAATGATATATCAAAAACCTTCTCTAAGGTTTCTGATAATTTTACTTGGCTCAATTTAGTTTTCTAACAATTCTTTTCTTAAGTTATTTGTGAAAATGTGCACGTGCTTTAATATGCTTATCTTTGTTTGGCTAGAAAATAATTTGGATCATATTATAATATAATAAATATGATTGGTATTTTGTATAGAAAATCCCAAACTCCTAACTAAAAATATTAAAATATTATTTTTGATAAATTTTTTTTCCAAATTTATGAAAATCTGAGAGTGCTTTAATTTATATCAGCTTGAATAAATAATTAGAAGAAGTAAAAATACACTATATATTATGCAATAAATGTGGTTGATATTTATTTTGAAGAATCACAAACTCGTAAAAATAAAATGTAATTTTTTCATTAATTCTTTTGTTCATATATCAAGATTAGTTAGTAGTGAAAATGTGTACGCTTATTAATGCACTTGTATGTGTAAAAAAATTGGAAAATATAGAAAAAACATTACATACTAAATAAAATAAATATGAATAATATTTTTTGGAAAATCAGAATCTTATAAATAACAAAGAATAACATGTATTTTTCGATATTAACTAGTGAATAACATGAAAACTCACATCTTAATATTACTCTCTAACAATTTCATTTAGACCTTAAAATTTAATTTTCTTTTTGTCAACCATTATAATAAATTAAATTTGTTACTAGGGGCACATAATAGTGAGATAAAAATTGCTTTTCTGTCTCCTTCAATAATATTTTGATCTTTTGGGTTGAAACTATTACACCATATATAAAGTTAGGAGAGATTTGTGAGATATTAAATTTCAAGAGTACTTAGTGATATTAACATAAATCTTGAGAGAAATCTATGAAATTATCCCATTATCGTACTTGCTTAAATTTCTTAAAATTATTCTTTGTCATGTAACATTATTCCTTGTGAAGTTAAGATGCGTTTAAATAACCATTTATCCAAAATATTTATAAATATTTCACAAAGATATAAACTACTTGAAAACTTGCTTTACCGAAAAATTTATTAGGTTCTAAGTTATCGATAATATCTTATTATACTTGTATTTATCGTTAATATAATTTTCTCTTACCATATACTTATCAAAAATAAATTTTGCCCCACCAACTATAGGATATTGGCTTGCCACTTGAAGAAAAAGGTGATATATTTCACTTGATTTTATATCACTAGTAAAAGAATCAAATATTTTACTTTTATACGCATCACACGACAATATTTGTTTTATTGTCATCGTATGTTGACAAAGATAGTGAGTTATAATACCATCACAAACAATGTGATTTTCAACATTACAAATATTATTTATAACTTTTATGAAGAGTTTTTAATAGATAATTGTATAAAAATTAGGAGTGGGATCAATCAACTAGAAATGCAGTCAATCTAAAATTCTATTCATAAAAATGAGAAATAAGTATTAAAAGCGAATATATAATTTGTTGAAAGATTACAATTTGTAATCTTCTTATTTTTATTTCGGTTATCGCATATCAATATTTCATTTCGGTAGTTGCACAATCATATTAAATTAGGGTAAATACTTAGGTAGACCCGATCTTTGACCCCACTTGTAAACCATGTGGTGTGGATTAAATTTTAGAGAATCTATGACATCAGTTGATATAAGCAAGATTCTTTAAGATTTAATCCTGACTACAGGGTCTACAGGTGGGGTCAAAGATCGGATCTACCTAAGTATTTTCCTTAAATTAGAACTTGGTGATATATCATTTCTACGGAGAAGCACACATACCTTTAAAGGACAGAGGACCCTGTAAGCGAATAAAACTCACGTTAAGATTTTTCAATTGTGTCAGATGATTGAATTCTGCAGAAACAAATTGATAAATGAACTCTAAGAAATACATCTATTTGGTATAGTGAAAAGTATGATTAGTCATATATCATGCATTTTACAGGATTCACTTTGGGGAGAGGCATTAAAGACTCCAATTTATATCCTTAATAAAGTTCCAACTAAGGCAACGACTAAAACTCCCTATAAACTATGAACTAGCAAAAAATCTAGTATAAAACATTTATATATTTGAGGTTGTCCAATTGAGGCAAGGCCTTATAGGCCAAATGAAAAGAAATTGGACCCAAAAACGGTCAGCACCTATTTTGTTGGTTACTCTGAACAGTCTCCGGGGGTACAAATTTTATGATTCCACATCCAAATCCTTCTTTGAGACGGACAATACCTAGTTCTTTGAGGATATTGAGTTTGGGGGGAGAGATAAAGTTAGAGATTTTGTCTTTGAAGAGAAATTTATTTCTCTTCCTGCGATTGTTATTGACAATGATCCGCCTTCTATTCTTAACATTGTTTAAAAAGTAATACCAGTGCCACAAGACAATGTTAAAAATCTTCCTCATCAAGAACAACACGAACAAACTCAACAACCTCAAGAACTTGTAAAATGCCATTAAGGAGATCCACTAGAGAATGGAGAAGTGCGGTTCCAGAAGATTACATCGTATTTCTCTAAGAATATGAGGATATCATTGGATTGGTAGAAGATGATCCAATCAACTTTCATCAAGCCATGCATAGTGCTAATTCTCACAAGTAGATTGATGCTATGAATGAGGAAATTAAATCCACGAAAGACAATGACTTTGGAAACTCGTCACACTACCCGAAAGTGTGAAACCTATTGGTTGCAAATGAATATTTAAAATCAAAAGTGATTCAAAGGGTAATGTGGAGAGATATAACGCACGTCTTGTCGCAAAGGGTTTTACTCAAAAGGAAGGCATTGATTACAAAGAGACTTTTTCTCCAATATTATCGAAAGACTCTTTTAGGATAATAATGGCTTTAGTGGCACATTTTCACCTTGAGTTACATCAGATGGATGTAAGGACTGCATTTCTCAATGGTGACATTGATGAGACCATTTATATGGTGCAACCGAAATAAACTTTGTATTCAAATATGCAAAGAATATGGTCTGTAAATTAAAGAAATTCATTTATAGGTTCAAACAAGTTTCTCGTCAATGGTATCACAAATTTCATCAAATTATCATCTCGTTTGGTTTTGAAATGAATTTGATTGATGATTGTAGATATCACAAGTTTAGTGGGAATAAATACATTTTTTTTATTTTATATGTCGATGACATATTGCTTGCCAGTGATGATATAAGCTTATTGCACGAAATTAAGAGATTTCTATCAAATAAATTTGAGATGAAAGATCTTGGAGACGTCTCTTTTGCATTAGGGATTCAGATACATCGAAATCACTCTCGAGGTATTCTTAGATTATCACAAAAGAACTATATCGAGAAGGTATTTAAAATATTTGGCATGCAAGATAGCAAACTAGGAGATACTCCTGTTGCTAAGGAAAACAAAATTCTGCCTCACTCAGTGCCCTAAGAATGATTTTGAAAGTAAGGTAATGCAGAAGATTCCCTATGCTTCAGCAGTAGGAAGTCTGATATGTGCTCAAGTTTGTGCACGTCCAGATATTACATATATTGTTAGGATGTTAGGCGGATATTTAAGCAATCCGAGAATGGTTCATTGGATAGCAGCCAAAAGAGTCATGCGGTATTTTTAGAGAACAAAACATTACATACTCACGTATAAGAGATCGGATAAAGTAAAGATCATTGGGTATTCCGATTATGATTTTGTTGGTTGAGAAATTTTGTCATAGGGCTGCGAATTGTGGATGATATTAAAAAACCATTTATATTATTTTGTGACAATAAATCAACAGTTTTATATTCTAACAATAATAGGAGTTCAATAAAGTCTAAACACATAGACATTAAGTTCCTAGTTGTTAAAGAAAGAGTTTAGAGTGGTCAAGTGTCTATAGAGTATATTGGCACGAATTCCATGATTGCGGATCCGCTTACTAAAGGATTACCACCCAAGCTCTTTCATGAGCACACTGCTTATATGGGTGTGATAAATTATGTCTTTTGAGGATATTCAGGATTAGTGGGAGTTTGTGTTCAATTTATATATTTTATTTTTTAAGATACATCTTATGTTTATGAATATTTTCTACAGAAATAAAGAATTCAGTTTTAAAAATAGAGTATTTAGTTTATGTTTCACTCTGACATCACTTTTAGTTTGATCTTTATAAAAAATAAAGTTGGACCAGTTGAAAATAGGCATGTTTAAAATCACATTGCATGTAATTTTCATACTATATATCCATACTTGATCTATGTCATTTGGTTGTGTTGATGTACGTGACCAAGAATGTGTTTAGTTACGATTAATGTAACGAAAATCGTTTTGATCCTATATTGACATAATTAATGGACGAGATTGTTCGGGGATGACTGTGGTCATGATAACTAAAGGTTTTGAGTTCATAAGGTTTTATGCAATAATATATATGTAGTCCAAATGGGAGAATGTTAGGTTTTGGACATTTACATATATATTATTTGTGTAATATGTACATCATATCATAATTAATTGACTCAATATAAATTGATCTAATTTAGTTTAAGATAAATGGGCTTAAGTCATCTAATTAGTATGGATTTTTATATGTAGATACCCTACAATTTTATTTCCTATTTTTTATGATGGGTAAAACTTAGGAGAATAAAGAAAGTATATATATATATGTATATATATATATATATGTATATATATATATATATATATATATACAGGTTATGGTTTCCAAATTCTACATATGTTACTTTTCTTGACATCCCATCATCATAAAAGTGAAAATCCTATTCTCTAAAATACATACATAGTAATTTGGCAAATCAATAACCACAATATTCAAGAATCAAATCCGTAGGCTCGAGATCACATCTGGATATTCAAGAATCACATCAATTCTTATAGATTTAGATATATTTCCACATCTAATATTTAATTTATATTCTTGATGATTAAACATGAAGGATCCGTGTTATGATAACGTTGGTTGTCATGATATTAAAGTTTGTAGAATTTAGTATTCCAATATTCCTTTCCTACCGAAATACAGAAGATAACTATAACTCTTAGAAGTGATTGAACTTAACAATTATGTATGATGTACTTGGAACTCTGCATCTTATAGTATTTTTAAATTTGAACTTTTTTGGGATGAAACATTTTTAGCTGTATCCACGGCCTGTGGGCAAATATTGATATATAACCACCATTGTTTATCAGGAAATTAATGCTAGTCTATTTTTTAATACTAGATTTGTGAAGGTAATATTTTATTTACATTTTCTTTCCATGTAAATTAAGCTCGAAATTGAAATATTAATTATAACATAAAGTAAATTAAGATTAGGTTTTCATTCTTTTTTCTTGTTTATAAATCATTTTCGTACTTATGTTTATTCAGGAAAAACACACACACACAAAATGTAATGCTTTTATATTTATATATATAAACTCGTTTTTCTTGCTTCTCCAAATTCAGTGTTCCTCAAAGAAATTCCGGTATCATGAGTATCGATTGATGTGCGACTTAAAAGACATGAGGTAGCAATTGGCAACCAGAAGATGAGTTATGGTTGCTAAGTAATAAAGTTTACGTACCTTCTACAGGAAACAATCCTGTTAAAAAATATTTGCGAGCCAGAGACAAAGTTTTAAGTGTAGGAATTGCAGTTATACATGGAATTGTACTGATGGTTAAATAGTTGTCATCAAGGTTCAAGGACTCGAGGTTTTCAAAACTAGCCAGTTGTCCACAACCTGCAAAGTAGAGTCAAATGACGCAAATAAAATAGCATTATTGATAAGATTTCTTGCAAGTCATTCCTATGACAGAGACTTCGGAACTAGAATGCGTAATCAAGCTATTGAATTTGAAAAACTTTTACGAGTGGTGGAAGCAAGAAATGAAATACTACTAAAGTAATTAATGAGTTGTCAACGTCATACTGGCAAAGGTGAAAATTCAAACTCTTCGTGCTCAAAATCAACAACAGAAAAAATGTTAGCATTTTCATATATTGATATGCACATTCAAGGAAGTCAGCGTTATCTATCGTAGACTTGTAAGAACTCATCCAACAAGATCGATCACAAATTCAAACCCTCTTAATTAAGTAGTTAATTTTCTTGAATACATTTGCACACAAATCCTTCCACCATTCACTATATATTAAGGGCTTACAGCCAGGTTGGATCTAATTAATTTCCATTCAAGATCAGCTTGAAACAAGTTGAAGGGGAATAGGCCACCCTATTCTTCTTTTTATTTTCTCTATATAAGGTCGAAGATTTTATCATTTATGTCAACTTGAATAAATAATTAGAAGAAGTAGAAATACACTATATATTATATAAAAAATGTGGTTTATATTTATTTTGGATTACATTATAATATAGTAATAAATATGATTGGAATTTTGTATAGAAAATACCAAACTCCAAAATTAAAAATATTAAAATATTACTTTCGATAAAAAATTTAGACAAATTTAAGAAAATCTACAAATGCGTTAATTTATATCAATTCGCAGCCCCATTTGAATAAATAATTAGAAGAAGTAGAAACATTAATTTATGTCAATTTGAATAAATAATTAGAAGAAGTAGAAACACACTATATATTATATAATAAATGTGGTTGGTATTTATATTGAAGAAGTACAAACTCATAAAACAAAATGTACTTTTTTCATTAATTCTTTTGTTTAGTTAGTTATGAAAATATGTATGCTTGTTGATGTGCTTGTATGTGTTAAAAAATTGGAAAATATAGAAAAAAACATTACATACCAAGGTTTGTAAAATCGGGATCCTACGTTGAATCGTTTTGAAGGTTACAGGATCGGATCGTAGATAGGATCGTAGGATCGTAAGATCCTATCAAAAGGACAAAAATATAAATTTTATTTATTTTTAAAGCTAATATTCAATAAAAACTTATACAAATAAATATAAAATTTTAATATTCATCATGAAATAAGTTTCTTTAACTAAAATTTATAACATTTGACATTATATATTCGTATTGTAAAAAGTTATAAAAGTATGCGTTATCGCAAATTTAATACTGTTCTTTAATTAAAAACTAAAAAATAATATGAATAGTATAAACTCATAAAATATAACATTTGAATGAAAAATTATCAAAATAATGACTTAACTTAAGTAAATATATACATAAATTACATGACTAATGGCACCAACTAGAGTTTATCTATAATAGCGATCATACCTCTAGGATCGGGATCGATTTTATAAATTTGGATCGTAGAATCGTAGGATCTAAGGGTAGGATCGGGATTCTAACAACTATGTTACATACAAAATAAAATAAATATGAATCTTATAAATAACAAAGAATAATATGTATATTAAAAGGAAATATGTAACTTTCTGAAAGATTATAATCCTGTAATCTTCTTATTTTATTTATGTTATCCCACATTAATATTTCATTTCAGTTGTTGCACATTGATACTAAATTATAACATAGTGATATGTCATTTCTATGGAGAAGCACACGTACTTTTAAAGGATAGAGAACCTAGTATCTAATATAAATGAGCAGAAATAAATTGATAAATGAACTCTCAAAAATACATCTTTTTGGTATGACGTCATAAGTTTTCCTTTCTTGCCGAAATAAAGAAGATACCTATATATCTTAGAAGTGATTAAAATTAACAAGTATACATGATATCTATGTTATTTGCAAATCTACGAACTTTTTTGGGATGCAACATTTTTAGCAGTATCCACGGCCTGGGCAAATATTGAAATATAACCACCATTGTTTATTAGGGAATTCAGGTGCCAGTCTAATTTTTAAAACTAGATTTGTGAAGGTAAAATTTTACTATATTTTCTTCCCATGTATTTAAAGTTCAAAATTGAAATATTAAACACAACATAAATGTGTATTAAGTCAAGTTGTAGGTTTTCATTTTTTTTTTCTTGTTTATAATTAATTTTCGTACTAATTTTCATTTAGGAAAAACACACACACCCCAAAAAAAATAATCTTATATAAATATATATATATATATATATATTTTTTGGAAAAAAGAATATATATATATAAAACTGGTTTTGCTTGCTTCTCCATATTCCATGTTACTCAAAGAAATCCGGTATCATGAGTATTTGATGTGCGATTAAAAAGACATGAGATAGCAATTGGCAACCACAGGAGGACTTATACATGGATGCTAAGTTATACCTTCTACACGAAAAAATGCTTCTATTTGGTTTGCAGCCAGAGACAAAGTTTTAAGTGCAGGAATTGCAGTTATACATGGAATTATACCGTTGTTGAAGTTGTTGCAATCAAGGTTTAAGGACTCGAGGTTTTCCAAACTAGCCAATTGTCCACAACCTGAAAAGGAGGAGTCAAATTCCGTAAATAAAATATGCGTTATTGATAAGATTTCTTGCAATTAAATCCTTACAAATTTCTATGACAGAGTTCGGAACTAGTATGCATAATCCATCTATTGAACTTGAAAAAATTTTGTGAGTGGTAGAAGCAAGAAATGATATACTACTAAAGTAATTAAAGAAATTGCAACGTCATAATGGCAAAGGTGAAGATTCAAAACCCTCATGCTCAAGATCAACAACAGAGAAAACGCTAGCATCTTCTTATGATATGCATATTCATGGAAGTCAACGTTATCTATTGTCGAGCTCATCCAACAAGATCAATCACAAATTCAAGCCCGGTTAATTAAGTAGTTAATTTTCTTGAATACATACGCACACAAATCCTTAAGGCTTACATTTTGGATCTAATTAATTTCCATTCAAGATCAGCTACAAACAAGTTGAATGGAATAGGCCAGTCAGATTGTTTTTTTTTTTTTAATTTTTCTCTACATAAGTTGAAAGATTTTATAATCATTTTGTGTAGAGAAACTCCATCAATTAATAAAATATAGTTATTGCTCAAGTGAACTGAACATTCATGGCAGCATATAATAACGTACCTTCCACTTCACTTTGGAAATCATTATAGCCCAAGTCCAGAGCTTGCAGGTGCGTCAGAGAGAGGAATGTGCTCATACTTTAGATACCAATCCCGTTCTTCAGCTTCCGGAAATAAATAATCTCTGAGATCACTAAGTTGGAGTTCAAGGATTCTCCCTGTCGTATTATTACATTTGACGCCCTCCCACTTGCAACAGTCACTACTGCTTGCTTCTTCGTCAACATCATTGTCTGACCCATTAATATTAGTCCAAGAAGGAAGTAAAAGATGAGGGTATCGCGTCTCATTAATGGAAGCTTTGAAGTCCAAGAGAGCACGCTTTTCTTCCAAAAGGCAACAACAAACTTGTGGTGTTGTAGTACTAATAACATGTAGTACTAGTACCATTAACATAACCAGAGCCCGACGTAAGACAATAAGAAAGAAATGAGCCTTCTGCTGCCGCATGATTAACTAACTAACGTTTAATAAATTGTTGTGCTTAATTATCCATTCAAGGCTATGAAACTATATTTATAGACGCACTAGTTAATTCTAGTTGCGTCCATGGTGGAGCCATGGAGGGGACTCCATTCGTCGTAATTAAGCGTCAATTAGACGTATTCTTCTCGCCTTAATTAACGCTGAAAGAAGCTCTGTTTCTGTTTGGGAGGCCCGCAATCGCACCAAGAAAGCATTCGGGAAATTCTTTATTAGTTGGGAGGCCCGCAAATCGCACCAAGAAAGCATTCGGAAAATTCTTTCTTATTAGTTGGGAGGCCCGCAATCGCACCAAGAAACTACACATCTCTTCTGTGTTTGTTACATGTATGTATACGTCGAATTTAATCAGTGGGAGGGAGAAACTACAGTATATTGCCGTATTAATTAATTCAGATAAGAACTCCGCATGTCCTTGCCCTCGAGTAGCTAGACGTGTTTTCTCGCATTGATGCTGAAAAAGCTGTGTTTCTGTTTTTTTCTTTTTTGCATCGAGAAACTACACAGCGGTTGTGTGCTTATGTATTTAATCAGAGTTCCACAAAATGAAATTTCTAACGTAGAACAACTCGTCATGTATGCTTTTCCAAGTAGTTCGGTGTTTACAGGTTCACTGATAAATTTTGTAATATAAATTAAAATTTATAAAATAAATAATATTAATAAATATAAGTAAAATTTTATAATATTTAATCTACCTAAATATTTTCTATACAGGATTGTAAGATTGAAAATTTAACTCCTACTTTTTTTAGTTATACGTAAAGTATTTACTAGTAGTCCGTTTGATTGGATATAAAATGTTTACTTTAAAAAAATATTTTATATAAAAAAGTCTATATTTTTAAAAAAAAATTAATGTTTAGATGATGAAATAAAAATAATTTGAAATATAATTTTTTTAAATGCCCAAACGGTTCTTTGCCTCTAACATGGTGTGTTGCCGTAGCTCCAAAGTCGTGAATACAAGTAGATAAGGTTTTGCCAGACTTCATCGTCAATTTCTTGCGTACAATATGTGTTCTATACCAATTGGTTCCAGAATTGTTCAAGACCTCTAGGTTACTATTAGTATTTATCAAGACTCCAGAGTAAATTTTAACTTTCGGTTGTTTCATTTATATATTGTCAGAAATCGAAAAAATTGGAGACCTTTGCAACTTGCAAACTGGCTAAGGGTGAAATTAAATACATTTTAGTTAGAGGGTATAATTTATAGGAAATTGTATAGTTTTGTAATATAATCATATTTGTGTTTTTAAAACCTTGTTAAAATATAATATTATGCGTTCTATAAATTTATACGATACAAATTTTTTAAATAAAACGAGGTGACACTTTAACAAGACGGTAAAATTTTCTCAATTTATAAACCTATATGGTGATTTATACATCATTTCCTTCACAGTTAATTAAAAGTCCTAATTAACCATTCATAAATTACATCATTGCTGCATGATTCTCAATAAACCATGTAAAGTATAACTAATTTGGAAATTATTTTATAGTTATATATTGAATTAATATCTTTCAAGTTCTGTTTTTTCTCATACTCAATTAATAACTCCCTAATTTTACTCTAGATGTGTATAATAAAAATGTCAAGCACAAATAGATTTTTTTTTTTAATTTTCCCCAATCACAAGTGCTTTGTAGACCACGTATAAAGATTAAGATCATGTAATTCGAACAAGTAATGCAATACGATATATACTGCAAAATGTAATTCGAACAGTAGTATATGTAATTTAAGTTTTTGAGTGTCGCGAGACGATTGAAAAATATTACTTGACTTGAATTCTTCAAGGATTATACATTTGCTCTGTTTGCGGTAGGTAAATGAAGTGTAGATGATGGAAATAAAACGGAGCCTTCTGTGTCATCCAATAAATGTAGCCCACTCTGTTGTTGGGTTTCAGGATTAGTAGATTGTGGGCCAATCCATTTAGGAAGTTGATTTAAGCGAAGCCCAGTTGGTGTAGGAAATTCTTTAGAGTTGACAACTAAAGTACTTGTGTTAAATAATATATAATCGCGCATCGCGCAAAAATGAAACGAGACTGCATGATAATTATGTGAATACGAAAAACGGAGGAAATTGGAAGGCCAGTTAAAACTATACAGGCACTGGGTGTTAAATAATATATAATCGCGCATCCCACTTGTGTCCTAGTCATGGTGGAGAGACCGTGGCGATAAGGACAGCTCAAGTCCAGGGGCTCTTTAGTGGAAATTTAGGTTTAGATTATTTCTTAACAACTAAATTGTAATTTATTGTCAATGTACAAATATTTTCTCACGTTAATTAATGATGAAAAAGATTTGTTTATGTGTTGTTGATTGCTCGAAAATCCTTAGTTAGGACTACGAATCGAGAAAATATACAGTAACTCTATTGTTTTTTAGGTTAATTACGAATCGAGAAAGTACTGAATAGCAAAGTTTCTTTCTTTAATTTTTTTGGACAAAAAAAGCAAATACTATAATGGAATAAACATATAATAACATTAGTACAAGCAGAGAAGAATAGAGGAGCAGCAAAGAACCATACATGTAAAAATTGGGGCAAGCATTGACGTTGTCGGCAACTGGGGATGGTAATAGTGCAATACAAACTGAGGAGGAGATTATAAGATGATTATGTCTCCACTCCAATTCGACAGCTGCAGCAGACTTTTCTGAAACAAAATACGATATTATTATTAGTATTTTCATGCTCAATAATTGAAAAATAAAGGAAAAAAATAAAAAAGGACCTGAACGACGTCGGAGGCCTCAAAAGGAAGGGGAGAATCGGAGAGGAAAAAAAAAGAGCAAAGGTGAGCTTCTTCTTGTGTTCTTCCATCGAAAAGTTCTGTTTATGTTAATTTCAAGTCTAAGTTTGTGTTTGTAGTATGGATTTTGGAAAATATTCGAAATTTATTTATTTTTAAATATATTAAAATAAATGAATTTTAATATTAAATTAAAAAGTATAAAATAAGAAATTTTAATTAACTTTTTACTTTAGATATATTTAAAATTTACTATTATTTTGACTTTACACATTCTTTTAATAAATAAATAGATTTTAAATTTTCTTTTCAAAATTTATTTATCCAAATACAATATAAAAGTACTTGGTGGTGGATGAAGTTATTTTGGCCACTGCTAGCTGATATCAGCATATTTTCATCTAGAAAAAAAGGTAAGGTTGTACAATATTGCTATATAATCCATGATTAATTACGCTACAACCTTAAAATTGTTTTATTTTTATTTATTTTTTAAAAATTTTTAGGTGTTAAATCAAAGGGTAAAAAATATTTTTAGTTCCTAAAATTTGGTTCTTTAATATTTTTAGTTTCTAAAATTTTATAAAAATAAATTATATTTATCATCTTTCAAGTTTTTATTTAATTAGGACAATTGAGGTAAAAAATAATATAATTTTAATTTTTATACCTCTACCCCAATAAAAAATTTCTTTCTATCTTTTACTTTCTTTTACATAAATTTAAAAAAAATAACTCTTTGTCATAATTTTTAACAAAAAATTATATTATTTTCCTAGCAATTGTCTTTCCTAATTCAGTAAAACTTTCTTGGAGTGTGAAACAATAAAGTAGTACTAACAATAACACAGTGCTGGAAAGAAACATAGAAACACTCTAAGCATCCTTAGAAGTCAATTTTTCTTTATTCTCAAGTCCACAATATACTCATATTTTAATTGGTTGTAAAGAGCATATTCATTCTTAAATCCAAAAGAATGCATATCGTGAAACCCCTTAATAATTAACTTGTTTGTTTATTAATCACCTTAATATTAGTGGGTTGTTTAGATTTAGACTTTTATAGAGAGCATTAACGTGCAAAATTTTGTGATCTACCATTCATTAATAGTCCACTTAAATTAATTTCTTGGCGACATATTCTACATTTCTATTGTGCAATCAAGTAGTCGTCCATATGCTACTCTAGTGATTGAGCGTTCCCTTGGCCTCTTTCATGCTTTCGGTGTAGGAATGTGGAATTCCAAATCAAATACATATAGACGAAACAAATGAGAATTTTGACTATAGCAATGGACTCTTTTTCTGTTCTTCATTTTCTTAATAAAAAATGTTTATTACAAAATCTTCTCACACACAATATGTAGACTGAGGATTAATGCAGATGGATAATGTCATATTTCTGTAATTGCTTTTTTTAAGTTAAATTTTATATACTATTAGCATTTCCTTGAAATTTAATCAAATCAACTTTGGATGGCCAATATATTGATTTGTTAGATTGCCTGTTATACATTACCCTGAAATTTAGTTAGATTGCCTTTATACTTCTAGTCTGACATATCAATTACTCGTGTTCTAGTTTATACGTACGTATACGTGAATATATATTAAAAAATTTCAAAAAACAAATAACTTATAACATTTTGTTAAATGTATTAATGACTTATATTTTTAGATACTAAAATATGGCTGAAATTTGGCTTAAGAATGCTCAGTGACAATAATAAATTTTGTAGTCACAACTAAAAAAATACATGATTGAAACATGTAACTACACATCGCATTTAACATTTCTAATTTTATATAAAAAATGATAATATTGTACAAATTATTCAGAAGGAACAAAAACGAGTCAAGAGACCCATCACTACTTATCCAAAAAAAACAAAACCCTCTTTTTTGCACAAAAATTGATGGTAATATACATTCACTTATTCAAAAGAATGTAATTTGGCCTTACTCCATTTCAAAATCCAAATTCACCAATAACAAGATCTGCAATACTTGTAGTATCTTGATAGGATCCAAACATCAATGAAATTAGACCATACTTTCCGATAGTAAGGACTAATACAAACAATTACAGCTAATGCCAATAGTGTCACCATATATGACCCAAAAAAACTCCAAATAAATTCTACCTTATCAATTGCATCATCAGATTCTTCGCCATGATCACCAACATTTTTTTCTTGTTGCGGAACATTATTATTAATAGGGTCACAACTTCTTTTGAGCAATGGTCCACAGAGACCTGGATTTCCTTTGTAGTTCGTTTCGTCGAAATTTGCAAACTGTCCTTTATCAGGTGTTCTGCCAGATAAGTTATTGTATGATACATTGAATACGGACAAGAAATGCAAACCGACCAGTTCTAAAGGTATTATTTCACCCTGAGCTTTTTATGTTCTCCAATATATTGTGGAATATTACCTGATAGCTTATTATCCCTCAAATCGAGGCTCATCAAATCGAAGTTTCTGAAGAACATACTTGATAGGGATCCAATTATCTGATTTTTGTGCAAGTGAATGAACCTCAATGATCTAAGATTGGAGCAAGACGGTAAAGGTCCAGATAACTGATTTTGGGAAAGGTCTAAAAAGCTAAGCTCTTGAAGTTTGCATATATCATCTGGTAAGGTACCTTCTAGAAAATTTTTTGACATGTCAAGAGTGCTCATTGATGTAATATTCCCAATCCAAGCAGGAATCTTGCCCTGTAATTCATTGCTCGAAATATCTAGGACAGATAACTCACGACCACTATATGATAATTCACCTGAAGTACTACCATTAAGGCAGTTATTATCCAAGTACAAGGCTTTTAGCCATGTTACGTTATGAAACTGGAAGGGTATAAGGTTGAAATTATTATGAGATAATGACAAGAATTCAAGGTGTACCCAACCAGTTGTAATTCGATCTGGCACTTCTCCAAAGAACTTGTTGTGGGATAAATCAATTGACAATGCCGTTGTCAAGTTTCCCAATGATTGGGGGATGTTGCCTTCAAAGGAATTTTCCGAAAAATTCAAGCCCAACAAATTTGGAAAAAGTAAACCAATATTCACCGGAACCTTACCACTTACCATATTGTTTGAGATGTCTAACCATAATAGATTTAGATTTGGAGAGCCATTCAATAGAAAGGAACCTGTGAAAGAGTTGTTCTTTAAATCTAGATGTTTTAATTGTGTATTATTTTCTATCAGCCAAGTAGGAATCTCCCCTGCTAACTTATTGGAAGAAAGATCAACAACTTCCAGTTCTTTTTGATTGAAAAGAAAACTAGGGATTCGTCGTCCAGTCCTCTTATTCAAGTTGCATCTAGATAAATGGAGAATCCGTAGCTGAAACGGTGGCGGGACAGCAAGATCTTCAGTGTCAACATGGGCTAAATCACTGCTTGAAGGTATAAGTTTGAACGCCTGAAGCTTTGAATGGTTGGCAAAAGAGCTAAAAGAAAAATAACCTCCAAAATAGTTGCCAGAAAGAGAGAGATACTCAAGATTCATGAGGCGAGAAATGACAACTGCTGGTATATCCCCGCTAAACTTGTTATTCGAGAGATCAAGAAATCGAAGAGCTGCCAAGTTGCTAAGACGCGAAGGAACATATCCGCTAAACTGATTATAACTTAGATCAAGTTCAGTGAGATTTCTCAAACTGCAAATTCCTGCCCAGGAACCATTAATTCAGCCAAGGGAAAACTAGTTAAATTTAGAAGTTTGTAGACTTCTAAAAAAGAGTTACTATTACCTAGTTATTAGGCTTATAATCTAGTACTACAGTAATTTTTAATATTGAGCTTATTTAATTAGTACTTCAAAGTTCCTAGCAAATCAATGGTTTTCATACAAGAACATTATGCATGGATTTTTGTTTTCTGTTTACACTGTGTTATATGATAGTGCTCAATTTCTCTTTCCCTCTCAAATAGTATTTCCTTTGGCTCAAAACTACACGTTGGTTCATAAAATTAAACATAACTAGCACATAAGGAAATTCTTAAGCATTGAATGGTGTTTATTATTACCTTCAAGGATGGAGGAGTCATTAATCCCGATACCACTCAGAGATAAAGCTTTGAGAGAAGTCATAACCTCAATCGATAAGAGTTCCTTCATCTGTGTACCTTCAAGGTTCAGTACCTCTAATTTCTCCAGCTTTAATTCTGTAGTCGAAAACTTCAATGTCACGGATTTAAGGACTGATAGGGTCTGTTTCAATAGAAAATTATAAAACGTACCCAGTCCAATGTGCCATGCACGCGCGGTTCGATTTAGGTAGTTTTTGAGAATTTTGTCAAGCTAAACCTTTTACTCAAACCACACGATTAAGGAAATTTTATGATTACATTAGGTTATTATATCGTTATATTTTGAATATTTATAATGTTATACACTATAATATATTATGTGTTATTTGTATAATACAAATTTTATAACACAAGGATATAATATTAGGAGTGGACATAAATATTATTGTACGGAAACAAGAATATATAAAAGATAGTATAATTTCACATTATTTGTAATATTTGGAATTGGCCAGATTCAGGGGTGGAGGGGGATGGGGCCGTTGGCCCTACCACCCTTGAAAACAAATATTATATATAGTATAAAATTTTGATAAAAATAAATTTTCATTTCATTTTTGTTCCCAAAAAATTTTAAACTTTTAAATTCTAATTCTTCTACCTTGTATAATCTAATTGGACCTACTTTACATATAATATAATATAATTTCACTACACTACTATAATGTCTTAAAACCCTTCTAGGTCCATTACCTAAACAATGACTGCTTTTTTATTTTATCCCTAATTTTATTAAATTTCATTTTGAGGAATGAGAACAAGCAACAAAAAAAAATTTTGGGGATAAAAAGAAAAGCCACACCTTTTAAAGAAGAAAAGAGAGCAAACCAAATTCAACATAAAGTCACAAATGTTTCTCCACAATAATCAAGGAAACAATATTAAAGTGTTACAAGTTGCAAAATACTATTATTGTTGCTTTTTGTAATTTTAAATATTTGATTTATCATACTTAGTTAAATAACTAATTTACTTTAAATCATAAATAAATGACAAATTTTTTGCTATTGTTTAATGTAATTGTTTTAAATTATTTGTTCAAGATATTAATATTGAAAACTACATGTTATAAATGGCAAGACTACACCCCATAGTTACTAAAATTTTTATTAGTTTATAACATAATCACTTTTTTAAAGAGAATTTACTTTACCTACTTTTTAGTGACTCAAACCTATGACCTGGGCTATGGGGTGTAGTCTTGCCATTTAGTCTACACTTCGTTGTCAATCATTTATATTTAACTATTAATAAAGATAAATTTGTGAACCAATGTCAGAATATGAGAACATTTAGGCAACAATGTATAAAGATGATATGTCAACACAATTTTGTAAATATAAGAAAGTTATTTTGCAATACATTTTGATGTTTTAGATATCTACTTATGCTTGTATTAAAATTGTGTTATTGATTCTTTTGTAATTAAAATATTTGAGTATAGTTACATTTAATCAGTAATAAAACATACAAATTACTGTATTAAACTTGCCCCCGCTGATACTTTGTTCTAGCTATGTCTCTAGTCGGATCACTTATAATTATTTTATAGTATGTGATAGTACATTATATTTTTTCGTATGAGTCAATTCTCATTATTCAAATACATGACCTCTAAATCATATGATAATAAGGTTTAATATTGCGCTAAGGCCTCATTTTGGGATTAGAATATATATTAAAATAAAATCAATTAAAAATAGAAATTTAATAATAGTTTCATGTTTTATAATCTAACCAATATCAAAGAAAAAGGAACAGTCATGTAACTAATGAATTTATATCTCCATGTAATATTTTGAATTTTAAAGTAGTACGACATGACAACACAAAAAATTGAATTATAAATGTTGACAACAATAACAAATTGAACAATTTTAATAGAATAGTTAACAATCAAATATAATTGACATGTTAAGTTCTTGTCACAAATAAATAAGGTAAATTAATAGCATTTAATTAGGCCATTGATCTTTTAATAAAATAAAATGAAGAGTAATAAATATTAATTTACATGAAATCAAAGTGCATGACAATAGTAACTTAGATCTTTAAAATTCTATTTGAGGGTAAAATAAAACAAAAGAAAATTTAGAAAAGAAGGTGTTGCTCTTTTGTAAAATTTGTAATAATACAAAAGAGCAATATATTTAGCCTAAAAATAACTGGGTTGGAAAAAAAAAGAATTGTGAGATTAGTAATTTAAGAACAATTACCCGGATACTAATCATTAATTACTTTTAATTCCCAACAAAAGAATATAAACAGAGCCAAATAAATGACAAAAGTACTTACTAAAAAGAGAGTTTAAGTGATTTGGCGGGACGATTATCCATAATAATTTGTAAATATTTTACCCAATTTACATAAGTATCTAGAGGAATTATAAGATTTTTGGGGGTATTCTCTCCCCTCTTATCCGCCTCTATACAATACCCTATAAGAACATAGAATTTCCACTAATTAGAGGTAGAATATGGGAATTCTATAACATTAACACATTTGTACTGAAGGAAGGCGGAGCCAAGTGGAGTTGAGGATGGGAAATTGCACCCACCCTTCAACTTCGAAAAAATATTAAATAGCCCCTGAGTTTTAATTTTTTTAAACCTTTCTTATTAGGGATAAATTCACAAACTTCTCCAGAGGTCTAGGCTATCACTTAGCACCCCTTAATTTTTAAAAATCTCACTTAACTCTCTTATCTTATAAACGGAGTCCAATTCATCATGAAATTATATTGATACCTATTGTACTTTAATAAAATAATATAAAATGATATATCAAAAACCTTCTCTAAGGTTTCTGATAATTTTACTTGGCTCAATTTAGTTTTCTAACTTTAACATAATTCTTTTTTTAAATTATTTGCGAAAATGTGCACGTGCTTTAAAATTTTTGTGAGTGGTAGAAGCAAGAAATGATATACTACTAAAGTAATTAAAGAATTGCAACGTCATAATGGCAAAGGTGAAGATTCAAAACTCTCCTGCTCAAGATCAACAACAGAGAAAACGCTAGCATCTTCTTATGATACGCATATTCATGGAAGACAACGTTATTTATTGTCGACATGTAAGAGCTCATCCAACAAGATCAATCACAAATTCAAGCCCGGTTAATTAAGTAGTTAATTTTCTTGAATACATATGCACACAAATCCTTTAAGGGCTTACATATTGGATCTAATTAATTTCCATTCAAGATAAGCTAGAAACAAGTAGAATGGAATAGGTCAGTCCATTATTATTTTTTTTAATTTTTCTCTACATAAGTTAGAAAATTTTATAATCATTTTGTGTAAAGAAACTCTATCGATTAATAAAATATAGTTATTGCTCAAGTGAACTGGTTTAACATTCATGGCAGCATATAATAACGTACCTTCCACTCCACTTTGGAAATTATTATAGCCCAAGTCCAGAGCTTGCAGGTGCGTCAGAGAGAGGAATGTGCTCATATTTAGATACCAATCCCGTTCTTCAGATTCTGGAGATAAATAATCTCTAAGATGACTAAGTTGGAGTTCAAGGATTCTCCCTGTCGTATTATTACATTTGACGCCCTCCCACTTGCAACAGTCACTACTGCTTGCTGCTTCATCAACGTCATTCTCTGACCCATTAATATTAGTCCAAGAAGGAAGTAAAAGATGAGGGTATCGCGTCTCATTAATGGAAGCTTTGAAGTCCAAGAGAGCACGCTTTTCTTCCAAAAGGCAACAACAAACTTGTGTTGTTGTAGTAATAATAACATGTAGTACTAGTACAATTAACATAACCAGAGCCCGACGTTGCTGCTGCATGATTAACTAACTAACTAACGTTTAATAAGTTGTTGTGCTTAATTATCCATTATCAAGGCTATGAAACTATATATATAGACGCACTAGTTAATTCTAGTTGTGTCCATGGTGGAGCCATGGAGGGGACTCCATTCGCGTAATTAAGCGTCAATTAGACGTAATCTTCTCGCCTTAATTAATTCTGAAAGTAGCTCTGTTTCAATTGCATTCGGGAAATTCTTTTTTAGTTGGGAGGCCCGCAATCGCACTAAGAAAGCATTCGGAAAATTCTTTCTTAGTTGGGTAGGCCCGCAATCGCACCAAGAAAGCATTCGGAAAATTCTTTCTTTCTTAGTTGGGAGGCCCGCAATCGCACCAATAAACTACACATCTCTTCTGTGTTTGTTACATGTATGTATACGTCGAATTTAATCAGTGGGAGGGAGAAACTACAGTATATTGCCGTATTAATTAATTCAGATAAGAACTCCGCATGTCCTTGCCCTCGAGTAGCTAGACGTGTTTTCTCGCATTGATGCTGAAAAAGCTGTGTTTCTGTTTTTTTCTTTTTTGCATCTCGGAGAAACTACACAGCGGTTCTGTGCTTATGTACATGTACACCTCGTATTTAATCAGAGTTCCACAATATGAAATTTCTATAAGAGAACAACTCGCCATGTATGCTTTTCCAAGTCGTTCGGTTTACAGGTTCACTGATAAATTTTGTAATATAAATTAAAATTTATAAAATAAATAATATTAATAAATGTAAATAAAATTTTATAATATTTAATTTACCTAAATATTTTCTATACAGGATTGTAAGATTGAAAATTTAATCCCTACTTTTTTGGTTATACGTAAAATATTTACTAGTAGTCCGTTTGATTGGATATAAAATGTTTACTTTAAAAAAATATTTTATATAAAAAAGTCTATATTTTTAAAAAAAATTTAATGTTTAGATGATGAAATAAAAATAATTTGAAATATAATTTTTTTAAATGCCCAAGCGGTTCTTTGCCTCTAAGATGGTGTGTAGCCGTAGCTCCAAAGTCGTGAATACAAGTAGAAAAGGTTTTGCCTAGACTTCATCGTCAATTTCTTGCGTACAATATGTGTTCTATACCAATTGGTTCCAGAATTGTTCAAGACTTCTAGGTTACTATTAGTATTTATCAAGACCCCCAGCGTGGATTTTAACTTTCTTGTTTCATTTATATATTGTCAGAAATCGAAAAAATTGGAGACCTTTGCAACTTGCAAACTGGCGAAGGTGAAATTAAATACATTTTACTTAGAGGGTATAATTTATAGGAAATTGTATAGTTTTGTAATATAATCATATTTGTGTTTTTAAAACCTTGTTAAAATATAATATTATGTGATTTATAAATTTATACGATACAAATTTTTTAAATAAATCGAGGTGGTACTTTAACAAGACGGTAAAATTTTCTCAATTTATAAACCTATATGGTGATTTATCATCATTTCCTTCATAGTTATTTAAAAGTCCTAATTAACCATTCATAAATTACATCATTGCTGCATGATTCTCAATAAACCATGTAAAGTATAACTAATTCTGGAAATTATTTTACAGTTATATATTGAATTAATATCTTTCAAGTTTTGTTTTTTCTTAAATAATACATACTCAATTAATAACTCCTAATTTTACTTTAAAATTAACAATAAAAATGCTCAAGCACAAATAGATATATATATATATATATATATATACATTTTTCCCAATCACAAGTGCTTTGTAGACCACATATAAAGATTAAGATCATGTAATTCGAACAAGTAATACTGCAAAATTAACAGTAGTATGTAATTTAAGTTTTTGAGTGTCGCGAGACGATTAAAAAATATTACTTGACTTGAATTCTTGAAGGATTATACATTTGCTCTGTTTGCGGTAGGTAAATGAACCGTAGATGATGGACACAAAACGACGGAGCCTTTGGAGTCATCCAATGAATGTAACCAACTCTCTTGTTGGGCTTCTGGATTAGTAGATTGTGGGCTGATCCATTTAGCAAGTTGATTGAAGCGAAGCCCAGTTGCTGTAGGAAATTCCTTAAAGTTGAAAACTAAAGTACTTGTACACTTCCATAACTAGATTTTTTTTTTTTTTTAATAGCATTATAATAGTATAACACAAAGTGTTATTAGTATGGCAGTATATTGAAGAAGAAAATTCTAGTGTCAAAAGTGTTTTTGGGACTGAAAGCATCCCATCCAACATTCCAATTTAATTTTTACTAATTTTGTTTTGTTTTAGGAGGTAATTTAATTTACCTTCCTCCAAACTTTTTCCTTACAAACAAATAAAGCACTATATGTGGCCCATTCGTGTGATTTGTTTAGAATTTTGTATTAATTTGGAATACGGGAATTGTTTACAATAAAACAGAGAATACAATTCTCTTTTTTTATGCAGAGGCCTGAAGGGAGAGATCTCCGTCCGCCGGTTCTCCTAGTGGTAAGCTCAACTTTACTGATGCTATGAATTGATTAAATGCATAGAAATTTAGGATTGTGAATAACACGAGTAGCTTAATACTCTATTTGAATCGGTCTCGATCGATAGGTTCGTTCAGACTTATTTATTAAATTATTAATTTAAATCTGTATAATATTTGAGTCTCGATATTTTTAACGATGCAAATACGATTCTTATATTATTTGGCTTGATAAATTCATAAACATAGAATATAATATTAAAAGTATGCAATTTAATTGCAAAGAATATCTTATATTTTCTTACTTATTAAATCTCTCATTTCTTATTTTTTTTATATATTTTGAATCACAAGTTACAAATCATTTCTCCAAACAACCGTAATAGGTATCCACATCACATCCTTCTAGATTCTTATAGATCAAAATTTTTGAATAAGAAAATAACAAATTAAAGTAAAAGTCACAAATAAGCAAACTATGAATCTTTCGACTTTGGATCGAAAGTTATGAATCAAACTAATTTTTTTATTAAAAAAATTTATCAAATATTCAAACCAAACTTGATCATCATTATTTGAAATTGACCCGAATTCGAATTAAATACAAATAATTCTCTCTACTTGACAAAACTTGATTATAGCTCTATTCTAAGCATCACTATAAATCAATTTTTCTTTTTTCTCAAGTCCGTTATATACCCATATTTTAATTACTTGTAGAGACTAAAGAGTATATTCGTTCTTAAATCTAAAGGAATTCAGAATATGAAACCTTAATTAGTACCCAATTGATTTGTTTGTTTATAAATCACCTTAATTAATAATAGTGGGTTGTTTACAGAGTGCAAAATTCTGTGATCTACAGTCCATTAATAGTCCACTTGAAATTTCTTGGCAAAGTATTTCTCTACTTTCTACAATTCTGTTATGCAATGATGTTGTTGTCGTCGTCCAGACCTCATTTCAGCATTTTGGCCTCCACACTCCATTATACTAATAATTCCCACCAAATTTCAGCTACCTCGGCAATTTCAAAATAATAATAGATGCAAAATTTCAAAATACTCATAATAATTTAACACTATAATCTTAATTGGGCCTTGATGTTTTCTTCCAAACTAGAGGAAGCAACAATGAGATTGGGCCGAATTGTTCTCCCCTTTTTATATCTGAACATGGACCAAAACAAGCCCAAAATTTTAGGCTTATTTATGATATGTCCAAGTTCGTATGAAGATTTTAAAATAAATTCCACATAATCCATCCAAAAATGGTCCGGGATGGGAATCATACTATTATTCAATTAATAACTGGTATGATGCTTGTGAATTGTATTTATATTCCCTCATATTTATTTGAGTAATTAATATGAGTGGGAGACTACATACGAATATATGATAAGGTAATTATATATATAAAAAAAATATAAAAATAGATAAGTACATTTATATAATGTTGGTTGGAGGGTAGGTAATCAGATTGCATTAATTTGGGGATTATCTAAATCAAAACCAACCAATTTTAATTTGTTTCACGGAAAACTAGGAAGTGTGCATCAAATGTCAAAGTCAACTTTCTCATCCATATATATCCTTTCATCCGATAAACCAACTGTTCGAAGTCATAAAATTTTGGTCATAAACCAAATAATATCCTACAAAATCTTCTATTTTAGTACAAGATAAAGATGAGATCTTTTTCAATTTCTAAAGATTTACTCCACTTTTTATTTCATTGTCCTTTTGCAAAAAATCATCAAGATAATTTTTTGAATCTATCTCTTATTAATGTAAATACAGTATTCCGGCACTAAAATTTTATCAAGACTTATTTGACCCTGTTTAAATCTTTAAGAAAGAATATTATTGTTTAAAAAATAATAAAAAAATCACTATCAGAAGCATAATTATCTTAGCGGTAAATAAATATATGTATAACACATAATTATCAGCAACATGACCTCTTGTTGGATTATTGTAATCCAAAAAGCAAGTCTTCATAAACATATTTAATCCATCAATACAAATTTGTCGCTATCGTTTTTAATTAATAGCATTTATATATATATATACCATGAAAAACCAAAGTTGACGATGATATCTATTCAAAATCACAAGGAACAATGAAAAGTGAGGAGACTCCGCTTCAAGCCTGAAGGTTCGGTTCTAACACGGCGGTGTATTAAAAGCTTTTGATGTAAAAATTCCTGTCCAGCCTCTTTGTCAAGTTGCAACTTGATATTTCCAAAACTTTTTAATTTAATTTTCATAAGTTTGTTCTCTAGATTAAAGTTAATTATTTCTTTTATACCATAAGTTAATAATACTTGCCTATTTGTGGCTCATTAAAATAATGAAGAAAAATGAATTATAAAATTATACATCAATTGCATTCAAAAAAAAAAAAAACTATTATTATTATCCCTCGATAATAATCTAATTGGATAAATTCGTGAGCATTTCAAGGAAATTTCCCACTAAATTTGAGCACAACTGTAATCTTATCTCCACATTTTACTCTTAAACCTCTTATCTCTTTCCCCATCTTCCTATATTAATGAAGTAGTTGACTAAACAGAACACTCTGTTTTTCCTCTCTTTTTCTTTACAAAAGGAGTGCAGGCACGAGAAGAAAAGAAAAAGGAAAATAAATGTCTGAGGAAAAAGTCTTCATTGGGTCTCTTGATCAAGGTACATCCAGCACAAGATTCATCATCTATGATCGCTCAGCCAATCAAATTGGATCTCACCAAGTTGAGTTCACTCAGTTCTTCCCACAAGCAGGGTAGAGTCAACCTTTTGTGCTGTAAATTATTCAAAAAGTTTCGATCTTTTTCATCCATTTTTATGGAAGTATCAATCTTTTCATCACTTTTTGGTAATTGTTTTTTTTTTTTTTCGTAGATGGGTTGAGCATGATCCAACTGAGATTCTTGAAAGTGTTAAGGTTTGTTTTACCAAGGTTATTGATAAGGCCACTGCTGATGGGCACAATATTGATAGTGGATTGAAAGCTATTGGTATCACTAATCAGAGAGAAACCACTGTGATTTGGAGCAAATCCACTGGCAGACCTCTCTACAATGCCATTGTTTGGATGGATGTCCGTACCAGCTCTATTTGCAGGTACAAAAAAAAAAAAAGATCTTTTTTAATGTTTTTTTTTTACAATCAAATAGTACTAGTTTACATTGATTTCTTAGTATTTACTAGGACTGTTTATTTGTTGTTCTGATGAAAACCCATTTTTTGGATTGTGAAAATTTGTATTGGTTTTCATTGTTTTGTGTGGAGATCAATAATTAGCTCAATTATTGTGAAGGAGTCAAACCTATAGTTACCGAATATGGGTATTCTCTCCTATGTAGTAGGCGTGGGTACGGGAAGTCACTTTTTTGGAAAAAAAAATACATGTGTATTTACATTTATGCATTTGGTATGCGGTACTGAGGGTCACTAGTTAATCTGTGTAACTATGGTCAAACCACAATTTTTTGTTGAATTTTGGGTTTTTAGATATTTGATATACTGTTAGTGTGGTGAGAGAGAACTTTCGGTTAATATTATTTTGGAGTTTTGCCTGTTTCATTTGCATTTGTTAGTTGAACTCTCAATTATGGTTTGACTTTGGGTGAAATTATTTGTTTCTGTTTAGAAAATTGGATTTTGACAGAAAGAGTTACCAGGGGGAAGGACCCATTTTGTTGACACATGTGGCTTGCCAATAAGCACCTATTTTAGTGCTTTGAAGTTGTTATGGCTGTTGGAAAATGTCAATGCTGTGAAGGAGGCTGTGAAAACAGGGGATGCCCTGTTTGGGACAATAGATACTTGGTTAATTTGGAACTTAACAGGAGGTGTGGAAAATGGTTTACATGTTACCGATGTCTCTAATGCATCAAGAACTATGCTGATGAATCTTAAAACACTTGATTGGGATGGTCCCACATTGAATACACTGGGAATCCCTGTTAGTATTTTGCCAAAAATCATCAGTAACTCTGAGATTATTGGAAACATTTCTAAGGGATGGCCTATTACTGGCATTCCCATATCTGGATGTCTCGGCGATCAACATGCAGCAATGGTGGGACAAGCTTGCCGGAAGGGCGAGGCAAAAAGCACTTATGGGACTGGGGCATTTATACTGCTAAATACAGGAGAGGAGTCTATGCACAAATAAGTCGAACCATGGGCTGTTAAGCACTTTAGCATATAAACTTGGGCCAAAAGCTCCCACCAACTATGCCCTGGAAGGCTCCATTGCTATTGCTGGTGCGGCTGTTCAGTGGCTTAGGGATAGTCTTGGCATAATTAGCAGTGCAAGTGAGATTGAGGAGTTAGCCTCAAAGGTTGACTCGACAGGTGGAGTTTATTTCGTTCCAGCTTTCAATGGTTTGTTTGCTCCCTGGTGGCGTGATGATGCTCGTGGAGTTTGCATTGGTATCACTAGGTTTACAAACAAGTCTCACATTGCTCGGGCTGTTCTTGAAAGCATGTGCTTTCAGGTGAAAGATGTCTTGGATTCAATGCAGAAAGATTCTGGAGAGAAGGGTGAGAATAAAAATGAGAAGGGGGAGTTTTTGCTTAGGGTGGATGGAGGAGCTACAGTTAACAATCTTCTGATGCAAATTCAGGTTGGTTCTCTAGATGTACCATATTGTGATAATTTGCATCACTATTCCATTTTTTCATTGATTCCAATTTTTTAGCATTTCTATGAACTTGGAAATATGCATATTTGCTGAATATTGAACTAATATTGATATCTTTCATCGGTTCATCTATGAAGAAGACCAATCAAAACGGTAATTTGTTGTTTGCCTAGCACATACAAGACCATATTGTGGTTGAAAGTATTTCAAATGTCTTATAAGCCTTGAGATGAGATAAGAATTGGAGGGCATTGCTGTGGTAGTAGAATGAAGTTTGGTGGAGTTCCCTTGTGTTATCATTTTATCGTAGGAGTACCTTTTTCCTTGGAATGTTCTACTTCCTTTTTTGCCTTATTGGGTTGTAAGTCACTTTCTTATTCTTGCTCGTATCAAACATAATATGGTTTTTTACATATGACTGTTGAGCAAGCCTATTTGGTCTGTTTTGGCAGATACAAATGGATCGTGTATTCATTCGTCAAAGAAACTTACATTTTTAATGATCTATGGATTTTTTCTTTTCATCCATGATTTGCTGAAGTCTGAAGTATGTTAAGGAGGGAATTAGGAAAATGAGTGTCTAGAGGTAGCTTAATACATTTGCTCGTCTCATTTATCTTGTACACATCTTGGAGTATTCGTCCGATAGTTTCAACTGTCAGATGCTGCAGTTGCTTTTGTATCGGTACATCAGCATATCTCCACTTTTCTCATCCTCATATTGGATATTGCTGGGAATGGTTAAATTCAAATTGCTGTGTAAGCAACATAATGATGAGATTCTGTTAATGTGATGTGCAGGCAGACTTGCTGGGTACACCAGTAGTACGACCAGCTGACATAGAGACGACAGCTCTTGGAGCTGCTTATGCTGCTGGATTAGCTGTTGGCGTTTGGACAGAAGATGAAATATTTTCTTCAGGGGAAAGGATGAAAAAAGCTACCATTTTCCAACCAGTTCTAGACAAAGAATTGAGGGAGAAGAGACAGCTAAGTCTTGGTGCAAAGCTGTTTCACGTACTTTTGATTTAGCTGATTTCCTATCCCTGTAATTCATCTCTTGCCATACGACTCCTACATTTTCTCAACTTTCCTTTTTTCTTTCCTTCTTTTCCTTTCTCATCAATAAAGCTGTTTTAGAAACATTCTTTTCAACACCTGATCTGACATGCTCGATAACAAATTTTGTAATCACATCTAGGCATGCCTAATAGGTACTGCAAATCAACATAATTTCAATTTTCACATTGAAAATGATATAATGTACATCTACTTATTCCAAAGCAACAAAAGCAACCCACAATTTCACAGTGATAATTGATGTTAATGAACATTTGCTTATTCAAAAGCTAGTAATGTGACTTCACTCTTTCAAGATCCAAATTCACCATTTACGGTATCTGCAATACTCATAGAATCTTGATAGGATAAAAACATCAATATAATAAGACCATGCTCTCCGATAGTAAGGGCTAATACAAACAATTACAACTAATTTTGCCCAGTCACATACATATATAGATGTGTATAAGAAAACAAGTAAATGCCTACTTTATCAATTGCACCATCAGCCTCTTTGCCATGATCACCAACATTTTCGCCATGATCTCCAACATTTCCTGGTTGTGCAACGTTAACAGGGCCGCAACTTCTTTTGAGCAACGGCCCACATAGACCTGGATTTCCTTTGTAGTTTCTTTCGTCAAAATTTGCAAATTGCCCTTTTTCAGGTGTTCTGCCAGATAAGTTATTGTATGATACATTGAATATGGACAAGAAGTGCAAACTGTCCAGTGATGAAGTATTATCACCACTAAAATTATTGTAAGAAATGTCCAAACTCTCAACTTGAATCAACATAGAAAGACTTGATGGTATTGATCCTAGCAAGAAGTTACGGGATAAATTTAATGCCCGGATAGCAATTAGACCACCAAATTCTGAAGGAATTTCTCCTGTTAACCGGTTGTCTGATAAATCAAGTCCAGACATAAAATTCAAGATATTACCTGCATAGGACTCGGTTCTACTTTTTGTTGTGAATTCCACTTTATTTTATTCTTCTTGTTCAACAGAAAATGTAAAATCCTCGGTTACAAACTGGTCAACATCCAAAGAACTATTATATAGATATGTTTGCAAGGATCCACCAGTTGAAAAACCTTCATCTGGGCTATAAAATGCATTTGTGTCAAAATACTCCCTTCCAAAAGAGATGTTACTGAAGCATGAAGGTAGTGGTCCAGAAAATTTATTCCTCGAAAGATCCACAATGGTCAGTTGTTTCAAGTTACATACGTGCAAAGGTATGTGACCTAGCAAATTATTTCCCCCCAAGAGGAGAACCCTGAGCTCTGTATACTCTCCAATATGATGTAGAATACCACCGGATAGCTGGTTATCCCTCAAATCAAGAGTCATCAAATTGAAGCTTCCAAGGAACATACTTGATAGTGGTCCAATTATCTTATTTTTGTGCAGGTGAATGAACTTCAATGATGTAAGGGCAGAGCAAGACGGTAAATGTCTTTTTCATCTTGACATGTCGAGAATAGTCAATGACGAAAAATTCCCAATCCAAGAAGGAATCTTGCCCTGCAAGTCATTGTTTGAAATATCTAGGACACATAAATTAAGACTGTAAGATAATCCATGTGAAATGCTACCATTAAAATAGTTATTATCCAAGTACAGAAATTGTAGCCAGGTTAAGTTCATGGTACTAAAAGGGAAATAGCCTTGCAAACTATTATCAGATAATATCAAGATTTCAAGGCTGACAGAGCCAGTTGCAATTCGATCTGGCACTTCCCCCAAAAACTTATTGTGGGATAAATCAATTGACAATGCCTCTGTCAAGTTTCCCAATGATTGCGGGATGTTACCTTCGAAGGAATTTCTTGACAAATTCAAGCATGTCAGAATTGGAAACAGCAAACCAATATCCTCAGGAACCTTACCACTGACCTCATTATTTGAGATGTCTAACCACACTAGATGATGTTGTTTTGGAGTGCTTTTATAGAAACGAACCCATAAAAAAGTTGTCCTGTAAATCAGGATATTCTAGTTGTGTATTATTCTACATCTGCCAAGTAGGAATCTCACCTACTAACTTATTGGAAGAAAGATCAAGAACTCGTATTTCTTTTTGATTGAACAAAAAACTTGGGATTTGTCGTCCAGTCCTGTTGTTCAAGTTGCATCCAGGTAAATAGAGAACCCTTAGCTGAAATGGTGGGGGGAGAGCAAGACCTTCAGTGTCAACATATAAATCATTGCTTAGCTGTCCAAGTTTGAACACCTGAAGCTTTGAATGGTTGGCAAAAGAACTAAAAGAAAAAGAACCTCCAAAAAGATTGCCAAAAAGAGAGAGTTACCACTCAGATCAAGTTCACTGAGATTGCTCAAACTGCAAACTCCTGCCCAACAACAATTAATCCAGCCAAGAAAAAACTTGTCAAAATTTGAAGTTTGAGGAGAATTTTTTCAGAAGTTCATAACTTTCAAAAAGTTATTACTTGATTCTTAGGTTTGTAACCTAGTATTAGTTTAGTCTGCAGTAATTTTTAATATTGATCTTATTTGCTACTTTATGCTCCCTTGCAAATCATATGGCTCTCATACTAGAACATTATGCATGGATTTTTATTTCCAGTTTACACCATAATACTGCCCAATTTCTCTTGTTTGGTCTAGATTACCGGGAGAATAGTATTTTAATTTTTTTATTTCCAAAAAGAAACCAACACCAAAATACTATGAGCTTGTTTCCAATTCCAAATTAATTGTAGCTCATCTTAAATACTCATTCTTTGTCCATTCCCCCAAAATTTTTTATGATATTTGAGAATATTGTGCCCTCTGAAAGTCAAATACAAAATAGATTGTAGTAAATGAAACCATTTGTAACTTTATACTCCTATTCCTAGCTGACAGCAAATGGTTGCTGGGGAATTCAAAAACCAGCTAGAATACTTGAGTTTTGTTGCTTAGATCAAACTATGGGTTACCCGTTTCTGAATTATACACTATTTTCTTGTAATCATTAGTGAACAGGGTAACCGAATCCCACCTCCAGTTTCTCCCTTCCCAACATTTCCTCGGCTGTCTCACGACACTTTGATTCATAAAATTTAATCATAACTAACACATTTGAATGAAATTTATGTCTCCATGTGAAAATAGAATCTCTACTATTCATGTGGCTAGAAGGGAGAATTGCTTAGTGAGTATTATTACCATGAAGGATGGAGGAGTCATTAATTCCGGTTCCACGCAGAGATAAGGCTTTGAGAGAAGTCATAACCTCAATCGATGAGATTTCGTTCATCTGTGTACCTCGAAGACTGAGTAGCTTTAAGTTCTCCAGCTTCAGTTCTGCAGTTGGAAAAACTTTACTAAATAATGCCAAACAGGAAAAGACTCACAAAAATATAAAGGAAATGATTAACCATTTACTTTGTGGCTAGTAGGGTGTTCACATCTTGTTTTAAATCGGTTGAATCGATGTATACTGAATCTTTGAAATGATTTTTCGAGTAGTCAAACCAAATAAAAAATAATTCAACAAACTGTTATTGGATTGGTTCTAATTTTAAAAATTTTAAAACAAGATAAGTTTCGTTATATGACTCAAGATTTAATACATCTAGTGTATAACTAGAAGTAACATTTATTAAGAAAATGATTTTTATGTTTTCTTTTACTTCAACTTTCAAATAACTAATTAATCTAATATTTTGTGTCAGTGGTAGTAAATAATTTCTTTTATACACATCTAGATGTGTATAAGTCTCAGATACAATGAAGATGTGTATAAGAAAGATTGTACATTTCAATATATGCATAAAATGTTTATAATTGTTGACAAAAAGAAAAATTTCTTGTTCGCTTATGAGAGAGAATAGTGAATAGATTTTTTCGTAACTAATGAAAGATCAAGCAAATTCACTTTAGCATTAACAGAAAAAAAATATATATATATATATAGGCACATATTCCAATATATATATATATATATATATATGAACTAATCTTTGATACACAACTTCATTAATTAGTCTATATTTATCACAAAGTTGTTAATAATGTCATTTGCGGCATCTTTTTATTAATTTTTCTTAGTGTTACTTAATACGTTTATTCCTCCTTCGATTTTCGTATTGGTACACACGTACTAAAACACAATACATTCACGTATTAATACGGTCATAATAGCGTCCCAAATTTTATCATTAAAAAGTTAACAAACAAGCTTAAAACTCTAATACATAATAATTCTAGTATAACTAAAACTATAATAGAATTCAAATTCTAGTATAATTAAGTAATCTTATTTGTATACATTATATATGTTCAAATTTCTTAAGACAATTATACTGTCACTATACCCTGCAAACTAAAAATTACGTATCGATTAAGCCTACCCTTCACGTATTACGAATTATAAAATGACCGTATTTCATTTTCGTGCCTACCCTTCACGTATTACGAATTATAAAATAACCGTATTCTATTTTTATACCTGCACAACGTACTACTACAAACCCCGTATTATGCAACACTGGTTTTTCTACAAATACATGATGTATTACAGTGGAACTAGATTGAGGTAGACTATTGTGGAGTTCAAATACAAAATAAGGAATGTAATAGAATTTATAATTAATTGAATAATTGCTAACGTTGATTCAAACCGAGTGCAAATCAAATAGTTTTTTTTTTTATACTAGACATAAACAAATCTGTTTCATATACACATCTAATAGTACTACATGTAGAAAAACCAGTGTTGCAAATATTGGTTTGCTGTTACCAAAATTGAACCCTACCCTAATGGCTAGCATTTTGCAAGGAATTGCATCCATGATGACTGAGCATATACAACTAATTCAATTTTACAAATACATATTAAATGGGTCATAACTATATCATCAACATGGGATTTCTATGATCCTATCTTATCTATAATACCATCATATTTGTACCTGAGCGGCTGAGACAAATGGAGTTGATGATGGGCAATTGTCCCCACCAACTTTGAGAAATTATAAGTAGCCAATTTTAGAATATTTTAAATTTTCTTATTACTGAACCTTTTAAATTTCTTAAAATTGGTCTCTTTTCATGCATTATTCATTGTAAAGTTAAAATACGTTTAATTGCACCTTTATCCAAAACATTATAAATATTCCATATGCAAAAGATGCTACTTGGTTATCAAATAATATTCTTAATACACAACATAATTGAAAATTTATTATAACTTTCTTTATCGTAAAATTTATTAAGTTCTAAATTATCAAACATATCTAATTATATTTGTATTATAATTACCATAATTTTTGCCATTACCATTTATCGGAAAAAACAATTTGTCCCCAGCAACCACAAGGTCCTGGTTATAATCATCATGTTTTACATGATCTTAGTAAAAGGATCATATAATTTACCTTTTTATGTTATTAGTATTTGTTGTACTGCCATCATTTGTTGACAAAGATATTTTGGTTATCGGACATTAATATTAAATCAGGATGCACAGTTATATATAATTGCATGGATAAGTACATATACCTTTAAAGGACAGAGAACCCTGAAAATTAGTAGATCTCAAGTCAAGAACTTCCAGTTGTTTGAGATGATTGAATTCTGCAGAAACAAAATGATGAACGAGCTCGTAAATCTTAGAAGTATATCTTCTGTGCATGTCATATTTTTTCTTTCCCATCCAAAAAAAAAGAAAAGAAAGAACTCTTAGAAGTGGCAGAACACTAACTATTCTGATGTCTACACATTCAGAACTTTCTATCTCATAGTATTTCTAAACTTGAACATTTTTGGCAAGCAATTTTTTGCAGTAAAATTTTGAATGTTTGTGTAAGGCCCACGGGCAAATATTGAAATATGATCATCATTTTCTCACCAAGAAAGTCAGGTGCCTGTCCATTGTCTAGTACTGGATTTGTAAAAATAAAGTAAAAAAAGTAAGATAAAATTTTATTTACATTTTCTTTCATTAAGGTTAATAAAATAATGTTTTTTATTTTTTTTTATTTTTGGATTTTGTTTTGCTTGCTTCTCCATATTCTATATTCTAAATAGAGCACCCGAAAATAGGGAAAGCAAAAATGTGAATAAATTATAATATGAGAATTTGATGTGTGATAACAAATAACGGGAAGCCTAAGAGATGAGATATGGATGCTAAGTAAAATTTACCTTCCAGAGGAAACAGTCCTTCTAAATTCCAATTGCTAGCCAGAGACAAACTTTTAAGTGCAGGAATTGCAGCTATACATGGAATTATACTAATGTTGAAATAGTTCAGACCCAGGTCTAACCACTCGAGGTTTTTCAAACTAGCCAATTGTCTACAACCTGCAAAGCACACAAACAAATTATAAATTAATTAAGTGAATAAGATTTCTGGCAAAGTTTTTAAATGTGTAAATACTTTTACAGAGACTTATAAGAGTTTATACATGCCAAAGGTGAATATTCAAACCCCTCATGCTTGCTCAAAATCAATCAATTAAAGCTTTGATAATTAATATGGAAGAAAGAACCATTAAGAAACAAAAATATTATTTTTCGTAATACGTGAACCTTCCACTTTACTTAGGAAAGAATTACCACTCAAGTCCAGAACTCGCAGGCGCTTCAGAGGGATGAATTTGCTAATATTTAGATACCAATCCCCAGGATTACTTACATTATCTCTAAGATTATAGAGACGGAGTTCAACAATTCTCCCTGTCTTATTCCTACACTTGACACGCTCCCACTTGCAACAGTCACTGCTGGTTGTTTCATGATTGATATCATCATCGTCCTCTCCAACCCAAGAAGAAAGTAAAAGATGAGAATCTTGCATATCGATTATGGAGGATTTGAAGTCTAGGAGAGCACGTTTTTCCTGCTTTAAAAGACAAGCTGAACAAACTTGTGTTGTACTAACATGTAGTACTATTAATATAAGGAGAGCCCATCGCGCAAGAATGAAATGAGACTGCATGATAATTGTGTGAATACGAATCATGGAGGAAATTGGAAGGCCAGCTAAAACTGACATTGGGTGTTAAATTATATATAATCGCTCATTCCACTTGTGTCCTAGTCATGGTGGAGAAACTCTATGGGGATAAGGACAGCTCAAGTCCATGGGTCTTTAGTGGAAATTCAGGTTAGAAATGTGTATCTTACCAACTAAATTGAAATTTATTATCAATGTACAAATATTTTTTCAAATGATGAAAAAGATTTGTTTATGTGCTGCTGATTGCTTATAAAATCCTTAGTTAGGACTACAAATCGAGAAATTTAACGTTAACTTTAATACAATATTAAACAATATTCAATTCGATTTCAAATTCTATTAGTGTCTGTAGTATAACTTAAAAATTTATTAACTAATTCAAAAAATTTCTTAAATTAATCAATGTGAAATATTTATATTTTGATAAAGAATATACTTAATTAAGTATATGACGTCAATATAGTTAATGGAAAGGTTATATTACGTAAACAAATGTGCTTGGACCGTGGGAGCGAGGTTGGAATTCCAAAAGATTCAAATACTTAAATCAGTATTTAGATTCAAGAAAAATAATAAAATGTAAATAGAGAATAAAGAGTAGTAAGATATCATAAACTGAAATTACTATTTAACCTCTTCTCTTAAATAATAATAGAGAATAAACGGGCTTGATTTGTACGATGTAGACCTTATTAGGCTTCATGTGTTTAGTGGAAAAATAAATAGGTCAAGATTCATAGAATTATTTGGATTAATAATAATTAAAAATTTTCCCTACATTCTTATTATGTATTTATGATGTTTATGTTAATTTAAAGTCTAAGTCTGTGTTTGTACGATGGATTTTGGCAAATATTTGAAATTTTTTTTTAAGAATATTGTTAAAATAAATAAATTTTATTATTAAATTAAAAAGTTAATAATTGCTTTAATTAATTTTTTAATTTAAATATATTTAAAATTTACTATTATTTTTAACTTTACACATTTCTTGAATAAATAAATAAATTTTAATTTTTTTTGAAATTCATTTATCCAATTACAACATAAAATAAAACTATTTGGTGGTAGATGAAGTGGCCGCTGCCCGTGGGGAGGTGGGTTGGCTCTATATGGGTATTTTTGGCTTCACACCTCAATTATTTGCTGATATCAGTATATTGCATCTACAAGAAAGGTAAGGCTGTACAATATTGCTATCTAATTCATGATTAATTACGCTACCACCTTCTCTCAATTGTTTTATTTTTTTAATTTTTAGGGTGTTAAATCAAAGAGTAAAAAATACTTTTAGTTCTTAAAATTTGTAGTTCTTTGATATTTTTAGCTTTTACAATTTTACTAAAAAATAAATTATATTTCTCATCTTTTAATTTTCTACTCAATTAAGACAATTTTAATAAAAATAACATAATTTTGATTTCTGTGTCTCTACTTCAATAAAAAATTTCTTTCCATCTTTTAGCTTCTTTTACATAAACTAACAAAAATAGGTCTTTTTTCACAATTTTTAACAAAAAAAATGATATTATTTTTCTAGCAATTATCCTTCCTAATTCAGTAAAAATTTAAAAAATGAGATGCGTTATTTATTTTTTGTAAAATTTTAAACCTCAAAAATATCAACGAACTAAATTTTAAAAACTAAAAGTATTTTTTATCCTCAAGTCAAATGGAATTCCGTACTACTAAGAATTTTTGGGAGTGTGAAACAATAAAGTAGTACTAACAATCACATAGTGCTGGAAAGAAACAGAGAAATCTAAGCATCCTTAGAAGTCAATTTTGCTTTATTTTCTAAGTCCACAATATACTCCATATTTTATTTGGTTGTAAAGAGCATATTCATTCTTAAATCCGAACGAATGCATATCATAAAACCCCTTAATAATTAACTTGTTTGTTTATTGACCACCTTAATACTAGTGGGTTGTTTAGATTTAGACTTTTAGAGAGCATTAACGTGCAAAATTTTGTGATCTACCATTCATTAATAGTCCACTTAAATTAATTTCTTGGCAACATATTCTACATTTCTATTGTGCTCTTATACAGTCGTCCATATTCTTCTCTTGTGATTGAGCGTTCCCTTGGCATCTTTCACGCTTTCGGTGCAGGAATGTGGAATTCCAAATCAATGCATATTGACGAAACAAGTGAGAATTTTGACTATAGCAATGGACTCTTTTTCTGTTCTTCATCTATTACTATTATATATATGCGAGTTGTTTCTCCAATTTTTTTGTTTCTCCCCTTAAAGTGTTTCTCTCCTTTTTTGTGATGACTAAAATACCCGCTTTTAATGAAGTATAATTTATAATTATCTCAATACAAAACATATGTAAGTGTTTCTTTCTTTTTTTGTAATATCTAAAATACTCACCTTTAATCAAATATTATTTCCAATTCCCAATAGGAAAATATATTTAATTGTTTCTCTACTTTTTTGTAATGCTTAAAATACCCACCCTTAATGAAATATAATTTTCAATTCCTAATAGGAAAACATAATTAAATTACTTATCATCTATTCTAAAATTTTTTGGGATATTTTCTATAATATTTTGAAATAAATTACATAATAAGATGGAAGATTTTTATTTGTATAAAAATATTTATTTAATTAAAATTTCAAAAAATAGAAAAAGTGAATCATATTTATTATAAAAATTATAATTTATTATAAAAAGTATAATTAAAATCACATTTATTATAAAAAATGTTTATTATAATTTCTAATTCCCAGTAGAAAAATATAATTAAATTACTTATCATCTATTCTACATATTTTTTAGGATATAAACACTTATTTCGGCATAAATATATAATAAGACGGAAGTTTTAATTTGTATAAATATATTTATTACAATTAAACTTTCAAAAAATAAAAATGAATTTAATTAAAATGTAAGATTAAATTAATCAAAGAAAAATTATATCTTATGTATAAAAATTTAAACATATTAAACTAATATATTCTTCACATTACAGATAGGTATCACATAGTAAATTAAATTCATTATAAAGAATCAAAATAATAGTTTGTTCTTTGTCTTGTTCTAAAATGCATTTAATGCTCATGAAAATATCCTTTATCTTGCTCTATCTAGATGCACCAAATGCACATCTAGATTATAAACATAAGAGACAGGTTAAGAGACAGTTTCCTAAATACATAATAAGAATGTATATAATTTTAAGAGTAGAAAAATCATTTATATTTAAGCAAAGAATAAAATAAAAATATTAATATTTAATTTTTAACTTTTACAGTTATATATTTTCAAATTGTATTTATATTTTTTTCATAATAAAAATAATCTTTTATAACTATTATACAATATTTCAAATTCACTACAATTATTTTCTTTTACAAAAATTGTTCATTCAAGTACGCTCAACTTAGAAAACTTAATTAGATCATTCCCCCTACGTGCTTTATATTTCAGGTTAATTACACTTGAATGATTTTTAGTATTGACAGTTTAAAGAGACATTATCCTTTGACCAATAAAGTCATGTTATGTCAACTCAACATGTTGACCATTTTATCCCTATTATATTTTAATTTTTTTATACAATTTTGTTTGATAAATAAAGATTTCATAATGAGAGTATTTAATTCATATAGAATTTGATGAAAAGTTTGATATCCAAAAGAGATTTTATTGATTTTGTTGACCTTTTGCCTGGGAAAAACTTAAAATATTTATTAAAATTGATTAAACACCCAACATTATTTTTGAGCAAAACTTTCTTTAATTGTTGGTTAACTATAATAACTTCACGACTCTTGATTAGAATAACTTCTTTAATTTGAAATTTTGGTTGATAGGATAGATGCACTCATTAGAGTATAGAATTTTTCAGTATGTTCCAACTTAAAATTTTCAAAATTAATAATCATACAAATAAAATAAATTAAAATTTTATAAAGTAAAAAAATCTATAACATATAACACTTTTTTCTTATTTCTTTTAAGTCTTGTATTACGATTAATTTAAATTTGTTTTCTCTATCCTAGGCAGAATAGAAAATTAACCAAGCAATGAAAGTAAAGTTTAGGAACAAAATAGAAAACTCACAATTTTAAAGTATTTGTTAATTTATATCTCTTTAACAAAATTTTGATTACTAAATCTTTATCTTTAATAACATGATTATATAAAATATTAGTTTAGAGAAATTATTGATGAGTTAGGAAACAAGATCATTTCATGATCCAAAATATTCTAAAATAATATTTGTATTAAATGTCAAATATGAAAATTACAACATTAGTTGTTACAGATATAATAAAATTATTTCCATTTATATGTGGTAACTGTCTCTTATTACTGATAAGGTAAAAATAGTATCAACTATTGTATGATTCATGTCCAAAATAGTCTAGAATAATTATTGCAAAACCAACAAGAATATTGCATATAAATTGTAGGAATAATAATATAGAAAAAAAAAGGTAAGTATTGTAAAAGACAACATAAATTATTCTAATATAATTATACTATTAAATACTCTAAAATAATTACAGATATAGATTGATTTTACATCGATTTTGGAAATTACAATACAATTCTTTACTATTTAGCAAAACAATTAAGATGTAGATTAAATATTTTAGTAAATAATAAAATGAATTAATCAAAAAAGTACAAAAAATGAAAAAATAAATCTATACACTGATATTAGCCATTTTGTTTATCTATTTAATAAATGAAAATTTAATTTCATACTAAAATACTATATCAAAATACAATTTTGGTGCTAATCACATTCAATACTATTCAGAATGAATGTAAGAGTTTAGAACATCAATATTATCATAAAATTAAGAAAATGAAAATTTTCAATATATTTACTTCTATCTGGATACGTAATCACTTTACAAAATATGTTAAAAATAATTAGAATAGAAATTATAGAAATTACATGTTATTTTGTATGTCTTTAGAACTAAATGTTTTTCATTCGAGTTACGTGTATTTTAAAGTAATATAGAGGATTTTTTTCATTACTTTTTGAAAAATTCAAAGTAAGATAAAAGAATAAATTTTTATTTTTACCTTTTGTTTTTTATTTTAATATACTGTGTGATACCTATATTATACATAACATATTAGTTTAATTTGTTGGTTTTCTTATACAGGAAATATACTTTTTATTTGATATCTTTGTTCTTTATACTTAGGTTTATTCTTTCTTATTTTTTTGGAAATTTAATTAATTATTTTTGTAATTATCATTTATTATTTAATCTCCTGTAAATATTTTCATTAATAAAAGAATTTTGGCATACTTCATCTATTAAATGATATTTGATAAACTCTTGATATTGATTTTATCTTTTACTAATGATTAAGAAATTATATATCGATATATCTAAAAAAAAGTTTAATATTATGAAAAAAGTCTTCATCTATAATTGATCAAGTTATTGGTGGTATCATTATAAAAAATTATAAGCTAGGAACTTAAAAGAAAAATAAAATCTATTTTAGATTGGAGTCAACTACATTTTATGCTAATAAAGATGAATAAAGAGTTTCTTTAGTTTAGTGGTGACATGCAGCTAATGATGTTCTGAACTCTTTCATTCATCTTGAATGGTATTAAATGTGGTTAATTCCAATTCTTGTATTTTGATAAGAATGTATTTTATATGAAATTAAATTTGCATTTATTAGGTATATAAACAAAATACAGGCTAATAACAAGTACAGTGATTTATTTTTTTAGAATTTCATACTTTTTTTATTATTCATTTTATTATTTATGTAAAACATTTAACATATATCTTAATTGTTATGCTAAATAGTAAAGAAATAGGAAATGCCCTTGATAAATTTATGCATTATGTTTGACTTTATTTGATTTAAATTCAATAAAACCTCTTTTTAATATCAATATTTTGTTTTGAATTTAAAATTACAAGACTAATAATCATACAAATACAAATTTTATAAGAAAATACAATTATCATACGTTGTTCTCATAAAAAAGAATATTGATTTAATTTTTTAAGAAAAATAAAATTTATATATAATGTTCTAACAAATAACAATATTGAAAAATAATAATAATAAAAAGACAGGTGAAAATAATTACAATGAAAGAAAAAAGATATAAAAATGTATATAAATATATAAATCTTATATAAAAACTCAATAGGCAAAATTTTTATAGTTGATTATCATTCACTGACTATTCATTTATTTTTTTTAAAATAAATATATACAAGTATTACGTGCAATTTTCTAATTTTCTTAATAAAAAAGTGTAAATTACAAAATCTTTTCACACACAATACGTAGACTGAGGATTAATGTAGACAGACAATGTAATATTTCTGTTATTGATTTTTAAATTAGATTTTATATACTATTAGCATTACCGACAAATTTAATCAAATCAACTTTGGAAGGCCTTGATTTGTTAGATTGCCTGTTATACATTACCCTGAAATTTAAGTTAGATTGCCTTTATGCTTTTAGTTTGACATATCAGTTACTCGTGTTATAACTTATACTATATATATATATATATATATATATATATATATATATATATATATATATATATATATATATATTTGTTTCATTGGAAGTCTTTAAAAAATTTCAAAGAATAAATAAGTTTCACATTTTGTCTAGTACTAATAAGTTCATGCTTTTTTAGATAACAGATGTGGCTGAAATTTAGTTTAAGAATGCTTAGTGACAATAATAAATTTTGGAGTCAAAATTAGAAAAACATACAATAGTAATATGTAACTATACATCGCATTTAGCATTCCTAATTTTACATCGAAAATAATAATAACGTACAAATTACTCGAAAGGAACAAAAGCAAGTCAAGCGACCCATCACAACTTATGCCAAAAATAAACATATAAAAAAAAATAAACCTCTTTTTTGCACCAAAATTGATGGTAATATACATTCACTTATTCAAAAGCTAGTAATTTGAACTTACTCCATTTCAAAATCCAAATTCACCAATAACGAGATCTGCAATACTTGTAGTATCTTGATAGGATCCAAACATCAATGAAATTAGACCATACTTTCCAATAGCAAGGACTAATACAAACAATTAAAGCTAATGCCAATAGTGTCACCATATATGATCCAAAAAAGCTCCAAGTAAATGCTACCTTATCGATTGCACCATCAGATTCTTCGCCATGATCACGTGGAACATTATCATTAATGGGGTCACAACTTCTTTTGAGAAATGGTCCACAGAGACCTGGATTTCCTTTGTAGTTCCTTTCGTCGAAATTTGCAAACTGCGCTTTATCAGGTATTCTGCCAGACAAGTTATTATATGATACATTGAATGTGGACAAGAAATACAAACTGGCTAGTTCTGAAGGTATTTCACCACTAAAATCAGCTATTGTAAGAAAGGTCCATGCTCTCGATTTGATTCAACATAGAGAGACTTGATGGTATTGATCCTTGCAAAAGTTGTGGGATAAATTTAATGCCCGGATACCACTTAGACCGCCAAATTCAGAAGGAATTTCTCCTGTCAACTGATTACACGACAAATCAAGTCCAGACATCAAATTCAAGATAATACCTGTGTAGAACTCTGTTCTACTTTTTGTTGTGAATTCCACTTCTTCTTGTCCAGGGAAAAATGGGTCATACTCTTCTATGTACCGATCAAGATCCAAAAAATAATTATTCAGATCTATTTGAGGATCTGATCCACAGAAAATTGAAATCCGAGTGATCAAATGCATCTTTGTCAAAATACTCCCTTCCAAAAGAGATGTTATTTAAGCATGAAGGTAAGGGCCCAAAAAATTTATTCCTCGAAAGATCCATAATGGTCAAATTCTTCAAGTTACATACGTGCAAAGGTATACGGCCTAGCAAATTATTTCCCCCGAAGAGGAGAATCCTGAGCTTTTTAAGTTCTCCAATATATTGTGGAATACTACCTGATAGCTGATTATCCCTCAAATCAAGGCTCATCAAATTGAAGCTTCTGAAGAACATACTTGATAGGGATCCAATTATATGATTTTTGTGCAAGTGAATGAACCTCAATGATCTAAGATTGGAGCAAGACGGTAAAGGTCCAGATAACTGATTTTGGGAAAGGTCTAAAAAGCTAAGGTCTTGAAGTTTGCATATATCATCTGGTAAGGTACCTTCTAGAAAATTCTTTGACATGTCAAGAGTTCTCATAAGATGTAATATTCCCAATCCAAGCAGGAATCTTGCCCTGTAATTCATTGCTCGAAATATTTAGGACAGATAACACACGACCACTATATGATAATTCACCTGAAGTACTACTATTAAAGCAGTTATTATCCAAGTACAAGGCTTCTAGCGATGTTACGTTGATGAAACTGGAAGGGAAATAACCTTGCAAATTATTATGAGATAATGACAAGAAGTCAAGGTGGACCCAACCAGTTGTAATTCGATCTGGCACTTCTCCAAAGAACTTGTTGTGGGATAAATCAATTGACTGTGCCGTTGTCAGGTTTCCCAATGATTGGGGGATGTTGCCTTCAAAGGAATTTCCCGAAAAATTCAAGCCCCACAAATTTGGAAAAAGTAAACCAATATTCACGGGAACCTTACCACTTACCTTATTGTTTGAGATGTCTAACCAAGATAGATTTAGATTTGAAGAGCCATTCAATAGAAACGAACCTGTGAAAGAGTTATTCTTTAAAGCAAGATATTCTAATTGTGTATTATTTTCTATCAACCAAGTAGGAAACTCCCCTGCTAACTTATTGGAAGAAAGATCAAGAACATTTAGTTCTTTTTGATTGAAAAGAAAACTCGGGATTCGAGATCCAATCCTCTTATTCAAGTTGCATCCAGATCTTTAGAGAATCCTTAGTCTGAACAGTAAGGTAAGTGCAAGATCTTCATGTGTATAAGACGTACAAATCATTAATTTTATATAAATGTGTTGAATACCTGAAGCTTTGAATGGTTGGCAAAAGAACTAAAAGAAAATGAACCTCCAAAATAGTTGCCAGAAAGAGAGAGATACTCGAGATTTATGAGACGAGAAATGAAAACTGCTGGAATGTCCCCACTAAAATTATTATTTGAGATATCAAGAACTCGAAGAGCTGTCAAATTGTTGAGACACGAAGGTACATCTCCGCCAAAATAATTATAACTTAGATCAAGTTGATTGAGATTCTTCAAATTGCAAACTCCTGGTCAAGAACAATTAATCCAACCGAGAGAAAACTTGTGAAAATTTTGAAGTTTGTGTGAATTACTTCAGAAGTTTCCAAACTTTTCAAAAAGTTACTAGTATTGCTTTCTATTCTTAGGCTTGTTAATTTAGTACCATTAATTTAGTCTGCAGAACTTTTTAATATCGAACTTATTTAGTACTTTAAAGTTTCCTAACAAATCAATATGGTACTCGCATACTAGAACATTATGCGTGGGTTCTTGTATCCAGTTTATAACATACCATAATAGTTGGTGCTCAATTTCTCTTATTTAAAATTTGAGATTATTATGCCCTGTAACAGTTCAAACACAAAAGATGGTGGTACGTGAAATAGTTTGAAATTATATACTCCTATTTGTGTTCTACACAAATGTTTAAACTTTAAAGGGTAATCTAGAAACCTAGCTAGTAAAGTTGACCTTTTTATTTCAAAATATGAGATACCCATTTCTTAATCATACAATATGTTATTTTAATCATCACTTACCGAAAACTACACGTTGATTCATAAAATTAAACATAACTAGCACATAAGGAAATTCTTAAGCATTGAATGGTGTTAATTATTACCTTCAAGGATGGAGTCATGTCCCGATACCACTCGAGATAAAGCTTTGAGAGAAGTCATGTCCTCAATCGATAAGAGATCCTTCATCCGTGTACCTTCAAGGTTCAGTACCTCTAATTTCTCCAGCTTTAATTCTGTAGTCGAAAACTTTCAATGTCACGGAACTGATAGCGTCTATTTCAATAGAAAATTATGAAGTATCGTAGACACCCAATGTATCGTGCACGCGCCTGCTCGATTTAGGTAATTTTTGAGGATTTTTTCAAACTAAACCTTTCATTCAAACATCATGAGTAAGGAAAATATTATAATATACAAGATAATATTATATGTTAAGAATATTTATACAATACAAATATTATTACACAAGAATATAGTATAAGGAGCAGACACATGTTATTTAAAACAATGAGAATATATAAAAGGATAGTATATTTTCACATTATTTGTAATATTTAGAATTTATTGGATTCAGGGGTGGAGGGAGTGAGGGCCGCTGCCCCTACGGCCCTTGGAAACAAATGTTATATATAGTATAAAAATTTGATAAAAATAAAGTTTCACTTCATTTTGGGAAAAATGTATTTTTGGTCCTTCTTGTTTGAAGTATTTACTAAACTAGTCTCACAAAGATTCAAACAAAATAAATTTAGTCCCCAATATTTTAGAATTTGAACAAAATTAGAATAACTGGCGAAAAGCTGTGCATTTTTGACTGAATTTCAGTCACGTGACTAGCACGTGGCCAGTTAAGTTCTTAAAAAAATCTTATACACATCTTAGATGTGTAAAAAGACAGAAGTGGGGACAAGTTTATTAGAAAACTAATAAAAATTTCTTTTAACATAAAATTGTAAAAGTTTTATTGTCAAACCAACCCACGCCATCAGTGATTTGAGGAGAAGGGAAAAGATTTGTGAATATATAAAATAATCTAAACTAAATAATGGCTACATCCAATATGGGATAAATTTAGTGAATGACTAATTTGACTTGAAATAAAAAATTTGAAAATGGACAACTTGTGAATTTTTAAACAATAAAATATATATTTATCAAGAAATTAATCATATACACATACTATAAAATATTATTGGGAAATTATACGGTCCCGTTGAAAGAACCATCCCATTCAGGCTTTATAAGCTTGTACAATACAAATTTGTAAAGCACATTATATTGTACTGTACAAGTCTCTAAAGTATAAGAGAATGGTTCCTCAATGGGACTATAGAATTTTCCAATATTATTATTAGAAATAAATTTACATAGTATTATATCAATATTATAAAAATATATAGTATAATTAAGGTGAATAAACATGTCGATAATAACTAAGTTTTGCTAGACATTATTATTTACAAAGTCACCCACATTTAATTATCAAATTTGATAAACTAATATCAACAGAAAATATATTAAATCGTCATCTTCCTAGGTCGAATTATAATTTTATAAAATGAACTATTTTTTTAGACACAAAATAATTATACATATAATTAAATTGTGTTACCATTTTATATATTAATATTTCTTTTACTAGGGTAAAAAAAGAAATATTCATAAAGAGTCGGAAAGAACTTGTGATATGACACTTTAATTCATTTTATTAAATTTTTAGAATTTGTGTCACCAAATGAATCGACCTAGGAACTGTGGCTAATTTTTTCAAGGTTTAATTAACATTGATGTTAGATTTCTTGTAATAAAATAATGATAATAAATCTAATAATGCACAACTAGCAACTAGATTTATGTTTAGAGACCATTTTAGTAGTGGACCCTTTTACAAATTTGTGATTTTTTAACATTCACAAATCTTTTCTCTCTACTCAAATCCCGATGATGTGGGTTGCCTTGATATTGAAACTTTTAAAATTTTCGTTAAAAGAAAATTTCATTACCTTTTATTTTTGGGGACCAATTTTGCATTTCACAAACTTGAGGGACCAATTTTGTATAATTCTTTCAGCATTTATATTTTTATTAATTTTTTAAACTTAACGGCAACGCGACATGCACGTGGCCAATTTCTATTACAAATTTTAACTTTCATAAGTGTCCTAACTTCGTTCAAATTTCAAAACATGGAACCAATTTGTTTTGTCCGAAACTTTAGGAACTAGTTTAGTAAATATCCCAAACAAGAGAGACCAACAAATGTATTTTTCTCCTTCATTTTTGCCCCCACAAAATTTTAAACTTTTAAATTCTAATTCTTCGACCTTGTATAATCTAATTGGACCTACTTTACATATGATATAATATAATTTCACTACACCACTATAATGTCTTAAAACCCTTTTAGGTCCATTACCTAAACAATGACTACTTTTTTGTTTTATCCCTAATTTTATTAAATTCTATTATGAGAAATGAGAACAAGCAACAAAAAAATTCTTTGGGGATCAAAAGAAAAGCACACCTTTTAAGGGAAGAAAAAGAGTAAACCAAGTTCAACATAAAGTTACACATTTTTCTCCACAATAATCAAGGAAACATTATTAAAGCGTTGCAAGTTGCAAAATATTATTATTGTTGCTTTTTGTAATTTTAAATATTTGATTTATCATACTTAGTTAAATAACTAATTTACTTTAAATCATAAATAAATGACAAATTTGTTTGTTATTGTTTCATGTAATTGTTTTAAATTATTTTAAGATGTTCAATTTTGAAGTTATTGTTTTTATTTTAAATACGAAAAATATACTGGTTATTAAATTTTTTATTAGTTTATTATCTGTCACCTAACATAATCATTTAAAAAAAAAAAAAGAATTTATAGTAGATCTTTACCTACCTCTTAGTGACTCAAACCCACGACCTAGGCCACAGAGTGTAGTCTTACCATTTAAACTACACTTCATTATAAGTATTTATAAAGATAAATTTGTGAACTAATATCAGAACATGAGAACATGTAGGCAACAATGTATAAAGATGATATGTCAAATTTTACAAATATTTTTTAATATATTTTGATGTTTTGGATATCCACTTATGCTTGTATTAAAATTGTGTTATTGATTCTTTTGTGATTAAAATATTTGAATATAGTTACATTTAATTAGTAATAAAATATACAAATTACTATATTAATCTTGTCCCCACTGATACTTTACAAATAGCACAAATTACTATAATAAACTATATTCTCACCCCCCTAACTATACTATATACTGGTCGGATGTGTTTAAGAGACAGGGGTATGCAATTGTACACTATATTTTTTGTATTAGTCAATTCTCATTATTCAAATATATGACCTCCAAATCACACAATAACATTTGTTTAATATGGCGCTAAGGCTTCATTTTGAGACGAGAATATATACTGAAATAAAGTTAGTTAAAAATAAAAATTTAATATTAGTTTCATGTTTTATAATCCAACCAATACCACGTAAAAGGAATAATGTGTAACTAATCAATTTATATCTCCATGTAATATCTTGAATTTTAATGTAGTTCAACATGACAAAAAAATAATTTTTAAATTATAAATGTTGACAACAATAACAAATTGAACAATTTTAATAGAATCGTTAACCATTGATTAAATATAATTGACATGTTAAGTTTTTGTCACAAATAAATGAGGTAAATTAATAGTATTTAATTAGGTCATTGATTTTTTAATAAAATAAAATGAAGAGTGATAAATATTAACTTATATGAACCGAAGTGCATGACAATAGTAACTTAGATCTTTAAAAGAATATTTGAGGGTAAAATCATAATAAATAAATAAATAAAAACTTAGAAAAGAAGATGCACTACAAAGCTAAAATTTGCAATAATACAAAAGAGCAATATATGTGGCCTAAGAATAACTGGGTTGGAAAAAAAAAAAAAAAAAGAACCATGAGATTACTAATTTAAGAATAATTATCCGGATACTAATCATTAATTACTTTTAATTTCCAACAAAAGAATATAAATAGAGCCAAATAAATGACAAAAGTAACTACTAAAAAGAGAGTTTAAGTAAATTGGAGGGACGAATATAATAATTTGTAAATATTTTAATTCAAATTAGATAAGTATCTTAGAGGAATTATAAGATTTTCTGGGGTACTCTATCCTCCAATCATCCACTACTATACAATACCCTAACGAAGCATAAAATTTCCACTAATTATACGAGAAATATGGGAATTCTGTAATACTAACACATAATTTTGCACTGGAAGGAGGGCGGAGCCAAATGGAGTTGAGGATGGGCAATTGCTCCCAATCCTTCAACTTTGAAAAAATGTTAAATAGCCCCTGAATTTTAGATTTTTTAAACCTTTCTTATTAGGGATAAATTCACAAACCTCCGTGGAGGTCTAGGCTATCACTTAGCGCCCCTTAACTTTTAAAATTTCACTTAACTCCCCTCTCTTATAAACCGGGCCCAATTCATCATGAAATTACAATTATACCCTTTGTACTTTAATAAAATAACATAAAGGGATATATCAAAAACCTTCTCTAAGGTTTTTGATAATTTTACTTAGCAGAGTTTAGTTTTCTAATAATTCTTTTCTTAACATATTTGCGAAAATGTGCACGTGCTTTAATATGCTATCTTTGTTTGGCTAGAAAATAATTTGGATTGTATTATAATATAATTTCTATGATTGGTATTTGTTGTCTCTTATTACCAAACTCTTCTAAGTGTTTAAGATACTTATTTATTTCTCTAAGAATAAATTTTTTTGCCAAATTTCAGAAAATTACAAGTGTTTTAATTTATGTCATATATTTAAATAATTAGACAAAGTTAAATGCACTATATATATTATATAATAAATGTGGTTGATATTTATTTTGAAGAATCACAAATTTGTAAAAGGGTTAAATGCAAAAAACTTCCCTGAACTTACACTCTAGTTGCACTTTGCCCTCCTCAACTTATTTAATAAGCACTTTACACCCTCTTTTATGTTTTGACACAAAATTACCCATATTATTTTAATTATTATTGTTTTTCTTTTTTTCTTCTTTTTTTCTTTTTATTTATTTTCTCTATCTTGTTTTTCTTTTTTCCTTTTTTTCATTATTTTCTCTTGCTACTACTAAATAATTACTTTACTTTTAATAATTAATTAATTAAAGTTCTAAATTTTCACACGTGTCTAAATAATTTAATTTATAGATTAATCATCGTTTAATGCAATAAATATAATACAACAAACATACCTTGTTGTAATATAAAATTTGTGATTAACTATTAATAATTTGTTTCTGCTGTCCTTTAAAAATTTTTGAGCTAGAGAATATTAAAACTTGTTGAAAAACAAATAAAATTATAGAATGAAAAACGATGTACTGGGATTTTATTTACGGTGTAATATCGAAAAAAATATGGTAAGAAAATATTACAAGATGCCTAATATAAGAGATTTTGGAGTTCAATAAATTCAACCAAAATATGAACCGTGAATTTACATGCCACCAAAAAAATTTTTGTTTGCGAATATATATTTTTGGTGGCATATTTTTTGAAAAATAAAAAAAAGCTAAAAGGAAAAATATGAGAGAGAGAAAAAAATTGTAAGAAGAGAAAAAAATGAAAAAAATATTAAAATAGTAAGGGCAATTTTGTCTCAAAACATAAAGAAGTAAGGGATAGGGGGTAAAGTGCTTATTAAATAAATTGAGGGAGGCAAAGTGCAACTGAGGTGTAAGTTCATGGGAGTTTTTTTGCATTTAATTCTATTGTTTAGTCAGTAGCTAAAAAAAATTTGTAAATGTAAAAAATTGGAAAATATAGAAAAATATTACATACTAAATAAAATAAATATGAATAATATTTTTTGGAAAATCAGAATCTTATAAATAACAAAGAATAACATATATTTTTCGATATTAACTAGTGAATAACATGAAAACTTACATCTTAATATTATTCTCTAACAATTTCATTTAAACCTTAAACTTTAATATTCTTTTGTCAACCTCTCCTAACTTTATAAACAATAGAATTAAATCAACCCAAAAGATTACAAAATTGCACTTTATTTTGATCTTTTGGGTTGAAACTATTACACCATATATAAAGTTAGGAGAGGTTTGTGAGATATTAAAGTTCAGGAGTATTTAATGATATTAACATAAATCTTGAGAGAGATATGTGAAATTATCCCATTATCATACCTGCTTAAATTTCTTAAAATTATTCTCTGTCATGCATTTTTCCTTGAGAAGTTAAGATGCTTTTAAATGACCATTTATCCAAAATATTTATAAATATTTTACAAAGATATAAACTACTTGAAAACCTGCTTTAAAATTTATTAAGTTCTAAGTCATCGATAATATCTTATTATACTTGTATTTATCGTTAATATAATTTTCTCTTACCATATACTTATCAAAAATAAATTTTGCCCCACCAACTATAGGATATTGGCTTGCTACTTGAAGAAAAAGGTGATATATTTCACTGGATTTTATATCACTAGTAAAAGGATCAAATATTTTACTTTTATACGTATCACACGACAATATTTATTTACTGTATTGCCATTATATGTTGACAAAGATAGTGAGTTGTAATAGCATAACAAACAATGTGATTTTCAACATTACAAATACTATTTATAACTTTTATGAAGAGTTTTTAATAGATAATTGTATAAAAATTAGGAGTGGGATCAATCAACTAGAGATGCAGTCAATCTAAAATTTAAAAATGAGAAATAAGTATTAAAGGGGAACATATAATTTGTTGAAAGATTACAATTTGTAATCTTCTTATTTTTATTTCGGTCATAGCATATCAATATTTCATTTCGGGAATTGCACAATCATATTAAATTAGAGTAAATAGAAAATTAGATTCGGTCTTTGGCCCATTTGTAAACCCCTGGTGTGATTAAATCTTAGAGAATCTATGACATCAGTTGATGTAAACAAGATTTTTAAGGTTTAATTTTGACCACAGGGTTTATAGGTGAGATCAAAAATCGAATCTATTTAAATATTTTCTTTAAATTAGAACATAGTGATATATCATTTCTACGGAGAAGCATACATACCTTTAAAGGACAGAGGACCCTGTAAGTGAGTAGAACTCATGTTCAGATTTTTCAATTGTGTGAGATGATTGAATTCTGCAGAAACAAATTGATAAACGAACTCTCAAAAATACATATTTTTGGTATGACGTCGTAAGTTTTCCTTTCCTACGGAAATAAAGAAGATATCTATAACCCTTAGAAGTGGTTGAATCATGTCTCTTATACATGATCTAGACATACATTTGAAAAACCTGGGGAGAAAGTATTTATGTAAAATTACACCTTCCTGGGATGCTTTAAATTTTTAGCATATCCACGGCCTGTGGGCAAATATTGAAATATAACCACAATTGTTTATTAGGAAATTCAGATGCCTGGCCATTTTTAAATACTAGATTTGTGAAGGTAAAATTTTATTTACATTTTCTTCCCATGTAAATAAAGCTTGAAATTGAAATATTAATTGTAACATAAAGTAACTTAAGTTTAGGTTTTCATTTTTTTTTTCTGTCATGAAGTGTTTATAATTCATTTTCGTACTTATTTTCATTCAGGAAAAACACACACACACACACACAAAATGTAATGCTTTTTTTTTTTTTTTTTTTTTTTAAAAAATCGTTTTTTATGCTTGTCCAAAATCAATGTTCCTCAAAGAAATTCCGGTATCATGAGTACTTGATGTGTGATTTAAAAGACATGAGGTAGCAATCGGCACCCTTAATGATGAGTTATGGTTGCGAAGTAATAAAGTTTACGTACCTTCTACAGGAAACAATCCTTTTAAATTGTTTCCAGCCAGAGACAAAGTTTTAAGTGCAGGAATTGCAGTTATACATGGAACTATACTGACGTCGAAATAGTTGTAATCAAGGTTTAAGGACTCAAGCTTTTCCAAACTAGCCAATTGTCCACAATCTGCAAAATAGGAGTCAAATTACGTGAATAAAATATTCATTATTGATAAGATTTCTTGCAAGTAATTCATTTAACAGAGAATTCGGACTTAGTATGCGTAATCAATGTATTGAATTTGAAAAAATTTTACGAGTGGTGGAAGCAAGAAATGAAATACTACTAAACTAATCAATGAATTGTCAACGTTATAATGGCAAAGGTGAAGATTCAAACCCATCATGCTCAAGATCAACAACAGAGAAAACACTAGCATCTTCATATGATATGCACATTCATGGAAGTCAACGTTATCTATTGTAGACTTGTAAGAGCTCATCCAATAAGATCAATCACAAATTCAAGCAATCTTAATTAAGTAGTTAATTTTCTTGAATACATATGCACACAAATCCTTAAGGACTTACAGGTTGGATCTAATTAATCTCCATTCAAGATCAGGTAGAAACAAGTTGAATGGAATAGGCCAGCCAATTCTTTTTTTTTTTTTTTTTTTTTCCTATATAAGGTCAAAGATTTTATCATTATTTTTTTTATTTTTGACAAATTTAAGAAAATCTGCAAGTGCGTTAATTTATGTCAACTTGAACAAATAATTAGAAGAAGTAGAAATACACAGATTGGTTAAAGGCTCTTATATATTATATAATAAATGTGGTTGATATTTATTTTGGATTATATTATAATATACTAATAAATATGATTGGTATTTTGTATAGAAAATTCCAAACTCCTAAATTAAAAATATTAAAATATTACTTTCGATAAAATTTTTGCCAAATTTAAGAAAATCTACAAGTGCATTAATTTATGTCAATTTGAGTAAATAATTAGAAGAAATAGAAATACACTATGTATTATATAATAAATGTGGTTGGTATTTATATTGAAGAATTACAAACTCATAAAAATGAAATGTACTTTTTTCATTAATTCTTCTGTTTAGTTAGTTATGAAAATGTGTACACTTATTAATGTGCTTGTATGCGTAAAAAAATTGAAAAATATAGAAAAAAATATTACATACTAAATAAAAAAAAATATGAATCTCATAAATAACAAAGAATAACGTGTATTTTTTCGATATTAACTAGTGAATAACATGAAAAGTTATATCTTAATATTATTTTATAACAATTTGACATTTAAACTTTAAATTTTAATTTTCTTTTGGTCAACCGTTATAAGAAATTAAATTTGTTACTAGGGGTACGTAATAGTAGGATAAAAATTGCTTTTCATTCTCCTTAAATAATATTTTGATTATTCGGGTTGAAATTGTTACACAATATATAAAGTTAAGAGAGTTTTGTTGGATATTAAAAGTTTAGAAGTATTTATTGATATTAATATAAATCTTAGGAGAGATCTTGAAAACTTTCTTTACCAAAAAATCTATGACATTCGAAGTTATCGATAATATCTTATTGTACTTGTATTTATCATTAATATAATTTTCTCTTACCATATACTTGTCAAAAATAATTTTTACCCGACCAACTATGGGATATTTATATCACTAGTAAAAGGATTAAATATTTTATTTTTATACTTATCATAAGACAATATTTGTTTTATTGCCATCATATGTTTACTTTTACAGTGTGATTTTCAAATACAAATACTATTTATAACTTTTATGAAAAGTTTTTATTTTAATGGATAATTGTTTAAACTAAGTGTGGAGTCAATTAATTAGAGATGGGGTCAATTTAAAATTTAAAAATGAAAAATAAGTATTAAAAAGGAATATGTAACTTGTTGAAAGATTACAATAATCTTCTTATTTTATTTCTATTATGCCACATTAATATTTCATTTCGTTGTTGCACATTCATATTAAATTAGAACATAGTGATATAACATTTCTATGGAGAAGCACACGAACCTTGAAAGGACGGAGAACCCTATAAACGAACAGAAACAAATTGATAAATGAAGTCTCAAAAATATATCTTTTTAGTATGACGTCATCAGTTTTCCTTCCTGCCGAAACAAAGAAGATATCTATGCATTTGCAAATCTACATCTCACAGTATTTCTAAACTTGAACTTTTCTGGGATGCAACATTGTTTAGCAGATGTGTCCATGGACAGCGGGCAAATATTGAAATATAATCACCATTGTTTATCTGGGAATTTAGGTGGAAAACTGATGACGTCATACTAAAAAGATATATTTTTGAGACTTCATTTATCAATTTGTTTCCTGTCTCTTATACACATCTAGATGTGTATAAGAGACAGCAACATCAATGATGGCTGGAGGTACGTTTCCCGATTTTTCCAGAATCAATGTTCCTCAAAGAAATTCCGGTATCATGATATAGATGTGTGAAGAGAAAAGATTTGAGGTATAATCGGCACCCTTAATGATGAGTTATGGTACGAAGTAATAAAGTTTACGTACCTTCTACAGGAAACAATCCTGTTAAATTGTTTAAAGCCAGATCTAAAGTTTTAAGTGCCGGAATTGCAGTTATACATGGAATTATACTGATGTTGAAATCGTTCTCCTCAAGGTTTAAGGACTCCAGGTGTTCCAAACTAGCCAATTGTCCACAATCTGCAAAATAGGAGTCAAATTACGCTTGAATAAAATATTCATTATTGATAAGATTTCTTGCAAGTAATTCCTTTTAACAGAGAATTCGGACCTAGTATGCGTAATCAATGTATTGAATTTGAAAAAAATTTACGAGTGGTGGAAGCAAGAAATGAAATACTACTAAACTAATTAATGAATTGTAAACGTTATAATGGCAAAGGTGAAGATTCAAACCCCTCATGCTCAAAATCAATAACAGAGAAAATGCTAGCATCCTCAAGATCAATCACAAATTCAAGCAATCTTAATTAAGTAGTTAATTTTCTTCAATACATATGCACACATATCCTTAGGGCTTACAGGTTGGATCTAATTAATATCCATTCAAGATCAGCTAGAAACAAGTTGAATGGAATAGGCCAGTCGATTGTTTTTTTTTTTTATTTTTCTCTACATAAGTTGGAAGATTTTATAATCATTTTGTGTAAAGAAACTCCATCGATTAATAAAATATAGTTATTGGTCAAGTGAACTGAACATTCATGGTGGGTCAGCATATAATAACGTACCTTCCACTCCACTTTGGAAATTATTATAGCCCAAGTCCAGAGCTTGCAGGTGCGTCAGAGAGAGGAATGTGCTCATATTTAGATACCAATCCCGATCTGTGTAAAAAGCTACTGTATCTTTATTATGTCTAAGATCACGAAGCTGGAGTTCAACGATTCTCCCAGTCGTATTACTACACTTGACGCCCTCCCAATTGCAACAGTCGCTACTGCTTGCTTCTTCATCTACACCATTCTCTGACCCATTAATATTAGTCCAAGAAGGAAGTAAAATATAAGCGTATCGCGTCTCATAAATGGAAGCTTTGAAGTCCAAGAGAGCACGCTTTTCTTCCAAAAGGCAACAACAAACTTGTGGTGTTGTAGTACTAATAACATGTAGTACTAGTACCATTAACGTAACCAGAGCCCGACGTTGCTGCTGCATGATTAACTAACTAACGTTTAATAAATTGGTGTGCTTAATTATCCATTCAAGGCTATGAAACTATATAGAGACGCACTAGTTAATTCTAGTTGTGTCGAGCCGTGGAGGAGACTCCATTAGCGTGAGGATTCCGCAAGTCCTTTGCCGTCGAGTAGACGTATTCTACTCGCATTAATTAATGGAGAAAAAGCAAGCTCTGTTTCTGTTTGCATTCCGAAAATTCTTGGTTGGGAGGCCCGCAATCGCATCAAGAAACTATACAGCTCTTCTTGGAAATAGTTTACAATAATATTGCCGTATTAATTAATTCGGATAAGGTCTCCGCAAGTCCTTGCCCTCAAATAGCTGGACATATTTTTCTCGCATTGATGGTGAAAAAGCTGTGTTTCTGTTTTTTTGCATCGACAAACTACACAGCTCTTCTGTGTTTGTTCACAAGTTTACGTCGTATTTAATCAGAGTTCCACACTATGAAATTTCTGAAGTATAACAACTTGTCGCTTTTTCGAGAAAAGAAATATTTATGTAGATTCTATTTATAATTTTATTTGTAATTTTGTATAGTTTAATTAAATCGTATAGAATAAATAATATTAATTAATACAAATAATCATAACATTTAATTATGACTACAAAATCTACAAATAATATGTAAAATCGAATTTATAGACTTATTTTCATTTCAAGATTATAATCTCAGAAGTTCAACCCAACTAGATGTTCTATGTAAACAGACCCAAAGAATCCTTTTGGTTGGACGCATATTTTATATGAAAAAATTAATATTTCATAAAAAATTTTAAATGTTTATAAAATGTTTTTCTTCTTTAATTTTATCAATATGAGGTAAAAAAGACTTGTAATAATTGTAATAAATACTTTACAAATAATTATGATCAATAAAAATATATTTAAAAATTGAAGTTATAAAAGTGTGCTCAACTTCTTGGCTTTGCTTTTTCTCTCCCAATCTCCTCAATATATTTTGGCATTGCTAAGGATGATGGTATTAATAATACAAAGTTTTACTAGTATAATAGTATAATCAAGAAGAAAATTCCAGTGTCAAAAGTGGTTTTGGAGCTGAAAGCAACCCGTCGAACTTAATCTTTACTAATTTTATTTTTTAAGAGATCACAAAATTTGTTAATAACTCACGGTAAGCCACAAAATGTGTTGCTACTCTACTCTGACACGGTAAACTCCCTTCCTTCTAAATTTTTTTCTTATCAAAAAATAAATAAATAAAGAATTAGATGAGAGCCATGATAGATTTCGCATAAATAATATCACAGAATATCAAATACAGAATAAAATCGAGAAACGTACCTCCAGCCATCATTGATGTTGTTGGGTCACTGTCAAATAAAAGGAAATAGAAAAATAATTATCTTGAAGGAAGGGAGTTTACCGTGTCAGAGTCTGTCTCTTATACAGCTATTATTTAATGAACTGCCAATATTAAGTGGTACTGATTTTATTATAGTAATCTTAAAACGTAAGCCGTAAGAATAATTAGTTTTCACATTCCTTAATATTATGACAATGTGATAATTATCACAAGATATTATATTAAGTCAAATTGATAAATATCAGAATTAAATATTGGATCAATATTTGGAATTTCAAAAATAAAATCACATGGGATAATTACAAAAAATTCCAACAAGCCAAGGAATGTAAGTGGCAAAAAATCTTTTATCTCACTTTCTATCCCATTCTCATTGTACTATTTATTAGAATGTCAAAATTTCTTTTAAATATAAACATAAATTTTAGCAGTGGAATTTTGATCGTTCATTAAGTAGTATGACAAAAAGTAAAATAGGAAATGAGATAGAAAATTCTTAGCAGGCGTAAGGTCCATTTATGTAACTTGCGTTAAAGATCTTCTGTCTCACAACTTGTGTCATTTCCTGTTACGCCACCTAATAAACTGTTAAGATTACTATAATAAAATCATACCACTTAATATTGGCAGTTCATTAAATAATAGTGATAGTTCATTAAATAAAGAACTAGATGAGAGCTAAGGGATGTAAGTGGCAAAAAAGTGAGATAAAATATTCTTAGTAGACAGAGGCGTAAGGTCTATTTATGTAACTTGCGTTAAGAATTTTCTATCTTACAACTTGTGTCATTTCCTGTTACATCACCTAATGAACTGTTAAAATTACTATACTAAAATGATACCACTTAATATTGACAGTTCATTAAATAATAGTAACAAAAATAACATAAGATATGAGATAAAGCCTGTCTCTTATACACAGGTTCCAAAGTAAGGCAAAATTCTAAACAGGTTACAGGCTGTCTCTTATACACATCTAGATGTGTATAAGAGACAGCATACTCTTATTAATTAAGGTGGTTAATTAAAAGCCGAAAAAGCCAACATAGCAGAAAGGTAGAATGCAGTTTAATCCATGATATATTATTAAACAATCTCCGTCTCTCAATCCATTTTTCGTGTTAAATCGTAAGTGGAAAGCCTTAGAAGTCAATTTTGCTTTCTTCTCAAGTCCACTATCTGCCCATATTTTAATTGGTTGTAAAGACCAAAGGGTATTATTTATTCTTAAATCCAAACGAATGCAAGAGAACATCAATTCTTAAGTAATTGACTTGTTTGTTTATTAACCACCTTAATTAATAATAGTGGGTTGTTCAGAAAGTGCAAAATTCTGTGATCTACAGCCCGGTAATAGTCCACTTGAAATTCTTGGCTAAGTATTTCTATTTTCTACATTTCTGTTATGATGTGTCATGTTTTCGTCTTATGATTGAGTGCTCAATACATAGACGAAATAAGTAAGTATGTTGACTATAGGAATGAATTATTTTCTAAATTTGAAAGTCTAAAATTAACTAAATAATTTTTTTATCTTAATTGAAGGATAATTATGAAAAAAATATCTTACTAGTGGATCAAGTACAAATTTTTTTAAGGGTAAAAAACACTTTTAAACCTTAAAGTTTAGTTCAGTGACATTTTTGGTTCTCAAAATTTCACAAAAAATAAATCATGTCCCACATCTTTTAAGTTTCAACTCTATTAAGACAATTGATTTAAAAATAATATAATTTTCAGTTTCTATATCTCTATCTCTAACAAATATTTAATTCCTTATCTGATAAATTCTAAAAATTTACTCTCTATCTTTACTTTCTCTTAGCTAAACCGACAAAAATTGCTCTTTCTCATAAATTTTAACAAAAAGTTATACTTTTTTTTTTATGAATTATGCTCATCCAGTAGAAATTTGGAAAATGAAAGATGTGATTTATTTTTTGTGAAATTTTGGGAACCAAAAATGTCACTTGGCCAAACTTTGGAGACTAAAAGTATTTTTTTTATCCTTTTTTAAACTGTATTATTAATACCATCATCCCTGTCTCTTATAATACATCTAGAAAAATATAAGAGACAGGAGTTGACCTGATCCTCATTCTTAATCACATAACCGTTAAAATAAAAATTCTATCTAAAAATTAAAAATATTGTTTGCATAGAACAACTCATTGTGCATGCTCTTCCACGATTATAAGATCGGAAGTTAAGCCCCTGCCTTTTTTTGGGTTCATTGAAGGGTTAAAATTCATTACATTATGACGAGATTATTGCAGAAGCATCCCTAGAGCTTTTGTTACAGAAATCCGAGATTTCGGAAGTATCTAAAAATTTTGGTCTAATAGATTGAGAGAACTTAATATTAGATTTTTGCATGTTTGTCGAACTTTTATTTAGAGCTTTTTTTGATGATTTTTCCAAGGATACCGTTTTGGGTGGAGGAATTGCTCGAATCTTTTCTTTGATAGCATTAAAGTCAATCCCAACACTTACAGGCGGGATATTATCTCTTTCCGATTGCAAAACTTTCCATGATTTTATCCTCCAACTATAAAATCCAAAGGGAAATATGGAGCCAGAAATTATAAGTGGACTATTCATATCTTTTGCCATATGTTGTGGAATCGACGTAGACCTAAAACTTTTATGTGAACCTAAAATCCTTGCTTTTTTAGTTGGAAGTAAAATGTTATGAAACCCAAATTAATAGTTGAATCGCCATTATGAGCGCTTTCAGATTTTTCGTTCCACAGATAAATTGGGCTCAAAGTTTGCTAATTAATTTTGTCCAATCAATTTGTTGAGGTTGAGTTTAAAAAAATTAGTACAAAAATTTAAGGCATTTCAAAGAAAAAAAATTGTGGCTCTACATCCAAAAGTTTTCTTGCGCTCTCTTATTTTGACTCAAAGCAAGATTTTTTATTTTTATTTTTATTTTTTTGGGGGCATTGCATTGGTCTATAAAATGGACTATTCCAAGTAAGAGCATTAAAAGTGAAATAAATTAGACAGACATGAAGTAGACATACGTTTGATTTATGAATTAATTATTCTCGAATAACTTATTTTTAAGTGATAATATTGTGATATGTCTTTTATTATAATCGTATAGTACATATTGCCTAAATTTGAATATATTATGATGATTTAATGAATTAAACTTACCTATTACAATATTTAAATTTAAAAATTTTAAAAAGTTTGTAATTTATTAAAAGATTAAAGTATGTAATATTCTTATTGTCCTATCTCCTAAAGTTCTTTTACACTTGCTTCATTGTAAACACCTCCAATTAGCAATGTATTTAATGATTCCTTGAATTTTTTTTTTTGTCTACAATCAAAATTTCCATTGGTTTCAATCATATATGGAGAAGAAGGTGGAGTCTTGGTGCAAAGTTGTTTCACGTACTTTTGATTTAGCTGATTTATCTTTGTAATTCAACTCTTTGCCATATTATAACACTCTTATTTTCTTAACTTTCCTTTTTCTGTCTTTGTTTCCTTTCTCATCAATAAATCTGTTTAAGATACATATCTAGATACTTATTCCCGACAGAAATTATTGTTATTTCTAACGATAAATATAGGTGCTATTGTCTGATTTATAACTATCCCTCTGCAATATGATAAATCTCATTGGTCACTATAATTTCCTTGGTTTTTCCATCATTGAGAAGCTGTAGAAACTGTGGTCATTAATTTATCAAATGTATATAATATCCAAAAAAAAAAAAAAAAAAAGTCGACCCTCTCCAAAAAAAAAAAAAAAAAAGGTCGAACAAGTTACTTGCAGAGCTGATTCTCAGCAAGATTCGGAAATTAAAATCACAAAATTTACCTAACAAAAATCTTTAAATTTCTTGCTGAGTTCAAAATTTTCAGCAAAACAAAAATAAATTTCTCCAAAATAATCCAATCACAATGATAATAATAAAACTCTAATCCTGTTACTTACATAAAAGGAACTTTAATACAAATACTCATAAGCTTTTTGTATGTTATTTCAATTCCTTTATTATCGATCAATTTCTCTTGAATAAAACCTTAAACTTTTTTATGTCGTTTTTACTTAGGTATTATTCTGATAACTCCTTTAAAACAAATCTCTCATTCTAGAAACAATTTTTAAACTGTGATGAGTGAAAATTCAGTGAGACTCATTGTTCGTGCAATTGACGCTTAAATAAAAAATTATCAAAATCATTTTTATTTTCTAAAAATGTGATAGAGTTTGCAAAAAAAAAAAAAAAAATTTGTCAAAGATGAGCATAATAACTTAATTACAAATACTACATATCAAACCAAAAATCCTTTAAAACATTTACAATTTCAATATTCAATTTCGTATTTCTCCCATGAAAAGTTAGAATAAGATACTCAAAACTTTTTAACTAGAAACACATGACATTTGGAAACATTATTAACAAAAAGTGAAAATAAGATTGATCAAATAGATATCTTAGTTACAACTACTTGATTGGCATAGCCAACTGATATACCAACCTTATACCCCCACTAATTGGCGCACTTTAAACAACCTCAACACACCAAATTTTGCTTAAACAGCAGCCGACAATAGATCGGGATATCTGAAATATCTCCACAAAAATTCATCTAATCCTCCCGGTCTTGTTAGAAAGACGGTCATGGTGAACATTTTACTCATCTTCAACCCAACACTTTCCCGATTTTCACAAGTTAACACATAACAAGATCCAAAACCTCCCCAAGAAAGTTGGGTTCACAGCCTCCCTAAAAATTTACTTCTGGGTTCACAAGAATAGATACAAATTTTGCAACCTAAAAGTAAACAAACATAAATTACAAAATCTGGTTAAAAAATAGATTTTCGTAAAAAGTATAGTTTCTCTAAAAGGTGCTTTTCCTTTCGCTAAAGTATTCGAATAAGGTTATCAATATATTAAAGCAAATGAAGAAGAACAACTTGGATAGTGATGAAATGATTTTTTAAGAGTTCGATAAATATTTTAAAAGTCAACATTCTTCTAATTGAGACAAAAGAAAACTTAAATTGTTCCCCATATTACTTAAGGTAAAAGAAAAGTAATAGTTCTCTATCACATATTGTAAAAATTTCTCAAAACATATGTTTCCAGTTTACAAATATGATTTTTAAGAATAGTTCAAAATTGATTTGCAAAATATATGATTCTACAAATATATTTTCGAAATGAGTAATCACCTTTGATGATACGAAGGTTGATGACAACTCGAAATTCAAACTCGCAATGTTTTCTCTCTCTCGATTCTTTCATCAAATTTTTATTCCTAACTTGCTATGTGTCGCATCCTTAAAGCCTTCCCTATCTTTATATAACAGTCACATTTACTACTTCCAAGCAAAAGGTTTTGTGACCCTTCTCAATAATTTTAATGCTTATCAGTTTCTAATAATTTCATCTTAATATTTACCATTATATTATACAAAAAAATCTTCTAACCATTCTCTTTGTCTAGTAACTGTTCTTTTTGTCTGCACCACAATTATTTCATAGGGTATCTCTATTATTCTTATACCATTAATTTAGATGTGTATAAGAGAGTTAAAATTTATCATTAACTTTTATTACTTATATCTATTTCAGTTACAGAAACCGAATCGTTTGCTACTAATCAATATTTAGTACTAAACTAATACTTATCCTTTTTAGTGTTTATTTCATGCCAATAAATTTTTGTAATGATTCATATTTCTTCTTATCCTTTATATTTATTATATTTTTTAATAATATACTTTTCATCATAATTGTCTATTAAATTGTTAAGTTACTTTATTTGATATTTTTTTAAAAGAATTTTGTAATTTGTGTTCAAAATTTATAAATATGATATAAAAATTCTTCTTCAATTTCAACCCATGATGTGGGGCATCACAAATGATGTATGATTGTTAAATCACATTTAGCAATTCGTAATTTCAATTTCACGTCAAAAATTATATAATGTACATCTACTTATACCAAAGCAACAAAAACCACCCACAATTTCACATTTTTGAACTTGATGTCAATGAACATTGATTTATTCAACAGCAACTAATACTGACTTCACTCTATTCAAGATCTAAATCATTGATTTATTCAAAAGCAACTAATACTGACTTCATTCCATTCTAGATCTAAATCACCAATAACGAGATCTGCAATACTCCCAGAATCTTGATAGAATCCAAACATCAATATAATAAGACCATGCTCACCGATAATAAGGGCTAATGCAAAGGATTACAGCTAATGACAATAATATCACCGTATATGACCCAAAAAAGCTCCAAGTGAATGCTACCATATCAATTACATGCGCCGTCAACCTCTTTGCTATGGTCGCCGATATTTTTTTTCTGGATGTGGAACATTATTAATAGGGTTGCAACTTCTTTTGAGCAATGATCCACAAAGACCTGGATTTCTTTTATAGTTGCTTTCGTACATCTAATGTGCATACTATCATTTATCAGGTAAGTTGCCAAACAAATTATTATATGATACATTGAATATGGACAAGAAGTGCAAACTAGCCAGTCTTCACTACTAAAATTATTGTAAAAAAGGTCTAAACTTTCAACTTGGTTCAACATGGAAAGACTTGATAGTATTGATTTTTGTAAGAAGTTATGGGATAAATTTAATGACCGGATACCATTTAGATCACCGAATTTTGAAGGAATTTCTACTGTCAACTGATTATATGATAAATCAAGTCCAGACATAAAATTCAAAATATTACCTACATAGGATTTAGGTATACTTTTTATTGTGAATTCAACCTCTTCTTGTTCAGGAGAAACTTTGAACTCCTGAGATATGAACAAATTAACATCCAAAGAACTCTTATACGGATATGTTTTCATGTGTACACTGGTCCAATTGGCATCTTTATTGGCGAAAGAGTAGTCAGCTCTCACGTGTTATTTTTCTCTGTATATTGTCATTAAAGACAAAAATTAAACAATTTTGTAAGATATATGAACTATTTATGATTTTTTTTTTTTTTTTTTTATCTCTGCATCGATTTCCAGTTTACTGCCTTATTGCTTTGATTTCATGTTGTTGCCAATTTGATTCAAGTATATAATAAAGTCTTACATTAATATTTTGGAGCCTTCAATTCATAGTTTTTTTTTCCTCTTCGTTTAACTTCTTGCCTGTGGGTTAATTTGGGGCCTTCATTCTAGTAAGTGTTTTGACATGTCAAGAATACCTATTGATGAAAGATTCCCAATCCAAGAAGGAATCTTGCCCTGCAATTCATTGTTCGAAATATCTAGGACATATAATTCAGGACTTTAAGATAATCCATGTGAAATATATACACTACCATTAAAATAGTTATTATCCAAAAGCAAGACTTGTAGCCTGGTCAAGTTCATGGAACTAGAAGGGAAATATCCGTGCAAACTATTATTTGATAATACCAAGATTTCAAGTATGGAACAACCAGTTGTATTAGAGATTCTGGCACTTCCCAAAGAACTTCTTGTGAGATAAGTCAATTGAAATTGCTGCGGTCAAGTTTCCAAATGATTGGGGAATGTTGCCTTCAAAGGAATTTTCTGAAAAATTCAAGCCTCTTAGATTTGAAAAAAGTAAACCAATATCCATAGGAACCTCACCACTGACCTTATTGTTTGAGATGCCCAACAATAATAGATTTAGTTTTGGAGAGCCATTCAATAGAAACAAAGCCGTGAAAAAGTTGTTCTTTAAATCAAGATATTCTAATTGTGTATTGTTTTCTATTATCCGAGTAGGAATCTCGCCTACTAAATTATTGTAAGAAAGATCACGAAGTCGTAGTTCTTTTTGATTAATCAAAAAACTTGGGATTCGTGGTCCAGCCCTCTTGTTCAAGTTGCATCCACGTAAATAGAGAACCTTTAGCTGAAATTTTGCGATTGAGCAAGATTTCAATGTCGCCTGTCTCTTATAGCTTGGATGTGTACAAGTTCTTATACACATCTAGATGTGTATAAGAGACAGAAGAGCTAAAATTTAAAAGTGAACCCAAAATAGTAAATTGTGAAAGAGAGAGATACATTCAAGATTTATGAGATGAGAAATGACAACTACTGGTATATCTCCGCTAAAACCGTTACGCGAGAGGTCAAGAAATCGAAGAGACGTCAAGTTACTGAGACACGAAGGAACATATACGCCAAAATAATTATTACTTAGATCAAATTCATTGAGATCTCTCAAGCTACAAACTCCTGCCCAGGAACAATTTATCCAACCAACGGAAAACAGTTAATTTTAGGGTATGTTAGGTTGTGTGTAAAATATTTTCCTCACCGAAAATTATTTCCACGAAAATCTATTTTCACAAGAATTATTTATAGATGTTTGGTAACCTTTGTTTTAAATATTTTTTGTATAATTAATATCCATTATTTTGTAAGATTACAACTAAAATTCACAAAAATTATATGATTACATCAATAATTTTATTTTGATAAGGAGATCAATATATTTTAAAATCAAATCTATTCGTAAATATTTTATCACTCAATTTGGACGAAATATTTGAACAGTGTAAAATGGATTAAAATGAAGACAAAAATTTAAACGTCTAAACAAACGAAAAATAAATAATCTATTTGTTTTATAACTTTATGTATGGAAAATATATGTAATAAATTACATTATGAACTGATAAGATGTGTAAAAAAAATATTTGAACAGTGTAAAATGGATTAAAATGAAGACAAAAATTTAAACGTCTAAACAAACGAAAAATAAATAATCTATTTGTTTTATAATTTTATGTATAGAAAATATATGTAATAAATTACATTATGAACGGATAAGATGTGTAAAAAAATATTTTTGAATAAATTATATTTGTAGGGTGTATTACAAAAAAATTCTTTCTAATTACTTGAGAGGAGCCTAACCCTTATTAGTTTCGTTTGTAGTAATTTTTAATATTGAACTTATTTAGCCTTTAAATCAGTTTAGTCTGCAGCAAATTTTAGAGAGCTTATTTACTTAGTACTTTAAAGTTCCCAAGAACATTATGCGTGGATTTTTATTTTTTATTTTTTCAAGTTCACACCTTGATAGTGCTCAAATTCTCTTATTTGGTTCATATTACTGGGAAGATTAGTAGTTTTTAATTTTTTATTTCCCGAAAGAAAATGACACCAAAAAAGTTATGAGAAAACCACTATATTAGTCTCTCACATTATGCATTTAAGAGACAGGTAGTCCCTTACATTTAAAATAATAATTTTAGTAGATTACATTATAAATATGTATTTATTTAGTCCTTCACTTTTAACATGATATCATTTTTATCCCTAACAAATGTAAAATGTTGAATTTTGGTCATTGAATCAAATCATCCAAGCATTTTGGCATAAATTTTTTTTGTCCCTCACATATATAAAATGTTGAATTTTGGTCCCTGAATCTAATCTCGAGTATTTTTTGCCTAAATTTGTCATGTATTGTTCAAATGACATATTTTTCGAGAACAAATTTGTAAATTCATCTGAGTAGAATATTTTATGAGTGCGAAGGATATGAAGTAAGTGATTGATTAGAAATTTGTTTGTATTTAAGATTATTTCAATATCTGACTTGTGGTACTTTTTTTTTCAAAATTTATAATCTAATCCGATGTTTGAGTTTTGTGTTGGAAAGGAAAAACGAGTTCCTAAATTTTACTCAAAAATATGTCATGTGCACAACACATGATTAATTCACATAAAAAGTGCTGGGATTTAGTCTAAGTACCGAAATTCGACATTTTACATTTGTGAGGGATTAAAAAATATCATTTTAAAAGTGAGGGACTAAATAAATACAAATGGGTAATGTAAGGGACTAAAAATCATTATTTTAAAAGTGAGGGACTAAATAAATACAAATGAGTAATATGAAGGACTAATAGAATAGTTTTATCAAAAGTTATTACTAGTTCGTACCCTATTCCAAATTAATTGGATTCATCTTGAATACTCATTATTTGTCCATTCCCTTAAAAAAATTTTACAACAAAATAGTGTATGCACCCGGTAGCCGAATCCCACCTCTAGCTTTCTACCTCCATAACATTTCCTCTTGCTAAACACGACATGTTGATTTATATAATTAATCACAACTTACACCTTTTAAACTTGAGAAAATTCTTAAGCAATGAATGTATTTTGCGTCTCCATGTGAAAATAAAAACTCTTGTATTAGAATAGAGCATTTCATAGTGTGTACTGTTACCTTGAACGACGGAATGATTTATACCAATATAACTCAGAGATAAAGCTTTGAGAGAAGTCATGACCTCAATCGCTGAGAGTTCGTTGACATGTGTACTTTGAAGATTCAGTATCTTTAATTTCTCTAGCTTCAATTCTAGAAATTGAAAATTTTAAAAACATATCACAGATTTAATTAAGGACTTTACTTATGTTGATTGCTGAGTTAAATACGTAGAAAATAAAAATATTACAGATATCGTCCCTCTACTTTTCCTTTCCTACAGATGCATGCCCAACCTTTAGATTTGCATATAAAAGTCCTAACTTCTGTTTTAATACCAATTTTAAATGGAAAGCAAATTTAACATGTTAAAAGAGAATATTGGGCATGTGATACACATGAAATTCAGAAATTAAAATTTGGCAGATTTTTTGTTTTAATTTTACAATTTATTTTGCTATTTGATGCATGTGGACATCAAAAATTGTTTTATGTGCTGTTTTCGTTATAGGAAAAATTTGTCATTTTAACCCTTTCTTCTTACTCTCGAAATTAGCACATACATATTTCAACTAATGTGACAGAAAATATTAATAAGGAAATAAAATTTTGGGCACATATATTCCAATTATTTGTGTGCCAATCAGAGCCTAGTTTAATTCAGCCAGGATCAGTGCAGAAACATAGTCTGTGTTACAACAAGTCATTTATTAGTTTTTGTTTAAATAGATAATATATTACACTGAAACTAAATTGCAGTGGACTATTATAAAGTGCAAATACAAAATAGGAAAGATAATAGATCTTACAAATATACCAACCAGCTATCGTTGACAAAAATCAAAGGTAAATCGATTAATATTATTTTTCTAAATTAGAAGTTTAGTGTTGGTTTGTTATTTTTATAAATTGACATAGAAGTTTTAGTTCGAAAAAACTTCAAAAACGACAAAAATTGAAATTGTGCCCAATGACTAGCATTTTGCAAGGACATGAACGGTTGTGCGAGGAAATGTATCAATCATCTTGGATACACTTCCTTGCAAAATGCTTGCAGCTACGGTACGGTTCGATTTCACTTATTTTGAGGATTTTTCTAAGTAGCTAAACTTTTTATAACTATAGTGAAAGGGTCACTATCTATATAGGAATATGTGAATTCTATTGAATACAATAACATTTATACTAGAAACGGAGGCCCAAATAGAGTTGAGGATGGGCAATTAGCCCCACAATAATGGCCCCCTTAAGTTTTTAGAAAATGGGCTTCTTATTTCACATGCAAATCTTTCATTGGTCTAGGAATAACTATTATGCATGCAAAGTAATTACTCTATCCAAAATAAATTAATCAAACATTGTAAAAATAATATCATTTTATACTTTTATTAAAAATGATAAACAAAGGATAACTGTAATTATTGAAATACACTCTTATTGTTATCCACTACTCTTATTTTAAAATTTTCACACACAAAACAATTTTTAAATGATATAATTTCATGTTTTAAAAATAATAAACTAATAAAACCATTAAATATATACATAAATTACCTACGAGTGCTAAAATTTGTAATAGTAGAACTGTGTTGAACTAATCTTGAAAAATTACTAGTATTTACATTCACAAGTTAGAAAAAATATGGTTCCTCGTACAATTAGATTTTTTGCTTTTGGAATTTAGTTAATAGTTTTGTATTGTAATTGAAAATATGTGTTATAAAAAAAAGAAACATTTAAATAAATAAAAACAAGGCATGCTACTTTTGTAAAATAAAAAAATTAAAATAAAATAACAAGTGTGCATAATGTAATAAAATCTGTATTTTGCCCCTAAATAAAAAAAATGAATATAATGATTGATTTTTCTTTTTGTAAAATAATAACTATTATAAGAAATATTAATTTAAACGGTAGTTTAAACATTGGACATTTTATTCAATTTAGTGGGATTATTAATGTCAAAAATTCCATCGTGTGTGTAATATTACATATAGAATTAAGTTAGTTAAATGTTATGATAATCTTTTATTTAAAATTCAATCAAACATGATTATCAAATCCTAAATCATCCCATTAACCAAACCAACTGAGTTTAATCTTTCATACTAATAATTGGAGGAATTCAATTCATATGATACTTATAAGAAGAATTAGAGGTTGTGAGATCCAAAAAAAATACATCTTGAAATAAATAAGTACGAACATAAATTTACTTCTATTACCTGTACTATAAGTACTGCGCGCTTTGCACGGTCACATTTTCTATAATGTAGTAAATGATAAAATTTAATTTATAAATCATCAGTATATTCAAAATTAGGCAATCTATCCAGAAAATATATCCATATATGATTGAAACCAATGAAAATTCTGATTGAATCATCAAATACATTGCAGATTGGAGATGTTATGAAACAACTGTAAACAAGTTAGATGCTAAACTTTTTTCAAAAAAAATAAATAAAATAAAATAGGAAAGCATCAAAGTCGTGGATATTGAATACAAGTCAAGCAGATAAGGTTTTGCCAGTCTTCATCGTCAATTTTTTTTGTGTACAATAGTTTTCTATCTCCAATTAGATTCCTATTCTTCAAGTCCTTTGGGTTATGCACGGAAGGTAAGAAGCCCTAATTGGTCCAAATTGTTTCACTTGTCAAGACTCAACAGAATTGTAAGAAGTCGAAACGAATTGGTGACCGTTGCCACTTGCAAACTGACGAAGGGTGAAACTAAACGCATTTGCACGCCAACTTTTTCACAGTTAAAGAGGTTGTAATTTAGGAAAATTCTATGGTATTGTAATGCAGTATTTTAAAAATTTATATAATATAAATTTTAAAAATATAATAAGATAATACTTTTATGAGAATGTAGAATTTTCCTAATTTATATACCCATATACTGATTATATATCATTACCCGTAGTTAATTAAAAATCCTAATTAACCAATTATGCATTATGTCATTACTACATTATACTCAAGAAACCATGTAAAGTATAACTAATTTGAAAATGATTTTACAGTTATTTATTGAATTAGTATCTTTTAAGTTTAGTTCTTTTTTATATAATACATACTCAATTAGCATTTCACATTGATAATTGATGTCAATGAACATTTGCTTAGTCAAAAGCTAGTAATGTGACTTCACTCTATTTCAAGATCCAAATTCACCATTTACGAGATTATCTGCAATACTCATAGAATCTTGATAGGATCCAAACATCAATATAATAAGACCATGCGCTAATACAAACAATTACAACTAATGCCAATAGCGTCACCATATATGACCCAAAAAAGCTCCAAGTAAATGCTACCTTATCAATTACACCATCAGCCTCTTCGCCGTGATCACCAACATTTTCACCATGATCACCAACATTTCCTGGTTGTGCAATGTTAACAGGGCCGCAACTCCTTTTGAGGAATGGTCCACAGAGACCTGGATTTCCTTTGTAGTTTCTTTCATCAAAATTTGCAAATTGCCCTTTATCAGGTGTTCTGCCAGACAAGTTATTGTATGATACATTGAATACGGACAAGAAGTACAAACTGGCCAGCTCGGAAGGTATTTCACCACTAAAATTATTGTAAGAAAGGTCTAAGCTTTCAACTTGGTTCAACATGGACAGACTTGATGGTATTGATCCTTGCAAGAAGTTATGCGATAAATTTAATGCCCGGATATAAAAACCACTTAGACCACCAAATTCCGAAGGAATTTCTCCCGTCAATCGGTTGCCTGATAAATCAAGTCCAGACATAAAATTCAAGATATTACTTGCATAGGACTCGGTTCTACTTTTTGTTGTGAATTCCACTTCTTCTTTTTCACCAGAAAATGTAAAATCCTCAGTTACAAATAGGTCAACATTCAAAGAACTATTATATAGATATGTTTGCAAGGATCCATCAATCGGAAAACCTACATCTGGGCTATAAAATGCATTTGTGTCAAAATACTCCCTTCCAAAAGAGATGTTACTGAAGCATGAAGGTAGTGGTCCAGAAAATTTATTCCTCGAAAGATCCACAATGGTCAGTTGCTTCAAGTTACATATGTGCAAAGGTATGTGACCTAGCAAATTATTCCCCCCCAAAAGGAGAACCCTGAGCTGTGTATACTCTCCAATATGATGTAGAATACCACCGGATAGCTGGTTATCCCTCAAATCAAGGGTTATCAAATTGAAGTTTCCGAAATAAGAACATGCTTGATAGTGGTCCAATTATCTTATTTTTGTGCAGGTGAATGAACTTCAATGATGTAAGAGCAGTACAAGATGGAAAATATCCAGAAAACCAATTTTGAGAAAGATCTAAAAAGCTAAGTATCTCAAGTCTGCATATATCATTTGGTAAGGTACCTTTTAGTAAATTTTTTGACATGTCGAGAACAGTCAATGAAGAAAAATTTCCAATCCAAGAAGGAATCTTGCCCTGCAATTCATTGTTTGAAATATCTAGGACATATAAATTAAGACTGTAAGATAATCCATGTGAAATGCTACCATTAAAATAGTTATTATCCAAGTACAGAAATTGTAGCCAGTTTAAGTTCATGGAACTAAAAGGGAAATAGCCTTGCAAACTATTATCAGATAATACCAAGATTTCAAGGCTGACACATCCAGTTGCAATTCGATCTGGCACTTTCCCAAAAAACTTATTGTGGGATAAATCAATTGACAATGCCTCTGTCAAATTTCCCAATGGATGATTGGGGGATGTTGCCTTCAAAGGAATTGCTCGACAAATTCAAGCATCTCAGATTTGGAAACAGTAAACCAATATCCTCAGGAACCTTACCACTGACCTCATTATTTGAGATGTCTAACCACAGTAGATGATGTTTTGGGGTGCCAGCCAATAGAAACGAACCCATAAAAAAGTTGTCCTGTAAATCAAGATATTCTAGTTGTGTATTATTCTCTATCAGCCAAGTAGGAATCTCACCTACTAACCCATTGGAAGAAAGATCAAGAAATCGTATTTCTTTTTGATTGAACAAAAAACTTGGGATTTGTCCTCTAGTCCTCTCGTTCAAGTTGCATCCAGGTAAATAGAGAACCCTTAACTGAAATGGTAGGGGAAGAGCAAGACCTTCAGTGTCGACATATAAATCATTGCTTAGAGGTACAAGTTTGAACACCTGAAGCTTTGAATGGTTGGCAAAAGAACTAAAAGAAAAAGAACCTCCAAAATTATTGCCAGAAAGAGAGAGATATTCTCGAGATGTATGAGACGAGCAATAAGAACTGCTGGTACGTCCCCACTAAAATTGTTATTTGAGAGATCAAGAACTCGAAGAGCTGTCAAGTTGCTGAGACATGAAGGAACATATCCACTAAAACAATTACCACTCAGATCAAGTTCGTTAAGATTGCTCAGACTGCAAACTCCTGCCCAACAATAATTAATCCAGCCAAGAAAAAACTTGTCAAAATTTGAAGTTTGAGGAGAATTTCTTCGGAAGTTCCTAAACTTTCAAAAGGTTATTACTTGGTTCTTAGACTTGTAATCTAGAATTAGTTTAGTCTGCAGTAATTTTTAATATTGATCTTTATACCAGCTGCCACGCACGAACCAATAGAAAGGATTTTAGCGCCCCTCTCTAGATGAGAAGCAGAACGCGCTATCACCTACAGCCCTTTCCTCTGCCGGGGACTTCCACAAAATGAAAATGGGCTTTTGCTACTTTATGTTCCCTTGCAAATCATATGGTTCTCATACTAGAACAGTAACATGCATGGATTTTTATTTCCAGTTTACACCATAATACTGCTCAATTTCTCTTGTTTGGTCTAGATTACTAGGAAAGTAGTATTTAATTTTTTTATTTCCAAAAAGAAACCGACACCAAAATACTATGAGTTTGTTTCCAATTCCAAATTAATTGTAGCTCATCTTAAATACTCATTCTTTGTCCATTCCCCTAAAATTTTTTATGAAATTTGAGAATATTATGCCCTCTGAAAGTCAAAACGCAAAAGATAGTAGTAAATGAAACCGTTTGTAACTTTATACTCTATTTGTAAGCAAATGTATAAAGGATAATCTACAAACCAGCCAGAATATTTGAGTTTCTTTAAAGTGTCAAACTATGGGTTATCCGTTTCTTAATCATACACTATTTTCTTGTAATCATTAGTAACCCAATCCCACCCCCAGTTTCTCCCTTCCCAACATTTCCTCTGGCTGAACACGACACTTTGATTCATAAAAATTAATCATAACTAACACATTTGAATAGCGAATTTTATGTCTCCATGTGAAAATAGAATCTCTACTATCCAATTATTCATATGGCTAGAATTGTTACCTTGAAGGATGGAGGAATTGTTAATCCCAGTAAAGCTCAGAGATAAGGCTTTGAGAGAAGTCATGACCTCAATCGATGAGATTTCGTTCATCTGTGTACCTCGAAGATTGAGTATCATTAAGTTCTCCAGCTTCAGTTCTGCAGTTGAAAACTTTACTAAAATAATGTCGAACAGGAAAAGACTCACCAAAAAATAAAGAAAAAGATTAACCATTTACTTTGTGGGTAGTTGGGGTGTTCACATCTTGTTTTAAATCGGTTGAATCCATGTATACTGAATCTTTGAAATGATTTTTCAAGTAGTCAAACTAAATAAAAAATAATTCAACCAACTGTTATTTGTTTGGTTCTAATTTTAAAATTTTTAAAATAAGATAAGTCTAATTATATGACTCAAGGTTTAATATATTTAGTGTATAACTAAAAGTAACATTTATTAAGAAAACAATGATTTTCATGTTTTCTGTTACTTCAAATTTCAAATAAAAAATTAATCTAATATTTAGTGTCAGTGATAGTAAATAAGTTCCTTTTAGAGAAAAAAAAAATCTAACAAAAACTAATTTCAAAGGTAATGAAGATTATTATTAAATTAGTACACATTTCAATATATGCATTCCTGTGTTTATGATTGTTGACAAAAAAAATAAAAAATAAAAAATAAAAATTCTTGTGCTTATGAGAGAGAATAGTGAATAGATTTTTTTGTCACTAATGAAAGATCAAATAGATTCATTTTAGCATTAACAAAATATATATATATATATATATAGGCACATATCCTAATATATATGAATTAATCTTTGATACACAACTTCATTAATTTGTTTATATTTATTACAAGTTGTTAATAATGTCATTTGCGGCATCTTTTTATTAGTTTTTCTACAAAAACATGATGTATTACCGTGGAACTAGATTGACTTAAACTATTGTGGAATTCAAATACGAAATACGGAATATAAGAGAATTTATAATTAATTGAATAACTGCTTGACTCAAACCAAGTGCAAATCAAATAGTTTTTTTTTTACAAACCAAATAGTTTGATATTTTATAAACTGACATTAAAAAAAAAAAAAAAAATTGGTACAAAAAATTCTCAAAACCTACCAAAATTGAACCCTACCCTAATGGCTAGCATTTTGCAAGGAGTTGCATCCACGATGACTGAGCATATAAACTAATTCGATTTTGTATAACTATTAAATGGTTCATAGCTATATCGAAATATGGGATTTCTATGATACTATCTTATCTATAATACCATCATATTTGTACCTGAGCGGCGGAGACAAATGGAGTTGATGATGGGCAATTGCCTCCATCAGCTTTGAGAAATCATAAGCAGCCTGCTAATTTTAGAATATTTTAAGTTTTCCTATTACCAAACCCTTTAAATTTCGTAAAATTAGTCTCTTTTCATGCATTACTCATTGTAAAGTTAAAAACTTAAATATCATACGTTTAATTGCACCTTTATCCAAAACATTTATAAATATTCCATATACAAAAATGCTACTTGGTTATCAAATAATATTCATAAGACACAGCATAATTGAAAATTTATTATAACTTGCTTTATCGTAAAATTTATTAAGTTCTAAATTATCAAACATATCTAATTATATTTGTATTTATAATTACCATAAAATTTGCCATTAGATGTGTATTTATCGGAAAAAACAATTTGTCCCCAGCAACCACAAGGTCCTGGTTATATGTTTTACTTGATCTTAGTAAAAGGATCATATAATTTACATTTTTATGTTATTACCTGATAGTATTTGTTGTACTGCCATCATTTGTTGACAAAGATATTTTGGTTATCGGACATTAATATTAAATCAGGATGCACAGTTATATATAATTGCATGGATAAGCACATATACCTTTAAAGGACAGAGAACCCTGAAAATTAGTAGATCTCAAGTCAAGAACTTCCAGTTGTTTGAGATGATTGAATAGTGCTCTGCAGAAACAAAATGATGAACGAACTCGTAAAACTTAGAAGTATATCTTCTGTGCATGTCATATTTTTTCTTTACCATCCAAAAAAAAAAAAAAGAAAGAAAGAACTCTTAGAAGTGGCAGAACACTAACTATTCTGATGTCTACACGTTCAGAACTTTCTATCTCATAGTATTTCTAAACTTGAACATTTTTGGCAAGCAATTTTTTGCAGTAACTTTTTGAATGTTTGTGTAAGGCCCACGGGCAAATATTGAAATATGATCATCATTTTCTCACCAAGAAATTCAGGTGCCTGTCCATTGTCTAGTACTGGATTTGTAAAAATAAAGTAAAAAACGTAAGATAAAATTTTATTTACATTTTCTTTCATTAAGGTTAATAAAATAATGTTTTTTATTTTTTTTATTTTTGGATTTTGTTTTGCTTGCTTCTCCATATTCTATATTCTAAATAGAGCACCCGAAAATAGGGAAAACAAAAATGTCGAATAAATTATAATATGAATGTATTTGATGTGTGATAACAAATAACGGGAAGCCTAAGAGAAGAGATATGGATGCTAAGTAAAATTTACCTTCTAAAGGAAACAATCCTTCTAAATTCCAATTGCTAGCCAGAGACGAACTTTGAAGTGCAGGAATTGCAGCTATACATGGAATTATACTAATGTTGAAATAGTTCTGACCCAGGTCTAACCACTCGAGATTTTTCAAACTAGCCAATTGTCCACAACCTGCAAAGCACACAAACAAATTATGCATTAATCAAGTGATAAAATTTCTGGCAAATCTTCATAAATTAAGATTCTTTTACAGAGACTTCTTAAGAGTTTATATAATGCCAAAGGTGAATATTCAAACCCCTCATGCTTGCTCAAAATCAATAAAGAAAGCTAGCATAATTAATCATGGTCAAGAAAGAACCACAAAGAAAAAAATGATGGTGGCACGTAATGGTGTACCTTCCACTTTACTTTGGAAATAATTACCGCTCAAATCCAGAACCCCGCAGGCGCTTTAGAGGGAGGAATGTGCTAATATTCAGATACCAAACCCGGGATTACTTACATTATTTCTAAGATTATAAAGATGGAGTTCAACAATTCTCCCTGTCTTATTACTACACTTGACACGCTCCCACTTGCAACAGTCATTACTGGTTGCTTTATGATTGATATCATCATCATGCTCTCCAACCCAAGAAGAAAGTAAAAGATAAGAATCTTGCATATCGATTAAGGAGGATTTGAAGTCCAGGAGAGCACATTTTTCCTTTAAAAGACAAGTTGAACAAACTTGTGTTGTACTAACATGTAGTACCATTAATATAACGAGAGCCCATCGCGCAAAAATGAAACGAGACTGCATGATATGTTGGTGATTAGGCCAAGAAGTTTGAAGAAAACTATTTGGAGTTGGATTAAATTCTCTCTTGATTTCTTATTTCATTCTTTGTTATTATTTTAGTTACATATGAAGCTCTATTTATAGTTGAATGGTTACATGAACACCACACCTAAACTCCTAGAACATTGCACTAGACTTCTAGGAAATGTTTCCAACACATAAAAGAAACAAATAGACATTCAACTACTTGAAATTCTAAACAAACATTTGACTTAATTAATTAAGCACATTACTCAACATATTCCCCCTTTAATGTGCTGTTCTTGAACTCCAAGCATCTCTCGAAAATAATAAAACTTGTCTTGAGGTAGCGGCTTTGTAAAGATATCCGCAACTTGATCTTCACTTTTGCAAAACTTGAGTTCAACTTCACCGTCTTCAATTGCTTCTCTTATGAAATGATGTTTGATTGCAATGTGTCGAGTTCTTGAATGATGAACTGGATTTTTGGCAATGTCAATGGCTGATTTGTTGTCGCAAAACATCACCGTAGCTTCTTTTTGCTTTTCGTCAATGTCTTCAAGAATTCGGATTGTTTATTTGAAACCCAAGAAAACATGGCTGAACCAAGTGTGAAACAATAGCCGGAGGTGCTTTTCATATCATCATGGCATCCAACCCAATCACTATCACAAAATCCATACAAAGTTGTACTAGCTCCTTTGCTGAATTTTAATCCGAAATTTGTTGTTCCTTTGATGTACCGAAGTACTCTCTTGGCTGCTCCAAGATGCAATTGACTCGGATTGTTCATAAACCTTGATAATAAACTTGTAGCAAACATAATATCCGGTCTTGTGGCTGTAAGATATAACAAATTTCCTACCAAACTTTGATACAAAGTTGGATTGGCTCTCTTATCACCATCATCCTTGACAAGCTTTTCATTAACTACAAGTGGTGTAGTCATGGGCTTACAACCATGCATGCCAAATTTAACAAGAATATTTTCAGCGTATTTCTTTTGACAAATAAATACTCCATCATCATTTTGATCAATCTCTATTCCAAGAAAGTGATGTAACAATCTCATGTCATTCATTTCATACTTTTTCATCATGTCTTTCTTAAATTTAGTAATCATATTCTCATTGTTACTTGTATAAAGCAAATCATCAACATACAAAGCAACAATAAGAATATTTGAAGTACCTTGTTTCTTCACATACAATGTTGGCTCATTTTTGCTTCTCTTGAATCCTTGATCCATGAAGTAAGAATCAATTTGACTATACCAAGTCCTTGGTGCTTGCTTCAACCCGTACAATGCTTTCCTCAATTTGTACACTTTGTCTTCCTCTACTTTTTTGACAAAGCCTTGGGGTTGTTGGATATAAACTTCTTCCTTCAATTCTCCATTCAAAAATGCTGATTTGACATCAAGTTGATAAAGACTCCATCCTTTGTGGGCTGTCATAGCAATAAGAGTTCGAATTGTGTCAAACCTTGCTGCCGGTGCAAATGTTTCATTGTAGTCGACACCGGGCTGTTGAGTGAACCCTTTTGCAACAAGTCTTGCCTTCTTTCTTTGGATTGAACCATCCGGATTCAGCTTTGCTTTGTAGATCCACTTCACTCCAATGATCTCCTTGTTTTGTGGTTTGTCAACAAGCTTCCAAGTGTTGTTCTTTTCAATTGAATGAATCTCATCCTCCGTGGCTTTTCTCCAATCATTTTCGGCATTTGCTTCTTCAAAATTTTCTGGTTCAAGTACACAAAAGTTGCACCTTGCATAGATATCATTCAAGCTCCTCATCTTCTTTGGTGTTGAAGTTGGTGAACTCGAACTTGAACTTGGTGAGGGAGACGGATTGTTTGGTGTAGTGGCTGGAAATTCTTCTTCATTATGTTGTTCATCATCAACCAAAACAGTAGCTTTCTCTTCTTTTCCATTATTCCAATTCCATGAAACATTTTCATTAAATAAAACATCTCAACAAACAATGATTTTGTTAGTTTTCAGGTTATACAAACGATAGCCTTTTGATTGTGAACTATAACCAACAAAGATGCATTTTTCACTAACTTCATCAAGTTTAGGTGTACCTTTTCTCCTTTGGAATGTGAGAATAGCAAACACTTCCAAAAAATTTTCAAATGATTCACTGACGGCTTTCTTCCACCCCATGCTTCAAGAGGAGTTTGATTCCACACCGCCTTGGTTGGACTTCTATTCAACAAGTACACGGCAGTATGCACCGCTTCAGCCCAAAATTCTTTAGGCAATCCTTTGTCATGCAACATGGATTTTGCCATCTCCATCACGGTTTGATTCTTCCTTTCGGATACTCCATTTTGTTGAGGTGTGTAGCCAACCGTGAGCTGTCTTTCTACTCCTTCATCTTCACAAAATTCCTGAAATATATTGGAAGTATACTCCTTCCCTCTATCACTCCTTAAGGTCTTAATAGAATGACCACTTTATTTTTCTAAAGACTCTTGAACTTTTGAATACATGAAACACTTCAGATTTTTCTTTCAGGAAATACACCCAAGTCATTCTAGAAAAATCATCAATGAAGAGTATAAAGTACTTGTTACCTTGTTCCATGAGATGTTGTTCTCATTGGTCCACAAACATCGGTATGAACCAGCTCTAAAATCTCCTTGGCTCTCCATGCAACTCCTTTAGGAAATGGTTGTCGGTGTTGTTTGCCAAGTGCACAACCTTGACACACACCATCCTTCTCTTCAATTTTTGGCAATCCATACGCCATTCCTTTTTGTTGAAGAACTTTGAGACTGTGAAAATTCAAGTGACCAAGCCTTTTGTGCCAAAGCCACGAACTATCAATCACTTGAGCCTTCAATGCTTGATTTCCACCATAGCTGAAATTTATTGGAAAACTCCTATTCTTCTCCATATGAATTTTTACAACAAGTTGTCTACCATCTTTTTTATCATAAATTGAGCACTCGCCATCATCAAAGTTAAGTGCATATTTATGTTCAAGAAGCTGTCTAAGACTTAACAAATTTTGTTCTAAATCAGGTACAAGTAAAACATCATGAATAAACTTTGTATCTCTTTTGTTTTTAACTCCAATAGTTCCCAATCCTTGTGCTTGAACAACAACTCCATTTCCCATCTTCACTTGAGTCTTTATGGACTCATCCAAGTCAACAAATCTGGATTTGTCCTTGGTCATATGATTGCTGCAACCGCTATCAAGAAACCACACATTTTCTTTGCGTTCGGTTGCCATGTGACAAGCATAGAATAAGTTGCTTTCTTCTTGATTCTCAGCTGTAAATTGTGCTTGTTGGTTGCCTTTGAGTCTACAATCCTTTGCAATATGGCCGAACTTCTTGCAATTGTAGCATTGTGGCTTGTCTTTGTGTCAACAATCATTCTTCACATGGTTGCTCTTTCCACAAATGTTGTAAGATTGAGAATTTTCAGCATTGTTGGTTCTTTGATAGTTGCCTCTTCCTCTTCCTTGATAATTTCTGCCTTGTCCTCGTCCACGGCCACGTCTTCAATCTCTTTGGGTATGTCCTCCTCTTTGATTGTTGCTAGAAGATTGCTCTCCTTTATTGCTATTGGGGGAGCTGAAATTTACTTTTGATTGAAAGACACTTTCAATGGATTTTTCAGCATGCCTAGCAATCCTTTTCTCATGAGCCTTCAAAGATCCCATCAACTCTTGAACACTCAAAGAAGTAATATCTTTTGTTTCTTCAATTATGGATACCATAGAATCAAATTTTGGGGTTAAACTCACAAGGACTTTTTCTACAATTCTACTATCACTAATTTGTTCACCAAAAGTTTTCATCTCATTTACAATTTTGGTGATCTTTGTGTAGTAATCTTGGACAGTTTCACTATCACTCATTTTTAGATTTTCAAGTTCTCTCCTAAGAGTTTGAAGGGTGACATTCTTTACCTTGACATTTCCTTCGAATTCTTTTTGTAGAATCTCCCAAGCTTCCTTGGCATGATCCGCACCCATGATTCTTGAGAAGATATCCGGACTTACACCTTGTTGGATATAGGAGAGTGCTTTGGCATCTTTCTTCCTATGCTCCTTGAGACTTCTTAATTATTGGTCATTCATGTCGGTGGTAGAATCCGGTTCTTCATAGCCTTCTTCTACATATTCCCACAATTCTTTTGATCTAAAAATTGTCTTTATTTTGACGCACCAATGATCATAATGCTCACCAGAAAATATTGGAACCGATGTGCCATCATTTTGATTTGCCATTTCTCACTCTTTTATGATTGTTTTTTTTTTTTTATGAACCTGGCTGCTCTGATACCAATTTATGTTGGTGATTAGGCCAAGAAGTTTGAAGAAAACTATTTGGAGTTGGATTAAATTCTCTCTTGATTTCTTATTTCACTCTTTGTTATTATTTTAGTTACATATGGAGCTCTATTTATAGTTGAATGGTTACATGAACCTAAACTCCTAGAACATTGCACTAGACTTCTAGGAAATGTTTCCAACACATAAAAGAAACAAATAGACATTCAACTACTTGAAATTCTAAACAAACATTTGACTTAATTAATTAAGCACATTACTCAACATGATAATTATGTGAATACGAAAAAAGGAGGAAATTGGAAGGCCAGTTAAAACTGACACTGGGTGTTAAATAATATATAATCGCCCATCCCGCTTGTGTCCTAGTCATGGTGGAGAGACTCCGTGGCGATAAGGACAGCTCAAGTCCAGGGGCTCTTTAGTGGAAATTTAGGTTTAGAATATGTCTTAACAACTAAATTGTAATTTATTGTCAATGTACAAATATTTTCTCATGTTAATTAATGATGAAAAAGATTTATTTATGTGCTATTGATTGCTCGGAAATCTTTAGTTAGAACTACGAATCGAGAAAGTATACAGTAACTCTATTGTTTTTTAGGTTAATTACGAATCGAGAAAGTACTGAATAGCAAAGTTTCATTCTTTAATTTTTTTGGACAAAAAAAGCAAATACTATAATGGAATAAACATATAATAACATTAGTACAAGCAGAGAAGAATAGAGGAGCAGCAAAGAACCATACATGTAAAAATTGGGGCAAGCATTGACGTTGTCGGCAACTCCTGCGGGGATGGTAATAGTGCAATACAAACTGAGGAGGAGGCGATGATTATGTCTCCACTCCAATTCGACAGCTGCAGCAGACTTTACTGAAACAAAATACGATATTATTATTAGTATTTTCATGCTCAATAATTGAAAAATAAAGGAAAAAAAATTTAAAAAAACTGACCTGAACGACGTCGGAGGCCGCAAAAGGAAGGGGAGAATCGGAGAGGAAAAAAAAAGCAAAGGTGAGCTTCTTCTTGTTTGTAGGATGGATTTTGGAAAATATTCCAAATTTGTATATATTTTTTTTAAATATTGTTAAAATAAATGATTTTTAATATGAAATTAAAAAGTATAAAATAAAAAATTTTAATTAACTTTTTACTTTAGATATATTTAAAATTTACGATTATTTTGGCTTTACACATTCTTTTAATAAATAAATAGGTTTTAAATTTTTTTTTTCAAAATTCATTTATCCAAATACAATATAAAAGTATTTGGTGGTGGATAAAGTGGCCACTGCTTGCTGAACTATCAGCATATTGCATCTAGAAAAATTTGTAAGATTGTACAATATTGCTCTATAATCCATGATTAATTACGCTACAACCTTCTCTCAATTGTTTTATTATTTTTTAAAATTTTTTAGGTGTTAAATCAAAGGGTAAAAATATTTTTAGTTCCTAAAATTTGGTTCTTTAATATTTTTAGTTTCTAAAATTTTATAAAAAATAAATTATATTTATCATCTTTCAAGTTTTTATTTAATTTGGACAATTGAGATAAAAAATAATATAATTTTAATTTCTATACCTCTACCCCAATAAAAAATTTCTTTCTATCTTTTACTTTCTTTTACATAAATTAAAAAAAAAAAAACTCTTTTTCATAATTTTTAACAAAAAATTATATTATTTTCCTAGCAATTGTCCTTCCTAATTCAGTAAAACTTTCTTGGAGTGTGAAACAATAAAGTAGTACTAACAATAACACAGTGCTGGAAAGAAACATAGAAATCTAAGCATCCTTAGAAGTTAATTTTTTATAATCTTTATTCTCAAGTCCACAATATACTCATATTTTAATTGGTTGTAAAGAGCATATTCATTCTTAAATCCAAAAGAATGCATATCGTGAAACCCCTTAAAAATTAACTTGTTTGTTTATTAACCACCTTAATATTAGTGGGTTGATTAGATTTAGACTTTTATAGAGAGCATTAACGTGCAAAATTTTGTGATCTACCATTCATTAATAGTCCACTTAAATTAATTTCTTGGCAACAGATTCTACATTTCTATTGTGCAATCAAGTAGTCGTCCATATTCTATTCTTGTGATTGAGCGTTCCCTTGGCCTCTTTCATGCTTTCGGTGTAGGAATGTGGAATTCCAAATCAAATACATATAGACGAAACAAGTGAGAATTTTGACTATAGCAATGGACTCTTTTTCTGTTCTTCATTTTCTTAATAAAAAAGTGTCAATTACAAAATCTTTTCACACACAATACGTAGACTGAGGATTAATGCAGATGGATAATGTCATATTTCTTTTATTGCTTTTTTTAAGTTAAATTTTATATACCATTAGCATTACCCTGAAATTTAATCAAATCAACTTTGGATGGCCAATATATTGATTTGTTAGATTGCCTGTTATACATTACCCTGAAATTTAGTTAGATTGCCTTTATACTTCTAGTCTGACATATCAATTACTCGTGTTCTAGTTTATACGTACATATACGTGTATATATATATATATTTGTTTCATTCGAAGTTTTTTAAAAAAATTCAAAAAACAAATAACTTTCACATTGTGTCTGGTACTAATAAGTTTATATTTTTTAGATACTAAAATATGGCTGAAATTTGGCTTAAGAATGTTCAGTGACAATAATAAATTTTGGAGTTACAACTAAAAAAATACATTGATTGAAACATATAACTACACATCGCATTTAACATTCCTAATTTTATATCGAAAATGATAATAGTGTACAAATTATTCGAAAAGAATAAAAGTTGAGTCAAGAGACCTATCACTACTTAAAAAAATGTAAAAACCTCTTTTTTGCACAAAAATTGATGGTAATATACATTCACTTATTCAAAAGAATGTAATTTGACCTTACTCCATTTCAAAATCCAAATTCACCAATAACGAGATCTGCAATACTTGTAGTATCTTGATAGGATCCAAACATCAATGAAATTAGACCATACTTTCCGATAGTAAGGACTAATACAAACAATTACAGCTAATGCCAATAGTGTCACCATATATGACCCAAAAAAGCTCCAAGTAAATGCTACCTTATCAATTGCACCGTCAGATTCTTCGCCATGATCACCAACATTTTTTTCTGGTCGAGGAACATTATTATTAATAGGGTCACAACTTCTTTTGAGCAATGGTCCACAGAGACCTGGATTTCCTTTGTAGTTCTTTTCGTCGAAATTTGCAAACTGTCCTTTATCAGGTGTTCTGCCAGATAAGTTATTGTATGATACATTGAATACGGACAAGAAATGCAAACCGACCAGTTCTAAAGGTATTTCACCACTTAGTAAAATTATTGTAAGATAGGTCTAAACTCTCGACTTGGTTCAACATGGAGAGATTTGGTGGTATTGATCCTTGCAAAAAGTTGTGGGATAAATTAAATGAGCGGATACCGCTTAGACCACCAAATTCTGAAGGAATTTCTCCTGTCAACTGATTACATGACAAATCAAGTCCAGACATAAAATTCAAAATATTACCTGCATAGGACTCTGTTCTACATTTTGTTGTGAATTCCACTTCTTCTTGTTCAGGGGAATATGTGAACGTCTCAGCTCTGACTTGGACAACCTCCGAAGAATTATTAAGATTTGTGAAAGAGTGACTAGCGAACCCAAAAGCTACATCCCGATTATGAAATGAATCTTTGTCAAAATGCTCCCTTCCAAAAGAGATATTACCTAAGCATGAAGGTAAGGGCCCAAAAAATTTATTCCTCGAAAGATCCATAATGGTCAAATTCTTCAAGTTACATACGTGCAAAGGTATATGGCCTAGCAAATTATTTCCTTTCCCAAGAAGAGAACCCTGAGCTTTTTATGTTCTCCAATATATTGTGGAATATTACCAGATAGCTGATTATCCCTCAAATCGAGGCTCATCAAATCGAAACTTCTGAAGAACATACTTGATAGGGATCCAATTATCTGATTTTTGTGCAAGTGAATGAACCTCAATGATGTAAGATTGGAGCAAGACGGTAAGGGTCCAGATAACTGATTTTGGGAAAGGTCTAAAAAGCTAAGCTTTTGAAGTTTGCATATATCATCTGGTAAGGTACCTTCTAGTAAATTTTTTGACATGTGAAGAATGCTCGTTGATGTAATATTCCCAATCCAAGCAGGAATCTTGCCCTGTAATTCATTGTTCGAAATGTCTAGGGTAGATAAAGCACTACCACTATAAGATAATTCATGTGAAGTAATGCCACTAAAATGGTTATTATCCAAGTGCAAGACAGTTAGCTGTGTTAAGTTGATGAAACTGGTAGGGAAATAACCTCGCAAATTATTATCAGACAAATAATGACAAGAACATAAGCTTGACACATCCAGTTGTAATTTGATCTGGCACTTCTCCAAAGAACTTGTTGTGGGATAAATCAACTGACCGTACCGTTGTCAAGTTTCCCAATGATTGGGGGATGTTGCCTTCAAAGGAATTTCCCGAAAAATTCAAGCCCAACAAATTTGGAAAAAGTAAACCAATATTCACCGGAACCTTACCACTTACCATATTGTTTGAGATGTCTAACCAGGATAGATTTAGATTTGAAGATCCATTCAATAGAAACGAACCTGTGAAAGAGTTATTCTTTAAATCTAGATGTTGTAATTGTGTATTATTTTCTATCAGCCAAGTAGGAATCTCCCCTGCTAGCTGATTGGAAGAAAGATCAACAACTTCTAGTTCTTTTTGATTGAAAAGAAAACTAGGGATTCGTCGTCCAGTCCTCTTATTCAAGTTGCATCTAGATAAATGGAGAATCCGTAGCTGAAACGGTGGCGGGACAGCAAGATCTTCAGTGTCAGACATGTAAATCACTGCCTATAAGGTATAAATTTGAACGCCTGAAGCTTTGAATGGTTGGCAAAAGAACTAAAAGAAAAATAACCTCCAAAATAGTTGCCAGAAAGAGAGAGATACTCAAGATTCATGAGGCGAGAAATGACAACTGCTGGTATATCCCCGCTAAACTTGTTATTCGAGAGATCTAGAAATCGAAGAGCTGCCAAGTTGCTGAGACACGAAGGAACATATCCGCTAAACTGATTATAACTTAGATCAAGTTCAGTGAGATTTCTCAAACTGCAAATTCCTGCCCAAGGACCATGAATTCAGCCAAGGGAAAACTTGTTAAATTTAGAAGTTTGTAGACAATTTAGAAGTTTGTAGACTTCTAAAAAAGTGTTACTATTACCTAGTTATTAGGCTTATAATGTAGTACTGCAGTAATTTTTAATATTGAGCTTATTTAATTAGTACTTCAAAGTTCCTAGCAAATCAATGGTTTTCATACTAGAACATTATGCATGGGTATGATTTTTGTTTTCTGTTTACACTGTGATAGTGCTCAATTTCTCTTTCCCTCTTAAATAGTATTTCCTTTGGCTTAAAACTACACGTTGATTCATAAAATTAAATGCACATAAGGAAATTCTTAAGCATTGAACGGTGTGTATTATTACCTTGAAGAATGGAGGAGTCATTAATCACAAGGGTATAATACCAGAAGCGTACATAGATATTATTACGGGGCGGAAAATATATAAATGAATTTTATGATTTATAAAATTCACATTATTTATAATATTCGATTATTTGGATTTGGGGCGGAGGGAACTGTTATATATAGTAAAAAAATTTGATAAAAATAAAGTTTTACTTCAATTTTGTCCTCACAAAATTTTGAACTTTTAAATTCTAATTCTTCTACCTTTATATAATCTAATTGGACCTACTTTATATATGATATAATATAATTTCACTACACCACTGTAATATCTTAAATCCTTCTAGGCCCATCACCTAAATAATGACTACTTTTTCGTTTTATCCTTCATTTTATTAAATTCCATTATGGGGAATGAGAAAAAGCCCAAAAAAATGTTTTGGGGATAAAAAGAAAAGCCACACCTTTTAAGGGACGAAAAGAAGTAAACCAAATTCAACGTAAAGTCACAAATTTTTCTCCACAATAATCAAGGAAACATTATTAAAGTGTTACAAGTTGCAAAATACTATTATTGTTGCTTTTTGTAATTTTAAATATTTGATTTATTTACTTAGTTAAATAACTAATTTACTTTAAATCATAAAAATGACAAATTTGTTTGCTATTGTTTCATGTAATTGTTTTAAATTATTTGTTCAATTTGAAGTTATTTCTCTTATTTTAAATACGAAAAAAATATACTTGTTACAAAAAATTTTATTAGTTTATTATCTGTCACCTAACATAATCACTTTTTTAAAGAGAATTTACAGTGAATCTTTACCTACCTTTTAGTGATTTAAACCCATAACTCAGACCAAAAGGTGTAGTCTCTACCATTTGGTCTATACTTAATTATCAATCACTTATATTTAACTATCAATAAAGATAAATTTGTGAACCAATATCATAATATGAGAACATCTAGGCAACAATGTATAAAGATGATATGTCAAATTTTATAAATATAAGAAAGTTATTTTTTTTAAATATATTTGAAATAAATGACTCATTTTTTGAATAAAATAACACTCTTATTTTTTAAAAATTTGATTTCTCTATTCTAAATAAAAGACTTTCGATAATTAAAAATGTACATGACACAAATTAAAATCCCTATTTAAACAACAATTTCCCATGGAATGATTACGTAAACGGACAAAATAATTTTGCGTTGATATGATTGACGACCTCCTATTCTATTCTAATTACGTATGGTGATAGTGATTGAGTTAGAGGGGTCATGAAAGGCCAGTTAATGTTTTTTACAATATATCTAGAAATAGAACAGAGCGGAAAAAGATTAGTTGTGGAAACCGGAATCGAAGTAAAGGAACAAGAAAATGCCCGAATTGGATAAGTGTGCATGGGACGTGCATTTATACTAATGGAAGATCACAAAGATCTTTTCTATTTGGAATGCATTGTTGTCCCGTTTTACGTGACAGAGAAAACAATACAGGCAACTACGCAAGGATTTTTATGACGATCTCGACTTGTCTAACTAAGAACACTTTGTATTTTTTTTTTTTTTTTTATAATTTTATAGCCTTGAAATACATAGTGCTTCTTCACTTGCATTCACTCGGAAGAGTGTTTTTATTTTTTATTTTTTCCTTGAAGAAATCTTGTGATGATTTTATGTGAATATGTTGTTAAAACTTGTTAAAGCCTACAAAACTGTTATATATAGTAAAAAAATTTGATAAAAATAAAGTTTTACTTTTTTTTTTGTAAGAATCAATTATCGTTATTCAAATACATACCTCCAAATCATACAATAACAATGTTTAATATTACGTTAAGGCCTCATTTTGGGACGAGAATTTATACTGAAATAAAATTAGTCCCTTAAAAATAGAAATTTAATATTAGTGTCATGTTTTATAATCTAACCAAAATCACAAAAAAAGGAATAATCGTGTAACTAATCAATTTATATCTCCATGTAATATCTTGAATTCTAAAGTAGTTCGACATGACAAAAAAACAAATTTTGAATTATAAATGTAAACAACAATAAAAAATTGAACAATTTTAATACAATAGTTATCCACTGATTAAATATACTTGACATGTTAAGTCGTTGTCACAAAAAAAAAGTAAAATGAAGAGTGAAATATATTAATTTGGATGAAACCGAAGTGCATGACAATAGTAACTTATATCTTTAAAAGAATATTTGAGGGTAAAATCATAATAAAAGAAAATTTAAAAAAGAAGGCACTCTACAAAGCTAAAATTTATAATAATACAAAAGGGCAATATATTTAGCCTAAGAATAACTGGGTTGGAAAAAAAATAAATTATGAGATTAGTAATTTAAGAACAATTACCAGGATACTAATCACTAATTCTCAGTAACTTTTAATTCCCAACAAAAGGATATAAATAGAGCCAAATAAATGACAAAAATAACTACTAAAAAGAGAGTCCAATTAATTTGGAGGGACGAATATAATAATTTGTAAATATTTTACTCAAATTACATAACATAAGTATCTAATGGAATTATAAGATTTTTGGGGTAATCCCCCAATCACCCGCCACTATTCAATAGCCTAACGGAGCATAGAATTTCCACTAATTATATGAGAGTATGGGAATTCTATAACACTTAACACATTTGTACTCGAAGAAGGGCGAAGCCAAATCGAGTTGAGGATGGGCAATTGCCCCCACCCTTCAACTTTGAAAAAAATGTTAAATATCCCGAGTTTTTGATTTTTTAAACCTTTCTTATTAGGAATAAATTCACAAATCTCCACAGAGGTCTATGCTATTACTTAGCGCCCCTTAATTTTTAAAAATCTCACTTAACTCCTCTCTCTCATAAATGGGCCCAACGCATCATGAAATTACATTTATGAGCCCTTTGTACTTTAATAAAATAACATAAAAGGGATATATCGAAAACTTCTCCTAAGGTTTTTGATAATTTTACTTGACAGCCTTTAGTTTTCTAACAATTATTTTCTCTAACATATTTGCAAAAATGTGCACGTGCTTTAATGTGCTTATCTTTGCTCGGCTAGAAAATAATTTGGATTGTATTATATCCAATGAATATGATTGGTATTTTGTATATGAAATTCCGAACTCCTAAATTAAAAATATTAAAATATTATTTTTGATACAATTTTTTTGCCAAATTTAAGAAAATATGCAAGTATGTTAATTTATGTCAGCTTGAATAAATAATTAGAAGAAGTATAAATGCACTATATATTATATAATAAATGTGGTTGGAATTTATTTTGAAGAATCATAAATTCGTAAAAACAAAATGTACTTTTTTCATTTAATTCTTTTATTTAGTTAGTTATGAAAATGTGTATGCTTATTAACATGCTTGTATGTATAAAAAAAATTGAAAGTCATATGGAAAAAATATTATATGCTAAATAAAATAAATATCAATAATATTTTTTGGAAAATCAAAATCTTATAAATAACAATGAATAACACGTATTTTTTTTATATTAACTAGTAAATAATGTTGTACCCCAGTTATGTTAATCATGTTTTGATGATGACCAAATCACACTAATGGTTCGAAAACAAGTCTGCAGAAAAATAGGTAGGTTCGGACGCAAATGATAGTCCGAACAAAACAACCAGCAGACACCATGGACACAAATGACTGTCCGAAAGACAGAGTTTCGGACGATGGTAATCGTCCGACACAAAGAATATTGAAGCAGTCTCGAACGAAGAACCGCGTCCGATCATATTTCCAAAAGACTTTGCTTCGATCGGACGCATTCTCGGACGTCCGAACAAATACCCTCAGAGAACAGACACAGCGCTGGACGCAGAAGTTTGCAGCGGCCGTCCGAAAGGTCCAACTGCTAGTTTTCCGATAAACCAAAAATAGCCGTTGGAAAGTTGTTGAAAGCAGATTTTGGACATCTATAAATATCCCTAAGTCTGAATTAAAGACAGAGAGATTTCTACATTGATTACAAGTAATTCTTGAGTTATTTGGGGGAAATAGTGGGTACAAGTATTGTAATAGTGTAGGTAGTGAAAAGAGTTTAGTAGTGTAAGAGTTCTTCAAGTGTAAGAGTGGAGAGATAACAATTGTAACAAAGGGAGGTTGTGAGTGTAAAACTCTTGGCTCAACTAAAGGAAATTAGTGTGAGAAAGAGTGATCCTTATTTGTGTACAAGAGATTATTGTCTCACCTACTTTGAAGAGACTTTTAGTGGTTAAACTTCAAGTTGAGAATTTGGTAGTTGTCTTGTAAGAAACTCTTTGTAGTTGTAAGTTCCAAACTTGAGAAGGTTGGGAGTTTGGTTTGAAACTCTTAATCTCAATCTTCTTATTTGTTTCTTTAAGCTTAAATTGTTGAATATTTATTGTATTTATTTGTGCTTAAATTTTTATAATTGGTGCATAAAGTTTGCATTTCCTATTAAGCACATCAAAAGGTTTGTTTTTAGAAATAACCTAATTCACCCCCTCTTAGGTTACCCTTTGGGACCAACAAATAACATGTGAACTTACATCTTAATATTATTCTCTAACAATTTCATTTAAACCTTAAATTTTAATTTTCTTTTTGTCTACCATTATAATAAATTAAATTTACTACTAGGGGTACATAATAGCAGGATAAAAATTGCTTTTCTCTCTTCTTAAATAATATTTTGATCATTTGTATTGAAACTGACACCATATATAAAGTTAGGAGAGGTTTGTAAGATATTAAAGTTCAAGTGTATTTAGTGATATTAACATAAATCTTGAGGGAAATTTGTAAAAGTATCCCTTCTTATTATCTTACTTGCTTAAATTTATTAAAATTATTCTCTATCATGCATTATTCCTTGTGAAGTTAAGATGCTTTTAAATGACCGTTTATCCAAAATATTTATAAATATTTCTCATTTAAGATATATACTACTTGAAAACTTACTTTACTGAAACATTTATTAACTTGCAAGTTATCGATAATATCTTATTGTACTTGTATTTATAATTAATAAAATTTTCTCTTATCATATATTTATCAAAAAATAATTTTTGCCCCACCAACTATAGGATATTGGCTTGCCACTCGAAGAAAAGGGTGATATTTCATCGATTTTATATCACTAGTAAAAGGATCAAATATTTTACTTTTATACGTATCACACGAAAATATTTGTTTTATTACCATCATATGCTGACAAAGATAGTGAACTGCATGTAACAGCATTATATATAGTGAATTGCCATCATATGTTGACAAAGTGTGATTTTCGAAATTATAAATATTATTTATAACTTTTATGAAGAGTTTTTATTTTAATAGATGATTATCTAAAAACTAGGAGAGGCGCCAATCAACTAGAGATGGAGTCAATTTAAAATTTAACAATGAGAAACAAGTATTAAAAAGGAATATATAATTTATTGAAAATTACAATCTGTAATCTTCTTATTTTTATTTTGGTTATGACACATTAATATTTCATTTCGGTAGTTGCACATTCATATTAAATTAAAACATAGTGATATATCATTTCTATGGAGAAGCATACATACCTTTAAAGGACCGAGAACCTTGTAAATTAGTAGAGCGCAAATTAAGAATTTTTAGTTGTTTCAAAAGATTAAACTCTGCAAAAACAAATTGATAAACGAACTCTACTGAAATTCATCTTTTTGGCATGACATCGTAAGTTTTCCTTTCCTACCGAAATAAAGAAGATATCTAAAATTTTTTGAAGTGGTTGAACTTAACCATCATACATGATGTCTATATATTTCTAACTCTACATCTCATAGTATTTCTAAGCTTGAACATTTCTTGGATGCAACGTTTTTAGCAGTATCCACGGCCTGTGGGCAAATATTGAAATATAACCATCATTGTTTATCAAGAAATTTAGGTGCCAGTCTATTTTCTAATGGACATACTAGATTTGTGAAGGTAAAATTTTATTTACATTTTCTTCCCACGTAAATAAAGCTCGAAATTGAAATATTAATTGTAACATAAAGTAAAGTAAGTTAAGTTTTCATTTTTTTTCCTTGTTTATAATTCATTTTCGTACTTATTTTCATTCAGAAAAAACACACAATATATATATATATATATTTTCTTTAAAAAAAAAGAGAAAAACTCGTTTTGCTTGCTTCTCCATATTCAATGTTACTCAAAGAAATTCCGTTATCACGAGTATTTGATGTGTGATTAAAAAGACATGAGATAGCAATTGGCAACGAGAGGATGAGTTATATATGGATGCTAAGTTTTACCTTCTAGAGGAAACAATCCTCCTAAATTGTTTTCAGCCAAAGACAAAATTTTGAGTGCAGGAATTGCAGTTATACATGGAATTATACTGATGTTGAAATCGTTCGAGTCAAGGTTTAAGAACTCGAGGTTCTTCAAACTAGTCAATTGTCCACAACCTCTATGCAAAGTAGGAGTCAAATTACGTAAATAAAATATGCATTATTGATAAGATTTCTTGCAATTAAATCCTCATAAATTTGTATGACAGAGATTTCGGAACTAGTATGCGTAATCAATCTAGTGAACTTGAAAAAATTTTACGAGTGTCGGAAGCAAGAAATGAAATAATACTAAAGTAATTAAGGAATTTTCAACGTCATAATGGTAAAGGTGAAAGCTTCAAACCTCTCATGCTTAAGATCAACAACAGAGAAATTGCTAACATCTTCATATGGTATGCATATTCATGGATGTCAACGTTATGCATTGTAGACATGTAAGAGCTCATCCAACAAGATCAATCACAAATTCAAGCCCTCTTAGTTAAGTAATTAATTTTCTTGAATACATATGCACACAAATCCTTAAAGGCTTACAGGTTGGATCTAATTAATCTCCATTCAAGATCAGTTAGAAACAAGTTGAATGGAATAGGCCAGCCGATTCCTTTTTTATTTTTCTCTACCCATATAAGTTGGGAGATTTTATCATCATTTTGAGTAAAGAAACTCCATCGATTAATAAAATACAGTTACCGCTCAAGTGAACTGAACATTCATTGCAGCATATAATATATAGCGTACCTTCCACTTTGCTTTGGAAAAAATTACCGTCCAAGTCCAGAGCTCGCAGGTGTTTCAGAGGGAGGAATGTGCTCATATTTAGATACCGATCCCGATCTTCATAATTTGTAAGATCACGAAGCTGGAGTTCAACGATTCTCCCAGTCGTATTACTACACTTGACGCCCTCCCAATTGCAACAGTCGCTACTGCTTGCTTCTTCATCTACACCATTCTCTGACCCATTAATATTAGTATCTAAAGGAAGTAAAATATAAGCGTATCGCGTCTCATAAATGGAAGCTTTGAAGTCCAAGAGAGCACGCTTTTCTTCCAAAAGGCAACAACAAACTTGTGGTGTTGTAGTACTAATAACATGTAGTACTAGTACCATTAACGTAACCAGCTATACAAAGCCCGACGTAAGACAATAAGAAAGAAATGAGCCTCCTGCTGCCGCATGATTAACTAACTAACGTTTAATAAATTGGTGTGCTTAATTATCCATTCAAGGCTATGAAACTATATATAGACGCACTAGTTAATTCTAGTTGTGTCGAGCCGTGGAGGAGACTCCATTAGCGTGAGGACTCCGCAAGTCCTTGCCGTCAAGTAGACGTATTCTACTCGCATTAATTAATGGAGAAAAAGCACTGTTTCTGTTTGCATTCCGAAAATTTTTAGTTAAATTTTTAGTTTACAATAATATTACCGTATTAATTAATTCGGATAAAGTTGATACTCCCACAGCAGAATTTTTCAAAATACCAATGGTGCTATTTGGACAGTCAATAATAGAGTATTATTTGGTAAATAATATTTGTCTTTTCATTTTAGTAATTTTTTAAAATAATGTTGACTTTTGTAAAATAAAATAATTGTTTTGATACAAAATAATATTTTGAAATAACCATTTATCAGATTGAAAATAAAGAATACTTATTATTTATTAGACCCATTTAAAAATAAAATAATTGCACAACTAATAAAATAACTATGGATGATTTTTTGTTTAATTCCTTTATTCATTTTCCTAGTTACGGTGGTTGAGTTTTTATTTTTTATTAGATTTTGAATAATTCGGTTTGCCAATCAAGTTATGTATTTCGAATCATGATTGTCAAACGCTTGCACTCATTTAGTCAATTTGTCTGTTATTTTAATATTAGATTGTATTTGAGAACAAAATTTCGATCTTTAAAATATATTTCAAGAAAATGACACTGTTTGATATTTCTAAATTAAATCTAAGCCTACAAAATATAGCATCATAATTTGTGAGCAATTAGAGATAGGTCTGCAAATAAATCGCGTCTAAACCTGTTTCATGAATCATTTATTTGGGTGTAGATCAATGTGTAAATCCGATTACCCGGATTCGATTTAGATTCATTTAATTATTGTATAATAAATAAATCGGATATGCAAGAATGTGGTTGTTTTGATCCGATTATATATTTATTTATTTACTTCCACTATGATTTTTGCTCTAATGTAAAATACAAGTATGAGTATGAATATAAATATGAATATGAATTAAATCTTCTTTTTTAACAATTAAAAAAATTCTATAAAAATTTGAAGTTTTATATATAAATTTTCAAATTTATAAAATAATATCAAGACTTAGATCCGACAAATTCGGATATGGATCTCCTTTTATACACTTAGAAAAAAACTAAATTCGAATCTGAATCTGATAATATTAAACGGATTTAGGTATGGATCTGTAAGATTTAGCCTGGATCTAACCCGTTTACATACCTAATTGGAGCTCCACTTCAGTTATTATTAAAAAATTTATAAACAACAGTGCAATAGGCCTGTCAATAGGTCGGTCTAGACCCGGAATCAACTAGATCCGGACCCGTTTATTTGGGTCTGAATTTATAACAAATTCTGATTACCTGGATTCGATCCGGACCTGTTTAGCTATTATAAAATGTGTATAATGGGTCAGATCGGATCTTGGTGTTACTACTTGATTAATATCCGAATTTGATTAAAATATTTAATATATAATAAAATTATTATATATTAGTATTATTTTATATGTATATATACATACATATATTGTGTAAATTGCCCATATAATTTGTATTTAACTTAGAATACATGTATAAATATTAATTATGAACTAAATACTTTTTTATAATTAAAAAAAAGAGAAAATTTGATAAATTGTAATAGTTGTATATATAATTTTAAAAGGTATAAAAAGAATATTAAGACTAGATCCAGATTCGACAAGACCCGACGGATCAGGGTATAGATCTATTTTTGTCCGTCGGAGATCTGAATCCGAATTTGAATCCAAATCTGATTATATTAATCAAATTCAGGTTTGGATATGCTAGATCCAACCCGGAACTGAGCCGTTTACTAGCATACAATATAAATGAAAAGTGACAATTGTAAATATTTTTCATTTAACCTCACCACACTGCGTTTGGAGGAGACACGTGGTGCTTAAAATTATTTACGTAATTATTAATTTAATATTTTTTAAAATATAAATAATAAATATGATCTGAATAGTATCAATAATGAATTGTGTGAATATTGAATAATACAAAATATAAATAATACAAAATATTATTTTAAAAAATATATTTTACTGACCAAACAGAGATATTATTGACCAAATATTATTTAATAAATAATGCCTATTATTTGCTATCCAGATAAGCCTAATATTACCCTTACCAACAAATTTTCCCCCACTCTAATTCAATCTAACGGGTCAAAACTCCCAACTAGTCCCCCACCCTTAATTCCTCTGTCTTCTTGAAACTACCCCCAACCTCTATCCATGTCATCACCAGTCATTGCAAAAGCCAAAGCCAAAACCAACCCTTCCCTTTTAGATAAGAGGGCTGTTTTTTTCCCCATCTCCTGAAGCATTTAAATCTCTTTCCATTCCCATTTCCAAATCTCTCTCCTGAAGCATTTATCAACACTGTAGTCATCAATGCAATCAGCAACCAGCAACGCCAACGTCACACTCCGGTGACTTTTGTCAACAGCTCTTAGCCAAACCTCTATACCGGCCTTAATCGGAGAGCTCGTTCGTACAAACTCCGACCGCCCTCATCTAGTCTGAGTGGCAGCGGTACCGATGGGCATCTCGTAGTGCCTTCCTTCCCCGATCTGTACTCCCTCGTCCACCACTTTATGGTTGTGTCTTTCTTTGTGATGTGTTCATGATTTATATGAAGTACTCTGTTGAATCTCGCACTGCCTTCGACGGCAAATCAGCGGTTGAGCCGTTAAGACACAAATAGAGGTTGGGTAACTGGGAGGATGATTCCAAGAGGACAATCATTCTCTCTGTGAGATCCCCCACTAGAATCAATTGGTGTGTAAAAATGGCTGGCTCACGAGGGCAAAGTTGACATTTTGTCAAAATTAGCTGTGGCAATAAGATCATTGCTGTGGCAATGTCATTCCCCAATAGCTAGACGTATTCTTCTCTAACATTGATGGTGAAAAAGCTCTGTTTCGGTTTTTTTGTGTTTATTTACAAGTTAACATCGTATTTAACCAGATTTCCACACTATGAAATTTCTAATGTAGAACAACTCGTCGGCATGCTTTTCCGAGACACGAGAAATATTTAGGTAGATTTAGTTTACTATTTTATTAAATTGACAAAAAATAATAATAATAATAAAGACAAAATGTATAGTATGTAATTAAGATTTGAGAATCTCGAAACGATTGAAAAATATAACTTGAATTTTTGAATATACAGTAAATGAATCATAGATGATATTATGTGTCACAAAACTTCTACTTTACACAAATTCGACGTGCCAAGGTGAAAGAAAAAGCCTGTAATGGCACTAAAATTTCGCCCAACAAACTTTGGTTAGCCAACTCGTCCAACACTCGTGTTTAGTTTTCACTCGTTTATGGCAACCGTTGCACACACAAGCATTCACTAGCACACAAGTACGAAATTTAGGCAACATACAAGATAAGTCGCAAAATACAACCAAACGAAAGTAAACAACACGCAAGTAGATTACGGCCCAAGGCTAACCTTTGTAACACTTTTATTCTGTCAAAAGCTTACAACAGGACTTTTTACAAACATGTGGTATGCAGAACACTCTTGGCCTAAATCCTCCACGGATTCCCCTCTTTCCAAGCCTCTGACTACCACGTTTTTATAGGGAAAATGCGGTTGACAAGCCCAACCGCCTATCTTTGTTGGACAAGTAAAACACCTACAACTAGGCTGCCTGGCCAACTGGCAGCACACATGACCTGCTCATGCCTCAGAAGGTAGTAACTGCCCATAACCGGCCACTAAGCATTTCTCCACGTGCTGCCAGCATTTTCGACCATTTCCTCGCACATGCAGCCAACCAGCTCAGCCAAGTAGTCCCACCCAACAACAAGAAGTCAACTTCCACTGATTGCTAGCTCCCGTGCGTGTGCATTTGCCTGACGTGCACACTGTCTAACCATTTCCCGCAATTGTCCAACACGTAAGCAACCCATACATTCCACGGCCAACACTCTTGCCAACCAGCCTTGTCACCCACAAGGCTTCAGTTGGGCTCCCAACGATGCCCAAGAATGTGCCACAAGCTATGCCCCACTCGTGTGCATATGTGCACGGGTCCGTTCGTATCACTGTCGTTTGCCAACGTTTACCCAACTCGTTCGTGCCCGTAGCTGCACCAAGCCAACGTTTGCCAACATACGTCCCGAAACCACACGACCATGCCTAGCACTCATAGGACATGGGGGAAGGTTCCTAACATTGCCCACGGGTTGCCCAGCCTGCCTGGTGGCCTAGCCCACCGACTACCCAGGAAGTGGAGTGAGCATACCTTCCCTATATAAGGCTTGAAAAAAAAAATCCCAAGTGACAGTAGTTGACACAAATTTGTTGAAAACCAGTAGAGCCATTCGGGCCACCCAAGACCCATCAAAGCTAGTCCAAATGATGCCAAAACTTCCCTAAGGACTTCCAAAACACCAAGGCATAGTTTTGGAACACACATTAGCACGCAAACGGCTCAAGTCGACCCACCTCCGCTTGCCAATCTCGCACACTGCCTTGCCGATAGACAGTCTGCTTAGTCGACGTGCAGGTTGTTTGGGGCCAAGTCTGCACGCAGCCTTACCGATGGATGAAATCATGCCAAAGGGGCTAACACTATGATAGTATAAAATGGACCCTTCGGAGACATCAGATAAATGCAGGCCACTCTTTAGTTGGGCTTATGGACCAGGTAGATTCTGGGCTGGTTTACTTAACAAGTTGATTTAAATGAAGCCTAGTTGGTGCAGGGAAATTCCCAAGGTAGAAAACTTGAGTACTTGCACAGATACACTTCCTTAACTTCTTTTTCGACCAGATAAATGTCAATATATTTTGGCATTGAAAAGGATGATGGTACTGATAAGACAAAGTTTTACTAGTATATTAGTATAATCAAGAAGAAAATTCCAGTGTCAAAAGTGGTTTTGGAGCTGAAAGCAACCCGTCGAACTTAATCTTTACTAATTTTCTTATTTTCTTAGAGATCACAAAATTTGTTAGCGGGCGCTCAGTAATAACTTGTGATAAGCCACAAAATGTGCTGGTACCCTGCTATGACACTAAAGTGACAGTAAACTCCCTTCCTTTTAAAATTTTTTCTTACCAAAAAATAAATAAATAAAGAACTAGATGTGAGCCAAGGAGGCATAAGTGGCAAAAGATATTTTATCTCACTTCCCATCCCATTCTCATCTTACTATCTAATAGACTATCAAGATTTCTTTTAAATATAAATATAAATTTTAGCAGAGGAATTTTGACCGTTCGTTAAGTAGTGTGACAAAAAGTAAAATAAGAAGTGAGATAGAGAATTCTTAGCAAGCGTAAGGTCCATGCATGTAACTTGCGTTGAGGATCTTCTATCTCATAACTTATATCATTTCTTGTTACACTACTTAATAAACTGACAAGATTACTCTATTAAAATTATACCACTTAATATTGACAATTCACTGAATGGTGATGACAGAAGTATGGAAAGATCTTATACCTATAACCTGTTTAGAATTTTGCCTTACTTTGGAATTGGGAACAAGGAATTACATAATTAGAACCACCAAGAACAAAAAAGTGCTTGTGATCATGATTTTTTAATTAAAAGCTGAAAAAGCCCACATAACAGAAAGGTAGAATGCAGTTTAATCCATGATATATTATTAAACAACCTCCGTCTCTCAATCCATTTTTCGTGTTAAATCATAAGTGGAAATCCAGAATATTTTGGCAGTGTGAAAAGATATGGTAGTATAACATAGTCCTAGAAAGAAACATAGAAGTCTAAGCATCCTTAGAAGCCAATTTTGCTTTCTTCTCAAGTCCACTATATGCCCATATTTTAATTGGTTGTAAAGACCAAAGAGTATTATTTATTCTTAAATCCAAACGAATGGAGAACATGAATTCTTAAGTAATTGCCTAATTGACTTATTTGTTTATTAACCACCTTAATTAATAATAGTGGGTTGTTTAGAGAGTTGTGGCAAAATTCTGTGATCTACAATCTATTAATAGTCCACTTGAAATTTCTTGGCAAAGTATTTCTATTTTCTACATTTCAGTTATGCAATCATGTTGTCGTCCGCAAAGGACTTTTATCATTTTATGATTGAGTGCTCCCTTGGCATCTTTCACGCTGGCGATGTTGGAATATGGAATTCCAAATCAATAAATAGACGAAATAAGTAAGAATGTTGACTACAGGAATGGATTCCTTTCTCTTATTCTTTTTTTTAATAACAAATATTTTGACACGCAACTTACAGGTGTAGACCGAGGATTAATATAGTACTTTTACCATTTCAAACTTCAGTTATTGCTCCTTGAGTTAGATATATAGAGTACTTCTTTATATTTATTTAAAGATGTGTTTTTTTATTTTTTTTCTTTATTAATATAATTTAACTAATATTTGTATTATATGAAGTAGTTAAATCATATAAACAAAAACTCAAATTAAAATATTTAGATGAAATATCTTTAATAATTGTCATCAAAAATTTTAAAATTAATTATTTCATCATATTTTTAGATTTTAAATATTGAAGAGAACATAATTCGAGAATTAGAATATTAATTAATTTACAATATATTTATATTTTTAACACTAGTGACAACATTATTGAATTTTATTTTTATCCCAATTTATTAAATACTATAAAACTTACATGATGGGGTAAAGTGAAACTCTGCTTAAACCTTAAGAAGGTTTACTGCAATTGACCTTTAGGAGTAAATTTTTCTTTTTAAAAAAACTAAGGAAAGAGATATCTTTGACCGTTAATCAAAGGGGCAAAGTGACAAAAAAAAATAACACTAGAGAGTTTAGTGCAAAATAGCCTAAACATTAAGGGGTTTACTGTATTTAACCCTAGTATACATTCACTATACTAAATTTACTTATACAAAACATGTTTAGATTTTTGTCACTTAGTAATTATTGAAACTCTACAAAAAAAATTTATTTTTCTTTAAGTAATATTCAACTAAATCTACTAAATATATATGAAAATAAAATTTTGCATGAACCTATGTAAAAATGTTATGACGAACATTATACGGTAAAAGATACTAAGGAAAAACATGCATGCCATTAAGCACTAAGAGAATATAAATAGTTGATAAGACATTTTTTTTATAGATTTAAATTAGTAAGAAGTTAAGTGAAAATTTATTATTGATCCTTTTTAATTAAACAAGTACTAAGAGAACATATATACTGGAGACTTCTAAGGAGAAAATGGGAAAAATACGATTGGATATTTTGATGCATCCTAAATTTCCAATTTGGATAATAGAGGAAAGAATCAAAGAAACAAAAGGAAAAGGTCCCGTGAAGTGAAGTAAGAAAGTCTGAAACCAAAAACAAATCATCTCAACTAAGCAACTGATCGAAAGAACGGAAGAGATATGTAAAGCAAGGGAAATGAAAATTAAATAATACATGCAAACAAACAATAGAAAAGCCAAGCAATGCACTGAAATTGAAAGGGAGCCTGGTGACCAATCTTTTTCCCATTGTCAAAGAATACCCTCAACAATATACCAGTCAAATAGAACCTACTTTTAAAACAATTTGTCTCCAGCAACCATAGGTGTCTTGGTTATAATTTATATTTTTATGTATTACCGAACAGTATTTTTTTTTTTTTTTTTTTTTTACTGCCTTCATTTGTTGACGAAGATATTTTGGTTATCAGACATTAATATTAAATCAGGAAATGGATAAGTACATATCTCTTTAAAGGACAGACAACCATAAAAATTAGCAGATCTCAAGTCAAGAACTTCCAGTTGTTTGAGACGATTGAATTCAACAAAAACAAAATGATGAACGAACTCTTAAAACTTAGAAATATATCTTTTGTGAATGTCATATTTTTCCTTTCCACTGAAAAAAAAAAAAAAAAAGAGAAGAAAGAACTCTTAGAAGTGGCAGAACACTAATAATTTTGATGTCTACACATTCAGAACTTTCTATCTCATAGTATTTCTAAATTTGAATATTTTTGGAGCATGCAATTTTTTGCAGTTACCTTTTGACTGTTTGTCCAAGGTCCACGGGCAAATATTGAAATATAACCATCATTTTTCACCAAGAAATTCAGGTGCCTGTCCATTGTCTAATACTAGATTTGTGAAAATAAAGTAAAAAAGTTTGATAACATTTTATTTACATTTTCTTTCATGTAAGGTTAATAAAATAATTTTTTTATTTTATTTTTGAATTTAAATAGAGCACCTGAAAATAGGGAAACAAAAATGTCGAATAAATTATACTATGAGTATTTGATGTGTGATTACAAATGGAAGCCTAAGAGATAAGATATGGACGCGGAGTAAAATTTACCTTCTAAAGGAAACAATCCTTCTAAATTCCGATTGCTAGCCAGACACTTAACTTTTTAAGCGCAGGAATTGCAGCTACACATGGAATTATAATAATGTTGAAATAGTTCTGACCCGGGTCTAATCACTCGAGGTTTTTCAAACTAGCCAACTGTCCACAACCTGCAAAACAGCACACAAACAAATTATGCATTAATTAAGTGATACGATTTCTGGCAAATCTTCATAAGAGTTTATATAATGCCCAAGGTTTGTAGAATCGGGATCCTACAAACAAATTATGCATTAATTAAGTGATACGATTTCTGGCAAATCTTCATACGAGTTAATATAATGCCCAAAGTTTGTAGAATCGGGATCCTACGTAGAATCGTTTCGAAGGTTACAGGATCGGATCGTAAATAGAATCGTAGGATCGTAACATCCTATTAAAAAAATAAAAATATAACTTTTATTTATTTTCAAAACTAATATTCAATAAAAACTTATACAAATAAATATAAAATTTTAATATTCATCATGAAATAAGCTTCTTTAACTAAAATTTATAACATTTGACATTAAATACTCGTATTGTAAAAAGTTATGCGTTATCGCAAATTTAATACTGTTCTTTAAATAAAAACTAAAAAAATAATATGAATAGTATAAACTAATAAAATATAACATTTGAATCATATTTTGAAAAATTATCAAAATACTAACTTAACTTCAGTAAATATATACATAAATTACATGACTAATGGCACCAACTAGAATTTATCTATAATAGCGATCCTACCTCTAGAATCGGGATCGATTTTATAAATTGAAATCGTAAGATCGTAAGATCGTAAGGGTAGGATCGGGATTCTAACAACTATGATAATGCCAAAGGTGAATATTCAAACCCCTCATGCTTACTCAAAATTAATAAAGAAAGCCAGCATAATTAACGTTTAATACATCTAGTGTATAACTAAAAGTAACATTTATTAAGAAAATGACTTTCATGTTTTCTGTTACTTCAAATTTCAAATAAAAAATTAATCTAATATTTAGTGTCAGTGGTAGTAAATAAGTTTCTTTTAGAGAAAAAAAAATCTATCAAAAATTAATTTCAAAGGTAATGAAGATTATTATTAAATTAGTACACATTTCAATACATGCATTCCTGTGTATATGATTGTTGACAAAAAAAAAAAGGAAAAAAAAACATTTCTTGCGCTTATGAGAGAGAATAGTGAATAGATTTTTTCGTCACTAATGAAAGATCAAATAGATTCATTTTAGCATTAACAATATATATACATATATATATATATATATACACACATATATATATAGGCACATATCCCAATATATATGAATTAATCTTTGATACACAACTTCATTAATTTATTTATATTTATTACAAGTTATTAATAATGTCATTTGCAGCATTTTTTTTAATTTGTTTTTCTACAAATACATGATAATTATGCGATAAGGACAGGTCACGTCCGGGGCCCTTTAGTAGAAATTCAGGTTTAGAATATGTCTTAACAACTAAATCATAATTTATTGTCAATGTACAACTATTTTCTCACGTTAATTATTGATGAAAAAGATTTGTTTATGTGCTGCTGATTGTTCGAAAATCCTTAGTTAGGACTACGAATCGAGAAAGTATACAGTAACTCTTTTGTTTTTTAGGTTAATTACATTTAACTCCCTTTTAGTTTGGCCAAATAACAAATACCACCCAAACAATAAAATAATAACTTCTGTTATTTTTTGTGGAAAGACAAAAATCCCATCCCTCGTGTAAATTCATTGCGCCTCCATTTCTCCAGCAGCATCTTTCTTCACCCCACATCCCCCATCCTCTTAGCAAAGGTGAGCTTCTTCTTGTATTCTTCCATCGCAAAGTTGTGTTTATGTTAATTTAAAGTCTAAGTTTGTGTTTGTAGGATGGATTTTGGAAAATATTTGAATTTTTTTTTTATAAATATTGTTAAAATAAATGAATTTTAATATTAAATTAAAAAGTATAAAATAAAAAAATTTAATTTAAATATATTTAAAATTTACCGTTATTTTGACTTTACGCATTCTTTTAATAAATAAATAGATTTTTAAAAAAAAAATTTCAAAATTCATTTATCAAAATACAATATAAAAGTATTTGGTGGTGGATGAAAGTGGCCACTGCTTGCTGATATCAGCATATTGCATCTAGAAAAAAGTAAGGTTGTACAATATTGCTATATAATCCATGATTAATTACGCTACAACCTTCTCTCAATTGTTTTATTTTTATTTATTTTTTAAAATTTTTTGGGTGTTAAATCAAAGGGTCAAAAATACTTTTAGTTCCTAAAATTTGGTTCTTTAATATTTTTAGTTTTGAAAATTTTATAAAAAATAAATTATATTTCTCATCTTACAAGTTTTTATTGAATTAGGACAATTGAGATAAAAATAATATAATTTTAATTTCTATGCCTCTATCCCAATAAAAATTTTCTTTCTATCTTTTACTTTCTTTTATATAAATTAATAAAAATAGCTCTTTTTCATAATTTCTAACAAAAAATTATATTATTTTCCTAGCAATTGTCCTTCCTAATTCAGTAAAACTTTTTTGGAGTGTGAAACAATAAAGCAGTACTAACAATAACACAGTGCTGGAAAGAAACATAGAAATCTAAGCATCCTTAGAAGTCAATTTTGCTTTATTCTCAATATTGTCCACAATATACTCGTATTTTAATTGGTTGTAAAGAGTATATTCATTCTTAAATCCAAAAGAATGCATATCGTGAAACCCCTTAATAATTAACTTGTTTGTTTATTAACCACCTTAATATTAGTGGGTTGTTTAGACTTAGACTTTTATAGAGAGCATTAACGTGCAAAATTTTGTGATCTACCATTCATTAATAGTCCACTTAAAATAATTTCTTGGCAACATATTCTACATTTCTATTGTGCAATCAAGTAGTCGTCCATATTCTACTCGTAATTGAGCGTTCCCTTGGCATCTTTCACGCTTTCGGTGTAGGAATGTGGAATTCCAAATCAAATACATATAGACGAAACAAGTGAGAATTTTGACTATAGCAATGGACTCTTTTTCTGTTCTTCATTTTCTTAATAAAAAATGTTTATTACAAAATCTTCTCGCACACAATATGTAGACTGAGGATTAATGCAGATGGATAATGTCATATTTCTGTCATTGCTTTTTTCCTGAAGTTAAATTTTATATACTATTAGCATTACCCTGAAATTTAATTAAATCAACTTTGGATGGCCAATATATTGATTTGTTAGATTGCCTGTTATATATTACCCTGAAATTTAGTTAGATTGCCTTTATACTTCTAGTCTGACATATCAATTACTCGTGTTCTAGTTTATACGTACTTATACGTGTATGTATATATATATATATATATATATATATATACATATATACATATATTTGTTTCATTCGAAGTCTTTTAAAAAATTTCAAAAAACCAATAACTTTCACATTTTGTTTAGTACTAATAAGTTTATATTTTTTAGATACTAAAATATGGCTGAAATTTGGCTTAAAAATGTTCAGTGACAATAATAAATTTTAGAGTTGCAACTAAAAAATTACATTGATTGAAACATGTAATTACACATCGCATTTAACATTCCTAATTTTATATCAAAAATGATAATAGTGTACAAATAATTCGAAAAGAACAAAAGCGAGTCAAGAGACCCATCACTACTTACCAAAAAAAAAAAAAAAAACCTCTTTAACATTCCTAATTTTATATCAATAATAAATTTGGCTTAAAAATGTTCAGTGACAATAATAAATTTTAGAGTTGCAACTAAAAAAATACATTGATTGAAACATGTAATTACACATCGCATTTAACATTCCTAATTTTATATCAAAAATGATAATAGTGTACAAATAATTCGAAAAGAACAAAAGCGAGTCAAGAGACCCATCACTGCTTACCAAAAAAAAAAAAACCTCTTTTTTGCACAAAAATTGATGGTAATATACATTCACTTATTCAAAAGAATGTAATTTGACCTTACTCCATTTCAAAATCCAAATTCACCAATAACGAGGTCTGCAATACTTGTAGTATCTTGATAGGATCCAAACATCAATGAAATTAGACCATACTTTCCGATAGTAAGGACTAATACAAACAATTACAGCTAATGCCAATAGTGTCACCATATATGACCCAAAAAAGCTCCAAGTAATAAATCAATGCTACCTTATCAATTGCACCATCAGATTCTTCGCCATGATCACCAACATTTTTTTCTGGTCGAGGAACATTATTATTAATAGGGTCACAACTTCTTTTGAGCAATGGACCACAGAGACCTGGATTTCCTTTGTAGTTCGTTTCGTCGAAATTTGCAAACTGTCCTTTATCAGGTGTTCTGCCAGATAAGTTATTGTATGATACATTGAATACGGACAAGAAATGCAAACCGGCCGGTTCTAATGGTATTTCACCACTAAAATTATTGTAAGATAGGTCTAAACTCTCGACTTGGTTCAACATGGAGAGATTTGATGGTATTGATCCTTGCAAAAAGTTGTGGGATAAATTTATTGAGCGGATACCGCTTAGACCACCAAATTCTGAAGAAATTTCTCCTGTCAACTGATTATTTGACAAATCAAGTCCAGACATAAAATTCAAAATATTACCCGCATAAGACTCTGTTCTACTTTTTGTTGTGAATCCCACTTCTTCTAGGTGTTCAGGAGAATGTCTGACTTCAATAGATATGAATTGGTCATCACCCAAAAAATCCACAGACAGATCTGTTAGAATGTAGCTAGTTATCGTATAAAGTACATCCGGGTTATCAAATGCATCGTTGTCAAAATGCTGCCTTCCAAAAGAGATGTTACTTAAGCATGAAGGTATGGGCCCAAAAATTTATTCCTCGAAAGATCCATAATGGTCAAATTCTTCAAGTTACATACGTGCAAAGGTATACGGCCTAGCAAATTATTTCCTCCCCGGAGGAGAATTCTGAGCTTTTTATGTTCTCCAATATATTGTGGAATATTACCTGATAGCTTATTATCCCTCAAATCGAGGCTCATCAAATCGAAGTTTCTGAAGAACATACTTGATAGGGATCCAATTATCTGATTTTTGTGCAAGTGAATGAACCTCAATGATCTAAGATTGGAGCAAGACGGTAAAGGTCCAGATAACTGATTTTGGCAAAGGTCTAAAAAGCTAAGCTCTTGAAGTAATTGCATATATCATCTTGTAAGGTACCTTCTAGAAAATTTTTTGACATGTCAAGAGTGCTCATTGATGTAATATTCCCAATCCAAGCAGGAATCTTTATGTAATTCATTGCTCGTATAATATCTAGGATAGATAAAAACACGACCACTTATGACAATTCAAAAAAGTACTACCATTAAAGCAGTCTATTATCCAAGTACAAGATGCTTAGCCATGTTACGTTGATTTAACATCAAGGGAAATAACCTTGCTAATTATTATGAGATAATGACAAGAATTCAAGGTGGATTAACCAGTTGTAATTCGATCTGGCACTTCTCCAAAGAACTTGTTGTGGAATAAATCAATTGACAATGCCGTTGTCAAGTTTCCCAATGATTGGGGGATGTTGCCTTCAAATTCTCATTTTATCTAAAAATTCAATATGAATGAATTTGGACAACGTAAGTGTAGATTAAATTAGATTTGGAGAGCCATTCAATAGAAAGGAACCTGTGAAAGAGTTGTTCTTTAAATCTAGATGTTTTAATTTTGTATTATTTTCTATCAGCCAAGTAGGAATCCCCCCTGCTAACTTATTGGAAGAAAGATTAACAACTTCTAGTTCTTTTTGATTGAAAAGAAAACTAGGGATTCGTCGTCCAGTCCTCTTATTCAAGTTGCATCTAGATAAATGGAGAATCCGTAGCTGAAACGGTGGCGGGACAGCAAGATCTTCTTCAATGTCAACATGTAAATCACTGCTTGAAGGTATAAGTTTGAACGCCTGAAGCTTTGAATGGTTGGCAAAAGAGCTAAAAGAAAAATAACCTCCAAAATAGTTGCCAGAAAGAGAGTGATACTCAAGATTCATGATCTAGAAAATAATAACTGACTGGTATACACATCTAGATGTGTATCTTAGACAGATCTAGAATTGTACACACTTTGACAGGATGCTGAGACACGAAGGAACATATTTGATTGTTAATCTAAATTTAGAAGTTTGTAGACTTCTAAAAAAGAGTTACTATTTCCTAGTTATTAGGCTTATAATCTAGTACTACAGTAATTTTTAATATTGAGCTTATTTAATTAGTACTTTAAAGTTCCTAGCAAATCAATGGTTTTCATACTAGAACATTATGCATGGATTTTTGTTTTCTGTTTACACTGTGATAGTGCTCAATTTCTCTTTCCCTCTTAAATAGTATTTCCTTTGGCTCAAAATTACACGTTGGTTCATAAAATTAAACATAACTAGCACATAAGGAAATTCTTAAGCATTGAATGGTGTTTATTATTACCTTCAAGGATGGAGGAGTCATTAATCCCGATATCACTCAGAGATAAAGCTTTGAGAGAAGTCATAACCTCAATCGATAAGAGTTCCTTCATATGTGAACCTCTAGGAGGTTCAGTACCTCTAATTTCTCCAGCTTTAATTCTGTAGTCGAAAACTTCAATGTCACGGATTTAAGGACTGATAGGGTCTGTTTCAATAGAAAATTATAAAACGTACCGAGTCCAATGTACCATGCATGCGCGGTTCGATTTGGGTAGTTTTTGAGAATTTTTTCAAGCTAAACCTTTTATTCAAACAACACGATTAAGGAAATTTTATGATACCATTAGGTTATTATATCGTTAGATTTTAAATATTTATAATTTTGTACACTATAATATTATGTGTTATGAATATTTGTATAATACAAATTTTATAACACAAAGATATAATATCAAGAGTGGACATAAATATTATTTTACGGGAACAAGAATATATAAAAGATAGTATAATTTCACATTATTTGGAATATTTGGAATTGGCCAGATTCAGGGGTGGAGGGGGGTGGGGCCGTTGGCCCTACCACCCTTGAAAACAAATATTATATATGGTATAAAAATTTGATAAAAATAAAAAATTTTTCATTTCATTTTTGTTCCCAACAAATTTTAAACTTTTAAATTCTAATTCTTCTACCTTGTATAATCTAATTGGACCTACTTTACATATAATATAATATAATTTCACTACACTACTATAATGTCTTAAAACCCTTCTATGTCCATTACCTAAACAATGACTGCTTTTTTATTTTATCCCTAATTTTATTAAATTCCATTATGAGGAATGAGAACAAGCAACAAAAAAAAAAATTTGGGGATAAAAAGAAAAGCCACACCTTTTAAAGAAGAAAAGAAGCAAACCAAATTCAACATAAAGTCACAAATGTTTCTCCACAATAATCAAGGAAACAATATTAAAGTGTAACAAGTTACAAAATACTATTATTGTTGCTTTTTGTAATTTTAAATATTTGATTTATCATACTTAGTTAAATAACTAATTTACTTTAAATCATAAATAAATGACAAATTTTTTTGCTATTGTTTAATGTAATTGTTTTAAATTATTTGTTCAATTTTGGAAGTTATTTCTATTATTATAAATACGAAAAAATATACTTGTTACTAAAATTTTTATTAGTTTATAACATAATCACTTTTTTTAAAGAGAATTTACAGTGGATCTTTACCTATTTCTTAGTGACTCAAACCTATGACCTGGGCTATGGGGTGTAGTCTTACCATTTAGTCTACACTTCGTTGTCAATCATTTATATTTAACTATTAATAAAGATAAATTTGTGAACCAATATCAGAATATAAGAACATTTAGGCAACAATGTATAAAGATGATATGTCAAATTTTGTAAATATAAGAAAGTTATTTTGCAATACATTTTGATGTTTTAGATATCTACTTATGCTTGTATTAAAATTGTGTTATGGATTCTTTTGTGATTAAAATATTTGAGTATAGTTACATTTAATCAGTAATAAAACATACAAATTACTGTATTAAACTTGCCCCCGCTGATACTTTGTTCTAGCTATGTCTCTAGTCGGATCACTTATAATTATTTTATAGTATGTACAGGGATAGTACATTATATTTTTTCGTATGAGTCAATTCTCATTATTCAAATACATGACCTCTAAATCATATGATAATAAGGTTTAATATTGCGCTAAGGCCTCATTTTGGGATTAGAATATATATTAAAATAAAATCAATTAAAAATAGAAATTTAATATTAGTTTCATGTTTTATAATCTAACCAATATCAAAGAAAAAGGAACAGTCATGTAACTAATGAATTTATATCTCCATGTAATATTTTGAATTTTAAAGTAGTACGACATGACAACAAAAAAATCGAATTATAAATGTTGACAACAATAACAAATTGAACAATTTTAATAGAATAGTTAACAATAAATATAATTGACATGTTAAGTTCTTGTCACAAATAAATAAGGTAAATTAATAGCATTTAGTCAGGTAGTACATCTTTTAATAAAATAAAATGAAGAGTAATAAATATTAATTTACATGAAATCAAAGTCATGACAATAGTAACTTAGATCTTGAAAAGAATTCATTATTTGAGGGTAAAATCATAACAAAAGAAAATTTAGAAAAAGAAGGTGTACTACAAAACTAAAAGGGAAAATTGCTGATTTAGTCCCTCAACTTTTGCACTTTAGCCAGAATAGTCCCTCAACTTTTTTTGTAGCCAAAATGGTCCTCCAACTTTTATTTTTTAGCCAAAATAGTCCTTTCATGTGAAATTTATAAAAAAAAAAAAAAAAAATTATGGTGACTACACTATAAAAGGACTTTTTTGGCTAAAAAATAAAAGTTAAATTGTACTTCAACTTAAAAAAGTTGAAGGACTATTTTGGCTATAAAGAAAGTTGAGGGACTATTCTGGCTAAAAAAATAGTTGAGGGACTATTTTGGCGATTTTCCCAAACTAAAATTTGTAATAATACAAAAGAGCAATATATTTAGCCTAAAAATAACTGGGTTGGAAAAAAAAAGAATTGTGAGATTAGTAATGTAAGAACAATTACCCGGATACTAATCATTAATTACTTTTAATTCCCAACAAAAGAACATATAAACAGAGCCAAATAAATGACAAAAGTACTTACTAAAAAGAGAGTTTAAGTGATTTGGCGGGACGATTATAATAATTTGTAAATATTTTACCCAATTTACATAAGTATCTAGAGGAATTATAAGATTTTTGGGGGTATTCTCCCCCCCAATTATCCGCCTCTATACAATACCCTAACAGAACATAGAATTTCCACTAATTATATAAGAATATGGGAATTCTATAACATTAACACATTTGTACTGAAGGAGGGCGGAGCCAAATGGAGTTGAGGATGGGAAATTGCACCCACCCTTCAACTTCGAAAAAATATTAAATAGCAACTGAGTTTTAATTTTTTTAAACCTTTCTTATTAGGGATAAATTCACAAACTTCTCCAGAGGTCTAGGCTATCACTTAGCACCCCTTAATTTTTAAAAATCTCACTTAACTCCTTTCTCTTATAAACGGAGCCCAATTCATCATGAAATTATATTGATACCTATTGTACTTTAATAAAATAATGATAAAATGATATATCAAAAACCTTCTCTAAGGTTTCTGATAATTTTACTTGGCTCAATTTAGTTTTCTAACAATTCTTTTCTTAACTTATTTGTGAAAATGTGCACGTGCTTTAATATGCTTATCTTTGTTTGGCAAGAAAATAATTTGGATCATATTATAATATAATAAATATGATTGGTATTTTGTATAGAAAATCCCAAACTCCTAACTAAAAATATTAAAATATTATTTTTGATAAATTTTTTTTCCAAATTTATGAAAATCTGAGAGTGCTTTAATTTATATCAGCTTGAATAAATAATTAGAAGAAGTAGAAATACACTATATATTATGCAATAAATGTGGTTGATATTTATTTTGAAGAATCACAAACTCGTAAAAATAAAATGTAATTTTTTCATTAATTCTTTTGTTTAGTTAGTAGTGAAAATGTGTATGCTTATTAATGCACTTGTATGTGTAAAAAAATTGGAAAATATATTACCTAACACTATAATACTAAATAAAATTAATATGAATAATATTAGGCATTTGGAAAATCAGAATCTTATAAATAACAAAGAATAACATGTATTTTTTCGATATTAACTAGTGAATAACATGAAAACTTACATCTTAATATTATTCTCTAACAATTTCATTTAAACCTTAAAATTTAATTTTCTTTTTGTCAACCATTATAATAAATTAAATTTGTTACTAGGGGGACATAATAGTGAGATAAAAATTGCTTTTCTATCTCCTTCAATAATATTTTGATCTTTTGGGTTGAAACTATTACACCATATATAAAATTAGGAGATATTTGTGAGATATTAAATTTCAGGAATACTTAGTGATATTAACATAAATCTTGAGAGAAATTTATGAAATTATCCCATTATCGTACTTGCTTAAATTTCTTAAAATTATTCTTTGTCATGCATTATTCCTTGTGAAGTTAAGATGCGTTTAAATGACCATTTATCCAAAATATTTATAAATATTTCACAAAGATATAAACTACTTGAAAACTTTATTGTTTAATTGCTTTACCGAAAAATTTATTAAGTTCTAAGTTATCGATAATATCTTATTATACTTGTATTTATCGTTAATATAATTTTCTCTTACCATATACTTATCAAAAATAAATTTTGCCCCACCAACTATAGGATATTGGTTTACCACTTGAAGAAAAAGGTGATATATTTCACTTGATTTTATATCACTAGTAAACAAATCAAATATTTTACTTTTATACGCATCACACGACAATATTTGTTTTATTGTCATCATATGTTGACAAAGATAGTGAGTTATAATACCATCACAAACAATGTGATTTTCAACATTACAAATATTATTTATAACTTTTATGAAGAGTTTTTAATAGATAATTGTATAAAAACTAGGAGTAGGATCAATCAACTAGAAATGCAGTCAATCTAAAATTTAAAAATGAGAAATAAGTATTAAAAGGGAATATATAATTTGTTGAAAGATTACAATTTGTAATCTTCTTATTTTTATTTCGGTTATCACATATGCGTCAATATTTCATTTCGGTAGTTGCACAATCATATTAAATTAGGGTAAATACTTAGCTAGACCCGATTTTTGACCATACATGTAAACCCTGTGGTGTGGATTAAATTTTAGAGAATTTATGATATCAGTTGATATAAGCAAGATTCTTTAAGGTTTAATCCTGACTACAGGGTCTACAGGTGAAGTCAAAAATCGAGTCTACCTAAGTATTTTCTTTAAATTAGAACATGGTGATATATCATTTCTATGGAGAAGCACACATACCTTTAAAGGACAGAGGATCCTGTAAGCGAGTAAAACTCACATTAAGATTTTTCAATTGTGTCAAATGATTGAATTCTGCAGAAACAAATTGATAAACGAACTCTGAGAAATACATCTGTTTGGTATAGTGAGAAGTATGATTAGTCATACAATTTTACCGGATTCACTTTGGGGAGAGGCATTAAAGACTGCAGTTTATATCCTTAATAAAGTTCCAACTAAGGCAACGACTAAAACCCCCTATAAGACTATGAACTAGCAAAAAATCTAGTATAAAACATTTATATATTTGAGGTTGTCCAATTGAGGCAAGGCCTTATAGGCCAAATGAAAAGAAATTGGACCCAAAAACGGTCAGCACCTATTTTGTTGGTTACTCTGAACGGTCTCCGGGGGTACAAATTTTATGATTCCCCATCCAAATCCTTCTTTGAGGCGGACAATACCTAGTTCTTTGAGGATATTGAGTTTGGGGGGAGAGATAAAGTTAGAGATTTTATCTTTGAAGAGAAATTTATTTCTCTTCTTGCGATTGTTATTGACAATGATCCGCCTTCTATTCCTAACATTGTTCAAAAAGCAATATCAGTACCACAAGACAATGTTAAAAATCTTCCTCATCAAAAACAACACGAACAAACTCAACAACTTCAAGAACAAATGCCATTAAGGAGATCCACTAGAGAATGGAGAAGTGCGATTCCGAAAGATTACATCGTATTTCTCTAAGAACATGAGGATATCATTGGATTCTATGGTGGAAGATGATCCAATCAACTTTCATCAAGCCATGCATAGTGCTAATTCTCACAAGTAGATTGATGTTATGAATGAGGAAATTAAATTCACGAAAGACAATGACGTTTGGGAACTCGTCACACTACCCGAAAATGTGAAACCTATTGGTTGCAAATGAATATTTAAAATCAAAAGTGATTCAAAGGGTAATGTGGAGAGATATAACGCATGTCTTGTCGCAAAGGGTTTTACTCAAAAGGAAGGCATTGATTATAAAGAGGCTTTTTCTCCAATATTATCGAAAGACTCTTTTAGGATAATAATGGCTTTAGTGGCACATTTTCACCTTGAGTTACATCAAATGGATGTAAAGACTGCATTTCTCAATGGTGCCACTAATGAGACCATTTATATGGTACAACCGAAAAACTTTGTATTCAAATATGCAAAGAATATGGTCTGTAAATTAAAGAAATTCATTTATAGGCTCAAACAAGTTTCTCGTCAATGGTATCACAAACAATTTCATCAAATTATCATCTCGTTTGGTTTTGAGATAAATTTGATTGATGGTTGTAGATACCACAAGTTTAGTGGGAATAAATATATTTTTTTGATTTTATATGTCGATGACATATTGCTTGCCAGTGATGATATAGGCTTATTGCACGAAATTAAGAGATTTCTATCAAATAAATTTGAGATGAAAGATCTTGGGGACGTCTCTTTTGCATTAGGGATTCAGATACATCGAAATCACTCTCGAGGTATTCTTAAATTATCACAAAAGAACTATATCGAGAAGGTATTTAAAATATTTGGCATGCAAGATAGCAAACTAGGAGATACTCTTGTTGCTAAGGGAAACAAAATTTTGCCTCACTCAGTACCCTAAGAATGATTTTGAAAGTAAGGTAATGCAGAAGATTCCCTATGCTTCAGCAGTAGGAAGTCTGATATGTGCTCAAGTTTGTACACGTCCAAATATTACATATATTGTTGGGATGTTAGGCGGATATTTAAGATCTGCATCAATCCGAGAATGGTTCATTGGATAGCAGCCAAAAGGGTCATGCGGTATTTTCAGAGAACAAAATATTACATACTCACGTATAAGAGATCGGATAAAATAGAGATCATTGGGTATTCCGATTATGATTTTGTTGGTTGAGAAATTTTGTCATAGGGCTGCGAATTGTGGATGGTATTAAAAGACCATTTATGTTATTTTGTGACAATAAATCAACAGTTTTATATTCTAACAATAATAGGAGTTCAATAAAGTCTAAACACATAGACATTAAGTTTCTAGTTGTTAAAGAAAGAGTTTAGAGTGGTCAGGTGTTTATAAAGTATATTGGCACGAATTCCATGATTGCGGATCCGCTTACTAAAGGATTACCACCCAAGGTCTTTCATGAGCACACTGCTCATATGGGTGTTATGTCTTTTGAGGATATTCAGGATTAGTGGGAGTTTATATTCAATTTATATATTTTTATTTTTTAAGATACATCTTATATTTATCAATATTTTATCTGCAAAAATAAAGAATTCAGTTTTAGAAATAAAGTATTTAGTTTATGTTTCACTCTGACATCAGTTTTAGTTTGATCTTTATAAAAAATAAAGTTGGACCAGTTGAAAATAGGCATGTTTAAGATCACATTGCATGTAATTTTCATACTATATATCCATACTTGATCTATGTCATTTGGTTGTGTTGATGTACGTGACCAAGAATGTGTTTAGTGACGATTAATGTAACAAAAATCGTTTTGATCCTATATTGACATAATTAATGGACGAAATTGTTCGGGGATGACTGTGGTCATGATAACTAAAGGTTTTGAGTTCATAAGGTTTTATGCAATAATATATATGTAGTCCAAATGGGAGAATGTTAGGTTTTGGACATTTACATATATATTATTTGTGTAATATGTGCTATTATAATTAATTGACTCAATATAAATTGATCTAATTTGGTTTAAGATTAAATGGGTCTAAATCATCTAATTAGTATGGGTTTTGATGTGTATAGATACCCTAAAATTTTATTTTCTACCCATTATGATGGGTAAAACTGAGGAGAATAAGGAAAGTATATATATTTATATATATATATATATTTTATACTATATTTTTATATAGATAATACTTAGGTATATGGTTATGGTTTTCAAATTCTACATATGTTACTTTTCTTGACATCTCATCATCAGAAAAGTGAAAATTCTATTCTCTAAAATACATACATAGTAATTTGGAAGATCAATAACCACAATATTCAAAAATCAAATCCGGAGGCTCGAGATCACATCTGGATATTCAACAATCACATCAATTCTTATGGATGTTAGATATGTTTCCACATCTAATATTTAATTTATATTTTTGATGATTAAACATGAAGGATCTGTGTTATGATAATATTGATTATCATGATATTAAAGTTAATTTAGTATTCCAATATTCCTTTCCTACCGAAATACAGCAGATATCTATAACTCTTAGAAGCGGTGGAACTTAACAATTATGCATGATGTAGACTTGGAACTCTGCATCTTATAGTCTTTTTAAATTTGAACTTTTTTAGGGTGCAACATTTTTAGCTGTATCCACGGCCTGTGGGCAAATATTGAAATATAACCACCATTGTTTATCAGGAAATTAATGCTAGTCTATTTTTTAATACTAGATTTGTGAAGGTAATATTTTATTTACATTTTCTTTCCATGTAAATTAAGCTCGAAATTGAAATATTAATTATAACATAAAGTAAATTAAGATTAGGTTTTCATTTTTTTTTTCTTGTTTATAAATCATTTTCGTACTTATGTTTATTCAGGAAAAACACACACACACACCTGAAATGTAATGCTTTTATATATATATATATATATATAAACTCGTTTTTCTTGCTTCTCCAAATTCTGTGTTCCTCAAAGAAATTCCGGTATCACGAGTATTTGATGTGCGACTTAAAAGACATGAGGTAGCAATTGGCAACCAGAAGATGAGTTATGGTTGCTAAGTAATAAAGTTTACGTACCTTCTATACAGGAAACAATCCTGTTAAAAAATAATTGCGAGCCAGAGTAGGAATTGCAGATATACATGGAATTGTATTGATGGTTAAATAGTTGTCATCAAGGTTCAAGGACTCGAGGTTTTCAAAACTAGCCAGTTGTCCACAACCTGCAAAGTAGAGTCAAATGACGCAAATAAAATAGCATTATTGATAAGATTTCTTGCAAGTCATTCCTATGACAGAGACTTCGGAACTAGAATGCGTAATCAAGCTATTGAATTTGATAAACTTTTACGAGTGGTGGAAGCAAGAAATGAAATACTACTAAAGTAATTAATGAGTTGTCAACGTGATATTGGCAAAGGTGAAAATTCAAACTCTTCGTGCTCAAAATCAACAACAGAAAAAATGTTAGCATTTTCATATGATATGCATATTCAAGGAAGTCAACGTTATCTATCGTAGACTTGTAAGAACTCATCCAACAAAGATCGATCACAAATTCAAACCCTCTTAATTAAGTAGCTACAGATTTTCTTGAATACATATGCACACAAATCCTTCCACCATTCACTATATATTAAGGGGTTACAGCCAGGTTGGATCTAATTAATGTCCATTCAAGATCAGCTTGAAACAAGTTGAAGGGGAATAGGCCACCCTATTCTTCTTTTATTTTCTCTATATAAGCTCGAAGATTTTATCATTTATGTCAACTTGAATAAATAATTAGAAGAAGTAGAAATACACTATATATTATATAAAAAATGTGGTTTATATTTATTTTGGATTATATTATAATATAGTAATAAATATGATTGGTATTTTGTTTAGAAAATACCAAACTCCTAAATTAAAAATATTAAAATATTACTTTCGATAAATTTTTTTGCCAAATTTAAGAAAATCTACAAATGCGTTAATTTATATCAATTTGAATAAATAATTAGAAGAAGTAGAAACATTAATTTATGTCAATTTGAATAAATAATTAGAAGAAGTAGAAACACACTATATATTATATAATAAATGTGGAATTGGTATTTATATTGAAGAAGTACAAACTCATAAAACAAAATGTACTTTTTTCATTAATTCTTTTTTTTAGTTAGTTATGAAAATATGTACGCTTATTGATGTGCTTGTATGTGTTAAAAAATTGGAAAATATAGAAAAAAATATTGCATACTAAATAAAATAAATATGAATCTTATAAATAACAAAGAATAATATGTGTTTTTTCGATATTAACTATTAAATAACATGAATACTTACATCTTAATATTATTGTTTACCAATTTCATTTAAACCTTAAATTTTAATTTTCTTTTTGTCAACCGTTATAAGAAATTAAATTTGTTACTAGGTGTACGTAATAGTAGGATATAAATTGCTTTTCACTCTCCTTAAATAATTCTTTGATTATTCGAGTTGAAATTGTTACACAATAGTTTTTGAGATATTAAAAGTTCAGAAGTGTTTATTGATATTAATATAAATCTTAGAAGAGATCTTGAAAACTTGCTTTATCAAAAAATCTATGGAAGTTTGAAGTGATCGGTAATATCTTATTGTACTTGTATTTATTATTAATATAATTTTCTCTTACCGTATACTTATCAAAAATAATTTTTACCCCACCAACTATAGGATATTGGCTTGCCACTTGAAGAAAAAGTGATATATTTCACTGGATTTATATCACTAGTAAAAGGATCAAATATTTATTTTTATATGTATCACACGACAATATTTGTTTTATTGCCATCATATGTTTACTTTTTACAGTGTGATTTTCAAACACAAATACTACTTATAACTTTTATGAAGAGTTTTTATTTTAATAAATGATTGTTTAAAAATTAAGTGTGGAGTCAATTAATTAAAGATGGAGTCAATTTAAAATTTAAGAAAGAAAAATAAATATTAAAAGGAAATATGTAACTTGTTGAAAGATTATAATCCTGTAATCTTCTTATTTTATTTATGTTACCCCACATTAATATTTCATTTCAGTTGTTGCACATTGATACTAAATTAGAACAGCAATAAATCATCATAGTGATATATCATTTCTGTGGGGAAGCACACGTACTTTTAAAGGATAGAGAACCCTATAAATGAGCAGAAATAAATTGATAAATGAACTCTCAAAAATATGTATCTTTTTGGTATGACGTCATAAGTTTTCCTTTCTTGCCGAAATAAAGAAGATATCTATAACTCTTAGAAGTGATTAAAATTAACAATTATACATGATATCTAGGCATTTGCAAATCTACGAACTTTTTTGGGATGCAACATTTTTAGCAGTATCCACGTCCTGGGCAAATATTGAAATATAACCACCATTGTTTATTAGGGAATTCAGGTGCCAGTCTATTTTCTAAAACTAGATTTGTGAAGGTAAAATTTTATTTATATTTTCTTCCCATGTAAATAAACCTCAAAATTGAAATATTAATTGTAACATAAAGTAAATTAAGTCAAGTTTAGGTTTTCATTTTTTTTTTCTTGTTTATAATTCATTTTCGTACTTATTTTCATTTAGGAAAAACACACACATACCCCAAAAAAAATAATCTTTTATATATATATATATAAAACTGGTTTTGCTTGCTTCTCCATCTTCCATGTTACTCAAAGAAATCCGGTATCATGAGTATTTGATGTGCGATTAAAAAGACATGAGATAGCAATTGGCAACGACAGGATGACTTTACCTTCTACACGAAAAAATGCTTCTATTTGGTTTGCAGCCAGAGACAAAGTTTTAAGTGCAGGAATTGCAGTTATACATGGAATTATACCGTTTTTCAAATTGTTGCAATCAAAGGTTTAAGGACTCGAGGTTTTCCAAACTAGCCAATTGTCCACAACCTGAAAAGGAGGAGTCAAATTCCGTGAATAAAATATGCGTTATTGATAAGATTTCTTGCAATTAAATCCTTACAAATTTCTATGACAGAGAGTTCGGAACTAGTATGCATAATCCATCTATTGAACTTGAAAAAATTTTGAGAGTGGTAGAAGCAAGAAATGATAGAATTGCAACGTCATAATGGCATAAAGGTGAAGATTCAAAACCCTCATGCTCAAGATCAAAAAACAGAGAAAACGCTAGCATCTTCTTATGATATGCATATTCATGGAAGTCAACGTATCTATTGTCGAGCTCATCCAACAAGATCAATCACAAATTCAAGTCCGGTTAATTAAGTAGTTAATTTTCTTGAATACATATGCACACAAATCCTTAAGGCTTACATATTGGATCTAATTAATTTCCATTCAAGATCAGCTATAAACAAGTTGAATGGAATAGGCCAGTCAGATTGTTTTTTTTTTTTTTTTTTCTTTTTTCTCTACATAAGTTGAAAGATTTTATAATCATTTTGTGTAAAGAAACTCCATCAATTAATAAAATATAGTTATTGCTCAAGTGAACTAAACATTCATGGCAGCATATAAAAACGTACCTTCCACTTCACTTTGGAAATCATTATAGCCCAAGTCCAGAGCTTGCAGGTGCGTCAGAGAGACGAATGTGCTCATATTTAGATACCAATCCCGTTCTAGTCAGCTTCTGGAGATAAATAATCTCTAAGATCACTAAGTTGGAGTTCAACGATTCTCCCTGTCGTATTATTACATTTGACGCCCTCCCACTTGCAACAGTCATTACTGCTTGCTGCTTCATCAACGTCATTCTCTGAACCATTAATATTAGTCCAAGAAGGAAGTAAAAGATGAGCGTATCGCGTCTCATTAATAGAAGCTTTGAAGTCCAAGAGAGCACGCTTTTCTTCCAAAAGGCAACAACAAACTTGTGTTGTTGTAGTACTAATAACATGTAGTACTAGTACCATTAACATAACCAGAGCCCGACGTAAGACAATAAGAAAGAAATGAGCCTTCTGCTGCCGCATGATTAACTAACTAACGTTTAATAAATTGTTGTGCTTAATTATCCATTCAAGGCTATGAAACTATATATATAGACGCAGTAGTTAATTCTAGTTGCGTCCATGGTGGAGCCATGGAGGGGACTCCATTCGCGTAATTAAGCGTCAATTAGACGTCGTATTGTTCTCGCCTTAATTAACGCTGAAAGAAGCTCTGTTTCTGTTTGGGAGGCCCGCAATCGCACCAAGAAAGCATTCGGGAAATTCTTTATTAGTTGGGAGGCCCGCAAATCGCACCAAGAAAGCATTCGGAAAATTCTTTCTTAGTTGGGAGGCCCGCAAATCGCACCAAGAAAGCATTCGGAAAATTCTTTCTTAGTTGGGAGGCCCGCAATCGCACCATAAAAGCATTCGGAAAATTCTTTCTTATTAGTTGGGAGGCCCGCAATCGCACCAAGAAACTACACATCTCTTCTGTGTTTGTTACATGTATGTATACGTCGAATTTAATCAGTGGGAGGGAGAAACTACAGTATATTGCCGTATTAATTAATTCAGATAAGAACTCCGCATGTCCTTGCCCTCGAGTAGCTAGACGTATTTTCTCGCATTGATGCTGAAAAAGCTGTGTTTCTGTTTTTTTCTTTTTTGCATCGAGAAACTACACACCGGTTCCGTGCATTATATACATGTACACCTCGTATTTAATCAGAGTTCCACAATATGAAATTTCTAACGTAGAACAACTCGCCATGTATGCTTTTTCAAGTCGTTCGGTTTACAGGTTCACTGATAAATTTTGTAATATAAATTAAAATTTATAAAATAAATAATATTAATAAATATAAGTAAAATTTTATAATATTTAATTTACCTAAATATTTTCTATACAGGATTGTAAGATTGAAAATTTAACCCCTACTTTTTTGGTTATACGTAAAATATTTACTAGTAGTCAGTTTGATTGGATATAAAATGTTTACTTTAAAAAATATTTTATATAAAAAAGTCTATATGTTTTAAAACTTTTTAATGTTTAGATGATGAAATAAAAATAATTTAAAATATAATTTTTTAAAATGCCCTATCGGTTCTTTGCCTCTAAGATGGTGTGTAGCCGTAGCTTCAAAGTCGTGAATACAAGTAGATAAGGTTTTGCCAGACTTCATCGTCAATTTCTTGCACGAGTACAATATGTGTTCTATACCAATTAGGTTCCAGTCTTGTTCACACTTCTAGAATTATATTAGTAGAAGTTATCAAGATTCTTTATGGATATTAACTTCTTATACAATTCTCATTTATATATTGTCAGAAATTGTAAAAATTGGAGACCTTTGCAACTTGCAAACTAAATAGAAGGTGAAATTAAATACATTTTACTTAGAGGAATATAATTTATAGGAAATTGTATAGTTTTGTAATATAATCATATTTGTGTTTTTAAAACCTTGTTAAAATATAATATTATGCGTTTTATAAATTTATACGATTCAAAATTTTTAAGCAAAACGAGGTGGAACTTTAACAAGATGGTAAAATTTTCTCAATTTATAAACCTATATGGTGATTTATACATCATTTCCTTCATAGTTAATTAAAAGTCCTAATTAACCATTCATAAATTACATCATTGCTGCATGATTCTCAATAAACCATGTAAAGTATAACTAATTTGGAAATTATTTTACAGTTATTAATATTGAATTAATATCTTTCAAGTTTTGTTTTTTCTTAAATAATACATACTCAATTAATAACTCCCTAATTTTACTTTAGAATTAACAATAAAAATGCTCAAGCACAAATAGATTTTTTTTTAATTTTTCCCCAATCACAAGTGCTTTGTAGACCACATATAAAGATTAAGATCATGTAATTCGAACAAGTAATACTGCAAAATTAACAGTAGTATGTAATTTAAGTTTTTGAGTGTCGCGAGACGATTAAAAAATATTACTTGACTTGAATTCTGGATTAGTAGATTGTGGGCTGATCCATCTAGCAAGTTGATTGAAGCGAAGCCCAGTTGGTGTAGGAAATTCCTTAAAGTTGAAAACTAAAGTACTTGTACTCTTCCATAACTAGATTTTTTTTTTTTTTTTAAATAGCATTATAATAGTATAACACAAAGTGTTATTAGTATGGCAGTATATTGAAGAAGAAAATTCTAGTGTCAAAAGTGTTTTTGGGACTGCATCCCATACCCAACATTTCAATTTAATTTTTACTAATTTTGTTTTGTTTTAGGAGGTAATTTGACTTTACCTTCCTCCAAACTTTTTCCTTACAAATAAATAAAGCACTATATGTGGCCCATTCCTGTGATTTGTTTAGAATTTTGCATTAATTTGGAATACGGGAATTGTTTACAATAAAACACAGAATACAATTCTCTTTTTTTTATGCAGAGGCCCGATGGGAGAGATCTCTGTCGAATTGGCTGCTAAATTTTACCTTCCGTCCACCGGTTCTTCTAGTGGTAAGCTCAACTTTACTGATGCTATGAATTGATTAAATACATAGAAATTTAGGATTGTAAATAAATACAAGTAGCTTAATACTCGATTTTAAAGGATTGTAAATAAATACAAGTAGCTTAATACTCGATTTGAATTCGTTTTGAGACGAGTTCGTTCAAACTTATTTATTAAATTATTAATTTAAAATTGTATAATATTTGAGTTTCGATATTTTTAACGAGGTAAATACACGATTCTTATATTGTTTGGCTTGATAAGTTCATAAACATAGAATATAATATTAAAAGTATGCAATTTAATTGCAAAGAATATCTTCTATTTTCCTACTTATTAAATCTCTCTTTTCTTATTTTTTTATATATTTTGAATCACAAGTTACAAATCATTTCTCCAAACAACCGTAATAGGTATCCACATCACATCCTTCTAGATTCTTATAGATCAAAATTTTTGAATAAGAAAATAACAAATTAAAGTGAAAGTCACAAATAAGCAAATTATGAATTTTTCGAGTTTGGATCGAAAGTTATGAATCAAACTAATTTTTTTATAAAAAAAATTTATCAAATATTCAAACCAAACTTGATCATCATTATTTGAAATTGACCCGAATTCGAATTAAATACAAATAATTCTCTCTACTTGACAAAACTTGATTATAGCTCTATCCTAAGCATCACTATAAATCAATTTTTCTTTTTTCTCAAGTCCGTTATATACTCATATTTTAATTAACGTCTTGTAGAGACTAAAGAGTATATTCGTTCTTAAATCTAAAGGAATTCAGAATATGAAACCTTAATTAGTACCCAATTGATTTGTTTGTTTATAAATCACCTTAATTAATAATAGTGGGTTGTTTACAGAGTGCAAAATTCTGTGATCTACAGTCCATTAATAGTCCACTTGAAATTTCTTGGCAAAGTATTTCTCTACTTTCTACAATTCTGTTATGCAATGATGTTGTTGTCGTCGTCCAGACCTCATTTCAGCATTTTGGCCTCCACACTCCATTATACTAATAATTCCCACCAAATTTCAGCTACCTCGGCAATTTCAAAATAATAATAGATGCAAAATTTCAAAATACTCATAATAATTTAACACTATAATCTTAATTGGGCCTTGATGTTTTCTTCCAAACTAGAGGAAGCTGAGATTGGGCCGAATTGTTCTCCCCTTTTTATATCTGAACATGGACCAAAACAAGCCCAAAATTTTAGGCTTATTTATGATATGTCCAAGTTCGTATGAAGATTTTAAAATAAATTCCACATAATCCATCCAAAAATGGTCCGGGATGGGAATCATACTATTATTCAATTAATAACTGGTATGATGCTTGTGAATTGTATTTATATTCCCTCATATTTATTTGAGTAATTAATATGAGTGGGAGACTACATACGAATATATGATAAGGTAATTATATATATAAAAAAAATATAAAAATAGATAAGTACATTTATATAATGTTGGTTGGAGGGTAGGTAATCAGATTGCATTAATTTGGGGATTATCTAAATCAAAACCAACCAATTTTAATTTGTTTCACGGAAAACTAGGAAGTGTGCATCAAATGTCAAAGTCAACTTTCTCATCCATATATATCCTTTCATCCGATAAACCAACTGTTCGAAGTCATAAAATTTTGGTAAACCAAATAATATCCTACAAAATCTTCTATTTTAGTACAAGATAAAGATGAGATCTTTTTCAATTTCTAAAGATTTACTCCACTTTTTATTTCATTGTCCTTTTGCAAAAAATCATTGGATAATTTTTTGAATCTATCTCTTATTAATGTAAATACAGTATTCCGGCACTAAAATTTTATCAAGACTTATTTGATCCTGTTTAAATCTTTAAGAAAGAATATTATTGTTTAAAAAATAATTAAAAAATCACTATCAGAAGCATAATTATCTTAGCGGTAAATAAATATATGTATAACACATAATTATCAGCAACACGACCTCTTGATGGATTATTGACAGTCCAAAAAGCAAAGTCTTCATAAACTATTTAATCCATCAATACAAATTTGTCGCTATCGTGTTTAAGAGACAGGGTAAGTATATATATAAATGCTATACCATGAAAAACCAAAGTTGACGATGATATCTATTCAAAATCACAAGGAACAATGAAAAGTGAGGAGACTCCCTTCAAGCCTGAAGGTTCGGTTCTAACACGGCGGTGTATTAAAAGCTTTTGATGTAAAAATTCCTGTCCAGCCTCTTTGTCAACTTTGTTGCAACTTGATATTTCCAAAACTTTTTAATTTAATTTTCATAAGTTTGTTCTCTAGATTAAAGTTTAATTCATTATTTCTTTTATAGAATAAGTTAATAATACTTACCTATCTGTGGCTCATTAAAATAATGAAGAAAAATGAATTATAAAATTATAAATCACTTGCATTAAAAAAAAAAACTATTATTATTATCCCTCGATAATAATCTAATTGGATAAATTCGTGAGCATTTCAAGGAAATTTCCCACTAAATTTGAGCACAACTGTAATCTTATCTCCACATTTTACTCTTAAACCTCTTATCTCTTTCCCCATCTTCCTATATTAATAAACTAGTTGACTAAACAGAACACTCTGTTTTTCCTCTCTTTTTCTTTACAAAAAGAGTGCAGGCACGAGAAGAAAAGAAAAAGGAAAAAATGTCTGAGGAAAAAGTCTTCATTGGGTCTCTTGATCAAGGTACATCCAGCACAAGATTCATCATCTATGATCGCTATGATCCAAAGTACAGCCAATCAAATTGGATCTCACCAAGTTGAGTTCACTCAGTTCTTCCCACAAGCAGGGTAGAGTCAACCTTTTGTGCTGTAAATTATTCAAAAAGTTTCGATCTTTTTCATCCATTTTTATGGAAGTATCAATCTTTTCATCACTTTTTGGTAATTGTTTTTTTTTTTTTTCGTAGATGGGTTGAGCATGATCCAACTGAGATTCTTGAAAGTGTTAAGGTTTGTTTTACCAAGGTTATTGATAAGGCCACTGCTGATGGGCACAATATTGATAGTGGATTGAAAGCTATTGGTATCACTAATCAGAGAGAAACCACTGTGATTTGGAGCAAATCCACTGGCAGACCTCTCTACAATGCCATTGTTTGGATGGATGTCCGTACCAGCTCTATTTGCAGGTACAAAAAAAAAAAAAGATCTTTTTTAAATTTTTTTTTTTACAATCAAATAGTACTAGTTTACATTGATTTCTTAGTATTTACTAGGACTGTTTATTTGTTGTTCTGAAAATGAAAACCCATTTTTTGGATTGTGAAAATTTGTATTGGTTTTCATTGTTTTGTGTGGAGATCAATAATTAGCTCAATTATTGTGAAGGAGTCAAACCTATAGTTACCGAATATGGGTATTCTCTCCTATGTAGTAGGCGTGGGTACGGGAAGTCACTTTTTTGGAAAAAAAAATACATGTGTATTTACATTTATGCATTTGGTATGCGGTACTGAGGGTCACTAGTTAATCTGTGTAACTATGGTCAAACCACAAGGACAGTTGAATTTTGGGTTTTTAGATATTTGATATACTGTTAGTGTGGTGAGAGAGAACTTTCGGTTAATATTATTTTGGAGTTTTGCCTGTTTCATTTGCATTTGTTAGTTGAACTCTCAATTATGGTTTGACTTTGGGTGAAATTATTTGTTTCTGTTTAGAAAATTGGAGAAAGAGTTACCAGGGGGAAGGACCCATTTTGTTGACACATGTGGCTTGCCAATAAGCACCTATTTTAGTGCTTTGAGACACAGTTGTTATGGCTGTTGGAAAATGTCAATGCTGTGAAGGAGGCTGTGAAAACAGGGGATGCCCTGTTTGGGACAATAGATACTTGGTTAATTTGGAACTTAACAGGAGGTGTGGAAAATGGTTTACATGTTACCGATGTCTCTAATGCATCAAGAACTATGCTGATGAATCTTAAAACACTTGATTGGGATGGTCCCACATTGAATACACTGGGAATCCCTGTTAGTATTTTGCCAAAAATCATCAGTAACTCTGAGATTATTGGAAACATTTCTAAGGGATGGCCTATTACTGGCATTCCCATATCTGGATGTCTCGGCGATCAACATGCAGCAATGGTGGGACAAGCTTGCCGGAAGGGCGAGGCAAAAAGCACTTATGGGACTGGGGCATTTATACTGCTAAATACAGGAGAGGAGTCTATTAAGTCGAACCATGGGCTGTTAAGCACTTTAGCATATAAACTTGGGCCAAAAGCTCCCACCAACTATGCCCTGGAAGAAGCTCCATTGCTATTGCTGGTGCGGCTGTTCAGTGGCTTAGGGATAGTCTTGGCATAATTAGCAGTGCAAGTGAGATTGAGGAGTTAGCCTCAAAGGTTGACTCGACAGGTGGAGTTTATTTCGTTCCAGCTTTCAATGGTTTGTTTGCTCCCTGGTGGCGTGATGATGCTCGTGGAGTTTGCATTGGTATCACTAGGTTTACAAACAAGTCTCACATTGCTCGGGCTGTTCTTGAAAGCATGTGCTTTCAGGTGAAAGATGTCTTGGATTCAATGCAGAAAGATTCTGGAGAGAAGGGTGAGAATAAAAATGAGAAGGGGGAGTTTTTGCTTAGGGTGGATGGAGGAGCTACAGTTAACAATCTTCTGATGCAAATTCAGGTTGGTTCTCTAGATGTACCATATTGTGATAATTTGCATCACTATCCATTTTTTCATTGATTCCAATTTTTTAGCATTTCTATGAACTTGGAAATATGCATATTTGCTGAATATTGAACTAAGATGTATTGATATCTTTCATCGGTTCATCTATGAAGAAGACCAATCAAAACGGTAATTTGTTGTTTGCCTAGCACATACAAGACCATATTGTGGTTGAAAGTATTTCAAATCTTATAAGCCTTGAGATGAGATAAGAATTGGAGGGCATTGCTGTGGTAGTAGAATGAAGTTTGGTGGAGTTCCCTTGTGTTATCATTTTATCGTAGGAGTACCTTTTTCCTTGGAATGTTCTACTTCCTTTTTTGCCTTATTGGGTTGTAAGTCACTTTCTTATTCTTGCTCGTATCAAACATAATATGGTTTTTTACATATGACTGTTGAGCAAGCCTATTTGGTCTGTTTTGGCAGATACAAATGGATCGTGTATTCATTCGTCAAAGAAACTTACATTTTTAATGATCTATGGATTTTTTCTTTTCATCCATGATTCTGAAGTCTGAAGTATGTTAAGGAGGGAATTAGGAAAAATGAGTGTCTAGAGGTAGCTTAATACATTTGCTCGTCTCCATTTATCTTGTACACATCTTGGAGTATTCGTCCGATAGTTTCAACTGTCAGATGCTGCAGTTGCTTTTGTATCGGTACATCAGCATATCTCCACTTTTCTCATCCTCATATTGGATATTGCTGGGAATGGTTAAATTCAAATTGCTGTGTAAGCAACATAATGATGAGATTCTGTTAATGTGATGTGCAGGCAGACTTGCTGGGTACACCAGTAGTACGACCAGCTGACATAGAGACGACAGCTCTTGGAGCTGCTTATGCTGCTGGATTAGCTGTTGGCGTTTGGACAGAAGATGAAATATTTTCTTCAGGGGAAAGGATGAAAAAAGCTACCATTTTCCAACCAGTTCTAGACAAAGAATTGAGGGAGAAGAAGGTGGAGTCTTGGTGCAAAGCTGTTTCACGTACTTTTGATTTAGCTGATTTATCCCTGTAATTCATCTCTTGCCATACGACTCCTACATTTTCTCAACTTTCCTTTTTTCTTTCCTTCTTTTCCTTTGATTAATTATCATCAATAAAGCTGTTTTAGAAACATTCTTTTCAACACCTGATCTGACATGCTCGATAACAAATTTTGTAATCACATCTAGGCATGCCTAATAGGTACTGCAAATCAACATAATTTCAATTTTCACATTGAAAATGATATAATGTACATCTACTTATTCCAAAGCAACAAAAGCAACCCACAATTTCACAGTGATAATTGATGTTAATGAACATTTGCTTATTCAAAAGCTAGTAATGTGACTTCACTCTTTCAAGATCCAAATTCACCATTTACGATATCTGCAATACTCATAGAATCTTGATAGGACCAAAACATCAATATAATAAGACCATGCTCTCCGATAGTAAGGGCTAATACAAACAATTACAACTAATGCCAATAGTGTCACCAAATATGACTCTTTGTGCAACGTTAACAGGGCCGCAACTTCTTTTGAGCAACGGCCCACATAGACCTGGATTTCCTTTGTAGTTTCTTTCGTCAAAATTTGCAAATTGCCCTTTTTCAGGTGTTCTGCCAGATAAGTTATTGTATGATACATTGAATATGGACAAGAAGTGCAAACTGTCCAGTGATGAAGGTATATCACCACTAAAATTATTGTAAGAAATGTCCAAACTCTCAACTTGAATCAACATAGAAAGACTTGATGGTATTGATCCTAGCAAGAAGTTACGGGATAAATTTAATGCCCGGATAGCAATTAGACCACCAAATTCTGAAGGAATTTCTCCTAGAGATTCGGTTGTCTAAGTGGCTGTCCAGACATACACATCAAGATATTACCTGATATGAAGAGACGGTTCTACTTTTTGTTGTGAATTCCACTTCTTCTTGTTCAACAGAAAATGTAAAATCCTCGGTTACAAACTGGTCAACATCCAAAGAACTATTATATAGATATGTTTGCAAGGATCCACCAGTTGAAAAACCTTCATCTGGGCTATAAAATGCATTTGTGTCAAAATACTCCCTTCCAAAAGAGATGTTACTGAAGCATGAAGGTAGTGGTCCAGAAAATTTATTCCTCGAAAGATCCACAATGGTCAGTTGTTTCAAGTTACATACGTGCAAAGGTATGTGACCTAGCAAATTATTTCCCCCCAAGAGGAGAACCCTGAGCTCTGTATACTCTCCAATATGATGTAGAATACCACCGGATAGCTGGTTATCCCTCAAATCAAGAGTCATCAAATTGAAGCTTCCAAGGAACATACTTGATAGTGGTCCAATTATCTTATTTTTGTGCAGGTGAATGAACTTCAATGATGTAAGGGCAGAGCAAGACGGTAAATGTCCAGAAAACCAATTTTGAGAAAGGTCTAAAAAGCTAAGCATCTCAAGTCTGCATATATCATCTGGTAAGGAACCTTTTAGTATTTTTGACATGTCGAGAATAGTCAATGACGAAAAATTCCCAATCCAAGAAGGAATCTTGCCCTGCAAGTCATTGTTTGAAATATCTAGGACACATAAATTAAGACTGTAAGATAATCCATGTGAAATGCTACCATTAAAATAGTTATTATCCAAGTACAGAAATTGTAGCCAGGTTAAGTTCATGGTACTAAAAGGGAAATAGCCTTGCAAACTATTATCAGATAATATCAAGATTTCAAGGCTGACAGAGCCAGTTGCAATTCGATCTGGCACTTCCCCCAAAAACTTATTGTGGGATAAATCAATTGACAATGCCTCTGTCAAGTTTCCCAATGATTGCGGGATGTTACCTTCGAAGGAATTTCTTGACAAATTCAAGCATGTCAGAATTGGAAACAGCAAACCAATATCCTCAGGAACCTTACCACTGACCTCATTATTTGAGATGTCTAACCACACTAGATGTTGTTTTGGAGTGCTAGCCAATAGAAACGAACCCATAAAAAAGTTGTCCTGTAAATCAAGATATTCTAGTTGTGAAGTACACGATATTATTCTCCATCAGCCAAGTAGGAATCTCACCTACTAACTTATTGGAAGAAAGATCAAGAACTCGTATTTCTTTTTGATTGAACAAAAAACTTGGGATTTGTCGTCCAGTCCTGTTGTTCAAGTTGCATCCAGGTAAATAGAGAACCCTTAGCTGAAATGGTGGGGGGAGAGCAAGACCTTCAGTGTCAACATATAAATCATTGCTTAGCGGTCCAAGTTTGAGACAGGTGAAGCTACATCATGTATTTGTAGGAAAAGAGTGTTGCATAATACGGGGTAGAACTTCCAAATAGACTTGCTAAAAAGAGAGATACTCGAGATGTATGAGACGAGCAATTTTCAACTGCTGGTATGTCAACGCTAAAATTGTTATATGAGAGATACAGAACTCGAAGAGCTGTCAAGTTGCTGAAACACAAAGGAACATGTCCACTAAAATCATTACCACTCAGATCAAGTTCAGTGAGATTGCTCAAACTGCAAACTCCTGCCCAACAACAATTAATCCAGCCAAGAAACTAAACTTGTCAAAATTTGAAGTTTGAGGATTAATTGTTGTTTGTTCATAACTTTCAAAAAGTTATTACTTGATTCTTAGGACTGTATAAGAGTATTACTTTAGTCTGCAGTAATTTTTAATATTGATCTTATTTGCTACTTTATGCTCCCTTGCAAATCATATGGCTCTCATACTAGAACATTATGCATGGATTTTTATTTCCAGTTTACACCATAATACTGCCCAATTTCTCTTGTTTGGTCTAGATTACCGGGAGAATAGTGGTTTTAATTTTTTTATTTCTGTCTCTTATACACACCAAAATACTATGAGCTTGTTTCCAATTCCAAATTAATTGTAGCTCATCTTAAATACTCATTCTTTGTCCATTCCCCCAAAATTTTTTATGATATTTGAGAATATTGTGCCCTCTGAAAGTCAAATACAAAAGATTGTAGTAAATGAAACCATTTGTAACTTTATACTCCTATTCCTATTTGTAAGCAAATGTATAAAGGATAATCTAAAATAAAGTTAACCAGCTAGAATACTTGAGTTTCTTTAAAGTATCAAACTAAAGGGTTACCCGTCCAGAATTATACACTATTTTCTTGTAATCATTAGTGAACAGGGTAACCGAATCCCACCTCCAGTTTCTCCCTTCCCAACATTTCCTCTGGCTGAACACGACACTTTGATTCATAAAATTTAATCATAACTAACACATTTGAATGAAATTTATGTCTCCATGTGAAAATAGAATCTCTACTATTCATGTGGCTAGAAGGGAGAATTGCTTAGTGAGTATTATTACCATGAAGGATGGAGGAGTCATTAATTCCGGTTCCACGCAGAGATAAGGCTTTGAGAGAAGTCATAACCTCAATCGATGAGATTTCGTTCATCTGTGTACCTCGAAGACTGAGTAGCTTTAAGTTCTCCAGCTTCAGTTCTGCAGTTGAAAACTTTACTAAATAATGCCAAACAGGAAAAGACTCACAAAAATATAAAGGAAATGATTAACCATTTACTTTGTGGCTTTTTGTAGTAGGGTGTTCACATCTTGTTTTAAATCGGTTGAATCGATGTATACTGAATCTTTGAAATGATTTTTCGAGTAGTCAAACCAAATAAAAAATAATTCAACAAACTGTTATTGGATTGGTTCTAATTTTAAAAATTTTAAAACAAGATAAGTTTCGTTATATGACTCAAGATTTAATACATCTAGTGTATAACTAGAAGTAACATTTATTAAGAAAATGATTTTTATGTTTTCTTTTACTTCAACTTTCAAATAACTAATTAATCTAATATTTTGTGTCAGTGGTAGTAAATAATTTCTTTTAGAGAAAAAAAAAATCTAACAAAAATTTGTTTCAAAGGTAATGAAGATTATTATTAAATGAGTGTACATTTCAATATATGCATTCCTGTGTTTATGATTGTTGACAAAAAGAAAAATTTCTTGTGCTTATGAGAGAGAATAGTGAATAGATTTTTTCGTAACTAATGAAAGATCAAGTAGATTCACTTTAGCATTAACATGAAAAAAAAAATAAATATATATATAGGCACATATCCCAATATATATATATATATATATGAACTAATCTTTGATACACAACTTCATTAATTAGTCTATATTTATCACAAAGTTGTTAATAATGTCATTTGCGGCATCTTTTTATTAATTTTTCTTAGTGTTACTTAATACGTTTATTCCTCCTTCGATTTTCGTATTGGTACACACGTACTAAAACACAATACATTCACGTATTAATACGGTCATAATAGCGTCCCAAATTTTATCATTAAAAAGTTAACAAACAAGCTTAAAACTCTAATACATAATAATTCTAGTATAACTAAAACTATAATAGAATTCAAATTCTAGTATAATTAAGTAATCTTATTTGTATACATTATATATTCAAATTTCTATAAGAGGAGAGGGGTAGGGTTCAATTTTGGTAGGTTTTGAGAATTTTTTGTACCAATTTTTTTTTTAATGTCACTATTACAAACCCCGTATTATGCAACACTGGTTTTCCTACAAATACATGATGTATTACAGTGGAACTAGATTGAGGTAGACTATTGTGGAGTTCAAATACAAAATAAGGAATGTAATAGAATTTATAATTAATTGAATAATTGCTAACGTTGATTCAAACCGAGTGCAAATCAAATAGTTTTTTTTTTTTTTTCCAATTAGAAATTTTGTGTTGGTTTGATATTTTATAAACTGACATTAAAAAAAAAATTGGTACAAAAAATTCTCAAAACCTACCAAAATTGAACCCTACCCTAATGGCTAGCATTTTGCAAGGAATTGCATCCATGATGACTGAGCATATACAACTAATTCAATTTTACATACATATTAAATGGGTCATAACTATATCGAAACATGGGATTTCTATGATCCTATCTTATCTATAATACCATCATATTCTTTGTACCTGAGCGGCTGAGACAAATGGAGTTGATGATGGGCAATTGTCCCCACCAACTTTGAGAAATTATAAGTAGCCAATTTTAGAATATTTTAAATTTTCTTATTACTGAACCTTTTAAATTTCTTAAAATTGGTCTCTTTTCATGCATTATTCATTGTAAAGTTAAAATACGTTTAATTGCACCTTTATCCAAAACATTATAAATATTCCATATGCAAAAGATGCTACTTGGTTATCAAATAATATTCTTAATACACAACATAATTGAAAATTTATTATAACTTTCTTTATCGTAAAATTTATTAAGTTCTAAATTATCAAACATATCTAATTATATTTGTATTATAATTACCATAATTTTTGCCATTACCATTTATCGGAAAAAACAATATGATGTCCCCAGCAACCACAAGGTCCTGGAGACATATGTTTTACATGATCTTAGTAAAAGGATCATATAATTTACCTTTTTATGTGTATTAGTATTTGTTGTACTGCCATATCACTTTGTTGACAAAGATATTTTGGTTATCGGACATTAATATTAAATCAGGATGCACAGTTATATATAATTGCATGGATAAGTACATATACCTTTAAAGGACAGAGAACCCTGAAAATTAGTAGATCTCAAGTCAAGAACTTCCAGTTGTTTGAGATGATTGAATTCTGCAGAAACAAAATGATGAACGAGCTCGTAAATCTTAGAAGTATATCTTCTGTGCATGTCATATTTTTTCTTTCCCATCCAAAAAAAAAGAAAAGAAAGAACTCTTAGAAGTGGCAGAACACTAACTATTCTGATGTCTACACATTCAGAACTTTCTATCTCATAGTATTTCTAAACTTGAACATTTTTGGCAAGCAATTTTTTGCAGTAAAATTTTGAATGTTTGTGTAAGGCCCACGGGCAAATATTGAAATATGATCATCATTTTCTCACCAAGAAAGTCAGGTGCCTGTCCATTGTCTAGTACTGGATTTGTAAAAATAAAGTAAAAAAAGTAAGAATTTATAAAATTTTATTTACATTTTCTTTCATTAAGGTTAATAAAATAATGTTTTTTATTTTTTTTTATTTTTGGATTTTGTTTTGCTTGCTTCTCCATATTCTATATTCTAAATAGAGCACCCGAAAATAGGGAAAGCAAAAATGTGAATAAATTATAATATGAGAATTTGATGTGTGATAACAAATAACGGGAAGCCTAAGAGATGAGATATGGATGCTAAGTAAAATTTACCTTCCAGAGGAAACAGTCCTTCTAAATTCCAATTGCTAGCCAGAGACAAACTTTTAAGTGCAGGAATTGCAGCTATACATGGAATTATACTAATGTTGAAATAGTTCAGACCCAGGTCTAACCACTCGAGGTTTTTCAAACTAGCCAATTGTCTACAACCTGCAAAGCACACAAACAAATTATAAATTAATTAAGTGATAAGATTTCTGGCAAATCTTCATAAATTAAAATTCTTTTACAGAGACTTCTTAGGAGTTTATATAATGCCAAAGGTAGAATATTCAAACCCCTCATGCTTGCTCAAAATCAATAAAGAAAGCTAGAATAATTAATCATGGTCAAGAAAGAACCATAAAGAAAAAAAAATGATAGTGGCATGTAATGGTGTACCTTCCACTTTACTTAGGAAAGAATTACCACTCAAGTCCAGAACTCGCAGGCGCTTCAGAGGGATGAATTTGCTAATATTTAGATACCAATCCCCAGGATTACTTACATTATCTCTAAGATTATAGAGACGGAGTTCAACAATTCTCCCTGTCTTATTCCTACACTTGACACGCTCCCACTTGCAACAGTCACTACTGGTTGTTTCATGATTGATATCATCATCGTCCTCTCCAACCCAAGAAGAAAGTAAAAGATGAGAATCTTGCATATCGATTATGGAGGATTTGAAGTCTAGGAGAGCACGTTTTTCCTTTAAAAGACAAGCTGAACAAACTTGTGTTGTACTAACATGTAGTACTATTAATATAAGGAGAGCCCATCGCGCACAAGAATGAAATGAGACTGCATGATAATTGTGTGAATACGAATAATGGAGGAAATTGGAAGGCCAGCTAAAACTGACATTGGGTGTTAAATTATATATAATCGCGCATCCCACTTGTGTCCTAGTCATGGTGGAGAGACTCCGTGGGGATAAGGACAGCTCAAGTCCATGGGCTCTTTAGTGGAAATTCAAGTTTGCGTCTTACCAACTAAATTGAAATTTATTATCAATGTACAAACATTTTTTCATTTAATTAATATGAAAAAGATTTGTTTATGTGCTGCTGATATGCTCGGAAATCCTTAGTTAGGACTACGAATCGAGAAAGTTAAAGTTAACTTTAATACCATATTAAAGAATATAAGTTTCGATTTTCAAACTAATTGGTGACGAGTAGTATAACTTAAAAATTTATTAACTAATTCAAAAATTTTAAATTAATCAATGTGAAATATTTATATTTTGATACAGAATATACTTAATTAAGTATATGACGTCAATATAGTTTAATGGAAATGTTATATTACGTAAACAAATGTGCTTGGACCGTGGGAGCGAGGTTGAATTTCCAAAAGATTCAAATACTTAAATCAGTATTTAGATTCAAGAAAAATAATAAAATGTAAATAGAGAATAAAGAGTAGTAAGATATCATAAACTGAAATTACTATTTAACCTCTTCTCTTAAATAATAATAGAGAATAAACGGGCTTGATTTGTACGATGTAGACCTTATTAGGCTTCATGTGTTTAGTGGAAAAATAAATAGGTCAAGATTCATAGAATTATTTGGATTAATAATAATTATAAAAAAAAAAAAGAGGAGAATCGAAGAGGAAAAATAAGCTTCATCTTGTCTTCTTCTCGTTCCTCTTTTTCCATTTCAATTACCGATGACGAATTCACTGTTTAAAATCCGGCGAACCCATCGAAAAATTCTTTTATGTTAATTTAAATTCTAAATCTGTGTTTGTATTTAGATGTGTATAAAGACAGAATGTTAAATGTTTTTTTTAAAAAGGGAATATTGTTAAAATAAATGAATTTTCATATTAAATTAAAAAATAAAAAAATTTAATTAATTTTTTAATTTAAATATATTTAAAATTTACTATTATTTTTAACTTTACACATTTCTTGAATAAATAAATAAATTTTAATTTTTTTTAAAATTCATTTATCCAATTACAACATAAAATAAAACTATTTGGTGGTAGATGAAGTGGCCACTGTCCGTGGGGAGGTGGGTTGGCTCTATATGGGTATTTTTGGCTTCACACCTCCATTATTTGCTGATATCAGTATATTGCATCTACAAGAAAGGTAACGTTGTACAATATTGCTATCTAATTCATGATTAATTACTCTACCACCTTCTCTCAATTGTTTTATTTTTTTAATTTTTAGGGTGTTAAATCAAAGAGTAAAAAAATACTTTTAGTTCTTAAAATTTGGTTCTTTGATATTTTTAGCGTTTACAATTTTACTAAAAAATAAATGATATTTCTCATCTTTTAAGTTTTTACTCAAGTATTAAGACAATTTTAATAAAAATAACATAATTTTGATTTCTGTGTCTCTACTTCAATAACAAATTTCTTTCCATCTTTTAGTTTCTTTTACATAACTAACAAAAATAGGTATTTTTTCACAATTTTTAACAAAAAAATGATATTATTTTTCTAGCAATTATCATTTCTAATTCAGTAAAAATTTAAAAAATAAAATGCCTTATTTAATTTTTGTGAAATTTTAAACCTCAAAAATATCAACGAACTAAATTTTAAGAACTAAAAGTATTTTTTATCCTTGAGTCAAATGGAATTCCGTACTACTAAGAATTTTTGGGAGTGTGAAACAATAAAGTAGTACTAACAATCACATAGTGCTGGAAAGAAACAGAGAAATCTAAGAATCCTTAGAAGTCAATTTTGCTTTAGTTTCTAAGTCCACAATATACTCATATTTTAATTGGTTGTAAAGAGCATATTCATTCTTAAATCCGAACGAATGCATATCGTAAAACCCCTTAATACGATTAACTTGTTTGTTTATCGACCACCTTAATACTAGTGGGTTGTTTAGATTTAGACTTTTAGAGAGCATTAACGTGCAAAATTTTGTGATCTACCATTCATTAATAGTCCACTTAAATTAATTTCTTGGCAACATATTCTACATTTCTATTGTGCAATCAAGTAGTCGTCCATATTCTACTCTTGTGATTGAGCGTTTCCCTTGGCATCTTTCACGCTTTCGGTGCAGGAATGTGGAATTCCAAATCAATGCATATTGATGAAACAAGTGAAAATTTTGACTATAGCAATGGACTCTTTTTCTGTACTTCATCTATTACTATTATATATATGCGAGTTGTTTTTTCAATTTTTTTGTTTCTCCCCTTGAAGTGTTTCTCTCCTCTTTTGTGATGACTAAAATACCCGCCCTTAATGAAGTATAATTTATAATTCTCAATACAGAACATATGTAAGTGTTTCTTTCCTTTTTTGTAATGTCTAAAATACTCACTTTTAATCAAATATTGTTATTTCCAATTCCCAATAGGAAAATATATTTAATTGTTTCTCTACTTTTTTGTAATGCTTAAAATACCCACCCTTAATGAAATATAATTTTCAATTCCTAATAGGAAAACATAATTAAATTACTTATCATCTATTCTACCTATTTTTGGGATACAACTACCTATTTTGACATAAATACATAATAAGATGGAAGATTTTTATTAGTATAAAAATATTTATTTAATTAAAATTTCAAAAAATAGAAAAAGCGGATCATATTTATTATAAAAATTATAATTTATTATAAAAAGTATAATTAAAATCACATTTATTATAAAAAAATGTTTATTATAATTTCTAATTCCCAGTAGAAAAATATAATTAAATTACTTATCATCTATTCTACATATTTTTTAGGATATAAATACTTATTTCGGCATAAATATATAATAAGACGGAAGTTTTAATTTGTATAAAAATATTTATTACAATTAAACTTTCAAAAAATAAAAATGAATTTAATTAAATTATGTAAAGATTAAATTAATCAAACAAAAATTATATCTTATGTATAAAAATTTAAACATATTAAACTAATATATTCTTCACATTACAGATAAGTATCACATAGTAAATTAAATTCATTATAAAGAATCAAAATAATAGTTTTTTCTTTGTCTTGTTTTAAAATGCATCGAGTGCTCATGAAAATATCATTTATCTTGCTCTAAAATGCACCAAATGCTAATGAAATAAATTGTTTCTTACTTAACTTATTATAAAATTTTTGCATAAATACATAATAAGAATGTAGGGAAAATCGCCAAAATAGTCCCTCAACTTTTGCACTTTAGCCAGAATAGTCCCTCAACTTTCTTTTTATGCAAGAATAGTCCTTAAACTAATTATACACATCTAGATGTGTATTTTTTTAGACAGGTTATTAGCCTTTATTTTGTTTATCATATCTCTTATATGCAAATTTAATTTCATACTAAAATACTATATCAAAATAGATATAGTTGGAATTAACCAAAGTTGAAGGACCATTTTGGCTACAAAAAAAGTTGAGGGACTATTTTGGCTAAAGTAAAAAAGTTTAAGGACTATTTCACGATTTTCCCTAAGAATGTATATAATTTTAAGAGTAGAAAGATCATTTATATTTAAGCAAAGAATAAAATTGTATTATTCTTATAAAATTTTAACTTTTATTATATATTTTCAAATTGTATTTATCTTTGCTTAAATTTAAATGATTTTTCTACTCTTAAAATTATATACATTCTTAGGGCTGTCTCTTATACACATCTAGATGTGTATAAGAGACAGATGTATAACAGGCAATCTAACAAATCAAGGTCTTCCAAAGTTGATTTGATTAATTTTCTTGAGACACCCCTTTTTAGTGTCATTGACAGTTTAACACCTAACATTATCCTTTGACCAATAAAGTCATGTTATGTCAACTAAACATGTTGACCATTTTATCCCTATTATATTTTAATTTTTTTTGATCAATTTTGTTTGATAAATAAAATTTTCATAATGAGAGTATTGAATTCATATAGAATTTGAACATGAAAAGATACATTGAAGTTGAATTTGGCATTTTTGTTGACCTTTTTGCCTGTGATTAACTTAAGAAAATAACGGATCTGGCCAACATCATTTTTGAGCAAAACTTTCTTTAATTGTTGGTTAACTATAATAACTTCACGATTCTTGATTAGAATAACTTCTTTAATTTGAAATTTTGGTTGATAGGATAGATACACTCATGAGTATAGAATTTTTCAGTATGTTCCAACTTAAAATTTTCAAAATTAATAATCATACAAATAAAAGAAATTAAAATTCTATAAAGTAAAAAAATCTATAACATATAACACTATTTTCTTATTTCTTTTAAGTCTTGTATTACGATTAATTTAAATTTGTTTTTCTCTATCCTATATGAAGAATAGAAATTAACCAAGCAATGAAAGTAAAGTTTAGGAACAAAATAGAAAACTCACAATTTTAAAGTATTTGTTAATTTATATCTCTTTAACAAAATTTTGATTACTAAATCTTTATCTTCTTATAATAACAGGATTATATAAAATATTAGTTTAGAGAACTTATTGATGAGTTAGGAAACAAGATCATTTCATGATCCAAAATATTCTAAAATAATATTTGTATTAAATGTCAAATAGTGTTATATGTTATAGATTTTTTTCCTTTATATAATAAAATAATAAAGAAATATTGGTGTAGAGTAATTAATGATAAGGTAAAAATAGTTCAACCAATTGTATGAGTCATGTCCAAAATAGTCTAGAATAATTATTGCAAAACCAACAAGAATATTGCATATAAATTGTAGGAATAATAATATAGAAAAAAAAAGGTAAGTATTGTAAAAGACAACATAAATTATTCTAATATAATTATACTATTAAATACTCTAAAATAATTACAGATATAGATTGATTTTACATGTCTCTTTACAAATTACAATACAATTCTTTACTATTTAGCAAAACAATTAAGATGTAGATTAAATGTTTTAGTAAATAATAAAATGAATTAATCAAAAAAGTACGTTACTGGAAAAATGAAAAAATAAATCCATACACTGTTATTAGCCTTCATTTTGTTTATCTATTTAATAAATGAAAATTTAATTTCATACTAAAATACTATATCAAAATACAATTTTGGAGCTAATCACATTCAATACTATTCAGAATGAATGTAAGAGTTTAGAACATCAATATTATCATAAAATTAAGAAAATGAAAATTTTCAATATATTTTCTATCTGGATACATAATCACTTTACACAATATGTTAAAAATAATTAGAATAGAAATTATAGAAATTACATGTTATTTTGTATGTCTTTAGAACTAAATGTTTTTCATTTAGTTCCGTGTATTGTAAAAAAAAGTAATTCAAGGAAAGAAAATATCAGAAAATTTGAATAATTAGAAAGGTGGATAAATGAATAAAATTTTATTTTTACCTCTTGTTTTTTATTTTAATATACTGTGTGATACCTATATTATACATAACATATTAGTTTAATATGTTGGTTTTCTTATACAAGAAATATAAGCTTTTATTTTATATCTTTGTTCTTTATACTTAGGTTTATTCTTTCTTATTTTTTTGGAATTTTAATTAATTATTTTTGTAATTATCATTATATTATTTAATCTCCTATAAATATTTTCATTAATAAAAGAATTTCGACATACTTCATCTATTAAATGATATTTGATACTGCTTGATATTGATTTTATCCTTTACTAATGATTAAGAATATATCGATATATCTAAAAAAAATTTAATATTATGACAAAAGTCTTCATCTATAATTGATCAAGTTATTGGTGGTATCGTTATAAAAAAATATAAGGTAGGAACTTAAAAGAAAAATAAAAACTATTTTAGATTGGAGTAAACTACATTTTATGCTAATAAAGATGAATAAAGAGTTTAGAGTTTAGTGGTGACATGCAGCTAATGATGTTCTGAACTCTTTCATTCATCTTGAATGGTATTAAATGTGGTTAATTCCAAAATTGTATTTTGATATAGTATTTTAGTATGAAATTAAATTTGCATTTATTAAATATATAAACAAAATAAAGGCTAATAACAGCTCATAGATTTATTCATTTTTATATTTCATACTTTTTTGATTATTCATTTTATTATTTACCAAAACATTTAACATATATCTTAATTGTTATGCTAAATAGTAAAGAAATAGGAAATGCCCTTGATAAATTTATGCATTATGTTTGACTTTATTTGATTTAAATTCAATAAAACCTCTTTTTAATATCAATATTTTATTTTCTAATTTAAAATTACAAGACTAATAATCATACAAATAAAATTTTATATGAAAATACAATTATCATACTATAATAAAAGAGAATATTGATTTAATTTTTTAAGAAAAATAAAATTTATATATAATGTTCTAACAAATAACAATATTGAAAAATAATAATAATAAAAAGACAGGTGAAAATAATTACAATGAAAGAAAAAAGATATAAAATATATAAATCTTATATAAAAACTCAATAGGCAAAATTTTTATAGTTGATTATGCATTCACTGACTATTCATTTATTTTTTTTAAAATAAATATATACAAGTATTACACGTACAAAGCACGTGCAATTTTCTAATTTTCTTAATAAAAAAGTGTAAATTACAAAATCTTTTCACACACAATACGTAGACTGAGGATTAATGTAGACAGACAATGTAATATTTCTGTTATTGATTTTTAAATTAGATTTTATATACTATTAGCATTACCGACAAATTTAATCAAATCAACTTTGGAAGGCCTTGATTTGTTAGATTGCCTGTATACATTAGATGTGTATAAGAGACAGGCATAGATTGCACTTTATGCTTTTATTTGACATATCAGTCTCGTTATACTTATACATCTAGATGTGTATAAGAGACAGGTATATATGTTATATATATATATATATATATATATTTGTTTCATTGGAAGTCTTTTAAAAAATTTCAAAGAATAAATAAGTTTCACATTTTGTCTAGTACTAATAAGTTCATGCTTTTTTAGATACCAGATGTGGGGACTGAAATTTAGTTTAAGAATGCTTAGTGACAATAATAAATTTTGGAGTCAAAATTAGAAAAACATACAATAGTAATATGTAACTATACATCGCATTTAGCATTCCTAATTTTACATCGAAAATAATAATAACGTACAAATTACTCGAAAGGAACAAAAGCAAGTCAAGCGACCCATCACAACTTATGCCAAAAAAAAAAAATAAAAAAAAATAAACCTCTTTTTTGCACCAAAATTGATGGTAATATACTGTCTCTTATACAAAAGCAAGAATTTGACCTTACTCCATTTCAAAATCCAAATTCACCAATAACGAGATCTGCAATACTTGTAGTATCTTGATAGGATCCAAACATCAATGAAATTAGACCATACTTTCCAATAGCAAGGACTAATACAAACAATTAAAGCTAATGCCAATAGTGTCACCATATATGATCCAAAAAAGCTCCAAGTAAATGCTACCTTATCGATTGCACCATCAGATTCTTCGCCATGATCACGTATGGAACATTATCATTAATGGGGTCACAACTTCTTTTGAGAAATGGTCCACAGAGACCTGGATTTCCTTTGTAGTTCCTTTCGTCGAAATTTGCAAACTGCGCTTTATCAGGTATTCTGCCAGACAAGTTATTATATGATACATTGAATGTGGACAAGAAATACAAACTGGCTAGTTCTGAAGGTATTTCACCACTAAAATTATTGTAAGAAAGGTCCATGCTCTCGATTTGATTCAACATAGAGAGACTTGATGGTATTGATCCTTGCAAAAAGTTGTGGGATAAATTTAATGCCCGGATACCACTTAGACCGCCAAATTCAGAAGGAATTTCTCCTGTCAACTGATTACATGACATATGATTAGCCTATTTGAGGGGATCTGATCCACAGAAAATTGAAATCCGAGTGATCAAATGCATCTTTGTCAAAATACTCCCTTCCAAAAGAGATGTTATTTAAGCATGAAGGTAAGGGCCCAAAAAATTTATTCCTCGAAAGATCCATAATGGTCAAATTCTTCAAGTTACATACGTGCAAAGGTATACGGCCTAGCAAATTATTTCCCCCCAAGAGGAGAATCCTGAGCTTTTTAAGTTCTCCAATATATTGTGGAATACTACCTGATAGCTGATTATCCCTCAAATCAAGGCTCATCAAATTGAAGCTTCTGAAGAACATACTTGATAGGGATCCAATTATATGATTTTTGTGCAAGTGAATGAACCTCAATGATCTAAGATTGGAGCAAGACGGTAAAGGTCCAGATAACTGATTTTGGGAAAGGTCTAAAAAGCTAAGGTCTTGAAGTTTGCATATATCATCTGGTAAGGTACCTTCTAGAAAATTTTTTGACATGTCAAGAGTTCTCATTGAGGATCATGTAATATTCCCAATCCAAGCAGGAATCTTGCCCTGTAATTCATTGCTCGAAATATTTAGGACAGATAACACACGACCACTATATGATAATTCACCTGAAGTACTACTATTAAAGCAGTTATTATCCAAGTACAAGGCTTCTAGCGATGTTACGTTGATGAAACTGGAAGGGAAATAACTTGCAAATTATTATGAGCTAATGACAAGAAGTCAAGGTGGACCCAACCAGTTGTAATTCGATCTGGCACTTCTCCAAAGAACTTGTTGTGGGATAAATCAATTGACTGTGCCGTTGTCAGGTTTCCCAATGATTGGGGGATGTTGCCTTCAAAGGAATTTCCCGAAAAATTCAAGCCCCACAAATTTGGAAAAAGTAAACCAATATTCACGGGAACCTTACCACTTACCTTATTGTTTGAGATGTCTAACCAAGATAGATTTAGATTTGAAGAGCCATTCAATAGAAACGAACCTGTGAAAGAGTTATTCTTTAAAGCAAGATATTCTAATTGTGTATTATTTTCTATCAACCAAGTAGGAAACTCCCCTGCTAACTTATTGGAAGAAAGATCAAGAACTCCTAGTTCTTTTTGATTGAAAAGAAAACTCGGGATTCGAGATCCAATCCTCTTATTCAAGTTGCATCCAGATAAATAGAGAATCCTTAGCTGAAATGGTGGGGAAGAGCAAGACCTTCAGTGTCGACGTATAAATCATTGCTTTTATGTTCAAGTTTGAATACCTGAAGCTTTGAATGGTTAGCAAAAGAACTAAAAGAAAGGTGAAGGTCCAAAATAGTTGCCAGAAATTTCATTGTAATTATTTTCACCTGTCTTTTTATTATTATTATTTTAAAGAATAACCCCACTATTTGCTTATTCTTTACATATCTGATAAGTTAGAGCTGTCAAATTGTTGAGACACGAAGGTACATCTCCGCCAAAATAATTATAACTTAGATCTAGTTGATTGAGATTCTTCAAATTGCAAACTCCTGCCCAAGAACATTTATTAATCCAACCGAGAGAAAACTTGTGAAAATTTTGAAGTTTGTGTGAATTACTTCAGAAGTTTCCAAACTTTTCAAAAAGTTACTAGTATTGCTTTCTATTCTTAGGCTTGTTAATTTAGTACCATTAATTTAGTCTGCAGAACTTTTTAATATCGAACTTATTTAGTACTTTAAAGTTTCCTAACAAATCAATATGGTTCGCATACTAGAACATTATGCGTGGGTTCTTGTATCCAGTTTATAACATACCATAATAGTTGGTGCTCAATTTCTCTTATTTAAAATTTGAGATTATTATGCCCTGTAACAGTTCAAACACAAAAGATGGTGGTACGTGAAATAGTTTGAAATTATATACTCCTATTTGTGTTCTACACAAATGTTTAAACTTTAAAGGGTAATCTAGAAACCTAGCTAGTAAAGTTGACCTTTTTATTTCAAAATATGAGATACCCATTTCTTAATCATACAATATGTTATTTTAATCATCACTTACCGAATCAAAAACTACACGTTGATTCATAAAATTAAACATAACTAGCACATAAGGAAATTCTTAAGCATTGAATGGTGTTTATTATTACCTTCAAGGATGGAGGAGTCATTAATCCCGATACCACTCAGAGATAAAGCTTTGAGAGAAGTCATAACCTCAATCGATAAGAGTTCCTTCATCCGTGTACCTTCAAGGTTCAGTACCTCTAATTTCTCCAGCTTTAATTCTGTAGTCGAAAACTTTCAATGTCACGGAACTGATAGCGTCTATTTCAATAGAAAATTATGAAACGTACCCAGTCCAATGTACTGTGCACGCGCCGTTCGATTTAGGTAATTTTTGAGGATTTTTTCAAACTAAACCTTTCATTCAAACATCATGAGTAAGGAAAATATTATAATATACAGTACAATATTATATGTTAAGAATATTTATACAATACAAATCTTATTACACAAGAATATAGTATCAGGAGCAGACAGATGTTATTTAGGGGGGTGAGAATATATAAAAATAAAGGATAGTATATTTTCACATTATTTGTAATATTTAGAATTTATTGGATTCAGGGGTGGAGGGAGTGAGGGCCGCTGCCCCTACGGCCCTTGGAAACAAATGTTATATATAGTATAAAAATTTGATAAAAATAAAGTTTCACTTCATTTTGGGAAAAATGTATTTTTGGTCCTTCTTGTTTGAAGTATTTACTAAACTAGTCTCCAAAGATTCAAACAAAATAAATTTAGTCCCCAATATTTTAGAATTTGAACAAAATTAGAACAACTGGCGGAAAGCTAAAATTTTTGACTGAAATTGGTCACGTGCAAGTCACGTGGCCGTTAAGTTTTTAAAAAAATTAATAAAAATTTTAAATGTTAAAAAACACAAAAGTAGTCCAAAAGGAAAAAAAAAAAAACTAATAAAATTTTCTTTTAACATAAAATTGTAAAAGTTTTATTGTCAAACCAACCCACGCCATCAGTGATTTGAGGAGAAGGGAAAAGATTTGTGAATATATAAAAATAATCTAAACTAAATAATGGCTACATCCAATATGGGATAAATTTAGTGAATGACTAATTTGACTTGAAATAAAAAATTTGAAAATGGACAACTTGTGAATTTTTAAACAATAAAATATATATTTATCAAGAAATTAATCATATACACATACTATAAAATATTATTGGGAAATTATCACACTATCTCCACAATACATCGCTAGAACCCTAAAAGAGACAGATAATGTGCTTTACATAATTTGTATTATAATGTTGACAACGGCACAGTCAATTGATTTATCCCACAACCTGTCTATTTATACACAATAATAATTGTACATATAATTAAATTGTGTTACCATTTTATATATTAATATTTCTTTTACTAGGGTAAAAAAAGAAATATTCATAAAGAGTCGGAAATAACTTGTGATATGACACTTTAATTCATTTTATTAAATTTTTAGAATTTGTGTCACCAAATTTGGCTAATTTTTTCAAGGTTTAATTAACATTGATGTTAGATTTCTTGTAATAAAATAATGATAATAAATCTAATAATGCACAACTAGCCCTTAATTTATGTTTAGCGAAATGTTTCTTGGATATGATTATTATTTAGTTGAAATTTTTTTAACATTCACAAATCTTTTCCTCTCTACTCAAATCCTGATGATGTGGGTTGCCTTGATATTGAAACTTTTAAAATTTTCGCGTTAAAAGAAAATTTCATTACCTTTTTATTTTTGGGGACCAATTTTGCATTTCTGTCAAACTTGAGGGACCAATTTTGTATAATTCTTTCAGCATTTATATTTTTATTAATTTTTTTAATGTGTATAAGAGAAGGTTTATAAGCACGAGGGGAGTTTCTATTACAAATTTTAAAAGTCTGTTAAGTGTCCTAACTTCGTTCAAATTTCAAAACATGGAACCAATTTGTTTTGTCCGAAACTTTAGGAACTAGTTTAGTAAATATCCCAAACAAGAGAGACCAAAAATGTATTTTTCTCCTTCATTTTTGCCCCCACAAAATTTTAAACTTTTAAATTCTAAAGAAAACCTTGTATAATCTAATTGGACCTACTTTACATATGATATAATATAATTTCACTACACCACTATAATGTCTTAAAACCCTTTTAGGTCCATTACCTAAACAATGACTACTTTTTTGTTTTATCCCTAATTTTATTAAATTCTATTATGAGAAATGAGAACAAGCAACAAAAAAATTCTTTGGGGATCAAAAGAAAAGCACACCTTTTAAGGGAAGAAAAAGAGTAAATCTAGATGACCAAGTTCAACATAAAGTTACACATTTTTCTCCACAATAATCAAGGAAACATTATTAAAGCGTTGCAAGTTGCAAAATATTATTATTGTTGCTTTTTGTAATTTTAAATATTTGATTTATCATACTTAGTTAAATAACTAATTTACTTTAAATCATAAATAAATGACAAATTTATTTGTTATTGTTTCATGTAATAGAAAAAAGTATCCTCAATTATTTGTTTAAATTTGAAGTTGTTGTTTTTATTTTAGATACGATAAATATTCATTAAATTCTATTAGTTTCTTATAGACACATCTAGATGTCTCTAATACACATCTAGATGTGTATAAGAGACAGGGTCTCTAAGTGACTTTGAGACCTACTATAAATTCTTTTTTTTTTTTTCTACAAATATTTTTTAATACATTTTGATGTTTTGGATATCCACTTATGCTTGTATTAAAATTGTGTTATTGATTCTTTTGTGATTAAAATATTTGAATATAGTTACATTTAATTAGTAATAAAATATACAAATTACTATATTAATCTTGTCCCCACTGATACTTTGTTCTAGCACAAATTACTCTAATAAACTTATCCCCACTGATACTTTGTTCTAGCTATGCCACTGGTCGGATCACTTTTAATTAGTTTATAGTATGCAATAGTACACTATATTTTTTGTACAAGTCAATTCTCATTATTCAAATATATGACCTCCAAATCACACAATAACAAGGTTTAATATGGCGCTAAGGCTTCATTTTGAGACGAGAATATATACTGAAATAAAGTTAGTTAAAAATAAAAATTTAATATTAGTTTCATGTTTTATAATCCAACCAATACCACAGAAAAAGGAACAGTCGTGTAACTAATCAATTTATATCTCCATGTAATATCTTGAAGTATTTTAATGTAGTTCAACATGACAAAAAAATAATTTTTAAATTATAAATGTTGACAACAATAACAAATTGAACAATTTTAATAGAATCGTTAACCATTGATTAAATATAATTGACATGTTAAGTTTTTGTCACAAATAAATGAGGTAAATTAATAGTATTTAATTAGGTCATTGATTTTTTAATAAAATAAAATGAAGCAGGATAAATATTAACTTATATGAACCGAAGTGCATGACAATAGTAACTTAGATGCTTTAAAATTTATTATGTCTCTTAAACACATATTAAATTTGTATAAATTAACAGATATTTTATGTGCACTACAAAGCTAAAATTTGCAATAATACATAATTTCAATATATGTGGCAAGATTAAATAACTGGGTTGGAAAAAAAAAAAAGAACCATGAGATTACTAATTTAAGAATAATTATCCGGATACTAATCATTAATTACTTTTAATTTCCAACAAAATAATATAAATAGAGCCAAATAAATGACAAAAGTAACTACTAAAAAGAGAGTTTAAGTAATTTGGAGGGACGAATATAATAATTTGTAAATATTTTAATCAAATTACATAAGTATCTAGGGAATTATAAGATTTTTGGGGTACTCTATCCTCCAATCATCCACTACTATACAATACCCTAACGAAGCATAAAATTTCCACTAATTATACGAGAAATATGGGAATTCTGTAATACTAACACATTTGCACTGGAAGGAGGGCGGAGCCAAATGGAGTTGAGGATGGGCAATTGCTCCCAATCCTTCAACTTTGAAAAAATGTTAAATAGCCCCTGAATTTTAGATTTTTTAAACCTTTCTTATTAGGGATAAATTCACAAACCTCCGTGGAGGTCTAGGCTATCACTTAGTTTAAAGGTTTTTGATAATTTTACTTAGCAGAGTTTAGTTTTCTAATAATTCTTTTCTTAACATATTTGCGAAAATGTGCACGTGCTTTAATATGCTATCTTTGTTTGGCTAGAAAATAATTTGAATTATATTATAACTTAAAAATCTGTTGGTTATACAAATCTAAATGTGTATAAGAGAAAATATATATATTGCATTTCTACTTCGTTTTTTTATTTATTCAAGCTGACATAAATTAAAACACTTGTAGATTTTCTTAAATTTGGCATTAAACAAAGTAGAAATGCACTATATATATTATATAATAAATGTGGTTGATATTTATTTTGAAGAATCACAAATTTGTAAAAGGGTTAAATGCATTGATCCCTGAACTTCACTCTAAAAGTCAAGTTGCTTATAAGTCAACTAGATGTATTAAGATATCTATATTTAAACTATGTATACACAAAATTACCCATATTATACAGATTATTATTGTTTTTCTTTTTTTCTTCTTTTTTTCTTTTTATTTATTTTCTCTATCTTGTTTTTCTTTTTTCCTTTTTTTCATTATTTTCTCTTGCTACTACTAAATAATTACTTTACTTTTAATAATTAATTAATTAAAGTTCTAAATTTTCACACGTGTCTAAATAATTTAATTTATAGATTAATCATCGTTTAATGCAATAAATATAATACAACAAATATACCTTGTTGTAATATAAAATTTGTGATTAAACGATAGTAAGATTAATAAATAAAATTTAACTAAGTATGATAAATCAAATATTTAACTAGTAACTAGATGTGAATAATAATAAAAGTAGTACATTGTTTATTTATGGTGTAAAATCAAAAAGACATTATATGGTGTAGTGATATTATATGCCTAATATAAGAGATTTTGGAGTTACAATAAATTCAACCAAAATATGAACCGTGAATGATATGCCACCAAAAAAATTTTTGTTTGCGAATATATATTTTAATTTTTTTTGAAAAATTATTACGTTATCTTTTTATAGTTTATTTATTTGTTAATTATAGCATTTGTACAACTCATAAAATCTATATTATACTATTTAATATATGTTATAAGATTAAAAAAACTTATTTAATCTATAAATTATAGATAAATATGTAAAAAAAATAAGAATTAACTAACCAATTGCTTTTAGTATAAATAATTTAACAGTAGCAAAAAAGAATGGATAAAAAGATAAAAGGAAAAATATGAGAGAGAGAAAAAAATTGTAAGAAGAGAAAAAAATGAAAAAAATATTAAAATAGTAAGGGCAATTTTGTCTCAATTAAAGAAGTAAGGGATAGGGGGTAAAGTGCTTATTAAATAAATTGAGGGAGGCTTAGTATTTTTTTAGAGGTGTAAAGCAATGGGAGTATTTACATTTGTCTCTTATTGTTTAGTCAGTAGTATAAAAAAAATTTGTAAATGTAAAAAATTGGAAAATATAGAAAAATATTACATACTAAATAAAATAAATATGAATAATATTTTTTGGAAAACATCAGAATCTTATAAATAACAAAGAATAACATATATTTTTCGATATTAACTAGTGAATAACATGAAAACTTACATCTTAATATTATTCTCTAACAATTTCATTTAAACCTTAAATTTTAATTTTCTTTTTGTCAACCAATATAATAAATTAAATTGTTACTAGGGGTACATAATAGTGGGATAAAAATTGTTTTTCTCTCTCCTTCGATTATTTTGATCTTTTGGGTTGAAACTATTACACCATATATAAAGTTAGGAGAGGTTTGTGAGATATTAAAGTTCAGGAGTATTTAATGATATTAACATAAATCTTGAGAGAGATATGTGAAATTATCCCATTATCATACCTGCTTAAATTTCTTAAAATTATTCTCTGTCATGCATTATTCCTTGAGAAGTTAAGATGCTTTTAAATGACCATTTATCCAAAATATTTATAAATATTTTACAAAGATATAAAGTACTATCTTTAACCTGCTTTAAAATTTATTAAGTTCTAAGTCAAATCGATAATATCTTATTATACTTGTATTTATCGTTAATATAATTTTCTCTTACCATATACTTATCAAAAATAAATTTTGCCCCACCAACTATAGGATATTGGCTTGCTACTTGAAGAAAAAGGTGATATATTTCACTGGATTTTATATTACTAGTAAAAGGATCAAATATTTTACTTTTATACGTATCACACGACAATATTTATTTTATTGCCATTATATGTTGACAAAGATAGTGAGTTGTAATAGCATAACAAACAATGTGATTTTCAACATTACAAATACTATTTTATAACTTTTAACAAGAGTATAAGAGACAGACTGATGTCATAGATTCTCTAAGATTTAATCACACCACACTTGTTTACAAATATACACATCTCGTTAGTCTATTATACACATCTAGATGTGTATAAGAGATAAGATCTAAGGTTTAATCACACCACAGGGTTTACAAATGGGACATTAGACCGAATCTATTAATATTTCATTTCGGGAATTTTACAATCATATTCCAAATTAGAGTAAATACTTAAGTAGATTCGGTCTTTGGCTCCATTTGTAAACCCTGTGGTGTGATTAAATCTTAGAGAATCTATGACATCAGTTGATGTAAACAAGATTTTTTAAGGTTTAATTCTGACCATAAGGGTTTATAGGTGAGATCAAAAATCGAATCTATTTAAATATTTTCTTTAAATTAGAACATAGTGATATATCATTTCTACGGAGAAGCATACATACCTAGAAAGGACAGAGGACCCTGTAAGTGAGTATTAACTCATGTTCAGATTTTTCAATTGTGTCATATGATTGAATTCATGCAGAAAAAATACTATAAACGAAGTTCAGAAATACATCTTTTTGGTATGACGTCGTAAGTTTTCCTTTCCTACGGAAATAAAGAAGATATCTATAACCCTTAGAAGTGGTTGAACTTGACAATTCTGCATGATGTACATACATTTGGAACTGTGCATCTTATAGTATTTTTAAATTTGAACTTTTTTGGGATGCCACATTTTTTTTTAGCAGTATCCACGGCCTGTGGGCAAATATTGAAATATAACCACAATTGTTTATTAGGAAATTCAGATGCCTGGCCATTTTTAAATACTAGATTTGTGAAGGTAAAATTTTATTTACATTTTCTTCCCATGTAAATAAAGCTTGAAATTGAAATATTAATTGTAACATAAAGTAACTTAAGTTTAGGTTTTAATACTTATTTTCTAATATTTTCTTACCATATTTTTACTTATTTTCATTACAGGAAAAACACACACACACATACACATCTAAATGCTTTTTTTTTTTTTTTTAAAAAAATCGTTTTTTATGCTTGTCCAAAATCAATGTTCCTCAAAGAAATTCCGGTATCATGAGTACTTGATGTGTGATTTAAAAGACATGAGGTAGCAATCGGCACCCTTAATGATGAGTTATGGTTGGGAAGTAATTAAGTTTACGTACCTTCTACAGGAAACACTCCTTCCAAATTGTTTCCAGCCAGAGACATAAGTTTTAAGTACAGGAGATTGCAGTTATACATGGAATTATACTGATGTTGAAATACTTGTCATTCAAGGTTTAAGGACTCGAGATTTTCTGGACTAGCAATTGTCCACAATGTGCAAAATAGGATAACAAATCTAATGGATTAAGTGACATGTATTGAAGATAAGTAAACTTAATTACTTCCCAACCATAACTCATCATTCTGTCTCTTATACACATCTAGATGTGTATAAGAGACAGGTTTGATCAGCTAGAAACAAGTTGAATGGAATAGGCTAGCCAATTCTTTTTTTTTTTTTTTTTTTCCTATATAAGGTCGAAGATTTTATTATTATTTTTATTATTTTTGACAAATTTAAGAAAATCTGCAAGTGCGTTAATTTATGTCAACTTGAACAAATAATTAGAAGAAGTAGAAATACACTATATATTATATAATAAATGTGGTTGATATTTATTTTGGATTATATTATAATAAATATGATTGGTATTTTGTATAGAAAATTCCAAACTCCTAAATTAAAAGTATTAAAATATTACTTTCGATAAAATTTTTTGCCAAATTTAAGAAAATCTACAAGTGCATTTATTTATGTAAATTTTGAGTAAACTAGTGATAGAAGAAAGTAGAAATACACTATGTATTATATAATAAATGTGGTTGGTATTTATATAAGAATTACAAACTTATATATCTATGAAATGTACTTTTTTTATTAATTCTTCTGTTTAGTTAGTTGTGAAAATGTGTACACTTAGTTAATGTGCTAGTTTCTAGATGCGATTGAAAAATATAGAAAAAAAAAATTACATACTAAATAAAAAAAATATGAATCTCATAAATAACAAAGAATAACGTGTATTTTTTCGATATTAACTAGTGAATAACATGAAAAGTTATATCTTAATATTATTTTATAACAATTTCATTTAAACTTTAAATTTTAATTTTCTTTTGGTCAACCGTTATAAGAAATTAAATTTGTTACTAGGGGTACGTAATAGTAGGATAAAAATTGCTTTTCATTCTCCTTAAATAATATTTTGATTATTCGGGTTGAAATTGTTACACAATATATAAAGTTAAGAGAGTTTTGTTGGATATTAAAAGTTTAGAAGTATTTATTGATATTAATATAAATCTTAGGAGAGATCTTGAAAACTTTCTTTACCAAAAAATCTATGACATTCGAAGTTATCGATAATATCTTATTGTACTTGTATTTATCATTAATATAATTTTCTCTTACCATATACTTGTCAGAGACATAAAATAATTTTTACCCCACAGACTATGGGATATTGGCTTGTCACTTGAATAAAAGGCAATATATTTCATATTATATCACATGCTAACAAAATTATGATATTATATTTTTATACTTATCATAAGCCAATATTTGTTTTATTGCCATCATATGTTTACTTTTACAGTGTGATTTTGACTTTTACAAATACTATTTATAACTTTTATGAAAAGTTTTTAAAATTAATGGATAATTGTTTAAACTAAGTGTGGAGTCAATTATACACATCTAGATGTGTATAAGAGACAGTGTTTTAAATAAGTATTAAAAAGGAATATGTAACTTGTTGAAAGATTACAATAATCTTCTTATTTTATTTCTATTATGCCACATTAATATTTCATTTCGTTGTTGCACATTCATATTAAATTAGAACATAGTGATATAACATTTCTATGGAGAAGCACACGAACCTTGAAAGGACGGAGAACCCTATAAACGAACAGAAACAAATTGAAAATGACAGTCTCGAATTATATATCTTTTAGTATGACGTCATCAGTTTTCCTTCCTGCCGAAACAAAGAAGATATCTATGCATTTGCAAATCTACATCTCACAGTATTTCTAAACTTGAACTTTTCTGGGATGCAACATTTTTAGCAGTATCCATGGCCTGCGGGCAAATATTGAAATATAATCACCATTGTTTATCTGGGAATTTAGGTGTCAGTCTATTTTCTAAAACTAGATTTGTGAAGGTAAAATTTTATTTACATTTTCTCCCCATGTAAACAAACTTCAAAATTGAAATATTAATTGTGACATAAAGTAAGTTAAGTCAAGTTTAGGTTTTCATTTTTTTTTCTTTTTTATAATTCATTTTCGTACTTATTTTCATTTAGGAAAAACACACCCCCCCTAGCTTCTCCAGAATCAATGTTCCTCAAAGAAATTCCGGTATCATGAGTACTTGATGTGTGATTTAAAAGACATGAGGTAGCAATCGGCACCCTTAATGATGAGTTATGGTTGTTGCGAAGTAATAAAGTTTACGTACCTTCTACAGGAAACAATCCTGTTAAATTGTTTAAAGCCAGAGACAAAGTTTTAAGTGCCGGAATTGCAGTTATACATGGAATTATACTGATGTTGAAATCGTTCTCCTCAAGGTTTAAGGACTCCAGGTGTTCCAAACTAGCCAATTGTCCACAATCTGCAAAATAGGAGTCAAATTACGTGAATAAAATATTCATTATTGATAAGATTTCTTGCAAGTAATTCCTTTAACAGAGAATTCGGACCTAGTATGCGTAATCAATGTATTGAATTTGAAAAAAATTTACGAGTGGTGGAAGCAAGAAATGAAATACTACTAAACTAATTAATGAATTGTAAACGTTATAATGGCAAAGGTACTTAGATTCAGATTTGTCATGCTCAAAATCAATAACAGATTAAATGCTAGCATCCTCAAGATCAATCACAAATTCAAGCAATCTTAATTAAGTAGTTAATTTTCTTCAATACATATGCAGTACACATATCCTTAGGGCTTACAGGTTGGATCTAATTAATATCCATTCAAGATCAGCTAGAAACAAGTTGAATGGAATAGGCCAGTCGATTGTTTTTTATTTTAATTTTTCTCTACATAAGTTGGAAGATTTTATAATCATTATTAAAAATGTCTCTTATACTCCATCGATTAATAAAATATAGTTATTGCTCAAGTGAACTGAACATTCATGGCAGCATATCCACTTTGGAAATTATTATAGCCCAAGTCCAGAGCTTGCAGGTGCGTCAGAGGGAGGAATGTGCTCATATTTAGATACCAATCCCGATCTGTGTAAGAAGCTTCTGTATATATATTATGTCTAAGATCACGAAGCTGGAGTTCAACGATTCTGCCAGTCGTATTACTACACTTGACGCCCTCCCAATTGCAACAGTCGCTACTGCTTGCTTCTTCATCTACACCATTCTCTGACCCATTAATATTAGTCCAAGAAGGAAGTAAAATATAAGCGTATCGCGTCTCATAAACCTGGAAGCTTTGAAGTCCAAGAGAGCACGCTTTTCTTCCAAAAGGCAACAACAAACTTGTGTTGTTGTAGTACTAATAACATGTAGTACTAGTACAATTAACATAACCAGAGCCCGACGTTGCTGCTGCATGATTAACTAACTAACGTTTAATAAATTGGTGTGCTTAATTATCCATTCAAGGCTATGAAACTATATAGAGACGCACTAGTTAATTCTAGTTGTGTCGAGCCGTGGAGGAGACTCCATTAGCGTGAGGATGAAACTAGCAATTCCTTATCTCCAGTTAATTATGCATGCGACGTCGAATCTGGTCTACACAACTGAATTGTTCTAGCGGCAATGTTTCTATACAGTTATAGAGTTTTTATTTGGAATAATTCTCGCATCTAGAAACTACATACACTTCTAGGATGTAGTTTAAGAGAAGGATTGCCGTATTAGAATTCGGAGTAAGGTCTCCGCAAGTCGTTTTATTAGAAATGAGCTGGACATATTTTTATCGCATTGATGGGTGATAGAGCTGTGGTTCTGTTTCTCTTATACACATCTAGATCTTCTGTATAAGTTCACAAGTTTACGTCGTGGAAATCAGAGTTCCACACTATGAAATTTCTGAAGTATAACAACTTGTCGCTTTTTCGAGAAAAGAAATATTTATGTAGATTCTATTTATAATTTTATTTGTAATTTTTATAGTTTAATTAAATCGTATAGAATAAATAATATTAATTAATACAAATAATCATAACATTTAATTATGACTATAAAATCTACAAATAATATGTAAAATTTCAATTTATAGACTTATTTGTCATTTATAGATTATAAGATAAAATTAAAGAAGAAAATCACATTATAAAAAATTTGCCCGCAAAAAATTTTATGAAATATTATTTTAAGTATCTGATATTATAATATATAATTTTTTAAAATTTTATAAAATGTTTTTCTTCTTTAATTTTATCAATATGAGGTAAAAAAGACTTGTAATAATTGTAATAATTATACTTTACAAATAATTATGATCAATAAAAATATATTTAAAAATTGAAGTTATAAAAGTGTGCTCAACTTCTTGGCTTTGCTTTTTCTCTCCCAATCTCCTCAATATATTTTGGCATTGCTAAGGATGATGGTATTAATAATACAAAGTTTTACTAGTATAATAGTATAATCAAGAAGAAAATTCCAATGTCAAAAGTGGTTTTGGAGCTGAAAGCAACCCGTCGAACTTAATCTTTACTAATTTTATTTTTTAAGAGATCACAAAATTTGTTAATAACTCACGGTAAGCCACAAAATGTGTTGCTACTTACTCTGACACGGTAAAGAGACCTTCTAAATTTTTTTCATCAAAAAATAAATAAATAAAAAATTAGATGAGAGCCAAGGAATGAAGTGGCAAAAAGACAGAATCTCACTTCCTATCCCATTTTCATTTTACTATTTATTAGAATGTCAAAAGTTCTTTTAAATATAAACATAAATTTTAGCAGTGAAGTATTTTGATCGTTTATTAAGTAATATGACAAAAAGTAAAATAGGAAATGAGATAGAAAATTCTTAGTCCATTTATGTAACTTGCGTTAAAGATCTTCTGTCTCACAACTTGTGTCATTTCCTGTTACGCCACTTAATGAACTGTTAAAATTACTATAATAAAATCATACCACTTAATATTGACAGTTCATTAAATAATAGTGATAGTTCATTAAATAAAGAATTAGATGAGAGCCAAGGGATGTAAGTGGCAAAAAAGTGAGATAAAATATTCTTAGTAGGCGTAAGGTCTATTTATGTAACTTGCGTTAAGAATTTTCTATCTTACAACTTGTGTCATTTCCTGTTACATCACCTATGTGAATAAGTTAAAATTACTATACTAAAATGATACCACTTAATATTGACAGTTCATTAAATAATAGTAACAAAAAATAACATAAGATATGAGATAAAAAATCTTATTCCTGTAACCTGTTTAGAATTTTGCCTTACTTTGGAACCTGAAACAAGGACACTCCATTACATAATTAGAACCACCAATAACAAAAAAGTGCTTGTGATCATGATTTTTTAATTAAAAGCCGAAAAAGCCAACATAGCAGAAAGGTAGAATGCAGTTTAATCCATGATATATTATTAAACAATCTCCGTCTCTCAATCCATTTTTCGTGTTAAATCGTAAGTGGAAAGTCTTAGAAGTCAATTTTGCTTTCTTGATCAAGTCCACTATCTGCCCATATTTTAATTGGTTGTAAAGACCAAAGGGTATTATTTATTCTTAAATCCAAACGAATGCAGAACATCAATTCTTAAGTAATTGACTTGTTTGTTTATTAACCACCTTAATTAATAATAGTGGGTTGTTCAGAAAGTGCAAAATTCTGTGATCTACAGCCCGGTAATAGTCCACTTGAAATTCTTGGCTAAGTATTTCTATTTTCTACATTTCTGTTATGCAATCATGTTTTCGTCTTATGATTGAGTGCTCAATACATAGACGAAATAAGTAAGTATGTTGACTATAGGAATGAATTATTTTCTAAATTTGAAAGTCTAAAATTAACTAAATAATTTTTTTATCTTAATTAAAGGATAATTATGAAAAAAATATCTTACTAGTGGATCAAGTACAAATTTTTTTAAGGGTAAAAAACACTTTTAAACCTTAAAGTTTAGTTCAGTGACATTTTTGGTTCTCAAAATTTCACAAAAAATAAATCATGTCCCACATCTTTTAAATTTAAACTCTATTAAGACATTTGATTTAAAAATAATATAATTTTCAGTTTCTATACCTCTATCCTAACAAATATTTAATTCCTTATCTGATAAATTCTAAAAAATTAGTTTCTATCTTTACTTTCTCTTAGCTAAACCGACAAAAATTTCTCTTTCTCATAAATTTTAACAAAAAGTTATACTTTTTTTTTTATGAATTATGCTCATCCAGTAGAAATTTGGAAAATGAAAGATGTGATTTATTTTTTGTGAAATTTTGGGAACCAAAAATGTCACTTGGCCAAACTTTGACAAGTTGAGACTAAAAGTATTTTTTTTATCCTTTTTTAAACTGTATAAAAATTTGACCATGTCAAATAAAATAAAACAGGAAAAATATTAAATTTTAAATTGACCTGATCCCTCATTCTTAATCACATAACCGTTAAAATAAAAATTTGATCTAAAAATTAAAAATATTGTTTGCATAGAACAACTCATTGTGCATGATCTTCCACGATTATAAGATCGGAAGTTAAGCCCCTGCCTTTTTTTGGGTTCATTGAAGGGTTAAAATTCATTACATTATGACGAGATTATTGCAGAAGCATCCATAGAAAGTTACTGAAATCCGAGATTTCGGAAGTATCTAAAAATTTTGGTCTAATAGATTGAGAGAACTTAATATTAGATTTTTGCATGTTTGTCGAACTTTTATTTAGAGGTTTAAATTTGATGATTTTTCCAAGAATACCGTTTTGGGTGGAGGAATTGCTCGAATCTTTTCTTTGATAGCATTAAAGTCAATCCCAACACTTACTAGGCGGGATATTATCTCTTTCCGATTGCAAAACTTTCCATGATTTTTATCCTCCAACTCCAAATCCAAGGGGGCAAATATGGAGCCAGAAATTATAAGTGGACTATTCATATCTTTTGCCATATGTTGTGGTACAGACGTAGACCTATTTCTTTTATGTGAACCTACCAAAAATCCTTGCTTTTTTAGTTGGAAGTAAAATGTTATGAAACCCAAATTAATAGTTGAATCGCCATTATGAGCGCTTTCAGATTTTTCGTTCCACAGATAAATTGGGCTCAGAGTTCTAATTAATTTTGTCCAATCAATTTGTTAAGGTTGAGTTTAAAAATATTAGTACAAAAATTTAAGGCATTTCAAAGAAAAAAAATTGTGGCTCTACATCCAAAAGCTTTCTTGCGCTCTCTTATTTTGACTCAAAGCATCTTATTTTGACTCAAAGCAAGATTTTTTTTTTTTTGGGGGGGGCATTGCATTGGTCTATAAAATGGACTATTCCAAGTAAGAGCATTAAAAGTGAAATAAATTAGACAGACATGAAGTAGGCATACGTTTGATTTATGAATTAATTATTCTCCAATAACTTATTTTTAAGTGATAATATTGTGATATGTCTTTTATTATAATCGTATAGTATATATTGCCTAAATTTGAATATATTATGATGATTTAATGAATTAAACTTACCTATTACAATATTTAAATTTAAAAATGTTAAAAAGTTTGTAATTTATTAAAAGATTAAAGTATGTAATATTCTTATTGTCCTATCTTCTAAAGTTCTTTTACACTGGCTTCATAACACCTCCAATTATGTGTATTTAATGATTCCTTGAATTACACACATCTACAATAAAATTTCCAAACCTGGTTTCAGATCATATATGGAGAAGAAGGTGGAGTCTTGGTGCAAAGTTGTTTCACGTACTTTTGATTTAGCTGATTTATCTTTGTAATTCAACTCTTTGCCATATTATAACACTCTTATTTTCTTAACTTTCCTTTTTCATTATCTGTCTTTGTTTTCCAATTCTCATCAATAAAGCTGTTTTAGAAGCATATTCTTTCTACTTATTCTCATCAATAAAGCATTCGGAAAATTCTTTCTTAGTTGGGAGGCCCGCAATCGCACCAAGAAAGCATTCGGAAAATTCTTTCTTATTAGTTGGGAGGCCCGCAATCGCACCAAGAAACTACACATCTCTTCTGTGTTTGTTACATGTATGTATACGTCGAATTTAATCAGTGGGAGGGAGAAACTACAGTATATTGCCGTATTAATTAATTCAGATAAGAACTCCGCATGTCCTTGCCCTCGAGTAGCTAGACGTATTTTCTCGCATTGATGCTGAAAAAGCTGTGTATCTGTTTTTTTCTTTTTTGCATCGAGAAACTACACACCGGTTCCGTGCTTATATACATGTACACCTCGTATTTAATCAGAGTTCCACAATATGAAATTTCTAACGTAGAACAACTCGCCATGTATGCTTTTTCAAGTCGTTCGGTTTACAGGTATCACTGATAAATTTTGTAATATAAATTAAAATTTATAAAATAAATAATATTAATAAATATAAGTAAAATTTTATAATATTTAATTTACCTAAATATTTTCTATACAGGATTGTAAGATTGAAAATTTAACCCCTACTTTTTTGGTTATACGTAAAATATTTACTAGTAGTCAGTTTGATTGGATATAAAATGTTTACTTTAAAAAATATTTTATATAAAAAAGTCTATATGTTTTAAAACTTTTTAATGTTTAGATGATGAAAATAAAAATAATTTAAAATATAATTTTTAAAATGCCCTCTCAGATTCTTTGCCTCTAAGATGGTGTGTAGCCGTAGCTTCAAAGTCGTGAATACAAGTAGATAAGGTTTTGCCAGACTTCATCGTCAATTTCTTGCGTACAATATGTGTTCTATACCAATTGGTTCCAGAATTGTTCAAGACTTCTAGGTTACTATTAGTATTTATCAAGACCCCCAGCGTGGATTTTAACTTTCTTGTTTCCCATTTATATATTGTCAAAAATCGAAAAAATATACACATTTGCAACTTGCAAACTGGCGAAGGTGAAATTAAATACATTTTACTTAGAGGGTATAATTTATAGGAAATTGTATAGTTTTGTAATATAATCATATTTGTGTTTTTAAAACCTTGTTAAAATATAATATTATGCGTTTTATAAATTTATACGATTCAAAATTTTTAAGCAAAACGAGGTGGAACTTTAACAAGATGTCTAAAATTTTCTAGATTTATAAACCTAATATGGTGTATTTATACATCATTTCCTTCATAGTTAATTAAAAGTCCTAATTAACCATTCATAAATTACATCATTGCTGCATGATTCTCAATAAACCATGTAAAGTATAACTAATTTGGAAATTATTTTACAGTTATATATTGAATTAATATCTTTCAAGTTTTGTTTTTTCTTAAATAATACATACTCAATTAATAACTCCCTAATTTTACTTTAGAATTAACAATAAAAATGCTCAAGCACATATAGAATAGATATATATATATATATATATATATATATTTTTCCCAATCACAAGTGCTTTGTAGACCACATATAAAGATTAAGATCATGTAATTCGAACAAGTAATACTGCAAAATTAACAGTAGTATACACATTTAAGTTTTTGAGTGTCGCGAGACGAATTAAGATGTGTATTAGCTGACTTTAATTCTTGAAGGATTATACATTTGCTCTGTTTGCGGTAGGTAAATGAACTGTAGATGATGGAAATAAAACGGAGCCTGCTGTGTCATCCAATAAATGTAGCCCACTCTGTTGTTGGGCTTCAGGATTAGTAGATTGTGGGCCAATCCATTTAGGAAGTTGATTTAAGCGAAGCCCAGTTGGTGTAGGAAATTCTTTAGAGTTGATAACTAGAGTACTGTCTCAGTATACACATCTAGATGTGTTTTTGGGCCTGAAAGCATCCCATCCAACATTCCAATTTAACTTTTACTAATTTTGTTTTGTTTTAGGAGGTAATTTAATTTACGTTCCTCCAAACTTTTTCCTTACAAATAAATAAAGCACTGTATGTGGCCCATTCGTGTGATTTGTTTAGAATTTTGCATTAATTTGGAATACGGGAATTGTTTACAATAAAACACAGAATACAATTCTCTTTTTTTATGCAGAGGCCTGAAGGGAGAGATCTCCGTCCACCGGTTCTCCTAGTGGTAAGCTCAACTTTACTGATGCTATGAATTGATTAAATGCATAGAAATTTAGGATTGTGAATAACACGAGTAGCTTAATACTCTATTTGAATCGGTCTCGAGACAGGTTGGTTCAAATTTATTTATTAAATTATTAATTTAAATCTGTATAATATTTGAGTTTCGATATTTTTAACGATGCAAATACGATTCTTATATTGTTTGGCTTGATAAATTCATAAACATAGAATATAATATTAAAAGTATACAATTTAATTGCAAAGAATATCTTCTATTTTTTTATTTATTAAATCTCTCTTTTCTTATTTTTTTTTATATTTTGAATCACAAGTTACAAATCATTTCTCCAAACAACCGTAATAGGTATCCACATCACATCCTTTTAGATTCTTATAGATCAAAATTTTTGAATAAGAAAATAACAAATTAAAGTGAAAGTCACAAATAAGCAAATTATGAATTTTTCGAGTTTGGATCGAAAGTTATGAATCAAACTAATTTTTTTTATAAAAAAAAAAATTATCAAATATTCAAACCAAGCTTGATCATCATTATTTAAAATTGACTCGAATTCGAATTAAATACAAATAATTCTCTCTACTTGACAAAACTTGATTATAGTTCTATTCTAAGCGTCACTATAAATCAATTTTTCTTTTTTCTCAAGTCCGTTATATTCCCATATTTTAATTACTTGTAGAGACTAAAGAGTATATTCGTTCTTAAATCCAAAGGAATTCAGATTAATATGAAACCTTAATTGGTATTTAATATTGATTTGTTTGTTTATAAATCACCTTAATTAATAATAGTGGGTTGTTTACAGAGTGCAAAAGTCTGTGATCTACAGTCCATTAATAGTCCACTTGAAATTTCTTGGCAAAGTATTTCTCTATTTTCTACAATTCTGTTATGCAATGATGTTGTTGTCGTCGTCCAGACAGGACTTTTATCATTTTATGACTCAGTGCTTATTAGAGACCTTGGCATCTTTCACGCTGGGGATGTTGGAATATTGAATTCCAAATCAATACATAGACGAAATAAGTAAGCATGTTGACTATAGAAATGGATTCTTTTCTCTCATTCTTTTTCTTAATAACAAGTATTTTGACACGCAACTTGCAGGTGTAGACCGAGGATTAATGCAGATAGATCATTTCATACTTCAGTTATTGCTCTTTGAGTTAGCTATATAGATTACTCTCCCTGTCTTGACTTTTTTAGTTAAACATAATAATTTTATAATTACTGATTTATATAACTTTATTTGTTTTAATAAAATTTATTCAATAAAAATAATGTGTAAATCAAATACTAACACATACAAATTTAAAATTCTAAAAAGGTTGAAGAAATTTATATAAAATTGAGTTATAAAAACATAATATATTGATTAAAAAGGTCAAACGTGACAACTTCAAAAGAATAAAAGTAATAATATATATTTACTATTCAAAACTTACTTGTACAAAACATGTTTACATTTTTGTCACTTAGTAATTTTGAAATCCAATTATATAAAAAATTTATTTTTCTTTAAGTAATGTTCAACTAAATCTACTTATATATGAAAATAAAATTTTGCATGAACCTGTGTAAAAATGTTATCACGAAGATTACATGCAGAAAATTTATTTTCATATATAGAAGATATTAAGGAAAACCATGCATGCAATTAAACACTTTGAGAATTATAACAGTTTAGTAAACTGAAAATTCATTATTGATCATTTTTAATTAAATAAAAAAGCAAGTGAGCACTAAGAGAACATATCTACCGGAGACTCCAAAGGAGAAAATGGGGAAAATATGATTGGATATTGTGATGGTTCCTAAATTTCCTATTTCGATGAAAGAGGAAAGAAACAAAAAGAAGAGGTCCCGTTTGAAGTAAGAGAGTCTGAAAACAAAAATAAATGATCCAGTATAAGCAACTGATCGAAAGAACATTTAGAGAAGTGTAAAGCAAAGAAACTGCAAATTAATACATACAAACAAACAACACAAAAGCCAAGCAATGTACTGAAACTGAAAGGGAGCCCAGCGCAATCTTTTTCCCATTGTCAAAGTTCATTTTCCCCACGCAAATTTAGGGGAAAAAACGAGGGTGGTTTGTTGAAAAATTATTTGGTACAAGTGTAACAACTAACAAGTTCATTCTCGATCATAAGTTGCTATTGAACAGTGACTTTATGTTTATGACTTCATCCTTTTACCAATATTTTCATAAATTTGATTTGTTGCAAATTTTGATGTGCCAAAAATTGTAAAATATGTGCAATCGATGTCTGAAAAATAGTTCTCATATTCAAGATTGGATATTATTGATATATTCTAAGGAAACAAAAAAAAATAAATAAAATACTAAATGCAGTATATACATGGAATAATATCTGTTTGGTTAAGTTTATTATTCATTATTCTTTAAATAATATATTATAATTATTTTTTAATACATTGTTCCAATATATATATATATTCTTTTTCATATGCATAAAATTTTAAAAATTATTATAGTAATTATGTTAGATAAAAATCATAAATAATAACTGTCTAAATGCATTAAAGATTTCTTATCTCACATCCTCTTTTACTCCTTATCTCACTATCGAGTTTTAAACTTTTAGTGAATGAATTTTAGGAATTCATTAAATAATGAGGTAAGATAAAAGACAGCTGATAGTAGAAAATGCAACCAGTATTCTAAATTTCTAATGCAATATATGGCAGAGGTAATTTACTTCACCCCGACGATGCTATGTCTCTTATACACATCTAGAGGGAGAACAAAACAGAAGAGGGCTAATGAGAATTTCTGTGTGTCAAGCACACAAGAGAGGAAGACGAGATGAGAATTGATGGTGGTGTTTGAGCGATTTGTCTGTCCACTGTGGATGATACTGCCAAGGTTTCCTCGTTTCCCGTTTCAATGCCCCGCCGCTGGCCCCATATGATTCATTATTCATGGCCGCCCCATTTTTTTTTTTATAGAAAATTTTTATATGAATTAAGATGTATAATTTTATTATATATTATATTTTATAATTTATATATTATTTATGTGTGTATAAAGAGACAGGAATTAAGTGTAATTTTAATAATATGAAAATATTGAAATGGAATATTATATTTTTGAATACATCAATTTTCTTCTCTTTCAAAACCTATGTATCCTGTCTTTATACCACCTAATCAGTATAAGAGTTGCACCGTTTTATCATTTCAAAGCATCTTATACACATTACGCAAATAATACTCGTCCGAAATTTCTACGAAACTTAATTCCTTAATTAAAGAACAAAATTAAAAGAAGAAAAGTCTCCAATTTAAACCGTAAAAGACCCAGTCAATATAGAGTTGTACTCTTTGAACATTCATCACATAGTTTTAGAAGATAGTATTGCTTTAGGAAAATTGTTATTGTCGGTAACGAAATTATCTAATTATATTTTAAAAGACTTATATAGTATAATTTAAAATTTTATATTATATAAATTTTTAAAAATAATAGAATAATTCCATCAATTGAATTATAAAATTTTTCATAGCTTGAATATCTAACTTAGTTGAAAGCAAATTTAGCATAAATCACATAATTCTACGCAAAGATTAAAATATAGTAGTATAACATAATAATTGACCCAAATTCTTTGTGCCAATATTATACAGTTTAGTATGCTTAACAACCTATAAATTAATACTCTGAGTACCATGTTATCCTTTTGTCAAGAAATTCCACATTGCTTTTCTAGAATTCCTTTACTATAAACCCAACAAATCTCAAAGAAAAAAAAAACCGATGAATATGTGAGTGAAAGTAGACAAAATGTCAACATATTTACCACTATTGGAGCATCAATTGACTGTTGGCATTATTGACAATTTATTGAACAACCAAAGATTAACGAGTTCCCAGCTTTGAAATTTTAAACCACCTTACGCAATCCTCAGCCGGAGGGGGTTGGCAAATATTCCAAGCCATCTATATATAAATGAGAAGTAGCATTACCAACCAAAATCACAAATAATTATAATTTAGAAAATATAAAAGACAGGATCAATGTGTATTGTATATTAATTTTTTGATTATAATATATATTATATAAAAAGATAATTAAAAAACGTATATAAAATGATTGTAAAATAATGGAAAAAAATATCATCTAAACGGATAATTATAAGTTATTTAACTCCATCGAAATAATTTTTATTTTAATATTTAAATGTTTAAAAATTAAAAATTAATTATAATTAGAGTAAAATTTAGAGACGAAAATTAAGCAACGATAAATTGTAGGAAGTTTACAAAATAAGCTTCCTATTTTCTATATAAATACAACCACCAATTTCACTATTAACTCCCTACAAATCAAACTTCCAAACACAAATAGCCGAGTGGTACTAAAGTATAAGTTTCACTTTGCAGAAAACTTTCTAGCCATAATAACTTCATCATCATTCATGGCCTAATTTCCTCCCCCTCCACCTGAAACTGATCTCTTTCTTGGGAATCTGACAATATTAACAACACCCCTCCTGTGAACGTAACAGACGCTTCAAGCTTCAAAAAAGTAGTCCAAAAGCTCACCGGCTTAGGCGAAGAGAAGAAACTACCACCAACCCACAAAAGTTCACCGGCCGGAAAATCCAACTCCGGCAAGATGGGTCCTCGGAGACAGCCCTTCAAGCTTCAAGAACGAAGAGAACGTGCAAGAAAGCTCGAGATCAAACTGAACAATGGCTGCTGCACCGGCGGTGGTGGTGTTGGGCAAAGAAGCATTTTCGGGTTTGGTGCTGAGATGGTTATGGTGTCGCCGGTGTCGCCTTTGGAACTGTTGACACGTGGCAGTCCAAGAACTCCGACAACACCTTCTTCATCAGCTCCATTAATGGAGGATGAGGAGAAGAGAGGCATTTGCGAGAAGGGTTATTATTTACACCCCGAAAGTGTTAATCCTACAGGATTTAAGCCACCAACTCTTTTGCCTTTGTTTCCTATTGCTTCTTCATCTAGAGATGATCATCCAGCTTCTTCTCCAATTTCTTAACGGTTTGCTAAGACAGTAGTTTTTTTTTCTTTTTTTTTTTAGTCATGAAAATATATATAGAAATATTTATAGAGGAAGTGGGAAAAAGCATTAGGGAACATTATTGGTTGCAATTGTTAGTCTTATTAATTAGTGAAAACTGTGAATGGGGATGTTAGAGAGGAGGAACAATTAGTTTTTTACATGGTTTATTTGAAACTTAGTGAAAAATTATCTTTGTGGAAAATAATTCTAACTCTTCAAGAAATTTTTACCATTTTCTTGTGATTCACATTTCACACTCATTGCTTGCTTGCCATATTATTCTTTCAATTTATCCTCAATATTCTTGTTTTTAATTGAACTAAAAGAAGTAAGGATCATTAATGTGACTTCTTATTATATTGGTAAAAAGAAATGAAATGGTACCAAGAAAGTGAAATTTACTCAAATTGAACTCAATGTGGCTTGCTTGAAATAATTGAATAAATTAAAACTGGAATTAGACTCAAGATAAAACCGGATTAAATAAGATGGTATTATGGCTTCCTTTTTTCTACTAAGATGTTTAAAAATGGTAGTAATTTACATTGCTAGTGCATGAGAAGTTGCAAACAGTACAGTTTGTCGACAATGTAGAATGCGTAGTACTTCGCCTATCAGAACAATGGTCTTAAATTACCATGTTCTGTGTGAAAGAAATAAGACTGTATTTGAATTGATAGATTTGAATTAAAGGAAGATTTGAATTCGATTAATTTGAAATAATATGAAATTTGGTTGTATTTCAAATTTATTCATTTAACTATTAAAATTACAAGGAATTTTACGGTCTCTTTTAGGGAATCATTTTCTTAGTTTTGAAAGCTTATACAGTACAAGCTCTTAAATCACATAGTGTTGTACTGTACAAGTATCTAAAACACAAGAGACTGTAAAATTTCCTTAAAATTACACTCTTACTTGTTAATAAATTTCAAATCTATCATTAAATAAATTAACTTGTTTTGACTAAAATTTATTCAAATCTACCCAAATCACTCGCTATTCAAACAGAATGTAAAATTTATACTCTCAAGTTATTTTATTATTATTTTTTTTTGGGTACTCTCAAGTACGTAACATTACTGTTGTCAGTTGTCGCCGGTCACCACCTTAAATTCGTCTACTAAATCGTGATTCTGATATGTAGTGGGAAACTTCAAATTGAAATTTGAAACCCTTCGGCCTTCAAGTGTACAAAAGTCATTTATAACTGCTCTTTTTTTTATTTAATAATATATTACAAGAAAATTTTCTTCTGATACACATTTAGACCGTCCAAATCCATTAATATGAACAAGAGAATTACAGAAACAATACTATAAGTGCCTAACAATAACGTCAAGTGTCTTTCTTTAGAAGTTAGTTAGTATAATTGTGAAATTGTTGACTTCAAAGTATATAATAAGAGCTGTGATTTTTGCTTGAAAAAGACTTTGAAAGTCCCCTGCCTTTGAAGTAAGATGACAACGAGTCTTGCAAGAAAAGGACAACCGGGCTTTAATTCTACGTAGATTATGACAAGGAAGACCGAGCCGAGGGTGGACCAAAAGAACCATATCTAAAGACTCCAAAATTCTTACATAAACTTGTATTACAATTTTATCTATAAATCTTTTTGTGATTAAAACAAAAATTGTAATATGAGTTAGTTGATGTATTTTAATGTAAAAAAAAAAAATATGATGGTAGACTTTTGTTTTAATTATAAAGTCTACAAAATTTACTAAATACTTCTTTATGGGATTTCAACAACTTTCTTCATCATTATTTTCTCGTTGAAACGAGTGGCAATAATCTTCTTTGCTTCCCACAACAGCTTTCTTTTTCTTTCTTGGATGGTGACAATTGAAACTTCCTATTCAGATTGTAAATCATATTGCTTGCTACTTTAAGGACTAATGTAGCAAACACAGTATAACACAGTCAACACGTTCACATCAATTGGATTGTTTTTTAGTTATATTCCTATTACAGTATATGTTAGACCTGCCAATAATGATGTTGGCATTAAGTAGCAAATTAGTCATATGATCTTTTTGCCATTCATTTTGCTGAATTACATGAAATCAAACTATAGCAAGAGAAGCTAACTGATTAAAAAGAGTACCTTGAAATTTTGGCACATCAGTAATGTCATCAAATTACAGAAGCTCGAGGAAGAAAAATATTTATTGCAGAATGTACAAAGAGGCAAACAAAATTTCTGGGCAAGAAAACGTGAAACTCTAGAGCTATTATTAGAGTACACCCAAAAACGAATAAAGCTTTCTCGATCAATGAACAATAAAATTGTTTCTTGATGCTAAATTTTCCTGCAAGGACACCTCTGGAACGTTTGAACTGAGAAGTTTATAGAGCCCTTAGCACGCGCGCTTTTGTTCCAGGTTTATTCTCTTAGCGCACTGAAGCACAGATGGATTGTGAAGTGTACAAACCATTCACCCCATTGGTGAAGTGCTGCCTATTTCTTCTCCGTTTTGTAACGACGACAAATCCTTCGCCATCTCCATGCTTATTCTTGTTCATATCTTCCATTCTTGGTTTTTCACTGTTGTTGCCTTCGGAAACCAAGTCTTTCTTCCCTTCATTCCCGTATAGGATCTTTATTATTGCACTGTCATTTGCAATTGCTTCAGCAGAATTCCCAGAAAACTCCTGCTTCTTATCACTAACCGCAGACTCAGTTTGAGAATCTGAATTATGCTGGACTGACTTGACAATGAAGCTAAGTAGTATTTGTCTTGCCAGCTCTGCCTTCTCAGCATCTGAACTACTTTTCTTTGACCTGTCATCTTTAACCCTTACACTCACCTTTTCATCAATCTTCTCTTCTGAAGAAACTTCAGGATCCGAGGCATTGGAATCTACAGATGAATCGGAAGCACTAGTCGCTTTTAAACCTTCAGTTGCTGCACTGTGAACCAAAGCTCTTCTGGGAACATATTCAGGTGCATGAGGGTTCATGGTTTTTGGGGAAACAAACCCATTTCTTTCCACGACAGGGACTTGGTAATTTAAGACCCCATGTGCCATTCGGAAGGAATGGCTTGTTCTGTAGTATAAAGGTGGTCTAGGACCACAAGGAACTCTTGCAGCAACTGAGAGGAAACTCACTGGTTCTGTGAGCATGCCTTGACTAGCCACTACATCGTAGACACTGGTTGAAGTAGGGGAGCTTAATGGAACCAAAGGATAGGTGCCTGGATTGAATGGTTGAGCTGTAGCTGAAAGCTTGCTCCCATTTGTTTCTGCTTGTTTTTCTTGATCATTTGGGCTCGAGTCATCCTCAAAATCTGGGGGTGAATTCTCTTCCTTGCCACCACTTTCATGAACTTCACCTTCATCAAGTGATCCCGTGTCTTCATGATTTAATAACGTGTAATCTACAGTTGTGCTTTTTGTCCCATTTTCTGTTGTCTCAGGTTGACTAATGCTGATTGGGATATCAGTTTTTGCCTCGTTTAATTCTTCTACTTTTTGTTCTACTTTCTCCAGAAAGGGCTTTAGAACCGTACCTGGTGCTTATACACAGCTACATCTTTATATGACAAAGACTTGGAAGCCGTGGGTGTGAGGTTGGTAGGATTTAAGGATATTTTAGAAACTGATGTTGGAGACACCCAAGGATCCAAAGACTTTGCTGGTGGTTTACTTGAATCTTCGACAGTGCTCGGGCTAGCAGTCTTCGGTTGCTTCTGCAGAGACATATCAGCCGATGTCATTTTAGACATTGCTTTACGTCCCTGTGCAAAGTTAGCTTCCTTTCGGTAATTGCTGCCTCCAAAATTATGCCATTCAGAATTTACTTTTAACTTTGTAAGATTTGGCCGCCGGCGGTTAAACTTCCTGCCAGAACTATTCCCTGACCGTCCTTTCGAGGTTGCTTCTTGCCATCCTTCATCTGAGCTAATCTCTTGGATAACTTCTTCTGTTACTGAAGAACCGTTTGTGCTGCTATCAATGGCCTCAGGCTCCTGGATGGGAACCTTGTCTGTCTTTGTCTCAATGCTCTTACTTTCCGCTGCAGTCACACTCATACCCATAACATCACTGGTTGTAGACTCATCAGTTCTGTCATCATGCTGCCCTTGCTGGAGTTTATCACTGACAGGCAACACCTGAGAGACGACATAAAAACTAACAAATTAAGATATGTATGCATCCTGAGAAAACGAACCTTGTATTCAGCATTGAATTCTTTGCAGTCCTATATTTACTGGAATAAAAGCTTTAAAGAACTGACTTGCGATTTTAATGAGTCTCTTTAGCTTCTTCAGAGAGCTCATGTCCACCAAATTGCATTTCTGACTTGGTTTAGCAGAAAAAGTTACTTTTTAGAAAATAAACAGAATAATAAGGAAACAGATCTACCTTTGCACGTCGTTTCCTCTACAAGTCTGTGGCTCTTGAATCTTGATCAGGACTTATGTAATCAAGCAGATCTGATACACTGCAATACAAGATCAAAGTTTTCTGTTTACAGGCACAATTGCATGAATTGTAACTCAAGTAATTTGGGAATACCATATCAATACCTAAGGTGACACTTTGCTAGCAATGGATGCATCTGGTTTTGGAGTTCCAGACCTTGCTGCTTCTTGCTGCTCCAATGCTTTTGATTCAAAATATTCCAGCCACGCAGCAGCATCCTGCAGCCCATTACCATATCAGTCTCCAACTTCATATATAATAGCACGGTAATTTAGTTTTTCTTAATGAATACCACATGTTTCACAACTATGAGGTGTTAACCCAAAAATAAATGATAATACTGTAAAAACCAAGAAAATTGCATTTTTAGCTCAGCTATCATTATGTTTTTTCAAAATGAGGCACCATATATCTCATATTCTTGGGTCTCCCATCCAAAAATAAACGAGGCATAGTTGTACAGAACTTCAATACCAAGATAATCTGCTGAGGAATTTGTTATTATTTCATATCAAGGGAATGCCAAAAGCATAAGAAGAATACGGGAGACAGCAGAAAAACTATAAGCAAGGGATATGGAATTTGAAAAAACAATTGTATCCTGATGGTAATATCAAGGAAAATCAGGACTCAGAATTTTGAGTTAACCTGAGTTCGGAGATCCTCCAATCCCAATTTAGCTTGAAGAATCTGTAGTGTAGTTTGTTCATGTTGCACACTGAGTGAATATGCTTCCATCAGTGAAAGAGCTATGGCTATGGCGTGATAGCTAGCAGCAGTCTTCAGAAGAAATAACAAACATAATCAATACATATTGGAAAAATGAACACAAACATATGGAGTGTTCATGCTAGTGCTTGATCCAAGTGAACCCTGCAAGAAAGAAAGAGCTACCTGTATATGATCTGCTCCCAGTAATCTTTGGTTGCATTTAAGGGCTTCATGCAGATATCTGAGAGCAACATGAGCATTGCCCATGCCTTCTTCCATCATGGCCACATTTATATAAGTGGCAGCCGTATTTGGGTGAGACAGTCCACATGTAAAATGAAGAAGAAATAAAGCGCGGTTCACATATCTGCCAAATAACACCAACTCTGGTTAGAAAGGAACATATGAATAACAAACCTGAAAGAGATTAGAAAGGAGGAAAAGATGAAGGTTAGCATGATGCAAGACTTCAGAGATATTCATGGCATTTCAAAGAAAATAAGCACTTTTGGTAGAGCAAAAAGAATTACAAATAGAAGGCTGACAACAAGAGTCTGGAGCTTTTTAGTAAATGACAGCCTGGCTTTGGTCTTCCTATGATATCAATTAGAAGAGAAAGCATACTTTTACATGTAAATGAAATTTCAAGCATGATACTTACTTAAGTGCTAGTTCAATGTGTTGAAGACGATAATAGAAGACGGAGAGATCCCCATAACTTTTCATTGTATCAGGATGATCAAGTCCCAGCTCCCTCTCATTGATATCCAATGCTTTTTGTTGATATATAGTTGCCTACACAAGAAAGGGCATACGTTCAGGCAGAAGCAACTTCGAAGGCCTCATATTAACAGCATCCAATGTAGGGATGGGCTCTAATACTAAGTTATTGTTGCCTCAAATTTTCCTTGAAACAACATGAAAGATTTTTTACTTAATTCTCAAAATATATGTTGACAATGCAGTTAGTCACCTCAAAATTTTATTAACCTATTTGAACACCGACTATAAGGAGCATAATATCACAAAAAGTTCATAACCATTGCAAATCCTGCATAGAACATATGCATTGCAGAACTCTATACAACATTTAAATCAGAAAAACATTTCTTAAAATATTTATTCTAAAAATTACTTAAAGTGATAGTAAATGTCCAAAGTGGAATACTCAAAACAAATTGTGTGAACACCAAATGAGTGAGCCAAAGTGGAATACTCAAAACAAATTGTGTGAACTCCAAATGAGTAAGCCAGCAAGAAGCATCTAAACATAGGTGTGTTTGTGTAGGCACACCCCAAACACATATATCCACATAAGGTATTCAAAAGAAATCAACTTGAAGTTGAAAGAACCTATTTTTACCTGATTAAAGTCTCCAGTGTGGTAAAGAACAACGGCCAAGAGACTATAGGCACTTGCAGTTGTTCGATGATAAGGACCACATACAGCTATCATTTTTGCTAGAGCCTTCAAATTAAGTTACAGAAACTGATATCAAATTATAGTTCTCTGCAACCATGAATCAACAAATTCACATAGATTTGATTAATGTGTCACCTTTGTTCCATAGTTAACAGCATCTTCAAGCTTCCCTTTATCTAGTGCAATCTTGGATGACTCCAGTAAATTTCTCCCATGACAGCAGAAGAGCATCCTACATGCTGTAACCGTATAGATTAGAGAAGGTCAGAAGCCATTAAGCAATGAAACATACAGATGGAACAAATTTATAAGTTTTCATAGGGGTGTGTGTGTGTGCGTGTGTGTATGTGTGTGTGTGTGTGAGAGAGAGAGAGAGAGCATTACTTTGCACACAGGCACCATGCTGATAAAATCAGATGGTCTAAATGGATTTGGGTTTCCCATGTCATAATCTCTTGGAACCAACTCCAAACCAACCTGAATAACAAGAAAATTAGTCAACTTGCTTAAAATAAGAAAGGAATTTAAAGAAATTGATAAAACCAACACCTTATGACAAAGTCCCCGAAGAATTGTTAATTTCCTCAACTTCAGAAATTCATTGTTTAGCCTCCAACCAAATCTTTTAACCAAAAATGTCTGCAGCCATTCCAAATTGAGTATATGGTCATCAATAGAGTTTTGATTATTATCCTCTGTTGTGCAGGAGCCAAGCAAGTGTGTATTAGAGATCAGGACTAAGACCCAAAGAACACATTTTTAACCCTCTTAGATGCATGAAGTCAGTCAGCGTACGTCCATCAACTGGAGAGAGTTCAAGAGATGCAAAGTCTGTAACCTGCAGTAAACAAGAGATTGATTTTATAGGACTATGCATACTGTGCATGATATTACCACATTTCAGTGTTGTCCGAGTTTAGCACATACCAGTTTAGGCAAAGCAACTTCATCATAATACTTGTGTGCTAGCTTGATAAGTTCATCTACAGACTGTTAAGAGAATCACGTGGACTTAGATTCGTTGTATTAGAATGTGGTTTCTTCAAGTGGAAGAAAAAACACAAAAGGAAAAGAAATAGCAAGCACATTATCAACCATGATAAGTATGATGACTAATTACATATAAATTCCTTGTGTATAAGAGACAGCTCTTTTTGCTCTACCAAAAGTTTTTTGGGTTGGGGAGACTTATGCCACATACCTTGAGATGAAGACCAGTCCCACTTTCTTTTAAACGTTGATAGGCTTCTTCTGTAATAATGTTCCTCAATTCTGTCCCACATTCGGACTCGGCATTGTTTAGCTCTGCAATGCTGCTTTTTGTGTTTGAACTGCTGGCTCCACTACTGTTTTCTTCTTTTTCTTCTGTGCTATTTGAACTATTTGGTTTCTAGATCTTTCCCTCTTCTTCAGCATTTTAAATTGCTTCCCTAACCCTTTAACTACACGCTCAGCCCTATTATCGTCCTCACGATCTTTTGAACTGTGTTCTGCAGGTGTTTCCTGCTTTTGTAGATGCTGCACCCAGCAAGAACCAAGTTCCCACCTGATACTCCTGTCTGGCATAGCTTCATTCCCTAATTTACTCAAGCTATCTTTAACTATTTTTCGGACAATGCACCTTGATTTATCAACATTACTGTAATCAGAGTTAGGTGATTGGACTTCCCCAGATGATTCAGAAGTAAATGACTTGTGAAGTAAAACTCTCAAGCTGCAAAATCCAAACAGCGGGAGTCACTATCGAACCAGCAAGTTTATGCAAAATTTGACACATTAGCAAAGCAGAGATGAACTACATTTGTACCTGTTAATATTAAGTGCATTTGCTCCTCCTTCCAGTTGGTCATCAATTTCCATAGCATGCATTAAATTCTTTCCCTTCTTGACATTGCCATAATAACTTTAACTGTTGCAGTGTATCCACAGTGTCTAATAACAACAACTCCCAATGAGGAAGTATCCTGCAATATAAATAGGTTTAAGAATTCACTTCAGAAAGGATTAAAAGAGAAGTCAATGACTGAAGAGAAAGGAGAAAGAAAATTGTCTAACAATTCCAAATAATTTCTCCCAGGAAAATGATTTATATGCAAGGGTTATGCATCTCAAATCCAGAAATTTTTAACACGAACCAGCTATGACCTTTATTTAAAGATAACAAGGACAAGAAATTCCACCAAATTTACATTTGAATTCACTGCTTCTAATCCAATAAAATTTAAAGGACTATCTCTCTTTCACCTTCTGGGTGTTATTTTACCAACTAATCACAATAATGAATACCTATGATGAGCACTTAGTAGCTACAACTTACTCGTAAAAAGAAGTGACATAATGATTTATGGGAATTCAAAAGATCAAGCAGGATTAGGTGATGAGCAACACATAGGGCAGTGCACAGAGAGAAGCAGAAGTTACCCACATGTACAACTACACTCTCATCTGCAGTCAGCCCTTTAAGTAAGTTTCTTTGAGTTACTTCCTCAGAAGATTTGTTAGAACCTCCAGAGAAGAAACTTTTAACTTCTGCTTTGGAGTTTGCATATGCAGCATCTCTTTCTACTGTGATAGACAAGTCCCCAACACGATCCTCAAGCAATATTGAACCTGGAGAAGAATTGATGCTACCATTTGAGGTGGAATCCACTGCTTTGCCTATGGCTGAAACTGCTTTGAAGGTTGAGACCTCAACGAAAAGATTATGAATCAAAAAGGCCTTGCGGTCTCGGATCGCCCTCTCCTCCTCAGTTTTACAAGGAAGGTTTGCCAATATTGCGAATTCCGTAGCCCAAGGTCTCAACTCATGCTCTCCATATCTTCCGTGACCGCCACCATTGCCACCCCAATTTTCATCCTCGGTTGGCAGGGGCACAAAGTCTGATGCATGATCAGCTACACATGGAAGGATAAGCCATGTGTTGGCACGGAAACCATATGGAAGATTGCCAAACTGAATGAAGCATCATAATTATAAATAGTTCATTTCTCCTTCCAATTTATTGCATTCAAATAAAATAGAAGCTTGTATAGTTAAACAGTCTGTCACCTTGTTGTGTTCGATAAAGGCTTTCATTAATGCATCATATGCCTGCATAAACATTTGAGCTATTACTCATCAGTAAACAAATTTAGCCAAGATTTCAGCACAACCAATTACACTTCTGAAGAAATTTCATGCACTTTCATGTTGTCAAAACCAAGTCTAGGCAATTAAATGAATTTATCCAAGGAATGTCCCATAAAGCTTTTTCGCTCTACAGGCATGATCACAACTCAAATAGACAAACTTGTTTAGATTACATGCATTTGGAACCACAAATTCAACAATGTAACTCTGTTTTCAAACCTAGGCATTTCTCTTAAGTGGGGAAATGATTTGGAATATTACAAGATCAAATTTTGTCATGGCACTAATTGGAATAAGGCAATACACTTTTCAATATAATGAAAACTGTGCTCAACCACATCTCTCATACAACTAATCCATGCACAAAATCAAACCATACAAAGAAGAACGTGAAAGCATATCATGAATTTATGCAAAAACAACATCTAAATGATGGAGTACAAATAGGACGATTGCATACGTTAGCAAAGGCTTGACTGAGCTGCTGCAGAAGATCAACCAAGGAATGACTTTGTAAAAATTGCTTTCCCATGGTATAGAACCCTTTTTCTGATGCAACGACCTGTATTAACTTCCCATTGCATATCTTAATCTGCACTCAGATATACCACCAAAAAAAAAAACTATCACCAAATTCCTCACTAATAATCTTAATAAACTCATATAAAATAGAGAAAAAGGCGCAAACTTTGCATAAAAATAATAAAAATGCACCTGCATTTCAAAGTAATCGCCTTCACGCCCCTTTTCTCCGTCCTTATGCTCTACCCTTTTCAAATCTGCATGAATCCCAGATAGCAAAAAATAAAATTTCTGTACAAAGATTGAATTTTGAAATCAAATACTAATAGAAAATGAAAAAAAGAGAAGAAACCCACTTAGGATAGGAGGTGTGAGGTGGGAAAAATTGAAGAATTCATAGAAGTCGGAAAGCTTCGGAATCGGGTGTATCGCCACCATATTATACCCTTCAGCCACCGCTGGCGACGGAGACTCCAGTGGCCTGATTTCTCCATCTGACGGTGAGGACGGTCGGCCTGATGGGCTATTTTGCTGGGTCTTATTCTTCTTGGCACGAGATTCTTGTCCGGTGCCGGCGGTGGCGGCTCTTCCGCCCTTGTTTTTGGCGAAGCGTGTGATGCACGCGACGATGTCGAGTAGTCTCCGCACGTGGGCCAATACTTGAGCCTCCTCGGAGTAATCCTCTGACGAAGACAAGAAGTCAGTGGCAGTTCCGTTAATAACGAGAAATAATTGGACAATTATTTTTATGCAAGTTTATGGTAGTTTATGTTATAGTTATGGTAAATAGTATGAAATTAACGTACGAGAATTTTGACCAATAATTTTGTGACATTTTGTCAGTCGAAGTAAATGAATTTGCAAACGACAAATTTTGTGTAGGTTTTGTTCTTTTTATTTGAAATAAAAATTTTATATTTTAAATAATAAATTTTTATTAATCTAGATGTGTATTAAGATGACTAGCCCTTATCCTATCTTCAATTCTTTTCTTCACAAATGAGGCAAAAGGGCCCTCATGAGATGCATAGATGCCAATATGATGGTACTACATTTTTTCCAAATCAATGTGGATCATGTTTATCACGTTGAGTTGGCTTCACATCAAAGTGATGTAGTATGCTTTTGTGTTGGTATATCGTAAATCTCTTAATCAAAATTCAACATGTTTCGAATAAGATTCATCTAAAGTGTGATCCTATTGGAGGGTTCATATGACCTTGTAAATGATAATATATGGTGCATTCAGTGGGTGTACAATACTCCATTTTTACCCTGAATTTTCTGGTAAAGGTGGAAAACCTCAATAAACGAGTCGAATATGCATCATATGGAGCATTGGAGTGGCTTCTACTGCCACTTGGTTTGTTTAAGAGAAATTGATGCGGAGAAAAAAAAAAAGTGGACACACAATAAAGTAAACTGGTCAATTCACGTTTTACTTCTTCCCATTAAGAAAGATTTTTTAATAGCATTTTGTAGTATTTTATTCTTAAGTTTCATACCCTTTAATGTGGTAGGTGAATAGGTGACTGTGTGAATGATGCAATGCCAACTTGTATATGCAAAACATGTGTTTGGAAAAGGATAAAAAAAAAAAAAAAAAGATTTTCTAACATCAATTGTGATTAGTGTAACTGTGTCAAAACTCAAAACAAATTTAAGATGGACTTATTCGATAAAATCATTATTAGCACTAAAATATAGAGCCGAAATGCCAGATGTAAATGTGGAGTTTACGAATTTCAGTGATGTATTGCATTTCACCACAAGCAGAAAAAAAAAAAGTGATATACTGCAGTTTGACTTTATATTACTCGTTATTTCAAAAGGTATTTCAAGCATTCAAAAGAAAGAATTCAAAAAGATCATTTATAAAAATCCAATTTGTGTTTCAGTTACAAATTTTGAACATCACAAAACTACAATTTTCTTTCCTTCAATTCAAAAGCCCGTGGTCGTTGCCATTTCTTGACCAAGAATAAAATAACAAATTTCTGGAAATTTTCAAAAGGTTGGTTTCTTCACAAACTTTTGTAATTAATGCAAGACGATTGACATTTTTATGTGTAAAAAAAGTACTATCAAAGCAGTATATGTAATACTCCATGGCATTAGAGATCAATGGGATTATTAAATCTTGAGAATATGTTGAGTATATGCCTTATGTTGTACATTTAACCCGCCGGGGCCGCGCCCGAGAAATAAAAGTCGAATGATTTGTTGTATTAATCACCTAACAAGCCAAAAAATATTTGGAATTGCATCATCTAATTAGCTGTGATCTTTTGCTAGTAGAATTTGATATTTTTTTTTTTTTATAAAGAATTGATTGTACTATAAAACCATTTAAATGTACCGTTTAAGTGATGAATCTATGCAATTTGCATAGCGTTGAAACCACCAGTACTATGGCCAGTGCAGACCTCAATTTAATATGCATAGATATTGATTGACTACAAAAATATTTAATACTAGTATATAAAAAATGAGTTGCTTATATAGTATTCTTTTCGTTTCAATTTTTTATTACAGTTTGATTTGGTTAAACAGAATAATTTTTAATTAAAATTACTTGAAATAATATTATTTAATTTTTAAGCAACTCATATTTATTCAACAAAAATAAAATTTATATCAAATACTTATTAAAATATACAAATTTTAAATCAAATAAAAATTAATTAATTGTTGACTATCTCTTTTAAATAATGACAATTCCTATGAGAAGGAAATACTAATGGCTAGCAAATTATAGCATTAATTTGACTGTTGTCAAGACCCAAAGCTGTAGAAGTTTGGTATGGAAATTATAACCTAGGTTATAATCTGTCTCTTATACTCTACATCTTGCCATATTTATAAGAAAAATGATTAATTGTGGCTTGTCCCTTGACCTGTTTAGGCTATTCCATTTTATTAATAAGAATCTCACTATAACACAATAAATAGTACATTGACATATACTAAAAATGAAATTTTTAGATATTTATTTAGTTTATATAGTAGTATAAACAAAAGAAATTAATAATATATCATCATCACCTCGTGAGATAAAGAATAGTTTGTAAGGTGGCATGTTTCAACATTGGCAGCAATCAACTTCTTGACATCCAGTATCTTGTCAGTTGAGATACCCTAAATTCCCAAAAATCAAAATCAAGTTAGATTTTTCTTCTAATAAATAATTAAAAAAAGTTATAAACAATTACCAAAAAAAAATTCATCAAGAAAATACAGTAACTAGAATGTTTCTTATAAAAATCTATTGTACCTTAAGAATCCGAAGCTTTCCATATCTATGAATGATTATATTCATCTAAGATGTTATGTCTCAAATGCAAATGACAAGATATAAATAATAAACATCAATAATGAACGAATTCACAAATGAATGCAATGTATACAGAGATTCTCATTGAAAGACATTCAATTCTGAATACCTTTCTCATCTTTCTTCTTCTTATCATTAGTTTTAGCTTTATTTCCCTTGCCCCTACCTGACCTTGGAGCCATAGATATTCTTTAGAACCTTATGGGAGAAATTAACAAGACGAAGATTTTCAAAGGAAACTTGGATTATAGAGAGTTATGCATTAATGGCCATGCAAAAATTAATTGGATAGGTGGTAAAAGTACTAGAAGGAGAGGGAGAGAAAGAGAGATAGGAGTACTAGCTAGTGTACAGCGAGAGCAGTAAGGTGTTTTTTTTTTTTTTTTTGAGGGGGGTTAAGGTAGTTTTGGATGTGTAAAAGAAAAGGGCTTGAAGGAAATGAAATCTTGTGAAGAAAAGAATTGAAGATAGGACATAAGGGGTTTAGGTAGATTGAGGGTTCTTGTGGATTTGTAAGAAATCCTGACCTCTCCTTCTTGCTTTGCTTGATTACAGATTACAATTTGCTACCCCCACACACACACCACACACACTGATTATTGACCACCACACCGTCTCTGTCTCTCTATTTTCTAATATAGAATTTTTTACACACACTGGCTCTATCTCTCTCTCTCTCTCTCTCTCTACACGCTAGATGTGATGCTGTTTTTTAATGCAGAAAGAATTGCAGCCGATGATGCATTAAGAAGAGTTGAGACAAAAACAAAATTGGTGGGGTTAATTGTGAAGTGAAGGGGACCGTTGAGTTTGTGCCAGGTGGCATGAAAATGGGCTGGGTTTTTGCTGTAGTGTAGAGGAGCCGTTCGAGTTTCTTGTTTTTTCAAGTGGACCCTCTCATTTCCTCAACCATTTGGAGCTGATTTTGAGACTACATTTTTGGCACTTAATTTCAGTCCATTAATCAGATTGCTTTTTAGCCAGGGAAAAGGATAACTTACAATTTTTGTCACAATTTTCATGTGAACTAGTGTTTGGTCTTCTTCATTTTCCATCTACCTTTTCTTTTTTTTTTTTTGACTATAAAATGCTCTACGGCACTCGTGAAAATTTCTCGTTGGACGAAGATTATAAAATTCTATTGGTCAATATATTGTCTTGGATTCTCCAACGTAAGAAAATTTTTTGTCTCAAAAGTTTCACTTGGCATAAATATACTATACTACATAAGGCATATGTATTCATAAATATTTAGTAGATTTCTTATGACTTATTACCTTCAACTTAATATTATTATATTTGACTTTTTAGTGAACAAGTCAAGTTTTCAAGAATTAATTTTTTGTAAATTTTATTTTTTATAAATTTTAAGTTTCATTTTATAATATTTATATAAATTTTCCTTTATTATAAATTTTTCATAAAAAATCAACTAAATCTATCAGAATTCTTGATTATAAAATTAATCTGATTGATCATAAAAGTTGACATGTGAATAAGATATATGGTGAAAAAGGAAAGTTTTGAAAATAATAAATTTAAAAAAAAAAGTTATCTAAAAAAAACAAACAAAAAGTATAAAAAAGGGCGAGAGTTTAATTGGGTGCAAATAACTGGTTGTACCATAATTGAGCTACAAAATCTTGGGATGCAATTATTATTGAGCTGCAAAATCATTTATGATCCCATCTAATCTAATAAATTGTTAAAGAAAAATAGAAACGAACTTGGCATTAACGGGGACGGTAGATTTGGTAGTGCACGCTTATCATTGCGATAATGGATTTTATAGCGCACGTGGTGCACATGGTCTACCAACTTCTTTAATTAAACATTACCAGAATTATTGTGCATCATCGATCATAATAGTAGATCAATGATTGCTTCCATGATTATAAGAATTATTCACTTTTTATTATTTGTATAATTTTAATAATTATAAATTTAATTATTTTGTGATACGATAAGTCACAAAAATTAATAATTTTAAATCAACAAATAATAATGTGAAGTTTTTGTGACTTTGTTAACAATGGTCATCATTTGATAATTACAAACTAAAATACAAGTCACAATTGAGTTTTGTAACTTTTAAATGATAGTCACGGTTTATAAAATTATAAAAATATTTGTGATGCAAATGAATGTTGCGATACACTATCATTCATAAGAAAAATTATTAGTTTTTATAATTTTTAGTATCACAAAGTGATTATATTTATGACATACAAAGTAATACAAGCCACATCTAATCATTTATCTTATAGTGTTTACTCATTAACTAGAATATTCATGATTTTATAATAATTTAAATATATAATGTATGTAAAATAAAAATACAATTATATTTTTTTAACAAATTTTGACAATTAATATTATATTTAAGTAACTAACACGTACTTTTCACTTCTTGAGTTCCTCTTGCCTGCTATGTTTTAATCTTGATGTGTCCAACTTTGCCTGAACTTGCACGTTTTCTTAGTTTTGGGAATCAAATGTATTAATTATATTATTCATACATTTTGAATTAATCAAATAATTACTACCTAGTTATAGTGTTCATCAATTGGTTTTCGATAAATTGGTTAAATTTTTTTTTGTTTTTTCGGTACAAAAAAATTGAAACAAATTCAAACCAAACTTTTCTTTTATTGGTTGGTTAATCATTTTTTTTTATTTATCTGATTAATTGAAAAACTAAATATAAAACTAATCAAATTAAATAAATAAAAACCTAAAAATAATAAAACTAAAACCAAAAACTAAAAATAATATCAAAGTGTTGAATGAATTGAAATATAAGATTGGTTATTAAAAAAGATAAAAACTAAAACTAGCAAAGCGAAAACTCGATTATTCGGTTATTAAATTTTAATAACTAATTTCGAACCATATAACTAATCTCTTTATTTGATTTTAGTTTATCCGAATACTAAAAATCAAATTAGTTTGATTCAGTTGGTTTGTTCGATTAAACTAAATTATAAACAGTCCTAACCTTAATCCAAGTATAATTGCAACCTAATTTATTCCAAGTACATGATTGTATTTGAAAATGATATAATAAGGCTAGTAATTATCTATACTATATATAATGTATGAACAGTATTTTGGTGTGATGTTATTATTTATTTTTCTTAATTTACCCTTATTTTCATAATTAATTTCAATTCATACCACTAACTACCCATTAACTCTCTTACAACCTCTTATTTCCTTTCTTATTTCTACTATCAATATTTCTTTTCTTCTATTTTGTATAAAATTTTGTAAATTTCACACCCATAAAGTGTGCCTTTTTTCCACTAGTATAATTTAAAGAAGAGACATATAATTTTTTTTTACATCAGCATGCATCATTTAACACGTAAGTATATTATTTAAGTTGTAGTAAAGCCCTCATCTATTGTTCTTTTTAAAAAAATATAAAAGATCAAATTGCAATACACTTGGTTTAAGTTTAGCTCTAATATAGTTTTGTTCCTTTTTTTTTAACATTGAATACATATTCTGTTGTTAGACAAAGAAGTCATTTTGTTTGTCTGCTTACTTTTCCCTTGTAATGGATTAAAGCTAAGCATTGCGAGTGGTTACATTGCAAGAGAGATTATTAAAATAATCTAGTGGTCTTCACGAAATTTAAAGCTGTCGCCAACCAGAAAACTGTATTCTAGAATTAGTAAGTAAGTTGGAGTTGGACTAACTCAACTGCTTCCATTGTTAATGACGGTTTACAACCATAAGAGACTGCCATAATTCGTTAACTAAGGCCTGTTACATTGTTAGATCGTCGTTAAAAATCAGCCCTATATATATGACCAAGCTTTTTAAGTTACTTCAATAACAGAAAATTAAATATATGTTATTTTAACAATATTTACAAATCTAAGGGGACAAAATAGAACTTACTCGTAAGAGGAAGATGATTACGACGTAATTAGAAGAAATTTATTTTCTTAATTTGTATTTTAGTAAATGATTCCTAACTAAAATTGTGCAGGCCTTGACTTAAGAATTTCATTGCAATCTGTCTCTTATACACATCTTTATGTCAATCAGATTACAGTTTTTTCGAGATCCAAGAACCACTAATTAATATTTATAATCATGGAAGCAATTATACAAATATTCTTATTGTTCCTTTCAGTTTGTTTTGTTTTAATTTGTTGCTTACTATAAAAACTAATGATTTAGTAAAAGAATATTAAAAAAAAAGGAAAAAATAGTTAGGAATGGAAGTATACGAGGAATCCCTCCGCGTACTTTGTATTTTTAATTCGTGAAAAATCAATTTCTGGGTGCTTGGAGTTTATGGCATCATTATTCATTAGCATACTTCAGTTTTGCTTTCTTTTCTCCTCGTTTTTTCCCTTGAAATTATTGCATGATTTCATGATGTCAGAATCCAACAGTCTATCTTTTGATCAACCCATGTACACAAGGAAGTGCATTTGCGTGTTAGTTTTTGATGAAAACAATTTGTTACATTAATTTAGACTATTATTATTTAAGATATTATTGAAATAATTACAGTAGTAAATCTTTTAAACTCTCTTTTCTGTCTCTTATACACATCTAGATGTGTATAAGAGACAGATAAAATATTATTTAAAAAAATAATGAATAATGTTCCTGTTTGAAACGGTGACGTCAAAGCCAATGGCAGATAGCTTGAAAAAAGGGGTGTTTCTGAAGTGATAGTCCCTGGCCAAGATTTTCAGATACAATAATGAATGATGTTTTCTTCAGAAAATTTATTTTGTTTCCTCAAAATGCGTTTGAAGAAATAGACAGTTACTACTAAAATAGTAGATTTTGCGCCACGAGAATAAATATCTATAGGAGATCATTATTAGGAATGGCTAATTGACAATTTCAATTATGTATCAATTCCTTCAAAAGAAAAAGACAGTCAGGTGTCGCAATACGTTAAAAACTGAAGTAAATGGTACAAAATCTTTTTGTTGATTTGAGTATTTGACAGGAATGAAGATAGAAGATGATACGAGTTAATAATTGAGTTGAATTCGACCACAGTAATTAAACTTACCCGAAATCTCAAAATGCATTAATCTCTAAAGATATGACCATTGTCATCTCCAAGTTCACATCCAATTTCAGAATGATTATCCGTACAGTAGATTTGACAATCATAGAATGCTCTGATGATGATTAATACAATAGACTAAGTTTAATTAACGTGTTAGTATGGTACAGGTTAGCGTGACTAATTTTTCTTTTTTAAGAGGGACATCAGTATCGAATTAATTCGTCTTCCTTATAAAGTTTCGTTAAAAAATATAGGAACGTTAATTCGTGGAACTCGTACCAAAAATTTATAAAATATTATCACATGCGGTCAACTACTGAACTACCCCATTAAAGACACTTAACGTGGATAATTGATATCAAATTTATTTGATTTATAGCAACCCAACTCAACCTAAAAAAAATTAAAAATTTTGATATTAATTATTTTTTAATTGAATTCAAACAACTTAAGCATATAATCAAGTTGAACTTGAATAATCGAATATCAAACACATGTTTGTAAAACCTAATCGAGTAACATAAATTTTGAACTTCTTTATAGCTGCTTTTTTTTTGTTGGTGTGTAATTACTTATTAAAGGTTAAAACAAAACTAGGCCCAAAATGAATTTGGACTTTAACTCAACTTCTAAGTGAATTTAATCGAATCAAATTGATAATTAAGGTTTGTTTTTAATAGGTTACTTAAATTATAAGTTGATTTTTTTGTAAATGAAATTGAAAAAGTAGATACTATGAAAAGTTTATTCAAGCCGTAATTATTACTCGTGGTCGTAATCGAACGATTAGTTTAAGACGTATAATTGAATCCAAGAATGACTGAATGAAAAGTCCACAGTAACTCAATACTGGAGTAAAGAAAAAGCGCGGCAAAAGAAAAGGTCACAGAAACCCCCAACTTTTTCACACACAGTGGGAAGACAGTCAGTGGAGACAAGAATGCCGGAGCTTCCAGAAGTAGACACTGCTCGAAAAGCTATAGAGGATCACTGCTTAGGCAAGAAGATTATTAAGTCCATAATCGCCGACGACTCCAAGGTCATCGACGGCGTATCTCTTAAGGACTTCTAAGCCTCTCTTGTTGGGAAAACCATCGTCGCCGCTCACCGGAAGGGGAAGAACATGTGGCTCCAACTCGATTCTCCTCCTTTTCCCTCTTTCCAATTCGGTACGGTCATATTTATTTATTTATTTATTTTTGAGATTTTGGAATAAAACCCTAAATCAAATGTGCTGTAAAGTTTAGATTTTTTTTTTTTTAATTTTCTGAGGTATTGATAATTTATCCTCGATTTCTCCTATTTTTAATTATTGTTTACGTGTTCAGGTATGGCAGGCGCAATATATATTAAGGGAGTTGCTGTTACAAAATATAAAAGGTGAGAACTTTCTTAACCTTAAAATTGGAAATTTTGGTGTTTTATTATGTGCTAATTTAATTCAATAATTGAAAATTTTATGTAATTGTTTTATGAGATGAAATGTGGAAAGCTGAATTTTTTTTTTTTAAATAAAAAATGGAGTTGCATTTTTTAAGAGTAAGTTGCTGGTTGCTGTACTATATTTGAATTGAGGGGAATTCATAATGCTGTTAAGGTTTATTTGTTCTTGCGACTCAGTCTGTATGTAATAAGAACTCAGGACTTCATAAGTATTCGTTGTTGAGACTTTACTGGATTGCTTAATAGAGATGGAGATCAGGAAGAGACTCATAAACTAAAAGTTTGTGTGAGAAAAACAGCAGAAGCTAGTCATTTCTTCTCTTGCACCATGGATAAGCTGTAGTTGTACTAACTAATGGAGCTTTTTGGTTAATGGACTTTGTTAAACAATGGTTTCCATTAACAAAATCTAGATGTGTATAAGAATAAATTGCCTTGTTACTTACAGGTCTGCTTGTAAAAGACACTGATGAGTGGCCTTCCAAGTATTCTAAGTTCTTTATTGAAGTAAGCAACACGGCCACCCTTAAAAAGTGAAATTATACCTGCTTCTTGTTTTCAGTTTGACACCAACTGCTTACTTGATCCAATAAATTTGCAGTAGGCTTTTCCATTCAAAAGAATTTTAAAAACTTGAACTTTGAAATATCTGTTTGAGGTTTACACCCTCAGATAGGTATGCCAGCCATATCCCATATCCTTGCTCGAGTGTCAAGTGTCTGTCACTTGTATTTGTTCGTTATACGAGAGTCCATGTAACCTAAGCTGTTTATGTTTGTTATAGGTTTAGGTGAACTCTGGTTAGTGAATTCATCCACCATTTTGGACCTTCTGTTCTCTGCATCAGAGTTCCAGTTATTCTCTGGCTTCTATGATGTGTAAAACCATTAATCTATGACCATATCTAAGGAAGATGCATCAATATATCAATCCTGGCTGATGCCACTTCTTGCAACTTTGAATTGCTGTTATCATTATTATTTAAAACCTCTCAAATTAAGAATTATGATGCTGTCCTAACTTTCTCAAGCATGATTTTTTTTTTTTTTTTTTTTAATAAATTGAACTGCTATGGATCTTGAAAATTAAGAAAGGTCGTACTTTTCTGATGTTTGATTGCTTGATTTTTCTATTTCTCAGTTGCTTGGTTATATCATTCATTAATTCATTTGAGTGGTGGGTTAAAGAGACCGTACATCGAATTATTGTAAAAGCTTGCATAGTTGACAAAGTAGAAGGAATGTAGGCATGCCAAATAAAATGTCGGTTTCTTTTCCAAAAATTTCTTCTTACACAGTGGATACTCCTTGTTTTCTTGAGCAGTTAAACGACGGCTTGGAGCTCTCATTCACTGATAAGAGGCGATTTGCGAGAGTTCGTTTACTTGAGAACGTATTAGAATACTCCTTACTATACTTCACGATATTGTTCATGGTTTCTTCCAAGAATAGGATTCTATATTCGAAGTGCTGATTATGAATACACTTTGCAGCCAGTTGCAGTGCCCCCAATTTCTGAACTTGGTCCAGATCTACTGCTGGAGCCTATGACTGTATAAGAGTTCTATAAGTTGTTGAGCAAGAAGAATATTGGTGTCAAGGCACTTCTACTTGACCAGGTTAAAAATTTTGTCTTTAGTTTGACATTTCTAACATTAGAGGCAAATGCAATATGCAAATTAGTGTCCTTACCATCCGTGACTTTTCCTTTTTCTTTTTTTCTTTTGACCAGTATTATTAGTTAGCGATTAGTTAGGTTAAATTAACTATTTTAAATAAACAGTCTCATCTTTATTGTTAAATATGCATAAAGGTCATTGACTTTAACATTGCCAAAGAAGCATTTGGTGAATGATGAGAAATTAGTTGATGAAGAGCTTTATTTGGAATTTTGTCGTCTTGATGAATTTTAAAGATTGTGTAACAGAAACTAAGACTGAACTGCTATTTGGCCTGTAATCAACAAATACGCATTACAAGAGCAACTGTATTTTTCGAGACAACCTTTCCACATCTAGTGTAATTTATACCATATTTATGCAAAGTGTAGTTATCAGAAAGATGGATTTGTCTGGAAAAAGTATTTGATAAATAGAGTGCCATGGGAATACTTCTTTAGGAGGATATGATCATTTTAGTCTTTAGAGACAGACATGCATGATGGTTTATTAGAATTTGGTTAGGATCTTTGATTCCACTATCGCTTGATCTGATTTCTCAAGTGAATGATTTTCGCAATGATTACAAGGAGTACGGTTAATGCTGTTTCAACCCATCTTTAAAGTCTGTTGGTATAAGAGCTATTGTACTCCTTTTAAATTGGTAATTTTGAGGTTTGAACTGCTTTGCATCAGGGTTTTATCTCAGGAATTGGCAACTGGATTGCTGATGAAGTTTTATACCAAGTGAGTGTACTCCATCATTTCTGTATTAGTTTCTTCTGGAATTGGGTTGTTTTCATTNGCCTTTTGAGTTTAGATTCCAGATATTTCATAGATTTGAAACTTACCAGATTTTTTCATATTTACTTGTGGGACTATGGAATATTGTTTGCACGTGAGATCCCATCAAAAAAAAATAAAAATCGATGGTGTAAGAGAATCAATCTAAGATTTCTGCAATCCTGTTGTCTTAACCCAAAATGCTATGGTAATGCGTGAAATGTTCCATATTTCCAGTTCACTATTCTGCCTCGAACATATATTATTTTGGGTGGATAAAGGTAGTTCTCTTTAATGGTTGGTTACATCTGTTTATGAACAGGCAAGAATTCATCCTCTGCAAAGTGCTTCCAGCATGTCAGTAGAAATCTGTGGAACATTGCTAAATTGTATTCATGAGGTGTGTTATTAAGTTCCATAAGGAGTTTTTTTCTGTCTTGATATTTTGTTTTGTTCAAAATTGATTACTTATGTTGAGCTATGGAGACGAGACTGCTAGGTTATACAATTTGCTGTTCAAGTTGATGCTGACTGCAGTTCTTTCCCTCGTCAATGGTTATTTCATTTTCGGTGGGGAAAAAAGCCTGGAAAAGTTAATGGTGAGATGTTTAAATGTATAAAATCATCTTGACACAAAGGTTCATTTTACAGGTAATTGGCAAAGCTATTGAAGTTGGGGCAGATAGTAGTGTGTTTCCCAATAATTGGATATTCCATTTCCGTGAAAAGAAGCCTGGCAAGGCTTTTGTTGATGGTTTGGCTCTTGACCCAAGTGATATTCTTGCATGTATCGCAGTTAGGTTCCTATTGTGCTTTAATGTGTTGAAATGAGCAACAATTTTTGAGGAAAAGTGAGAAATACCCTGATCCTTGTGGAGCCCTGCATATTTGAAGGATAACCAAGGGAAAACTTTGACTGAGTTGTGCTTGATTTCCTGGTTATTCTAGTAGAATTCTTTATCATAGTAGAGAGTAGAAACTGGAATGGAAATGTGCTCTTATGCAGGTTTTTTAAATACATTTTCTCTTTAGTTGTATTGGTTGTACATTGTTGGGGACTGATTGCATTCTGTTTTATGGCAGGGAAGAAAATTGAGTTTATCAATGCTGGTGGAAGGGTATGTTTCTGCAACTCTTGTGCTATAATATTCTCATATCTTGTCTGAAGATATCTGCTGCTTTTACTTCATAGGCTGATGAAACCTTGATTGGTCTGAGGTTATCGACAAATTAAGTGGTGCACAAGCAACCAAAGAAGCAGGTAAAACATCAGAAAAGTACGACCTTTCTTAATTTTCAAGATCCATAGCCTGTCTCTTATACACATAGGAAGCCACATGGAAGATAAAGGTGATGAGATAAAGAAAACCACAGGGAAAAATGCTTCTAGGAAAGAAAGCCATAAGAAAGTGAGGATTTGCTTTCTAGAGCATTTCTTCTGATTCCACATTATTGTCATCTTCATAATATCTCCATCAGACTCCATGAGAATCCTCAGTTCAAACCTCATCCAAGAAAAGGTTGATACCAGTCAAAGAGGAGGTCGACAAGGAAGTAATACATCTGTGTTAAGCCGAAGTTTGAAGATACAGTTGTCTATGTGCTCTACTCTTATTCTGTAAGAACCGGGCAGCAAGGGAATGTTGCATTTTGTAAGGAATTTTAGGTGCCTCGGTCCTCTTTTAAGACTCATTTTAGGTTTTGATCTCTCCTAGAAACGTTCAGGATTAAGTTGTTCTGTAGAAGGTTGTACATGTTCTATTTTGATGATCAACAATTTAGCTATTGGCATGCATCTACTCCATCACCAACTTAATGAAGCCTTAAATTGGACTTTATTCAACCGTGTGAATCCTTGCAATGGAAAGCTGTAAAAGAACAACTTGAAAAACAAAATCTCATTGTCAATTCACAACTGTTTGATATCTTGAGTGTTGATTTTGGCATCGTGGTATTCTTAATTTACATAACAAGTAGTTTTCAAGGTTTAATAATATCCGGAGCCAGAGGTTTGCTGGTGCAGTTCAGAAGAATACTGTCAAAGCGTCAACAACTTTCTCGGGCCTGTTAATGGTAAAGCAGCAGTAAAAAACCAAGAACAAGACAGATGAAGGATCTATTTGTGAGAAAAGAGATTTTTAACTTTATACCAGTCCTCTTGAGGCATATGATACAGCGCCTTCAATCAACTTAACCTTTACAACGTCGGGATTTCCTTTTTGAAACTCTTCTGCCACCGACTGTGGAAGGTATTTGTCCGATATTCCCCAGGCAACTAAGATTGGTTTATCCCAACTGAAACCAGTATGTAAATCATTCCAGAATCCATAAGCACAACAAGAAATTATAGTAAGTGCTCAAAAACAAAATACTAATATAAGCTACAAAAAAAATTGTTATGGGGTGGTTATTTGGCGATACGAGGAAAAAGAGTTGAAGGCGTAACAGCAGTATTATATATGATCTGTCATCAAGTTCAACATCTAAAATTCCGCTAACACTTGATCCAAGCCTATTTTACAGTCAAGTGATTGTCGTAAATAAGAATATTATTACATTATCTGCCTGAAAAATGCTCTGATCTATTTGAGGTTAGATACATTCAGCTACCAAGAGTTTTCCACAGGGAAAGTAGTTTGAGTTGCATGGTTTGTTGTACAAACACAAGCAACCTAGCAACTTGCCTTTAATCTAACTTTTCCAAATTAAATACTAAGAGCATACCTTCCTGAAGCAAAGCCAGCTGATATTTCGCCCAACAACTTATTGAAGTTAACCTTTTTTGCAGCTTCAAGCAGGGCTGAAGTACCATAATATGCAAATAGAAAACATTAATAACGTCTGTGAATACAAGTTTATGAAGGACATGACTTGTGCAACAAGTGTACTTAGGCATGTATATATTTTGAGTGCCATTTGCATGGGTTCTGAAACATTGGCTGGTTATTGAACAAGCAATATTCTTTAAAAGATTGAAGATAGTTAATCAGAGCGAAAAACAGACCAAATCCAGGTCCACTGCTTGACAAATATGGTAATCTGTATACATCGGCCTTCTCCAGCTTCAAAACATAGCTGCCATAAAAGTATGTCTTGTATTAATTGCAGAATATGAAATAACAGATGTCTTGATTGTAAAGAACCAAAAACTTTTATTGTCGATAACCTCAGACCAATCAAGGTTTCATCAGCCTAGAAAGGAAAAGACAGAATTTCCAGTTCCATACTGCTATATTTTACAACAGATGCATAATAGGTATTTAATGTGTTTTGTTTCACATGACACCTTAGCTTGGTATAGTTACAAATGCTGCTCCCTACCCTTTCTATGACTTCATGATTCATAGGTGTAATTATGTAACCGCACAGAAGCTATGCATCCCATATAGATTGACCAAGCATGAGTGGGTACAACGAAAAAGACATACAGAAGGGCCAGCTTATCACGTCATTTTATATTCTATGAAGTGTCAAAGGCTTTTCAATTCATCCTTTTTTGAAAACCAATCATCTATTTCTCTTATACACATCTAGAAAAAGTATAAAGTTTCATCAACATTCGGAACAAAGAAAATTCCCTTCAGAGGATTTTGGCAAAATCTGGTGATCTATCCTTTTTTTATTATGATTCAATAAAATAGCACGAGCAGCACCAGTTTGAAGATAAGGTCTGGATACATACGCGCTACCTGCTTCAATAAATCTCTCAGCCATTACAGCATCCTGGCAAGTGAATTCGCCCAAGAATGGAATCCTAGGTAAGAAAAATCATTGGAGGAAATAGTCATACGAGCATTAATATTGATAAGACATCATATAAGCTAAGGGGAACCATAAAAGTGAACTAACAGTAGTAATATCATAGTATCATTCCATCATCAAACAAGAAAACAAGAAAACAAGAAAAGATACTGGATCTTTTGTCTCAAAGAACGTAGTTTCTTCATCAGCAGAAGTAGTGGCACTTGAAAACTTAGATCAACAACTAACAGAATTGGAAAAACTAAACTGCTAATTTCATGTCCTAGTTGGCAACTAATAAACACGCATGACTAATGTCAAGAGACAAAATTTTTCTGCTAAGCTGGGGAGAGAGGGGGAGAAAGAGAGATCAGTGTCATTTCTAAACCTAAAGAAAATAACAGCAAATTATACCAGATTAACCTTGATTCCGGACAAAAAAATTGGATCTAAAAATGTTGTGAGAGATTCCAAAATTACACTGCAATGAAACACAGGAAAAGCTTGGAATTTAGTCAATGATTTCATCACATAAAGAGGACACTGAATTTAAAAAATTAATGCATGATTTTACGGAAACATCTTTAATGGCAGAAATTAATACTTGAGCTTTTGAAAAGGTCCAGGAATTGGAGATGAAACTGTCAATGGAGAGTTCAGAATTGCAAGCTTTGATATTCTACTGGGGTTCTTTAAAGCCCAAGTCAATCCATAAGAACCAACAAGAAATCCCTGCAGGAGAAATGAGACTTACAAGACTTTAGATACATTATTTGACCAACTGCAAAACATGATTTTGCATATACTATAACAACCAAGTAAAACCTGTAATGTAGGATGGATGCCAAAGTTACAAATCAGAGGAATGCCTGATGAGCATATGGACAAATCGCATAATATTCTAATCATAAGTATCAGTTACATGGATATTCTGCCTGATTAAAATTTTTCAGACCTGAACAACGAGGAAGAATGGAGATGTGACCCCAAGAACCCCTAGTAACTTATCAAATCCATCATGGAACTCTTTTTCTGTTACAATGAATTGCTCAGAATGTCAGCAACCAGGTAATAAAGCCTAGAACAAAAATTTATATGATACATCATATCTGAATCTTCTTAGCAGAAAGTTATTAACCTGTATAATCAAAACCATATCCAGGCTGTGGCTTGTCGCTGAACCCAAATCCTATCCAGTCTGGTGCAAAGCAATGAAACCCTGCATCTGCCATCTGGTAAACAAAGATGTAGCTTCTAATGAAGAATTATTGCAGATGTAATAGGAAAAACCGATCATAAAATAATGCTAAAATGTGAAAGAAGATATGGTGAAACAGAATTACTAATTCCAATCCAATCTGGCAGCCATTTACCTATCCTGATTGCTAACCATGGATTTTGACAAGTTCACCAGAGTCTTAGCTTGAAATGTGAGAGCTTATATTAGAAAGGGGAGCTGACCTGAGACATGACATTACGGTAACTGTAAGATTGTGTTTATACACCATGAAGAAACACAACAGTTCCACGTCTGCACTGGGAGGATCCTGCAAAGGTCACACTGATTTTCCTGAATCCTGTTCAAGAAAATACTAATCAACAGCAGCGGCAGGATGCATATATAGATATGTTGACCTGTTTCTCTCACAAACCATCTCAGCCCTCCAGATTTGACATATGAGCCGTATTCCATTCCTTTATCTTCTATTCTCTACAATTCAATTTCAAAACAAGATTATATATGTGCATCAGTCCCCAAATGATCAAATCACATAAAGAAAAACAGAACCACATTTTAATGAGAGATCAGATTCTTACATAAAGCATTTGGCCGACGTTGCCATCTTCGGCTGGGGATTCGGGGAGTTGGATAGCACTTCGGCTGGAAGGATTATCGGTAACAAATCCAAAAGGGTTAAATGCTGGCTTGTCATCATCATCATCATCTGAAGCTTTAGTTCTGATTCTTTGGAACATTGGCTTTCTTCTGCTTGTACTTGTACTGGTCCATACTCCATATTTGCTGATGCTATTGAAATGAGATGAACATAGGGCGGTGGAGGAGGAGGAGGAGGAAGAGGAGCAAGCTTGGAAGTTGTTGAAAGGAGATGCCAAAGAGAAGGCCATATGGCTCAGGTTCAGAGGGTGGAGGGAATTTTTGAGTGTAACCAACACCACTAACTGCTGGAACTCGGGGATATGCTTTACTACTGAATCTACCTTCTACAAATTGAGCTTTTTGATTTTTTTTTATTGGCTCTAAAAGCTCCACCTCATCCTGAATCTTTAAAAATAAAGAAAGGGGAACAACCTAAGTAGACTATCTATATGTGTCTCTTAGACAGGCATCTAGGATGTTTTGGTGGCAGCTTGCAAGGAAAAAAATATTTATATAATATAATATTATATATTTTAAAATTTTATACTATACAAATTTTTAAATATAAAAAAATAATATTCTAATTTTTTTTGTAAAATTCCCCGTAAGTTTATATATTTTTAGTCTTTGGCATTCAAAATCAAAATGATGTATTTTTGTCTTTTTTATTTTTAATTCAAAATATATCATTTTTGTTCTTAAACATTAATACTAACCTATTTTTTCTAAAAATGATCAAGTACTAGTGGGTGATCAATTTCAAAAGATAAAAAGATATAAAGATGAAAAAAATTAGTTAATGGGTGTAGATTTGGCAAATCAAATAATAACATCACACCAAATTCTCCCTCATACTTTATATACAGTATGGATATTAAATATCACATTTTCCTTAAACAAAATTAGCAATACAAAAATTATGAAAAATTACGAAAAATATCAAATACTTTACAAACAATAATTACAGAAAATTAGATGATTTTGTTAGGTTACTATATCTTTGTGTTTTTATCTTTTGAATAATAATATAATATAATATAATGTGATTTAGCCCACAAGGATACTAAAAATCCAAATCAAGTATAAGCTAGATGTCTCTTATTTTTTTATCTAGTATTTAATCATGAAGAGACAGTCACAAAACGATGATAAATTTAATAAAAAAACACTAGATACCGAGACAAAGAATATGTATCATGAATTAGCATATTAGTTAACTAAACTTGATATTCACCTCTGTGGGTTATTTCTGTCAATTTGAAATCTTCTACAGATCTTGCCATGACTCGTCAAAGAAACCTCCGAGGTACAGTAGAGTAACCTGTGATGAGTCTCAGCTGGAGAAGATGGATCGGTCCATCTTCTCCGACGGAGTATCTGATCAGTGACTCCCTTGTGACCTAGGTAGATAATCCACATTCGAAGCTTCTCTTTTGATAATTTTCGATGAATAGTTTCAAATACCAAAATTAGTCTAATAGGTGACCCAATTTACAATCTTCTTTTCCCCCCAAAAGTTATAATCTTCGTTATCAAATGCTCCTCTTTATTTAGTATCTGTGAATTTCTTAAATAAAAGTAATTGTTTTTGTTATTTTTTTAGCTTGTTTCATTGCAGTTAATTTTGGGCTCATTGGTAAATTTGCAGCATTTAATTTAAACCGGTCAATTTATCATCATTTTAGCTGATAATGTCTTAGGGAAATCCCGCTTGGTTTTAAGGGTGCATATATATTTTTTCTTGTTAAATTTTGGGGGATTTGAGGATATGGGGTTTCTGTATTTTGTTTCTTTCTTTTTTCTTTTCTTGGGTTTTTTTTTTGGGGGAGAGAGGGTGTTGGGGAAGTAAGAAATGATAGTGAAAATTTAGAGTTCTTGTATGTCGTTCAAGTCCTATAATAGTTAATGAAAGATGTTTTGTGTTTAAGGCCTTGCATTTCTTTCAATGCTTCTCCCTTGGTAAAAGAGATTTTATGTGTTCAATTATGCTATTGAATTTGTAGAATGAGAACAATCATCCTGCAAGATGTTATATATAATTGTGAAAGGCTGATATGACAAGAAGTTTTCTTTATAATAAAGATATTCCTTCTCATTTTTTTTTTATTTTTTTTTTTGTGCTTTGTTTAGTTTTCGTTTGTTTGTTTATTTGTTTAATTTTCGTTTAACCCTTTCTATAGTTTCTTAGATGGATGAAGTTTCCCTGAATAGTGAACCTGTGTATGACGATGAGGCGGAGGAATTTGAGATTGATGGAGATTGTGCAATGACCGAGTATGTTGGTGTTAGGCTGGTGTCCTTCAAGGAGAAAATCCCCTGCCTCCTGCTGTTGGAATGGAGTTTGAAACCTATGAGGATGTTTATTACTTCTATAATTGTTATGCTAAACAGCAAGGATTTGGGGTCAGAGTGAGCAATACGTGGTATAGAAAGAGCAGGGAAAGATATCGAGGAAAATTGAGCTGCAGTAGTGCAGGGTTTAAGAAGAAAAGTGAAGCAAACCGTCCAAGACCAGAAACAAGAACTGGTTGCCCAGCAATGATAAAGTTCAGGTTGATGGAGAACAGAAGATGGCGGGTAATTGAAGTTGAACTTGAACACAATCATTTACTCTGTCAAACGAGTGGAAAATTTTATAAATCTCATAGGAATATTGGCCCGGGAAGCAAAAGGCCATTGCAGATAGATGGTCCTGAAGAAGTTCAGAAGATTAGGTTGTTTAGAACAGTCATAATTGATACAGAGGATAGTGGAAATGTTAATATTGATGAAGGTGAATTTGGCAATATAATGTTGAGCAGTTCAACAATCAGCTGAAGCTTAAAAAAGGAGATGCTCAATCACTACATAAATTTTTCTCTCATCTGCAGTTGATTAATCCAAATTTCTTCTACGTAATGGATCTAAATGAGAAAGGATGTCTGCGGAATGTGTTCTGGGCTGATGCAAGGTCAAGAGCTACATATGGTTATTTTGGTGATGTTGTTGTAATTGACAATTCATGCTTAACCAGCCAGTATGAGGTGCCATTGATTATATTCACGGGAGTTAATCATCATGGGCAGTCTGTGCCACTAGGATGTGGCTTGATTGCAGGTGAGACCGTAGAATCATATATATGGTTGTTTAGGGCATGGCTGACATATGTCATAGGACGCCCTCCACAAGCTATCATCACTGACGTACATAAATCCTTGCAAACTGCTCTTTCTGAAGTTTTCCCCAGATCTGCCCATTTTCTTTCCTTGACATGTATCTTAGAGAAAGTTCAGGATGAACTTGGGGAGTTGAGACAAGTGAATATCAAGCAATTATGGCGGCACTTACTAGGTCAGTTTACCACTCGGTAAGGGCAGTTGAGTTTGAAGCAGCTTGGGAGGATATGGTGGAGCGCCATGGAATTCGGTATCATAAATGGCTTCAAATATTGTATGAAGATCGCAAACGATGGGTCCCTGCCTATTTGAAGGAGACATTTTTGGCAGGAATATTTCCCATGAAAGAAAGTGAAAGATTAAGTTCTCCTTTTGAGGGATATTTGTCTAATAACACTTCTTTGGAGGAATTTCTTGGTAATTATGATCGAGCTCTTAATGAAATTAATCAAAGAGAGTTACTGGCTGACATGGAGTCGAGGAATCCTTGTGGGATGTCAAAATCAACCTTTTATTTCGAATTGCAGGTATCCAAATTATACACAAACAACATTTTTATGAAATTCCAAGAAGAAGTGGTGGGAATGTATGCTTGTTTTAATACCAGACAGACAAGCATGGATGGATCAGTTCTAAATTACATTCCTAGTCAAGGAACATGCTGAAATTGAGGATAACAGAAGGGAAACAAGAGAGTACGAGGTCACACACAATACATCTGATGCAGAAATTCTTTGTGCATGTGGTTTATTCAGCTTCAAAGGTTATTTGTGCAGGCATGCACTGTGTGTTCTAAACCAGAATGGTTTGGAGGAGATCCCACCTCAGTACATTCTTTCAAGGTGGAGAAAAGATATTCATCGTAGTTATGCTTTTGATTATGGTTGCAATGGTATTGATATCAACAACCCTCTTCATAGATATGATAATTTGTATAAATGCATCACAAAGGTTGTTGAAGAAGGGAAGAAATCACAGGATCGATACAAATTTACCTTACAGGCATTGGAGGAGATATTGAACAAGGTTCGCCTTGAAGAGGATCATCAACTGGTTTAACTTGTAGGACTGTTCCTGTTATAGTGGGTGTTTGCAGGCTTGTATTCTTGGTTCTTGCATAGTATTTATAGGATGGTTCATCTTGCAGTGGTTTACATTTTTTTTTTTTTTTTTTCAAGCGATACCAGTCTAATATATTCTTATCTATCTAAATCTAAGGAGAAGGAGAGGCTACTGAACCAAAGAACAGAAGAACGAGGGAATTTGAACTCCCAACCTTATATCCAAACAAAGTGTTTGATAGTCAATTCACCTAACGGGAGTTGATTATCCCTTGGTTTACATGTAAATTATGTTTGTTGTCTGTAGAAATAGCTGACAGAAAGCTATTACCACCTGTTAGTTTAATTTCTAAGAAGATACAGATAAAAGCATTTGTAGTCACCGTTCTAAGGGGCTTTGGGTCTACTGTGATACCTTTTGGTGATACACGTTATCTTATATTATCACATAAGACAAAATTTATTTCTTATTTAATATTTTTTTATATTAAAAATAGACGTTTCATTCCATCTTTTAACTCGTATATAATACCAAAATGCGTCGCAATGAAACCAAAGCCGTTCTAAGAGACCCTGGTTTACAATAGAGCGACATGATGGGCTAAATTCTAGTCCATGTAGAGGTGATGGACCCATTTATTAATAAGCTCATTTAGTCTCAATGGGGCTAAAAGCTTTTAGTCAGTTGGGGCTGAAGCTTAATAGGTGGAAATCAAATTATAATAAAAAGGGTGTAAGATCATGTCGATGGAACTTTAATTTTGGTATGGAATAATTACTTCTTTTTTTATCATCATCAAATGACAGCATTAAGTTTCATTCGAACTAACAAAAATATACAAATTAAGGATAACTACCCAAGATCAGCTTGTGCCTTACTTTCAAGCTATAAAGGAAATTATTTTTCACCTGATACCACAACAAAGCTTAGTGACAAATTTAGCCACTTCATGATTAACTTGGTTTCCTTCTCTACTAATGAAGGAGAAACCACAAGCTGATCTTGGGTAGTGCACAAAGAATTTGCATCACATGTTGTCTAGTGGGTTTTCCTACCTAAGTCCTGTAGTAGATTTAACATAATCTCTCTTTTCTCCATTCAACATTAAAAGCATAAAAAACGGAGAACAGACACACCTCATTTCCATTTAATGGTATGGAATAATTACTTATATGTCTAATATTTGTTATTGAATGACATCTCTCGATCTAGACATCCCTTTATGTAGAATGGATGATTCACTTTCAGACATCTCTTCGTGTGGAATGAATGATTCACTTTTTTGAGAGTGAAGAATCTCTATTTTAAAAAAAAGTGAACCTCCACCAAATAAAATTACTCGATAATCGACGATTTAATACCGCAAATGAAGAAGACCACTAATCTCTTAGGCCATCTACACAGACGGTACAAACAAGAAGGACCTTTGCCCAGGAAAAAAAAAATTTTAAAAAAGAACAAAAAACTCCAATGAACGGAAGAGGAGAGTATAGAGAAAAATGAAATGAACAAGGTATGCATGAAGAAAAAACCTATATGAGAAGTTAAAACCCCTAAAGAAACCTAATATTCCGTTTTAACAATTGCAGCTTTAGTCTCATATATCAATTCTGTTTTTACAATTGCAGCTTTATCCTCAGAAATCAATTCTGGTTCCTCATGCTTCAGCCAATCCTTTGCACAAAGAAGGGCTTCAACTGTGGTTGGTTTTAAGGTGCTTCGGACGCTATCCATTTTTCTATCAGCAGTATGGAATACAGAATCTGGTGCAACTGTTGAGATAGGTATAGACAAAATATCTGCTGCCATTTTGGATAGTATTGGATACTTCAATCTATTTAATTTCCACCAACCCAAAGCATTAAAATCCTGAACACGAGGCAAAAGAGATTCTTCCAGATACAGATCTAGTTCGGATTTCAGATGCTGTTGGCTGCTAATTATATCATAGATGTCAAATTCTGAAAGGCCGTCATCAGCAGTTGAAAGAAGACCATCATCTTGAAATATCTCTGCTTTTATAACAGACTCACTAGCTTCTTCCGCGATTGTTGGTACAGGGAGTGAATGCAAAAAATACTCGAGATAGAGTTCATGCACACCTTCATAAACTAAGCTTGATCCAAGAATCAGCATCATCACTGTATATCTTGTTATAGCTGAACTCGACAAGCTTCATCTTGAATCTTGGATCCATGACAACAGCTACTGCTAAAACCAGGTTGCAGTCCTTCCAATATCTATCAAATTTATCCTTCAGAGGTTTAATCAGGTTTCTAATAAACAGATCTGGGCTCATGGTCGCATTCATCAATTCAAGCTGAATTTTCCACACCTCATGAAAGAATACATTCGAAGTTGGGTAAACTTCAGAAGTTAAAATGCTGGCAGCATCATGTAAAAGCTTCAAATATTTGCACAGAGTATCTACTTGTCTCCACTCATCCAGTGATGGAATTAATCTTTCTGAATCAGAGATATTTAAGCAAAAACACTTCCTTTAATTCAGAAGCAGCCAAAAGCATTTCATATGTAGTATTCCAGTTGGTTTGCTCATCAATGACTAAGCTCTTTGTGCTAGGCACTTGAAGCTGTTGTTTTACTTCAGCAAACGTTTTCTCGATGAGATTCCGAAGTAATAACATACTTCACACTTCGACGGACTTTGTCAATGGTTTTCCTCAATGAGCATAAAGCTTCTTGTGCAATACTGCTCAACACACGAGCATAGCAACTGCCAATAATCAGCTGACCATTGACAGTAGCTGGGTTCTTAATCGACAATAGACCTCTAAGATTCCCTCTAATAGTCTCATTACTGAAAGACTGATTTAGAGTTAGAGTAAATAGTTTGCCCTCCAAATGCCAATCTGTCAGGCAAGCAGCAACTGCATGATTAAAGGCAACTTCGGAATCAGGAAAGGGTAACGTGATCACACTGAGGACCCGCCGGTGCAATTTCCAGTCACAATCAACAAAGTGCCCTGTTAGAATTGCATAACCTACAGTTTGATCTGAAGTCCACAAATCCAAACTGAGGCTAACACGACCAGGAATTCCAGCAAGAAAGTTCAAAACATTTTGCTTCTCTCTCAAGTAAATGCTTAGTATATACCCTTCAATTGTATTTATGCTGACCGAATTATACTGTGGGTGAAGAGCCTTAGCAAAACCAACAAAGCCAGAGTCCTCCACCATGTGAAGCGGATAATCATGTTGAATAATCATTTTGGCAATGTCATAGCAACGTTCCAGATCAAAGGCATTACCTGCAGATCCAGGGGTAGCCCTACGACGCTTCCTTGGTTGATCAATAGCATCTACTGCGCCATTAGTTTTGGTGTTTGTGGTGCATGTAGCAAATTGATTGTTCTCCTGATTACACCGGCTCATTGGACAGATACCCAAGGCAATATGCCGTTTGAGGTGGCTGGTGCCAGCTAGTTTTGAGCCAGTAATGTAGGCAAATGATTTTCTGCACTGCTTACAGAAAGCCCTGGTACAGTCAGCATTAATATTTTCAATTGTGAAGTGTTCCCAAACAATGGACTTTTTTCTCCTGCGCTTATTGTGCTGTGTGTCTGAATTTGGTGTTCCGTTGTTGTCAATCAGGGTAGCCATGCATAAATTCTGCGTCACAAATCTCAAAAACATCAAGATGAAGTATATTCCAGTTAAATATCAAAGCCTCAAATGTCATGTTACTGTTCTAAATTGTCATCAGTTGTGCGGTGGTAGGAGGAAAAAAATGAAATGAGACGCCAAGATAAAAGCAAAGATATTGTAGACTGATCGATATACCTTCAAACTAATTTATTTTCATAAAGATTTTAATATAACTAGCAAAGTGAATACATCTAACTTCTCTGACTAGTCCCTTTCCTCCAATTCAGACATGCAGTCAAAACCAATCCCAGGTTAAGAAATCAAATAGTATTGCGGGTAAAATCATGCAGAAAATGTCACAAAACCAACAGAGTTTAAGGATAAATGGCGAGTAACTTGGCTTCAAAATCTGATGGTCTATAGAAATATGATCATATGCAGAAGCAAACTATCATCTAACTTTAGCTTCAGTTATTCTCGAATTAACATCAAACTTTAGCTTCAAGATCTATCTCCTTCTTTTCTTCTAGAACTATCCATCCCTCTAATCACTTTCTCTGGTTTATACAAATTAATACATACACCCAAATTGTACAAACTGTCTGGATGATTATAGGTGGGAAAATCTATACTCTCCATACTGCTCTTAGAAAAATGGATGTCAATCCGAAGCACCTTAACTTACCACAGGATAGGAACTGTTCTGTTTGAGGTTAGAAAAAGGGTCCCTGCTATTTTCTCTAAATCGAATCAAGTTTGTGTCCAAAATATGAATTTATGCATTATAAGAGATTCCAAAGTAAACTAATAGAAACCTTCCTAGTACGAGTTTAGGATACACCACAAAACCTTACAAAAAGAATTGGCAAACCACAAAGCTTAATCTTTCTTGTTTTTATACAATTAAAGATGGTCTCAACTCTCCTATACATTTAACACATAAAGCACCTGCCATACACGATTATCCGCAAGCAATATCCCCAAGTTCAAAGTCCACAGACTATGTACACACACACCTAAAAAAAAAAAAAACCCTTTTTTAACTCTAAAAAAAACAGACAAAAAAAAAAACAACAGAACAAATATTTATTCCCTCCATTGACGGTTAAACGGCAATTAATTTCAACAAGAACTATACCTTAATTCAAATAACAATTTAAAAAAAAAAAAAAAACTGATTTTTATTAGTATATCAGACCCAAAATTAAGAGCCATAAAAAATTAAAAAAAAATAAAATCAAACGACTTGAATAAGAAAACTAGTTAAAAAAAAAAAAAGGCGCAAAAAAATAACCGCGAGAAGGAAGAGCAGTTGCAGAATAAAAAACCAAGTTTTTTCAAACGACTTAAATAAGACAACTTACACGGGTGAAATTGCCGGTAAAACTCGTAATCAAAATCAATCCACGGGAGAGAATCTACCTTGTAGTAGCGATTAGGGTTTAAGGTTTAGGGTTTTGGGATTTGATTATTATTATTATTATTATTTTTGAATTAGCGGGGAGAGGAGGGAGAAGAAAGAGAGAAGATGGGCAGTTGAACTAAAAACCCTAAATGGACCCTCTGCTTAGGGCTGCGGCTGCCTCTGACTCTGAGCTTTTTGTAGGTTTGAGGCCTTGTATTTATAAAGACTGCAAGTCCAATTCTAATCTATTTAGTCCATCTCCACCACCGCCATTAATTCATAATCGCTTCAATCTCAACCGTTTATTCTCATTGTGGGGTCCGTATCGGTGTACACGTTGGATCAGGTAATGTCGCCGTCGACTTGCTTATTTCCTTTTTCTTTTCCACAATTGATTTTTATAAGAGACAAAATTAGAAAAATCTATAACACATATTAGAATATAATATTATTATTTTTTAAATATTTGTATAATATAATATTTTAAATAATTGTATAGTATAAATATTAAAATGTAATAGTATGAGATGCTAATGAGACCACCAAACTTTTCAAAAATTTAGATTGTTTAGTAATTTTTTGATTGATAACTTTTATATAGGGGAAATATTTAGGTAGATCTGGTCTATAGCCTTACTTGTAGACCTTATGGTGTACATTAAATGTTATGAAATCTGTGAAATTAGCTGATGTAAGCAAAATTTTATGAGATTTAATCTTGACCGCGAGATCTATAGGTAGAGCCCAAGACTGAATTTATGGTAGTATTTTCCTTTATATAATACTACAAAGGGAAATATTTAAGTAGACTTAGTTTATGGCTCCACTTGTAGACCTTATGGTGTAAATTAAATGTTATGGAATCTATGACATCAACTGATGTAAATAAAATTTTATAAAATTTAATTTTGACCGCGAAATTTACAAATGGGACCTAAAATCAGATTTATGGTAGTTTCCTACTACAAATACATTGCCAAAAGAGGGATACAAATTCAATAATGTCATTATTTGTTCGATATATATACATATTTTGCCAATATTGTTTGATATATTATTCAATATTATTTGATAATTTTTCCCTTTTTGGGGGGAGGGGGGACAAATAAAATGATGTCAAATCCAAACTCTTTTTTTTTTTTTAATTCTGGATTAGGTGACATTATTTGTTTCAATTTACACATTTTTACTTAAGAGTAGGTATTGTTATGTATCTTGGTTTCATTTTGCACTATTAGTTGACAAGGTCGAAATGATCAATTTCTTTAAGCTTTGTTGTCCGGTAATAATTTGAATTTGAATTTTAGAGTATTTCTAATTTCTTTATTTTTTCCTTTTCCTCTTAACCTCAAAAGATGTGACAAATGGCTAAGCATATAAGAAAAATATTATCCAAAATATTACGAAAATATACACATAGACATTCCAAATCATATGGTAAAATTAAGGTATATCAACTATTAAGGGGCTAGCTAAATCTTTGCCCATCAACTATTAGGAAGATATTGTACACATTATAATTATTACTAGCATTTATTATTTATAAAATTCTTATAATTCATGATATTTATCATGCACTCGATCGATCTGTCTAAAAATTTCTGTGACTTCTAGGAGACTAAGATGTAAAATTGCGGGAGAAGTGAATCTACTGCCTTCCTCCGTTTCATTTAAATAGGCAAAGGTTGGATTTGTAACATTTTGGTGGTTCCAATACCAAATCTGCAAATCTTCGAAGACAATATAATTCATAGCTTAAACTAGGAAGGATATGATATTTAATATAATTCATGTTCCTGGGAGCAATATTTCTCTTCAGATTCCTCATAGGAATACTTCCTTTCGTATTGCTCAGAGAAATATTTATGTTCATATTCCTTGGAGGAATATTTATCTTCATATCCCAAATCCTAATAATTCAGGCAGAATAAGGAGGAGTTCAGGGAAAAGACACGATTTTTATCAGAATTTAGCAACCAAAATCAGGAGGGGGAAAAAAAAAGAAAAGAGGGAAAGATCACACTTGACGGATTCATTATCAATTATGGCGCTTTCCATGACTGCAGAAACTAAATTTAGCTCTGGCAACAAATTAACTGCAACAACGATCCACGGCCCCAAAAAAAAAAAAAAAAAAACAGTTGTTAAAATTCGTAAATTTGTCCAAATCCCTGCTAAACAACTGATGAAATCCTCCCTAGAAGAGAACTACTAGTACAGCCACCGGCTCCGGCTCCGGCTCTAGGTTGTAGTTTTTATCGCGTAAAATTTGCGTAACATCTTTAGAAGAGAGTGGTCCGGAGGTGTAGAGATTTGGGCCTCCACAATCAGAATAATTTGACGGTGTGTACAAAGGGATAATGGCCCCTATTTTGTAAAATAGTAATGAAGCAAGCCATCAAGATGTGCGGTAATTGTCCACCGCCATTATAAACCTTGTCGAATAATTCGTGCCAAATGCTGTTAGTTAAAGGCACAGATTAACTTCAAATCTGAGAAAGATGCAAAAGAAACCTCCTCAGGTGAGACTATTCTTAGCAAATTCCACACTACAATTCGTGATTGATTACGGAACTTTGGATACACTATCATTCGTTGCTCCATGCTGCTTTTGGATCTTCTCCTGCACTCATTAGACAATGTAAATGATCTCTTCAAGACCCCACCAAACAACTGATACTCCCAATCATGCATTGAAAACCAACACTAGTTCTGACTGTTCACTGAAGAGACTGCAAATATCAAATATTTAACGAATCCATTGGGTGTTAAAGAGAAGAAGATAGAGAATCATTTAAAAAAGAAAAATCAGGTATGTGAGCTATCATTAATTCTAATCCACAAAGAAAATGCTTACCACTAGGATAGATACAAAACTGAAAAATCAGTTGCTATAGAAGAATTGTACAGAGATTATTTTGTCTTTAAAAAAAGGACAATTACTGCAGCAGCCTTGCATGATCATCAAAAAGTGAAGCAGAAAGTTTAACGGTGGTGAACAGATGCTTAAGAAGCAAATGCTCTTCCACTCAAAATAGGGTCAGATAGCACGTAAAGACAGACTAAATTCACATCATCCACTCTGCTGATATATAGAAACTACTTTTCTCCACCTCCAAACATACCCATCATATCCTTAGCAGAGCCGCCCATTGATCCCACATTTGCTTCATCAAGTTTTGCAGACCTCCCATACCGCCAATCTGCTTCAGCATTTGTGGAGGAAGAACTTTGCTCATGTGCTGGGCGTTCATATTTCGAGATAAGGCACTCATTTCTCCCTTCTTTGGAATTTTTAGTCCCTTCATCTTGCTCCAAATCTTTGCAAGGCGCTTGTACTCTTCAAACATTTCCATCACTTCTCTCACTTGACGACCAGAACCCCTTGCTATTCGCATTATCCGTGATTCATTGATTAGCTTTGGATTGGAACTATCCAACTCTGCAACAGACAAGCACAAAGGATCAGAAAATCACTATGGACAAGTAAGTCTATGTGAAATTCTTCGTAGACGTTAAAGTAGTCAAGGGTAGAGTAATTCCAGTTTCCAACCGAACATTAATAACTTACCTTCATTAGTACATTGAGTCCATCATTGTCATGTAACGTTTAATCTTTGCCTGGCTTTCCTTTTCATGGCCTTTTGGCATCAACTCAGCACTATAACGAATCCTGGAAGCATTGAGAAAACCTACAAGAATCAAGCAAGCAATAAGAAACATTAGAAAAGAACGTCAGTCCACAATCACAAATTATTTGTCCACATTGCTTGCTCTTTTAGTTTGAATTTCTTGGTAGAGTTGGGGCCTAAAAGAAGAAAGGAGAAAAGGATAACTTCAGGAAAATCAGAAACAAGGATGTCACTTCAACATATTATTCTGTGGAAATTGCTAAAGAGAAAAAGATGCAGTTGATCTTTTCCGTGCATGATTACTTAACCAGCCTAACCAATAGGACATAAATTTATCTGAATTTTCATTTAGTTGCAGTCTTAAGTCAATCCTAAAAGTCAATAACTTGATAAAATCTGCTAATTTTTTTAAAAGGTACATAAAGTCCTCTGATGGTCCTGCAAAATCACCACCAGTCATGGAACAATTTCCCATGTAGCATGTTGAACTGTCTACTGACTTGTAAAACAACTGCCTAAGCATTTCATTAGGATTTGATTATTAGAAGATTAAAATGTTATTCCTGAATAAACACTGGCCATAAAAGTGTTGAGTGAAATTCTAACTTCCTCTATCAACCTTCCAAAGAGAAATAGTTTAAATACCAATTTTATCAAGTTGACAGTCTATCTTTCAAACACATCAGAAATACTTGGTTATAAATCAAGTAAAACACAAACACACAAGTAACAAACCTGGCCAATAGGCCCCATTTTGAGTATGTTTTGGAATTGCTCATACATAATCCTCAATGTGAAATTTCCTTCTGAAAGCTTTTGGAGAAGTTCAGGCTGTTGATCCATTGGAACAACTTCATGAATTTTGTCCATGAAACCAGACCAATCACCCATGCCTAATAAAATTAAATTTATAAACACTAATTAAGAGACATAATAGAGTAGCCAGAGATAGCTCAAAGGAGCAATTTTGCAAAGCCAAAGGTAAATGTATCAGAATATAGAAATATAATTGCAAACCTAAAAGGCGGCTGACAAATGGTTTTACATCAAAAACTTCAAACTCATCCATATGTTCACCAGTCGGTTTAAATATGACAGGACTTTTGTGGCGGCAACTCTGCACATGGAAAATGGAAAAGTCATCACCTTATTATCTAAAAGAAACTCCACCACCAGTATTTTGATAATAGGGACATCTGTCTGCTTTTACAGATCTAAATCGAACAAACGAAATACAGGAAACTCATTCCCAGTATTTTCTTCATTATTAAATATGTCGTCTCTTTGCTTTCTCAGGAAGAACTACAAGCTTCTTTCATGTTTCTATGGATTCTAATTTTGTTACTCAACTAAATAGTTGCACCATTAAAAGAGTTGGCCAAACCAACTGCACAAAAATCTAGCATGCAAACACATCAAAAGATTCCAAATGCATCAATAACATATAGAATAAGCTAAAAAATACACCCTTGACAAAAGTAATATTAGGGACAGAGTCTGAACTTACGCACTAAGAGCACCACCTCCCTTTGCATGACCATCCATCCTTAGTAACAATTACAGCTCCGACTGCAACACTTTGCTTGAATGCTTGAGCTTGATCAAAAGCTGCTTGACCAATACTGCTATCCATGACAAATATAACAAGATCTGGTTTCTGAAACATTCAAATCAATACCATAGGTAAGATCTGATTTCTAGAACACAGAAATGGAAATGTATAATTTCGAGAACAGACACATAATGAAGCATAGAAAAACATTCCGTTGACTTCTGAAACTTTATACACATCTCCTGTAATAAGAGACAGGATATGAGTTTGTGGCTTCCAACAGTATCAAGCAATTATGAGATCACAGTTCTCCTTCTTGAATCTTTCAACACCTTCAACTGCAATTTTAACTGGATCTGACTCCATGTAGCTGTTACAAAATTAAAAATCATCTGAAATACTGAAAAAGACAGACAGAACCCATACATGCATAATCAACTCCAAGTATAAATAGTAGAAAAAATAAAAGGATGAATGAATCTAAAGATCCAATCTTAAAAACTTCAATTAATTATCAAAATACTACTTTCCAGCATTCAATAGGTGATGCGTGCAAAGCAAGAAAAGAAAAGGATATAAGTAGTACAAAACATCAACAACATGTTCAGATCGCAGCTCTCAATGAAAAATCAAAGCTTCAAGAGCCAATTAGTGAAGTAGTAATAAATTATTCTGCACAAGGGATTGCAGACTTCTATAATGTCTTCCACTAATTGACTTGTTAGAAAGACCGACAAAAGCGTAAACGTTTCATTTAAGCACATGATGCATAATCTCCTTTAACTAAAAGTAATAATTCGTCATAAAATTGCAAATAGTCGAAATTTTGACAAGTCATGGCAAAAATCTCGTGCTACAGAAAGGAGGGAAAGATTAGGAAAGCACCTCATTTCCAACATTACAACTATATCAATCCTCTAAATAAATCAAAAAACACAAATATCAATATCATAGCTGAAAAGGTACCTTCCATAAAAGGGGATTTTAGCTTTTGTGGCGTTCTGCTTCTCAACTGATCAAAAGCACCAGCCCTAAATGTGTCAGCACAGACCAGTGCAGGTTTCCAGCCCTTCTTCTGGTGGTAATATGCATATTTTGTACATGTGGTTGTTTTTCCCGAACCTGTTAAATGTTCACAAAAAATCATATATATCTTATTCAAAAGAACGACAAGCTTAAGGACCTTCCATGACGGCAAAATTTCACAACCAATCAAACAGAAGAAAGTTAACATGACAGGAAATTTCATTGGTGCCAGTCGGCCGAACAATAATGGGCTAAATCAGCACCCAATCAAGAAAGTTTTGAAATTGCCTAGAGTTATAAAAATTAGAAAAGTGACAACAGTAAATTAAATGGAAAAAGTACCTTGCAATCCTACAAACATGACAACACTTGTTTTTCCTTTCTTAGGGGTGAAGGAAGGTTTTCCTGGATCCAACATCTTGCAGAGCTCATTAAATATAGCCTACAAGAGAGAAAAAGACATCATTAAAAATCAGAAGATAGTACTAGGAAAGAGAAAAGTGGAATGCAGAAGGACCATTGTAAAACAAAATTCACCTAGCAGCAGATTCACTGCTGAGTTGTCAATTCAATGCATCTCAAAAAAAAAGTTGTAAAAACTCAGTTGTGGGTCACTAGAAACCTCAGCATCAATCTCCTAAGTACCCTGTTGTCCATGCTACTCTGCATACCAATAACAACAGCATAGAATCCTATGAAGGAAGTGCTCTCCCATTAAACCCAAAAATAAACTAAATGATTACAAACCTAATATAATCCAATCATAGAAGGAAAGATCTCCTACTGAATTCTTCTGTTTTTTACATTCAATTAACACTAGTTCAACTATTGTTAAATCTTTCCTAAATCCTCATACAATTCTACTATTTTTTTACTAAAAACCTATCAAAAAAAAAAAATAGAAACCAGAAAACCGACGCATACAACACCAAAAAATAAAAAATTAGGGAACGACAATAAACTAAACCTGCTGGATAATCCGACGCTTATTGTGGCCTGCCAGCGAGGTCATCAAGATTGACGATCTTTTTTATATTAGTTTGCATATCTCGGACGAGCTTGAATTGAACATCGGCCTGAAGAAGAGCTCTCGTGATCTCGTTCAGGCAGTCATTCAGTACTTTTTCGTCGATGACTGTCGCATTGCTCATCTGCTGAAGAGCACGCGTGATGCTCGTTCCTAATTGCGCTAACACCATCTTGAACCCTAGATTTAATTACCCTCTTTTTTGGTCGATTGATTTGATTTTTGTAGGGATTAAATAGAGGAATTTGTAATTCGGAAGAATTCAATTGAATATTGAACTGAGGATTAGCGATTTGGGGTTGGAATTAGGGCTATGGAATTCTCTGAAAATTTCTAGGGTTTTGAGGTTTCACCACCTGCCGTGAAAAAGGAAGAAGAAGAAGACAGACGAATTTGTGGGGAGTTGGAGTGAAATAACCGAACCGGGGTGAATGAATATCGGCTGGGCCTCTGATTTGGGCTGTGATTAAATGTGGGAAGATTTTTGCTATGGAATGAAGACGCGGGGAACTAAATGTAGTGTTAAACGATTATAAATATGAACTTCGTGTGTTTAATTTAAAAAGTGGCAAAAAACTTACATAAATATCTTGCTTCATCAGCTTACGTTATAGATTCCATAACATTTAATCAACACCACAAAATCTACAAATGGGGCAAAAAATCAGATCTACCTAAATCTTTTCCTAAAAAGTGTATCTACTATTGAAACTTCGTGCGTTATTATTATTTTTTAATATGTAATAATGGTGCTAAGTTCAGCTAAATTATTATTTAATTGGAAATGTGATATAATTTGTCACCAAAATCAAAACATCATGTATTATTTGAGTAGTGTTTTTTTAACATCAACATAGAGAAAATTAGTAAAAATTATAAGGAAATTCTATGGTCTTTTTGCACTTTTAATGTCTATACAGTACAACACCATATCTTTAAAAATCTCTAGATGTGTATAATTATAAAGTTGGATCGATAAGTTATTGTTTTGTGTTTAAACACCTTTTTCAACAATTATTAGAGTTGTAACGAGTAATCAACCCATACTTAATTTACCTAATACTTGTCCAAAAATGAAGGAAAGAAATACCAATGGATATCCTCCTCATGATTGAATATCTTGATAAAAAAAACGTAAATTTTGTTTCCGGGGGGGGGGGGGTTGTTGAGGAATTCACTCATCTCCTTGGAACTTGCTTCAAATTATCTCCTTGAACTATTTTATGAAGCCCAACCAAGCCGTGTATATCTCATACCAAGAGATTTTCATGATCACGCATTATGCATGGTTTTTAGCACGCAAGCTTCTAACTCGGCTTCAAGGATCGTCTTAATTATTGCCAGTAAGTTGGTAATGGAAAGAAGATCATAGATAACAATCCCTTGTGCAGAATAATTTATTACTAGTTAGGCATGTGATGTACTGCTGTGTGCTTGTTCCAGGATTGGAGGGTCAAGGAAAACTTGCAGCAAAAACTACAAAACATATTAAATATTCATTTTTTAGAACAAGAAATGACTTATAGGTAGTTGAAAGATTGAGGAACAGTCATGTTAATATGCTCGACTACCCACATTATGTGAACCTTCATTCATCTACAAAATTCCCAAATTTACAATCAAGTTCAATAACCTGAAAAGACCATTTCTAGCAATTACCTTTACTTCAGAACAGCAACATTACTATCCGAGCCATAGTTAATCCAAGGCTAACAAGCAACAAACAATAAGAATAAGGTCTAAAGCCACAAAAAATATCTTGGCAAGAATTTAAAGTGCTGCTAACTTTCATGTGTTCATTAAAATACATCTGGATGGAAGCGTCCAGGGATGGAGTTGCCTTGCTGAGCCTGTTGTAAATGCATTGTCAAGGCATAATTATTCACCTGCAAATAGGATTCAGATTTTAGAGGAAGGAAGCAAACAACAAACAGATTTCAAAAAAATGGTTTCTTCAAACAAATGTGTATATACAAGCACATATATTTTGAAGCAGCACTATTTCTAGTGTCTCAAAAGCACGCATACCAAATTCCTTAAAAATATTCATTTAAGTCATAAATTGTAAAACAGAGAGCATGTGATTTACGAAGTTGACCTCGAGAGTTCTCAGCTGCTCCTGATATTGAGCAACCAGTTGCTTCAACTGCTGCACTTCTTGGTTCCTATCATCATATTCCTTCTGACGTTCATGCTGGATAGCTACTGCTCGTTTGAGAATGGAATTCTCTCGGAGAAGTACTTCAATTTGCACCTTAAGTGAAACATTTTCCTGCACATCTAAACAATCAGAACAATAATCAGACCCTAACAGCAGAACTGCACTGGGTGACTTCTATGCATGCATATTCAAGGCAAGTTTCATTAAGTAATTATCTCTAACCTTGTGAAAACTTTGAGCAGCTTCAGCACTGGCACGTGCACTGATGGATCTTTCTAAACTCTCCAACACTCTTGTCGCACGAGATTTAGCATCATCTATGCTCGTAGAATCCATCATCTCCTTCACAAACAATTCCACCCATTGTGCTCCATCAATTGGAAGGTTACTCTCTGTGGAAGCATCTTCTGAAGACACTGCTGCCTCTCCACCAGTGGAGGTAGGGCCTGTTAACACGACATGCAATAATAAATTTCCAGTCTTTGAAATTTAAGTTCAGAAACTCAAAACATGTGGGTGAGATAAAACAACCAAATCTACAATAAAGCAACGGAAGTAAGTTTTAGAAAGAAAGTGAAGTAAAGAATAGAATAGATTGCAAAAATACTAGCCAGATAAAAGCAATGCTGCCAGCCGGGCAATGAAATATAACTGAAAAGAGAAAACAATTCAATGCAAAATGCTCACTCAGATTAAAGATTGAACTAAGTGATTCCCTATTTCATTTTACCTGGTTTGTGTTCATATAAAACAAAACAATTAATATCAACAACTGACAGTGCAAGAGAACATTGTTTTTTCATCATGCATCACCTATAATAATGAACTTACGTTGATATGATGCTTTGGTCAGGGGAAATGAGATATAACTGGGCTGCTACTTAAAGTAGCAGTTTCCAACATGCATTAATTACTCCATTTACTGTTCCATTTCGAGAAAATTTTGGACGCAATAGCTTGGCTCAAGGTTGGTTGGAGAAGGTCAATCTTAGGAATCTTGATTTAATGTTGAATCTCAGACATTGGCCAGTACACAAGATTTTCCAAGTCAAGAAAAATTGTTATGACATGTTTATGAGTTCAACTTTATAAGGAAAGTGAACATCGGTACTACAGATTTTCTCTTCATTTTCAAGGGTCAAAGACATTTATCACTAATTTAATGCACACTTGTGGATCTTAATACATGAATAAAAGTTTCAGACGGGGCACTAAACGAACCCCAAAACTTAAGCTAGATACATTAATGCCAAATGTGCATAAGATACTTATTGCAGCTACAAAAATAATACATACCAGTCTTCATGTTTACAGGAGCTTCCACCACAGAACCTATATTTCCTTCTGCAAATCCAATTCGAAGCTCATTCAGCCTTTCAATAGCAGAATCCAAGTCACAGCCACATTCTTCCAATGCTTTCTCAAGAATCTGAAAGGTAAATTTAAAAGCTATCAGTGCTTTTTCAGCAGGTAAAAACAGGCAATGAGAACTTTTGTTATCTATGATCTTCTTAAACACAACAATCTGCAACACTTAACAAACAAATAAAGCAAATGAGAAAAACAAGGAAACCAGAAAGTTTAAACATGCAATATATTGCAGGGTATAAAATATAAATCACAAGGCACTAAATATTATTTTTTGTTCTTCCCAAAGAGCAATATACAAACAAGTACATTTTTTACAAACTATAATTTGGATGCTAAATAGAGAATGCAGTGTTATTCTCGAAGTACTAGCATAAACTTGTCAAGATATTAAACCTAACCAGGCCAGTAACTACTCAGACCAAGGAAGATATCCCACGAGGATATGACTGCACCCATGTTGAAATTACATACTACTTACATTACCAATAGTCAATAATAAACATTGAAATACCAGGGCAGAAACAGTCCTGTAAAACTTGTGAAATTTGAGGCCAAGAAATAACTACTTTATCCGTTCTGCACCATACAAAAAGGGTTCATTCCATTTGAAAACAAGGAGAGCATAATTCCCAATCCACATAAAAAAAGTCAATACACATTTAAACCAATCTTCATTCAACAAAGTTACAATCTAGCAACTAGCATATCAAAAAAAATAAAAATAAAATAAAAGTTCATCTTTCTTAAGCTAGTAAACAAATAAATTGGCTTTGCAAATCAAACAGCCTACACTTCCAAAAATTTCGCAAAAAGTATTAAACTGAAGCAATCATCAATAATTCAAATCCATCTAGTTCCATTTACAGAGGGGGAGATAGGAAGTACCTGAGTATCCATATCGGGAAAGACAGCCCGCAGCCGATCAATAAGAACCGGCAGCTGCGGCGGCGACGGTTGCAAAAAGCGAACAGGAGAAGTTGAGGAAAAGCAACGAAGCTTCTTCGCCGCAGGCGGAGACGAAGATGTCGGCGACGGAGATTGTAAATCTTCGAAGAAGGATCTCTTCCCGCAAACTATTGCAGACATGTGTATAATCTCCGTCTGCTATTAATTTCAAAAATAAAAATATTTTTTTTGTATCAAATTCAATTCGATTCCTTTCCTCCTTACAATTGAATTCGTTTCCTACTTAAATTCGGTTTGAGTAAATTAGGAATTAGGGTTTCTGAGATTAGTGGAATACGAAAAATGCGTTTTGTATTGAGGATTTATAATCTATCGGAGCGGTTTTTGAATTGGATTGTTATACAAAGTTCCTTGAACGTCACGCGATGAGAGAGAGTGTGTTTCATAAGTTCCTTGATTCGTGGGTACAATGTAATGTTGTGTTTGCCGCAAATATAAGTAACTTCTTGGGCCGAAGTTTTGAATTTCATTTTGGTATCTTTTCTCAAAGTGGATTTAATTTGATAAATTGCTCATTTAGTGCTTAAACTTTTTTATTAAGATATATTTACCCTTAAACCTTTCAGTTTAGCCATTTAAACAAAGTCCACCTAAATACAAATTTTTTTCCCCAACAAGGCACGATGTAGAAACATGCACACTATTTTTAGTAAGAGAAATTTTGTTTTGTATTAGTTTGTATACTTTTGGGAGATCTGCTTTATCATTAGATTAAAGTTTCATTACCGATCTAATCAATATTATTAGGTACACAGCATAACGGAACCTTCTCATTATTGGGTTAATTATACTTTGTCTTATTGTAAATTTAATCGTATTTAGTTCGATTTATTTCTTAAAAAAATTTATATGTATTTAATCCTTACTAACCAACATCAAACACAATTGTTAATTAAAATATTAAAAAGTGACTTATATTCCTAAATTACTCTCGTATAATTTTAATATTAGTTACGATTTATGCCGTAAAATAGTAATAAAAAATTTTTTTATTTTTTACCTCTATAATACCTATGTAAAATTAGATAAAATATTTGAATCAAGAATTTTTTGTTCAAACGGATTTTTGTTGTTTACCGACTAATTAACATGTACAATTTTATATCATCCATATGATGATTTTTGATAGAGAATTTAAGAATTTTAGAATTGAATTAATGTAATTATTGATTTTGAAGTATCAAATTTAGATTGTATAAGATACAGGTTGCTCTAGATGTTTTTTGAAATTGTTATTTTCTTTTTGTTTTCTATAATTTATAGAAGTCATATTGGTACAATTTTGTACAAAATTTATAAAGGTTCTAATCATATAGAAGAAGAGAAAATTTACATGTTTCCCCAATTCGGTGACTTTTTAGTAATTTTTTACTAGTTTATTGCTATATTTATAATTTTGATAAAAGTTCAAATTCAAATTTGATCAGCATAATATGTTCGATTATGGACCGAGACGACACCGCCATTGACGGAATCATGGGTGGACATATAGGGGGCGGGAAGGGGCAACCACTCCCTAAGATTGTCAAAAATCTATTCTCTACCCTTGAAATTTTTAGTAGTATTCTACTATTATAAAAAATTAGATTTTGCCCTCAATTTTCACAAAATATATATAAATATATCCCAAGTATATATTTATTTAGTTTTATCCTCAAGAGTTTCAAAATCATATAGTATTTTATTTTTATTTTTAGATGTTTTAAAATTTCAATAATACCTTCATACAAATTAGATTTTATTTCCTAAAATTTTATAAAAATTATAAAATTATCTATATAGTCTTACATTCGAAATCCAACTCGTCTTATATAATTTTGCCCCATACCTTTAAGATTCAACTGTTGCGTCTGCCCATAGGTAGAATCGGTTATTGAAACTATCTAATGAACTTCGTGACATGGTATACTTTTATATAACATAGATAAATTGAATGGTAAGACATTTTTCCTATGATATATTGATTATGAATTCGAGTCACTAGAGGATAGGTGGGGATGGTTTAAAAAAAAAAAAAAAAGAACTTCATGAGATGTTGTTTATGATCAATTTACAAGTAATTTTTGTTAAATTAGGGGTAAAATATAATATTTGTACCGTACATTGGATAAAGTATAATTAACCTTAAAATTATATAAGGGTATTTTAGTAAATATGCATCACTTTCTAAATTTTTGACTAAGGAGGTGTTTGATAACCCCATTGGTGTGTTCGTTTAGATTGAAAATATTTTTCTCTTTGGAAAACATTTTACTTAAAAAAGTCCATTTTTCATACAATTTTTCGATGTTCGGTTGACAAAATAAAAATATTTTGAAATAAAATTTTTTAACGGTTTTCATTTTTAGTTTTATGAATTCAAGTTAAAAAAACTTATAATAATGGTAATAAATACCTTACAAGTAATTGTGGTTAATAAAAGATTGATTTTGTTTAAAATTAAATGATAGTACAATATAATAGTAAAATATGCATAATAGATGTTATATTAGTGTCACATTCATTGTATAAGAGAAAAACGAATGGAAAAGAATTGAAAAAGAAAATAAGTTTAGCAAATGAAATTATAAAAGTAAGTATTTTAAATTTAATGTCAATTCTTTTGTTATGTTTCTAATATCTTAATGTCTCTTATACACATTATTCGGAAAATAACTTACAGGAAATAATTCTGTAAGTTATTTTAATAGTCAGAGGAAGGAAAATTGAAAAATATTTTACACGGCTACTAAAAATGTTTCTGACATTTTTTTAGTGTCAAAAATACCTGAAAATATGTTCTTATCCAAACTAACACACCCTAAGTGCTTAAATTTAATTTATTAAGTACTTTTTGTATAAAATGTATTTATGATCATAACAAAATTTTTCTCCCTCTAAATACATTGAATGCCACTTAATTTCAATGCAAAATTTTAAGTGAAAGAACTATTACTTAATTTGTTGAATTCTTTAGTAACATAACCAAAACTCACTCACTCAAAATTTTTTTTATTTCACATTCACTCACTCTTTCACATATAGGCATGTACTCACATGTACCCTGTACACACCTATATTCATTATCTATTATACACAACACACACGTATAATACATATATGTTTATAGAGACAGGAATATAAGTACATTTATACACTGTATTGCTTCCCTATCATAGGGAATCACACACTTATACATATGTACTTCTTCTGTTAGAGAGAATAAACATAGTATGTTCAACTGCTGTCTCTTATACACATCTAGTAAATAGTTACTCGATAATAGATAATTTCTTTGTATTAGAAATAATAGTATTTAAAAAATTAACCTATTATAAAAACATAATATAATATTATCATCGAACGACATAATATAAATGGGATAACAAATATTTTAATTCAGTATTGAAGTTTAACTAATTATCAAATAGATAAAACTTTATGAATTCAACAAATTAAAATTCAACACTTAAATTTTTTGTATTCAAATTTCAAATTTATCAAACGTAGCCTAACTGTTGGCTTTTTTGTATTCAAATTTCAAATTTATCAAACGTGGCCTAACTGTTGGCTTTCAAAGTTAAGAGAAAAACCTATATATGTATATAATTTTTTTACAAAAGATAAATTGAGAGAAATTAGTTTACATATATAAGCAAAGTGTAATTAACCCTTTTTTTAAATGGATTAATAACACTTTGTCCTCCTGAACTAGGTAGGTAATTACATTGTCTCCCTAAACTAAAAAAATTACACTTTGTCCCCCAATCACGTGATTCATCTTTTAAAAAATTTGTAATATCAAGTTAAATGACTAAAATACACTTAATATTATATTTTAATTTTTCATGTATTTAATTTGGATGTTCAATACGTATAAAAGAATTATAAAAAATAAAATATAATTTTACAAAATTGTCTCTTATAAATAAATTATTATTATAATACAATATAATAAAAAATAATTAGGGAGTGAAAATATGATAAAATGTTGAATTATATTATATTTGACATTGCAATTTGCACAGGTTCATCCAAATATTAAAATTGTAAAATGCAAAGAGATATAAAAAAAATCACAAATTTTATAAAAAAATATACTGTCACACAATTTCTTTGAAGAAGAATTTTTAACAAAAAATTAGCCCATTAATAATTATTCTACCATTATAATTAAACATTTAAATTCGAAACAATATAAAATGAAATAACAAATTTTAAAAATTTGATCAAGATATATATTGATATGGATTATATTAAAATATTATATAATTTATTTTTTATTATTTTTAAATAATTATCACATCATTATTAAAATTTAAATACAAAAATAAAAATATAGTTATAAGGGTATTTAAGTTATTTAACATGATATTAATAAAATTTTGACAAGATAAATCATGGAGTGATTGAAGGTAAAATGATAATTTTTTTAGTTGAAGGGAGCAAAGTGTAATTAACCATTTTCTAAATTGACATTCTTTAGATCGAAGAGAACCTAATGAATGTCCATGACACAGATTGTACAACTTCATTAATTTATCATTCAAATTTGGCAACAGCTTCGGTAGCTGAATCTAATTACTATCCACATGCATAACTTCTTCAACGCAACCCCACAATAAGCAATCCATTTAACTACAGGTACCAGACCATATGGTGCAAATTTCCACTTTAAATTGCATTCCACGTCGCCTTTCCTTTAAGAGCCCGGATTCTAAGGATCCTTTTTATCAATTTTAAATTTTTAATTCAGTTTCTTGACATGATATGGAGTATGAGTATTTATGGGTTGGGTTTTTGGGCTATCAGATTTTTGGATTAAAAGAATAAAACTTAATTCAATCTAATTAATATAATAATTTAAGTAAATATTCAAGTAAACCCAACTTAATTACTAGTTGGACAGGTTACTTGAGTTTTCGGGTTAAAAATTTAAATTAATAAAAAAAAATGCTTGACCTATCAAAAATATGTGTTTGGTCAAAACTTTTATTTTTAGGTCAATCATAAAAGGAAAAAAAGTAAACAATATGATACTCATAGATGATATTTAAAAAATAAAAAAGAAAAATAAGATAAGATAGATGAAATAATTAGAATAAAATAAAAATTAAAAAAAATATAATTATTTTTTTTTATTTTCCGGGTAAAATACCCTTATATAATTAAAAGGTAATCTATACTTTATCTAATGTACGGTATAAATACTGTCTCTTAACCTAAAATTCAAACGAACACACCAATTTAATCCCAAATTTATTTGGATTGAGTCGAGTTTTCGAATTGAGTTTAAACACCCAGAGTCATGGATGAACATTTATAGGCTAGTCTGGGCCTTCAGCCTAGGAAACAAAAATTACAAAAATCTGGAAAACACAATTTTCTTTAGACATAAATTTTACATGGTAATAAAATCTGGGATTCCCACTAAATTTTTATAACAGACATTTATTCAATCGATTTACTGTCGAGGTTCTACAAGTACATATAGTGGTTTCCCGTTCAGCCTGCATCGACCCTGCGAAAGATTCAACAATCAATTTCATATAAAAATCAAGTCAGTAATGAATTTAATATTAAATTGGTAATAACAATATTATAGATGTAGGTAGAAAAGAAAAGGCATGCCTTAAAGGTACGTGATGAATTGCAATTAAAAACGTTCGGAAAACAAATTTAGGCGAGTTTACTACATAATTACCTTAAACTCCGGCACTCCAATCACACAACCACATTCGACGACCTCCGCCCCAGTACGTTCTGGTGAAAAGTATACTTTCCATTGTTAGAAACATAACAAAAGAATTGACATGGATGATCGAGTAACTATTTACTAGTCACTCTGCAATGTCAACGAATTAACACAATTAGGATGTGATTTAAGGGGACGGTCAGCCCAAAATTCTAAAAATTATAAATTCTTTATCTTAAAAAATTTTAAAAATTTAATTATTAAAAAGTTATAAAATTTATATTTCGTCAAAGAGACAGTTTAATAAATATAAATTTTAGTGGATAAAGGTGTAATATTAAGAGACCACTTAAAGACAATTCTTACGTCCGCCTCCCTGAACACAACTTGTGAATAATCGACATAAGAATTTATCTGAAAAGTAAGAATATCTTTACTTTATCATATTCTAATAGTAAAATTGTTTTTTCCATTTAAAGAAGTCGTGACACTACCTAAAAGCCTTATGGCTGCAGAAAGGGTGCCTCCGGTAGCGACTAAATCATCAATTACCAAAACTCGTTCCCCAGGTTCAACTGCTCCAACATGCATCTGTAAACAATCATTACCATATTCGAGCTCGTAGGCTTCATAAATGTACCTTTCCTGGCAACTTTCCTGGTTTGCGTAGGGGAACAAATTTTGCACCAATTGCCAATGCAATTGGAGGACCAAACATGAATCCTCTTGCTCTCAACTCCTATAATATATATAGTATGGTGCAACCAGAAAAAAATTTCTTAGCAAAAGAGGAAAATGGGCAAAATGCAAATAACAGGACTTCAAGAAAAAATTATCCACCTAGCCAAAAAGCAAAACTTTTTTCCCCGAAGCAATTATTGAGTGTGATACTTTTCCTTAACGAATTATCCAATGATTCAATTAAAATATAAACTTACGAGAAAGACAATTGTCCTGAAATCACATTATAAATTGTAATAACAGTGGACTTACCAAAGTTAATTACAAAGTGCATTGATACACTCAAAATCCCACTTCTTTCTACTGTGAACGAACCATGAAAAGTCTCAAAACTCATTATACCAAGCAACTACAAGATGCAATGCTTCAAAACATGCGGACAAGAATTAAAAGAAAAAAAAATCAATTTATTATCATCTTTTAAGTATTATCGATTAATTTAATCAGTTATTTATTATATAAATTAATTTAGTCTTTCATTTTTTTTTAAATTAATTAATTTCTATTAGATAAAATTATGCTCAAATCAATAAAGTCATTAACAATACATTTAGTGTAAATTAACAATCACGTAATTATCAATTGTTTCATTAATTTGACTACGATCTCCGTCATAAACATTAGATTTGTTCATATTTTCAAAAATAAAAAACCAAAATTAATATGTCGAAGGAGAAATTAATCGTTACCGCAAAAATAAAAAATAAATTGATCTTTCTCCCTAAAAGTAATTACACAAAATCAAGAAAGAGAATACCAGCAACAGCAGAGATTTCCATGTCCCTGTAACGCTCAACAAATATGTCAATGGTGTCCTTGAAGGCCTTGTGATCCAATAACAGTGTAGTGATGTCTTGAAACATTATCCCTACAATCCAAAACACAACCCACAATCTCAGTACACCCTTCTGTAACACAAGCAATACACAGGAAAATTGAACATAGTCAAGAAGATTAAGAAGGATCTTATTCTCCCTCTTTATTCTCCCCTTTCAAGAATTTTGTTCAGAGGAAAAAGAAGAAAGAGCAAAACAAAGAAGGACCTTGCTGCGGAAAATGAGGAACAACTGTTATGGCATCAGATATGCCCTGCAATCTTGGGTCACCCCTCAAACCATTCTCTTCTGAAAACATCTTTCAAAAAAATTATTTTTCTTCACCTTTTATGAATCAATCACTCTTTCCCTTGAATGGGTATAAATTGTCTCTCAAATGAAAGACTGATAAAAAGAGTGAGCGAAGCGAATAAAGAAAGAAAGAAAGAGAGTATTGGAAAAATGAAGGTAGAAGAAATAGTAATATACTGTATCTTTGTTGGCTAAACTACCACTGACAATCCAAACTGCTGAGAAGCGAGTCTATATTTACGGCGAAATAGATTAGTGCGTTAGTGTGGATTGAAAATATTTTTAGAAAAATATTTTTTAGAAATTTGTTTAGTGTTAAATATCAGAAATATTTTTTGGTGTAAAATATTTTTTAATTTTTTTTTTCTGGTTGAAAATAATTACAGAATTCTTTGAGAGTAAGTTATTTTTCGAGATTCAAGAGTGACATTAAATCTCAAATACTTACTTTTATAATTTCATTTACTAAACTTATTTTCGTTTTCAATTCTTTTCCATTCGTTTTTCTCTTAATCATGGGTCACACACTAATATAACTGTCATTACGTATATTTTACTACTACATTGTACTATCATTAAATTTTAAACAAAATCAATCTTTTATTAACTACAATTACTTGTAAGGTATTTATTACTATTGTTATAAGTTTTTTTTAACTTATATTCATTAAATTAAAGATGAAACCGTTAAAAAATTTTATTTCAAAATATTTTTATTTTGTCAACCGAATACAGAAAATTTGTATGAAAAATAGATTTTTCATGTAAAATGTTTTCCAACCCAGGAAAAATTTTCAATTCAAACGAACAGACCACGTGACCATGTTGTGCTATGAATTAAATTTTATTGAATAACTAATATATATTATTATAATTTATAACATTTAATATCCCTATAAATAAAATTGAATATTAAATTTGTATAAATATTTTTCTTATATTTATATCCACTAAAATTTTTAATTTATTTAATTTATTTCTATTATTGTTTACACGTTATGCACTGTATAATGTTTCGTGTTTATCAGCCATAGATTGAATGATAGATAACAATAACTCTGTCAGATAATTACAAGTATATTAATAAGGTAAATATTTATAAAGACTAGATTTTTAATCATATTTATGAGACATTGATTAAACACTATGAAATATTACATAACTGATGCAGCGGATTAAGTTATAATTGTGGGTCAAAAGTAAGCGAATTTATCTAATTTTTTCCCCATTAATAATCTCATAAACTAATACTCCTATAGATTAAGACTATGAGTCATAACAAGTTAACACTAATCAAAATTTCGTTTAGCTCTAAGCAACTTAGCTTAATTTTTAGATCTATGCCTATAATCGGCTTCGGTTTTATAATCCAAAGTCTGTACGATGTTAATTTTTAACATTCCAAGTATGACGTATTTACAAGGCAGATATATATATATATATAAATTCTCTTTTAATTTGGTTTTAGTATTTCTTGTTTTTTATGATGGGATTTATGAAATGACACTGAAAAATAGTAGTGTCATTTAGACCGTTTGTTTTAAATCAAAATTTGATTTTTAGTATTTTGTAGTACTTTAATATAATCGATTATCATCAACAAACACTTCTAAAGATCTGTTACCCTTTTGTTAAAAAATAAAAAAATAACTGCTAAAGTATATTAATTTACATTAAATTGCAATTTGCTCAGCACATTATTGGAGAACTTGTCAAAACAGGTGGACGTTTACTTTTCGATCTCTCTTTTTCTTAGTTATTTTAATTTAGTTCGGATTTAATTTTGAATATTCACTGTTATAATATGTCATGTTGTTAATATTGAGAAAAGCTAAAAGTAAGTAAACTAAAGTTTGGTTGTAAACGATATAATTAATGAATTAGTAAAACAGTTTGATTTAATTCGAAATATGAAAAACAAAGCCTATTTTTCTAGCTACCTAAGATTCATAGCTTTCTATAAATTGAAAAGAAAATATCTTTACTTTATAATTAATCTATGAATGATTCTTACTTATCTAGAACTCATGTAAAATCATATTATTAGGTGGTAAAGTAACCGACCAATCATATCTTTTATGAATAATTTTACCATGAAATGGTTTCCTTTTCCTTCTTTCCTAAATTCTCATGGAACAAGTTTAGGTTGAATGTAAATTTTAAACAAGGATTAAAACATGCTCAAGAATTTTGTTCTCGTGCATGCAATAAGCTTCGGTTTAACATTAACTTGAAATACAGTCTAATCGTCATAGAGCTTTGTTCCTTAACGTAAAAAGTTGATTGATTTATTTTATTTGTTCTGTTTATGACGAAATTAATTTACTATCTCATCAACTAAACCATAAAAATATATGTTAATTTGAAAGCTTATATGGTATATAATATCACATATTTATACATTAACATAATTTTTCAAAACTGTAATATCAATTTTAGGGTAAATGACAATGAATTTTCTTGTAATTTGACTAATGTTCACGTTATTCCTTTATAATTTTCAAACTTATAATCTGACCTTTGTGGTTCGAGATTTTCTATAAAGTTGATGAAAAATTAAATAACTAACGGTATTATACAAAATATCCAAAATACCCCTAAGCCTAATATTTCTACCGCCCAAAAAATCTCTTTGTCAAAAGAAATGGGTTGTATTTTATATTAAAATATAAAACTAATATTGATTAAAAATTTTAAATGATTAAAATAACTTTTAAAATTAAATTTTTTTAACTTTCTTAAAGTCATTTAACGATTTTACTTTTATCTCCAAACTACAAAAGATCGTAGTGTAGGTTTAAAGAATATAAACGGATAATATGAACATTTATCAAAACTAGCCCTTCTAAAATTTAATGTGGGATGGTACCAGAGTTATTGTTCATTTTATAAGAGTGTCAGAGGCATAGGGCATTACGGTAACTTGAGGAACCTACGGCTCCAAAATTGGCAGAGAATCCCGTCGCTGGTGGTGAGGATTTTGGTGTGGTCCTCGCTCTACCTAGTCCACTGACGTGGCTTACAATCGTCAAATAAAATTAAACATGATTCCTTTCCAAAGATTTTCGGATGGACCCACTCAATGAATGGTCAAGATCTTGGGTCAGTTTTTTAAACGTTGCTTCTGATTGCGTGAAGGAAAATACTTAGTATTTTTGGATAGAAAATATTTACTTAAAAAAAATATTTTACATAAAAAAATTCATTTATCATATAATTTTTGATATTTGGACAATAAAATAAATTTTTTTAATAATTTTATTTTTAATTTATAAATACAAATTAAAAAATTTATAACAATGACGGTAAATAACTTACAAATAATAATAGTTAATAAAAAATTAAATGATAGTACAATGTAATAAGAAAATATACATAATGATAATTATATTACTGTAAAACTCATGATTAAAACTTATACAAGTATGTATGTACGTGCATCATAAGCCATAAATGCCGTGCATGGGTCAATTTTAGACCAATTATCAGCCCAAGATCCGCGGTAACTCTTGCGGGTTTAAAAGAGACAGTTATCTTTATGTTTTAAATTTTTAATGTTGGTATTCAAAAGTTTATGGTGAAATTCCTCTACATCACTCTATTAGAATGATATAAGTAATGTGGAGAAATATGAAATAAATGATCCGTAATATTATATTATAGATTCGATTTATAAAAGAATTTTCCAAAATTTATGTAGGTGAAAAAATGATCTAAACAATTGAAACTATTATTGAATCAAGCTTTACTTGTGATTACTTGTTGGGATTTAAACATTAACTAATTAAATTAAACTTAAGCAAAATTTAATATTCAATAATAATTTATTAAACTCGCTCGAGTTGATAAAGATAAAATTTGAAGAAATTTATTTACATATAAATAAATTAAGTAACTTGATCTTAGGTCAATAAAAACTCATTCAAATTAATTTCATACAACTACATATTATCAAGCTAAGGTAAAATCCAACTTTAAACTTTTAAAAACACTCACATAAGTTTGGAATACTATTTGGTTTGATTAAATTCTTTATAAATTTAATTTCATGGCGTGACTTTAATTATGGAAAGATAAACTAGTGCATAACACAAGTAAATTTAGCATAGGAAAAAAAAATTAGATGGTCATATACATGAAAACAAGTACAAAAAGGAAAAGCAATATATTACTAGTATGTAAATATTCAAAAAAAAAAAAAAAAAAAAAGGACGTGTAAAGTACAGTATATAATGCTTCCGCGCACGAAAAATAACCATGGAGTCTGCCCACAACCATGCAACATGCCCCATCCCATGTATTATTGTCCAGCAGATCTTGCTGTATCATATTGCAAATCTGAATTAGATATGATTTTTTTTTTTCTTTTCAAATCAACAATAATATTAACTTACTTTTATTTAACTATTATTGAGAAGAAATCCAATTGAACCAAAGGAAGTAGAAGAATTCTGCCTCTAAACTAAACGAGTACATTACTAACTAGCTTCCGGCTTGAAATTTTAGTTTTTGTAAGCTCTTGTTGCTCTCTTTTAGGTTGTGTGTGTTTTAGTTGTTTATTTTATTGTCTCGATGTCAGCCTACCCCCCAAATAAATTAGTTGCAATTTTTTAATTTCATGAGTCTCAATTTATTTATGAGAAAAATTGAAAATGGAGCAACTAAGAACATCAATGAATTGATTCCAGAGTATAATGTATATGAAATAAATTATTCCCGTCAAATAATTGAATTCTAATATTTGGTAATTATGCTTATATGAACAAAGTTTTAATGCAATAATCGAATCTGATATTAATCAAAATATAGTACTCAACATAATTTGCTGAGATGAATCAACTAAAATTATCTTCACCCTCCATTGGGCAAGTTGTCAGTCAGCCTACTATTGCATTTTTTTTTTCTTTCAAAAAACCCCTCTCCCTCGACCTTTAATTGATTGAAACTCATATTTAATAGATTATAAAAAAAATGTCTACCTTTTAAACAACACTTCGCCATCCCGACTATATTGCATCTTATCTAGTCGTGCTTAATCTCCTATAGAGTCGACATCGCCATCAATTTTCAACTTCCAAAGGGCTAGGTGAGACAAATTTTGTATTTATATTGTGTATTTGTCTTTCTATAAATCTCACATTCAGAATTCTATCAGAAAAGGAAAGTAGGGGAACATGAACATCTCCATCCTTATCCAAGTCTACAAAATTACCAAGAGTTATTTGTCAGCAAATTTGTCACATTTTTCAAATTTTTGTTCATGGATAGTATTATAATAATGTAGTGTCATTTTGGCTTCAGAACAACATACAGTAGTAGGGTAGAGTATGTATGTGAAACTGTTACAAATTATATTTTTGTTTTGGTCTAGCTGGTGAACAAGTTGTCCCAAGAGAATAAATGTGGGCTGCCAGTTTTCTTGTAGTATTTATTTTTTGTCACGCTCAATTTACAAATTTTAAAAGTACATATGCAATTGGATTGCCATATTTTTCATGCTATGCAATCTCAAAGTTAATCTTCCATTGTTTGGAAATGGGATAGATTCAAAGAATGATTGTCCAATCAATTTTAGGTAAAAATCTCTTTGCATTTGTATGACTTGTTAAAAAATTACCATGTCAAATAAATACTTAACTGGATCGATTGGATCCAAAATAAACCTACCAAAAAAAAAAAAATCCTCTTATAAATCTGTAAAAAATCCACAACAAGAAGTGTCTTATGGATCTACACACGAGCAAGTAGACAATAGAGTGGTAGAAGTAACTTTCCTCGGAAAGGGCTTCGGTTGCATTTGCCTAGTTGCCTTATGATGAAGGACCCACAAAGCAAAATCAAGAGGAACACTGTTCAAGTGCACGCCTGGTGTAGATCGCCCTTATTAAATTATAAATAGGCCCCACCATCTACCCTGAATTTTTTTTTATAAATTCAATTTTTAGTTTTATTTATAAACGCAATTAGCTCATTTAATTTTTATTAAATTTTATTTATATCAAAGAATGTTATTTATTTTATAAAATTTAATATAAATTATAAAATTTATAAATAGAGTTAAAAATCAAATTCACTTAAATATTTTTCCATCTATCTCATATTCTCCTCATCCACATTTTCCACCCTCCCAAAATCTGTGGATCCAAATTGACATCATTAATTTTGTAAGTACTTCATTCTAGAAAATAAAGACGTAGGATTGAGATTTTTGCCTTTTAATTACAAGCCAATGCTTATGAACTATGATATCACAACATGTAAAGCAACTTTGATCAAATAAAGTTGATCTAAATCTTGTTTTTTCCCTTTATGTCTACAATGATTGGCTAGCTTTCAACGCCCTTGCCTGGCCACCCACGGCTCATGAACTAGCAGCTATAGATGTGAACAACTTGCCAAATCAGCCAAATATTTGATGATTAGCTAGTTGTTTAATTGATTCGATGTGATAAGGTTAAAGACTTAAGAGCCAATTGAGTTGCTCGTCATCCAAATTAATTAAAAAGAAAGATTTAACTAGGACATTCTATCCCAAGTTTAACAACGTACGTTTGTGTTTATTTTTATTCTGATGCAGATAATTATGCACTAAGTTTAGCCTAATTGCCGTCTTGGCTAGCTAATTAATTTAAGAGTAAATCTTTTATATATAGTTGATGTACAAAAATTTTATATTATCAGAATTAGATGCATGATACGTGTACATTATTTAAATTTTAAAATTTATTTTTATATATGTGTTATGTATCTAAATTCGACAGTGTAAAATTTTTTATATACTAGTACTGTGCATATAAAATTTACTATTTAATTTAATGTCACTATGTCTGTTTTACTAAGATTTACCACCAAGTATAATAGTGCACATTTCTTTTGTCATGTTGAATTGAACATGGTGATAAGATGGATGTGATGGCAATTTTATCATCGAATAATCGAAGTTGGCCGTGGGTTAAATCTAAAGATTTGTGTGTTTAAATGTTTTCTCATGCGTGGTACTACGAATTACGTACAATCTTTAATATGCACATGCCTTTGTAATTTGTATGCTTAATTAATTGATGATTACCCACTAATTAAATGGAAATGAGAGGGATACGTGATCACTTTAATGTTTCACCAAACAATTAGACAGCCTAATTAACCTAGTATGGGATTTAATTTTGCTAAATGTGATGATGTGATTAATGATTGTTGCAATTGTACTATTAAGTTTTGTGCATGGTATAACAAGTCCACGTGAAGTACATTATATTTATCAGATTTCGTGTTCCATGCATTTTTCATTTTGTGATAATGAGAAAAGTTTAGAAAAATGGTAGGTTATTCTTCTTTCTTTAAGATTAGGACAAGTTACGAGTATATATTACAGTAGTTTACCATTTGTTTCTATACATTACCCACCAAATAACAAATTAGAATAAAAAAAATTGAATTTTGAACATTTTAATGATTTAATCGCCTTACTTATCATTCAATCAACCTTATTTGCTTGGCATATTTGTCAGTTTGGCATGCGAGGACCAAATGGTCCAATACAAGAACCCACAAACTTGCATTTATCTCTCCTATTACTGAAAAATGAAAATCTGATATGACAAGGAAACGGAAATCTCTTTGGTGATGTAGGCCACTTTTATTGGTTCAGAACCTTCAGATTAGAAGTGCTATTAGTGGATTTCACAAAGACTAAGTTCCGAATACCAACAAAACTATAATTTTTTTTTTAAAAAAAAATTAAAAAAGAAAAAGGAAAGATATGATCCTTCTGATCTCTAGTAAGACAAGATGGCAGAGAGGTTGGACCATATTTTGTTTTTAATTTCGAGTTTAGCCTTTATCTTCAATCACTAATCAAGAATTTCAGAGGAAAAGAAACCTTGTATAAAGCTGAAAGCTGAAAGCTGAAACTTCATGAAGAAATCTTATGCATTCTCCCCATTTATCAGTAATCAAAAATTTCAGGCATAACATCACTAGCAGCAGAGAAAAATAACATATCTGCATGAGATTTTGAAGGCAAAATTTCAATGTTTCCTTCATCAAATTCATCAAAACAAAGATGACATGTACTCAGTGCAGCAGCTATAAACTGACACCTCGGATACTACAACATTTAACTATATATGCATATTCTATCTTAATGGATGCTACTGTATTTCCTTCCTCTAAAGGATTTAGTTCTTGGGAACAAAAGGTTGAGAAGAGGAAGTTGAACCCTTTTGCAATCTGGGGTGGGTAGCAAATTGGTGGATGGAATCTTGAATTGCAGAAAATGCAACTAAGAACTCTGCAGCCTCATCAGTTTGGCTTAGCACTTTCTTCACAACCAACTCCAATGCCTTGGACCTGTTTTACATATGCACAAATGTTAAGGTCACAGAACCAAAAGTAACTAAATTTTCAGCAAAAGAGTGAATTTTTAACAGTGGAAACTAGAAGATATGATGGACCTGAGCTTTTGGGCCTTGGTGAGGACTTTGTGGATTTTCTCGAATTCGTTCTGAATAGCATCCAAGGGGGGAATTTTGCTCCGGCTCTTGATTGGCCCAAATGGGAGATGAAGTACACAATTGGCTTGAATTTCAGCCATTTCTTCATCAATGATAGCCTCTTCAATCCGAATCTCGTTAACCAACTGGGGCAAGACTTGCTTCATACCATTTGACTCTGATAGATAAGATGAAAGGGAGCCCAAAAGTTCCAAAATGGAGGAGGGCCTCCAATCACCGAGCCAAGTCAATGCAGCTAATTCATTGGCTGGAGTTCCCTTGGGCATTAGAAGTTGAGCCACATCCTTTAAGTCTAGTTGGAACCGTAACCCTGTTGTACTGAGCTTGGAAACTATTCAGTTGATCTTCAATGAGCTCCTCAAGAGCCCATCTTGCTTTCAGCTGTTTCTCAAGCCTTGCTGCTCTTGCCTTCTGTTCATGGGTCCAAATTCCATGGTTTCCCCAAGAAATTTCATCGCCTGATGAATCAAATTAGCTCAATGTCATGTGCCCCCCAAGATACGCATTCAAGATCCACAATGCCATTAAAAATGAAAATTATCAAGAAGTCAGAAGCTCAAAACATGCATAATTATATGAGCACATTACAGCACGGCAATGACATAACCTACCAAAGAAGTCTCGGAGTTTGATTCAACCAAGGAAGAACTTGGCATAATCTCAAGCCAATTATTTATTTATTTATTTTTTAAAAAATATATATTTAACTGCATTGTGAATAAGAATTTAATATAAGAGCCAAGAAACAGTTGCCCTTGGAGATTAGGGGAATTACAGTGATCTTGGTATCAATAGCTGATAAACCAAGCGATGTTAAGGCTTGTCTCTTTGCTTATAAGAGAATGTGAAATATCACTGGAATTCTACAGAAACAGGAAAAAGAAGAACAAAAAGTGGATGCATCTTACATCGCTTGGTGGGCTCTCTTGAATTGGTGTTCAGTTGGGCAATTTGGTGTCTGATCTCACGAAAGTTACCTCCTTTGTCTTTATATTTATCTTTGAATGCCTTCCCCACATTTTTTGCTTCAGCTTCACGATTACTTTCTTGAAAATAATTCCTGATCAGACAAACGACAGTTTCTTTCTTGGCGAGAAAACGAAAGTACTACGAGAAAGGAAACAGGAAAACTGCAGAGTAGTAGGCAAAATGAGGAAAGACAAAAGAACATACACAAGGGGCTGAGCTGAAGTTCTCTTCATTTTCCTTGTAGCTTTAGCTTCTTCTTTTTGTCTCTCCCTCGTATGGAAATTGGCAAATTCTTGGTGCATGGAGCAACTCTTTCCCCTATTTATTTAGGACCTCTAGATTCAATTTTTTTTAATAGGACCAGTTTTTCTGTTTTCTTGTGGGGTTTGGCTCTGGGTATGTGATCTGGATAGGTTATATGGTGGTGAAGGAATGGTAATATATGGGAACTTTTAGAAGGGAAGGATCGTTTCTGTATAATCAAGAATGTGTCTATCCAAGAATTTGAGATGAAATGGCCTTTAATTAGTGCTCTAATATTCTTGTTTAGTAAAACTTAAAAGCAGTTGGTTAACTGTAGTATACAAGAGGATCACATAAAGAGGTTAGCAAGTTTTTATGACTAATGAATTTTGTCCAAAAGGAGGGAGAATTGTAGAGAAGTTTTGACAGGGGGTTAGTTTGTTCACAAGTGAGATATCACATGAGAGAAGTTTTGTAAAAATTAACCCTTGTATACACAGCATGGAGGAGCAGAGGCATAATACAAGCAGAACAGGTCCTTGAAGTATTTACCTTGTCTGGAACAAAACTATACAACTAAAATACATTAAGACTAGTAACTTTCTGATACATACATATAGTATACATCTTTGCTATCATACAACATCAATGTCTCAAGTTTCAGCATTCCAGGGTCTCCCCTGCCTATTTATGAAAAGTAATTCAGTACTTCTTCAGTTCAACAACCAAAAGTCCCAATCAGAAACTCGTTCAATTTTACTGAGCCCACCATGAAGGATTACCTAGCAGGAGCCCCATCCTTGAAGAGGATTTTTGCAACTGATCGCCTACGTGCTGAATGACTGTCATTCTGAGCTTGATTCTTGCTGCCCTTGCCCTTCAACTTTGTACCTACATTTCTTCCAACAAAGACACCAAGCTTTACTGAGGTAAACAGGCCCAGTGCAATGGCTAAAGGCTGCACAGCCCAATGAAAATCCTCAACATGCTGATACTTTTCTACTACTCCAGGACATGTATCAAAAGAGATGCGCTCCACTTCAGCTGGATCAGCCAAGAAACTGCTACATTCTCCTCCAATCACAAATCTTGATGGGAATTTAACGACAAGGCACCCGTTTATAGACAGCGGAAGTATTTGCGAAATTCTCCCAGTTGCCCATGTCCCTCCCCCTTTACGAGGCCACTCAAAGCGGGGATTCATAACACTAGACTTCAACCTGACAAATTGCCCCACAAAATATGGCTCTGCTATTTGAATATCTGAAGAATGCCCTAACCACAGAGTTTCTAGACCTAAGAAGCCAACAGCAACATTTCCCTCACGCTGAATGAAATGCAAAATACCCACAGATGAGTGTTTGCTGTTTTCCTTAATCAAGCGGACCCAATCACCAGCTGCCAATCCACAATCTGTATGTGTATAGGATTGGAGCTCATAGAACCTAAAGACAGTTTTGGCAAGCTAGGTCCAGCAAAGCACATATCCATCTTGATCGGTGTCCTTCTCCAAGCCAACTACAGTTCCTTCTGTCACAGCCATTGTCTGGGGACTACCAGAATTTACTACTTTCCTTGACCGCACTATGTCACCAACTTGAAGGTGATCCTTAGAGAGAGACCATGAGGTATAGCGGGTAGTGCAAGTTGACTTGTCTACGAGGAGTGTGCTCTCAAGACCAATCCACTCCCTGCTCACTGGAAGCAGCATTCAGAGATCTGCAAGCATTCACAAAACTGTAAAGTAATAATCTCTCTATCTCTTTATCCATCTATCTATTTCTACTAATGATAACCTATAACTACTGGCCGACCTTTTATTCTAAACCCAACTCTAAAACAAGATCCAGATACTATAACTAGGAGTGTATACACATCTCCACAATACTGCACCCAAATCCCCAAGAATCAGTCTCGTAGGTTATTGGGCCTCTTATTTCCGGTTCCCACTGCTCAGGAGCCATATAATTTGGTGTTCCAAGCCTGAGAGCCAAATCTGAATCAGCTAGTGGAATCCCAAGAAGCAGGTAAGGGATCCCAAAATCTCCAATGACAACTTTCTTCTGGTCATTAAGGAGGAAATTCGTTGGCTTAAGGTTCAGCACCAAAATTCCAACTGAATGCAACTCTTGAATTCCATTGACTAATTCAATTCCATACCTGTAAACATTGTATGTTGTCAGAGTGTGTGAGTTTACATTCAAGTTCAATCTTCTAAAAGGCAAAACATGTATGTCATTCACCTCAGGATATCAGGTAAAGGAAGCTTTCCCCCCTTCAACCGAGCCAATAGGTCACCCACTGAGCCCTCATATGATTTAATAACCACGCAGATCTATCACACAGCCTCAAAGTGTAAATAAATGTAAAACTAAATGAAAACCCCAATAACACATGGAAACCAAAACCTAGTTAGAAAGTTCACCTTTCCAGATATAAGTTGAGATGCCATGCAACCAACAGACTCCATTTGGCTGACGAGAATTCAAGCTGACCCATAAATCATCAAACTTGCTCAGAAAACTCTTTATGTGATCCTCTTGTATAGGATACAACATCTTCACAGCTACTTCATGAGATTCATCATAATCATCAGCAGACCGATGATGAGTAGCTAACCAAACATCTCCATTTAACCCATGCCCAATCCGATACTTGAGCGTAATCGACGCGGGATCAATATAAGGGCTAGGCCTCATTGGTGCAGAAACAACTGTTGTGAGATGATCCGGATCTCCTTCATAAAGCTCATAATCAAAAGAATCTGCAGGCAAGGTAGCTTTCATCTGTTCTGCCATTTTCCTAACTGCAACAGAGACAAAGGAAATCAGACCAGGAACCAAGTCATCTGTTATCCTATTGAAGTACAAAAAACATGCAAGATCATCATTAAGTAATTGGTTTCTCAAGTTACATTTAGCAAAGCAAGAAAACACTGCACATATTAAAATATTTAGATACGCTTGATCTTCGATGGTCTACAATTGGGGGAGGCGTAGATTAAGGGTACCTAAGTATTTTCCGACATAATATATTGACCAGCAAGATAGGAACTTTAACAGACATTTAACACAAAAATTCCAACCCCCTGGGTCTTATTGTATTTTCAGAAAAGATATGTTCAGAAATTTTGTATGATGGAATTTTTAATTGAACAGTAGAACAATTCTAGAGAAAATAAAAGGGAGGAGGAAATAAAAGTTAAAAAACTTGTAATATTCCATTTTCACCAAGATTAACACTTTTAAAACAATTTTCTGAATTTCACATGTATTTCTATAGTTTACAACTAAATATACATATAAAAGATCAAATACAATCCCAGGACCACAAAAATAACCACCAAAAACAAGAAAAGATTACATTTTTTTTTCTAATTGTTTACGTCTCATAATTGACTTGCTAGCACAGAATCATAAACTTTTTTTGAAGTGAAAACAACAATTCATAATAATTTCAGATTATGGAAATATTTACCAGTGTGCGAATTAAGCTATGCACCTGCGCAAATTGAACCAATTTCACAAACAATTAGAACAAGAAAATTAGATAAAGGAAAAAGATAGCTTTAATTGATGCAGCAGCCCATTTACTGAATCGACTACATAAGAAGTTTAACACGCACAAACACACAGTGAAAGTGAGTTAGATTTTTTTTTTGGGGTGGGGGATGAAGAGAGAGTTACAGAGAGACGCGCTTTGCTTGTACCGTCCTCCACGGGGGATTCTCTTCTATCAATCAAGGAAGTCCCCCAGAAAGTGAAAAACTAGATGACTATGCTGCCCAGATATCACCACCACCTCAACTCCCTGATTTTTATATATGTATCGAATTTACAGTATAATATAATAAATTTATTAATTTATATTTTTTCATAATATCATGACATATTATTACTGATAGTATAAATTCATTAATTTATAATTTTTTACATTATTACACGTTATATTATATTACTCTAATAAATAATATAAAAAAATATAAATTAAACGATTCGTAACACTATCATATAAATTGGTTAAATTTTATTCATACAAAAATTTTCCTTACCTTGTCAATTTAGCCTTCTTTTACTTTTTAAATTTTTTCCCCGTAAAAAATGCACTATTTTATGTAGTACTGTTTTCCACAATCCACGTAACTAAATCAACTCGGTAGTTTAAAAATAGTTATAGTTAAAAATCTTGTATAATATAATAAATGCGTTAAAGTATAATAAATTTTTTTTTTATTAATAAATGTATAGAATTCTTGTAGAAATGTAATTTTAAACTATAGAACAATGATTTCTTTGTAGTCGTTTGATTCAATGGCGATTATGAAACAAATTTTAGACCGGTAATTTTACGAGATCTCTATTACATTGTCCCTATCATTTTATCCATTGGCCATTAGACACAGGAAATAAAATACATAAATAAAGAAACGACAAAGCCATGCGAGGCATGCCATAATTTGATAACCCTTTTCGTACAGTACAACAGTTGAGTTGTAGATATGATAAGAATACTGGTTAAAAATGAGTGGAACTTTCTTACAAACTACTCTTAAGATAGTATTCCCTAAATAAGGAGCAAACACTGTAAAATTGATCTCTAAAATGAAGTCACCGAATCTAGTCAAGCTGGATGATGTGCTGAGATTAGATATTCCTTCAAAACTCGGCAAAAACTACAAAAAGCAGAGACAAAATCATTAATCGAAGTTAGCAAATCATACAGAAATCATAAGCTGCAGACGAGGAATGCAATTTAAAACAAGAAGCATATTGTGCAAGGCGAGAAAGGTAAGAAGATTTTATACCATCCTTACAAGGTCAACCTTATGTAAAATTATCTCAAACAGGTAGCCGAATACAAGTAACAGAAATTTAAAGCTAGAGCAAACAAGATGGCAGACATTTGCTTGCGAAAGCAGCAGTTTCCTCAAAATGCATGTTAAAGTCCCAAAACCTAGAAGTCACTCGCAAATGACCATGATGTTCCGGTATAATTTATTTATCCAGTGGTACAAAGAGAGAGGAAGAAATAACAGTCTAGCAGCATTCGATTCACCTGTATAAACTATCCTCTTTATCAAAAAAATACTACGAATCAAGGGGAGCATTCTTAGTACTCCCTTAGAAGTGAGGGATACAAAATCTACGGTGCAAAAAACAGGAGAATAAAAAGATGTTTTAACACTTTGGGGGTCACGTGAAGGAAACGTGCAATGCAGAAAAGAAAGGCCAATGAATATTTCTCAAAGGAGCTATGCAGAACATTCTATAGCCATTCTAAATTCAGGTCTTCAATATTGTTAGCTCCTATATTTTAGTAAAATAGAGTAATGCTTGTGATCCCAAGCTAAGAAACATTCATTTTGTTCTCAACTATTTTACACTTGGCCAAGAGTTAATCGGGCAATCACAAGAGGTTTTCCGTTGATATCAGAAAGAGAGAAGCTAGAAGTCCAACTACTACACCATGGTTTTTGGCAACTATCAGCATGCATTGACAAGGTATCAATTATTGAGCAACATTTTCTAATATGCAACATTTCAAGGGCAAAACTCACAGAGAGAAAACACTTGGGCTACTTACAATCCACCTACTATTTAATCAAAGAGGTACAGCTGTGCTCGAAAAAATTGTGCAATTCGACTACAAGAAAGCTGGAAAACATGCACTAACATCATATATCAGACAGCAATAAAATACAAACACAGTAGATTCAGAATCCTTATCCTTACCAGCTGCGCAGTAGATGGGACGATCATAAACGTCTAATGACTCTCTTGGCAGCTAATGCAGAGGCATTTACCCAATTTGGTGCCGGAAATTTATGAGCCTTCTGTTGTACTTGAGAAATTCTCTTCAGATGGGCATCCCATACTTCGGAAAAACCAAAAGATAAGCTGCCTCTTGATTCACAGGATGTGTGAAATTGCCGTACATTGGAGGACAAACCAAAGGAATCCCGATTATTTCGAGCAAAAATAAACCTTTGGAGGTCATTTGTCATGCCAAATCTTGACTTCTGGCCAAAATGACGGGGAGGGGGTGGGGAACACAAGGAAGATTCGTGTCAGTGACAAATTAAAAAAGGAGCCAAAGAAACAGAATCAACAAACTGTAATTAGAAAAAGCTCGATTAATTTGTCAATAAGTTTGAACTATGTAATTAGCATGGAATGAACATAATTTGAATGTATCCCTAATTCAGAGCAATAAAACAATCTCGACATGTGATGATAACAATCCAGTTCAAATCAACAAAAGGAAATTATGACACAAGTCTGTGTATCCACTCTTACATGTGTATCAAGAAAGTGACATGGTTGTAAATAAGGAGGCATGGTGATATGTTCCATCTAGGAAAAATCCTTTGCTGTCCCTTCTGCTTGAACTGCTTCAACCAAAAGTCCTAAATACAAATCAAAACCCGTTCTTTCAATTACTTTTACTTCTTTCTTTTTAAGAGACAATTGAAATCTGAAGTATTTGAAAGCAAGAGAGAAATAATAATAATTAATCACCAGACTTTCTCTTGGACACTGGAATTGACTTGTCTTTATGCTTCCAGACTATTTTTACTGAAGTTCTGCAAACACAAAATGACTAATCAAAAGCAAAGTTTAATTATATTCTGATAAGAAATTACATCACTTCCACACTGCATTTTTACTTCTACAGAGCTACTTAGAAGTATTTCCTACTAGATGTGTATAAGAGATACACAAACGCATTTGTCTGATTTTATCATGATGTCAAAAATCTCTCCAACATTCACAGTTCTACTCACTCATTCACAGTTAACATTAGTGGCCTTTTTTCACCACTTTGAATAATCCTACTCGTAACTTGATATCCAGCGTTCAAAGGAAGAACAAAAAGTAGGAGGCAGAGTGGAAGAACCTCAAATGTATATCTATTAAGTTGCTTATATCAATGTCCCTGGACTTTAATATGAAACCTTCTTCTGAAAGCAGCCTTGCAACATCTTGCACAACCTGTTCCTCTTGGACCTACGAGAAATTTCTCATAATGGTAACTTGTGTGTTAATGCACAATTTGTATGAATTTGTGGGGAAAAAGGTGAACAAAGACCAATGCAAACAGATTACTACAGTAAACAAAACTAAAATTCGTTCCCAAGGTCACATTTGCTGATATACTCTGAGGTTACTGGATTATCTATCCTTGATGCATTAGCTAAGGGACATAAATTCCATTTCTCACTGATAGCAAATTAGAAACAAGGCTGGTAACCACTTAAGTAAGCCGGCCTTGACTGAACATAAGCTTCAATGGCAACACCGGCCGTGTCAAAAAGTTGAAGCAATGGTAGAGTAGACACCATTGCTGACTGCCTTTCCTTGCATAATTTAAACAATAGTTTATTTTCCTTCTGTTTTCTGCCCATTAAGTTCGGCTAGAATTCCAGATCTACCAATGTTGCCAATTCACACTTGACAAATTGGCGAAATGGGATGTGTGTCTGAAATGGAATAATCTTCAGACCCGTAGGCACATACAGGACCCATAGCCTCCTCTCTAAACGCCATCAGTACAATGGTTAGTTCAATGAGTTTACCCTTCATTGCGAAATAGCAAGCAGCCTCACTAATCTCTTTCCTGTTCAACTCAAGTGACTTAGCAGTTGCCAATACATGTTCCTGCCATCAAAGTTATTGACCTCAGAAAAGTGTAGTTAAAGGGAAACATGTTCTCCTTAAATATACAATATCTGCATCATACCAAGTGTCACGAAACTTCTACTTAGCACGAAACCGTCGTGCCAAGGCGGAATAAGAAGCTCGCACCGGCACCAAAATTTGCCCGGCAAACTTGGTCAGCCTTACACACTCGTGTTTAGTTTTCACCCGTTTCGCAAACGAGCACTCACTCAAACACACCGAATCTGGATTTTTAGGCAAGCCTGCACTCGCAAGAATATTACACAACAAAACGTAAGTAAACGGTACACAAACGAATTACGGTCCTAGGCCAACCCTTGCAACGTTACTAGAAACAGGTTCAAAACTTACAACACGAGTGTTACAAACACTTGGTGTGCAGAACAGTCTTGGCCTAAATCCAAACGGATTCCTCTCTCTAGCCAAGTTTCTGACTACCAACATTTATAGGAAAAGTGCAGTTGACAAGCCCAACTGCTTAGCTTTGCTGGACAAACGAAATGCCTACAACTAAGCTGCCTGGCCAGGTGGCAGCACACATGGCCTGGTCATGCCCCAGAAGGTGGTAACTGCCACAACCGCCCACTAAGCACTTCCCCATGTGCTGCCCACGTTTCCAGCCATTTTCTCGCACATGCAGCCCACCAGCTCGGCCAAGTAGTCCCCCTTAGCCACACGAAGTCCAACTTCAGCTGATCACCACACCCGTGCGAGTGCACTTACCCGTCGTGCACGCTGCCTAGTCGTTTCCTTGAGCTGTCCACTGGCAACGTTTGCCAACGTCCCTCAGCCAACACTTGCCTAAGGACTTCCAGCACACCACTGCATAGTTTTGAAGCACTTTGCACGTCAACGGCTCAACTCAGCCCACCTCTGTTTGCCGAATCCGCACACTGCCTTGCCGACGTGCAGGCTGTTCTGGGCCAGGCCTGCACTCAGCCTTGCCGATGCGTGAAACTCTGCCAAAGGGTCTAACACTAAGCCACTGGAAGTATATTTCAGAAAAAAGGAGCAAACCATTTCGGGGAGGCAAAGCATGATGATACAGTGGCAACTTTATAAGAGATTGCTGTGGAGTCCATTTACGCAATCTTCTATCAGCACTCCAGAATAAAGTGGAAACTCAAGACATCAAAGAAAAAATAGACACTATAAAAATGAAAGAAGAAGAGGCTGTATGAAAATCTATTCATGTATCTTTGAGCTAGCAACACACAATAAATAGTACGCTGAACAAGCACTAGTCTGTACCTTAACACTTCAATTGCTGTATGTACATCAGCCTGTGTGCATGGCAAATAGAATAAATTAATAAAGTCACCAGAGCAGATCTGCTTCACCTGCTCTTCTAGAAAAATGAAATTTACCACTGGATATATTCATTATTCTTAAAGTGAAGGAGGTGAGGAATAACAATTACAACATTCAAAAGAATCGCATAATAATCCAACTAAATCATCAGATCTTAAGAAGTCAATGACCATATACCACGATGATCAAGGTTGGCAAAATGAAACCTTTTTTCCCATTATGCTTTATTGAAGGTCAAGTTATCTCTGTTGACATAAAAGCTGCCACGCTTGTCACTAATTGATTTCTTATTAGTTAACAGAAATTTCACTTGTACTAGTATATCATTAATTATCATACCACATTTCTCAAACAAACAACAAAGACAAAGAATTAAATCAAGGGATCCCTATCTCATTTGGGAATGTTTGTACCCTTACTAGTCACAGATATGCTCAGATTGAACAACACAGTAATAAAACCAAAGGACCAATTCTCTGTTTTCCTTCATCATTTGTCATAAAATTCCTCTTCTTAAAATTAACAATGTTTTCTCTTCTCTTGCATCAAGCATGAAGCTAGTCTGTTCATGGAAAAGGTTACAGTCATTCTTTATGGCTGACCAACCATTCGATGCTTTGGAAACTGAACCATTCTAAAAGTCGATGTCTGAATCTGAACTTATTCATATAAAGAGTGTTAATTACCAATATACATGATAATAGTTGCATATGCTGTCATACTGAAACTTCTTTCTTCCTGCTCATCTCAGTCTAACATGATAGAAGTCCAGTTATCAGACTGGAAGGTCTGGCATCCATTTTCTTCAAGCATGTTCAATATAATAATATTGCTTTATCCTAAAAGCAAACAAAGATTCCAAAGAAACTCGCAAAGAATTTTCTCCAAACTGGATATCATTCCTAAAACCAACTTTCATCACAAGCTTCTTTTTGGGTAAGTACTAAACTTAATTGTATTATCTTCAAGAAATACAAAACCTTTAGTTTAGACAGATCATTGGAACTTTTCATTTCATTGGTTAATGATGGCTTAGCCAAATGTTGACCTATTTCAAACCGTCAAAGTGGCACAAATCCTCCAGAATAGACACATAATGCCAGTTATTCTAGACTCCATATGATGTGAAAAAAACCCAATGGGATTGCTATTCAGTTATAAACATCTTGAAAGACCAAATCCAGCCATAGTCAAGCCTATCTTTTCCCCTTTTACGACATTTGTTTTAAATGTAGTTTATCAAGAGCAAAGGTTGTATTGCATTCAGGTTGGTGAGAATTAGCACTCAGTTATATAGAACATAATTTCAAATGATTCACAAAATTGACCATTTAAATTTTTTCTTGTCTGGATTGAGTTGATTCCATTTAACAATATGAAATATGTTATGCTATGTCCCTTCTTTTTTTTTTTTTTTTTTTCAAAATATTTTTCCAAATAAGAGGGATGTTGGGATGAATGCTTTATTGTGTTTATAAATTTCAATTTTAGAAAGATCAACTTCTTCCAATCTTCAGGCATTAGTTTCATTGAATTTAAAGGTTTTACCTTGATAATCAAAAGAATTTTTCAACTTCACAAATAGGCCATATACCCAGCCACCCAGGTTTTATTAAGACTAAAGATTTTCTCCAACTAGTACACCTTTTATAATACTCTTTCTTATTATTTTTTTCCCTTTTGAGGGGGGAAGGGATGGAGGTTTGACTATTGGAAGCTGGGAAAAGCAGGACCTGAAATTTCATAGCATCTAAGAAATGGGTTTCATGCTTTTCTATGTTTTGAGAAAAGCAATAATTTACGTCATGCATTATTTTTCCATCTGCCCTGATAATTGATTTTCATCTTTTCTAATCAGATTGCTGTCTCGGCAGTCTTCAAGCTTAAACATTTAAATTTTTTTAAGAAACATCAATACATATCACATATAAAGCTATGGTACAACTATACAAAACCAAGAGGATGGTGGAACAATGAAAAAGACAGGGGAAAGGGCCAAGAGTCCAACACTCTGCATCTTCAACTCAAACTTACACTAGTGCGAAGCGAACCATCCTGCTTGTCACGAAGTGGTACATCAGCATCCTCTCCACTGGATTCGCTCTTTGTAGTATCTTCAGCATCAAGTGAAAACTAAATAAGTCAAAATTACCTCAATGTGCATCTGTTGCTTAATGATCTATTTTAAATGACAATAACGCAGGGAAAATGTTGAAATAACCAAATAAATTAGTTACCAATTTGTCTCACCCTTTCTTCTGTCAAATCATGCAGTTGGTTGTTCCGAAACCAGATCCACTGAACTGTATCAAGCACAAACTTGCACACCTCAACAGAAAATTCAAGGTAAACTTTACTTTAAATGGACCCACCACTGATCCAATAGAGGTAAAATAGTTTCTTATTGAAATTTTCCTTTTATTTCTTTGGAATAAGGATAATTCAGCCATTTTCTATTATACATGTATCCTTCCCATTTTTTACTGCTACTTAGTATCGGCAATAGGTCTGAAAAAATATCTAAAAATATCATATTTAGATATTTGTACCCTGTCGAAGTAAGGAACCATGGCATATATGTTTCGAATAGATTCCATTTTGAGAGAGTTGAAAAAGCACTTTCTCGTTGAAAAGTTCTATACATCTGGTAATAACCCTTCCAATTATTAGCAGTTATCTCCACTTGGAAGTAACTGCTCATTCCAAAATAACAGAAATAACTTGTGAATTTTTTTTAAATGTCTAGAGTCAAGGAATTACAAGCCTAGCCTTTACAGTGCGATGGCCTAGTTCTTCTGTTCACAAACGTAGCCTTTACAGTGCGTGGCCTAGTTCTTCTGTTCACAAACGTAGCCTTTACAGTGCGTGGCCTAGTTCTTCTGTTCACAAACGTAGCCTTTACAGTGCATGGCCTAGTTCTTCTGTGTTATATTTTGAACCCTGCTTCACTAAGCAGCCTAGAAACATCTTCAGCAACCACTTCCTTTTTAACCTGTAAAAAACCACCACATGATGGTGTTGGCATATATAAGATGATGTCAAACTAAAAATGACAAAATATGAAGCGGATGATAACAATTCCGTCAAACAGAATGTGAGAATTTAACCGATAATAGAATGTTAACAACAAAGACTATTCATGAATCCCAAAATCAATTGCTTATAACAAAGTACCTATTTGTAACAAATATACAACTGAAACCTCCCATCTCACTGCAATCAAAAGAATATGTGCAGTCAAAGTAGTTACGACTTACATCAGCCGGCCTTGATTGAACATAGAACTTCAATGGCAACACCAGCTGTTTCAAACACTGAAAGCCAAGGTAGAAGAGAAATCATTGCAGACTTCCTTTCCAGACATAATTTGTTCATTTGTTTATATTCCCTCTTTTTCCTGCCCATTAAGTAGAATTCCAGATCGCCTAATCCTGCCAATTCCCCACGTATAAATTGGCCAAGCATGACAGGTGCTTCTGAACCATCTTCATACTGAACTGTGAAAGGACCCATAACCCTTTCTCGAGCAACCATCAGTAGAACAGACAGTTCAATGGCTTTACCCTTCAAGGCATAGTAGGAAATAACACCACCTATTTCTTCTGTGTTCTGCACAAGCAATCTGATAGTTTCCAGGGCATCTCGCTGTCTCAGAGTTTCATTGTCAATAAAATGGCATTAGATACACTCCAAACAAAGGAACCATTTTTTGAGATATAAATGAAGAAGTTACAAGAGCTAATTGTGAAACATTTGCAGAGAAAACGAACCATTTTAGGGTTGCAAGAGAATGGTGATCAGCTTGAACATGGATTCTATTGCTTTTGGTCTCCAATTCTTCACAGTTTTGTCACACCTACAGAAAAAAGTACAGAAGACGACTAGGCAAAAATAATAGGCAATAGACAATGCAAGAAAGCAACTTTAAGCTCAAATACGTGATATGAAAATTTAAAGACAAACCACAAGTAGTACCTCAACATTTCAAGTGCTACTCGGAGCGGAAGCAAACCCCTTTTTTCGGAATCAAGACCATGAAGTTTACAATCAGCTTTTGCTCCATTTTGAAGAAACAAATCAACCAAACCAGGAGACAGAGAACAGGCTGCTTCATGCAGTGGGAAAACCCATCACTATTCGGAACATTAAGGTCCACAACAACTCCATCCTTTCCTTCCATCATCACCTTGCCACAACGTATGGCTCGATGAAAACAAATGCCAGGCAAAATCTCATGACAGGACAATTTGAATCCACCAAACTTCAGTTTCACCCAGACAGGTGGTCAATGTCTGAGTTGTTTAAAATAGTTGCAAACTCTTCAGCATCATCTTTAGCAATGATTTGCCAAATTCGCATTTCGTCCTCTGAAATACCACTTCCTGAATCCTGCCAAATTGCATAATATATAACACGACAAATAAGAAAAATATTAGAATTTGGGGGAAAAAAAAATACTCCAAACATGAATAAAATTCAGATGAATTATACCTCTTCCATTATATTCGAAGACCAAATTCCCAACAGTTTTTACACCCTATACAAATCAAATACAGGCCTGAATCACTAAACCCATATAAAATAACACATTTTTTTCAAGCCATTACACGAATGGTTTAGCACATGAGAATATTAACTCCAAAACATAAAAAAAATACAAGAAACTCAGAAAGAAAAAAAAAATAGATAATTTAAAACAATTTTAAGAAATAAGAATTCAGATATGCTTAGTTTGTATAGATGTGTACTAGAAGATGACCTGCTACTAGTTTCTCAGAAACGAAAGTGGAAGTATTGGAAGGAGGGGAGTGGATTTTTCTTACATTTTTACAATTAATTTTTTTTACATATAAACCCTTATTAAACCCTTCTAATGTTATTTTACACTGTTCAACCTCGTAAAAAAGGTTAAATTACACTGACCTCCCTCAGATTTGGCAATCTTCATAAGGTACTATTGATATTATTAAGGAAATTATAACTGTTAAAAAATTTGTTACTAATTGTTATTAGGATATATTTATTGTGTAATATAAATATTATGTAACACGAACATAATTTGTATAATAATATAAGTGACAATAAAATATTATAAATTATATAATATAACAAAATGTTAAATTATAATCATACATCGTACAACATAAAAATCTTGTGTTCAGTCCAATTCTCAAGTTATTTGGTCTCTTGTCTAGTCCTAAGTCCTAACGATGAATCAAACTTGGAAGCCAATTTTGAAGAGCTCCTTAAGGAGAAGCTTTAATATTAGACAAGTAATTTAGGGCACTTGGAAGTTTGGTCAGTTGATCTGTACGAGTATGATCATCTCTACATACCTAACTATGAAATGTAGTACTGATAAAATGAGAAAAAAGAACTGTCTCTTAATCAGTTCACTAGTTGTGACCTGAAAAAGTACGAAGACAACACAACATTACAATCCACACCACCTCACAACAAACTCAATCATCTAAGATTTCCATAAGCAATATTGTTCCTAACACTATGGATGTTTGTACCGTCTATTCAAACAACCCAACAGAACCCACGTAATATCTAATTTCCACAAGCCATGTTAAATAATTCAGGCTGCAGCAGAAATCCCAGTGGCTAGACTTCCAACTTTTTCAATTTCTTCATTTGGTTCCTTGACTATTTCAACTTCTTGTTTAACTTCTTTCTCGTCTGAGATGAAGTCTGAACTGTCTTCTCCGCCTGACAAGCCATCTTTGTAATCTGCAGGCCGAGTTTTCTTGAAAATTTCATCATTTTCCTATTGCAATAAACTTCTCTTCTGAGTCTCCTTTCAGCAGCTCAACCACTTCGAGCATTGTTGGTCTCTTCTCGGGTCTATTTTGAGCACAAATGATTGCAACAAAAACAACCCTTTTCAACTCTTCCTCCACATACTCACCCTTGAGTTTTGGGTCCGCAAGCTCACTGAACTTTTTCTCGCATGCCAGATGCAAAGCCCAATCTGTGATCATGCGCTTTGTTGTTGCACTGAGTTTCTCAATGGGTTTCTTGCCACTAGCAAGCTCAAGCAAAAGAATGCCAAAACTGTAAACATCACAGCTCTCTGATGCCTTCCCTAACATTGCATATTCTGGTGCGAGATAGCCAAGAGTACCTTTAACTCTAGTGGTTACATGTGTTGCACCATCAGGAATGAACTTGGCAAATCCAAAATCAGCCACTCGTGCTTGAAAATCTGAATCAAGCAGTACATTGCTTGCCTTAACATCTCTATGTATTATATGTGGAGTTGCATGGTTGTGATGCAAATAGCTGGAATGCAGTAGAAGGTTAGTACAATAGAAGCAAAGCATTAAACGAAGAGTGGTTGTGATCAATACTTACGCAATTCCCTCAGCAGACCCAATAGCTATCTTCATCCGTCGGTTCCAGTCGAGACGGCATTCAGCTGAATGCTGACCGTGAAGATGTGAGAGCAAGCTCAGATTAGGCATATAATCATATACAATTAGTCGCTCTTGCCCTTCAGCACAATAGCCACGTAAACTTAGCAAATTCTTATGCCGTACTCTGGCCAGTACCTCAACCTCAATTGCAAATTCCATCTCTGCTTTATTGCTCCAAACCTTCAACCTTTTGACTGCTATCTGCAAAAATATGAATTAAGTATGAATTCTGGTCTCTTTAATGCTGCGTAAGTTTCTGTGGGGAAAGATTCTGGTAGAGCAACAGCAGAGCCAGCAATAAACTGTTTGTATTCCACCACATGATTAAGCAGAGTCTGAGAATAAACTAGAGTAGCTGCACAACATGGAAGACCAAGAATGATTTTGGTTAAAAATTAGTTCATAACAGATCAGGGACATATTGAATATCACAAAAATCATATGTACTAATGAGCGCACCATTACTCATCATCAGAACCTGTGAATTTTTAAAGGTGAGATTTGAAACCATGGAATAATACTAGCCCGTGACATAATTTCTCTCCAAATAACCTTTATTCTGATCCTGCTGTAATCTTTTCAGACCTCCAAATAGTCATGGAATGGGGAAACAAATTCACCAGACACGGGTCAACTTCAAATTCAGCAATAAAACACACTGCACTCATTTGGTACGATCAATGTTAAAGTTCTAATGATGGCTCTCAAAACTAAAATACTCTCTGAGAGCTGTCCCCAATACCAACAAAAGGACACATATTCATTAGTGTCTTTAACATTAACATTACCTGCTGAGAGCAGCAGGTCATACTTCTAGTTGCTCCGAGTATTTGCAGAGCTTCAATTTACAGTTACAAAGTACTCAAATATACAGCTTCCTTATCCACGATTCAAAACAATCACTTAGACTACCTATTGGATTTTATCAAATTAAAGAAATTTACAAATTAAGGATGAGAAAGTCCTTTAAGTTTACCTGAGAACCATCCCACAGTTGGCCCCAGTATACACTGCCAAATCCACCTTCTCCAAGCTTGTTGTCATAGTTGAAATTGTTGGTAGCCGAGTGCAACTCCTTCAAAGAAAAAACCCTCCAAGTTGACTGCTTCTTCGTTTGATTTTTTCTATGAAATTTCAATATCCCATTAATCAGAAAACTTGTAAACTAAAAGTAAAAAGATCCAATTTTTGTACAAAATAGGATTCCAAACACAAATCCTAGCCACTCCAGCTTTACTTGATTCAGATATAAAGTAGTAGTATAAAGCAAGCAGTAAACGATGGATGATAATTACTCCAATAAGGATTTAAAAAAAAAAAAAGTAGCTTTGATAAGTGGCAACTCAAAGAGCTATATAAAGAGCATACAGTAAACAAAACTAGGGACTTTACCTACAATCTCTTCAAAACTCCTCTAGAAACAGCACAAAATTCCAAGCAAATTTTCAACTAAAAATAGATCAAGATTCATAGAATATGAAATAAAGCTAAAAATCAGCAGCAATAGCATCCATAAACAAGAAAAAATGACTGCACCTACCCATCGGAACCCTTAACGCAACAAAAGATGGAGTGAAAAGCCATTCCACTATCTCACCAAACCAGCAGCCCAGGTCTCCCTCTTTCTTCAAACTTCAAATTTGGTAATTACAAGACCACCCCTTCGAGAATGACCAAAAACCCATTTCTTCAGAACATCACAGGAAGAAAAAAGTCATGACCTTTAACTACTAAAGTGAAGGAAGTTTACAAAGAAGAATTCAAACTTTAAGCTGTTTTTTCCCCCTTCTTTAACAGCCAAACAATCCTTTCAAATCCAAGCAATTATTTTCCTTTTCCTCTAATTTTAATCACTTCAGAAAGAATAAAATAGAAAAAGAAACTTGATTGATTTTACAGGAATAAAATTGCAGTGAGCAAAGAGGCTCAACTTCAGCGTAAGTGGGGGATGTATTGACGAGGAGGGGGAGAAGATAAGAAAAATGCCAAACGGTTTATTGAGCTTTTGTTGGATTCTATTTGTACTACAACACGTGTGTTGTGTGTAACTAAGTAACAAAAACCAATTCACCTAATTTAGTCATCAAATATTTTATTTGAATGTAAAATTAAAAATATAAATTCTTTTATATTTTTTAAATAAAAGTTAAAGTTTTTTTTTGTTTTGTAATTTAATTAGATCTTTTTTTTCTTTAATTTAAATAAATAAAAATAAAATAAATTATTACATTTAAAAGAAAATAAAAAAATGTGTAACAAGTAACGACAGTAGTAGTGTAAGAAGGACGATAACGGAATTCTTGACTTTCCTTGGACTTTGTTGCTTTCATTGGGCCACTGACCGACTCACTGTTGTTAGGTTTCACTTGACTAGTATTAAAGATTCATTGATGATAAGTTGAATTTTCCTGTTTTAGCAACTGTACATGCCATTAACCACTAATGCAGTGTTCTTGTTGATTGAGATTATTCTTCAATTGATAAAACAAACAATGCACAAGTAAAATTGGTTTAGCAAGGAGAAATAAAAAGAAATACACACAAGTGAGCTTTTCGGGAGACTCCACTTTTGCATTATCGATTTTGTGATCCTATTACAAAGAGCTCAGCTATTAAGATGGGACACGGCTAATTTAGCTAAATCCAATTCAAACTAATACTAATCATCCAAAGAATTATATATTAAATCATCCAAAATGTACTGATAGAATCAAACACAAAGTCAATAACTACGTTGAATCAAAAAAGAAAGAAGGGAAAAGTCTCGGAGCAAGACAACTTTGTCGTCCTAGAAAGTTATTTGAGTTGAACGTAGAATATGGAGTGACTAAATTATGTTTTTTCCTTCCTTTTCCTTGGTTCCATTATTCCTTACCTGTATAGCAGAGCATTTCAAATATGTCGTCTATTGTTTTGAAATTCTTTTATGTAACATTTAATAGTTCAATGGGCCAACATTTCTGATTTCACTCCAGGTCCCTTGCACTGACAACGGGAGAAAAGACTCAACAAAGCTTTGTGATTCCTCGGTATTATAAATTAAGGACCTTAATTAAACTTTTAAAATTACCAAATCAAGAGAGTTTTAGTGAGTTTTTTTGGATTTTTATGGTCATTCAATCTTTTATCTGGGTTCTTTTGTACTTTTGTTATAATTGCCTAAAATGGGTTATAGACCTGTCTCTTATAATTTGTATTTCTTTTAAATGAGACAGGATTTTTCCCTTTCGCCCTTGAACGTAGATCGATTTGACCGAATTACTTAAAATTTGTGTGTACCTTTTATTACAATATTTTTATTATTTCTATTCGTTATTATCTTCAAGAGTTTATTAAATAATTTTTGTAAATTCCGAGATTCGGATCTTAACAAGCTAAGTAAAGAAATCTAATTTTATCCTAGATAGACATAGGGATTATTTTCAACAATGGGGGAAATTTAATTTGTTTATAAATTATAGTGCTAGTATAATTAAATCAAATCCTTACCATTTAGAAGTTAAACTTAGGGAGAACGGGCATTTATATCACTGATGTAAATAATTTTTATATTATTGAGTATACACATGCAACATCAACATAATATAAAATATAAATATTATTTTTAATATAACTAACTAGTATTGGCATCTGAATTTAATGCGATACGTTATAGCATAACAACATTAGTCCTCGGATCCAAATTTCAATACTTTAATTTCTTGTTGAATCGATACGAAACAATCAAAGTGATGGCTAGTTGGCTATCCATTTCGGATTATTACTTTTATATTTTTTAAGTATCATTTTAGTAAAAAAATAGATTTTATTTTAAGAGTCAATTAAAAATTTCATAAAACATTAATTATTTTTTATTAACTTTGTTCTTATCTCTTTTTAACTATATACATTACCCAAATTCTAATACTAGTAATTAATGCTAAGACTCTTTTAATTTATTACTAGTCAAACTGGTAATTTAATCAGATAGAATCAATTTTGTCTTAAATTTAGGCTATTTAATAACAATTTTAATCTTTGTACTAAAGGTTAAAGTGATACTTAAAATGTAACGGAGGTAGTATCACTTTTCAAACACACGTCAGCGAAGAAATTACTCACTTCGTTTCAAAATATTTGTCATTTTTTGTTAGTGCACACGGATTAAGAAAGTTATTAAATTGCATGTCTTTTGTAAAAAAAAAAGTTTAAAATGACTAAATTATCCTTTTATATTAATATCCCAATAACATTATATCTCCCTTTATTAATATGGCATTATTGGTAAAAGTTGAAAAAATATCATTTAATATTTTTTAATTTTTTTTAAAGTAACAGATAATATGAAATAAGATAAATTATCCAAAATGATAGTTATTTTAAAATAGAGAGAATATCTACTAATAAAAGATCAAATTTGCTACATTGTATAGAATTTAATTCGAACCTAATTGCTACATAAAAGATGCTAATTAATGCTTCTAACTTTACACATTTCTCTTGTTTTCCTCACACGAACCACAACATTATAAGTAAGCTAATATAACAAATAAGCAAACAGAAGAAAATTTGCAATAAGCTGTAGCAGCATCATACAAACTGAAGATTGCTGAACTCTACCAGCCGCTGATTTGGGACCTATTATGAACTCATGAGTTCCACCAATGTTGGAAGATATATGTTGTTTTGTTATTATTCCAAATTGTGGTGTCCCACATTTTCCAATACCCGAACCAGACAATGTATCAAGATCATCTCCAAGCCCGCTTTTTGTATCGTAACATAGACCCGAATTGTTATCAAGTCCCAATTTGTCTCTCATTCTCCAAATCGTAGATGTACTATATGGAACCGGTCCAATTAACATATTATCATTCAACCTTAACTCACTTAGGTTATTCAGGTCCCCCAAACTCTTTGGAATTGAACCGTTCAAATTATTTTCTATCAAGATAGATAACCCGAATCTTTTTTAACTGACCGAGTGACTCGGGTATTATCCCTTGTAAATTCATTTCTGATAGAATCAGAATCATTAAATTCTTCAAACCATCAAACATGTTGGTTGGGATTGTAGTGGACATTGTGGGATTTCCGTTGAGTACCAAAGTTTGAAGGCAATTCAAATTCTTAAGAGACATTGGAAGTGGACCGGAGAGACAGGTCCAACTCAAGTCCATGAGTTTAGAGAATCTAATTCTAATCAATAAGGACCGGATAGACGATTACGGCTCATGTCGAGTTTTATAAGAGAAGGACAGTTCGTGAGAGTGGTGGGAATTGAACCGGATAGATGATTTTGGTTGAGGTCTAGCACATTTAACCGAGGGAAGTTTAGACTGGGAATTGGACCGCTTAATCGGTTCCCACTTAAATCCAATGATCTTAAACCGGTAATCCGGCCTAGTGAATCGGGTATCGAACCATTTAGATCATTAGTTTATGAAGATCAAGTACTCTCAAACGGGTAAGATTTCCTAGTTCATCAGGCATAGGCCCAACATGCCCGTTCTCCCTTAGAACTAGACTCTGTAGGCTCTTACCTAACCGGCCCAAAAATGATGGAATGGGCTGTGGATTGTTAGTTAGACAACGATAAAAAAATAAAGTCCGAAGATGTGGGAGTTTGGTTATAGAAGGTGAAATAAAAGACTTGGTTAAATCACAAGTTGGAAAAGCCGTGTCATCAGACAATGCACCAAAAGAGAGTGCCACAACATGGTACACATTATCCTTGTCCGGCATGCACTCGATACCGTGCCAGCGACCTCGACAAACATCCTGTATATCGGTAGCCCATTCGTTCCCGGTGGCTCTCATGATGTCGTAAACAGCTTCTTGCTCACGAATATCGGTCCGAGCCCCGTTGTTGTTCAAGGCGAACCCGGTTTGTGGGGCGTCGACCAAGGCGGATGGCGAGCTCGAATCTGGGATGATGACTTTTTGTGAAGGTATTGCCTAGAGGAATAGAGCATAGTACTAAAGTTAGGAGCATAAAAGTTTGCAATGAGAAACTATGTTCCATTTGGTGTGGAAAGAGTTTTGGAGGACTTGATGATCACTTTGCTCGACAGAAATGAGAAATGTGGATTGTGGGCTTTTTTATGAAACGGGATATTTATGGTAATACGAAAGTTGGGTGGGTGTCTGTGATAGTTAGTAGAATAAAGAATGGGTGGGTGGATAAATTGAAGTGAGCTAATTATGGGTTCACGGGGAATGAAAGGTGTTGGAATGGAATGGAATGAATGCAGATTTTTTAGCATTAATGGTCTTCACGGGGTTTTCCTTTGCTAACACTACGCTGTCAGTTTATGGTCTATCCAACCAGAGTACTGATGGGGCCCGGACTATAACGTCTAGTTTAGGCTCATTAGCTTTGCATATTGGGCCTTTACTTGAAAATGGGCCCATATCAGAGCCCGATGTTCAGAAAAACCCACTTCAACGTAGTGTACATGCATCTTAAGCCCACAAATGATCATCAACACTATAATTTAGTTCATAGCATTCATGAATTACTAAGTCGAAACTGAGAATGTAGATTTAGTCACTTTTGAAAAGAAGGAAATTCTTGTGCGCACATTTTTGATAACACAAGTCTGAATTTGAGATGGTTATCTTTTTTCTTGACCCTCCCGGTTTGGTTAAGACAACTTTATAAGCGGATCTAATGAGTGCTATCCATAAGAGATGTTTTATCTTGGGCATTATTTTTTGTCTTCTTTTCTGGCCCAAAAATTTTTTTGCTATATTTTATTAAAAGAAAAGAAAAGAAAGACAAGTAATTTACTCTTGGTTGAAGAAAGGAAAATGGTAAAGGATACGAGTGTTTATTTTTATTCGTCAACTCGAAAGATACGTTAAGATAATCTAAATTGAATCAAAAGAATAGGATATTTGAAATTAGGTAGAGTTTATTATAGGATTGCGATTTGGAGGATATCCGAACAAAGTAGTCCATATATAAGATTAGTTGTGTAATTTTATATATTATGACTAATATTAATAAAAAAAAATTTCTCTCCTTCCTATTAGTATGAGTATTTGTGTAATTTATTTATTATGACTTAATATTAATAATTTTTTTTCTTATTTCCTTCCTGTTTGTATGATATTTGTCTAATTTTTAGTCAACAACAAACTGACCGTGTCAGGTATTCGGTCTCCCAACTTACTTTTAGTGGGTACTCATATGATTGGATGTGTATAACAAACAGGACCCAAATAAGAGCACAAACACAGTTGGTGAGAACTGCAGCGCTTTATTACCAAATTAATCATGTATTCGATCCACCAACTCCTAGTAAGGCTATATAATATGCTTTTGTTTTCATTTTATACGAGAATTTTATAATTCAATTAAACTATCATAATATTATATTTTAAAATTTATACTATATAACTATTTAAATAAATGAGATTTTACTATATAAATATTTAAAATATAACGATATACCGACAATACTCTAACATGATAATAAAATTTTATCAAATCATAATCACCTAAATTTTAATAAGCTAAAGGCCGTTTTGGTAGACGTGTTAGCTGGTCCTCCTAATACGCGCAGCTGAAATTTCTATAGACAAACGCTTTCATGGTTTCGATGGCTAAAGAGACAACTTATCCTCTTAAAATGAGTAGTACTGTATTACTATTTAGGTAGACAAACATTTTATGGTCTAAATGGCTGAATTTCTTTAAAAATATATATATATTATGTAATATTCATGTTACTATTTCAGTCAAAATATAATTATAATTGTGTGAATTATAATTGTTAGAATTTAGATTATACCTTTATAATGCTACCATCAAAATGATAGTAATTGGAACAACTACAATTAGTAAGAGAATAATATACAATTCAGATGTGTATAAGAGACAGCTTTACATTATTCAAATTATTTTTTTTAGTTTTTAATCAAAAAATAATATTAAATTTAATGATAACACATAACTAGTAATCGTATTATGGATAGAATGTTAAATATTATAAATTTAAGTTAAAAAAAACTTATCTTGCAATTCCCAATTAAAACTTCAACGGGAAACCGGATAAATATTCATTGAATATTAGTCTTAAAAATAAATAAAAATTGATTTTTATTTTTGGTAAGATTTTATGATTTTACAGGAGTACTTACGATCCTACAACATTAAAATGATCTTACATAAGATTTGATTCTACAAACCTTGGTTAATGGATCAAATTAATAAATTTTGAATTTATGAAATATCAAAATGTATCATTTTAAATATTAAATATTAAAAAAATATAAACGTAAAATGTGAGAGATTATAATTTTTTTTACCTCAGCGAGAACAGTTTAACTTCCTCCTATCAACTAAATCAACTGGGATAAGTTATGGGGGAAGGGGAAGGGGAAGGGGAAGGCGCAAAGAGACTTCCCCGGACCGGATCCCCAGATTCTACAATTTTATTTATGAAATTATTCTTTTATATTTTAAATACTTCTATTAAAACTACAAATTTATATAATTCACGTAAAATTCCCCTTTAACCTTTCCCCCAAAAATTATCTTCATATCAGGCGCCATAACTACACCGTCTTATCATAAATTCAGCAGAACTTATCATCCGGTCCGCTCGTTGTCCTTTCAATAGCGGGTCCATATAACACAAAAAGACCCACTCGATGACCAAAGCGAGTGCTCTACAATAACAAGACCCACTCGATGATTATTAGAGAAAAATTTATGTATATCTGATTTGATCTCGTTTATAAATTACGTAGTGTACATTAAATATGTTGGCCTTCTCATACCCCGGTCAGAGCCATGTCCTCAACACATATTTCTGATGTTTTACCCAAGACTGTCGTTAATCTGAATCAGGGCTCTGCTATTAAGAGCATGGATTTCCATCCTGTGCAACTAACTTTGCTTCTAGGTCACCTCCTGCTCTCTTAGAACTTATTTTTGTGTTTTTCTGAGTAATCTGGATAGATAGGGCTCAATGGCATGTTCTTGAATTGATTTATGTTGTGTAGTTGTGCTAGAGGTCAGTTGGTTTCTTTTGATTTTAAGTTGTACTCTTTCGTTTCAGTTGGCACAAACATTGGTGATATCGCCTTGTGGGAGGTCAGTGGCTGGGAAGTCTTGCAGTAGGAATTTCAATATTTACATCTTGCATCCTATACGAGACAGACTTCAAGTATGTTATTAGACACGGGTGGAAAAATCCTTGTTCAGATAGTTCCTTGGTTGTTTCATTTGCTTTTAAATCAGAATTGTTCTTCTTTGGCATTTAACAGGTCTCTTTAGCTAATAAATATACTGCATTGGTGAATCGTGTGATGTGGAGTTCAGACGGATCCCTTTGTAGTAAGCAATTAGATGTCCCTGAGCTTTTATTTTTGCTATTATTTTGCTTGACTTCATGAAATTTAAGTTGCCATCATTTGCTTCATGTATTAAAAACTAATATTGGTTCTGAGTTTTCACAAAATGTGACAGGTAAAATTAATTCTCAAGTCCTCCATGAAAATTAACAGACAGAAGTTCAGAGGAAGAAATGCATAAACTTTGTTACTTGGATTAAAATGTTCTCTCTGTATTTTACAGAGAAAAGATTCTGCTCATTAAGTTTGCTATAATGTTAAGTAGAACATGTTGTTCTCGGTTGTTATTTATGTTTGATCCAATTTTGGCCCAGGTGGTGCATATTCCAAGCACATTGTCCAGATATATTCTTATCATGGCGGCAATGATATAAGAAATCATCTTGAGGTTTGTCAAAACTTTCAGAAACCACTCTTGTATAAATCTAGATACTTGATGTTTAGGTTGTTATTGAGCTTCCTGTGATTGTGTTAAGAATGTGTGGATACATTCTCGTTCTCTTTTTCTTTAGATTTATGCCCATGTTGGTACTGTTACTGATCTTGCTTTCTCTCACCTGAATGAACATCTGTGACTCATAACTTGTGGAGAGGACTAGGCAATCAAGGTTTGTATTATTTGCGTTTTGCCATCAATTGCATCGGTCAACAATGACATTAAGTTGCACGCTGCAGTTGTCAGAGCTCTGTGTTTGTGCTGGTTTGGGACAGTTCAACTGGTTTTAAGCTGTTGGCACCTGTTTACTCAGTATTCCCACGTTAAATGGAAACATTCAGGTAATTGGGTCTTTGTCGTCTTACTAATCAGGAGGTTGATAAAAATAAATTTTCTATCTTGTGTTTACTTTCTTTCTTATGGGGTGGGTGTAGGATAGTTGATTGGTTGAGAAAACATTGGACAGTATCAAAGATTTCCAATGAAGCTCAATGATTTTGAGCATAAAATTATTTGGTTCTGTCATATCTTCCTTTCTTTCTTCTTCTTTATGCTGCTGGGAAAAATCGCATCTGTTTTGCCTTGAAGGGTATTAATTCATATCATTACCTGTTCCATTTCCTTCATATGTATTTCCATTTGACCCAGACTACCTTGTATCTTATTGTTAGTTAGTTATGGAATTAAACAACTAGTTTCTTATGTTTGGAATTAATGTGCCTTCTGGAAATCATCTGGAACGATATATGGAATGTAGAAACTCTTGTTTTGTGACTAATATTCTACAAAGTTCACAATATTGTTCTGTTCTTCAGTTTACTCTCAAGTGTGCTCCCCATAATTGAAGTCTTCGTCTTTTGTGTCAGTTCATTTTTTCAACCTCCATTGACGGGAAGATTAAGGCAGGGTTATATGATAAATATTGATTCTAAAAATTGATTATGATGTGCTGGGCGTTCTATTACAAGGATGGGTTATAGTGCAAATGGAACAAGGAGATGTAGTGTTTCTTGTAGCTTCTTGATCTTATACACATCAAGTCACCAAAATAATAGTATGTTGGATATGCAAGACTTTCCAATTTCCTGGACAAATTTCAAGACGAATCATTCAAATCAAACTTTTCACTTATGGAAAATGTTATAATTCACAGCCAATTATGTCTCAGAATACACATCTAGATGTGTATAAGAACAGGTGCATGCCTTATTTCCTTTTTCTTACAATTTTCTAAAACGAGGTTTTTAGAGGATTTTTTTTGTGATGTTTAAGACAAAAAAGTATTTTCAAAATCTCAAAAAAAAAAAAAAAAAAAAAAGACTAATAAACACCAACGGATAAATATGGAAAGTCCGTTTGCAGTGTCGAGAAATTCAAGGAACCACGTTGCAAACCTAGGACACTCGTGCATCGTCCAGTATCAACACGTATGCATGTCTTCCCCATAAAAACTCGTATCCACAGTTATCTCCATAATAATCCCACATCACATCTTCAATCCTCTAACAAATTAGCTTGTAAGAATTTGGAAAAAAGATCGACCAAAAAAATGCAGGCTGTGAGGGAGAAAACGGATGCCGGTGCCCATGAACCTCATGCCCAAAGGCTTGGGGACAATAAAGTGAAGGATCTGATAGTTGAAAAGAGAAGGCTAGTGGAAGTTCCATACACGGCTTCTCTGGCCGATACCATGAATGCCCTGATGGCCAACCGGGTCGGGGCTGTGCCGGTGGCTGCACCAGCCGGGACACTGGATTGGTGCTGGTGGGTCCATGATAGTGGAGGTTGATAAGCAGACTGGTGCTGTGAGGAAGCATTATATTGGGATGGTTACTATGCTGGATATCTTAGCCCATATTGCTGGAAATGATGTTAAGGATGAAGGTGATGATTTTGAGAAGAAGATGTAAATGCTCCTGTTTCTTCCATTATTGGACATTGCCTTGAAAGTCTCAGTTTGTGGACACTCAATCCTAATACCAGGTAATATGATTTTGTTCTATATGATTTTGTTCTATACGATTTTTATGGATTAATTTTGATATCAAATTTCTCAATTTTGCACCCACATTAGTCTTTAGTTAAATTCGCTTGACCTGTTGCAATTTGATACTTTAGTTAAGATGTCTTAATTAATTGGAAGAAGTTATGATTTGGATAATCGTTATTCAAAATATTTTCAATTTTTGAATTTTGGAATGTTGAATATGAGGGATAAAAAATATGGTTGAAAACGTGTTAATAAAATAATTACAAAATATGATTTGGAGAATAATGAATAACAGATACTATCCATATTACTTATATTTTGTTGATAGTATGATCTTACTCCAAAAGTTATTAACAAATTCCGTGTCCAATATTAGAGTTGGGTTACTTCTAGGACTAGTAATTTAGTAGGAGTATTGAAAAATTTTGGAAATTCAGATACTTGTCATACTCATACATATGAAGGTTTTTAGTGTTTAACTTCTAATAGTTCGATTGTGATATTCTTTTGTTCTTGGCCAAGTTGTGCTACATATTTGTAATATCATGTATTTCATTTGTTAGCTAGCTGAATACAATTTTGTTTATGTAAAACCTGTTGTGTACAATTATTTTTGCAGTCTTATATATGTTCTTTGTTCTGTTTGCAGCATACTCGACTGTATGGAAGTGTTTAGCAAAGGAATACACCGTGCCTTAGTCCCAATTGACAGCCACGTTGACAATACGGCAGGAGTGGAACTTGTGGAGTCGGCAAAGCTCCAGCTATCGAATGCTGACACAAATGGATCTTTTAAAGTTCTTGAAAGCACACGAGCCCCAGCTGAGAGGTGTCCTCTCCCGCAGCGTAAAAGAAGCCGGAGGAGTCTCAGACGTCATCTTTGGTGTTACTGACAAGGCCAAAGTCATTGATGTTATCAAATGCATGAGGACAGCTTCTCTCACTGCTGTTCCAATCCTTGAATCCTCAAGCACCATTCAGGAGGACCATACTCAGCTTATCAATGTACATTTATCTCATGATCCTTGCTAGTTCATTCCATATTAATTTGATCATATTCACGTTGTGATTTTTTTTCATTGCTATTAATTGTCAAATCAACATTCTTCTAGTGAAATTCTCTTACAGTGATTTTGATTCATGTCATTACTTATAAATTAAATCTTATATATACATGCATTGTGGGCGTAACATTCTTCTATGTAGAATTTATATCTTCCCTTGAGATCAATGCATAACTTGTTCTAGCATGGTAGAACAATTAGGCATTTGTCTTCGTGCTGTCATTAAAAGTAAACTTTTATATGTACCACAAGGTATGATCTACGTGATTTTTATTTATCCACATAATTTATGTCTTTTTAAAATTTCAAGTTATTTTTTTATTTGAACCACGTGGATACGTGTATACGTCTTGGTCCACTCCAGAGTTTACCGTCATTAAATATTTTGTCCTAGTTAATGTTATGTTTTTAGTGCTTTTATAATTGGTAAGGCATGCACTGTCCTTGTAAGTTTGACAAAATCCGAAGTATCTATTTTTTTAAATCATATCGTGTAGAAAATTAATTTGTTGTTGAATATATAACGAATAGTTTGCATTGTGTTCTAATTGATCCCAAAGCAAATGCAACTTAATTGTTGTGACTAATTGCAGGGGAAAGAGAGGAAGGTAGTGGGCACATTTTCCGCAACAGATTTGAAAGGAGGTCCAATTTCTCAACTGCAGTCATGCTTGAAAATGGGGGTTATGGAATTCCTAGAGAAAACTTGCAGAAACCCCATTGCACCAAGCTGCTTCCTTGAGAAGCTCGGTGAGGGACTGTGTGGTTTGCACTGGAGCTTCGCGTCTTAGTGAAGCTGTTGACACTAGTTACGTATTCTGTGCATAGAGTTTCTCTTGGTGGATGGGCAAGGTTTGCTTGATGGGCTCATCTCTCTCACTGATATGATAAGAGTCATAAGGGTCTGGTTGCTCACGGAGCCTGTCTAGTGTTTGCACATCTAGTTGTTTGTTGATCCGGTTGACTTGTAACTTTTCGTGTAAATGTTCTTCGTGGTGGAGTTTTATTTTTTATTTTTTATTTTTAAATAACTTTTATTTCTTTTCTTTTGTTGGTGTACTAGAAACTTTTTGTGTACATGTTTGTTTAAATCGGAGGGTGGTTGTGTATATTTAACAATTGTGGTTGGATTGTGTTTTGCATCACAAATATACCAATTTATTAAGAAAATATATCACTTCATTGGGCAATTAGTTATATCTAGGTATTTATTTGCGAAAATATAAGGCTTCATACCATTTCAAAATACCACTTCAAGAAATATCTCATATGACACGAACTGGAAATGATTTAGAATTTCAAATGTTTGTCATTAATTAATTACTTGGATAAGGATTAAAGTGCATAGGTGGTCTTAAACTAAATGTTGCAACTGTTTCTTTGACCAGGTTTTCGATGAACTGTCGCGTGATGAATGTTAGCTGTTCTTTTAAGACCATCTTAAATTTTTGTCACACAAGCCATTCAAATCTCACATGTCCAACTACGTTTAGGGAACATGACATGAGTTTGGAGTTGCGATTTCCATCTAAATGTTTGACAATAATGTATTGGTTGGATTCCATTATTCAATCTTATTTGGGCAATATTAACACTTCCTTTTGTTATGGTGCTCAACTTATATTTTCGAAAAATTTTACAATTCTTTCTAGAATTATTTTAATATATTTTAAAAGTTGTAAATATAAATTATGTATTGTATAAAACCTTTTAAACTTAATATTGATATTAGAATTTTTTAGAGTACAAATTACAAGTGTAAAATAGTTCAATACAAGGGTTTGATGCTGTGCGTTGTACTCAATAATTCAATATAAGAGTTTGATGCTGCGCGTTGTACTCATCTTTCGTAGAAGTTTTGACGCTTAAATTAGTATTTAGATTAGAAAGTAAAATTTAATGAGATGAAAGTAATTTTTGAACTTAATCTACCATTTCTGTTATTTGTATTTGCAGATGATTGAGTTAGATTGATCTACCATTGGAAATTAACTAATTAATTAACCTATTTAGGCCTACTCGGCCTGTGAGAGTAAAATTATCAAAATGTTTCTTGTGGATTTAGACTTGGGGTCAGGTATATTACTCTCATAAAGCATATTATTTTTGACATCATTAAAACCTAACGAGATAGTTCATTCAATAAAATTGTAAATTTTTTTGATATTAATTATGTAAGATAGTGTCAATACCTATTTTTATACACATTAGTAAATAGGTTGGCTATATATGCTTCTAAGTTACACATTACTATTGCTCCTTTTGTTTTAATTTTAGAAATCGTAAACACAAAATGTTAAGATGTTAACAATTTCAAACAGATACCGTCGTAATACTGACGTAAAAGAATGGGAAAATTGCTGAAATAGTCCCTCAACTTTTGTACTTTAGCCAAAATAGTCCCTCAACTTTTTTTGTAGCCAGAATGATCCTCCAACTTTTATTTTTTAGCCAAGATAGTCATTTCATTTGAAATTTATAAAAAAAAAAAAAAAAAATTATGATTACTACACCATAAAAGGACTTTTTTAGCTAAAAAATAAAAGTTAAAGGACTATTCTGGCTAAAAAAAAAGTTGAAGGACTATTCTGGCTAAAAAAAAGTTGAGGGACTATTCTGGCTAAAGTGCAAAAGTTGAGGGACTATTTTGGCGATTTTCTCTAAAAGAATTTAAAGTTTTAGGAAGGATACGGTCGATTGTAAAATTAATATAACATTTTTCTGGTGTCATCGATTATTGGAAAAAACTTTATGTGCATAAGACAGAATAACACTAATACCGTCGTTCATTTCAACCAAATCTAACAAGTGACAGGTTTGTTGATGTAAAATACAAATAAAAGAATAATCAAAATTCTTCCGCCTATCATTCAATAGTAGTAGAAGTGTCCATTAGTGGTAAAGCCATCATCTATTAATTTTTGTCATCAATTTTGATTGTTAGGAAAAAAATTGGCAATATAATAAAGTTAAACTTTCAAAAATTTCATAATTCTATTAGGTATTATTTATTTTTTTTAGGTATCAAATTTTATAGATTTATAAACTAAAGTACAAGTCTATATCACCCTAGACGGTATTTTATTTTTATTTTTTTGCAGCACCCTTTATTTCTTCTCATTACAAAATTAATCATTGGTCTCAAATGAAATCAGAACTATAATCTCTTTCTTTCTTTTTCTTTGGGATCCTTTTCCTCGTAATTAAACGGTTAAAAGTGTTAGTGTATGTTTTAAACTTATCAATTTATTTTAGAGATAAATTATACTTTTATATTTATCTATTTTTGAATATGGCATTTTTCGAATAAAATATTTATATGTGAAATCATAAAGAGTTATGATGTAATTATATTTTATTCGTGTATATATCTAATCGTAGTGAATGACACTTATAGATTAGCACATAAGTGTATTGGATTGACCCGCTAAAAGTATTCTACACGGATTATTATTTAAATGTCAGTAAATTAATCTTAGTGTATTGAGGTCATAAGTTTATCTTGACTGTAGATTATTATATTTTGACTCTATGAGTCAGTTACTCTTATTGAGTCACACATACGATAAAATTCGAGTATAATATGAATCATGATCAGATAAGATGACAAGATAAGGTATGATCAATAGAGGATTCACAACTCCTTATAATCGGAGAGTATATCCCAAAGATAGTATGATCAATAGAGGATTCACAACTCCTTATAATAGGAGAGTATATCACAAGATACCAAACCTTGAAATACGAATCGGAAATCTTCTGGCATAGTACTCTAGAATTAAAAGTGTCTTAACTTCTATCGAGTGAGTTGTATTTTTTTAAACAAGTAAATTTGATTAATTCGATAATAGTTGACATTATACATTTGTACTCTTGAATTAATCGGGATATAAGTTGGTGAAAGAATTAATCCCGGATATAGGTTCTGAAAGGATAATAATTACAGGAGAATTAGTCATGGATGGGTGATGTCGAACCACTTGACATATCTCAACACTTGGGTGGTCATGATGCTTTGGTAGAAGCCAATCTTGATCCATAAGTGTAAATTAATTAATTGGAGAATTAATGATAAATTAAATGTGTTTAATTTATCTAAACCTAATTAACGGGTTTAATTATAATAAGTTATAAATATTAGGAGTTAATATGTAAGACATATTAATAGTTCTAATACTTTTATAATTATTCATATGCCCATAACCCATACTGATTGAAATTTATAATTTTCTAAACCCAATTTGATTGAGATTCTAAATTACTATATATATGTATATAGACAAAATAATATATAACCAAAATTATTCTATTAGTCCTTCACGTTACCCATTTGTATTTATTTATACCATTACTTTTATAATGATGATTTTTAGTCCCTTACATTAACCATTTGTATTTATTTAGTCCCTCACTTTTAAAATGAAGATTTTTAGTCCCTCACAAATGTAAAATGTTGAATTTCGGTACCTAGACTAAATCCATTCAAAATTTGGTCTGGATTAATCGTGTGTTGTTCACATGATATATTTTTGAGTAAAATTTAGGAGCTAATTTTTCCTTCCAACACAAAACTCAAGCATCGGATTGGATTATAAATTTTGGAAAAAAACAGGACATTGGCAAAATACCACACGTTACATATTGAAATAATCTTAAATACAAACAAATTGCTAATCAATCATTTACTTCATATCTTTCGCACTCATAAAACATTCTACTCAGATGAATTTATAAATTTGTTCTCGAAAAATATGTCATGTGAACAATACATGACAAATTTAAGCACAAAATACTCGAGATTTGATTCAATGACCAAAATTCAACGTTTTATATATGTGAGAGACATGACAAATTTAGGCCAAAATGCTTGAGGTTTGATTCAATGACCAAAATTCAACGTTTTACATTTGTCATGGACTAAAAATTATCATTTTAAAAGTGAAGGACTAAATAAATACAAATGTGTAATGTAAGGGACTAAAAATTATCATTTTAAAAATGAGGGACTAAATAAATACAAATGCTTAATGTGAGGGACTAATATAATGATTTTCCCTAATATATATATATATATATATATATATGGTAAAAGTAGTAGTACTTTGAAAATTACTTGTACTACTTACGGCAATCAAAACAAAAGTCGTCAAATCCCTTTTGTAAACGTGATTGTCACGTTTTTTAATAAAAGAAAATATAATTTAGGAGCTAACACTCCGTAGTTTAGGTGAATCAATTTTGACAGATGTTCTGCATTTGTAAAGATTTGATTTAATTATTTGTGTGGATACCATTGAGGCCGCACATGGCCATGGATCGACGCTCCAAACATATTGGAGATTTTACTGCAATTTTAAGGTATAATCTCTATACTTTTCTTGTACTACCCATAAATTAATTAAGGTGATATGTGATAGGAAAGTAAAATTTTAAATTTCGTTACATTATCTGTTTATTTACTTTCTTACAAAAAGCATCCCCATCGGTCACCACTCACCACCTTGAAAAATACTAACGTAATTTAGATTTTAAATTTTATTCACAAATTTATAGTTAAATTAAATTTTATAAAATTTTACTTACATCAACTAATATTATAAAATTTATAATATTTAATAAAATGTATAAATGAGGAAAAAAATATCTCCTCACCACCTCGATCGCTTATATATTCAACACCAACCCCTCTCCGTCAAAATAATAATATGCTAATATCCGAAATTGCCAATGCCACCACTATTTAACGGAGATAATCTCCGTTCTACCCTCAACAATAGACACCACCACAAGACCCTCCGTAACGGTTTTTCTCATCATTCTAACGGCGCCAGCAAATCCACCGTCCAAGTCAAAAACAAATACGACTTTTCATGCTTTTCTTCTTCTTCAGACACAGAAATGATCACCGTGAAGAAGAAACCTTCAACGATGTCGGAAAATGCTAAAGCTGTTGATAATTACAACGTTAATAAAAATAATGGGTTGTTCGAGAAAGCTTATTTCATGAAATGGAAAGCGGAGGATGTGTTGGGTGTGGTGCGGTACCATCCTATACCGTGTGTGTTTGCAGCCTGCTTGTTGTTCTTTATGGGAGTTGAATACACGCTCCGCATGATCCCGTCTTCTTCTTGTGTCCCGCCGTTTGATCTGGGCTTCGTTGTTACTTTGCCCCTTAATCAGTTGCTTGCGTCTAGACCTTTTCTCAACAATTTTCTTGCTGGTCTCAATACGGTAATTAAATTAATTAATCATGTGATCTTCATCTTAATTTGTTTCTTAAAACAATTTATATTTGCATGCAAATATGCAATGCCATATTAATAGTGATTGACATATTGTTACAAACCTTTGATGTTTAAAAAGCAAAAAATTAACTTTATTATTAGAGTGATTTTTAAAATTATATACATACTTAGTTATAACACAGAAGAGTGTTTATTTTAATTGATGAGTGTCTAAGAATTAAGGATTCCGACCTTAAAATTTAAGAATAAGAGATAAATATATAAATATTTAATTTATTGAAAGATTATTACTATTTGTAATCTTTCTACTTTCTTTATTTTGCTACATGCATGTTAATTGGAATTTATTTACATAAATTACAGTATTTAATTTTTGAATGGAAATTGTATTTCGATTCGTGGTGGGTATGATAGGTGTTTGTGGGAATGCAAACGGCGTACATTCTGTGGACGTGGCTGGTGGAAGGGCGGCCGAGATCGACGATTTCGGCATTGTTCATGTTCACATGCCGGGGAATTCTTGGATACGTTACACAGCTCCCTCTCCCAGAGGTTCTTAATTATCTTATTAATTTCACATCTCATCTTATTTCCGTCATCATTTTTTTTTTTTTTTAATTTCTTAACAAGTACAACCACACCATCGATCGGTCTAGTTTAGTTTGATTTTTCACAAAACGTGATCTATTTTTTAAGTTATAAAAACACAATTAATTTGAATATCACTGTTTTGATCTTGCAATTCTTAATTAACCAATGAATTATGGAAACTTAGACTAGGGGACCATGTGATAATCATCTTTTATTTTTGGTTAAAGACCACCGTGTGATGATTTTGTGCATATTAGATCACATGCAGCTATGCTATGTAGCTGTCGATGAATATAAAATGATATCTAAAATTTGCTTCGCTGTCATTCGTTGGTTTTGTGGTATGTGAATGCTTTCCTATCCAAAAAGTTGCATCAATTTACATGGAAAAGATCGAACAGCATTGACAAAGGACAGTGAACTACTTGGATAGTTAACGCCATAAGAATACTTCTAAACACAGCAATGTATATTCCAATGTTGGGACGTCACAAATCATTATCGCATATTTCTTGATCTTCTTGGCTCTTTTTTCCTTAATTTCCCAACACTTGTTGATATGGGATGTGAGTGTGACATGAACAGAGAAAAATTAAAAAAGAATCCACAGGTAATTGGGTTTTCCTGATAGAAATTGTTGTCTTTGTTTGGGGAAGGACATGACGTTTAACCTATATAATTGCTTAATTAGAGAAAATGGGATTTTTAAAAGTTAATTAGTTGGGTCAAAATTTTGAAATTGAAAATGATTTACGTGATCACAAATGTATTGAGTTAGATTTGTCAGAGTAAAACGACTTAAGAATATCATATTGAATCAGATTTCCAAATTAATCTTGATTTTAAACACCCAGTCAGATTTTATTTTTTGTTTGGATCTATTAACTATACATATGAGTGATTTTGTCACTTTATATAAATGTACTATTTTAAAATACATTGATTTAATTTTTGCTTGTTTGTTTGCAGGATTTCTTGGGTTCGGGTGTGGATTTTCCGGTGGGGAATGTATCATTTTTCCTGTTCTACTCAGGCCATGTTGCTGCATCGGTGATAGCATCTCTAGACATGAAGAGAATGCAGAGATGGGAATTAGCATGGACATTTGACGCACTTAATATATTGCAAGTGGTGAGATTGCTGAGCACTAGGGGTCATTACACAATTGACTTGGTAGTTGGCGTTGGTGCCGGGATATTGTTTGATTCTCTGGCCGGAAAATATTTAGAAAGCAAGAAAAAAGAAATAGACATCAATGGTAGCACTACTTGTGGTTATAGTAGTGCTCTCTATACCATGTAAACTAAACTTTTTCAATGGATCATCAGTCGAGATCCTTCTGTGAAATTTGAAAACGTTTTTTTTTTTCTTTGAAATGTCAACTGTGCAAATATAGCCATGTCAAGACTAAATTATGGTCGGTGCATTTTTTGTTACATATTTCCGTATATCCTAACGAATAAAAAATATTATTATGATAAAAACTTGTCTAAATGAAAATGTTAAATTAGTATCTTTAAATTAATGGAATTTCACTATATAAAGTGATGGATTCAAATATGAAAAATTTCATTGGTTGAGAAAAAGGATGGATGCCAAGAATTAACCATATTGATGCAAATTCGTCGTGTTTTCAGCCAAATATTGGATGGGCAGACACGGATTCAAAGGCAAGAAAGTGCCAATTGAGCGATCAAATCTGAAATGTGTTAAAAGAAACGGTAACACATCTTTTTGCTCGTCTACTTCTCCCAATCTAACACGACATGGAAACATTTTCTTCTAATCAACATTTTTTTCTCGTTTAGACTTTAAAGGATGAAACACGTTTTTACTAGTCCCCCGGAAAATTTTCTTTGATGGTTGTCCCACGTTAACCTTGTTGACTAACGAGATTGGAGAATTTTTGGGTAATTGAAAACCCAAGAAGACCCAGCTCTTTAATTTCAAACATCTAATTAAATTTCTGTTTCGTCTGTTCTTTCAACACCAACCCCCCAAATTTTCACACTGAAGATGATAGTACGTTTTGCCCGTCATTGCTCAACCAACTAAATTACTACATTGTAATCAACAGTTAGTGTTAAAACAATCACATCATCTAATTAACTTTTGTTCGACTCAGATGTAGTAGAGAAACAACAATCTTCAAGATAGGACTGCCAAAGCCCAAAGTTAAAGCTTTTTAATGGTCTGGTTGTTATTTACCGTTTGAGCTAATCATGTTGGCAGTCTGTAGCTTTCACAGCCCTAAATAAGCAGCGTCACTAGCCAGTTCAGTACTCCTAATAGATTATCTACTCAGGCCTCAAATCCATGCAAACAGAACACACTTAAGTGTCTAGCAGTAGGTTATAGTGTGAGCTATTCACTGATGTAAACTTGTGCGGGCAAAAAATATGGAAGTGAAGGAAAATGGCGTGATCACATTCATAAATTGTGCAAAAGTAGATGTAGGAAGCCATCAAACTTCAGAAATATCATGTACTTGTAGGACCTGTACAAGAGCCTGTAAATGTTTAGATTACCTAATGCTTTCACATTCACTAACAGAGAGTGCAGGAGATGTTTACAAACTGTGAAATTTTAATCATTGAGTGGAGCTCTCTGCTGATGCTACTAATGATGCATTCCCTACTTTCTTTTCGTTTTGTTTTGGGCAAGGTTCAGACATGAATGATATGCTGCTAATTAATCCTCTGAATCTGAATAAGGTGGGCAAGATCCATCATCCACATCAGCAAGAGGATTGAATAAGAGTGAGCTTGGATCAGTGCATCCAACTACTAAATGAAGATCGCAACGGTCACCCTGCATTAGCACATGCATGAGTCCCAGTGGTTAGTTTGCAATAGTCAATAGATATGTGCATTAATTTACAACACAGTTGGAGGACCATTATTATACTTACTCCTTCCACAGATAAGTTACCAATCATTGCACATCTTGTGATAACAATATTTGTATCCGGAAAGATTGCTTTCTCGCATGCACCTTCTTTACTCAACTCCTCTGCAAGGCCCTTTTCAATAATACAATACATAAACATTTGGTTAGAAATAGATGTTCGGTTAGGATAGGTAATTTCAGTTTCCAATTCCTTTTAAAAACTCGTGACTGGATCAAACTTGCAGTTCATCATTTTTAAGTAAAATGATTGAAGGAACAAATTTCGATCCGTAATGCATTTGAGCAGTTTATTGCAGTTTGAGAATAACTGCAACAAGGAATTTACACTTCCTTTCCTTGAAAATTTGTGCTCTTCCAACGAACAATCTAGACTCAAGGAATCATGCTGTTGCATTTAATATTGTTGTATCAGTAATACTTGGAATTTTAGCACATTCTACCAAGTGTTTCATTACCTCGGTGAAAAAATTGATAGGTCTATTCCTCCATGGCCTTGGAACTTGAAATTGCAGTCTGTATGGACCATCCCACTCAGTACCATTTGTGAATGAAAAGATCAAACTAAGAGCTGCAATATATTGTTAAGAATGAGCTTCAAGGAAAGGAGAAGAGTAACTTTTGAAGACATGACACTGCATTTATTAGTTCATGATACCGTGCTTGGGGATGCATATCTGGATAGAGTAAATTGGTGGATCAGCTTTGCCTCGAACTTTCTGGAGCATTGCCCTGGGTTCACCACCGCACATGATGGGCTGATTGAAACCTCCTGCAACACAGATGACTCTTCAGAGTCGGTAAAAGTAAGGATTATCTGGAGACAATAAGTCTTGTGATTCGACTGAGGATCTATATCTGTATTGAAATGCACACGGCAATGCCTGTATCAAGGCACAGTGTAGAATTGTGCCCCCCCCCAACATCTAACCAAAAAAGAAAATCCTAAAAGTACCTATCACAAAATTGAAAACTACCACACTAACAATAACAAACCATCAAAATCTTATATTACGAAGTCATAAATCACTCTCTGCTCTATCTACAATAAACTGATTGCTTGAAGTTCAAGCAATCAAGTTTGCAATGTCAAAAGTAGAGCTCAGATCTAAACTTGGAAGATACCGTTAAAAGCGATTCCAAAATCTTCATTTGGAGTAAGTTTGCTTGCCACAGGATTGTAGAAAAGCTTTAGTTTCTCTCCCTGTCAAAATTGGAAGTCACAAATAAATTGAATGTCCGACAAAAGAAAATAGAGTTACTTAACTTTCAACTTCGTGAGTGATGTCATACTGCAGTTGGAGGAAGACCATTCATAGTTTTCCAGTAAATTGGAGCTCTTCCAAGGTCAAATTCAGCCCAAGTTGGGAGCTTGTATCTGGAGAATGAAGTGAACAAGTTAATAGCTAAACAAATCTGTATTCATGTTTTCACGATAAAAGATTGAAACATTCTGTCTCTATGGTATATGCTTCAAATGAACTGTATGTAGCAGAAACTCCACACTCAAGAAATAAATTGATGCAATGCAGACAATATATCCTTTGAGACCCAAAAGAAAGAATGTGTAAGAGAAAGAACTCACTCTTTAACTTCTTGTACAGGACTTGCTGCAACAGTAGCAGCAGCTCTTACAGTTCTAGAAATCTTAGCCATCTTCCTCTTCACTGGCTGACATCTTTTTAAGGAAGCTCCCAAAAAGTTCGAAACTGCATTCGATTAGACAGGTAAATCAGAAAATTGTATTTAAAGACATTATTATCCTTCATCTCCTCGTTCTCAATAACATTCCCTTTTACCCTTTCTAAGTACATATCGGTACTACTGCATCAGATTCTCTCAATATAGGTATGATTATGCAGTTGTAAGCTAAATAGGTGGCATCATCGACAGATAACATTCTTAGGCTTGCGAATTAAGCTTTCAAATTCAAATCAAATTGATCGACTTAAAGCCTTTCTGGGTGAGCAGGCATCCATCTGGATTGTTATGCACATTTGCTAGTCTATTTTCATTTTTCAAGGGGGTTTCAAAACATTTTCATTCTTTAGACGTTCACAAGTATTTTACTTCAATTATACTATAACAAGCGAAAACCTGCACCACTGCTAACAAGAATTTATTGAAACAGGCCGTCTTTATATCAATGAAGAATCTTCTCATGTTAAGAAAAAGAATCAAAAGCTACGGTTCATATCATCATATGGCTATACGAAGGTGTAAAAGAAATTCTTGTGATAACAAAAGGGGAAAAAGGAAGCTACAGTTAATACAGTCATAGGAAGGTGCAATAAATTGCAATTGCTCACCATATGTACTTGGGAGAGAGACACTGTTATTATTGCTACTTGAAGCAGAACGAGTTGCTGATACAATCTGCTGGGCAGAATAAGAAGCAAAGATAGCAGCACTGGTTGGTGCTGCTGTGCCTGCAGCTGCCACAGCCATTTTGCAAAAAATCTGGCTGGATAGTCATTTGACAAGTGAGAATGAGTTTCAGATAGAGGGATAACAATATTTAAAAAGGGGAACCACACAACAAAATATCTTGAGCCAAAAAATAGACAAAATATAAAACCCCAAATTGGCAATACTTGGTGTGAAGTGTGAACACAAAAAAAGGAAAAGAAAAAATCTCGCTTGTAATAGCAGCCACAAGATATTACGTAGTCCCACCGCCTTATCAATTATCGCCTCCTTTGCCAAGTTGGCTATCTTCCTCTCAGTGGTTTGACCGCAGGAAATCTTCCCTGGCCCCTCCACCAAATCCTTCAGACTTGAGAACTGAAGTTTGCAAATTCCCACCATACATTAACGGCCAAGAAACCCAAAAACCAGCAATTGAGGCCAGAAAAATGGCTTTCTTAGCAACATCATCACCAAGAGCCAAATCCATTTCAATTTCATCTCTTCACGACTCAAATCACAGGCCTGCACAACAAACCATTTTCTATCAAAATTCATTGAACCAAATTACCAAAAATATACGCCAAAGATCAATTTTTTATGAGCTCAAAGGGAAAAGACTAGTTATCCCAATTGTCAATGCAACATCAACACCATTGGCAGAAAGTGGGGAGAATTCAAGAACTGGTAGAATTCTGCTATCTGATGTGGTGGTGAATAGGGGAAGGAATGTGTATTGGGGTAGAAAATGGAATTCTTTGGACGTAGGTACAGCTGGGGTGGTGGTGGCTATGCATATTTTGAGTCTTCTTGCACCATTTACATTCAATTGGGGTGCTTTCTGGGTTGCTGTTGGGCTGTATGTGATCACTGGACTCCTGGGTATCACCCTTTCTTTTCATAGAAACCTTTCTCACAGGAGTTTCAAGCTTCCTAAATGGCTGGAATACTTCTTTGCCTATTGTGGCGTTCAAGCTCTTCAGGTTAGTCTTGTGAAAATATATATATATATATATATTTTTTTTTGTCAAAGATTGGATTTTTTTTCCATTGAATTTTTATGTGTTGGAGTGCAGGCACGGAATCCAATTGACTGGGTGAGTACACATAGATACCACCATCAATTCTGTGATTCTGAGAAAGACCCTCACAGCCCAATTGAAGGATTTTGGTATAGCCACATGAGTTGGCTCTTTGATACCAACAATGTTGTTGAGAGGGTAATAATTGGTTGATCTTTTATTATGTTTCTTTCCTTTTTTTTTTTTCTTTTCTTTTTTTGGATGATTTTGATGGTTTGTTATTGTTAGTGTGGAAAGCCCAACAATGTTGCTGATTTGGAGAAGCAGCCATTCTATAAGTTTCTTCAAAGCACTTATGTTATACATCCATTAGCATTTGCAGCTCTCTTATATGCAATTGGAGGATTTCCTTATGTTGTCTGGGGAATGGTAAGTTTGTGAAATCAGTTTTCTGCTCTGTTTGAGGAGGCCCATTGAGTGGTTTTGCATTAGAGAATAGGCTATTTTTCCATAGTACTTTTCACTTTCTGTATTAGGTAGTACTTATGTGCAACGTGCAATCAGTGCATGGATAGTGATAACTGCTTATTCAGTCGATAGAAGTAATTAAAACAGGTGGACCATGCCTAACATGGGTTTAAGCTTACTTTTTAATTTTTTTTCTTGCAAATAACCTTGTGGACCACTTATTTGGCTAGTGTAGACAATTGGTCCCAGACCATAATGTGGAAAATAGGGGGTTTTTTCTGGTTGAAAACCAAGAGCTGGATCATGTTGATTAGATGTGGATTACAGCATTTGGTACTCTGATCACTAAATTTCAATTGTTTGATCACGTCCTCGCACAGTATTAGTTAAGTGCACAAGTTTTACAAGATAGTTCATGTATTCGAGAGTTTCAAATCAACTACTTTAGTGTTCTTCCCTTGTTGAAAAAGCAAAACTGAGTGGTAAGAAGAGCAAGAAAGAAAGTAGTATTGTGTATGGGAGATTAAATTCGGGCAACTTAAACCATTTGGTTATGAGTACTCATATGGAATCTAGTCAGCTTGTTTCTATGAATTACTCATCAATCAAACAGCAGAGTTTATATTTTCAGTTATCTATGAAGAAGGGAAATAAAAGCCATGTTAAAGAAGGAACTAAGTCATTTGCATTTTTGGGAATGTAGGGAGTGCACATCGTGTGGGTATACCACATCACTTGGCTTGTGAATTCAGCTTGCCATGTTTGGGGTAAACAGGCCTGGAACACTGGTGATCTCTCCAGGAATAACTGGTAGGTTTCCTTTTTCCAGCTGACCAATTAACCGATGAATCTTTTTTTTTTCCCAATAAAATTGAAATTTTTCCTATTAGGTGGGTGGCAGTGCTTGCATTTGGTGAGGGTTGGCATAACAATCACCATGCATTTGAATATTCAGCTAGACATGGACTTGAATGGTGGCAAATTGATATGACTTGGTATGTAGTGAGGTTTCTCCAGGCTATTGGATTAGCCACTGATGTTAAAGCTACCATCCCAAGCTCAGAAAGAAAGAATGACTTTCAACCATTGAAATTGAGCAGACCTCCATCCATCATTCATTCATTGGAATGCCAATTTTGCATGTGAAAAATTGATGAAATTCTTGTAGTTCAAACGTACATCGTGCTCACATTGGTGAGGCCTTTAGTTTGGCAAAGAACAAGATAGATATGTTTATGGAATCCCACTTGCAACCACCAACCAAATGAATAGTAATAGGCCAAACTTAACATCAACCGCCAAATGAATAGTAATAGGCCATGTGATGTGGACAAGTTCGTTTAGAATTTTTTAAGTTTTGTAAAGAATTACAAAATTAAATTATGAATAATTAAGAATTTGTTGTTTATTTGATCTAGATGTCATTAGTGTAATAAAGAAATAGTATAGTGCATAGGTTTTTGGATTTAAACATGAATTACTTCGTAAATGTGTTATTTTTGGAATGAAATAATTGTTAATGAAATTTAGTTTCTCCTCATTTTTCTTTTTAATTTATGAGGTACGTGTAACTGAGGGCCACAATGTATAAAAATCGGAAAAGTCTAGGCCTCACACGTATATCTTGATCTTTTTCCGGTCCATATCGAGCTGGACTTTGAAGCCCAAATCCAACTCAAACGAAATCCACTAGAAAGCTTATGTTATGTTCATTGGGCTGAGAAGATGATCAATAGGAGTGTTCATCCTGACCTGCTGACTCGAAAAATTTATTGATCCGATCCGAATCGAAAAAAGAGGTTACCCGAACTGCATTCTGAAAGTGAGTCAAGTAGAGGGTCAGGTCACTCAGGTTGAGGGTCGGGTAGCGGGTCACATTTTTGTAACCCGCCAGGTACCCGACCCGGTCCATTTCAGGGATAATTTTGTAAATTTGATTAATATGGTTTCATTATAAGTTAATACTTACTAGAATTATTGGCAATTTTTCACATCTTCTTTTTGAGTCCCTTGTCTTCCTTTCTTCTTCCACCTCAATCATCTTTTCCTTTCTTCTTCTTCGCATCCTCATTCCTTACATTCTCGTATGTATTTTGTGATTTAGTTGTTGCTACTATTAACTTGTTGCTACGTTATTAGTTTGTTGCTATTGGGATGTATTTTGTTACTTAAATTTAATTGTTGTTGACTTAATTGTGAAATGAATTTGTCTAACTACCATTATTTAAATTTTTATGTTTTGTTACTAGTGAGGGTCGAGCACCCGGTCGACCCGACCCTCTTTTACGGGTACTCGGCCTGGTACCGGGTACCCGTCTCTAATGACCTGGTCTCTTATCAGACATCTCTTGATGTCGTATAAGAGACAGGGGGCGGGTTTATCTCATGGACCAGATACTCGGTCCATGAACACCCCAAATGATCAAGCAAGAAAAGTTTTTGTTTTGTTGTTCACTTGGTTCTATACAAGCAGCTTATTTTATTCCTAGCCAATCCCCGGCCCCTACCCATAAAAAAAAACCTTATTTTAACAAAATAATTTTAATTGAAATAATCACGCAGAGTTAGAATATTAATAGCTGAATGATTACATATGTAACTATCTCGAGCAATGAGTCAAGTGTCTCAATTTCAATTCCACTATGACTAAAAATGTAAATTAAGCCTCACAACACATACTACTAGACTATTGACTAATTGACATATGATTCAGGGTCGAAGAAAAGGGAGATTATATATGTATTCCCCAACATTTGGAATTTCAATGCTTAAAAGCACAAGCTTAGGATGGATTAAAATACTTATTTAGTAGGAATTTTCGATTGGAAAAATGCCTGCAGGAAGTTAGCACGGGAAAACAGAAACCCATGATTACCATCTCTATAATTACATTTTTAATAAGCCCGGAGTCACTTTTTTGCACGACTTTGGTCGCCTTCAAAAACTGTTTCACTTTCTTAATTTAAATGATTAATGTCATATAATTGCGGCATTCTTTTTATTGGTTTATGAACAGTAATTAATGAGTCAATCATGAAAAACAATTTTACTTATGTATACATGTGACGTTTTATTTCTCAAAAAAAAAAAAAACAAAAAAATTTTTCAGAGAGGACGTTAGTTTTTGCTTTAACCAAGTTCAACTTGGCATGCAAACTGTAGAAATCAAATGTGTCTGCAATTTGTTTGTTTGTTTTGATTTCTTTTTATATGGAATGGCAAAACAGCAAAAAAATCAGTATTTTGAAAATGTGTCTTGTACTCGGGGCACACTATAAAAAATTAAAAATGGTCAGTTTAATTAGCAGAAAAATATGTAAGCATGGGGAATAAAATAATTCTCCTAGTGAATTGATAAAATGTAAGACTTGCTTACGTCAAGATGAAGCATGCTTTGGCAGTGAGTAAGTCGAGGTTTAGTTAAATAATTAATGTAGGTAATTAATTCTCCATCTAAACTAAACAAAAGTTACACCCATCTTCCGGCCGGAGTTAACTTTGTACACACTTCTTAGTTCTTATTAGTATAATACAAAATTGCAAACCCATGCGTGTGCCTAATTTGTTTTTCTTAATGTGGCATGTTCACTATCTTACGTACGAACCTAGAATTAAGAATAAATCCTACAATTAACAACTTCAAAATATTGCAATTTTAATATGCTGTTCTAAATGCTCTCACATTAATTGTAGTTAAAATTCGCTTGCCGTTTAAAGTAACAATTACAGCCACTACCAGAGTTATAGTTAAAGATTGTAGAGACAATTTTCAGAAAAACTCAAATTTAGCTACAACATACATAAGTATAGTTTATAAGACCCTTTTGATGATGTTAAGGACTATAATTTCTCGGTTTAACTATCTCATTTTTTTGTAAGAAGAAGAAGTAGTCAACAAAGTTTGATTCTTCAATTAGATAAATTAAAGGCAATGATAATTACCATTAATTATATAAACAATCAAAATACTGATAATTGGCCTTGTCTAATTGATCAAATGGATTAGTGCTGCTAAAAGTGGTCCATCATACAAGCTGATCATCATCTATTTCTTATACACATCTAGATGTGTATAAGAGACAGGGGAAACAATGGCCACATTGAAAAGTCTCATCATTCCCTCAACCTTTTTGCTGTCCTATTATACTATATTCCTCCACATGCATTTTTACCATCAAAACATAACAATCCCATTTTGCCAAGTGTGTAGTACAATTCACACGGCTCCTTAATTTTTAAGCAATATCTGCAAAAATGTCATCCAGCTTGTTTACCGGGGGCTCAACTCAATGCCCAAACTTCAAGGCAACATAGGTGTGAAGGGGCGAAGGCATGGTCTTGGTCGTCTGCCTTAGCACATTTTTTTTTTTTAAAATAAAAATTTCTTGAGAGTTAAGTGTAAAAAAGTAAAAGAAAAAGAGTCAGAGAAAAAATTGAAAGAAAAGTGACGAGTGGAGTGTCATTTTGGCAGCATTTAGAAAAGGTATGTATATATGTGCGTGTTGTTTTTTTATGGAAAAAGGGTGAGATGGAGCTGACAATTTCAGGAGCGAGTGCAGGGAGTTGTCGGGTGGATTAGTAAGTGTGCAATCGCCGCACTTTGACAGGGGAAAAAAAAGTAGACAGCACGCGGAGGTGACCTGAGTACGGGGGCTACAGTAGTGATACAAGGTGATCACCATGCACCACACCACCATTCTTGATTCTACCAGTCACAGTGATATGGTTACCTGAATGAATTTGGACTAGCCACTAGCAACTAGCAAGCAAACACACTTCCAGCGCCTCCCTTCATTTTGTACCGGCGCACAGCAGTAGTCTGCTGGCCGTCCTGCCCAGACCCCTGGTCCGCTTGATACCCCACATTCACCTCGATATGTTCCTAGGTACCAGTACCACTCGCCTCCTAAATTGGCCTGTATATGACAAGACCAAGCCACGGAAGTTGTAAATTTTACTATTATTCAAAATTAACCTAATGCCGTGGTCTAAAATTACTCGCATTATTTGAACCATGAACTTTCGGGTATAGTGTTGTGTGCAGAGTACTTTAAAATTTTTCCTCGTTCTGATTTAAAATTAGTTGCAATACTCATTTTTGTCTCACAGGGTGACAGACAGATATTTTATATTCATTGTGTTTTGGACAACAGTGTTTATGTCATTCTAACGTAAATTGATTTATAGTATTATGTCATAAATATTATTATCAAAATTTAATTATATCGTTCATGTAAGTGATGCAAATAATGTAGATAAATCTGAATTATAAAATTTACGAGACTAGATTTATTTTTAAATTTTTAACTTTGTAAACAAAGTTCACTTTAAAATTTTAATACCATGAACATTGAATCAATTTTTTTTTCGAGCGTACATGCTAAAAGGATTCATTCGTATTATTCTTTGTATTAAAAATGAAATAAGTCTTGCATCCGAGTGATAATTTTAGACATTACACGACAACATAACACAAAATTTAAATTGCTATATAGAGAAGTACATTGACAATTCAAACTTAAATAGGTCATATTGCTTGTAATTCATTTATTGACTCGATGGATCCGTTATGTTATTGAAAATTGTTTTTCATGATTGACTCATTAATTACCTGTCTCTTATACACATCTAGGTGTGTATAAGATAGTTACTGTATTCTTATACACATCTAGTCAAATGTGTTGTGAGGCTTACTCATCTCTTATATACTGATCTAGATGTGTATAAGAGACAGACTCAAGGTAAATTAAGTAATTTAATCTATTTTTTTTAACGGCTTAATAAATCGTCTTTATACATCCATTAATAAATAGATCATGATACGATATGAATACTTAATAAATTATGTTCAGATTCAAGTTTTTTAATATATGAATCCGATAATAACTCGACACAATAAGAACCGATATGACGCATTCAACATAAATAAATTAGTACTCAGTATACAAGTCACGTACAGTTCAAATTGATAAAATTCTTGGAATTTATGAATTAAGTACTACATGAGCACGTATAGAAAAAAAAAAAAAAATCAAGAGAAGGGAATTCAAAATAAGGGTCATAAGTGCAAGTTACTGTTGAAGAAAGAATAAATAAAAAAGAAGAAATTTTACATATCCGTTAAAAAAATTATTCTGTTAATTTTATGAATTTATACCATCTAAACTCATAAAATATATTATATTATATTATACAAATATTTAAAATATAATAAAAATGATTTAATTGTAAAAAATTTAAAAAAGAAAAAAAGAGATGTAGTAGCAGAGGACAGATGGGGATTAGGGGTGTGAGCACGCGCCATGATGATACGTGCCTGCAAGGCAAGAGTACAAAGACGTAGTACAATTTGTCGTGTTTCAGAAATAGTGGGGTCAATGTCAATCTCATTCCTCCTCCCTGGCCTAAACCTCTTTCCTCCTGCTCGCCTTCTTTAAATTGATTCGACCACCAGGCTTCTACTTCCCCAATTGTCTTTGTCCATTGTCCTCGTCCTCCTCAGAAAATGAATAAATAAATAAATAAAGAACAAACACAAAAACCACTATAAATACATTGTTCCCTCCTCATACAGTAATACTCGACCACCCTAAAACAAGTCCATTAAATTGCTCCCTCCTCGTAACATATCATATATTTTTTTTGGAGGGGGGGATTTTAATAGAATTCATTCAAAACGGGTCTGCCACTCTGGATGCTTGTTTTGGGTGCGGAGCGGTATACGAATAGACATGAACCGCTTGCTGGCGTTACTTTTCCACCAGGGGGTGTTGGACGAGCAGTTCTTGCAGTTCCAACAACTCCAAGACGACTCCTCTCCAAACTTTGTCTCCGAGGTTGTTAACATTTATTTCCACGAGTCCGAGAAGCTCTTGACCAACCTCCGAGCATTGTTGTAATACTACTACTACTTATATTAGTAGATCTCTCTTCTTTTAAGTTGTTCTTTCATTCATTTTTTTGTATTAAAATAAAATTTAAAAAAAAGGGTTTTCTTTTGAATAAATATTGTGGTGATTACGAGACTGCAGGCTCAATAGAGAGTTCTCGGACTACAAGAAAATGGGAATTCATTTGAATCAATTTATGGGAAGCAGCTCAAGTATTGGTGCTAAAAGAGTCAGAAATGTTTGCGTTGCCTTTCGCGCAGCTTCCGAGCAGAATAACAGAGCTGGGTAAGAACAAATATATATGATCGATGCTGCCTCTTCGATTCCCCTGCATCGAGAGCTTCACAATTCACACACCTTTTTCTTCCGCGTGCCACTGAGAAAGGCAGAAGTTTGCTAATTTCTCCTTTTTTTTCAGGCACACTAAGAATATCCTATTCGGTCTACCTTTTATTTATTTTTTAATTGGGTTTTACGGGTGCATGTTTTTCATCAACTTTGATTATTGTTGAAATGGGATTTTCCAGGTGTTTGAGAGCATTGGAGATGCTAGAACATGAGTACTGTTATCTCAAGAACAAACTGCATGAACTGTTTCAGGTATATAGTAACTCAAAAGGCTATCCACTCGAACAATGAATTCTAATCCTATCATCCTACAAATATAATAAGGTTAGACGAGCATTATTCGTTTTTTATAATTTATTTTTTTAATACAATTTCGAATTATTTTTTTTACTTCACATATATCACATTTTAAAATTTTTATACCAGTAAATATTTCAAATAATAATTGTCCCTAATGTAGCACTTTTTTATTTTATTTATAAGATCACATCTGCAGACGGAGCACTTATTAGTTACCTTTAACGTTTTTTGGTCAAAAAGAGCCTATTTTCAATCATATTGGCTTATCAATTTTTTTTTTTCTGACATCTTGTAATTTTCACAAAAATTAAATAAAAATATGAAATTTTGAAATTTTTAAAAAAGTTGAAAAATACTTTTCAAAAAATTGGTCAACTGACTAAGAAAATTAATGTCAAAGGCGAAAGGAACATAATTTCCAAACCTGAAATTGTGATGATTTGTGATACAGATAGATTCCGATAGCTAGTTCTGCTTGGATACAGTATCCAATACACATCTAGATCGGAAAGAGTAGCAGAATAAAAATTTGGTTGGGTTGATAGTGTGAATTCATCATACTACTACAAATTTCCACCTGCATTTAATGTAGAGGTTTTCTTTTAAGAAAATGGTCTTTTGTTTGTTTAGGAGGAAAATGCATCTGTACTTGCTAGTTTTGTTGTAGTTGTAGTAGCATATATTAAGGCTGCAAATTCCGATATCGTCTAAAGATTCAGCTTTAATGCATTCCTTGCTCGATCTTTATGAAACTACAGCTTTTACGTTGTACTTGTAAAATTTTCAGAACTTTCAAAAGTAAGCGTAGCAAATCTTACTTTATCAACAACATGGATCCATCTTCAATCAACATAAATGTATGTGCAAGCAATCTTGTGCATTGCAACATCAATCATCAATCAACTTCCTATATACCAAGAAAGAAATGGTCAGCTAAAGATTCTGTCTCATTAATATAGATATGTATGTCCTGTTTGTTTGCCAAAACGTAACAACATTGCCCGTAGCGTCATACGGATTATAGATTACTTTGGAAAAAATTCTACCAAGCCCTTTAAAATTTTTAGTTATATTTTGATTATTTATACGTTACAATACATTGTGCATTAACGAGATGGTTGCTTAAACCGATTATATTTATAACTTTTCACTAATTTGGTTACTCAAAACATTTTACTCCCAAGATTGATTGGGGTTGGTTTCCAATACAACTCATTCAAGAAAGACTCCATATTTTTAATTTCTTTGTATTACAAATTCTCTTTGTTGGCAAGATCGCTAACATACATTTGATTCATGCTGTCTTCATAATATTTCTGTTATTGTTTTTTGCTATTTTTTTGGGGGGGGGGTTGGTGCATTAATTATGGGCCTAAACCCAAAGTGTTTTAGTATAAAAAGCAAGCACTTCTACTAATTACAGTAGGATACAAAGACTATCAGAAGCGACCCGTTATTTATATCCATCTGGCATTTTTAATAAGCACAAGAAAATGGGCCCGGTAACAATATATTTATTAGCCCACTACAAAAAGCCTCATTCTTCTTTGGACCTTGGTCCATAAATGAAAAAAAAATTGTTATTCCGTCATAGGAGAAATCAAACTTCACTGGATTTGGTGGACTTTTGTATTTTGATATGTTAATTGTGAATATAAAAGAACCCAGTTTGTACTTGGGCCGAGGCTTTGGAATGGAAATCTGCTATCAGTACTAACCATTAATCGATACACTAGGTGAAGCCCATTGTTCATAAAAGTATCACCCGCATAGCTGCTGAAGATTTACAAAATAAGAAGAAAATTCTGAAGACAATAATGAAGCAGAGAGAATTTTTTTTTTAAAAAAAAAAAAAAATTCTAATTATAAATAATAAAACAAAGGAAATATCCCTATCTGGTACAGTCGAGAGAAAATAAACTCCAAAAAGTTGATGGGTCTGAAGATAAAGGCCCAGCAAGCAGGAAGACCCAGATTGATCATCGGCTTCGTGACTAACCTTTCAAATGTGAATTCCCTTTATGTATTGTCATGTCTTTGCCTTTTCGTAAAGGACATCATGCGGTCCAAATGTAGCTTTAATTACTTTTGCACTTACACATGATGAATAACAAAAACATGTGTCAAATGCGCCAGACATCATTCTTATCCTACATCTAATTCGTCGTTGTTATTATTATTATTATTATTATTATTATTATATCTAGATATTATTATGTGTATTTACACATTTACCATGTGTATAAGAGACAGTATTAATACATGAGATTTTTTCCCTTTCGCATTCAAATAGAACAAGAAAGAATATAAATTTCTTTAAATTATGTTTGGATGGAAAAATTTGAGTGAATTTTATTTGAAATCTTAATATATAATAAGTTATTCAAATAAATTAATTACTTTAATTTTGGATTTAAAATTTACTAATAAGTGGAGAGTGCAATTTTAATGATTAAATGAATGAAAAAAAAAGGAAAAATAATTGCAAAGAAAAAACATTAACCCAATAAATCTACCCAATTCATCCACGGATCCAAAACACAACTTTTAAAAATTCTTTGCAATTATTTTTCCTTTTTTTTTTTTTTTTTTTTTTTTTACCCGTTTTACGTTTATAACCTGACACTTTAAGATCTCCTTTTGGGAATAAATAATTAGATGCATATAAACCATCGAATATTGAAAAAGTGAAATTATGGTAATTAGGTTAGGTAGAACAAACTTCTAAACTTGACATTGCAAGTTTTACCTTAAGGAACCATGTAAACTGTGTTGACAATTATCACTACATAATTTAGTCTCCTCCAGCCAACAACTAATTATTTCTAATTCAATGCAAACCAAGATAAAAAAAAATTGAGAATCTCTTCTAGTGTCTGATAGATGCCTTTTCAATCATAGAATAATAACAGTTTATTAAATAGACAAAACGTTCACAATCCTAATAATCTCGTTTATAAAATTAATAAAGCTGTTCAGCAATTAGGATTAATTTACTAGTTTTAATTTGCAGGAGGAAAATAACAAAATCGGAGTGATCAGGTGTGAGCTGACTGTGACTGCACTTAATCATGATATTGCTAATCAAATTAGGTAGGAATGCTACACAACTAATTAAGAACAAGTAATCAATCTTTTTGATATTGTTATTTATGCACAGATCAAAACAATTACTGTAGTCAAAAGTCAAGAATGTTGCTAATTCACTGAAAACGATATTTGTTACTGGGTACTATATTCCAACAGATATAAAATTTAATTTTTGTCACAAAATTTACATATGAAGTTCATACAGAATTTACTTTTAAGTATTTTCTGATTTTTTTTTATGTGGTTATTGCAGCCCATTGAATTCGAATCTGGATCTGCCGATCATAAAGCCATGGAGGCTGCCTAGCTGTATTACCTATCTGGCTATCTCATATTGGTGCTAATTAATCGTGGCAGAATATATACTGTAGATCCAATATTAAAGTTCTGATCAGTATAATATCAAATCTTGATTCAAATTTAGCTCTGTAAAAGAATCGTTAAAAATAAAAAAAAAAATGTAGAAGAAGACTTGGTTGACTCACGGCACCGCCTCACAAGATTTCCAAAATTTTGCACTTAAAAAAGCCTTATAGATTAGCCACGGTAACAATTATGTTTACGCCTAATTAGATTTCAAATATTACGGAATATTATTTTTCATTCATTTAATATATTTAAGTAACAATTCATTCAAGCATTATATTGTTAATATTTTAAGATGCAGGTCACAGTTGAGATTTACCAAATTAATGTAATTCTGAAGAAATAATTTGGGAAGCTTATTAATAATCTAAGGGGGTGTTTGGTTAATTTTTGGGTACGAAGGTTAGGAAGTGAAATTAAAGTTAATGATATTTTTTCACGCTATTTGATTGATCTTTATAAAAATCATCATTGTATAAAAATAAAAATGTTAGAAAATTTTGCTTTTATTCATTACTTGTGATTTATATTTTAAATAGATTAACTTATAAACATGATACTTTAAATTCATTTAGAATCAAACTAAATAAATAAGAGAAAATGATACAAAACTTATTGATAGTAAAATTTAAGATGCTTATTCCCATTTCAATTGTGAAGTACAAACCAAAGATCTCCATAGTGAGTACATATCTTGGCTGATTTCCATTGTAGATCTTGAAGTCGGCATGATGACAATGGCGCAGCTTACCTTTACAGCTCATTCCTAGTTAGTGGGGGGTGGAACTTGGAAGCATCCCTTAATGTTATGGTTTGCTGTGACACCAGCAGCACTCTACTTGGTGGATTCTCTGCAGGTAAACACACATTTGATATTCTTCTTTAATTACTAGTCACTTTCGATTGTTGAGATAACTGATCACATCCATGTTCAAAAGCTCCGGCGGTACGTACGTAAAATAAATTAAAAGCTCATTCCAAAAGGAATGTGCGAAAGGGAAAAAAAGTTGACATGTATTAATATATGTCGAACGAAGGCTTAAAGGAAATCCAACGTTGAAGTTGAAATGATTTATGTTGTTTCTTGTGATCTTAAGAATCCACTCATATTATGCTCATAAAGATGTTTATAAGAGACAGCTTAAGTTGAATTTTTTTATAATACTAAAAGAACTTTCTTTTTTATCCTTTTCTTTTGAATTTATCATTAGTTCAAGTACGAGCTGATACTTTTGCTGTTAGTTAACAATAATGTTATTATTAAACAAAATTACTATGTCGCGGTGTCAAATTAAGACATCATAAGAGAGTAATTTTTTGTTTTTTAATCGTAAGAGAGACTTGTGTCCATGTAGGGTTTGGATATTTGTGTCATGGATTCTAAGATGATTATTTAATTTTGATCAATAATAAAAGTTTGACTACGAAATTAGTTCAATCTGTATGATGGACCATATGTGGTAGTCCTCGATTACTAGAAAAGGCCAAATAGAAGCTGAAGAATTTGACTACAATAATATTGCAGCCTTGAGGTCATCAATTGTAAAGCTTGGCAAACAGTTGTTACCACTTCATTCGACACTCTCAATTCTAGAAGATGGAAAATAAAACATTCTTTTATACATAATGAGACAGTTCAAACAAGATGGAAAGCCAAAAGATAAACATTATGAAAATAAAAGTGATATCAACATCTAGAAATAAATTAAAAAAAAGAAGATAACTCATAACTACTAGCTTTCAGTACAAAATTTAAGCTATGCACAAATATAATTTAAACAATTTATTAAAATATATGATAATCATAAACTAGCATTTCCGGTAATATCTGTTAACATACGTGTCAACGGGGTCCAATAAGTACATGATACTCTGGCATAGCCTTTAGGTTTTGTAGATACTATCGTTTGGAAAAAAAAAAAATTTTGATTTTGTAGATAATCTATTCTTTTCTTTCCTGCTTTCCATTCTATCATCTTTGATTCAATATGTTCCAACGATTGATTTGGCTCCCGAAGTGTGAGAAAATATTAATTAATTTTGGTGTAAGCAAGAAAAAATTCTGTTAGCTGAATACAAAATTTTAATATATATACTATATATATATATATATATATATATTATTTTGTAGTTTTATTAATAAATGAATGTTCGAAGGGTCTCAAGACAAGCATCAAAATTGAACCTTAATTCCCCGTTATTCGGTCCAATTTATGAATTTATGTTTCTTTTTTTGGTTCCTATTTCGCTTTAAGAAATCAATCGACATGTTCATCCTCTTTTTTTTTTTTTCTCCCTCATGATTCTGATCCCATCCACATGTATGGTCATGGATTAACCAAAACTATTGAATCACCAATCGAGATGTCGGTAAGGGCTGAACCAAGTAAAAAAGTTACTGTTTTACCAAACATGTCAAGATTAATATTATTCCCACCTAACCTAATTTCCCCTCATATTTATTATGAGTCCGTTTGGATTGCAAATAATGGGGTGTTATTTGATGAGTAATATTGAGCTTTTGATCTTAGTAGTTTTTGGAAATAATGTTGACTTTTGAATAATAAAATAATATTTTGAAATAACTATTTAGATTAAAAATAGGTCTTACATGAATACCTATTATTTGGTGGACCTATTTAGAGGTACGTCTGTAAAAGGATTGAATCTAGATCCGGATTCCACTCGTTTCAAATTCTTTTATTTGGGCCTGAATCAATATATAAATTCGATTATCCAGATTTAATTCAGATCCGTTTATTATAATAAACGAATCGTATATGAATCTGATTGTTTCGATCCAATTAGAACACAAATTTGATTAAAATATTAATATACAATAAAATTATATACATTAGTATGCGTGTGTGTACTTATTTATTTCCAATATAATTTATACTCTAATGTAAAATACAAATATAAATGTTAATACACATTAAGATGTTTATAAGTTTTAAAAAAAAAAAAAGAAATTTATAAAAATTTGAAGTTTTTATACATAAATTTTCAAATTTATAAAATAAAATCAAGACCAATCGAATTTGAATCTGGATCCGACAAGGTCCAACGAATCTAAATATAGATCTCCTTTTATAGATTCGAAAGGTATCGTCGAGTTCAAATCGAATCGGATAATATTAAACGGATCTTGGTTTGAATATGCAAGATCTGAACTAAATCCAACCTGCCTAATCAGAGGCTCCACTCCAGTTATTAGCCAAAAAGTTTACAAAATAATAATGCAAATAGAAAAGTAACAATTGTGAAGATTCTTTGCTTAATTTCACCATACTGCATTTGATGAGGCTGGTGCTACTTTGTTACGTAAACCCTGTCTCTTATACACATCTAGATGTGTATAAGAGATACGTTGTAAACTATTTTGGTCTCATATGTAGATCTTGTGATCAAAATTTAATATTATAAAATTTTACTTACATCATTGATAGATATATTTCTTAAAAGACCAAGTTTACTTAAGTATTTATCATAATGAATAGGATATGAATAATGCAAATAAAGAATTTTGTATTAGTATTTAAATAAGACAAAATATGAATAGTGTGAAATATTATTTGAAAAAAAATATTTGTTGACAAGTTAGAATGCTGACCAAATAATATTTGGCAAATAATGAGCATTATTTGCAATCTAGACGAAGCCTATATATTTTTGGATAATAATTTCCACTCCTTTAAATCGTATATTTTTGGATAATAATCTTCATCCATTGCATTAGGTAAATTTTCATTCAACAAATGGAGGATGAGAAATTACAAGACTCAATTAGATTCCTGTAGCCTTTATTGTACAACTAATTAGACTCCACACAATTTCAATATCCCAAGATATCCTAGCTCTATTCTTTAACGGGGTCCGTGACCAGGGGTAGCCAAAAAAATTTCTGTGATCCGATTACTCATCTAGTCCCATCTCAACAAATAAGCATATTTGACCCTCATTTATTTACAGGATAATTTGATGGTCGAATACTCGTTATTTTCAGATACGTATGTGGATTACTTTTTAAATATTTGTGGGTATCCGTTCCGCCCAGCATATTAGGTGTAAAATTGTAATTTTATAACTCATTCTAGAGATATCCCTGATTAGGGCGAATATGGGGCGGGTACCCGCCCCTCAAGCCTTTTGGCTAATCCGCCCCTCAAACATTTTGTTTGAACTGAAATAGATGTATTTATAGTTTGTCTTAAGAACTGGTATTTGCATGCTCTGACCCTGATTTAGCGGATAGCAAATACACAGGTACTAGTAGACATGAGGATATATTAATTAGTAGGCGTTAGTCACTTCGTCCGAGGAGCTGGGTACCCACTGCGTGCCCACCCTACCTGTGACCCCGTTCTTCTCCGCCTCTAATTCCAACAGCGGGCTCCAGGCCCGACCCTCATTGACAAATTATTGAGACCTTTTCATATTGTTAATGAGAAACAATATTATCCGTCATTTGATATGATTTTTCTATAATAAAGTTTCTCGTGTAAAATAAATACTATAATACTTTCCCTGATCCATTTTATCTGTAACTTTAGATAAATTACTTTATTTCTAAATTATTTGTCTCTTTAAAAATTCAACGAACTATTAAATGATATTTTTTTAACTTCAGTCTTGGTGTCACATTAATGTAAAGGGAGGACTATGTAGTTGGAGATAACAATATAAAAGGGTATTTAGTTACCTTGAATCATAGTTATTAAAACTAGCTCGGGAAGGAGCCCAATAAAAGAGGTGCATTAATAGGTTATTAGTTTAACCTGTAGATTACTGATTCAACTAATGAGCCACTACAATAATGTTATTTTATTATTACTATATAATATTTTAAAATTTTTAAATACATGAATATGATAAAAATATAAATAAAATATGTTATATAAGTTTTTTAATTAATTATAAATGAATCTATAAACACTTAGCAAAAGTTATAATTAAATATATTATTAAAATAATAGTAAATTTTAGGAAAATTACCGTAAATCCTTGTTTGGTATAGCCTTCAGACCCCTAACCCACATGTGTTTTATAAATATACCTTAAATTTTCACGTGCTCTGGACTAAAGGGTAAAATGATGAAAAACATCCAACTAACTGTAGTTGACCTACAAAACTTCAAAATTTTATAAATTTCTTTTTTTTGGCCAAAATACCCTGTAAACTAAAACTATTCCCTTTTTTTTTTTAAGTTTTGTGGTAAGAATTAGTATTATAAAAAACAAGAGGGGTCACTCTTTATTTTCTCTTCTTCAATTTCAGATTCAACTGCTGTGGTAATGGCTGTAACACTGTGTATAAGTGCGCCGCTAGGTTCACCGCTCGACATTTTCTGCCGCAGAAAATCCACCGACCTCCTATCAATACCTACCTCTCATCTAAAAGTTTCCTCCCCCAGAGGTCCCTTCCTCCTTCCCGTTACCTACCCCACTTCTAACTTCTAATCGCACCTCCTCCTCCAGCCCCCTTTCATTTTCTCCCGTCACCCAAGCCTTCCCTCTTCTCCGGTAATTCCTCCCTAACCCTTATCACAGCACATTGTTACCTCCTCCAACCACGACTCCCACCAGTCTCCACCACCACCACAACCTTAATCCACCATCACCATTTTTTATGGGGGCTAATTAATTAGGGTGCAAAGTTTTTCTTTAGTAGTAGTTGTATGGGATCATTACTTATGGTAGTACTGATAGTTTAACAGCAGAATGGGGCTGCTTTAGAAAATTAGATAGCCTCTGCTTTAGTTTGCAAGCTGCCGTCCATTCTGTGTTTTGTATAGTGCCGCAACCATTAGGTATTTCAATACAAGAATGCCGCATGGTGGTGGCGGGGTGTTAAGGGTAAGGGGTGAAAAACCCATTTAACAATATACTAAGGTTATATAAGTAGTTTAAATAAAATTTTCATCCATTATCACCTTTTGCTGTCTCTTATACAATAGTTTATAGATAGTTTTGCCAAATATATGACCGTTAAGGTTACAATAAATATAGCTTATAGGAAATTACGGTAATTTACTCATAATTTTAAATTTTTTCATAAAATTGTATAAGAGACAGGGCTTATCTTTTTTAAATTATTCAAGTAAATTTTATTCCAAGAAATTTCAGCTGAAATAGTCCTTCAACTTTATTAAAAAGTCCTTCAACTTTTGTTTAGTCCTCATGAAATTTTTAAAATTATTCTAAAAATAAAATGAAAATTTTAAAAAGAAAGTGGAATACTATTTTGACGATTTTCCCTTTCTTGGAATACTTTATTGCATTGAAAAAATATAATAATATTATTTTTCTAAGTCATACCTTTAATTTAAGTTGTGTGATGTAAATATGTTATAAGCACTTTCATACTTGTATTTTAAAAAGATAAGTTAGCTATTTAATTAAAACATGGAAAAAACGAAATAATTTAAATATATTAAAAGACATATTCTACACCATCCAACTGTGTGGTCCAACTGTTGAAGGAGATATATCCGTACTTTGATGGAATGTGATCCAACAACTAATAGAATTATGGTTGAACTAATCGAATCCATTTTAACAACTCAATCCAATTAAATAGTTAGTTCACCGATTAAATCTTCAAACCAGACTGAGAGTTTAATAATTATATCTTAACTTATTAATATTATTTTTAATAAAATTAATATAATTTAAAAAATTAATTAATTAATTAATTTATTTTAAATTCTTATGCATCAATCTAAAAACGACAGTTAGTACAGAACATGTGACGAAAAGGCCCCAGCTCCTCGGACGAAGTGACTAACGCCTACTAATTAATATCCACGCCACATATTTCTTTCTATCCTTGTGCTCTCCGAAATCAACTTAAACATTTACTATTGCTTGCGCTCCCCTTTCCTTTAACACCTCTTCATCTACGTATAAAAAACTTCCTTTCTTCCTATCAAAAACTTGTGATTGAATTATCAATATGATATTTGCTATCGATATAAATATCTTTCGAGATCTGGATAGTTTCAAGAGGAAATTAATAAAGAAAAAAAAAATGAAAGGTTGTGCAGTAGTAGAAGAAGGGTTCATATCCGAAGAAGAGATGCATCTCACTGTTCTCAAAACGTCCCTTTTCTTCGCCGGCGATGGCTTCACTGTTTATGACTGTAAAGGCCAGCTTGTTTTCCGAGTTGATACCTATGGCCCCGATTCCGACAAGAGTGAACTCGTTCTCATGGACCCTTTTGGCAAATGCCTCCTCACTGTCCGCCGCAAGGTACCCTTCTACACATACAATACCATCACTGAGTTTTATGTCTCGACGAGTCAACTCGGCTTGCCTATTTTGTTTTAGTACCGTTCTATGTCAAATTAGGTTGATAGTTTCCAAAGCAACTATTTTAAAATTTATATAATACGATTTTATATGTGATTCAAAAATTTATATTATATAAAATTTTAAAATTATTAGTTGTTTAAAATTCCCTTCCTTATTAATTGGCATAATTAGGCAAATGAAGTGAAATGAGCAGATAATTAATCACAGGTTTAAATTGATTGAGTTTGTTGGTTGTAAATTGTGATTATAGAGATTTAATGGAATTCTCTTCGAGCATGTTATCCTACTAAGAGACTTCTTTTTACCATTACAAAGTTTTAACGAGTTGACTCACCGCGTTAAGCTTCTCGAATTTCAATTATTCTATTGACTATTTTTTCGTGACAAAAAACAACTGAACTCCAATTTATTTAGTCAAACGTACTGCCCAGTCTACCCTTGAATTAATCTAGTTTCTAGATTCAAATTCTAACTTAATGTATGAATAAAAGTTAGTGCTACTAATACAAAGGAAAATCTTACATCTGGCTCCATTTGGATTGGAATATATATATATATATATATATATATATATATATATATTTTTAAAAATATACACAATAATTATTTAAATACATGTTTTAATTATATTTTATCTTACATCTATCAAATTTTAAAAGGTTTTTTTTGGTAATTATTCTAAATAATATATTAGATAATACCCGTTCAAACTGAGCCAATTTTTACAATATATTCATTTACTAATGGAATAATTTTATTTCGTACTTTTTCAACTTATATTCTATTCTTATTTTGCATCACAAATTTTAATTTTAGATATTTTATACTTTGAATTTTTAATTTACTAAAATATTATTTGCCTAATACCATCTAAAAAATTAATTTTAAAATTTAATAGTTATAGTATAAATTATCTAAAATTAATAATTTTTTTGTGTGTAAAAATAAAAATTCAATTAACTTCATTTACAATATTAAAAAAATAAAATTAAAGTGAAATAAATTCAAAAATTAAAATATAAAATATTTAAAATTAAAATTAAAATTTAAGATATAAAATAAAAATTAAATATAGATTGAACATCTGGTTACAAAATAAAGCAAAGCTTTTATTAATTTGTGAGCACTATTTTAAGTGTCCAAGGCTTAAGCGATGGTGGACTAAACTAACTGACAAAGGAAATAATTATATGGTACAGAGACCGAGCCTTCATCACAGGTGGGAAGGTTTCTTAGGAGAGAGAGTGGAGGGTCAAAAGCCAATCTTCAGTGTGCGTAGATCATCAATGATTGGACGGTCAGGATTGACGGTGGACATGTACAACAATTCAGGTGAAGAGTACCAGATCGAAGGATCGTATGCACAAAGGTGTTGTACAATCTTGAATGGGGAAAAAGAATCAGTGGCCGAGATTCGACGCAAAGTGGATGCTTCAGCTAATGTGATGCTTGGCAAGGACGTATTCTTGCTTTCCCTTAAGCCAGGATTCGATGCGGCATTTGCTATGGGATTAGTCCTCGTACTTGATCAAATCTACGGTGATGATGAGGTTGTTGATGCTAATTCCAGGATTATGCCGACCCAACTAGTCATGATGCTACTTAATCTCTACATAAGCATGTAGTAAGAGTATTACTATAGTTATAATAATTAAGGTTCTAAATTTACTGAATTTGTTCGTAGATTTTTGTTGTATGCCTGATAATTTTGCCGTCTGCGAATACTAGAAAAAAAGGAATACTATTGTATTGTCGGTTTCCAAACTTTACATTTCTTTTTCCCTTTCCTTTTTGTCGCCCATGACACGCTTTCGGATTTCGCCAATTCCAACTTTTTTTTCAGTTGGCTTACGCACAAGATCTTTTATTATATTTTTTAACTCTTTGCTTGTTTTAATATCAAATAAATTGTTAAAATTCTTTCTAAATATAATTATAAATTTTTATGAATAAATGTTGACTGTTTATTTGATAGTGAAATAATGAATGGGTTAGGATGCGGGATAGAGGGTTCTTAGCGCCATCTGACACTCCCTACCTTCTCCATAGAAGTATAAAAAATTCTTAGCTCCATTTGACACTCTCTACCTCTCTCCATATTAGTATAAAAAATTATTCCGAATCTCCTGTCTCGCTATCTAGATTAATTTCGTGTCTCATATTTTAAATATTTGCTATTTATGGTTTGATTTTAGAAATATTATTATATTAGAGGATATATGATAGATATATATGATATGATATAAAAAATTGATACCGATAATAAAATAAAAATTTTGTGACGTGGCCTAAAAATTGAAGGGGGGGCCGGAAGTCAAGTCTATCGTGAAGCTTTGGGGAGGTTAGGACTAGTGGGTTTGGTGTGAATAAAAATAAATATGAGGTTCGAAAAAATATAACTACTCCATTCAACTATATCTTAGAATCAAATATAAACTTAGCAATATGATTGTAGGCCACTTGCAATCATATTGTAGCAATCTCAAGTGCATCTCCACCACAACTTTATCTTTGTATTATTTTTTACACATCCAGAAAGTGTGTGGTGTGACATGGTGTGGATGAAAATTGGGATGAAAAATTTTCAGCCTCTTTTAGTTGTAAAGGTCGAGGCGGAAGCTTGCATTTCTTTCAAGGACGTAGAAAATCATGCGAGACGATATAGGAAAGAAAGAAGAGAATTAGTACTAGTCAAACGCTTACCACATCATAATCTTGGCTGTAATTTAATAAGGTGGTATTTTTTTCCTCAATCCGAATTTTCTGAACTGATTTATACATCGGTAGAAAATACTTGTATAGCTCATATGTATATTGATAATTACATCGTGGCGTCATATAGAGTATTTAAGGGATCATTTTCGGATAACTTATTTCCGGATTTGAATTATAATCCTGTATTTGGTTAGTTTGGGATATTGACGGGATATTTTAATAATAATACAATTTTTTATTTTTTATTAAAATGATAGATGGAAGAGAATTGTAGATATTGAAATATTCTCTTATTATTACCTACTATTCTTAATTACTTTAAATTTTTACACATAAAATATTTTTTAAATTATATAATATCATGTTTAAAACTAAATAAACTAATAAATATATACATAAATATGTAGCACGAATAACAGTAGTACTATGTTGAATTAATTTCGGAAAAAAAAAAACTAGTAGTTACATTCATGAATTAGAAAGCATATAGTGTCTTGATACAATTAGATCTTTCCATTTAGTTAATAATATTTTACTATACTTGAAAATATATGTTTTATAAAAAAGAAACATTTAAATAAAAATAAATAAAAATAAGGCATTAGACTTTGTAAAATGAGATAAATAATCCTTAAAGAACAAGTGTGCATCATGTACTAAAATATGTATTTTTCACCTAAAATGAAAAAAAAAAATTGATATAATGATCTTTTTTTTTTTGAAGTAAAAAAAAAAAATAACTATTACAAGATTAATTTAATAGATAATTTAGGCATATTATTTTTTAGGTGAATTATACTGTCCCTTTTAAGAAACCATTCTCCTGTACTTTAGATGTTTGTACAGTACAACACTATGTGCTTTAATAGCTTGTACTATACAAGCTTTCAAAGTTAAGGGAATGGTTCTCCAAGAGGGACTGTAGAATTTCCAGCCTAGGATTATTAATACCAAAGACTCTTATGGGATGTGTAATACCCCGTATAGTCTAGGAAAGGGGGATTAAATTAGTTAAGTGGGATGATAATCCTATATTTAAAATCCAACCAAACATGGGATGATATGGGATTACTTATCCAATCCTGAGTCATCACATAAACCAAACGGACACTTAGTGCGCTAAGGATTGTTTATCTCAGTTCACATGTCATCCTTTATCTAGTTATTTTATAAAATGTCAAAATTCTTTCATTAAAATTTTTAATTACATTTAAAAGGAATTTTGATAATTCATTTGGTAATGGGATTGGATTGGAAGTAAAAAATATACTTTTATGGAGGAGCTGAACGTACACTATTGTTCTTAAGTAAAGAGGCATTAAATCGTCACAAGATCTTTTATTTTATCATCAAATTAATTGTTAAAATTTCTTTTAAATATAATTAAAATTCTACTAAAAGGATCTTGGCATTTTATTAAATATCCGAATATTATCGAGAGTGAAATATGAATTGAAATAGAGAAATCTTTTATCACTTTCTAAGTTACAATCAAACGTATTCAAAATTTTGTTCCTTGATTATTCTATGTGGATTGTAAAAATCTTGATTTCATTATTTGATTCAAGTATATTAGTGGTTGAATTTGTAAATTTAACTACTACTAACATGTACAAATATTTCACATAGATAGTATAGTCCATATGTATACTTCAATAGTACTGATAATGTTACAAAATCAACATTTTAGGTGGTGAAGCTTTCCGGCTCCCAAAAATCCGCTCAGAACATGATATATTTTACACGAAACTTATTCGCTCCGGACTCAAAATATTTCATGATCATGATCAGGGGGATTCGCCATGAGATGTTCTATTTTAGTTAATAATGTACCAATAGAAAGCCCATATGTTGAAGATTTATACACGTGTACGTTTATTCCAGATATGATTTAAATACATCTAAGATGAGTATAAGATTTATTTTAGCTGTATAAGTTTTATCCGGCTGTTACCGAGAGATTTTCAAGAAAAATAAACGTATACGGCCATCACATCTGAAAGAAAAAATCCATAACTTTATTGATTACGTAAGTTCAAATACTTTAATTTATAATAAAACTATAAGAATATTACAACAAATAAATTGAAAGCAAAATAAAAATCACGAATTTATTGATGCTCTCCCATATTTATTTCCTATTTAATTTAGAGGGAAAAACCCACAACAATGAAGGCTAGCAAACATTTTTTTTTTTTTTTTAGTTCTTAGGGAACCGTTTACCGAATTTTAGTTTTGATCCTTGACCTTTGCTACAGAATTTTCGACCTTTGCAACCTGGATTTGGTCTTTGTTTTTTCTGTTTTGATTGTGGAATATCCCCAATGGTTGGAGTAGAAGTTTCCTCCTGTACTGAAATGAATAGATTCTGACCTGCTGCGCAATGGCCTTTATGTGTGCTAATGAAGTAATATTTACCGGACTTTGTCCAGAAGCACTTTTGCCGGTGCATCTTTGAATATGGTGCCTATGCCATTCCCTAAGTTGCATGTTTGGTAGGTTTCTTCGGGTACTCTTACCACATTGTCTTCGTTGGTGGTGAATTTGAACACTGTATTAATTACAAAAAAAAAAAAAAAAACACACACACACAACATAAGAATCCCCTTGTTAATTAGCAATGGAGAGCAAAATTGAAATAAACTTGAACCCAAAAAAAGAAGTTTAAAAAATTGTCTCGATGATTAAAAAGTAACTCAAATTCACCACCAACGAAGACTATAGTACCCACTCTGCTGCGTTATACTGTGAGAAGAATAAAATTACTCTAATTAAAAACTAGACCATATTATATAGTATACGCACCTAGGGTGTCACTGACTTTAAACTCTTTGTCAGAAGTCCAATTGTGTTAGCATAAAAAATATACAATTTAAAAATTTCTTTTGACACATAAATAAGAGAACCGAGAGAAGAGGAGAAATTATAATAAAGTATATCGGATACTCATATTGAGACCCGTATAAATCCAGGCACAAGAGACCCGCATAAACCCACAGTTTAAGAGCCTTACTATTAGGTTTAGAATCTCTCTATTCTAGACTCTCTCAACTCAACTTTTCTCAATCGAATCAACTAAACAAACCTCTATTTATAGAGTAACAAATTTAATTATCAAGAAACTTAATTAGAATAGAAAATAACAACTCTAAACATAATTGTATTAAGAAACTAAATTACTTAAATAACTAAATTACCAAAACCTAATAATAACATATTTCCTAATTGATAAGGAGTTTGATTTAATTATGCCATTAATAAATTTCCATGCAAAATTTTTTTTTTTTTGAGGTAAAATTCATCAGCAAGATTTGGTGGTGCACTAATCCACCCGCTTTCACCTATTACCACATATTCATTTGCAAATGCACATTGAAATAATATCGAAGCAGAAAAAGCACAAAGAACAAAGATGCACCTATAACTACTATTCATCTTGATCAACTTAATTAATTTCTCCAAATTTCAATTAATTTCCTCTAGACTTGTAAACTTTTATAGAACAAAATAATTTGCAAATCACTAGCTTATGAATGAATGATTAGCAAATATGTCTGTGGGGGATTTAAATAGCAAAAGATTTTAGTCAGACGTGCATGGTCTGGATGTATAATGAGGGTTGCATTTCCTCCTCTATTACTAATCAAACCGCCAGTTTTAAAACGTGTACATTACACTTAAATCACTTATTTCGCCTTGACCGATTAGGCTTGGAAATTTGTTTAGCCGATGAAACACCGTTAATATATACTACTTTTGGACATGTTCTAAGCAACGTTGACTAATTCAACTTCTCTCTATAATACTAGTACTATATACTATAAGTTATGTGAAATGAAGAAGATAAAAGGTTTGACTAAGTCGACATAATTAACTCGTGATTTATTCTGTAGTAAACTGAAAGCATTTGGCATGTTCTTCTTGACAAGATGAACTGGTAAATTGCTATATTTTTCCGGTACAATGTTATGCCCTAGCTACAGCTTTGAAACTTGTGAGGGGGAAAAAAGTTTTACATTCAGTTGAAAGGAAAATTTGAGAATTAATATTCCCAAAATGCTTTTTTAAAATAAAAAAAAATAAATTCCAAATATGCTCAGTCTACTGTGTTGTTGAGTATTGATTTGACAAAGAGAATATGAGAACTCGAAAATCTTAGTGACTATGTTGATATTTCCGTATTTCTTTTAAGTGAAAATAAAGATTGTGTGAATCCTTTTTACTTATTTTTTTTCACAAACACGAATTTTTTTTGTCATCCTTTATTGGGTTCGGAATGACTTTGATTTTCTGTGACACTTTTTGGTATAACGTTTATGTGACACTACGTAAATAAGTGACGTGTAACTTTAGGGTAACATGTGTCACTTATCCAAATGGTGTCATACAAATATTAAATGTGTTAAAGTGTCACAGAAAATCCATTCCCATTGGAAATTGGGATGTTTCCATTACTTTTTCTCTCCAATTATCTAATTGATTATTTATATTTAAATAACCATTTTTTTTAAAAAAAATTACCTAATTATGTCAATAACTTTATTTCAATGAGCCAATCAACATGCTTAAAAACCGAATATATTTAAGAATTTTTTACTATCACTCAATTTTGTACAAAAACATTTAGACGGTACAAAGCGGTAAAAATCTTGACAAAATTTTAACATTTACTCAAACAGAAAAACATATAAACCGTTTCATTTAAAATTTTATGTATAACTAAGGCAAGCAATAAAGTATATTATCAACATTACAGGTCTTTTTTAAAAATAAAATTTTACTATACTTTTTTAGGGTGTAGTAGTGAGAAATCATCCCCAATTAATTGGAGAGCATCCTAGTCCATCATTATTTGCTTTTCTTCCAATTAATTTTTAGATTAATAGTAGCATCACAGATTCAAAATTATAAACACTAATTATATCCTCATTTGAATAGTTTTTAATTCAACAATTGAGTTTCTAAAAATAGAGGTTGGGGTTGGGCAAGGTTGTAAATGAATTTAAATAATTTGGTACTAGATTTGAACTCAATTCAAGACAAGCTCGTTTAAATTTGTTCATTGAGTTATTATTCCAAATCCGTACAACTTTTGAGAGACTTAACACATTTAGATGTGAGTAAGAGATCTAGTTGTCGACTTAATAAGTTCTGAACATAAAAAGATCTTCTTTGGAAGTAGGACATTAAATTGCACAAAATATCTTCTATTTTTCTTATTTATTAGTTATTTCTTTTATTGAATTTATCTTTCCTTATTTTTTGCATATATTTTGAATGATAAGGTGCAAATTATTTCTCTAAATAATCATAATAAGTATCCACATCGTATCTTTTAACCGTCGTAATTGAATTTTAAACTATTATAGCATAAAATTTTAGAGTAAGAAAATAGCAAATTAAGGTAAAAGTCATAAACAAACGGATTATTGATGTATTTGACCTCGGCTCAAAAGTTATGAGTCAAGCCAAACAAATAAACAAATTATAAACGTATATTTGACTTCGGTTCGAAAGTTATGAGTCAAGCCAAATTTGAATATACTCTTGTCTAATTTATTGATATTTGATTACAGCAGAGGTCATACATAAAATTTAAGGATAAGAGATATATTTACGACAGTTTGTAATTTGGTGGAATATTACAGACTATACTCTTCCTAATTTCCCTAACTTAATTCTCAAACAAGAAACGCTAACTAGTTTATTTACAAGCTCCCTACATCTTTGGAATTTTTTTCCTTCCAACAAGACCTTAGGCATAAAAAGTAAAAGTGAGCTTCCGAATCATGAAATTAAATGCATTCCCATGCATGTAGCTGGAAAATTCAAATGCATGTGGAGGACTTTTTCCTTTCATAATAACTGACTTTCTGCTACTAAACTAGTAGCTGGTGGCAGATTCAAAGGACGACCCTTGCGAATAAAGTATGTGATTCGAAAAATTCAACAATTCCATTCAGGACATTGTAATCAACACTTGCCACAAATTGTGAGCCAATTGCATGCAATTGTGGCCTCGAATTGAAGCCTATGAAAATATGAATATTGTGGGTACATTTCATTCTTGATCTTTGACCGCAAACTGCTGTTCGGTTAACATTTGAAGAGCCTGAAATTTTCATTTATAGGTAAAAGCTAACATAGAGCATGCACATGAGCTCATTTATCTACTTTGTGCTATAGATTAAATTTTGAAAAATAATTGATATAGTTTATGTAAGAAAATTAAATTAGACTTATTTCACATCACAAAATAATAAATAAAGTTGTATAAAAATTTGTTCAAATATTTTCCTTATTATTAAGCCTCGATTTTAAATGCAATACAGCGAAACCACATTAGGACTTGTCGGATTTGAGATTGCCCGATGATCGTGCATGTAAGAAAAATTCTTTATTGATCTCGTTCAAATGGCTAAAAGCCTTTTTTTTTTTTTTTTTTTTTAAAAAGAGAAAATTATAACTCCATACTACTAAATAATAGTAAATACAACTCCAAGTATAAAAGAATACGGCAAATAAATCGCAATAAACATCAAAATCACGAAGCCCCTCCCATATTTTTACAGTAAAAAGCCCAAAACAAGGGATGCGAAGGCCAAAGAAAGACTAGCAAAGACAGCATTTGAAGAGGAAGGCGGAGGAGTCTCTAGTTAGTGTAGTCGCCTTCTCCGACTTTGATGTTATAAGCGACTTATCCACCGTTTCTTTCTTAGCCTGGCATGACCTGTCTCTTATACACATAGGAGAAGGCGTAGTAGTAGGAGGAGGAGTCTTGGTGGGAGCCGGGATGTGGTGGGTGGGTTGGCTCCGGGAGGGCTGCCTGATGAGCTACTTACAGAAATGGCTAGCTAACATGACCAGCCGTGCAATGGCCGCCAAAAGTGCAAATGTAGTAATGATCGCCGGCGGTGTCCAGAGTCACATTTGCCGGTCCATTTTTGATAACGCTGCCGATTGCATTGTTTGAATTGCATGCATCGTAGGAGGCTTTCGGAACTTGTACGACATCGTGGAGTATATATTGGTGCCGAAGTTGAACACTGAAAATATAATCACATTCAATTGTCAAAGTGTGTCCAAGAAATAAATAAAATAGAACAAGTGATATACTTATTTCATGTGTGTCCAATTTGATAGTATAATAAAACATTCTTAGTTGTATACAAATAAACTACTAATATTTGCAAGAATAGTACATACGTCTCACTCTTTTACACTAATTTCCTATCTCACCACATAACATGATGACATGCATTCTCTATTAATTAATATTTTCTCATTGTAAAAGTATACCTGTTATATTATTAAGTAATGTAATAGATAATTCAAATCCCATTTTATTTCTTATATATTTAACTTATGTATTTTTACATAATAATTTTTATAAGATAAAACACACGTGTTAATCATTCATAGAATAAGATAAAATATTAATACAAAAAATAAGACATAAGATACATAGCCAGAGATGTGTATAAGAGACAGATAAGTTGTGAAATAAATGAATTATTTAAAAAAACTGTACCTAGGATGTCACTGACTTTGAAAGTTCTTACCAGAAGCCTAGTTAGTGTATCCTAGAGACCATTTGGAGGAATATTCCACCCATCCCATCTCCAACCACGTACTCAGCTGCTAATGCACATTGCAGCATTGCAGCTGAAAATGCACAAAGCACACGGCCATGCAAGTCAAACAATTCATCTTCATCTTTCGATTTTTTTTTTTAAAAAAAAACTTTCTCCAAATTTCAAATTGCTATTCTGCTACTTTTGCACAAGAAATATAATTGCACTTGTGAATGATTAGCAAATGTGAGTTTGGGGGTGTTTAAGTAGTCTCTTATTTTAGACTAGGTCTTAATGTAGGAGAAAAGAATTTTAATTGTGAGCTCAACGTAAACCGCGATTAATTCAACAGCGTTTCTCACTTAAACGAGTTGGACCCAATCTTGAAGATTTGGAAATTAAGTGGAAACTCGATCAATACCATATTTACACACGTTCTAGTTCTGACTAAATCAAATCGATCAAATTTTCTCTTGCTGATTACTTCAACTTCCTCTGTTATGAGAATTATTGAAATGAAGGAACAAAGCATTTGACCACTCTAGATTAACTCTTGTGGCTATGTGACTACGTGTCTCTTTTTCCGCTACAAACTTGGGTGAAAAATGTAACGGTTTTACATTCAATTGAAATAAAATATTTGAATTTATATTATGTAAAAATACCGTCTACTGTGTTGAAAATTGTTTTATAGCAAAATCTGAATATTATTTGAAGCATTTAGTGAGTCTTTTCATCTTTCAAGTGAAATAAACTTGTGAATCTAACAGATTCACAACAAAGTATAGTTTAGGTTATAAGACGTTTCAATTTCCTTATTGATTATTGGTTCAAGTTACTAAGGGTTGGGGGAAGTGGGTTAAAAAAAAAAACCTTGTGGTTTATTTTTTTATTTTTTTTATTTTTGTAATTGTTAAATTTTTCTTCCCTTCCAATTTAGCCTCATCAAGAAAAATTAAGACTAACTAACTTTCTTTCACACTACCCCTTTTAGGATATGGATATGGAAATCAACACTTAGCCTTGAACAAATATGTAGGCTTCCAATTACATGCAATGTTAAGTGCATTCCCAGGCTCTATGATAAATATGAGGGCTTTTCATTGTTAATCTTTGACCTCAACTGCGGTTTGGTTAACATTTGAAAAGCCTGAGATTTTCATTTCTAGGCAAAACTAGCTTGTGAGCTCATTTAATTTTTGGGTTGAAAATAATTATATAATTTATTAAGGAAATTGAATTAAACTTAACCCATAGGCTTCAATTCGAGGCCACAATTGCATGCAATTGGCTCACAATTTGTGGCCTGTCTCTTATACGGGGGGGTGGAAGGGGGAGGAGGAAGAGGAGGGTTTGGCTTAGCTTTCAGGCAGACTCTCGGAGAGGGGAGTTGTCTATTAGAAGTGGGTAAGAGGAATGAGGAGCATACACACAGCAAAAATTGACTAATGTGTGCTGTGTGTATTGTAACGTGAAGTAAGAAAAAATCCGGAGAGGATTAAAACAAAGAAAAAAGAGAATATTATTTGCTGAATAAATTGTAGATTTTAATGTTAGTAGTTTTAAAAGGCTATGTTAGGATGAGCTTGATAAATATTTTTTGACAACAATAAATATTTGAAATAATTATTTAAATAACTCTTTTTTGAAATAATGTTTATATCATAATATTGAACAACTAATACACTAAATTAGATATAGGAAAAGCAACCCTCATGATTCCACATTTCATATTACGTATACGAAAAGCATGAAATTTTTTTACTAACACGCAACAACGCATTTTCTAGATCTGCAAAGAAATGCTTAGCTGGGAAGGGAGCATATAGTTTGTATGTTTAGAACTAAAAACCTTGTAGGAAAACAATTGCGCAATATCATAAAAATCAACTTAAAAAACATTTAACCTATTCATTGAAAAGTGCAATGGAATTAATCTTGATCGTAGCCGTAATTCTATTAACATTCGAATGTTGACATCAGATTTTCAAGATTCAATCTCGGTTCGTTTTCAATTTAGCCGTTAAATGTTCTTTTAAATTGTTTAGATATTTTTGGAAGTTAAAGTTAAAAACTTGTATTAGCTAGGCATAGTGCGTTGATGTGTTTTTCAGTTTAATGCTCAATTTTCTTTCAGTTTTCCTACAGTAAAGGTTTAATTAGGTAATATCTTTAAAGTTTTCACTGAGCAAGTACTCTCTTGTTCAATCTGTGATGAATAAACATTATTACTCCCCTTCCCCACTAAGCATCAACCAAAAGAGTTAAAAATTTGGTTGATTAGAAATAAATAATCCATGATTTCCGTAATGATGAATAGACTCGAATCATGAGTAGTGTTGATGAATAAATAATATGTATTAGTTGTTGAATAATATTTATTGCCTTATATTCTAAATAATTGATATTATTTAAATAAAAGACTATGACTATGTTTGGACAATTATTTGTCATAATACTAAATTTTGCAATTATTTCTAAATATTGTTTATTCAACTACAAATATTCTTTATATTCGAAAGTTACAATATTTATTTTCAAAACTACTAAAGTTAAAGCTCATCCTAAAATATTATTCATCAACATAATATCTACAATTGCCATTTTAATCCAAACCGATTTCCTTTTTTTACCACGTAGAATTTTAATTTTTCAAAATGTGTTGCCGCCCTCTTTCCTCCGCCAATTGAATTTTTGCGATTTTCCACTTACACCATACACACACACATTATACGTCACTAGGTTATGTGAGGAGAGCTTCCGCTGGCCCCAGTAGAGATCTGGAGGTCTGTTGGGCTCGTGTATTAATTAGAAGGAAAAAGGGAGAACACGAGGAAAGGGGAGTTGATGAAGGTGGGTGGAGGGGGAAGGCAGCTGAAATATTTGTGATTATTTGATTTACCATACATAGGTGAATTCGATTGAGGGGTGGGAAACACCCTCTTTTTTTCCTTTTATACTCTTAGTTTGGTGAGTTTGCAAAATCCTGCCTTTTTAATTTTCTTCTGACTGCTTTTTACTGTAAAGAGGGTGTTTAATAATAGGATGAGAGTTTGAGAAGGATGTCAACCAAGATTTCCATGTTGTATGGGGTGCTGTAAACCACTTTTGTTTTTTTAATGCAAACGAATACATTACCCTTGCTATTTATTCTGACATGATAGTACTTGCAACATAATATCCTGAAAACAGAATGATTAAATCTAAAATTGAAACAAAGATTCACATTTATACCCATCAGAGATAATGCAAACACAAGTGTATCCTCTTCTTAAACAAAGAGAAACGAAGAGATGTATGATATCCTCTTCAATATGCAAACTACTCTCTACTTCAAACCAATTAAGAACCAAAAACATACTTTACAAACTCTTAATATACAAGCTATATTATTTTGATTAAGTTTAACCCAACTTTCCCATAAGGATTATATCCTAGCTATCTATTTTCTAAAATTTAATCTAGACTTGCTGTACAAAATACATAAATGAGTACTCACAAGATTTTGCCTTGAAGCATGAAAATCTCAGCTTTTCAAATGTTAACCAAACCGCAGTTTAGAGGTCAAAGATTAACAATGAAATGTAGCACTTAATATCATATTCATGGAAGCTTCCTTCAATTATTGCATGTCAATTCTAAAGCCGTGTTGATTTCAGAGAAGATCCTAAAAGGGGTAGTGTGAAAGAAAGCTGGTTAGTCTTAATTTTTCTTGTTCCTTCCAATTTGGCTTTAGAAAAAATTAATATTACAAAATATAAAAATAAAATAAAAAATTACAAGGTTCAACAATTTTATTTAAAATAATGATCCTTAAATAACTTGAACCCATAATCAATAAGAGAATTGAAGCGTTTTATCGTCTAAATTATACTTTGTTATTAGATTCACAAGTTTATTTCACTTGAAAGATGAAAAGACTCACTAAATGTTTCAAAGTAATATTCAGATTTTGCTATAAAACAATTTTCAACACAGTAGACGGTATTTTTACATAATATAAATTCAAATATTTTATTTCAATTGAATGTAAAACCGTTACATTTTTCACCCAAGTTTGTAGCGGAAAAAGAGACACGTAGTCACATAGCCACAAGAGTTAATCTAGAGTGGTCAAATGCTTTGTTCCTTCATTTCAATAATTCTCATAACAGAGGAAGTTGAAGTAATCAGCATGAGAAAATTTGATCGATTTGATTTAGTCAGAACTAGAACGTGTGGAAATATGGTATTGATCGAGTTTCCACTTAATTTCCAAATCTTCAAGATTGGGTCCAACTCGGTCGAGAGGAGTTAAGTGATGGCAACGCTGTTGAATAATCGCGGTTTACGGTGAGCTCACAATTAAAATTCCACACTCCTACATTAAGACCACGTCTAAAATCTCTCCCTACTTAAACACCCCCAAACTCACATTTGCTAATCATTCACAAGTGCAATTTGTCTATGTATATTTCTTGTGCAAAAGTAGCAGAATAGCAATTTGAAATTTGGAGAAAGTTTTATTTAAAAAGAAAAAAATCGAAAGATGAAGATGAATTGTTTTACTTGCATGGTTGTGCTTTGTGCATTTTCAGCTGTAATGCTGCAATGTGCATTAGCAGCTGAGTACGTGGTTGGAGATGGGATTGGGTGGAATATTCCTCCAAATGGTGCTGCTACATACACTAACTGGGCTTCTGGTAAAACTTTCAGAGTCGGTGACATCCTAGGTACAGTTGTTTTAAAATTCATTTATTTCAATTTCTATAATATTTTATTCTACGTCTTTTCAGGCTATGTATCTTATGTCTTATTTTTTGTATTAATATTTTATCTTATTCTATGAATGATTAACACGTGTGTTTTATCTTATAAAAATTATTATGTAAAAATGTATAAGAGACAGGTATACAAATAAATCAAGCTCATCCTAACATAGCCTTTTATACAACATCCAATCTACAATTTTTACAATGAGAAAATATTAATTAATAGAGAATGCATGTCATCATGTTATGTGGTGAGATAGGAAATTAGTACAAAGAGTGAGACGTATGTACTATTCTTGCAAATATTAGTAGTTTATTTGTATACAACTAAGAATGTTTTATTATACTATCAAATTGGACACACATGAAATAAGTATATCACTTGTTCTATTTTATTTATTTCTTGGACACACTTTGACAATTGAATGTGATTATATTTTCAGTGTTCAACTTCGGCACCAATACACACGATGTCGTACAAGTTCCGAAAGCCTCCTACGATGCATGCAATTCAAACAATGCAATCGGCAGCGTTATCAAAAATGGACCGGCAAATGTGACTCTGGACACCGCCGGCGATCATTACTACATTTGCACTTTTGGCGGCCATTGCACGGCTGGTCAGAAGCTAGCCATTTCTGTAAGTAGCTCGTCAGGCAGCCCTCCCGGAGCTAACCCACCCACCACAAGCCCGGCTCCCATCGGACCACCACTCCCCCTCCTACTACAACGCCTTCATACTGCTGCTTGTGCACCCACCCCATCACCTGCTTCGAAAGCTGATGGACCCGCCACTGCAAAATCCCCGGCGGCGACTACGCTAACTCCTCCTCCGCCTTCCTCATCAAATGCTGTCTTTGCTAGTCTTTCTTTGGCCTTCGCATCCCTTGTTTTGGTCTTTTTACTGTAAAAGAGACAGATACAACACCAAGTAAAAAGAATACGGCAAATAAATCGCAATAAACATCAAAATCACATTATTTTGTGTGTTGTGGAATAAGTCTAACTTAATTTTCTTACATAAACTATATCAATTATTTTTCAAAATTTAATCTATCTTACAAAAATACTTAAATGAGCTCATATGCATGCTCTATGTAAGCTTTCACCTATAAATGAAAATTTCACAATTTTCAATTGTTAACCAACACGGCAGTTTACGGTCAAAGATCTAGAAATGAAATGTACCCACAATATTCATATTTTCATAGGCTTCAATTCGAGGCCACAATTGCATGCAATTGGTTTACAATTTGTGGCAAGTGTTGATTACAATGTCCTGAATGGAATTGTTGAATTTTTCGAGTCACATAGTTTATTCGCAAAGGGTCATCCTTTGAATCTGATACCAACGGGGCATGTAGAAATTTTTTCTGTATAGTTGCTGGACAAGAGACACCGAAGTACTAGTTTGGACCGGAGAGAAAGTCAGTTATTATAAAAGTAAAAAGAGCATTGAGTTATTTGTTTTATTTTTGATATTCTATTTATATATATACTAGTTGAATATTCCATGCTATGCATGAGAGGATGAATGCCTATAGTTAATATCGATAATTAACAAAATAACGACCAAAGTATAAAATCTTTATAATGATAAAATTCTTAATTAATGTCTAATATTTTTTTTTTTTAAATTTAAAGGTTATTGATAATATGAAGAAAATAAAGTCCTTACTCTTTACCCTATCATCCTCTTTCCCTTCTTTCAACAAAAATAAACAAGCATCAACTAATGAAAAACTAAAAATTGACAATCCACTTTTAATATCTTCATATAGAGAGATAATATATTTACAAAATAATAATAATAATAATAATAATATAACAACTAAATTAAGAAAAACTTAAAATAAAGAACCTAAATGTAAATGAGTAAAATAAAATAATTCTTCTTGTTAAGAAAGGAAAAAAATGGTATAATAAATTCTTGTGGAGAAAATTATTCCATGAGAATAGCTATTGCTTGCAGAAAGATTATCCCAAGGACCATAATGAAAGCTATAGATGTTTATGCAGAAATGAAGAAAATCAAAGTTCAACTTCTCGAATATTACAAATCAACCTAAAAATATTTATATTTTGAATTATTTATCGAGATTTACACAAATGCAGGATTGAATTCCACAGTATGCTAACATGATGTTCTTTACATAACCATCAATAAAACATAATTTACACTAGTTTTAATAAATTTGCATGACCTAAAGGCCTGGTAAATGATGATACGATTCTTTATTTTGTTTAAAAATACTAACAATTCTTTCTCGCTGATTTATTATCAATTTATCAAGTATGTTTTCATAAGTTATTTTGTGGCTTAAAAGCACTCTTGTATATTCCTCTCTCTATTGTCTTGTATTTTGCTCCATTTTTTTTTAATAAGATCCAGTAGAGGGTCGATTTTTGTTCTCAGATTCAGACTTGAAATGTAGCAATTTCATTACGGAGAAAAAATGAGAGAAATTTGTCAACAAAATTAAAAAATTTGCCTATCAATAATAGCATACTAAAAATAATAATTTTATAGGTTATTTTTTAGTTTTTCAACAATGCATCAAATCAACATCAAGAATAAGAAGAATAAATTCTTATACGAACATAAATCACATGCACAATTGCATGCAAAAGCCTATTAAATTAGAAAGCATTATTCAATCTTGTATAAAGATTCTATTATAATAAATCTTGTGTAACAAAAAAAATTACAATTTCAGTAGTCCTTGCTTATTGATTTTAATTAAGATATTCAATTAAAAACTTGTCAGAATAAAAAGTAAATCTAACCTTCATTGTAACTAACAAACCAAAAAATAATATCTAAACAAAATAGGCATCTCTAGAAAAAAATTTAAAAAAAAAAAAAAATCATAGAAAAGTTGAAAATCGAAATTCAAAATTATAAAAAAAGTGCTTGCCATCTTGGTCTAATCGGCTTTACGTAGAAATTAAAAACGCGTGTTAATGCTTCTACTTCCGGGTTCCACCTAATAGAATTATCTCATAATCATTCACTAAGTGAATCCGAATAATATTCAACGGTGAGAAAAGGACAAAAAAAAAAGGATTGGGAGTAAATATCAATCTCTCTAAATCTGTCTCTTATACACATCTAGATGTGTATAAGAGACAGCACTGTCTCTTATACACATCTAGATGTGTATAAGAACCCCATTAATTAGAAAAAGTAAAATGATACCAGAAAATGTTAATCTATTCTAGAAAAAAAAAATCAAAAAATGATATTAAGAGAATACCAAATTAAAAATAAAAATTTACCCTCATGCATAAAAATGAAAGGGAAGTATATCACCATTTGGGTTCAAGTTTATTTCAATTTTGTTCTCTATTACTAACTAACAAGGGGATTCTTATTTTTGTGTGCGTGTGTGTGTGTGTGTGTGTTTTTTTTTTTTTTTTTGTAATTAATACAGTGTTCAAATTCACCACCAACGAAGACAATGTGGTAAGAGTTCCCGATAGACCTACCAAACATGCAACTTAGGGAATGGCATAGGCACCGAAATCAAAGATGCACCGGACAAAAGTGCTTCTGGACAAGTCCGGTAAATATTACTTCATTAGCACACATAAAGGCCATTGCGCAGCAGGTCAGAAGCTATTCATTTCAGTACCGGAGGAAACTTCTATTCCAACCATTGGGGATATTCCACAGTCAAAACAGTGTCAAAGACCAAATCCAGGTTGCAAAGGTCGAAAATTCTGTAATCAAGGTCAATGATCAAAACTAAAATTCGGTAAACGGTTCCCTAAGAACTAAAAAAGAAAAAAAAAAATGTTTGCTAGCCTTCATTGTTGTGGGTTTTTCCCTCTAAATTAAATAGGAAATAAATATGGGAGAGCAGCAATAAATTCGTGATTTTTATTTTTATTTCAATTTATTTGTTGTAATATTCTTTCAGTTTGATGTTGTGCAATGTATATTCCGTCGTGACTATATTATACTCTCTTTAAGGCTTTTAGTCATTTGAACATACGTAATCAATAAAGCTATGAATTTTTTCTTTCAGATGTAATGGTCGTTGTATACGTTTATTTTTCCTGAAAAGAATAATAATATTCATGTACAATCCGAATTTCCGAAATTCGACGAGCCCTATTTTAGCTGTATTAATTTTAAAATAACTGTCTTTTCTCTAAAAAGTAAGTGTATACTTTAACTATTATGTATTTAAATCATATGTTGGAATAAACGTACATGGGTAAATATTCAATGAGTGGGCTACAAAATTGGCACTTTATTAACTAAAATAGAACATCTCATGGCGAATCCCCTGATCATGATCATGAAATATTTTGAGTCCGGAGCCAATAAGTTTAAAATAATATATAACATAGTGTTCTGACCGGACATTGGGAGCCGGAAAGCGTCACCACCTAAAATGTTGAAAACGTAAGATTATCATCTATATAAACTAATAAATAAGAATTACTAATTTGTCATTAGATTCAAAAAAAAAAAAAAAAAAAAATTCAATCGAAAATATAAAATTAAGAGAGTCGCGATTTAATAAAATTTTATCATATAAACTAATTTCTAAAAAGTAACTTTAAAATGTGACTTTATAAAGGATTTTTATTCCTTCATAAAAATAGATGAAAACTATGCGTTAAAATTAAGTATTTTGAGTGCTAGTGCTAGTAGTAAATTTGTCCAAGATGGGTAATGTTTCCATCCTTAGCCTAAGGAAATACTGGAAGAATAAATAAACAAATAGATCACAGGCTATAATATAAGAAGGGAAAGATTTAAGTAGATCGGGTTTTTGACTCCACTTGTAAATTATGTGGCGTGGATTAAATTTTAAAAAATCTATGACATCAGTCGATATAAACAAGATTTTTTAAAATTTAATCTTGATCACATGGTCTACAGGTAAGGCCAAAGATCGAGTCTACCTAAATATTTTCCATATAAGAATGCAAAAAACAAAACAAAAAAAAATGTTATTCCGACTGCCTAAAATTTTTCCAAGTTTATGCTATTGTCTCCTTACACTTAAATCCGAACTTTGTTACTATTCTCGTCTACACTCTAGTGATTTAAACACATGATCAATGTAAATTATGAAAAAAATATTTTAGTACTTAAACTGCAATTTGTTGTCGCCTTATATATAGTGAATTACGTGGTGTATATTATTACATCGGTACAATCACCAAAATCTTCCAACAATTTTACTAAAACTCTAAAGAGAATTATTCAATTTTAATTTTAGCTAATTAAATTTTCTAACTATTTATTTATAGTCGATTTGATCCTTAAGTGGTTGAATCACCCAAAAATAAAAATGTTTTATGCTTTTGACCGGTTTGACCAGAGTTAGAAAAGAAAATACACTGTACTAATACTAGAAATCTTCTCTCTTACCTCTACCGCGGCCTCCCCCACCAAGTTTTATATTACTATTGCTGTTCAATTGAATCTCGAAAAATAAGGCAAAGATATGAATATATAAAAGGCAATTACCAGCCCCATATTCTATATTAAATGCACTAGTAATCCTCAAATTAGTCATCTTAGTCTTAAGTCTTAACAAAGTCAATGCAAATCACCACCCTTTTCAAAACTATAACTTGTAAACATGCTTTTTATAAGCTATAAAAATAAAAATAAATAAAAATAGGAGTATGGGGGTGAATAAATTCTGAAAATTTATAGACTTCTTAGTAAAACATCATCCCTGTTAGAAAGCTTATCACTTCCTTTTCCCATTTTTTTCAGGTATTGATTTTTTATTTTTTATTTTTTTTGCTTATATTTAATTCAGCTGAATTTGGCAAAATCCCATGTTTCGTTTCGATTTTAAACCCCCTCCCCCAAATTCTCTGATTAACTTGCAAAGGTATTATTCATCGGGATGATTCCTGACATTGTGTTTTACTTATTGGATTTAATTGTTGTGAATTTTATGTCAAAGACCAGAAACTTTATTAGTAATTTGTTCCTTATGTTTGTTTTTTTTTCCTTATATAGTTTTGATGTACTGAATTTTACTAGTACTGTCTTGCGTTCTCATAGCTTCTTGATAGATTATGAGTATTGAAATATTATGCAAGATTGATGAAGATCAATCGCATTACCAATGTTTGACAATCATTTGTGTTTTGTGGAACAAAAATTTTCCAAACCCATTTGCAGTCTTGCTAAACACCAAACAAAAATTAAGTAAAGAAACAATTTAAGACCGAGAATAAAAAACGGAAAGAAGCAAAACAATTGCACGAGTAATATTTTGATAAATATTCTCCCTCTTATCTACTTTGCATCTTTTCTCTTAGTTCTACAATTATTTCTTGCTTCTTGTATTTTGTCTTTGAGTGGAGCTCCCCAAAATATCTTCAGACTTTTGTTGCCAATATTTTGCCTGTCTATTTGTTCACTTTCTTTCTCACTGCCTCTCTCTCTCTATTTATTATTATTATTATTATTTAGGATTTCCCTGATGCCTCTCTGCCTCTCCTGCCTTTCTATTGCTTTTTCCTTGACATAGAGGTTATTATTATTATTATTATGGAAATTTTGTATGCGAAAATACCCCTACGTGGACACTTTCCCACTTTGCTATTGACTTGTGCAGAAAAATCATGAGTGAGATAACTCCCTTTTCCATATTCTTTGGTGGGGCATGACATGGCCATTATTTACCATAATGACCAACGTATGAAGTGGTTATCTTTGACTAGATGTCCAATTTTTTTTTCCCTTTCAACTTTAATTGATAAGCATGGACATGACCTTATTCAATGACTCCGCCTTTGTTTTGTAGTTTCCAATTTCAGTTTGACAAACATTGGGTTTTGATTATATTACACATGGCCACAACTTGTTTAATTTTTGCAAGAGCGGTTTTTTATATTATTTGCCATCTAATGACTTTGGAATAATGACCATGTTCAGATCATCGACTGGTCAAATTTGACTACATGATTATATATAGGGGCGCACCATGTGTGTAATTTTAAAAAAATTAATAAAAAAAATATAGTGAGAAGTTACTGTAGTAGTTATTGTTTATTAGTAAATTAATGTGGTAGTTCTATTTGTTACATAACGATAAATTTGAAAGTTTAAAAATGAAATCAAACTAAAAGATTTAGATCCTCTTATTTTATAGATAGTATAAATAGAATTTGAGTTCTCTACGACACTTCTTGATGTAATACGTATGTGATACCATTTAGATGAGTGAAGCATATTATCTTAAGGATACATATCACTCATCTAAATAATATCATATAAGTGTCAAAAAAACTCACACCTGTATAGATATCAATCAGGGTTTTTTTTTAATGTTTTTTTTAAAATTTTTGGTTTAACAGTATCATTTGAGATTGTCTGATTGTGTACAAAAAATTCTTTTCAAAAATATAGTACTGTAGCATTACATCTGAAAAATCCATAAAACTTTATGGATCACGTACAAATAACTAACCAAAAGTATCAAAAAAGGTACAGTATAACTAACTAAAGTAGTAGTAAATACTAAGTGAAAGAAACGATAAATAAATTAAAATAAACATCAAAATCAAGAATCCTCTCCCATGAAATTATATACCTTATATACATTTGGAGGAAGAAGCCCAAAAGAAGGGATGCAAAGGCCAAAGAATCAGACTAGTAGCAAAGACAGCAATTGATGAGGAAGGCGGAGGAGGTGTTAGTGTAGTCACCGCCGGGGATTTTGCACTGGCAGGTCCATCAGCTTCCGGAGCAGGTGATGGGGTGGGTCCACATGCAGCAGTAGTAGAAGGCGCAGTAGTAGGAGGAGTGGTGGTGGGAACCGGGCTTTTGGTGGGTGGGTTGGCTCCTGGAGGGCTGCCTGAGGCAGCCCTCTTACTCAGAAATTTCTAGGTTCCCAGTGACCATCCGTGCAGGCCTCCAAAAGTGCAAATGTAGTAATGATCGCCGGCGGTAAGACCAGAGTCACATTTGCCGGTCCATTTTTGATAACGCTGCCGATTGCATTGTTTGAATTGCATGCATCGTAGGAGGCTTTCGGAACTTGTACGACATCGTGTATATTGGTGGCGAAGTTGAACACTGAAAATATAATCACATTCAATTGTCAAAGTGTGTCCAAGAAGGAAATACAATAGAACAAGTTATATATTTCATGTATGTCCAATTTAATACCGTTAGGATCGCAACTAAAAAATTTGCGAAATTTTTTTAATAAGTATTTAACCACGATAAGAAATATAAAAATTTACGTGATTTAATTAATCCGACCTATAACTCAATAAGTTAATACAAATTGAACATATTTTCACAAGATCAAACAAATTCGAAACAAAATATCCAAATATTTCAAAACGAGATATATTAAAACAACAAAGAACTTAAAACTCTCTGCTATTGGTTGGAGAGGGTGCTATATTTTTGGCGGTGCCTTTCACAGAACTGAATTTGGTTTTGTTAGGAAATTGGCTAATTTTTTTTTAGGTAATTTCTTTTGTGTGGGGGAGTAAATAATTTGATAATAGTTTATTTACTTGAAGTAGTTGCCAAGTATATTTTCTATTTGTATAGGGTTTAGGTTGTAAATCAAGTTATTTCCTATTATTACTTGGAGTGATGATCAAGTAATGTTTGCTATAAATATGAGGGTTGGCTAACTATAAAGATAAGAAAACACAAGAGAGGAAAATACAAGTTAGGAGCCATGTAATCCTATACTTGTGTGAGAATGTTATTGGGGGTCTATACTTGTGGTGAGAGTGTTATTGAGGGTGAGAGAGGTTATACAAGGATTGGGTTTGGAATTCAAGTTGTATTCTTGTATGTGTATTTTTTCTCTCATAATAAAGAACGGATTTTCTCTCCGTGGACGTAGTTTGGTAATTAAACCGAACCACGTTAAATCTTATATGTTACTTATATTTCATATTATGGCTTGTTTTTCATTAAATTGTTGTGTTCTTGATTTCTCACTAGTTGTGTTTATTCCGCATTTGATCCCAACGGGTTTGTATTTATTGGCAAATTTGTTGTAAACTTCCAACCAAAATAACAATAATTTCAGCAGACGACATGGAGTCTATCTTTCAAGCCACGGCTAAAATCCTATCCAAATCCTATAGAAATTCAACCAAGAAGGATTGCATAATAAAGGATGGAAGGCCATCATCTTTTGGCTCACATCAATACTAACAAATATTCTTAATTGATACTTAATTTTATAAAAATAAATTACTATTATTTGCAAGAATAATATGTAAGAATTTTTTATCTCACTTATTTATTATATCAATCTTTAATTTCACACCTTATATATTGATATGAATATTTTGACATAATAATTTTTGTAACACAAAGTACACATGTTAATCAATGGGAGAAGAGATGAGACATAAGATTTATAGAGATACTATATAGAATGAAAAATATTGTCTACACAAAGTTGAAATAAATGAATTTTAAAGTAACTGCACCTAGGATGTCACCGACTCGGAAAGTTTTACCAGAAGCCCAGTTAGTGTATGTAGCTGCACAATTTGGAGGAATATTCCACCCAATCCCATCTCCAACCACGTACTCAGCTGCTAATGCACATTGCAGCATTGCAGCTGAAAATGCACAAAACACGGCCATGCAAGTCAAACAATTCATCTTCATCTTTCGATTTCCTCTTCACACTTTCTCCAGTTTTCAATAAGAAAATGTGTGTCTGTGGGGGTTTTTAAATAGGGAAGGATTTTAGACGTTGTCTTAATATAAGAGTGCAGAATTTGTGAGTTTTCCACGATTTTTCAACGAGTGTGACCCCATTTTGAAGACTTGGAAATTAAATGGAAACTCGTACAATGGAAAATCATTTATAAAATTATAAATTTATAGTTATTTGTCAAAATCATTCACATGATAAGATCTTATCAAATCATAACTTCAGATTTTTTTTTTTCAAATTTGATAACACATCAATAATTTTTATTTATCATTTCATATTTATAAATGTACCCCTTGTCCAATATCGTACTTTCACACTTACACTGTTACACAAGCATGTTCCACTTCTCACTAATCCAAATCGATCAATACTTTGTTCTGTTCCCATGCCCATTTATTCAACTTCCTCCATTATGTAAAATTACTGTAATCAAGAAAATAAAATATTTCATCAAGTCAAGATTAACTCTTACGGCAATGTCTCCCTTTTTCCGGCTCATTTTTTAAAAAAAAATAAAAAAATACCCTGTCTACTGTGTTGAACATTTTTTTTATAACAAAATTCTGAAAATTGTTAGAAGCTTTTAGTGACTCTTGCATCTTTCCATTTCTTCTCTAAAGTGAAAAATAAAGCTTGTGAATATTCCTTTTTTTTTGTAATTTTTTTTGGTAACTATTGATTCTTTTACTTCCAATTTAAACACCCAAACAATAAACACTAACTAGCTTTCTTTCAAACTGTCCTTTTTTCCTTCTCTGCATTTTTCTCCTTCTAACACGTGTTTAGACTAAGACTGTAAACGAACTGAGCAACTCGGTCAAAAACTCGACTCAAAGTCAAGTTGACCGAGCTCGAAATAAGCCATTTCAGTAAGTAACTCATCAGGCAGCCCTCCAGGAGCATATGTATAATATGTTCAAGTGCTCGTCGAACTTTTCAAGCATTAAATAAGCTTTTTAGTTTTTATTATATGTAAAATTACTAAAATATTCATATTTTTTTTAAAAATTACATCTTTTACCTACAAAAAAGTAGAACTACTCGAGTTCGAGCTTATTTTTCTTATTTTTGAGCGATACAAATCGCTCGAACTATGTTAAAAGGAGAGCTCGAACAGAGTTCCGAATAAAAATTTCGAGTTGAACTCGAGTTCGAAGGTAGTTTGTTTATTCTCGAGCACTCGTTTAGATCCCTAATTTAGACAGCTAACAAATAAGAGGCAGGCCAAATTGTGAACTTAAGTGCATTCGTGTAAAAGTTTTAATTTCACATAATTAAGCGCAAAAAAGAAAAAAAGGACCAAGAAAATAAAGGCTCATTACCTAACTTTCTCGAATAAAAAAGTCAAATTAAGGGCTATTACACACAAGACAATTTGGCAGAAATATAAATAATCGATGAAAGTAAGCAACCTTGACTTCCAATAAACAAATCAAACAAATGATAGACAACGAAATTTTGGGAGGACAAATAATTTAATAATGAACTTTTACAATAATTTTCACACGAAGAGTCATTAATGTTTTTAAATAGGTACAAATTAATTTAAAATATTTAATACATTCATCTATTATACTTGGACTATAATCTCACATTAAATTAATATTTAGTCTAACAATATCAAATAAATTAGAAAATAAATCTTTTACAAACTCAATTTCAAAGTCTAATTTAATTAAAATTCGTGAGTTTGATTTAATATACCAACAATTCTCGTGCATGCATGTAGGGAGCTCGGTTTTTTACTCTCATAACAGCTGACTTTCTGCTTTAAGATTAGTCTTCCAATTTCTTTGGTACTTTTTGTAGAGCAAGGAGAGAAAATTTGTGTAGAAGAATCCTTGGAAAGTTGACAATAATAGATAGCAATTAATTATTATTATTTTTTTTTTTTTGGGGTTCAATTGTTTGAAGTTGAGAGTAGTTTCTATATTGAAGAAAGGAACATTTTCGTTTCTCTTATATAGTTAAAGCATAATCCATGCATTATTGCTGGTAGTAGTTGGAATAGAAATGTGGAGATGTTTGTTGAGATTTTTAATCGTTTGATGCCTTTTGTTTCCGGGATTGATCTTTGCAAGTACTATGATGTAGTTTACAAAGAACGTGGAAATATTGGTTGAGATTTTAATGCATCACAATTTTTACAAATTAAGCATAGCAAGAAAATGCAGTCAGCAGCTGGATTTTGCAGAAGCCACCTAATTAATAAGAGTACGGACCAAAAAAAAAGTGGGGTGGGGGCATTTCATCGATTGAATTCACGAAAAAACTTATATGGTGAAATCAAATAATCAATCAAATTTGCACTTCAAAGTTCAAATTGTCTGTACAAAGGGGAAGAAGTTGTGCTTAAGAGTAGCTGTATATGCATCAAATTGTGTATAAGATGATACGTGCGAGAGGAGACTATTATTAGTTAGGAAATGACCTTGTCTCTTATAAGAAAATTATTCATGTATAAGAATATATCTGTCTCTTATACACATCTAGATGTGATAAGAGACACGGTGCTCCAATCAGCAAACTCTTCAAAGCATAGTCTTTGTACTCTAATTGAATCTATATCGAAGCTCAATCTGCATTAGACTTTGGATTTCTAAACATATGCCCCATTTTCAGTACTTAATTCAAGGCCAATAGAGCTGTATACATTTTCAGCTATTTCTTGCTTCAAGAATGGTTCAGATAATCAATACAGAAAATGCGCTGTTCACAGTGCAAAACATTTTGCAGAAACAAAATTTGGGCTCTGTTCTATTCTCTGTTCTAATGTCATTTCAGGAAAATAACTGTTGATTTCAATGATCACTCACCTTTAAAGAGGGAGCTGCTGAAGGTGCAAGTCCTTCGAATCCAATATCATAAGAAATTCTGCCATCAGGTTTCAACAATCCAAAGTTCCTTTCAGAGGTTGGACCAGGCTTTAAGGCATTTTCATTGAACAGGGCAAATATATAAGCCCTCACAGGCATCTTTGGTCTGTAAGGAGTCCCCTTCTTTCGTGCTAGCCTTTTACGCAAATTATTGTTGTAAGTACGTGCATTTTTAAGAGTAGCTCCAGCTACGTTTTCATCTCCACGAGAAGCCCAACCGCTTTCAGAAACTATCACCTGTATCTTACCTTTTCCAAAGCAGCATAAGCTGCATCAATTTGAGCCTCAAACATGCCCTGATTAGTTAAGAGAGTGCATAGTTGACATCAATATGCGGGGTCACTGATATAGGCCGAAAATGGATAGGCATTTATATAGAAAGGAGAACCTATTAGCGAAAAGAACTGCAGAAGTGGTCTCATGTATGGCAGAACACTGTCCTTAAATGCACCTGCACGTGGGCGAAAAGTAGTGGCAAAGACAGCCTGTGAATGTGGTCTTGGGACCTCAATTTTATCATACAGCTGAAGCTGTTCGAGGGCATGATAAACATTTTTGTATAAATGCAGGCACAAGAACTTCATAAAGTTCTATATCAGTACCACCAAGGATCTCATTTCCAACAGCAATTCCTTTGATGCTAGTACCCGGAAGGAATGGCTGCACATTTTCTTTCACCCAAGCTACAGCTTTATCTGGGTACACACTTGTGTCTTTCAAACACTCACCGCTTAGTCAACAATTATCTCAATTCCAGACGCTGAAAAAGTCATCAGAACTTCATGATCAGCGTCATAGATTCTGGCATTCGTTATTTTTGCTGCCTTGAGAAGAATTGCAACAGGTTGTCTGCTATCCTACCATAATTTACTCCATACGTACCTGTTGCCATAATTGACTCAAGGTCGTATCTGTGAAAGCATGTACAACTAAAACTGCCAAACTGAAATGGGAAACGAATGATTTGAAGATGATGCTGAATTATGATTGAAAAAGCAGTTCCAAAGCTACTTTGCCAGAGAATATATCAATTTTCCTGGGGATGCTGCTAAAATTTATATCAGAACTGAATACTAACAAGACAAGTCAGCATGTTTCACAAAATTTTTAATGTTCTAAATCCACAGAACTGTTGGATAAAATCATAACAAACTGTACATATTACTGTTTATGAGATATTCATAATCAAACATAACGTCGTTGTAACACACATGAAGCTATCACAAACTTGCATCCAAAGCCACCCATTACAAATGAGAAACTGGCGTATGAAATAAGCACGAATGGCACATGGTATAGATAGAATATAATAGTCCACTTGCATCAAAGTTCAATTCTTTCTGCAGAAGAGAGAAGAGAAGCATATATTTAGATAACAATATATTAAAGAGAAGAAGGAAGAAGAGGCCGACAGAACAGTAGCCCATGTTCTTGAAAGGAGAAAAAACTGCAAAGCACCATTCAGTTCGAAGAAATGAAGCCTAATTACTAGTCTTAATTTCTCAAAGTTGCAGGCAACTTTTGCAGAAAAAACAATGGCAGTGGTATCTGAGAAGGAATTCTTCTAATCTAATCTAGAGGAATGCCATAGATACAAATTACTGATTTCAAAGAAATACTTAAAGATTCTAAACCTTGGTCCAGAGGTGAATAGCAAATTTAGATTATGATGGAATACAAATGTTTGGTTAAGTGGGCTTGGAATAGATTCCCAACCGTTTTCATTGTGCTCAACTTTTCTCATCTTAAAGTTATACCTTTTTAGCTTCCCAACCCTATTGTGAACAAGTCAAAGTTGTAAAATGGAGATTGATTATGTTCTCTAAAAATCATACAGTTGAGAAGAGAGACGGATGGAGTGCCCAGGTAGATTTCAATTTCACCAGGCAACCAACCTTGTGCAAAATAATATCAGCAACATCGAATATGGTAAATGATATCATGATTAACATAATAGACAGATTGATTCAGTAAATTCATGTTAGATCATCTAAGCCCTTTTCACATATTTTCTGGATTCTGCATAAATCTAGACCACCTTTAGCATCTAGCACAACACCATATAAAAGAGCCCTGTGTCATAAATAGCAAAAACAGTAAACAGTTCCATACAATCTAAATTCATCTGTCAACATAAATACATGTATAAGAACATTGGATTAAGGCCATAGTATCAAAAAACACTGTCTGAAGGTCATTTCCTAACTAATAGACTAGTACTCCTCTAGCACTAATAAACATAAACATTATAGTCGTCCAAACAAGTTAGACTAGACACAATATTATAGGTACTCTGAAGCTCTTATAGATGCTAGATGATACATTCAGCAAACTATAGGAGCTGAAGATGGACATTGTGGGTTTTCCCGGGTCCCTGTTTGTTCAACCTTGCCATTTTCAATTATCACGCCCTTCATAGTCTTCTCTCTTTCTTCTACTGGCAACACAAGCTTTCCATCATTCTCCTGGACACCTCAATTTTTCCTTGAGAAGGAGCCACAACAAGAGCCACCCCTTGCTTTGCTCCGTTATTTGCAGCTACAGATTCACTCCCTGCCTTGTCTTGTTCTGCAGCACCTGGCACCAACAGTATCACAAGTAATTGGAATTTCTTCAAAACAAATAGCTTTGTCAGAGGGTTTATCGTCCACCACTGCTTCAGCACTAGCACCCTTATTATTGGTCTCATTCTGTACTATACCTTTCACACCATTTTCATTAGGACCATTCTCTTTCAGCATGGAGTCCGGCTCCTTTTTATCTTCACCCTGTGCTTTACCATCACCATGAGTTTCCTCAGCACATCTATTATTGTATAAGAGACAGCTTCCTCATTCTTCTTATCATTTGCCTTTGCATCTTGCATTTCATCATCTTTCTTGTCCTCGGTTTCCTCTTTGGCAGCCTCGGTCTCTTTGTCATCCTTCTTTGCACCAAGTGATTTTCGAGCTCGTTTCTTTGGCGGCTCTCTGTCAGTAGACGGAGGTGTAGCCTTGGCCTTCTCACTGATCCTTGCTGATCTTCTTGGAGTCTCACCTGTGCTCCAATCAAATTCTGAAATTGGTGGGTTTCCAGGATGAGACTTCGAGGTACTGCTCCAACTGTTTCCGCCCACTAATTTCCTCACCAGTAGGAGCCACAAACACTATCTCACTTTTTCTTGGAGTTCCTCCATTCTTTGGCATGAACTGGAAAACCAAGAATGTACAGCACACTATGAAAACGATAATGGTGTTAAAGAACAGCTAGATGTTGTAAGAATATTGGCTGTATAAAAAATAAGTGTACATCAGAATAAAAGACAAATAAGTGTAAAGACCAACTCATCAACTTTCGTTGTGAATCCTTGATTACAAGAAGCTGTATGAGTCCCTTACTCAAGTATTTTACACTGTATAACTGAAGCACATAACAACATGCTTTCTCTGTGTGAAGGAAGTTGGTAATGAAAATCTACATAAAACGCATATAGTTGATTTACTTCTTCATCCAAAACAAAAAAAAAACAAAAAAACAGAAAAGGTAAAAAAGAAGGAAAGATAAGAACCAAGGAAATTACTACTAGATCATAAAGCTTCCTGCACACAAATAGCCAATCCAGCTTCGGTACGGGAATTCTAAAGACGATTGGCACCAAACATCACATACAGAAAATCTATTATGAAACTATAAGCTGAATTGAGATGAAGTTGAAGCATTTAGCTCCAACACAAGATCTTCCCAATTCCCTCTGAGTAAATGAATATTTGTCCATCGAAGAGATAAAGTCTAACAAAAGCTTTATAAAAACTTGGCCTCACAGATCTCCAGATGGTTCTTGTGGCAGTACGGTACTTGTCTATACTTCAATTGCTGCAAGTGTTTGCCTTATAGAGTTGAGAGTATTTAGATTGGCCATTCAGAAAGCAGGCAATTGCCCTAATAATACTAAATAAAACAATATGCAACTAACACCCCACATGCGTGATACGCCAAATTGAGTGAATCTCAATAAGACAAATCTAACACCCAAAAAGCTGAACAACTTAGATTCACCAACTCATTTTCCTCCTGGATTCACTGAGCAAAAGTAAACAAGGGCATCAAGAACAAAATCTACGACATAATAGTAGCAACACACATCTTATTTTTACATTTGATGAAGTCCCAACAAATCTCTCAAAATTTCCCACCTCCCCAAAATCCCCCATCTCCTCAATTACCAAAAAAAAAAAAATGGATAATATAACAATTTGCAGTTATATACAGCAAGCACAACATTAACAGAGGGGGTAACAATGAAATAGCAGAGGCAAGATAACTTTTTTTGGGAACCATTATACAAATACTTTTCCAAAAGAAAAAAAGAAAACTTCACACATATTTCTTCAGCCACTGCAAAAGATCAATTTTTTAGAAGAAGCAAAAGGGGGAACAAAAATAAAAAGAGCTTTCCAACAGTCATTTACAAGGGAAAAAAATCACACTGACCACAAAATGAAAAAAAAAAAACCGAACAAAGTGCAGAAAGATTTTATCCAACAAACAAAAATAAACCTTTTTTAATTCTAAACCACTCGAAAAACAAATTCTTACTAGCCAAACAGTTATAATAATAAATTAAAAAAAAGAGCTAATAACTCCAAACAGAATATAAATACAAAATTAGCAGAAATAAAGCTAAAAATTTAAGCTTTACTCAATAAAAAAAAAAAAAAAAAAACACACACACACACACACACACAAAGAAAGTTTACATATGTGTATCTCAGCGTATGTGTTTAAAAACTTCAAAGGAAAAAAGAAATAATTTACCAATTTCTTCCAAGAAGCAGGGGCTGGCAGCTCCACTGACACAACTTCCTCCTTGCTCATAGCAATATCTGCCATTTCTTAATTCTTCCACCTGCAATTCCAAATTAAACCCTCTTCAAATTTCAAATCAAACCCCTCAAAAAAAAAATTTAAAATAAATAAATAAATATTAACAGTAGTAATAAAACTTAATAAACAAAAATATTCCCTTTAGAATCTTTTCACCTTAACTAAAAACTCCAAAAAAAAAATCCTCTTTTTTTTTTTTTTACCTTAAATGAATGAAATCTAGAATAATCCTAGACAATAAGCACAACAACCCGGAAAGATGGATGTGATAAACCTACCCCTCTCTCTCTCTCTATTTTCAGAGCACCTGCAGTGGGAGACTTTTGGAGTTTATCATGTATGTGACAGTTGTCGGATTTCCGATGGAGGTCAATTTGTTCCCTACTAGAAGGTCCCACCGACTTTGTTAACGTGTCGGATTTCGTGATAATTCTTTGCTGTTATTCTATCTTTTCTCCGTGCTCCACACGCGCCAGGAGGGGTGTGGGTGCGCTGGTTTTAAGATGGGTTTGGGTTCACGTGCTGGGGGTGAGAGTGGGGGATATTGTTTGTGAGAAGATGAGAGATGGGACGTGAAGTGGTGATGAGGAGAGAGAGAGTGGGGTTACGGATAACGTACCTGAAAATGTCGGGGGTTAAGTGGATTGGAATGTGGGGTTTTAGTTCCGGTTGCGGAAATGAGATGATGATGATGCACGTGGATGCAAGATTGGCGGGACTTGTCACGAGAAATTCACGTGTTCTCAGGTCAAAGTCAACTTATTTTACGCGATGATGGACTTGGGCCTTCTCTCAAATAAATACTGAAATTTGGAGCTGATCCAGTACTGAAGGGCGGCTATTTGGACCTCAATTCAATCTGTCAAATTCAATCTCTGTTTCCCTTCTTCAAGAAATGTGACAAACCAAAGGAGCAGTATAGGCTCAAGTCCATAAAAATGCTATTCAGAAGGCCCAATGGACATTGCCCACAGCATCATTCTTCTTCGGACTTGGGAGCCGGTATACTTATCGAACATGAAGGATCAACCTACAAGCTTAAGGACAAAAATTAGAGTTAATGATTTCTCAAAATTCCTGTGATTAAGTACAAGCCAGATTACCATCAGTAGCAACCACAATTTCTTAGGGACAAAAAAAAGAAATCTTGTGGAGCTCTTATTATAGACCTAGATGTGAACAAAAATCAAGCAATAAGACGGATATAATTTATCATTATAACAGAGCCGATGACATAAAGGAACACTTCAAATATATTAAAAAAAAAAAAAAAATTCATGTGGACAGAGAACTCCAGATATTTGTGGAAGTTTACTGTGACCGGATGCATGACAACTGAAAACAATCTTCGACGAGGAAACTAGAGATTTTTTTTATACAAGAAATATCAAGTGGAAAGAGAGTCCGTGCAATTGTTAACAAAAGAGAATCCAATGGAAAGATTTCAGAAATTCATGTCAGGCAAACACTTGCAGCAATTGAGGCAGACAAGTACCTCCTGCCACAAGAACCAAATTGGAGCACAAGGAACTGACTTTTCCAAGTTTCCGACTCCTTTTTCTGGAAAGATTGCTAAATCAACTACAACCTTCAACCAAAACAGCATACACCTAACTTTTTTGACACCCAACTCAAATTATCCCAAGGCTTTATGCAAGCATAATTATGATCGCCATAACACAAAGTTTACAATCACAGAATAAGAATGTACATAAAACAAAACATTATCTTTATTGATGATAATATATGTACATAAGTTAGATATTTGGTACTACTACATCAAACTAAGATTAACTGAGTTCCTCACCAAGTCAACAGTTAAGAGAACAAAAACTTGAAAATTTGGTACGATTGGCTCATAGGATAACCAGTACTCTTGGATATTATCACTATATGGACAAATAGCATTGGCAAGAGGGAGGGGAGGAACTGAATCAAGAAGCTGCAGTAAGTGGAGGTCCGTGTGACGTTCCTCCAAAGACTGTGGCTGGTGAACTACCACTGTTGATTCCATATCGGCTTGATCCCTCTTCTTCTTCTTCCTCCTCTTCAGCATCCCACAAAAATCGAGCATATGAAGCTAGCACGTAACTGCACCCCAAAAGGACATTCGTTAATTTCAAACAGATTTTAAGGACAACCAAATCAACACAGCTCAAATTTCCAAAACTTCAGCCAAATCAAGGTACAATACGTTTACTTAACTTCTTAGCATACACAGCACCAATTAAACCTAGCATTCAGTTCATACTAACCAAACTTGCCTTGTAAAACAATGTACCTATTACCCAGTAAGCTTTTCACAGAGAGATTCAGACGATCACCAACATACTAAGGAATACATCATTGTGAATTTCATACAATCAATGTACAAATAAGAAATGACATCAAATTCTTGTTTAAACCATATAAAAATGAGGTCTTTACCAGTCATCAGGGTCAGTTTGAACAGCCTGATCAAAATAAGATTGGGCACGAGGCGCATCCTTTTGTGTTTGCCAAATTAGATCAGCATAAAGCGACAGCACATTTCCATCATTTGGGTTGGCTAAAATTGCTCTTCCACAATACTCCTCTGCTTTACCTAAATCTCCCTTTACCTATTATCCATTCGCAAATAATTAATCACAGAATTAGTATAAATACCCACAAACACCAAAAACAAATAATTCTTGATACAAAATTCATTCAAGAAGAGACAGGATGCATCAAGAAGAATATAGCGTTGTCAATCCAAAAACTGAGATACACCTGTCTCCACTACACATCTAGATTTTATAAGTAACAGGATTGTAAGGATTGTCTCTTTCCATGATCACTTTCTTATAGTAAGAGAAGATACTATCATGCCCATGCCAACTATTAGAATCATTCGAATCACGAACCAAACCCGGACCCATCTCCACCATCTGTCCCGGCTCCTCCACCACCACCACTACAAACCCTCTTCCCACCTCCACCAACGCTGCCACCACCCACCACCAGAGTCTGCAACACCCTTTCCTTCTCGACCACCGCCACACACCCCTCTTGCTCCCCGAGACCCGAGCTCGCAAGCAGCAGCCTCTCCACCTCATCCTCCTTGTCATCCTCCTTGACCTTCACTAGCGGCGGCGGGGCCTTCCGTCGCTTAATTACATGATCTTTAAGATCGGAGTTGTAAACAGGGGAAACTGGGGAGATTCTTAGTGGGCTATTATTATTATTATTATTATCTTCGAACCATGCGGTGAATAAAACAGAAGATCGGGTTCTGGTGAGTTGGGGAAGATGATCGGCAGGCTCCGGTGATGAGACAGATGAGTTTAAGAGACAGGTCATTATGAATTTAGAATAGGCGAGGATGAGCTCCTCATCTTAGACATATTCTAGCTTCTGGCTTATAAACTCTAGATGTGTCCTACTTGACAGAAATTGACGGTCGAGGAGGAGTGAGACTTCAGAGGTTGACAGTTACTGAGGATTTTCTAGCATTGAGAGGTCTGTCAACGTTGGTAGTGCCGCCCTGTCTCTTATACACATCTAGATGTGTATAAGAGACAGGTGCATGCCTATAGTGGCCTGTGGCTTAATGATTGGGGTTTATGTATGATTTAGTTCAACCAAACCTGTACAAGAACAAAACATTCATTAGTTTTTTAAAGTTTCTTTGAACATAAGAATTAAAAAAAAAAAAAATCATGTATTAACAGAAAATGGTCTAAACTCAAGTATAAGTCAAAGCTGACGACATCATCATCTGTCTAAATGAATTTGTGTTCTTCTTTCTAATAATATAAGTCGTTTGAAGAGGTCTCGCATACAGTAATGTGAATTTCATTGACTTCGTATTTTGTGAATACAAGATTTAATAGAAGTTTACTTCAGTTGTATTGTGATCTTAGAGAGGAGACAATAAAAAAAATTTGGACTAAGGATATCGTCCGAGGTCCAAGTCAAAAAATCCCAGCTTGAAAAATACACCGCAGATACTTGGATATGGATTTGCAAACTTTCTGGTGGATAACACTACAACATCAAATCAAGTTTTATTCTTTACTTAGTAGAATCGACAATAAACTAATTTTTATTTTTCACTAAGCGAAGCAACTAAATAATTCTCGCTCCACTATTACGCTTTATGATGAACATTCTGGTGAATAACACCATGGTAAATAATGCTATCCAACTTCCTATCTTTTCATTGTAAATTTGGCTTTAGATTTTTTCAGACTGACAAAGACCAGCAGGCATTGCTGGCCCCATGGCTTGTTACTTTGCATTTCTAGCGTATCAGAAACTCGAGGCCTGTTTGGGGGAAAAAAAAACACTCACTCGAGGCCTAATACACTATCTGCCATAAGAAATATCCTTAAGATTTCTATACTACAAGGCAGAGATCAAATGTGTGTTCAAGAGACTGCAAATACGACATCCATATACAGAGACAGCAAGATGGAATTAAAATGACGTTCGGCGAATACCAATCAAGTGATCAACTGAATCTTTAATACGCAATTCAATTGAATTAAATCCGAAGAAACATTTTATTAGTAGAGTTCTGGGCAGGACGTTTTTTTACCATGTTTATTACTAGTGCGGAAAATAGGAAACTATTAATACACCAAAATATAAATATCTTTTCAGCTTATATAATTGGTGGCATGGCATCATTTATTGGCTTGATTATTCCGAGTGCTCGGCGTGGTGCTCGCTTTTGGAGCTGGAGCTTCCCTTGTGCTTTTTCTTTCCTTTCTTTCCATGCATGGTATCTGCAGAGGGTTCCGGCACCATGTAATCGGAGATGTCCATATGAACACCTGGATCATTTGTTGAATAGCAACCATCCATCATAATGGAATTATTGATGGCCTGGAATACACATAGTGATAATGTTGCTGTTCACATAGGTATTCAATGCTTCAGGCTGATCTCCCATTGGCGTAGGTCCGGCATTAAGTGTAGTGTTCTGATCATCCATCTCCCCACGCATGGTGGCTACCTACATATGTTCCCCGCCAGCGTGATGATTCTCACACCCTCATGGTCAGTATCTTCCTGATCACGACCATGATGACTTGAACCTCCTGCAACTTTCTGAACCTGGAGGAGACTGCCAAGATGATTTGTCAGAGAAGACATCATCTCCCTAATATCCAGTCCAAGATGTTTGTGCATCTTCTCCTTCTGGTCATCATCCAAACTAGGATCAGGCTTAGTACTGTTGTCAGTTGTTTCTGAAGGCATTATTGCTTTATGGGTCAAGACTCGAGATTAAATAAAGAGGGATAATAATGAACTCAACCAACTCATAGATTACTGCAATGTATGCAAAGATGTAGTTAATCTGGATAGGGTATATATAGCAAGCAAGATCATGGAACACAATGCATTCTTTTAGCTTGCTAAAGATAAAGTAAATGTGCTTTCCTTCAATTAGCAATTTACCTATCATACATTCCAATCCTACCAATAGAAAAAGATGAAAAGCATTGCTTGGCCAGGGGTTCATCCTTTTACTTACATTCTGACAAGATTTCACAATCTAGAATACCATGCTTCAAGCTTTTGTGACCATCAAGTTTTAGCCGGCATGGTACCCCTAATCCATTTATAGGTGGACAAAATTTGTAACTCTCATTTAGCTAGTCGCATTGCTCCCAAAAATTATTTATAGGAGTGTTTTCTGTTTATATTTATTCTAACAAGATCAGGTTTTTCAATTATCATAGCACTATAGTCATGCACTGATCAAACACACTAGTCATGGGGTTGCATAGGATCTGGTGGATAACACTTAGTAACCAACCCATAATCTATTCATTGTGAATTTGGCCTAGATCTTAGCGGGCTGACAAAGACCAGTAAGCAGTACTGGCCCTCATGGCTTGTGGCTTTGCAGTTCCACACATTAACATATCGGAAGCTTGAGGTCTAAGACGCTCAGCTGCCATACGATATCTACTTTAGTATCCAAGAGTTTTATACAAGGCAGAGATCAAATCTAATGCTTTTGAAAAACGTGAAGTCAGTCTCCTAAAATGGGACCGCTCTATTCTTTCAACTATTACCAACTTGTGTTATCAATGTACATGTACACCAACAAGATCAAAAACAACCAAATATTGCACTACTGAGACATTCCAAGTAGGACAGGAAAGCAGTTTCTTTTGAGCATATCTTTTGCTAAGATAAAACAGCATTAATGGGATTTTCATTTCAGCAATCTAGATCAAACTGGACAGACCTCTCAATCAGACTTTTGGTTAGTATTTACCTAGGCAATAGCATAGTTTAATTTGTATTGCCAGCTTATCTGAAGATTGTGTCTTGAGCATTTCATTACACTTAAACTGTCAACCTTGAGGGCGGCACTACCAACGAGTCAAAAGAGAGAAATGGCGTAGGATATGGGGAAGGGGGAGCCAATACAATAAAACTCTAAAAGTAGAAAAGCAAAAATTAAACAGATAATAGAATAAATTCTAAGAAACTAATTAGAGAGTCAGGGGGAGTAAAGAGAGAGTACCTGGAGTTCTATATTCTTCATGGTAGTCTGGTAGATAATCAGATTTGATCTCAGTGGGCCTAGATTTGGCAGCATGAGACCACCGGGCCATGCATTGGGTTCAGAGTAGAACAGCTGAAGTATAGACTGGATTAAGTGTACAAGGTAGAGTGCCACGATCGGTGGAGCAGCACGTAGAAGGAGGAGAAACAAAAAAGATAAGGAAAACCTACTTTCCTACTTTTATTTCTCTCCTCCTTTCCCAATAAGCATATCTAACATCTTAGACAGATGGTAATTAGGTAGAAAATTAGATTATCATCACAAAGAAATCATCCTCATGAATGATTGATGCAGCAAAGGCCCTCTGCCTTTTCTTTTAGGATCAACAGAAATATCGGCAAAGCATGCAGCACGGTAATGTCATGTATACAAGGCATGACAAGGGTGGTAGCAGCTATTTCCACTGATTAAGGACCTTGGTTTGAGTCCTTAAACCGTGGAGGTCAGGCAGCCCTTGCCCAGTAATTGGCATGAACCAGAAGTTATTTTCTTGCCTACATGTGTAGACTCCCACACAGTGTTTACAGAATTCACCCCACTCCCTTCAACATGTTCTTATGCATCAATTGAAACAGAGCATCCATGCCAGCTCTTTTAGGTCCTTTTTCTTCTAATGTACAGAAACTTTACCAGCAAGAAAGTTAATTATCCACTACAAAAGATGCTGACTAATTACAGTTCTGAGGTCTGAAATTGAAATGCAGGGACACATTCTGGGACCAAATTACAAAAAGATTATCACAAACAGTAAAGAGACTGACAGTAATGGTTAAGGCAGATACAGGAACCATAATTTTATAGATTGTCAAACTCTTTTCCTTATTCCTTCATTTGATTATAAGAGACAACTACGACCACTTCAACCTTTCTGTGTTATTCCTAACTTGTACAATAATATACACAAGTAACACAACAAATGCTTACTAAATCATCTTCTAAATCGAGACCTGTTGTTTGGTCTACCATCATTTTTCCCATCCCACACACAAGACCAGAAGAAAAGAGACATCCAGAAGAGAACAGCAAAAAAGATCCGTGCAGCATCTTGAGCTCTAGAGAAACTTGGCATGACACCTATTGCAGAAACAACAAGAGTAAGCGATCAAAACTTAAATTAAACTAGTTTTCGAGAAATAATAATTTCATCAACAACACATAAACCACTGAATGGCAGTTAGCATCTCAAAATCATGTAAAAATAGCCTATCAAGTTCTTTGTCGTGTCCTCATTAAGCACCTACTCCAACTAAGTACACATGCAAGGTAAAACAAGCGAATAATCTGCAAATAGAGGTAAAAGAAAATGACTAAGGCCAAAAAGAAGCTCAACTAAAACTATTCAAGGTTCCTAAGAATTTTTACACTTAGATTTGTCAAGTTCCCATTAACTTCACAAACATACCTAGCAAGTAAAAGTTTAGTAAGACAAGCCAAATCAGAGGAAATCCAATTTACAAAATCAGTAAAAATAGCACAATCATACAAGAAAACAATAACTGTGCAAATACCATACCATCCTCTCTACTCTGCAGTTTGAAAATCACTTAAGGCTAAGCTCGGTTCTATATTAGGATAGGAAAACTGGGTTGGAACTGGAACTATATCCTACAAGGAATTAGCCACATTTCTAAAGGATAAAATTCGAAATTGAATTAGCCAGTTACATTTTTAAAAATCTTTGAGACAGCTTTCTCTTCAAATGACATCTAGATGCGATATAAGATACAGTCGTATTACAAGGTTTAAGAGACATGGACTCTTGTGCTTGCTATATATACCCAGATTTTATACATTCAGACCTTATAAGTTTTAATGGCTGAAACCTCATGTTATAAGCACAGCGACTTATAATCCAAGACTATCAAAATGTCTAACATTCGACACCCATCGTAAGCTGCTAAAATATGTGTCGCTAGCCTGTCTCGACCAAAAGTGGTTACCTACCGTCCTTCTAAACTTTTTATTAAAAAAAAAAAAAAGAAGCATAATCTTTTTCTTTCTTTTTGCCTGAGTATGCATCAGCTCAATCTTATCCTTTCCAAATGTGGAAAACCCCAAATCGCCACTTCCTTCAGCTATTTTAAATACTTCAAAGAAATATAAAAGCAAATATATTTGTTTGAAATAATTCACGAAACCCAAATACATAACTGAATTGAATAATCGAGTTATTTACTGGAGGTAGGAGGTGGGTCCAATTTTGGCGGAGATGGTGGGCCAGGACTAGTGGCACGGCAGTATAAGACCATCTATTGGGGTTGGAGGCTGCCAGAAGAAATGAACGGCGGGTTCGAATGTAATTACTGGTGACTTCATTATGAGTATACAAGGATGTTAAAAAAGAAGGAGAAATGGTGCAATGGTGGAGTCGATTTGAGAAACCAGGTGGCGGCAGCGGTGGTGCGCAGTGGCCGGTGGAAGTTAGAGCCCATCTGTTGCCAAAAGTTTCTGTATAATACTTTTTTATGACTGGGATTTTTTGAATATTGTGTTAACTAGAAAAAATAGAAATTAGAAATAAAAGGAAAAAATGGAAAATGGCCAAGAGTTAGGGTCCGTTTGGTTGGACTGAAATTTTTTATTAATGATCATTATTTTAGTAATTTCTGATGGAGAAAAAGTTAGTTTTCAATTATTATTTGTTTTAGTTGAATCCTTGCAGTTACTTAAGCGACAACATAATGTAAATCATTAGTATCTAGATGTGTATAAGAGACAGCTATTGTTTTGGCGGTTTGTTACAGAGAAAAAATTTGCATGCTTTGGATATTTCCTGTCTCTTAGCAGAGAAGTTGAAAACAATAGGGCCTTAATTCTTTTTTTTTTTAATGGAAAAATTAGCCTTAATTGATGGGTTCCAATTATTTAAATGTGATAGTAGCACATGATTTTAGAGGTTTTTTTTTTTTTTTAGGTTTTAAGTTGGGTAAATCTGGTTTTAGTTTCATTTGTAAACATTGTGGTCAATATTAAATTTTGTGTAATGTTACTTACATAAAATGATATTACTTATTTCATATGGTTTAATTGATTTACAAGTTAGATAAAAAATTAAATTTACTTAAATATATTCATTAACTTAACTATTGTTAATTTAATTTAAGAATGAAATTTAAAGTTATTGGAAAGATCAATAGTACATAAAAGAGAAATATTTAAATTGACTCAATCTTATATTTCATCCATAAATCTTATAATTAAAATTAAATTTTACTAAATTTTATTTATATTAACTGATATAATATATTTTGTGAAGTATAATTCACACTATAATATTTATAAATAAAATTAAAGGCCTCATATTCCTAAGCATTGTCATGCAATATTTTGTCTTCCTTGCTTGACAAGCGTTCCGTCTCAACAACAGAGTACAATTTGTTATCCCTTTGTTTGTTTGGTTTATCTGTATCCGATCATTCTGTTCTGTTTCACAGGTATGACCTTTCGATCTGTGGGATGCCTGTCGATCTTCATTGTCCCTTACGAAAAATATTTACATGGATTCGATTCACATCATCTTTAATAAATTTATTTTTAATGAATTAGTGTGATATGAATAAATATTGACCAATGAGTCTATCTCACCTATTATGAATCGGATCCATGTGTAGTGAATCTAGATTCATTCATGGTAGAGAAAAACATGCGAAATAATGTTAGGAAAAATACTTCAATAGGGACATAATTATCGGAAATTCTTTTCACCACTATAAATTGCATATCTATTCATGCGTATCGAATCACGATTCATTTGCGTATCGAAATGCGGCGATTCACTTTTCAAAATGTCAAAGGTAGTGAATCCTTATTTATTGAGACAATGAAAAAATATTCTCTAAATTTGTCTAATTAGAATTATTATAATATTGGATTAAGAATAATAATTTTTGAAAATTAAATATTCTTTTCTCTAATCACTAGAAGTTCTGACATTTATTAGAAATTTAATATTATATATCATCAACTACTTTTTTATCCTTATAATAAAATAATTATTTTTTTAATAAATGACGTATCGCGACGTATCAACTAAATCTACTTTTATGTATTCGATACTTTAAAAAGTGGAGAATTACATTTTTTAACCCGTATCGCGTTTCCTAAAGCACCGCATTTGGTAACTATGGCTAAGAACTCTATAATCAGATTGACACCAAAACAGAAAACTCTTATTTTATAGTCAATCTGACCATTAAAAAGGAGATTCCACAATAGCCAAGTATGACTCGTCTCAGGAACGTCCCTTCATGTAAAAAAGGTGTGCCCCATATGAATTTTCTCGTACCCCAACAAAGTGGAAAAGAATAGAAAGCAAACAAAAAGAAGATTAAACAATTTATAACCTAATTAGTCACTTTTGTTTGGACAAGTCAATAATAGAGTATTATGAATAATATTTATTTTTTTACTTTAGTGATTTTTGAAAATAATGTTGACTTTTGTAAAAATAGAATAATTGTTTGGATACAAAATAATATTTTAAAATAACCATTTGGATTGGAAATAAAGAATATCTATTATTTGCTAGACCATTTAAAAACAAAATAATTGCACAACTAATAAAATAACTACGGATGATTTTTTGTTTAATTTCTTAATTGATTTTCCTATTTACAGTGGTTCAATTTTTATTTTTTGTTAGATTTTGAGTAATTCGACTTACCAAACAAATTACATATTTTGAATCATGATTGTCAAACACTTCTACTAATCTATTCAATTTGTTTGTTATTTTAATATTAGATTGTACTTCAGAACGGAATGTCAATTTTTAAAACATATTCCAAAAAAATGACATTGTTTGACATTATAAATTAAATTTAAACTTACAAAATATAGCATTATAATTTGCGAGCAATTAAAGATAGATTTCATAAATAAATCGCGTCTAAACCCGTTTTATGAATCATTTATTTGGATTTAGATCAATGTGTAAATTCGATTATCCAAATTCGATTTGGATTTGTTTAGTTATTGTATATAAACCAATCGGATATGCACCTGGTTGTTTTGATTCGAGTATATATATATTTTTATTTATTTATTTCCAATATAGTTTTTGCTCTAATGTAAAATACATGTATGAATATGAATTAAATCTCTTTTTTTTACAATTAAAAAAAAAATCTATTAAAAATTAAAGTTTTTATATATAAATTTTCAAATTTATAAAATAATATTTAAACTTTGATCTGACAAGGTTCGACGAATTCTAATATGGATCTCTTTTCTATAAACTTAAAAATCTAAATTCGGATCCAATAATATTAAACGGATTTAGGTATGAATCTGCAAGATTTTGTCTGGATCCGACCCGTTTACATGCTTAATTGGAGCTCCACTTCAGTTATTACCAAAAAGTTTAAAAATAACAATGCGGAATAGGCCTGTCATTAGACCCGACTCGACCCGACCCGATCCAGACCTGTTTAACTACTAGTAAAAAATGGGTTGGATCTTAAATATTGGTCTTACTACCCGATTAAGATGCTGGAGCCGTTTACCCCATTTAATTTATAATAAAATTATTTTGTATTAATATTATTTTATATGTATATATACACACAAATATATATATATATATATTGTGTAAGTTGCCAATATAATTTGTATTTAATGTAGAATACATGTATAAATATTAATTATGAACTAAATATTTTTTTATAATTAAAAAAAGAGAAAATTCGATAAATTGTAATAATTCTATATATAATTATAAAAGTTATAAAAAGAATATTAAGATTCAGATCCGAATTCGGATCCGGTTCCGACAAAATCCGACAGATCAAGGTATAGATCTACTTTTGTAGATCCATTGGAGATTTGGATCTAAATCCGAATCCGATTACATTAATCAGATCCGGGTCTGGATATGTCGGATCTGATGTGTATAAGAGACAGATATAGTGTGGTGAGGTTAAGTGAAGATTATGAATAATCTGTCACTTAACCTCACCACACTATATTTGACGAAGACACGTTGGTTAAAATCATTTACGTAATTATTAATTGAATACTTTTTTAAAATATAAATAATAAATAGATATGAATAGTGCAAATAATAGATTGTGTGAATAATGAATAAGACAAAACATGAATAGTGTAAAATATTATTTAAAAAAAAATACTTTGCTTACCAAACATTTTTTATTGTTGACCAAATATTATTTGGCAAATAATCCTAATTATTTGCTGTCCAAACACGCCCATTAGTATTAAATTATCAAAGGCCATTACATATGAGAGTGCTACAACGCGATTACTTACGTAATTATGTATTATAATACTATAGTGTAACCTTGCAAGATTGCTTAATATAGAATAAATTCTACGTATATACAATGATCAGAAACACAGGATATAATGATATATACTCTCTTTGGGACTGAGAATAAATATTGATGATTGATCGTTATAGGTTGAAAGAGCTGATTTCCACACCTGCATTTCCATGAAAGAAGATAATAGGTATCATCATCTTCACTATAAGCCGGTTTCCTTATAAAATCCTTTTTGTTTTGGTGGGGTGGAAGTGGAATGACTAAAGTAGCCCTGCAAGGTTGACAATTCATGCATTTGTTCACACAACCTCGTGGCCTTGATCCCACCACCATTTTTCTTTGCTGCAGACCACTACTCTCATCACTACAGTTGCTTGAGGACGTCAATAATCTGATTGGGAAGGTAGGAATATAAGCGACAATATGATCAGGATCGCTAAGACTGCGAGTTTTGGACTAATTTGGTAGTTCATTTCCTTGTTGGAGTCATGATCAGGTATTTGAGACTACAGAATAATTAAGGTGATAAAAGTGTTTACAGTGTTCATACCTTATGAGGAATGATGTGGGAGACAAAAGGGTGTCAAGGAGGAAGATTTCAGAGGAATTATGGGTTTCTTGAGAAGGGATGAGAAAATGTGGTGGAGAAATATTTAGGGACAATAATGTGAAGTCCTGTTTCCAAATCCACGGACACTAGTCTGAAAAATCATGGGCTTCTTCACCTAATAAATGAATACGATGTCTCAGGTTTAAAGGAAATTACTAACTGTATTAATGGGAATTGTTACAATGACTAATTTTGAATCTGTTTGACTGTTGAAGGTCCCAACTTCGAAAGGTTGGTTTTCTTGCCACCCTTCTTGGCCTGCAGAGTTATTTTCCATGGCGGCTGATGATATCCTTCTAAGAAGTTCAGAACCCCGTCTCTGCTTCTGAACAGAGTTGAGGGTTCTTTCGAAGACAGTTGATAAGAGAGTAAACAAGATGAAGAAGAGGGAGAAGCTACCCTCTGTTTCAAATTCTTCAGAGCTAAACGTGCCAAAACCATAAATTATCTGATTATCCTTTGGTTTTAAGCTCCTAAACAGAGTTAAGTTTACATCTTATGTTGCTTACTGAAATAGTAGATGGATATCTCTGAGACCTTCTAGGGGGAAGGTGGCACGTCAAAAAAGTTGTTCTCAAAATTACTAGCATTAGTAAGTTTCTTGCAGTTTCCTTCAACTTTTTGGCATATTGGGACATAAAACAATAATTGTATGACGCTTTAAACTAGAGAGCGTATATTATATGCTTAGCAGAGTATGCTTTACACACTACACATGAGAGGAACTTTTGGCTCTCTTGAGGCGATCCATTGTCGCAAACCCGTCCCTTCGACCAGTAGAATAGTTAACCCAAAGAAAATCCAAGAAAATGTGAAACAACGAAAGCAAAAGTACCAGAAAATTTTGAAACCCAACCCAAATAACCGCACACAAAGACCAGCAAGTAACAACAGGAGTTCTATTAATCAGGATCCTCATGACTACAAGAGCATACCTAAATATGCCTTGGTAAATGGGCTACATTTACGAAAAGAATAGCAAGTTTGATTTATAATACATTTCATCAATTGACCTAGCGAGCTCGATTTCAAAACAGTCAACGTGTCCTGCAGTCTAAGAGCTCTGTAAGACTTCCAACTTATGCCTAATCAGTCGTACATTCCTTCCTGCTCCCATATGTCCACCAGGAAATCCACTAGGTTAATATTAATTTGATATGTTGACGTAGTTAGTCAGAAGAGAAAAATTGTTTGATGAGGCAACAAACAGATGATATATCCATATATTACAAGTCTGTAATGCTTACATCAAGAGGAATAGGCCTTGGAAATGGCTTGCTGCTTCCCAGCAGACTATCATAGGTTGCATTCCAACTGCAAAGCCAACGCTTTTGTTTAAGCGTTGCAGGTGGGAAAGTTATACACATCTGCTGTTGAAACAATACTTCTCAAATAATTTCCCTTTGTTTAAATTAAACTCAACCATTATCTAATATGTTGTGCATATTCACAGGATTATATTGCAAAGCCATAGATATAGTCGCACTTTAATTAGAATATGCCACTATAATTCAACAACAGAACATATAATTCAGTTAACTACTGCTTTAAATCAAAGAGTGGTTCTGAATAAAGTTTGAACATGACAACCACCAAATCAATGAACTGCTGCTTCAAAATCAAGAAAACAGTCTGGCAAACGCAATGATGGATGTAAACGAGTTCTGTGTGTCATTGAACATGCATGGAAAAAATGTATAAATATACAGGGTCTCTGACTATTTTATACTTCACAGCCTCCCGCAACCATGCATCAGACCAACCACCCCTATCTACCCTAGGTGATGCCAAAAAAAGAAAAAGGAACAGAATAAACAACCAAGAAAAAACTGCAACAAAGGACGGATAGCCAAAAACATCAAGCTAAAGAAATCTGCATAAAAGAGAAATAAATTTCCTTCCCAAGCATATCGAGTTGTCCATGTATTGAAGCCATAGAGGCAACTGCAATACATATCACTGCTTATTTTACCAAATTCAACAGAAATAGTGATACCTTGAAAATAATATCTATATTCTATTGCCTTTGTTAGTTGAACTCTATGTAATGTGTTCAGTTGCTTTCTGTGTATAAGAGACAGATAACAAACCCAAATCATCTAATATGGTGAAATCATCAGATGTACTTGAAGACAAAAACCGAACCTTCAGATGAACACAGAGTATATATCATATCACCTGTTTTGGGCTCACGCAGCTGCTGCGGCTGATTAGCGCACTTTCTGTTACCTATCCACTGCTGTCTAGTTTGATTCCAAAGAAGAAGACCTATAATAAGGACCTCCACTGGTAAGATAACCTCCATCTAGAAAACGTGCATGGTGGCAAGAAGTATATATTGAAAACAGAATACAGTCTCAGAACACAAGTGTGGTTCATCCACTATGCTATCAAAGAGTGGCAAGGATCACAAACCAACCACTGCAGGGAGGGGGTGGGTAAGAATAAAAGGAGTCGGAAAAATAAGAACTAAAAAAAAAGAAAATCACTAAAAACCATCCCAAAATCTTGGCAATTCATCTTGTTTTACAAGTAAATTTAAAAGCATGAAAGGCCAAAACAATTAGTAACACTTCAGAGAGCAAAGATAACTCACCATGATTTACAAATTCAGAAGGTGCATTTGAACTTCCAGCGCCATGAGTATCATGTGTTGAAGTACTACCTGATGAAATACTTACTTGTGACTGAACAGTGCTGATGTCCATGTCACAGTTACTGGTCATCCAAAAACTCTCAGATATGCTAGCTTTTGATCCTTTTAAAGGTATATGATGATCTTGTGGTTTCTGCTTCTTCAGAGGCTCAGATACTGTCGAATCTAGATTTGGCTTGGTAGCACTTCCAAGAAAACTACATGCTCTGAAACAAACGACAACCATAGTTCCGTAAGTTTCAATCTAAAACATTTTTTCCACTGTATGCACAGAAATTTAAGAGAGACTCAAAACAGAATTATAAAATTTAAGAAAGAGAGGATTTTAAAACTTGAGCTTCCCTCTTACAGACATTGATGGTTGCGTTCTAATGTAGGGCATATAAATGTAATTAGCAGTTACTGGTAATCAAGAACATTGTTAGAATGTTCCCATTTACAACAACAGCCATGCACTATATTATAATGCTTGCTATCATGAATCTCGATAATCCACTCTGACATTTGCCACACATTGCAACCACAAAATGACCAAGGAACTTATGAGGCAAACATGGTTCAGTATTTCCCCTAAAAAACAAATACTACCAAGTGTTATTTCACCTATAACTAAGTTAAGGTCATAGTAATTAAAAAACCATACAACACGAACAACAACAACAACAACAACAAATAGAACAACCCTCATGCCCTGTCCTGAATATCCTCACCAATTTCCATTGCCATATATTTCCACAGGTTTCCAACAAGTCTTAATTTTGTGAGAGAGAAAGAGAGAGATCTAAAAAAAAAGGAAAAAATTTTCCATTCTAATAACTCCAAGGTGTCTTAATTTTGAAAAAAAAAAAAACGGAGAGAGAAATCTAGAAAAGGAAACCTTTTTCCACTTCTAATAACTCCGAGCTTCCTGACAACAACGAAGTGCAACTAAGATGGTGGTAAGACGCTTCCCACAAGGTTTATTTTTTTTTATTTTTTTTATTTTAAAAGTCCGAGCTTCATAAATTAGAATAAGCACATTCATCAAAACCCTTTTCCACTTTCAACAATCATTGAACTAAAAATCAAATCAAAATTCAAACTAAAAAAAATTGATCATATAATCAAACTCTTAACCAACAAAAAAAATAGAAAATTGTAAGGGGAATCGGAAGGACATACCCCATGCATGCAAAAACATGGAAGATCCAAGCCACAATTGATCCGTTAACGCATTTATTTTCCCACCATAAACATCTGCGATCGCTTCCACAAAAATTGTCATTACTCCACCTTTTTTTTTTTTTTTTTCTCATCGCCACCGCCCTATAATAATACACAACCTATATATACACATCTAGACTGTGGTAAGTTTTCAAGTTCTTTATTATGAATGAGTCAGTTAGATTCATTGTTGAGTTTATTCAATTTTTCTTTGCAGGTGGTCATGGTTTCCTTGCCCCGAAATCGATCGGCCGGCTGGCTATCTGATGAATTGGTGCCTCGATGAGAATGACCAAACTCCCTTTGAATTTTCCGAATGTGGCAAATATGGGGATCACTAGGTATTTTAAAAGTAGGAAAATACTACAACAAATTGGATTTTGGACTCATATTAAATTTTATAAAATATTATTTTCATTAAATATTATAAATTTTATAACGTTTAATTTATATTACAAAATTTACAAGTAAAATCTAAATACTTCCTTTAAAAGTATGTGGACAAATATTTTAAAATACCAAAACCTATTTTAAAATTAAAAGTATTTTAATTTTTAAATAATTTTATAAAAAGTTTGAGTATATGGACAAATATAAACCACTAAATATGTAGTGGGGTCATATACCTTAATATTGATTTTCATTATTGTTTACTCTTTTGTTTTTGGAGAATTGGGTAGAGAAAAATTGTTACATGGATTCGGTTATAAATTCCTTTATCTATGTTAAACTACATCATTCAACATTATTTTAATATCACCATATTAGATGATGTGGGTTAACATAGACTAAGAATACTGTATCATAGATTCAGTTTATATAATAATTTTTTGTATCCAGATCTAATAGTACCACAAAATTTTCTTTAGACCTTAAAATGTTTTAGGGAAATTTTACAAATTCGTTGATGGAATCATTCTGTTAAGTTTAAATGGGTATTCTTACTATAATATTAAATAAATATAATACATAATTTTATATTGTATAAATTTTTAAAGTACAACGGAATGATTTCATTACAAGACAATAACTTTTAACCTTTTTATGTGTTGCGTTATAAAATTTGTATATTTTATCAAGACAATAACTTTTAACCTTTTTATGTGTTGCGTTTTAAAATTTGTATATTTTACAAGTATTTAAAGTATATAATATCATACTGTGCAAGTATTAAAATACAATGATATGATACCCAAACATCATCATAAAATTTTCTTATATTTTGTATGGATAATATTACAGTATGATTTTGAAAATCATAATTAGGACTGTCAATTGGGCCAGCTAGCCTGAGCTCGGCTCGAAAAATAAAAGTGATGAGCTTGTGTTAAAGTGAGTTGGGATGAATTTGAGTCTAAATATTATATTCGATCAAATTGTGAGTCGAGTTTGGGATTTATTAAACTCGGTCCAATTAAAACCCAATCCATATATATATAAAATACTAATTTCATCCTACATTAAATAATACTACTTAATTTTATGTGGATAATGGTTAATAATTATAGTATTCTATTAACTTACCTAAACTCGAGTAATTAAAAATAATAATCTAACATCATTAGTCAATTTAACTGAATATATTGTGGCTTAATGATATAGTTAATAGTTGTTTATTGACATAAGTAGTACATATTATTTCATATTGTATTGATCAGGTGCAAAACAAAATTTTAACAAAAAAATTATAAAAATTTTTATTGGATAATGTGAGTTTGGGTTAGCCCGATTGAAACCCGAAACCCGAATAATTTTATGAGTTAAGTATGAGTTTTACCATTGTGAGTTTGGTCCAGCCTGATTAATGCTCGAAACCCAAATAAATTTGTGAGCCGAACTTGAAATTTGCAAAACTCTGCTCACTCTAACTCCAATTTGATCCTCATCTAGATGTGTATAAGAGACAGCATTTGGTGTTTACATATAATTCTCTCGATTGGTGGAAATATTACCAAAATTACATATATGACATTCATAATAATTTAATAGACACAATTATATTCTCACTATAAATATATTCTTTTAACTCACATTGTCTACTAGTTTTTAATCAGTTCACCACAGAGTCCTTTGTAAATATTCATTTATTTGTTAAGAGTCATAACCTTTCTATAGTTCTTTAACAGATCCAAATCTACTAGTATTACAAAGACCATTGAAAAGAAAAAGAAAAATTTATGTGTAAACACCAAATGTAATTATGTGAAAGATATCCTCCAGTTGTAAAATTGAAAAGGGGTGTCCTACAGCAGTCGTACAAAATTTTATGGAGGATTATTGTAATTTAGTTGTTTCTTCTTGTATTAGTGTCTGAAATTATTTAAAATCGTATTAAGCCACAATACAGTGGAAAGGAAAAATTGTTTAGTAGATTTGGATATGTCAAAGAACTATAAGTTCTCATAATATGGTGAAAATGGTATCTCTTGAATTTTTGATTACAGAAAAGACATCATAAATCGACAGGTTTTAATGATAATAGTGCTGTTTTATTTTTCCGCAATGGCTCTTATACAAACGTGTTACAATTTGATGATTCATTAATAAAATGAACAACTTACCTCTTTCCCATTATGTTTTTTTTTTTTTTTCAACGATGATAGTACTTATCTAACTCACTCTTATATGATTATATCAAACGGACCAAAGAATGAGAACCTAGTCTTTATTCTAAAAAATGTAAGACAGAAATTCGAACTTCCAACCTTATATTCAAACAAAATATTTAATAATTAACTCACCTAAATGAATTAATTTCTCATTCATATTTCTAGTCACTTTGTGTTTTTTTATTCAATTTATCTTCGGCCAGATTTTTTCTGTCAAAGCACAAGAAGGTGAGAAACGAATCAATTGACAATTGGAGATGGAAATGAAAGATTCCCACTAAGAAAGGAGCAGTTCTTTTGCATTTTGACCCAAAAGAAATGGTTGGCAGTAACAGTTGAAGGAGATTCTAATTGAATTGAACTTAAATGACAACAAAATCGGTTCTGAATTTTGAACTAATTGAACTCACGACCTTCAGCCAAAATTATTCATCCAAATCCAAAAATCTAAACAAAAGCAAAAGAGGATGATGAAGTACAACAAATAATGTGCAGATCATGGAATCAAGTCCGAATCCGTATGGCCCGAAAAAAGCAAGCATAAACGATAAAGTTATGGAGTCAGATATGGGCCTTGAATGATTGAGTTCACAAAGTGGTTGCACCAATGACAATGTGGACTAAGGAAAGATAAAAAGAACAGAGTATGGATTGTTTGGATAATTATTATAGAGACAAGATATCATTTGAAATGTAATATATGTGAGTTAAAAAATATATTAAATAATAATTATAAAATATTATTTGAAAATAATAAATAATAAATTTATTTAAATAGAGCAATTATTATTGGTATTAATAATTAGATATTTGAGGTTATATTTAAAGAAAGAACACCCATATTAAATGCAAAATATATATGTATTAAAAATTATTTAATTTAGAACACAAAAATCTTGATTGATAGGAGAAAAACAAGGACAAATAATATAAAAATTAATTGCGATGAAACCAGCCAGCCAATTGGCTTAGTTCTTAAACAAGATTTAAAGTTTTCCATAAGAAACAAACTCTTAAGTTCTAAAACCTGTTTTCTTTATGGTCTCAGTTGTAAATCTAATTAAAACCTGTCATAGTTCATTGATTATGCAGGTTGGGACATCAAATTTCAATTAACAGTCAATCAATCATAACTATTAACTTTGCAACAAATAAAATTGTAAATCAGCCAAAGAAAACCAAAATTTCAGTCAAAAATTAACTCATGGATTGAAAATAGGATTTTTCTTCTAAAAATTTTGTAATACATCAATAAAATTGGAAATTGTGATCCCACCTTCAATTTGTTTATCTACCTTACCAATAATACATTTCTTGATTTAATCACATGATCGGAAAAATTTTATAATCTCATTAAGTTATAATATTATTATACTTTAAAATGTCTCTTATACAATCTAGATTGTATAATACATAATATTATATTATATAAATATTTAAAATACAATAATATAATATCTTAATTCTATCCATGAGTTATAACAGACTTCAAAAAATTTGGAAATCAAAGAGGAGTTAGAGTAAAAAAAAATTTAGATTCCAAGTTCCGGGGGAAGTATACCTTCTTTCTTTATCTTCACACGAATTATTAAATAATAATAATGTTTCTTCTTATGATAAATTATGTTGTGAAGAAAAAAAAATCCAAAATCCAATTGTCAAAACTAAAAATTTGCCTACATCAGAATCATTTAATCATGATACAGTAATGGCCTACGGGCTACTAAACAAAATAAGTTAAAAAGAGGATTTTACATTTTTTTTTCCTGAAGCAAAAAGACAAGAACATCTATCAATTTTCAAGAAAAATTACTCAAAAAAAAAAAACAGAAATTATTTACATGATTAAGCTAATCTTGAATCCTGATTCTGATTGGCATCTATTTATGAACCAGAACAGAAGCCATTAATTAGGAAAATCCATATGCTTTTAAGAGACAGAATGTCTCAAAAAAGAAAAAAGAATATGTACAATCAGTTGGGGAAACACCAAAATTTCTTCCCCTTTGTAGACCTTGATGTTATATATAGTAGTATTTTATTTTACTTTCCTTTCAATTTAACATCTAAAATCAAGAAAAAGAAACTCTAATTAATAGGAAAATTCAGTCCTATGTAACCGATCCCTGAGAATTCCGTTGTACAAAGCAACCCGATTAGCTGGCATTCCGCAAGAATTGGTCTGAATTCTGGTTGACGAAGACGACGTCGTTGACTTCTTGCTATGTTCTCTTCTATACTCTTCACCATTCCCACTTGGCTCCTTCACATCCGCTGCAAATTTAACTCTTTTCTTCTTCTTGTTTTTCCCACCTAATATATATATTTTTTTATTTTCACACAAAAACCAAGTAAAATTAGATTATTACAAAATCCCTTCCAAGAAACAAAACAGAATAGAAATTAACCATCAAGAAAGAATAATAAATATTTACGTACCAGAACCAGAAGAAACCAAGCAAGATTTCAAATGTACTGTATAATATTTACAAAGAGAATCTTGCATGAACTTCTTGACCATGTAGTGGATGGTGGATGCATAATACTTCTCCAGGCACAGATCAAGAAGAAATACAGTGCCGGCTGAAACTGCCATTGCCGTTGCCCAAGCCAGACCTTGTGTTATTGAAGACATAATAATTCTTTCAGTTGAAGTGAGCGAAACTAATAAGGATTTAATATTCTTAATAGTACTAATAGAATAATGGGTGGTTGAGTTGAGGACTAACAAATTTTTATTTTAGAGCTTCAGTTGTATATAATAATCTTAATAGTACTAATAGAATAATGAGTGGTTGAGTTGAGGACTAACAAATTTTTATTTTAGAGCTTCAGTTGTATATATAGAGGGGTATGGGGGGAGGGAATTGGAAATTTGGATTTGTGCAGATTATTGGAGTAGTTTAGTTATTGGGACTTATTTTTTGGGCAAATATTTAGGTAGATCCTATATTTGATCTCACTTATAAATTTTGTAGTATGAATTAAATTTTAGATAATTTATGACATCAACTGATATAAATAAAATTTTTTAAATATTAATTCTGATCACAAAATCTATAAATGAGATCACAAAACATATCTATTTAAATATTTTCCTATTTCTTAATAATGGGATGGGGGTAAATAATAGAATCTCAAGATTTCTCTAATCTGGTTTGTTTTTGGGGAAATACTTAACTTAGGTACGTCTGATTTTTCGTATCTCATTTATAAATTTTATAATATAAATTAAGTTATATAATCTTAAATAACATTCGTCTGATGTACAATAAAATTTTATCAAATTTAATCATAATAATTTATCACATTAACTATATTTTGTTATTAACTTATGATCACTGATTAAAAGTAATAATATGTAATAAAATTATATTTAATTATTAAATATTTAATTTTAAATATTTAATCAAATCTTATTAACACGTTAATGATTTTTGACTGTAGATATTCCATGAAAGGAATCTAATGTAGCCTTAATCATTTTGTATAGTGCACCGCACGGCCGAGGGAAGAAGTACAGTACGAAGGCTTTGATTAAAATAGCCAATGGTCAATATTTCAGTCCCATTTGCAATTTGGTCTGCTTGCGGTACCCACTGGCCAGCCTGGTTTTAATGGGTCTTCCGTGTATACGTAGTCTACTGCTCACTTCTACCACTTTTCGGTGAATTTAAGGGGTATCAATAATTTTTTATGATTTATTTAGAATGTATTTAGTTTATATTCGATAATTAAATGTGTATAAGAGAATCATAAATTTTATGAAATGTGTTTCAATAATACTAATTACTAATAGTTACAAAAATTGAAAAAAGTTAGGGTTGAAGTGACAAAAAGATTTGTGGCAAATCCCAAAACGATTTGTTGGTAAAAGCGAAAAAGATTGGTCTTCTTAAGGAGTCCAAAAAAGTCAAGGACCCCGCGTGATTCTTGTGAAGGGTTAAAAAGGACATTGCGTTGTTACTTACACGTGTCAAAAGCACAGTTATTAGATTTTACGAGTAATTTGTGAACCTCGTACTGGAATTATTTAAAAGATAAATAAATAGTATATAATTTTTAAAAAGAAAAAAAATTGGAGATAAATGAGTTTACTATTTACAATCTACATCTAAATATGATTGAACACTGGTAACTGATAAATGGTGTAATTGGTCTTAGGTAGATCATATAATATAATGTTAAAAATATAATTTTAGGTGCTTTTGTGTAATTTTAAATTATAATCTAAAAATTGAGGGGAAAAAAAATCCCTAGAAGGTCAGAGTGAAAATTCTACCCGTTTTCTACGCAAGGACACTGGCAGGCTAAAATGAAGTCAGTTAGCTTAGGATGACTCGACATCACACGAGTCTTGAGATACAATTCACAAGGTCCTTCAAATTGTAGCCTCATATTTCCCAATAATAAATTTAAAAAATTATAATAAAACAAAAAACGAAATAAAAATTGCAGCCTCGTTCATCCGAGTTTTTGTACGTGGGGATGGGACGAAATTGATCCCATTCTTGTTCTATCCTCATGTGATCAATTTGTTTGTTTTTCCTATCTATCTTGAATCATGTTAGACAACAATGCACATACAAATTTGTGGATTACCTATTTTCCGTCCAAGATTTATCTCTCGTCTGTGCGTGGATTCACCACCATTCACCCTCCTCCTAATTTTATCCTATTGCATTTTTTTAATAATTTTTTTTTTTTTTTTGGGCTCACCTGAGAAAAAACTTTTATACTATGTAGTACAGAGTAGGATAATTCATAAAGAAGAGAAATCTCTTACTCTTTTTAAATAATTCTTTATTTTATGAATGATTTAATAATTGTATTAGAATGCAAGAATAACTAACAGACAGCTATTCTACTCCATGATGCCTGGGAAGATGTATTAATATGCTTTCTAAGCTGTGTATAAAGCCAAGTTGGAGCATCCATCTAATTATTAAACTCTCCAACTTGGAGATGAGATTAAGCAGTAAGCGTGCCACTTGACCACACACACACCGAGCAAGTTGCTACATCCCTCGATTAGACAGATGAATCAATGCAAGTCTTCATCACTGAATTACCATTTATTTTTTTCAAATTTTTTGTTAGCCTTAAATTTATTTATTTTTCTTTTGTATCCTGAGCAACTCAGAAAGGCGGAAACTGAAATTTGTACCAAAAACGACAAAGGAGGAAAGTGAGAAGCAACACACATGTAAGAGCCCAGAAAGAAAAAGTAACAAATTCGAAAACTACCAGGGAAACCAAATTGCATAGCAGACACACACGTTTAATTTCAAATATCTCAAATTGTCCCTCTACTAGCTACGTTTTGGACAATTACTGGGACCATTTTGTTACGGGCAGTGGTTGCAGGTCGGTACCCATCACCAACTGAGTCGGCAGTTGGCGCAGTGGTTCTTTAACAGTCAAGTTTCACTATGATTTAATATGGGTCCTCTCTTTGTGCAGTTGAGCTTCCATTCCCATCTCACAAGAAATTTAGAAGCATAATTTTTCAAAAAAGAAAAAGAAAAAGGTACCCGGCCATTTAACTCCGAAAGAAATCTAACAGTTAGTAAACACACAGCATGATTATATACTTAAAATTACTCAATTACGATCAAATGCTTTTAGCCAAACACCATCACCACATTTCATCAAACCTTAACATATTTTTAAACGAGCATAGAATCCATGGACGAGTTTTGACTTACTGAAATGACGAAGCCAAATCAGACACCCCTTAGGTGGTAAGGATGGGAGGAAGGTAGTCAGATTTGACCCAGTATACGGGAAAGTTGTATCGGGGAATAACTCCGTAGATGGGAGCTCTTAGACAGGTATCTAGATGGCAATAAGAACAGGGTAACAGCAAGTGTCCTGGAAGGGAAAATTACTGTTGACTAAATTCACTTGCAAATAAGTTATTCAATATTTATACAGCAACTTGATTTGTATTCCTGATACAATCCTCACTTGTTGTCTAATGTGAGGAAATGTATCATCCAGCATGCCAAGGCGCTCGTACCATAATGACATTCGGAAACCATGAATCTGACCCCTAGCTGGCAGCCTGGTCGCCAGATGATGTGGCTGGTAGGCATCCATTGCTATTTCAGAATCTCTTGAACCATCCATTGATCTCTGGTTGATGTTGGCAGATCCAATTATTATGTACTCATCGTCAACTGCAAAAGAACAAAATTAGCACATGAAACCCAACAAACTTCTTCCATCTTACAACCCAAAAAAAAAAAAAAAAGAAAAGAAAGAATGCGTACTTCAGTGAAAAGCAAATTTGCAGCAATGCTTGTGTTAAGCAGTTTGAGAGTAGACAGGTGTACATGCATAAAAGCAAGCAGTCACCATATTGCTGAGTTGAAATTTTGAGAAATTTAAATAACTTGTAAAAAGAAAAACATCAAAAAAGATTCTCCCATGCACATCGTAAAGTCATTTATTCTTGAAGGTCAAATAGAATGATAATAAGGATTGAAATCTACTGCTTACCAATCATCATTTTGGTATGGACATATATCATGAAGCGTCGAGCCTCCTGAGCTCTAATGTAGTCTGAATCAGGCTCTGGCTTTTCTGAAGGTTCATACTCACCACTCTTCTTCACCTCTCTTATTCCCAAGGCAAAAGAATGTCAAGTAATTCCTTGGATCCTCCTCCAAGCCCTTCTCCTGAGCTGTCTCTTATAACATCTGTATGTCATTACACATCCTCCTAAGCCAATCTAATATACAAAATCACAAATTGTCTCTGGGATAGGTTCTGGTCACAATGGGACCACAACATAGACAGTGAATCTTTCCCTGGCAGCCTCAAGTTTACTGACAATCCTAAGAGAAAGTTCCTTTGGAATGAGATGCAAAGCACCACTGTCTTCAACCTTTATGTCATCAGCTTGCCAGCCAAAACAGCTTCCCAGGAAATACTGGTTTTCAATGTAAATAAAATTCTTTGCTCGACGAATAGCGTTCATATATGCATCTTGGATGCTTCTGTTAACAATATTATCCTTACCACCGACAAGGCCGTCTCTTAGACAGCATCTTCGGGCCCGAAGATGCACCAGCGAAATTAGGTTGATGGAAATCATCATGGTGTGCCGTATCCAATGTCCTGAAAAGTGAATGGAAGGGGGTATCATATCTTCCCTCACAAAGATCAACACCCCCAACAAAACTCACAATTCTCCTTTTCTGCGAGTCACCACTAGGCATATCACTATCCACCACCACAATTTTCTGGTGATGAGTAAACATGGTTGTAATTTGTAAGTCCTGCACGAAGCTTCCACTATCATTAGGATTGCGGGCATAAGACAAAATGCACATCCCAGCATTTTGTCTTATAAGAGAGGGGTATTGACATTATATTCATGACCATTGGGTCATCCTTCTTCAATAGATACTGAGGCTTAGTGCATCCTTAAAACAAGCACGAGAACCCTAACACCTTCACTGGCCTTCTTCTTAAGCAACTCACTCTTGTAACATCTCCCCCTGGCTTTTGCCTCCTTGAGTCCCACAACAAGGTAATTTCAGTGTACACAGACCATCCAGTAATGTAAATCCACCTAAGCGCTTGGCATTAGAAATTGCATCAAATACATCTTCCCAGCATCTGAGAGGTTCATAGACCTTTCCTCCAGAAAGAGGTATTCTTGGGACAAATATTGTCTGGCACAAGAGCATCTTGATACAAGAAACCTGACATCCTGTTCTCTGTGGATCTAGAAGTGTATAAGGCACCTCTTATAACTTGGAGCTGTCTAACTCCATAAGACTTAAGACAAGATTGGTCATTCTTCAAATTGTGCTTTTCAACCAAAAAATGGATGCCCCAACTTGGCAACAAATATCTCGACCCACCTATCTATCTCTTCCCCTTCTAAGAGTTCGAGAACTGGATACATAAAACTTAAGTATTAAAGTCTTATACCAGATCTTTGATGTCAAGATCTTTGGGCTGTGAATTTAACATTTGAAGCCGAATGGCTGCAGTAAATATGAAAAGACTCGTACCACCTGGGGTCGTTGGGTTCTTTTTCAATCATTCGAGTCCTCCCGACTCTAGCTTTTTCCAGATCTGTTGACGGTTGCATATATTTTAGGAGTTCCTTCACGAAACCAACAGTTCCTCAATGTTCTCCATCAACTACAAGAAATATTTGACTGGTGAGAAGAACCAACAGCAGAAACAAATTACCAAAAGTTGAACCTGTTAACATTGATACACAAATCATACAACAGAATATATATGTAATTGAGTGTAAATCTTATTTTTAACTAAGAAACTGAATATAATTTCTCATACAATTAACCTAAAATATAGGTAGAGGTTGCAAGTGGCAGTCAAATTGAGTTCTTCAAAGAAAAACTAAATGAATCTGCCAATTTGATGAATAATCAATATGATTAGCCCAACTAAAGCTTGCTCAAGAGATTAGGAGATAGACATAACAATTGACTCCACCTCATTGTCTTTGGGGTTTCATTCCTTTTATTTTTGTTTTCTTTTTTTCTCATTTCAGGTGATGGGAAGGGGAAATTAAACTAAATTATAGCCAGGTCTAATAAAAGCTTCATGATGAAGATCTGAGTCACAAGATTCTGCACACATCCTTGCAATCATGCTACTTAACAGAATGTTTGCAACTGACTTCTGAAGTCCTTTATCAGAAGCCTTAAATGCAATGTTAGTTCTGCATTACAAAACAGTATCCTGGTATTTAAGCATTTATACTTTAAAGCGTTTATCAAACAGGCAGACTCCACTTTCTAATAATGATGATCAAACTTAAAATCAAAATTTCTCATTGCCAAAAAAAATGAATATACACCTGAAATATGAAATAACTTGTGCTATTTGAATCAGAAATTCTGCATTACAATGACTGTAATATTTTCTTCCTTAAATAGAACTTGTATTTGGTTGAATTAACATATATTTGTCAGTGTCAATAATCTGATCAGGCTGTGAATACATGTTTCTGACAGTTGAAATTGACCGTCAACATGACGATCATGAAAGACTACAATAAGGTCAAAAGATCAGAACTAGCTTTTTCAGACTACAATAAGTTGACATAAAGAGTGTATTTTGAGTTCATAGCCACAGCTTAATATCCCTCAGAAATTAAAGATGATCCCATTTGGTCAAAAGTGATCGGTCAGCCCAGTTTTGTACCAAAACAAACAGGGTTTAGATCAAACTTGAGCTAAAAATCATACATTTTGAAGATTACATCCACAGCACCATACTATTAGTGCAATTCAACAAGGCACCAGTCATTTGGGAAACTACATTCACCCCTTTGATGGAGGACCAACCCTTCACATTCCATGAAAAATGAAAACCATTAAAGCTGTTGGATCAGAGAGCCAAAACATAGATGTCATTCAAAGAAAGAACACAAATTATGGTAATTAACCATCCCGAAAGCAAATAACTCCCACATCACCAAATTATGCATTGTAAATTATCAAAAAGCATGAGAATTCATTTTCAAAAAAACAGATAAACAACTATATCAAAATAAACACTATAATTGGTCACGATCCAAATTTTAAAAGAGCAGTACCTTGCGGAAGATATAAGGCCCACCTCCTTCCGCCATGGAGCCTATCGACCTCATAGATCGTGACATGGAGAGTCCCATGAAGCAAAACTTGATCCATTTTCACCCATATGTATAAAACACTACAGCATTACTCAAAATCCAGACTTTTAGTTGTATATAATAGAAGAATATCAACAATAATACCTCACACACGCATAATTACAAACATGTTACAAGCAATCAAGAAAATAACATTACAAAATAAAGTTTTCAGAGATTGAAAAGCTTACGTAGACGGGTTTTGAGGTAAGAATGCGATCATATCTTTAGTGATCCGTGAAGGCTGCTTGTTGATAAACATATGCTGAGGATGGAAAAAAATCATTTTGTCCCTTGTCTTGGTATCGACCAATTTGGTAGTTTTTTACTTGGGATTAATAAGACAGTTCTTTAACAGTCTTAATTATAAATTATAAAAATATATACTTTATTTTTATTTATATTAATCATCGTTTAAAAATTTTAAAATATCAAAAAAATATAATTAAATAACTAAAATGTCTTTGTTATTATTTTTATTTTTTTATATATTTAATTAATTTTTGATAATTATAAAAAATTAAAAATATATATTAATATATTAATATCTTTAATTTTAAAGAGTAAAAATATAAAAAAATATTGAATTTACTTCTATCTTTCTTTATTTTAGTACTTATTATTTAAATTCGCCTTATTGAAAAAATTATCATATATGTATTTAACCTTACTTATAAATTTTATAATATAAATTAAATGTTATGAAATTTATTATACTAACTGATATAAGTACGATTTTATAAAATTTAATTTTAATTGTAAAATTTAGAAATGGAGTATTTTTCTAACTCTTCGATCAATTCGAAAGATTTCTACTTTGTGGACAGCATATGGTACGACACGTGTCCTTTTGTTGGGTGGGGCCCATTTTTTGGCTGAAAACCCACGACTTGAAGAATGACCAATCTCTCTCATTTAGTCATTTTCGTTTTTCAATGAATCATAATGTCAATAATACCTCTCTTTATCCTTCGATCGAAACTGGGAAGGGGCCCAGTTTGTGGGCCCATTCTCAATGTAGGCCCCATTGTATTGTCAAACAATTACAACCCAGTCCAAGTGGATATTGAACGGTGATAAGTAACTTGTTTATCTTTACATAAAGTCTTCATGAAATCCAATACGGAGGCCCAGTCATGGGTCCAGCAAGGATCTTGAAAACAATTTTCTGAAAACTTTTTTAAAGATCTAAAGACAAATGCTTAAGTAGAATCCATGGGCCAATTGGGAAACTTTGATTCTACCAACCCGTTTCGTTTAAATTGATTGTTGTTTGGGCTTGGAGGTAAATATCACCCAATCTCATCCTCTGAGAAATGTCCAGGACACGATACAATTACATTGGTCACGCATTCCATCATTTGGGCCTCCTTTCTGTGTCATCTATTATTGTGTACTCTAAATTCACAAGAATATTCCATTTTGGATATGACTTTGTTTGTTGGACTCAGGTAAATGTTTTGACCCAAAATATAAAACAATTAATTAGATACAGGTTTACTATTTACCTAACGGGTAAACATTTATAAGTTCTTACTAATGCTTGAAAATCATTTTGTACTACTTCCTTTAATATTTTTCAATATTATGATCATTTGTCTACTTTTAACTTTTTTTTTTTTTGTGGTGGGGGTAGGGGTGCTTTTTAATATTCGTATATTTACTTACAACAATCCGTCCTTTATATAAACCCTTTCTCGATTCTTGTTAATTTAACGTTTAATTAAGGAAAGTTTTTCTTAATTTATACTCAAGTTTATAATTGATTTTAAATTTATCAAGGCCATTTATTGGAAAAGAAAAAGAAAAACATTATTCATGCCATATGATATGAATGGTTAGGTTTAAAAAAAATAAAAATAAATAAACTTTTTATGTGGATGTATTGCCAATATGTAAATGAGAGAAACAAATAGGAAGATTTTTATTTTGTATTCTGAAACAATTGCTATTGTGCTACAAGCCCACAATCCACATTCATTAGTTAACTTCTATTTGTGATACTTAAATCTTTCATTTTTTTTTTCCTCTCAACTTTGACACACTTACTAGTAGAGTGTATCTAAACACAACATATAATTAATCACTAAATCTATACCATGATATTAACGGAATTGATGGAGATTAAAATGAGACATCCATCTATTACATTTTAGCATTCATTTTTTTTTTTTCACTTTACCAGTTGCATTTCTTTTGAATTAATATCATAATGTTTGAAAGATGTGCTACTTTGAATATTTATTTTGTTATATAAATAATTAAACTTGTATTTAAAGAAAAATTGTTTTCCTTTAAATCCATAAAGTAACTAGAAGCATCAAAATTTAACAAAATTAGTTTTTTGTTGATTTTAACATCTCATTATATAATTTTAACTGATTTTAATATATTCAATTTTAAAAAGTTTAATTATGAATCTCTAACATTACTTTTCTTGAATAGGTTCAAGGTATGATACTTCTCTTATTCACATTCAAATAGAATGATTTTCTTCTATAAATACAACTTCTTAATATCAAAATGACTAATACACTTTTCATACATTGTTCTTATTGAAATTTTCTAGTTTTTACTATTAGATTTTTTCAAAGAATTTGTTGTATCCTAAAAGTAGATTACTTTATCACTCAAAAGTAAACTATTGAATATAGTGGGGGCAATCAAAACCTTAAGAAAAGTATTATACACATCTCAAATTCTACCCGTTTTAATTCCCCCTTTGTTGTTTTATTCAAATAGATTTATTTCCTCCTCTATGCTTAATTTTCGAGATGATTACCAAGAGTTTACTTCTCACCTAGAGGACTCAAAACTGTTAAAGAATGTGCAAGTCATTCGTGCACAACAGAGTTAGGGATAAAAAAGGAAACCAGTATACAACATGATATTTCATACTGCAAATATATGTTTTTTCTAGTAAATTAGTTGTAACATGACACTTTATATAAAATGAGCAGCTTTTGGAAGTTTTTGCATGTGATAAACATTTTTTAGTTAGCACTTTATTAAATGCACATGTTTTTGTAGCAATATACACAACAAACTTTATTACAAGGAGAGTAGCTGTTAAAGAACGAATTACACCATATATAAAAATTAATGTTTTTTTTTTTTTTGTGTGTGTGTGTGAAAAGACTATTTGTTAAATCATGTAAATCAATTATCATTACGTAAAACATTGTAATAAATAGAATCTCACGATATTTGACACTTAATCAGTGATAAGCTTAAGAATTGAGACAGCGTAACGACACACGAAACAAATATTATAGACATCACTTAATTGTGAGACTTTGTAAACTCATATCGACTTTCTTTTCTGGTCCCAAAGATTCAAGCTGCCTTCCATGACACTGAATTAACATTAACTTACGAAAATAGCAAAGAAAAACCATAAAAATAAGAGAAAATTTTACAATTTTTTTTTAGAAAATTATTTCCTCGTGCTTTAAGAGATTATACAGTACAACACTATATATTTTAAAAATTTATATTGTACAAATCTTTCAAGGTAGGGGAATGGTTCCTCAAAGAGACTATAGAATTCCCCAAAAATAAGATATACAATAATGTCTTTGATGATTTAATTTTATTTTTGGTGGAATCAAATACATTATTAGGTTGAAATCATTGAATAAATTAACGCTAAAAGACTGCCTATTCAACACCTAAAAATGGGCTGAGTTTTGTTAATATTTAGTAATCCTAAGTAAGCGTCTTAAAAACGAAATAAATAAGATGATTTATGTGATTGGTCTATTAATTAATAATATTGTCGGATATATAAGTGCTGATATATTAAGGGTTTCCATTTTTAGAAGTGGGATGTCCTTTATTGCTTGATACGTCACTTAAAACTTGAATGGGATAGATAGAGTTTCTACGTCGACGTAACAGAATTTATGTAGGAAAAGAGTACGATATTTCAAAGGGAAAAATAAGAAAAAATCAAAGATGCAACTGCAATCACCAAAATTTAGAAACTCAATTGAGTTTTTNTAGTTTCATACTTTTTAACATGAGAGGAGAAAAATAAATGGGTTTATTTTAATTCTTCCCCAAATTCGTCTATTCAAATACAACATCAAGTTCTTTAACCCATTTTAAAGTTTTGTAGGTGACAAATTTTTTAAAATGTATAATATTGTATTATATAAAATTTTAATAGATAATGAGATGGTTCATTGAAAAAATTACAGAATTTTCCTATAAAAGTATGGAACAACTTAATTGGCCAACAAATTATTATTATTTTTTTAATCTGGCCTATAGAAAATTGAAGTGGGAGTGCATCCATCACTACAACTGCACGGACATTTGCAAAGCCAAATTAAGGTGCCACAGAAGAAAATATATAATACTCATTTCATTTTAAAATAAATAAGTGTGATTTTAAATAATTTGATTTATTTCATACTTCATTCGTTTTAAAATAATGTCATATTTGGTTGGTATATACGTATTAAAAAATTTATTAAATTGTATCAAGTTTACAAAATACAGATATAATAAAGTGTGTCAAATTGACACATTTAAATTAATATTTTAAACAGATCTTTCTTCGTTAATATTGCACTAAGTGTAAAAGTTGTGTACGTATCATTTAATATATATATATTTTTAAAGTATCAAGAAAGCACAAAAATGATGGTTTTCCAACTTTTACCCTTAGGGTTCACTAGGTTTATAGATTAATTGAGATAGGATGTCTCATCCTTAGATAATTAATCTTGGGAGGAGTCATCTCCGGCTAATTAGTCAAATTATCTAGTGTTTGGTTGATATTAACTGATTTAGCATGTCTTAAAAGAATAATCATATTACATTTGGTTGGAGATCGAATTATATCGGATTACTATTTTACTGACTAATATGCCCATAAATTTACACTTTATCTTTGGTAATCCAACAAATAATATTCAAATATTATTAATGTAATTACATTATGCTAAAATAAATGTCAGAATTAAATAGATTTTTGTTACATAGAATAATTAGCGATATAATCATCTTGACGCACTAACTCAAAAAATCTGTTAATCTGATCCATTCTGAACCATAAAACTTGGGTATCGGAGCCGGTTAATATTACTAGTTTAGATATTAATTAGAGGATTAATAATTTACAATCCAGTATAACCCGATCCAATGCATATATTGAGTCAATTATGTATTATAACCTAATAATAAAGACTTTTACTCTACTTATACTCATTTGTACTTGTATGTGTAATAAGTTGTTTTTTATTTTTAAAAATTAATTTTTTAATTTTATATATTAAATGACTTTTTCTCTTATTCTACTCAAATATAATGGTATTTGTATAATTAGACAGTCAAAATTTCTTATTTGTAAAATTTGGAATACACAATTGTCATAAATATGTTGGATCGAGTACGTGTGTAAAATGACTAAATATCTAGTAATTATCCTAAATGCCCTTATAGTTCAATATGATATCATATAATGTGGGGTTATAAAATTTATTAGAGGTAAATTAGTCAAAATTTTTGACATTATTATCCTATCTAGGAGTCATTTCAGGATAACTAATATCACCTCTCCATGGTATTATTTTATCCTTTTTACAAGAGATTAAGTTGATTAATTGAGATAATAATTCTATATCTTAAAAACCAATCAAACATAGGATGATATGGGGTTAGTTATCCAATCCTACATCATTCCATGAGTTAAACAGGCCTTTAATGTCATATTAATTAATAGAGGATTATATAGTTAGGATATTAATGTAAAACATTAATTTAATCATTTTAAATTATCTTTTATAAAATTAATATAATTTAATAATTTTTTAAATTGTGTATACTAATTAATGGTGATAATTATTTTAAAATAGATGAAGTTGTATTTTTGGTCAAGTTGAAGTTGGTGAATACTTTCCTCCATATCACATCAAAATTAATACACATCGCATCATTACAGTTTTCCACCTTAACTAAACGTGTGGTTTAAATTTAATATATATATATGTATTATGCCACAAAAAAAAAAGTATATGCAACTAGACGCCTTGGTGTAAATATACGCTTTTTCCTGGTCCCACAATGATAAAAGTTAATTCGAATAGGTAAATTCCAGCTGAATTATTCCCTCTAAACAGGTATTTAATTTTATTATATAAAAAAAAAAAAAAAGAGTGCTTCCAATATGTACGTATGTGTGTATTTATATAAAGGGCAAGTCAAAGTAATAAACCTTTGATTCCATATAGAAATTTTTGAGATAGAATTTTTGTCTCATATCTTATATCATTTTCTATCACATTATTTAATGAATTATCAATGTTAAGTAGTGTGATTTTAGTATCATAATTTTGATAATTGATTAGTTGGTGTGACAAAAAGTAGTACAAAGTATGAAACAAAATTTTTAATAGAATTCTTTTTATCACGTACGTAAACAGATCCAACAAATCCTATGTTACTAAAAAAAATAATAATAAAAAATAAATAAATCCTACTTGTTTTGTTCTGTTTTTGTTTTTTGGTTTTTTTTTTCATTTTTAATCTTTCCTTTCTTTAGTTATTACTACTTGTCCTAAATCATTTTGGGTAAAGTATATTTTCATAATTACCTCAATGGTCATTTACGCCGGTGAAATTATATCCGTTTGTTATGTGTATAAGTTTGTACAGCTCTGGGTCCGGGCAAATGAAGATCAAGTTTGAGAGGCGGGGCCCAAGATTCCCCTGTCTCTTATACACATCTGGGGAAGAAGTTAAAATCTTTCTATTATATCCATCTAATGTAAAATGACAACCAGGCATTATTGGAAATCACGCATTGTTGCTGACCAAGAATACCTGCGCTAAAGATTAATGTATAAAAATGAGTTTAATTGTGCGGTTATGTTGTCATTTCTATTAATTCGATGGGCTGTCTAAAAATATCAGAACTTCATAACCATATTTTGAATATATATCTAGATATATCACTCTCATTTTATTGAAAACTTTTTATGGTTTTCTTGGTTAGAAAAATGCGTGAGTTGCCTATAATACTTTTGTGTATGTTACATTTAAATAAGTAATATAAGCATATCAGAGTGATAGGAATATATCTGTAATTTTTTAATATGTATATTATACTGTCTCTTATAAACATCTAGATGTGTATAAGATACAGCATTGGATATTAAATGATTCTTTCGATTAATCAATTGACTATGAAATGCTAAATCATCCAATGAGACAATGTCTATACTACTAGTGCATTGTCGATATCTCTTTATTATTTTTCAATCACTTCAACTATTTATTTTAATCACTTAAATTATGAAAAAAAAATTTCCGCTACCTTATATTTGAGCCATGTAAATAAAAACTCAGTTTTTATGCTCTTTTTGACCATGCATTAATCATCAAGAAAGAGATATAATCAATGCAATGGAAAGTATAGAGGTTAGATATATTGAAATTGAAAGACTAAAGAAGCTAAAAGCCAGCTCATTCAGTAATGCTTATGCAACACACGTTAGGCTGCCTTCTCCTCTCGAAACCAGTTAAACAACAAAAAAGGACGAAAAAATAAAAAAAACTTTAATTACGTGATTAATTTTGTGCCTATCAATGCCCCATTAAATGACCAAACGGGTGTCCAGCCAAATTAACCTGGTTGTAGTTAGAAGAACGAAAAAGTTTATGATCCCTAACTAACTGCATGTACCATTCATCCTTGTAACATCCTGTTAAGTTAATTCTGATAACGCAATTAAAACATGAAACTATCTCATTATATTTTAAAAATTTGTACAATGTAATATTATAAATTTTAAAATTTTAAAATTAATGAGACTATATAAATTGAGATCGCTTTAGATTTTAACAACCGAATTAATCTCTCTGATGCCACAATGATTTGCTCAGTATCTTATAATCAAATTAATGAACCTCAACAGAATTGTATAAAACTAACGCCAGTAAATCAATTAGACATTTAGACAGATTATACACTATTTTGAGCTTTCACTTGAAGAAGTGGAGCCCATATCTAGGCTAGTGGTATGGTATCTTAAAGTCAGTCCCATCGAAGGAGATTTGTCATTTTTTTTGCTACAAGAGTCTCACATAAATGTAGTCGCACGACATAATTATCCTCTTTTGCGAGCTACATCATTATTTAGATGTATTTAATGCAAATTAAGCATAATCATCTACTACTATTCAGCTTTGAAAATTATTAACCAAATAATGATTTAGGACAGTGTGGGATTGCCCCATTATGGTATGGATTACATTTATTGAGCTTTTCACAGGACCACAAATGTTGTACAATCTCCAATCTCACTAAGTACCAAAATGGCATTTTCACTTCTCCATGATCTGTATTTTCTTACTTTGGCCTCAGCATCTGCCCTGGCAAAAGATAATTCGTTGTTGGGTAATCAAATAGATATGAAATTTGTAAATTATCTTTTTTCTATGCACATGCAGAAACTCCAAAATAGTGTTTCAGGGCACGGACCTACCAAAAGGGGTGATGAGAAGAGAACCCGAGAGAGTTATACTAGTAGTTCCTAAGCTCCTGCTGGGGCAGGCAATATGGTGGGACTACATATACAGGACCGCAATGGCTCAGCACCAAATGAATAAGCTCGCCGACAACAGATCCTTTCTGTTAGTAAATGCAAACAAAGCGAACTGTTTATAGTACTATTAAAGTATAGACTATAGATAGTAGGTGCAATTTCACTCACTCTTCTCGGAACACAGAGTTAATTGAGATAAATAATGAAGGTAGAAATGATTATGCAGTAGAGAAAGAGAAATTTCTTCCCGTATAAAATAGAAGGGACAATTATATTATATGGTTATGTCAGTACTTTAAGGTATATATATATATATATATATATATATATATATATATATATATATATATATATGTGAGTAACTGTGTACTAGTTATTTCGTAATGTAAAATAAATATTATAGTTATCGAGATGTGGATAATAACAGGTTTTATTATTGTTTAATTATTTAACTGTTTAAGATATTTATTCTTAATTTAAAAGGAGCAGCAAATACTTTTTTCAATATACTTGGACCGATAAATATCATTTCTCAAAATGAGATTGAATTATTTTCAAGATATTTACTGTCCAAATCAAATATGTACAAACTTATCAACATAACAAACGGATATAAACTATTCCATAAACTTTTTGTCTATGAAAATGTTCAATTTTTTCTTATGAGTGTACCATTTTTTAAAAGGAAAAAAAAAAAAAGTTTAAAAGCACAGTACGTTATATATATATTTTGCGAACCAGCGCATATTTAGAAGTTACAGTGATAATCACAAATTAATTGCTTACAAAACGAGACACTGACAAAGTGAAAGTCGGTTTAGATGTAAACAAGACATTAGGACAATTAACTTATTCGAATATGAGAACTTACATTTCAGCCAATCTTTTGTCTCTTATAGTTTAGTACAGTATAATAGGTAGATTCGATTTTTTATTTTATTTATAAATTTTGTAATGTGAATTAAATTTTAGAAAATTTATAATATCAACGAATATAAATAAATTTTTTTAAGATTTAATCTTGACCATAAAATTTATTTAGGTAGATTCAATCTACCGAAATATTTTTTATTATCTCAAATTATAATTCTACATATTAATACAATTTTGGAGGCAGCTCCTCTCACTCTTCTCTCCTTATATATCCCTTCTCTTTCTCTCACCTCATGACTTGCAAGTAAGCAATTCTCGCACATTACGCTCTCTATCTATCCTTTTGCTTTCTTCCTCTGTAAAAGATGTCACAATCCAAGAAGTTAATATAGGCGTCAGGCAACGCCATTGGGGTTCTTGGGTTTCCGAGATTCGTCACCCTCTACTGTATAATCTCCTCAACCCATAATAACTGTCTCTCTATTCATATTCATATTCTTCTTAATTATTGATTTGTGATCAAACTTAATTGGGATTATTTTTCATGCAAATAATATGTACATATTTGTTGATTATCTTGTTTTATTATAGGAAGAGGAGGGTCTGGCTGGGGACATTTGAAACAGCAGAAGAAGCAGCCAGAGCTTACGATGAAGCTGCAGTTTTAATGAGTGGAAGAAATGCCAAAACCAACTTCCCAGTAGAAATGAACAATATTGATAATCTGCAAGCCTCCTCTTCCTCTCCATCATCATCTTCTCCAGCTATATCATCAGTCTTGGGTGCAAAACTTCGCAAGTGTTGTAAATCACCTTCTCCTTCTCTTACTTGCCTAAGGCTAGACACCGAGAATTCCCACATTGGTGTATGGCAAAAGCGAGCCGGCCCGCGTTCCGATTGGAATTGGGTGATGACCGTCGATCTCGACAAGAAAGAGAATAACAACAACATCAATCAGCAGACCACAGTATTACCCTCCTCGACGGCGACTACGGCGGAGGAGACGACGGAGAGTAGTAGTAGTACTACTACTATATCTACAAGTGCTTCAGCATCATCATCATCGCAAAGAGAGACGACAATGGATGAAGAGGAGAGAATTGCATTGCAAATGATTGAGGAACTCCTCAACAGAAATTGAAACCCAGCATCATTATCATCATCATCACAGTCCAATTCGAAAAGTTTTCATTATACATTTAAAATGGGACTAATCTGGACGAGTTAGGCTAGTTTTTCATGTGCAAAGTCCCTGTCAAATTGGCTTGAGTGTATGTCTAAGTTGATAAAATTAATTTTTTGAGCTTGAAATGAGTGGAAATGGGGTATACGTATATATACGCTGATTTGGACTTCCACAGATGGAGTGTGTATTGGTTTCAAGTGGCACAAAAATTGTGTTGGTTTGGTGTATTTCGTGGGAGGACTAAAAAGCATATGTGCATATGGATTCTTCAAATTTATCTTGGCGAATGAAATCGATTTCTATGTTCTCTTTTTTCTTTGATTAATTGTTGAAGTACAATAGACCAAAGAAAAAAGAGAAAACATTTTAACAAAAATGATGTGTAAAAGGTTGTAAAGTTCAAATAAGACAATCATTATTTAAAATATTATTGGAATAATTATTAATATATTTTTTAATATGACACATGTGAAATAAAAAAATAATTAAAAAATGTGTCTACAAATTCTTGATTAATTATTATCACATGAATAATACAATCCAAAACGAACTCGTGACAAAAAAAAAAATGTTTCTCTCCAAATTTATTAAATTTTGGTATTATTAACTCTTTACTTTTTTTAAAAACACGTAATAATTCTAGAACATATTTGGTAAGACATTAATCAGCAGAGTTTTCATACGTGGGACTATATACAACGACTCTTCTTGTAGAAGCAGGAAGTAGGAATGAGGAACTTGCAGGAATTACTACCTTTACCTCCTTTTATGTGTTTGTGCAGTGTCGTAACTTTTTTCTATGTTTAGAAGGGTGTTTTGGTTATGAACTTATGATAATTAATATATTGGCAAATCATCTGGGATTATTCTTATTCGTAAACTTCTCTGTGGATGGACTAACTAGGCAAAAACTTTTTTCACGAAAATTGCAAAATTCGTGGTGCATCTTAAAAGCAATCGTGGAAAGAATATCCACCCCACTACTAGAAAAAGATAATGACATAATCATAAAAAGAGTTCTGAAGCTAATCAAGGAGAGTGGGATGTTACCTTTTTCTTTGGGTTAATAACACTTTACCCCCCTTAAACTAGGTGGGTAATTACACTTTGTCTCTTAAACTATACGAACACACACTTTGCCCACCATTCCTATTATTCATCCTTTACAATTTTTAAAATATTAAGAAAATCTAGTTAAATAACTGAAATATCCTTAGTATTATATTTTGATTTTTCATGTATTTAATCAATTTTTGATAGGTATAAAAGAATTAGAAAAAAATAAAATATAATAAGACATTAATATATTTGACTTTAGGGACTGAAAATGTTGAATTATATTATATCCAACATTGCAATTTGCACATGTTAAGTACAAATATTAAAAGTGTAAAATACTACGAGATATAAAAAAAATCACGAAGTTTTATTAAAAATATAATTTCATACAATGCCTTTAAAGAAAATTTTTTAATAGAAAATAAGTCTATTTGAGAATTGTTCTACTATTATAGTTAAACATTCAAATTCTCTTAAGAAAAAATGAAATACAAAAATTTTAAAAATTCGACCAAGAAATATATTGATATAGATTATATTAAAATATTATATAGTTTATTTTTACTTATTTTTAAATAATAATCACATTACTATCAAAATATAAATACATAAAAAAATCAAAATATATTACTAAGGGTATTTTAGTCATTTAACTAGATTATCTTAATAATTTTAATATTGGTAATAGATGAATAATGTCAATAAGGAGCAAAGGGTATATTTTTATAGTTCAAAGGGATAAAATATAATCACGCCTAGTTTAGAGGGCAAAGTGTTATTAACCCTTTTTCTTTCACCAAGTTTGGGGTTACCTAAATTATACTGGAAAACAATCCCACAAGAATAAGCCAATGACGACAAGCGATGAAATACTACTTAAAAACTTCTCATTTTAGAGTGTTGATATTATCTAGCTAGTGTTAGCCAATAGGTTGGTTTATATGGTAAGTTGGGTAATAAATAAAATATCAAAAGTGGTAAGTTGGGCGATAAATAAATATCATAAAATATTTACGGTGATGAATCATAAATTTGAAGAAAGATGCTTAACTTATCATATACTATAATTTTTTTATTTAAAAAAAAAAAAATCTTGCTAGTGTTTCTCACTGCATCAACGTCATAATGTGTTGTATGTAATTTTGGGAAAGAGCTAGTGGCTAAACAATAACCGTCCTTCTATGGATGGGCTATACAATGTAACTTTATCTATCCTTAATTTAGCAAGAATGTGACAATATATTTAGAGTGAGGGTGCCAAAAATAATTTTTCATTTTTCTGAATTATCAACCAAAATCCTCTCAAAGATTTTAATGATTTTTACATATCAGCAGTCAGATGTCTACACCATAAGAATGCACCTGTTTTTTAAAAGCAAATATTTTTACTCTAACAATGCACTTAAATATGGCAAATTTGTTTTCCTTTATTTTTTTTTTCACTTTCAGCTTAAGAAGTGACAGGTTCAAATTTGATTTAGGAAAAGAAAAGGAAAAATAAAAAAGATGATGAATATACTACTGTTTTTTTTTTTTTTTGGGGGGGGGATATAGGGTAGTAGTACTACTACTACTCTGTCTATACACACACTTCTATAACATATCAAATGGTTCGCTTCAATAATTTAATTCTTTTGGTAACTCATTATTTGGCTTAACTGTTATAGTTATTGATAAAGACAAGTACTAGGGTTTTAAACTATCAAATCCCCAATTCATATGTACCCAAAAGTATCAATCCAATCATTAAGAACAAAAAGTTTCGAAAATGTTGATTCCTTTGAAAATGATATATATGTTGATCGCTACTAATTATGATTGATCATTTGTTAGAATGTAATGTACCTACTATTTGGAACCGAAGATACTAATGTAATTGCACAATGGATTTAGTGGAATTAATAGACGCTAAAGTTGGTAACAAATACCTTTGCATATGGAGAACTTGATTGGAAATCTAATGTTACTTCAACAATGCAAACTCGTCAATTATCAGTTGTTTTTGGAACATCTATGGTGATATGATGTCTCTATAAGATTCAGCTGTACTCGCTATGCTACACAAAGATTGATTACTACGGTTAAAGATGAGCTTCAAGTACTATTTCGAAGATATAAGCATGTAGCATTTATATATCTTTTATGTGACAAAGACACCTTATTACATATTTAAAGTATCACATTTATAATATCCATATCTGGAGTAACACATATGTTTATAAAAATTATTTTCTCTATTTTAAAATAATTACTATTTTAAATAATTTATCTTATATCTATATTATAGTTAATTTAGAAAATTAAGAAAGTATTAAATGATTTTTTTAAAAAAAATTTATCTTTAATGCCACATTTGCGAATAAAGTGAGGAAAATGTTGTTGGAATATTAATGTAAAAGAATAATTTAGTCACTTTAGATTATCTTTTTACAAAATTGATGCAATTTAATAAATTTTTTAATCCGTATGCACCAACTAGATATGATAGATATTTTAAAACGGAAGAAATAAAATTCAAAAGATTCATGCAAATATTTAATTGGCCGTTTGTTGAGAGGTAAATAAGTTTTCGGTGAAAGTAATACTCATGCATGTTTTGCTATAAACTAGTTATCCCATGGTACTATATGCTTGTGTAATTCCAAAAGTTCATAAATTATATTTTTACATAAACCAATTAATAAACCAATTCAATCTAATTTTGTGATGATTTTTTTATATAGTTCCAAGAAGTAAAAGTTTATTCATCTTTACTTAATTAATAGTTACTTTACCATATATATTAATTGATAGTTAATAATTCGTCAGTTTTTTTTTTTTTTTTTTTTTTTTGAGTGTATGAATAGTTGTAGATACTAGTTACTACACACGAGGGAAGCAAGACAATAGTTAATTATGAGGAAGTCAACGGGAAATTACAATGTAAACTCCGTTTATGTGTAATAAAATAAAAAAGAAACTCTTAATCACCTTAGAAATTTTAAACCAAGCTAGCTAGTGACATATATCACCAATTTTCATGTTATCGTGGTGTGTTAGAAATATCAAATTCGATCATATAAAGAAGTTAAACAACAAAGACGGTGGAATACGACTAAAATTCATTGACACATACATACGTATCATTATTAATTCATCAAAATTTTATTCTAGCACAACCAGCCTATATTTCATTTAATGTTCTCTTGCCAAACTCAATTCTTTGTCGTATTTCGTTTTTTTGGTAATTTATTAATGCAGTTTCAGGCGAATAATAATTTTTTTTTAAAAAAAAAAAAAAAAAAAAAAAGGTTGTCAATAAATTTATGCACCTCAACGTGTTGATAACAATAACACCTTATGTAACACAGATGCATGATTGGGATATTAGGCGCTTTCATAGGTTTTGCAGAACCTTGACCCGAATTTCCTAAACAAGTGCATCAATCCCATGTGGTCAGAATAAAAGAACTCAAAATTAAATCTGATGTATTATTTGGCATAAGATTAGAATATCATAAAGTCTAAAATGACTTTAGGTGGGGACAGCCATAGGAGTTGGTTGAGCATCAAATTAAGTATCCCTTTTATTTTTAGTAATTGACAAAAGTTACTTTAGTTAATTTGGAGAATTAAATAGTGAAATTTGTTTAATCTTGAATGGTTAGGTGAGGAAATATGTTTGATTTATTATTGGAAAATTAATCAGCTACAGGAGTTTGGTACCTTTATCTTTCATGGTTGGGTCTGATGTGAATTTTACTCAACAAAGCCCCTAATGCGCATTTATGCCGGGACCTTTGTGGTCTAACTACGGGTCCAACCGGATTAAAATGTTTCATTATTTCTACGTCTCAATTTTGAACCCTTCAAGGAAGGAAAATATCTTATAAATTTGATTTCTTGGGCTTCACATGTAGATTTTGCGATCAAGATTAAATTTTATAAAATTTTACTTACATCGACTGATATCACAGATTCCATAAAATTTAATTTATACCACAAGATCTACAAATAAAATCATAAATCAGATTTATCTAAATATTTCAATTTAAAAAAATATAACTAGAACATTATACAAAGCTATTTAAAATTTGATATGTCTCTTATCTAAATTGATGAAACGATTCCTTGCATCTTCAAAATATCTTTTTTAGTCTATCAAATTCAAAATGAAATCATTTCATCATATTTCAACTACGTTAATCTTTTGGCCTCAGAGTTCAACCATTTGTGCTAATATTTAGGAAAAAAAGGAGTTCAGTTTTGAAGAGAAAATTAGAAATCTTTCTTTATATAAGGTTTTTGGACGAAATTATCTTCTGAAAATGAAACAGAACTTTAATAGGCGGAATCGATAAATTACTTCTACCGAGTTCCACAACAGTAACTTAGCCTAGTAGCTTAACATCTTTCTACTAACATGGCACTGCTGAATGCTTCTGATCCTATACATAATTTGTTGGCTAAAATAAAATCAAACTAATTTTGTATCGAAAATCAATTCATATTTGAATGAAACAATTTAGTCCTTTACATATTCTGTTCAAAATGCTCTCATATTGAACATGAAATAATTTTGTCATATGTCGCGCTCATCTCACATACATAATTTCAAAGATAAAAATAGAATCACAATCACTTATATTAAAGAAATATTGACATTTATATATAATTTTGTGTAGTGAAGAGAACGGGAAATAGGACATAGGACTAAAATGGTAGATGTGTAATTTCATTTTTCATCACTTAAGGTACCAAATTTCTTTATTTTTAGTGCAAGGGACTACATTAAAAAAGTATAAGGGACTAAAAAATATTTTTTAGAAACGTGAGGACAGTTTAGCAATCTACCCAATGTGAATGTTCTTGGCTGATGATGTTGGAAAATAAAAAACCTGTTAAAATAAAGAAGAAGAAAACATAATAGACAGTCAGTCGTAGCAACTTGCAATTGCAAAGCTAATTAACGCGACACGACATCGTTATATCTGCCGATAACTATATTATGTGTTGTCGTCCGACGCCGTCGATCGATTCTCACCGTCGAATATGTTGCTCTAGATGTTATAAGCCAACTCCGAGGGAACATCCTCGTCGAACGGTAAATCTAGACCACACCCAATTGTCCCGTTCGAATATATACCTCGAAATTCCCAGCTCGAATTTTGTATTTGTCATCTTAACTTTTGCATCTCCGATGTTATGTGAATCTGTGATTTTATTACTACTAAATTTATATGGTTACATTAATTATTGCCTTTGTTTTTACAAATGTCGGAATTAAAAAAATTTACAACATTAAATTGAAATTTTTTATTAGATTGTCCCTAAAAAAAAAGAAAGATCTGTGTGTAGTATGATCTGTTAAGAAAAGTTGAAGCTGATGCATTTCTTTAATTTCGTGAAATTTGGTTGATATTGTGATGAATAAGGCACAAGGGATATATAGGTTTTGTGATGAAACATTGATGTTGAAGTGGACGAGTCTCTGATTTGAAAGCTTTCTAGGTAAGAATTTGTGTTCGTTAATTAATTAAGATAGGATCTTAAGTGGAACTTTTTCAAGTGAAGATTTCCGATGAATCTTTCGGTCTGTATGCTGGCAAAAGCTTACACTTATCCTATATGACATGCCTGCTTTATGCTTTATGCCACAGTGAGTATAGAGATGATTTTGATGTAATATTAACATTGGTTGATGGAAGTTGGTTATAGTGTTTTGAACTTTTGATGAGATGACCATACAACCATGTTGTTACATGCAACAATATTTTTCTATAGAGAAGACAGGATTTCCCTTTCCCTGGATCCTTTTGTACTGGGATCTGTTCTGATTAGATTCAGATGCTTATTTCCTTGTTAAATAGCCAATGCCATTATTCGGTTTTTACTTGAAAAGAAATGTCCTCTTTTACTTGGGATTGTGGTTCATCGCTTACCTTGTAGCACATAATAGAAAACAGACACTGGTTCTTGTGTATCTGTTCTTCATTTTTTTTTACTGTTTAAAGCATTGATTGAAAATTTTATTATTTGATTTAGTTTCAATGGAGTTCCAGCAGAGGAACGTCTGCATTGGCGATCTTTCTTAGTTAAGCTGGGAGCAGATAATCTTAAAGGTGTAAAAAATGAAGAGCTCCTTGTTGCATCTCACAAGTATGAAATGACTCCTTTAACTTTGCCTACTTACATGCGCATTTTCTGAGCATATATATTTGTTGAAATTCCCCTTAAAGGGGTTATTGTAAATTAAGTTAGTATTGAGTATGCCGGCCCCACTTAGTGGGAATAAGGCTTGGTTTGTTTGTGTTATTGAGTATAAAATGCTCTGAACTTGAAAAAATAAGTGTAAAATATCTTGAGTTACCAGAAACTGCCTTGAAAATGGTATCCACTTGGTAAAACTGGGAGTGAAGGACTTTGGTTCTGCCTAATTGTTTAAATTTCTACAGAATGGCTAGGCTAGTGCAAATTGCTGCCACTTGAATCATAAAATCGCAGGCTCCACCTGGACTGGACATGAAGTAGGCTCTGCTGGATATGTGATCTCTCCCAAGTTTGTGGGTATAATACACATAGAAACAGCCAACTATTGTTTAATCAAACAAATTAACTCAGTGACCTTGGGAAGTTTGCATATAGGAATGGATGGCACATCATATATTGTAGTAGTTTAATGATGATGTTAGTGGTGCCTGTGACTGTGTTTTGGCTCATTTTAGATAAGGGATATCAAATTTGTATGTCTTTGTAGATATGCAAGGAGCTTAATTCTACTGGTGATTATTTTTGAACAACCTCTCACATACATACTCTTAGATATGTTAAAGATGCTAGTATTTATGCCATAGATCCACAAGCTAAGAAGTTTTCTGGCAGATCATGTAGAATGCAAGAACTACGAAATGGCCCCCCAACAATTGCTTTTGGTATGATAAGTTTCTTAGGCTTGTTGCAATAGGAAAACTGAGAATGTTGGTCATCAAAGAACAAAATGTTATTGCTAAAGATTTCCTTTCATGCATACAGAATTATTAGGAAGAACTAGAAACACTTTTTTGGAAAACTTTGCTCTGCTCCTTTTTTTTTTTAAGTTGCTTGGATGCAATCTCATGTGCTCATTTTTTTTTTTTTTATGCAGATCAGTATATATTGTATATACGGTTCTTGGTGATGTCAGCATTTTTGTCGTTGGCAAGGATGAATACGACGAACTTGCATGTAAGAATGTTACTATGTTTGTGAAAGTGCTGTAGTTTCGAGGATTTTTGGGAAAAAACTTAAAACATCTGCTAGTTTTGGATACTTGGTACATTATGCATTTCTCTATATCACATTAAAAAAATCTTCTTGACAAAATAGAGAGTGCTTGTTCTAACTAGTTCCCCATTACACAACCTGCATTGATACAAGTCTGTCCTATTATTGTCCTTAAAGTAGCATGATCACAACCCACTAATGCTCAATAAGGTATTGGCACTGCCTTTATGAAGCAATTGTGAAACATTAACAGATCTTGTCCTATTTTATCGTGGTATCACTCTTTACATTCTCCCATAGCTTTTTCCAGCATTGTACTTGGCTATAGGACCTGATGGGGCAATGTAAAAATGAGACCTCCAAAGCTACGTGCAAACCTTGGCTTGCAATTTTATGCTCAGATTCTTATCCTTAGTGTGATTGCTATAAGTGAAGCTAATTTGATGCATTCAATTCAAGTATCAGAAGCAATCTTTGTGATAACATCAGCTGTCAAGGATGTATGTGGAAAAGTACCCACTGAGCGCCTTTTCCTTGACAAGTATGGAAAGATCTGCTTGTGCCTGGATGAAATTGTGTGGAAGGTGAGAGGATCTTATCAATATGGTTATTGCAATTCATTTGTTTTCAAGATGACACATGACATCTGTTATATCTGTTTGAACTCCTGGTCGTTTGAGCATTCTCAGTGTACTTGATAATCGAGGTCATAATTGTCACAATCTGTGTTATAGCACTGCCAAATATTCAGTCCCATGTAATTGAGAGTACCTGTTTGTCTTTCATATATGCACAAAATAGCTGTAAAGAATGACTGCTTGCAACCGTGTATCTCGTAGTTTCTTGCAGTTTGTAATGCGAGTTACTGCATCTGGAATAATTGGTAGTACATATTTGCATTTTCCGCTAAACTTGGTCTCCATTGTATATGGTTCTTCATGCTGATTCTGTGCTGTACTTTTATCTCATATTAATATGCCTAGAGAGCTTACTTTGTTGTTCCTCTCTTGTTCTCTAGGGATTGTTGGAGAACACTGATAAAGATAGAATCAAAAGACTCGTAAGGTTGAAACCGCCAACTGAATTCTGAGTAATGTGCACATTCTTATATCAAGTTTCTTGAAGAAAGGCTGAGATATATGCAGCAGTTTGTACGTAATGGCAACACGAAACATACCCTAAGATTTCCTAGCTCACTTTGTACATGTATTTTTACTTTATTACTGCTGGAGTTCATGAAGTTTTGACCTTTGGGACTTCATTACTGCAGCTTCGCTCTTTTCTGACATTTTTTCATTCTGATATGAAATTCTGCTTGTATTATACGCATACAAATGCTGATTTTCACCTATCATAACTCTAGTGTCAGAACTTGATCAAAATTTTAGTGTTCTTCATTTGAGTTAGATTATGTGTACCAGAGTGAAGGATGTTCAACCCTTTCAAGAAGTAAACAGAAGTGTCGCCTTCTATCTGAGTTTCATTAGAATCTTGGAAACTGGAGTTTCTTTCTCTTTGTGGGTGTTGGTCTAGCCATGCCCTCATTCATGGACAGGGTATGCATGGGTTTTATGAGCTGGTCCAGAATGAAGTATTCACAGCCAAAATATCCTGGACCCAATGGACCCAATTCTGTTAAAAGACTTGTGAGTCCAATTGGGGCAAGCGCCCAATCCAGGTGTAAAAACAGTAAAACAATCCGGTTGCACTAGTGGAACATGATGATAACATACATATGTGCTTTGCTTTGCTTGTGCGGTGCAAAATGTTTCTTTCCATCACAGAAGTTTATCTAGAAATTAGTCTCTACCCAAAATTTTGAAAACTACTGTACTAATTTGTAAATGTCGACTCCTTTGTCTCGTATTCATTTTTTAGACAATCTACCCTGCAAGCAGTATCACATAACATATTGCGATTCTTTAAAAAAGAAAATAACAGAAACCATGAATGATTTTTTTTTATTGTATAAAACACAAAATATGATGAATAAAATAACAAGTACAATGGGACAAAATAAAATTTTCACGATGCATCCATCTATAAATAAAAGAATAAAATTCGATCATGTATATAAAATTATTGACTTATTATTGATATCCTTTTTCACACTTTAATACGATAAAGGTATGCTCATTAACAAAAAAAAAACCTGTGCTCGAAGCCCTATTAACAAAAAAGACACCTGTGCTCGAAGCCCTATTAATTAATGGAAAATAGTAGATAAGGGACATCTGTAGAGTTGTGTGTGTCACCTACCTTCAATCGTTGATTCTACTGACTGAGGACCAAAAGAAATACAACGCTACTAGTTGTAACCCACTAGGCTAAGGAAACAAGAAGGATTGAAGGAAGGATACCATATATTTTTTCTTCCTCCTTAAAAGTTTTCAAAAAGGGTTATTAAATAAAGCAAAATGATGAAAGCAGCAGTTATTCTGATATTCTTTGCTCTAATCGCCACCGTCTCAGAAGGACGAGGCAGATCAAGAATCATACCACGGCCTGCCCAGCCTCTTTCATCCTTGAAGATCAACGAAACCCATCTGGTGAGTATTGATATATATTATGCTATTGCATGCAATATAGCACTACTTAATTATTAAGGCTCTAATTTCTGTATTTTGTGCGTGTGTTTTACAGAATGAGAGGGCTAGCTGTTCATTTACGGTGAGCATAAGGACAAGCTGTTCATCTGTTCGATACACCCGAGATCGTATCAGTCTCGAGCTTTGGTGATGCTTATGGCAATCAGGTCACTCTAATAATTGCACCAAATTCGATTATTTTGAAATCATTAATTCTACCATTGGACTTGTAAGAAATACTACTATAGTAATGACGGGCAAATTCTAAAATGAACTCGGTTGGACCTCGCGGTTTAAATTAAGCCACATCAGAGTAATGCTGACTTAATTAGGTCGATTCACCTAAGAATGTGTTGTACTAAATATGTTCTTGATCTGTGTGTGATTTTTTATTTTTTATTTTTTTTTAAACAAGGTTTATGCACCAAGGCTAGATGAACCAGGGACGAGGACATTTGAAAGATGTTCAACGGACACGTTTCAGATAACTGGACCATGTACCTACCAGATTTGCTATTTGTATCTCTACAGGAGTGGAAAGGATGGTTGGAGACCTTACGACGTGACTGTTTCTGGTTATAACACGAGCCCTGTTACCTTCTACTACGATGTGGTTATACCCAGGGACACCTGGTATGGGTTTATCCCATAACTGTAACTCCTATGCTGCTGCTGCTAAATTCGCAACGAAAAAGTAACCCCTCGGGGGAGTTATTTGCTTGGCAATATGTAATTTTGTAGTTGTAATAGTTTAATTAGAGACTGAGAGTTTATGCTGATCAGTAAGTGAATTTGTTAGTATTCACTACTCTAATAGTTTGCTTATTTTGGATCAATAAGAAGAATTGCTTAGTTAATAAGATTATCAATTTGCTTTTAGAATTGCATTAGGAGGGGAAGGGATTTTGCCCTCTAATGCAGAAATTAGAGCTAGTGACCTCTATTAATTTGTAAATTTAACCCTTTTCTTTCGAGCTCTTCCTCAGGATACGGGACACAAAGGGAAATTGTTCAGTCCCAATTGTTTGGGACAAATAAAGTGAAAGCCCTTGAGCATACTGTTTCAATAGATAGAATTCGCTGTATGCCCAAGATACATTAGTGTTCATCTCAAGGATAACCTTGGGATGGTTGGTCAACAAAAATACTGGCTTAAAAGCAACTAATAAATGTACCCCAACGCTAAAATCTTAACTAGTATGCGTCTTTTACTGCCTTTAACAACCGAGAAAATAGTGTGTTGATGTATACAAGGATAATAATATCAGCAAGACCTAGGCGGGGTGTAAATGTACAAATGGTTACTTACAATAGTGAAACAGTCAAACTCAACTCATCACTGTGGTAACTCCTCAAAGAGAAGCAGGAAGTCAAATCCCGAATATATTACAGTTCACATGAATCTGAGCGTCCGAAGAATGCATAGCGATTATTAGCAACATTGTCGTAGAAGAAATCCCTCATGAAACTGCAAGAACCATATTGTGAATGAGGAAAACATCCAACTGTTGAAATTTGCCTCCAATAATGTAATACTAGACCAACAAGAAAATTCAAACTTACAGAGGAACAAACTGTAAGACAAAGGCTAGCTGAGGAAAGGGCAGTTGTCTATGTACTCCATGATCTTTAATACAGCTTCTAATTTGTATGCCAAATATTGAAAATTTTAATGTTTTTCAGAACAAGTTATACACTTCTAACGATCAGTATAAGAGTCTCTTATAATTTATGCCATGTTAGAACATTCAAATGATATTTTGAGAATGTGTTATGCTTTCATATAATGCTTAAGCAGACAATAGTATTACGTTCAAGGAATCCAGTTTCTTGTACGTGCCTCCTCTCCAGCAACAAAAGAGGGTGCACCCATAATGCCAGCCAGGGTACATTTTAGTTTATTCTGAAAAGGATGCTTCCGGGCGTTATAAGACACTGATGTAACGAGCAAGAATGCCAAAACTAAAGTCTACTAATACATTCTAAATGTGAATATTGGTATTACTAAGAGGATTCATGGTTCAAGATTACAGCATTGAACATTGAAGCTTAACAATCAAATCATGTTACACCAACTCACCTATCTTTTTCAATACACATCTAGATGTGTATAAGAGACAGTCCTGATCTTCTTAACAGTTTCTTTCCTGCTAGGTCACTTTGTAGAGCTTCAAATCTGATTCTCCTGGAAATGAACTCAAATTTTGTTATTAGAAAATCAAACAACTGCATGAGCCAAAAAATAATACACATCCAAAGTATCTGAAACCGACGAATAATGATCTTTTATCACAGTTCAAAACAATAATGTGTTGTTTTCCAGGTCAGATAAAAAGTGAATCCTTTGCCAAGCCTTTATGCCTACTCCCAAGAACTCCCAAGAAACCACTAAGCTCTACAGAAAGGTTTACAGAGCTAATCAGCTAATCAACTGACTGGTAATATTTCACTCTCTTCCTACTTCCTGTTAATTTTACGGTAGGGCTTACAGAAAATTTTGATTAATTAGCCTATTGATAAAAGTAAAGATCAATTTACTCCATCTTGTTTCCCATAAGTTACAATTCTTTGAGTTTTGATTACCCTTCTATTATGCGTTTTTGAATTGGAGAATGATTTTGGTTTGAGGTATACGAAAGCTTTTGGAAGAACTAAATCAATCAAAGAGAATACAAGTTATCCAGGATCCAAATACAAAGCTAAATTACATTATCAGACCCAAAAGTAAAAAAATAGAGAACCATATCAGAAGGAATATGCGGGAGGAAAGACTGACCTTTGTCGATCATTATCACGGACAAATTTCACACCTCCATTACATAAGTTGCACACACCTGTCAAACAAAGCAAGAATACACATTCATTTCCACCTAAAATTAATTTTCATGACCATTACAAATTAATGAACAAAATTAAATTCAACTTTACCCTCTTGAACTGTATGCTACAATCATATAATTTTGCAATCAATTTAAATATTCTATGACCCAAAAAAAAAAATTAAACTACATAAGTACCGTCGAATAGCATGATGGGGCGAGAATCTTGTTCGAAGAAGCTAGAAGTTGCCACAACCCAATCCACCGCATCCTCATGAGTACCAACGCCGGCAGTCGGAGTTGGGGTTGATAAGGCGGCGTATGTAATTCGAATGTTGTGTGCGTCGGTTTCTGGCTGGCACCGGTGGTGGCGGTGATGCTGAGAAGCGTGCGCACCCTGCTGGGGCAATGAGCGCCATGAGTTCCACAAATTTGCAAGTCAGCTGAAATTTTGTATTTTTTGTTTTACACATCAATTTCCTGTATTTTATTTTCTCAATATACAAAAAAAAAAAAAAAAAAAAACAAATTCTATTATGGAAATGCTTTACACGAACCTTGAAGGTGGAATTATTTACGCAAAAACCAAAGATTAAAAAAAAAAAAAAAAGCATTAGCAGCTGCATTATCGGGCTAGTATATATAAAGGAAAAAAACGAACATAAAGGGTGTGTTCGTTTGAATTGAAAATATTTTCTTGGAAAATGTTTTTAAAATATTTTACATGAAAAAATTCATTTTTCATACAATTTTCTGGAGTTCGGTTGACAAAATGAAAATATTTTGAAATAAAAAATTTTAACGGTTTTATCTTTAATTTTATGGATAAAAGTTAAAAAAAACTTATAATAAAATGGTAATAAATTCCTTACAAGTAATTGTGATAAATAAAAAATTGATGTTGTTCAAAATTAAATGATAGTACAATATAGTAGTAAAATATGCATAATAATAGTTGTATTAGTATGGGACCCATAATTGAGAGAAAAACGAATGAAAAAGAATTAAAAACTAAAATAAGTTTAGCAAACGAAATTATAAAAGTAAGTATTTGAGATTTAATGTCACTCTTGAATTATCCGAAAAATAACTTACGCTCAAAAATTCCGTAAGTTATTTTCAGTTAGAGAAAGGAAAATTGGAAAATATTTTACACCGGAAAATATTTTCGGGTGTTTAGCACAAAAAAAAATTCTGAAAAATATTTTTCTGAAAATATTTTTAATCCAAACGAACATACCCAAAAAGGAAGATAATAAATTGAAATCCAAACATTATTATATTTATTTTTTGTTCCTTAACAAGAGTTAAACAAAACTGATTTATACCAACAAATTAAAGTTCGATTTAATAATAGTTTGGTTCAAGGTTAATTTTATCAAATTTAAAGTTGAACAAAATATTTTACATAATTAACTTGTCTCAAATTTGATTTGATAAGTGTATAATGCGACAATCAATTATATACAAAAATAAAATCAACATGCTTTAAGAAAAAAAGCTAGTACACACTTCTAAATTTATTACTAATAGTGATAATAAAATTGAATAGTACTTGTTTATACAAACAAACAAAATTGAATATTAAACAGTTTGGTTATGATATTATAATTCAATATAAAGACTATCTTTTAATCTTTTGATACTTTACTTGTTTGTAGTAAAAATAAAATGTATAATTTTTTTTATAATAAAGATGAGAATGTGTTCCCACAAGTCCTTCATGTAAATATGGGTATGAATTAATTTCAAGTTTAGGTTTAAAATCTGTTTGTAGTTTTATTTTAAGTCATGTTAATTAAGTTGTTTATAGAAAGGGAAAATCGCCAAATTAGTCCCTAAACTTTTTTATTTTCGTCGATTTGGTCCACTCAACTTTTTCTTTAGCCAGGCTAAAAAAAAAACTTTTTTTTAGCCAAAATACTCCTTTTGTGACTGAGCCACCAGCAAACTCTTTTTTTTTTTAAGTAGCTCCCAATCTGAAAGGGCAGAATAGGAATTTCGCCAAATTTTTCTACATCAAACTTGAAGCCGTTGTTGTTTTGGCTGCTCAATTGGACAAACTTAAAGCTAAAGGATGCTGTCCACAAATTCTTCAGCTGGTTAACATGGTATAAGATTTTTATACACATCTAGAATGTGTATAAGAGACAAGACATTTTGCAGTTTGTAGATGACATCCTTTAGCTTTAAGTTTGGACAATTCCAATTTCAAGTTATTGTTTTCAGTTTCAGCATTCCTCAAATTCCTTAATAGTTTTGCCAATGGAGTTGGTTCTCTTGCACATAGGTGGATCATACCATAGAAAAAAAATCACATGCACCATGTTTCTGCATATAAATAAAAAAATGTTATATCACTGTTATTAACTACAAAATTGTAATAAATAAAAATTAATAAGAATATTAATAATAAAGAACACCATTACCCCATATTTATGGCAACCATGAAACCTCCTTGCTGGGTTGATTTCTGTCAAAAATGTAACAATTCTGAAAGGTTCACCAAAATAAAAAAGTTTAGACACTAATTTGGCGATTTTTCCTTATAGAAACAACCGAAGGGTAATAAAGGAATTTCAAAAATTTGCTAGATAATTTTAGTCACTTGTTTAGTTATAGGATGTATTAATTGTATTTAAATAAGAGGAGCCACGTGGGATAATATATACCTCAATCTCCACAAAATCGACCAATGAGACTTCACCAATTTCGTCATCGACCCACGAAATTACGGTCATTCACCATTTCTTACGGTCAATTCCAATCCACTTTTTTTTTTTTTTTTCTTTCTACAGTTTTTCTTTGCACTTTTGACTGGTCTTCCTTCAAACGTTGGAGCACCATTTGCAGCAGAACCAGAGGAGAGAGAGAGAACAGATAAACCTTTCTAAGATTATGAGGATTTTGTGGGAGAATGGGATGGGTTGGCGAAGCTGTGGAATCAATAAAATCTTTCAAAATTAGGAAGGGCCTCAATGAGGCCATCACTCTTGGTTCTTCCTCTTTACTTTTATTAGCACTTTTACTTTTTATTCCTATTTATTTATCTTATTTGTTGTGTCCTAATGAGTCCCTTTTCATCTTTTGAAGTAATTTGTTTGTTTTTCGATTTTTAAGTAAGTCAACCTTGATGAAACAACCTTTTTTTTTCCTCAATGAATTCGAATTGCAGAGTCAACAGGGATGCCTTGCTTTAATCAACAAAGCTGTTGGATAATTGTTAAGAAATTTTGATGATGATGATTGGAAATTACATGGTGTTCAAGTAATTTTAGTAGGCAAAAATGTGAACTTGGTAAAGGACATTAACATTATCAAATGATGGACAATTACTCTGTAAGCATGGAAAGACACAGTCTTGATGACACTTGTACAAGTGTTGCGATATTCGCGTCACAACTATTCTCAGGGAGAGAAATTCTTGAATTAGACTTTTTTTTTTTGCCAAGAACTCTTAGATAGTGAGTTAATATTTAAGAACCATAATGTGTAATAGCTCTGGACAAATTCAAAATCTAGTACTTGGTAAAGCTGTTGACAGCTATATGTGCTTAATTAAGCCTAATTCTTTTACTTCAGCGTATGAGTTCTTTAATCTGTTGGTTCTTTGGTTTTGTCTTTCTGGAAATAGGTGAAACAGTTTTAGTCATAAGTTTGGTCCTTCTACAACATTTCTTATGAAGATGTCATATGTGCAGTTTTATCAGGATATTGTGGTTTAGGACTTTAGTAGCCTATCAAGATGGGTAATCTTCTCATGTGTGGTTTTTCTTGGATTCAGGTGTGATTATTAGTACTGCACTGATCGTATGGAAAGCATTAGTGTGCATTACTGGGAGTGAATCACCTGTAGTTGTTGTTCTCTCTGGAACAATGCGAACCTGGTTTCAAGAGGGTAATCTCATCCAACTTTTATGCGTTCTTGATTTTTTCCTAAAGGAGAAGCAACCTGTAAGGCCCTCAGTGAGAGAAACCCAGAAAGGTGACAAATGTTTGAGTTCATGAAAATCTTACGAGCCTTTCAAGTTCTTTCTCTTTTTCTAAACATCTACCTTTTATTAAATTTCTAGTAATCTCATGTGCACTTCTGAATGTGTCATCTTCGTATCTCTTTTTCCTCTCTCTTACTTTTTTTTTGTTGCTGTAAACAGTTGCATTTCTTTTGGATGTGTTAACTGAGAACTTATTCACAAAAAAAAAAAAGGTTTGATAGCAAGAATTACCTTGTTCCTTCTTACTTAAGCAGTAGTGTTAACAGCTATTTTAATTTGCAGGAGACATTTTATTCTTGCACATGAGCAAAGATCCTATTAGATCCGGAGAAATCGTTGTTTTTAATATTGATGTAAGAATTTTGATCTTTTTGATCTCTTTCATCATATGTGATTAGGCATAGAAATGTCAAATAGCGTTCTTGTGAGTACTTGTTTATTTTCTCTGCTATTCATGTGTTAATGTTGCATTTTGTTGGGAGTGGTATTTCTGTTAAGGGATTGGAGGGTATATGTGAAAAATTTAGTGTTGCGTGAATGTCGTAGATTTATAAAAGATACACAAGTTCTTTTCTTTTCCACTCATTACTTCAAATTTGACATCCTCCCAATTGGAAAACTGAGAATCTTGACTTGTGCAAATGATGTTAATTCCTTTTTTCTTCTTTTGGGTTATGGGTTAAGGAGATGCAATAACCTCGAAATTGCCTGCAAAAACTCACCTCTGAGAAGTCCTCCAGATTCAGTCCTATCTAGAGTAACAGAGCATTAAACATTGGAAAACATGAGTACCTACCCATCAAGTATTCTGTGTGAAGAGATATATGGGTTCTCAATGAAAACCTGAGTACCTACCCATCAAGTATTCTATGTGAAGATATATATGGTTTCTCAATGATAAAATGCTTTAAGGAGGGAAACGATCCAGAAGGACTGTATACCTTTGAAGGGCCATTCATTCTATTTTGTTTGTTGTGCAATTTCTTTTAATTTGTGTAAAGTAGTTTCAACGTTTCTTTTTACTGTGGATTAGATGCCTGTACACTTGGAGCTGGAATCCTTTTGAAAATTGGTGTTGTTTAACTGAAAACCGTCATTTGAGTTGCCACACGGTTGATGGTACATGCATATGCAATTCAAGATCACATATTTGCCTAGTGCATCAAACTATTGTATTTCCCTTCTCAAGAGACAATTTCTCTCTATCTAAAGTACAAAAAAAATTCTTTTCTGCATCTTTGCAGGGCCGTCCAGTTCCAATTGTCCATCGTGTAATCAAGGTAAGTGAATTTTGCACAATTACCCGTGTAAAATGGAACCCAGAAGTATCTGGTATCTTGTTATGTGAAAAACTTCTGTGTCGTCTATCCTCATATGACTAATATGTCAGTTGGAGAGACTATAAGATGTTAATGCTGATATTGCAGTTACTCTTTACATTCTCTAATTTCTCGTTTGATGCAGATGTTAATGTAGTATGGGTAATGAACAAGGAACTTTTACCTTCTTCAATTTCTTGTTTCATAAATCAGTTAACAATATGATAGAAAATTAGTTTGCATATTATTGTCGAGTAAACCTTCTGATAGTATTTAATCTGGCTTCTTTCCTTCTTATGAGACAGAGAAATTGAATATGCTATAACCACTTCACGTGATATCAACATAGATGCTTTCGTATGCAAATCTTTAGTTTGTTCTTGTTCAAATAATGCAAATATATTTTCTTAGATTGGATCCCAGGATGTGCCTGGGCACAATGGTTGGGATGTTCCAGAGTGATCTGGGAAACCAAACTTGTGATAAATGAAAACAGCTTCTCTATTTGCTGCATACCCTTTGATAACCTTCAGACCTCTAGTTGCCCTTATATGAAAATAGTGAATCCACTTCAGCCTTTCAATAGGAGGGGAAGGACTGACATTACCAATTGTTGATAATTTGCTGCTTCTGATACTTCGTTCTTGATGCATTATTCAAATTGCCAGTTGGTAGGTTTTTTTTTTTTTTTTTTTTTTTTTCCGGGTTTCCTGATTCCAGTTTCTATTGTAGGTTCATGAACGAAAGGATACTGGAGATGTTAATGTCCTGACAAAAGGTGCCCAATTATTGGTTGTCTTTAATACTCTCAATTATCGGGGTTTCTTATTTTTGATATTTGAAGCAGTTAACTAATGCTCCTATTTTCTCCCTGCACTTTTGGCTAAATAATGTTAAAGTGATAGCTATCTTGTTGACTAACTAGTTCCATGTTTTCTACTCTGGCCCTATATCTGTACTTTATTTTTCTTCCCTATCTGTTGGATGCACCATAAATTTTTAACTAGTTATACATATTGTTTTTCTTTTGCTTTCTATTTCAGGGGATGCTAATCCGATGGATGACAGAGGTTTATATGCTCCTGGGCAGCGCTGGCTAGAGCAGCACCACATCATGGGTAGAGCCTGTGGGGTAAAATTCTACAAAATGAACTTGTTCCCTGCTCGTCACCTCTCTTTATCCTTCCTTTTAACGCTCTTTCTTTCATTTCAAATGTCACGTCACTTTAGCTGACAGAAGTAGATCATCTTTGCCATGCTACCATTACCAGAACTCAATCACTCTAATCAAATGAAAAATAAAATAAAAAGAGAAGTCAATCAGTACAATGTCTTTCTTCAAGAAATAATTTAGCTTTGCTACAGTAAGTACCCTCCTAGTGCATTAGGAGTGGCAGCAACGTGCGGCCTACATACACTCAGTATGCCTGCAGAAACTAAACTAACCTGGCTCGCACTTGTTTATGCTTTTAAAATGTGTTCTAGCCTTACGAGTCATTTATTCTTAAATTTGCAAGTATGTATATCCATTTATGCAGATAAGGAATGGTATCCAGACAGTTGAATCAGTCTACATGTGATATTTTATGTCCGATCATGTAGAACAGTCAAACTTTCAGTGCTCAACTAGCACTGAAAGTTTGACTCATGTACATAGAATAAAAATTTTCCCTGGAAAATATTTCTCCTTGAACCTTGAAAACTACTACTATTTTATTCCGTTGAGTGTGAGGTATAGCAGCAAAATATTGAAGTGCTGCAAAATAGATCAAACTTGAAAGTTGAAACATTTTCACTTCTGTTGAAATAACTACTGCGTTGTATATTTGCAGTATGTTCTTATTGGTGCATTAGGGTTACTTGTCATTACATCAAAAGATTGAAGAGCAGGCATTTCAGGGCTGCTGCATCAGATATTGGCAAAAGAAACAGCTGCAATTCTATGCAGCAAGATGTGTATAAGAGACTTTTCTAATGATTATACATTGAGGAATTAGAAATTTTTTATCACTTATACTTGATTGGGAAGAAGTGAAACGCATTTGATATCTAATAAACAGGAAAATCCATGTATCATAAACTATGGTATCTATTTGAATGCATTTGCCCTTTTTTTTTGGCCATTTCTGTTGATCATATCCTTGGAACCTTGTTTGTCCCACATATTAAGCTTTTATTCACAATCAAATATTTTCTTGAAGAATTTTTTTTTTCTTGGCTTGTTCTTGTTGTACATTCTACAAATATCGTCTCAGAATTACTGGTGATAAACTGTGAAGAAATTGCTAACGGATGCTTGTCAAGTGAGCCCAAAAAATAAAATAAATAAATAAATAAATAAATAAATAATCTTACAAATTGCCCAAAATTTCTATAGCAAATAATCTGTCAAGTAATTGCATCAAGAAATTGCTAACGGATGCTTATCAAGTGAGCCAATAAAATAATTTAACTTAAATAAATAACCAAGTCATATATATCACCACGAAGAAACAAAAAAACAAAAAAAATCCTATTAACTCTTTCAAAAAAATAAATAAATAAACAAGGAAAGCAAATAACTGAGAAATAGAAAACATTATTGAATCCCATGTTGAAAAGAATAAAATTAAGCTTAACAAAAGATGAAAACTCACAAAAGGGTACTGTGGGTGGTTGGTTGACTTGGTACTCCCTAACCCAATAAATCTCATCCACATCAGCCTACATATTTTCATGCCGTGCACCAATATACGGATAATAACTCCCACAAACTCAAAAACCCAAAACCTAACTTCCTCGGCTGACGCAAAAACCTCTGCTACCACCAGTTCCGCTTGGTGTGTAGCTTAAAGCTCGACCACCTCCAAACCCCCCCAACTCCCAAGAACACACACAACACACACTAGAGACTCTATGAGATCGCTACCAATGAGCCCTCATCTGGTAAATTTCATTTTTCTTTTGCCTAAATTATAATCTTCAATGTTGCCTTACTTCCAAAATATCATCAATACATGTAGTCATAGAAAAATCTGATCTTTTATACACACAGATTATTGTATATAGATAAAACCAGATTGCATCCCATATTGAAATACCATTTGGATTTTCAATTTATTGATTTTTTTGGGTTCTTTTTAGTTTCTTGATCTTTATATCTGATTACATTGTTGAGGGCTTTTTGGTTGGTTGATTGATATGATGAACATGACTTGTTTCATTTCTGATGGTTAATTCTTATTGGGTTTGAGTTATTTTTAGATGGGCTTTGGTTTTTTTTTTTTTTTTTTTTTTGCGGGATTATTGGATAAAGTTTTGATATTTAGTAGTGGGCATGTTTGGGATTGATGGAGAAAATGTTCTTATGCAACTCTGCGCCTGGTTCGCAGATTACGCACTGCAACCTATATAACAGCAGCTGCGATTACGTCTATGGATACTGTTAACTCTGTTAATGTGAAGTTAGTTTCTAATGAGGTAGTAATGGAACCTATAGAATTAGATGAGCCAGCCCTTGTTAAGCTAAAGAAGGAAAGAGACCCCGAAAAGTTGTTTAATTTGTTCAAGGCTAATGCTCATAATAAGGTAGTTATTGAAAATAGGTTTGCATTTGAGGACATGGTTTCTCCATTAGCTGGGGCTGGCAGATTTGATTATATTGAAAATTTACTTGAACATCAGAAAACATTACCCCAAGGTCGTCGTGAAGGTTTTGTGATTCGGATTATAATGCTGTATGGAAAGGTTGGAATGATTAAGCAAGCTGTTAATACATTCTTTGACATGGAATTATATGGTTTGTCGTCAAACTGTCAAGTCGATTAATGCTGCACTCAAGGTTTTGACTATGTCTCGTGATTTGGAGGCAATTAAGTCATTTTTTAGAGAAGCTCCTTTAGAGTGTGGCATTAACCTAGACGTATATTCTGCTAATATCATTACTAAGGCAGTATTTGAAATGGTTATATTGGATAGGTCACATTTGATCATGTTAGAGATGGAAAAATTGGGAATAAGACCTGATGTAGTTACATAAACAACACTCATATCAGCTTTTTACGAAGTTAGTCAATGGTATATTGGTAAGTGGATTGTCGAATCTTATGGTGCTCAATGGTTGCTTCCCTAACCTTGCTACATTCAATGTCCGAATACAGTTCTTGGTGAACAAAGGTCGGGCTTGGGATGCTAATAAGTTGATCGGTTTTATGCATCGTCTGGATATTATTCCAGATGAGGTTACATATAATTTGTTGATCAAAGGGTTTTGCCGAGCTGGATATGTGGATATGGCAAAAAGGGTTTATTCTCATTTAAATGATCGAGGCATTGAACCAAATATCAAAATTTATCAGACAATGATTCATTATCTCTGCAGAGCTGGTGACTTTGATCTGGCATATACAATGACTAAAAATAGCATGGAAAAGAATTGGTTTCCAAGCATCTACACTATTCTAAAGTTACTTGAAGGGCTGCGGAAGAATGGAAAAATTGACAAGGCAAGATTAATAATCACTTTGGCACAGAAAAGGATACCTCCTTTTTCTGCACATCAGATGAGGACCATGCAGTTGATGTTGTCGAGGGAAGATAAATGAGAATATTGGACATAAAAGTTCAATGTAAACTGATTTCACTTCCAATGGGTGCTCGTCCTTATCTTCTCTATTTAATACTGTCGAGCAAAAACAAATGGAGGTGCATTTTTCATGTATCAACATTCAGAAAAAGGTGCTTCCTTTTTTACTATAATGAAAGCTAATGCAGGACTGATTTGATATTTGGAGAAATGGAAGTTCTGAAAGCACATGAATTGTCTAAGTCATTTATACACATCTAGATGTGTATAAGAGACAGCTTACATGTGAGATACAGCATCTGTAAGTGTGAAATTTCACAGACTTAAATATGTGTGTGCCCCCACGCAGAACTGCAGCACCCGTCAGCATTTGACCCTTGCAGAACTGCAGCACCCGTCAGCATTTGATAATTGATACTTGTGTGTGTGTTATAGTAGCTTCTGCATAAACTACAAATCAAATTTCGAGCAGATGATATCGGCTTAGTTAATACCACAGAATTCAAGTTTATCTGGGATTTGCGCTCATGTGCTTCTTTCGTTATTTCAGAATTGTTAGTGATATGAGAAGAATTGCAATGGAACAGCTGCTGAAATTCCTGAATTGAGAATTCGACCAAGTGCTACTGTTGGAATTTCGTTATTTCATTTTTTTTTAAAAATGTTTGCACATCTTATTAGAATTGGTTGTTATATCAAGTCATATCTACATTATGTGGGAACCATATGCTGTAATGCGGGAGTAAGTGCTGACAGGGAAAAGCATGTAATCTGGTAATGCAGGCCACAAGTGCATGGAACTTGATTGTGAAGAGGCTAAAATATTTCAGCCTTTAATTGTCTCTGTGAATATCTTTTTCACAAAGAGAGAAGGATTCACTGGATAGACTGGGTGTGAGTGTTACTGAATTGTCAATTGAAGTTATATATTTTTAGGTGATCGGGGCAGAAAATGTATTTCTTACACACTAGATTGGTATGGATCTCTGGACAGGTAAATGGACTGTAAGGACAGGGGTATCTCTGTTGTGGCTTTTCAGCCACAAATCTCAACGGCATGAGCTCCTCTTTTTTTCTTAATGATGTCAGCGACTGAGCCACATTCCATGTGATTGGACCATGCCAGGAGAGTATTAGAGCAAGAGTTTTATGAGAATATGATGATTCTTTATGTAAAGTGAGGGGACATCTCATCGGCTGCTAGACGGATCAGAGAAATCCAGATTGATGAACATCAATTTTTGCTTTGCTGAAATATCAGCTTGTGTATACAAATTGAACAATGAAGCATACAGTTTACCCTCTTATTTTAAGCACTCTCTAGTCTCTGCCATCTTCTCTCTCTTCCACGATGTAATGCATGCATGCATTGTAAGACATACGACCGATTCTTGTAGTTCACTACATTTATTATCCCTCTTTGAATTTTCTCTTAGTAATTGTCCCACATTTTTGGTCAATATAATCAAACAGGATTGTTACTGCGAAGGCAAAGTTGCTTTTCTTTCAAGAGTGCTACCCAACTTGATGGTCTTGATGAGTCTATCAAATGCATCAAATTCACAATGGACTTAATGTGGTCGTCCAACCTCAACCAAAGTTGATGCATTCCCTAGCTTATTGCGATCTTTCTTTTGATCTCTAAATTTTGCATATGAATTCTACTTCTTAATTTAGAGGTTTTTCGGTTAAGACAAAATAAAAAGGCCACCAACAAAGTTTCTCCATTTAAAATAAAAAAAAAAAAGGGCTAAAAGCTGGCAGTTCCAAATAACCCCAAAAAAGAGAAAAAAAAAAAAAAAAAAGAGGGGGTGTTGGAGAAAAAAAAGAAAGAGAAGCTCAGGATTTCTGGTCAGCACTGTTCCTCAACATTTCCAAACTGAGGCTTTCTCTTGTCTAATTGTTAATGTTTATATTTAGAGCTAAGAGAAGAATAAAGAAGCTGGATTGCACTAAAAGAGCTACTTATATAATAACACATTCGATCAACTAAGGAGGTGTTTGGTTTATGGGTATGAGGGGAGAATGGGAATCAAAAGTTAATGATACCCATAAATGGTGTTTGGTTGAACACTATGGGTATAATTCTACAGGAATGAAAGTGGTAGAAAATAACTACTTTCATTCCTATCCAATATCATGGGTTTCAATCTGATAACTTATAAACACATCTAGACACATTCCTATGTTAAACCAAACAAGTAAGGGGGAATGATATAAACCCATATCAATAGTGAGGTTTATGATTCCGATTACGATTCCGATTCCCGAATGTAAATCAAACACCTCCTAATTAATTCGGTGGTTTTCAAGCACCAATGTATTAGTGTACTTGGTTACTAAAGTTGAGTGCATGTTGACATGGATGGACCTGTTAATTCATTAAAGTTAATTAAGGAGTTAATCCTTTTCAATCACTATCATTGTCCGTTCAATGCCTGTCATATGTTGCTGGCAGAAGTAATTTTCTACTAATGATGTTGGGAAAAAATTTATATAAATCTCGATTTTTGACCTTACTTGTAGACCTTACAATCAAAATTAAAAGTCTTATAATATTTTGTTTATATCAATTTATGTCATAAATTGAATAACATTTAATCCACACTATAAAATTTACAAGTAGAATAAAAATTAAATCTGTTTAAGTATTTTCCCCGACGTTGAAATCAATGCCACGTAGGGTGTTTCCCATAACAAAAGAAATTAAGAGAATAACAGTGAAGAAGCAAACAATGAATAATACTAAAAGACTCGTAAAAGTTATAAAACACGTGTTTAGTGTACAAAATGTCAAGTATAATTTGGCTTCTTTGGGTATTTTTGGCAATTTCATGATCGCGAGCGTCGGCGAACCTGCCTTCCCTAGTGACTCCTGGTCCTGGGCCAAATTTTTGCACGATTCTTATACACTCGGTGCACATAAAAGATGGTTTTATATGAATCACATGTGAAATTAGAAGTATTTATGAATTGAATATTCGGCATATATGAATATTATCTAACCTAACTTGATTATACAGTAAGGAAAGAAATGACTTGATACACAATCTATATACATATAATACTTGATCAAAGTAGGTTAATCGATTCAATATAATATTATATTTTTTGGTGTCAAAATTCTAAAAAATGAATACTAATTTCACATTTTCCTACTAATGGGAAGGCGAGAAGAAAAAATATATTAATATTAGATCATAGTATGCAATAGGAAAAAGATTAATTTAGTCCCTTTTGTTTGGGTATCGATCAATTTGATTCATTTTTTATCATAATAGACTAATTTAGTATTTTATTTTAAAAAATTAACCAATCAAATGTCTATAATATAAATTATGGACAAATTAATAGATCGAGTCATGTGTCTTAATCAGGCTGCCGTTAATCTACAGTATATGCGTTGTCAACGATTCTGTTAGTTGTATCTTATAATTTCTACACGATTTAAATTAGTTAATATTTTTTTTAGGAATACACACTAAATTGGTCTTTCTGACATATGTGGAATCAAATTAGTCTTTTTGCATCTGCAAAATTATAAAATTACTCATGTATATGATATTAAATTGGGTCAAATATTCGACGTATCTCAAATTTTTAACCCATTAATGATATTATCGAACCAATTCAAATATCTTATTTTTATTATTCATAATAAATTTTTTAATCAACAAATCAAGATACACCGTTATGCGTAATGCATGTAAAGACCACACATATTATACTTAGCTAGTGCATAAACCTTTATTTATGTAAAAATTTTCCAACTAGTATTTGTTTATACGAGTATAATTGAAGTAAAATGGTATGGAAACAAAGTTAGATTATAGTGCAAAAAATAATCTAAACAAAAGTCATTCAATAATCATATCTATAAAAATAATATTTAAAATTCTAACAATAATTGCTTGGGATGCTTTACACCTGCTTTTTGTTGAAAAAAAACTAATAATAATAGAGACAATAAAGAAAAAATTAATACAATAAAATATACTGCTGGAACAAATCAAGAATGGGTTACGTGTCACAAGAATCCCAATAAGTGGAGACCAGAAGCCTGCCACCATGATCACTAGATTCTAATCCGATTCAGCTGCGTAGGATCTACGTGTCACATGAATCCCATTTTGGACACGTGGTACTTGAGGACTCGTTCAAGAATTCTCTCCAATTAACAAGGACAGTCGATCAAAAAGCATTCTACATAAATGGAAATACTAGTAGAAGAACTCATTTAGAAATGAGCAGGTCAGTCCTATCTGCAACTTCGGCCCTGTCCCTGTAGCTACCACCATATGCTTTTCTTCTGTAATCCCTTTCATCCTTTGATCTGTAGTCTCTGTCCCTTCCACCGTATGTGCTTATTCGATCTCCTCTATGTTTCTGTTCTTCTTGACGATCGCTTCTGTCCTGATACCAGTGGAAACTATAGGAATCTTTACTCCTATCCCGCTCTAGATTGTTCAGATGTGTCCGCTTATCTTTGCCTCTTGCTGTCTTTGGGACTTTCAAGGCCGTTTCCATCAAATACTATTTCGTACCTACAAAGTACAAACAGATATATTATGATGAAAGATTAGAGCATTTTCAGACAAAGAGGTGCAGCAGTAGAATTCTCTAACGCCTTATTGACCAACCTGGAATTATCATCTCCCCCATGCTGAGTGTTGCCATCTTTCAGTATAAATTTTGAATGGTGCTATGTATTGGTTAGATCCCCCGTGCAGTCTTCAGCCACGTGATCCAGAGAACCACATTTGAAGCAGCCTTTCCCAGCAATAAGTAACATTTCAAACAAAACCTTTGCATACTATGTTGAAGGGGTTAAACTTTCTACTTTTTCCTTTTTAACAACCCTCCTAGTAGAACATTAAAAGCAGCTTTTCCCGCAACAAATAACTGTTTAAACTAAACTATAGCATATTGGCGTGCTACTAGTTGAATTTTATATTGCTTAAAATAAACTTTTACCCCTTTGCAACTCCCATTCCATTTTCTCTGCACAAATGAATAAATAAACAAATAAGAAAAGCAGTATGAAGAACCTTAGGCCGCTAAAGTTTACGAACGGGTTCCACGTAGATGATATGCAAAACCGCGTACAATCACTTTCTGCATATTTTCTTGACAGTCTTTTAACTACTTTCAGCCTATGTCCACCTTGAGACCAACCTCAAGCAAAAACTCTAGAACCAGTACATTGAAGTCAAAATGATGACAGAAAAATATGAGAACTTTCCAACAATATGATAAAACCAAACACATGAGCTGTTCAGTTCCTGGGTTGGTCCTAGTGGTTGGACAATGCCACCACTGCCAGCTCTCCGCTTCCTTGGAAAAGAATTGAATTAAAAATATAAATTGAGAAAAGGACACTAATAACCCATAACAAATGGTAATAACATGTCTGTCTGAGTTTATCTTTAACACATTTCACACAAAACAAAGTAATTCAACACAACAAATTTCAAATAAATCAAAGTTCAGAGGCAAAAAGAACGAAGAAATGAGAACCAGATCAACTGGTCTGATCTACGAGCTTAAACCTCAAAGTTCATTTCCAGACTTGCTATTAATGGAATGGAAGAGAAGCTAACAAGTCAACACCAAACCAAGTAGATTAGCCAGTCCAGGCCAACCATTGCATTGCTTGAACAAACAGTTTGATTCAAGTTATAAGATTAGCTGTTATTATGGTCAAGGGTGAGATCCTTTTATAAGGAAAAAAAAAAATGCTAATGCTTCTTGAAATGTACTTATAAAAAAATCTACAAAAATTAACTAACAGATGGTAACAAATACAACTTATAAATGTGAAGCCCTTTGGCTATTTCCAAAATGTTCTGATTTTACAACCAGATTACTCTGGTTTCTGAAAGCAACAAAATCTAGAAACAATTAGCAGTTTTAAACTCTTTTAACCTCGAAAACTGGCTGAGGTATAATCCTACTAGTAAACTGGTAAGTAATTTCCCCGCATTCAAGCTTTCCAAGCATTCTTTTATAAGCTGGAATGATATAACCCCATGCATTGTTTTACAAGCCTCTTATTTGACAGCCCCAAGAACTAGTAACAGTTTTTAAATTTGGCCAGAACAGATCAAGAGCCATCAATATTTACGGCAACGTAATCCTCTGCTTTGCCATTTGGAGGAGAAGAATTAGGCTTGCCTTGTCCAAAGGCAGTGGTATCAACAGTAGGAGAACTTGATACAGTAGATCCTTGCGGAGAACCAGTATCATCACTGTATTTTACAGTACTGGTATCAACAGCATTTTGCTCAACAGCATTTTGCCCGGCTACATCCATAGCTGAAGAACTAGTATTACTGTGCCTGGCATTAGTGGCATCAAAAGCAGTTTGCTCAGCACCTTCTGAAGCAGTATGCCCTCCTTCTGAAGCAGTATGCTCTTCCGAATGGCCTTCCGAATCTAATGCATGTAATTTCAGTCTTCTTTGCCTTACCATGTTCCAAAAATCGCATAAACACATCACCCATGATAGATCATTGATAATGGGCAGGTGGAATCGGATGAGAAACACTAGGGACAATAATCTGAAGACTAGCATCACTAAATATGCAACAGCCTCATGGTGAAGTTTCTGTAGATTTGCACATCAGTAGACTGCTTACCCCACGATGCTTTAAAACTATTTTTTACCTCCAACAAATTCTTTGCATTTGTCCAGATCAGGATGAATGACATCAAAAAGAAGAATGCTAGTACTGTATTCATACTAGCAACAACGACCGGTCTTTTAATAAAGAAAGTCGAGTTGATTAGTGTGGACACAAACATTTGGGCAATCACGGAGAACAAAAACACTAGAAGTGCAAATCTTCCTGCAGGGGCTCCACCTGAAAAGTAAACAAAGACTTTATTGACAGAAGAGGATTTGGTTAATACTCTACACACCACATTCAAACCCGTCTCTTTTTGTAAGCAGGCAACTTCGTAATCACTAGCTTCTTCAAAATTATGAAATTTAAAGGGTTTAGACAAAAAAGAGGACACTATTATATTCATTCCTTATCAACCATCCTCAAGAACATCAATTTATTTCTGGAATTCAGAAACAGCATCCCCAGGATCCCTCCACCCAACATTTCGTTTACATACCGAACTATTTTAAAGTCACCCATCATGACCAATAATACTTTTAAAGTTGAAGCCAGGGAGCTATTCTACTTCATTTATCCCACACAGAACACATTCTTTAACATAAAGAACTAATTACAGAATTCTTTTATGAGAAAATTCTAATCATCTAGCTGTTCCTAAAGCAAGAAATCATCAATAATCATATATACTATTTCCATGGAAACAGCAATGCAGGAAAAAAGTTTCACCTGACTCCAATCTAAAATAAGATAGGTCTGTTCTTGCAAATATCAATAATCCAGCATCTTATCAAGAAATAATAAAAAAAAAAATATAACATCTAGAATGTGTATCAAGACCGACCTCTTGACGAAGAAACATTTGAGATTTTGCGATGGACTTCAGACAGCTTCCTGATATCAGCAGGTATATTTTCTCCGATTCTCATCCTATTAATAATACTTTCCAATTCTGCTGCAATTGCAGCTGCTTCCGCCATATTTCAGGAACGTTCTGCAGAAGCCCAAAAAAAAAAAAAAAGAGTAAAAAGTAAAACTTGGGATGAAGGAATGTGGAAGGAGAGAAAGGAGAACGGTGAAATGGAACGGCAAGTAAGTTCGTTATTTGTTATACAAGTTGCTGCTCACCCTTATTGTGTAATTTGAAGAAGATTTGCTGCTCACGTGTAATGAATATTTCTTTGATTTTTTTGGTCAAAAATTTTTTTTTTTCGAAAATTTATTCATAATTTACGCCATTCAAATTTTTCTTTCATTATTCATTACTTACACAATTGAAATTTTTCTTTTACTATTCATTATTATTTAATCAATTATTTTACTACCTATTTATATGCGTGTTATACTATTCACATATATTAGCATTATTTTTTTTTATATTATCCATTATTATTCATTGGTTTGAATTTTTTTCAGGCAAAGAAAAATTTGAAATATAAATTCGAATTTCTAAACTTAGATTCAGAAGTCCGAAGTATAGGTGAATAAAGTTTAAAATGATGTCCTAGTGTATACAAGATTCAGACTTTCGAACTTAGGTTCGAGAGTCTGAACAGTGGGCGAAAAAATAGAGTTTAAAATGATATATAAGGTTCGGACTTTCGAACCTATGTTGGAGAATCCGAACTATAGACAGAAAAGTGTAAATTTTAAATTATATATTTATTTTGTATTAAATAAATACATATTTAGTATACACATACGGACATATTTTTTTTTTCAAGATTTGGATTTCAAACGACAAACAAGTAACTAGTTTTGCATGTGATTTTGAATACTTGATTTGATAGTATAAAAAAAAAGTGAACGAGATTATGCATTTTGATATTAATAATTTTATAATAATTTCGTATACGTATTTTGTCTTCTAGTACACAAAATATTAAGTAATTTTTAAATTATATTTTTTAATTTTATATTAAATAAATACATGTTAACATACATGTATGAGTATATTTTAGGTTTTAAGATTCGAATTTCAAACTATGAGAAGGCAACTATGTTTGTGTTAGATTTTTAGTACTTGATTTGATGGTGTGACAAAAAAAATAAACGAAATTATATATTTTGATATTAGTAATTTCGTTGGATTTTTCCGCACGTTTTTGTATTTTAATGCAAAAAATACTATTTAAACACTTATTTACAAAAAATTATTTGTTCTATTCAAAATCCAAATATTTACTAAAATTATTCATATTTTTTTATTATTTACCACGTTACGCAAATAATTTCTCGAATAATAAAAATTCATACGGAGACATAATTACAGGAAACTTGTGTAGTATCTTGGACAAAAATCTTCAAAACATTTAACTCTTGGTGCTTCTTGTACTGGATTCTGAGTCCTTCATTAGAAGCACGAAGACTTCTCCTAACTTGCTAGGCTGTGCTAATAGCTATTAAATTATTAAAATTGTCTTGCATTTACTCCCTTCCTCTTTTCCTCCGCACCCAAAACAACCAAAAATTTAATTTCAGGACTGATTATCACGATAATATTGCGTGCTTTAATCATGCGTTTCTGAAGTGGCAAAGTATAAAACATACACACTTCCAGTTCATTGTTTCATCTAAATGGCTTTGATGCTTCAAACTAAATGTAACTGGATTTGGTTGTAATGCTTCACATCTGTGTTCTCAAAGGGAAACCAACTTGATTTTCGGTTTCTTTCTATTGATATCATGTTCTCTTTGTCCGTGTAACAGTGAAGTGCAAAAGGAACAGGCTAATAGGAGATTGATTACCTGCACCAAGGAGAACAATTTGTGCTGCTCCATCACCTTAGGAACTGAGAGGAGCTTCAATTTTGAATCAAACCAGAGGGTTCTAACAGCAAAAATAACTCCAGAGATTTCTCGGTCTTTCTTGATCTTTTCAAAAGCAGTTCTCAGGCTCGTCTTTCCGGCTAGCAATTCGGATAGTGGATCATTGACCGCATGCTTCCACAATGCTCTTCCAGCTGCAGTCTGACATGCTGATTGCCGTGTGGAATCCCATTCATTTTGTATAGATCTATGGATTTCTCTAACTGAATGGTGTCGGTATACAACAAGTCAGGAAGTTCTAGTTCTGGCCATGACTGGATATCATTAGATAGACCGTTTTCTTGATTGGACATATTTCCTTGCAATGCTGAATTTTAGTGACTAATAGAAGACAATGGATGAAGAGATAAATAAGCTTTAGTGACTAATAGAAGAGAATGGATGAAGAGAAAGCCATGAAATATATAGTTTAGGAATGCTTAGGTAAAAGGAATTTGGTTTTAGGGGATAAGGAAAGAGAGCCGCACACGACCAACGTCTGAGAAAAAGCTCAATCGTATCCAGCTTCTTTTACATAAACGAAAAGGAAGGTAATGAAAGAAATGAAAGAGTCCGCGACTGGCACTAATTTATAGAGTAAATTTTATCTACTTACTCTGTATTACAAAGTGAGTATGACAATTATTGATATGATTAAAAAATAAGAATGTGTTACTACTTTTCAATAACCGAACGACTTGTAATACTCCGCGATGAAGAATGAATAGTTTGTGACGATATAAAAATTATTCGGTATCACTCAACAGTAAATAAAAGAAAATATTATTGAAGAAAAGGATTTTTAAGAGATAGAATTATAAGAATTTTGGGGGAAAGAACGATCATTTTTATCAATGGAGGGATGATGAGTATTGTACAAATTTTTTAGCAAGGCAAAGTATTATCAACTTTTGTCTCTCTCTAGCAAATGCTAAGTGAGTAAATTATTTATACAACTATCATGGTTGAATGGACCCATAACGAACAGTATTATAATCCGAACTACTAATCTACTTGTACCGAACGGCTTCAGTCGAACAACGTGTGCCAAGTCACTTTGAACAAGCCGAACTACTTTGTAATTAATCCAACCTATCTGACTAACTTTGAAAGGAAGAGATCGGTGAAAATAGCCACGTTTCTTTATATAGAAATCAACGAATTCCCGAGTTACTATTAGCTCATACTTTCTGCCAACGGACTTTCAGATTGGTGTTCAGAAATCATCGACATGTGTACAGTTCTGATTAGAGTAGAGCTAGTTTAAGTGTCGTCAATTAGTAAAAAAAATTTCCAATTCATATGCTTCCTCTTGATCCATTCCCCTCCATGGCAGAAAATTCTTTTATAAATCAAGGTGCACGATTTTTAAAAGAAGCTAGTGAATGTGGATAAATATGAATCACAAGATCGTACACTTTGATACAGGAATTTTTCACAAATAACCTGTCCTTTTGGCACAAAATTGGGTGGTTCCCACATTTGGTTTTAGAACCTAAAAAAAGTAATACATCTCATTGTCCATGTAGGTATACTTAATGGTGTTTATTAGTCGGTATTTCGGTAATTTAGTAATTTTTTTTTGATATTTCAGTGTAAGAAAGTTAAAAATAAATCTGAATCAAATTTTTTTTTCGATTGATTGATTAACCAAACTTTTTTTTTCGATTTATTCGATTAACCAAGTTCACTAATTAATTTAAAAATTAAGTATAAAATTAAATATTAAACTAATCAAATTAATAAACAAAATTACTTAAAACTACTAAAACTAAATATTAGAAACTAAAAAATAACAAAGAAAAATAATATCAAAGTGTTGAATGAATGGGACATGAAATTGAGTTATTAAAAAACTAAAACTTAAAACTTATAAAATTAAAAGTTCGGTTATTCGGTAATCCAATATTTTAAGAGACAATAACCAAATTTGAATCATATAACCGATCTGAGTTGTATTTATTTAAATAAATACCAGTTATCTAAGAACTAAACTAATTTAATTCAATATATTTATTTAGTTCAACTAAACTATCAGCACCCCTAAGTACACTCATATGTTCTGTAGTCTAAGCATGGTTGCGATTAACAGCCATTCTAATGTTGGCACCATGTAGTCTTTGGTGCAATGAGATAAATAGTTTTTGTGGCTAAACATTTTCAGTGTAGTGTATCTTTTTTTTTATTTTTTATTTTTTTTTATATAGAGAAATTATTAACAAATGCACAAATTTAACAATATTTGTTAAATTCAGTTCACGTGATCAAAATAATTATATTTATTCAGTAATTTTATAATTTTTAATATTTGATGAAATTTTATTATTTGTTTGATGAATTTAATGATGCATCATTACTTTTGTTACTTTATATAAATATATGTATTTTTCAGATTTTCCTGACATTTAGAAATGACAGTGTATGCTTCATAGTCGAGGGATGAGGCTGAGGGCCTTGAGGCTATTGGGGTTTGTAGGAGTTGATCGAGTGAGATGCAGTAGAAAGTTTGTACTTTTGGGATTATTTGAAGCGAGTTGAAAACGATATACGAATAAATACTGGAAGTTCTATCTTGAATTATTCTATTAATTTTAAAGGTTTATATAATATAAAATTTTAAAATATAATTAAATAATTTTATTAAAAAATTATAAAATTTTCCGAGAAATAGGATGATATAAATGTTTCTCTTTTTATTGTGGTTTAATTGAAAGTTACATACAAGATAAGAGACAAAAACTTTTGGAAGGTTTTCTCTTTTCATTTTTTTAATTTTAATTGAGTGGAAATATTCAGGATGTGGGGATATAAATGTCTAGTTCTCTATGCCGTGGCCCATAGCTGAAAATGCAATTATATGAGGAGAAGGCCCATTATATAATTAGACAAATAAGAAAGGTAAAGAAGGGCAGCTAAAACGACAGGAATGAGAAGAAGAACATATTTCGGAGGCATTGCGGCTAACCAGGATCCGTTGCCAGCGGCATATAGATTGTAATCATCACTTATTTCTTGTATGTCACCCACATTTGGCGGTGACCAATCAGAAATCTAATGAGAGCTCTCCTCATTTCGTCGTCTGCTGATTGATCACCGCCAAATAATCAGATCATGGATACAAGAAATAGTATTCTCTATTGGTTTCAAAACTTCAATTGGATGCACGCATATCCCCATTGCTGAGAGAAGTTGCCTGGCCCTTGGGCATTAAGCCTTAACGACTTGCCCATTGCCTTTGAAACTAGAAAAGCAAAAGGCCTCCTGCATTGCAGGATTAACAAGCTCTTGATATTATTTTAAATTCGAGATTCCAACCAAAGATAGAATGTTTGTAACCAATCATGATCAATAAAGAGCTGAAACCAGACATTAACAAAAGAAGTAGAAGATGATTTCATATTCCAGACTGATATCCCATGGACATACAAAGACACAATCACAAGTTGGAAGGCAGGTTGAAAAGCAGAACTAGAGGATGCTTATGCTTCTTATTTTAGAGGGCCATCACAGTTCAAATATGCACCGGAGTGGTTTACACAAATCTTTTTCGACCTTCCGCGGGCCTTCAATTATACATGAAAAATATATCAGCCATATAATAAAATCACTTAAAAATATCAAATTCAACCTACAGACACTAGAAGCAACTTTTACTGTATATAACATCTTCAATAATGGAATTTCTGGTACCTAGAATGGTTTCAGCTAAACAAAATCATTCCTTCCTATCACTATTCTTCACTACAACCAATTCACTAACCTTAATCTCTGAAGCAAGAAAATATTTTGGAATAAGGTTAATATTGAGCTTGGTAAATAATTATTACGTTTTTGGAGGAAAAAAAGCAGTATGTAGACTGGGAAAGAAGTAATTGTTTGAAGAACTTGGCTTCTGATGATGATTTCTTCTCCAGTACAATTGTCAAAGAGTATTACAAGAATCACATCAAGGTAAATTTGGATATTAATTCCTACCATGTTTTTTTTTTTTTTTTTTTTTTGGGGGGGGTGGGGGGGGGTTCATATTTTCATACTACTTTATTATTGTCAAGTAGATTAAAAAAAAAAAAAAGAAAAAATCATTGTGAAGTTAGCATTTTAACATTTTCATTATAACCATAACGAGTATAAATGTTGGACAGGATGTTCTTACAAGAAGAAACAGCATAACAGGAGTGTTTACAAAGATGATCCCAGAGCTTATGAATGAACCAAGGTGCACCACAGACTCTTCAGGAAATACCATACAGGTTCAATTCGACTTTTGATTACCTCCTTAATTTCTCTACTGCTGCTGCTGCGCGCTCACACACGCAACTAAACATGTTTGAAATGTATGTCAATACATATTCAAATAGAAAAGATTGAGTCGCAAGTAAATGCATTTTCACTCTTTTTTTAAGGAATAGTTGAATGTATAAACGTATATAACACCTTAATTTACTTCATTGAGATCTAAATATGCTGTCTAACCTTGAGATTTTTCGTATAAAGTATTAAAGGAGAAGAACTGTCTAGTTTAATCTGAGATAGAGTGAGTCGTATTAAGCAAGAAAAATGTTTATCTGAGTGTAGTGGGGTAAAATGTTTTTCTTTTCTCCTAATCTAGTTTATAGGCATTTCTTTTCGATCAAATTCTGGATTCGTTAACAACTTTTTCGCAGCCAAAATTTTCTGTGGCTCTCTGGCCTTGGTGGTCACAAGACATTCGATATAAAGAAGTCACGGGTACTAAATATGACCCATTAAAGGTCACGGATCCTTGGAATTGGAGCTATAAAACTAAAACTCCTGTAGGAAATTGGATCCGCCAAAGCCGAAGTACTGAAGGATAAGAAGAAAACTTTGACGAATTTCTTTTGAAATATTTGAATTTCTTTCTTTTTTTGTTGAATAATTAATGAACAATTGTAAGTTAGGCATAATGTGCTACATAATTTCTCTCGACTGATGCTAGTTTATTTGACTCAATCTACTTGACAGGATGAAATAATTAATATGTATAATTACGAAATTGGTTGTCTAGGAATCAAATTTTAATAGTTATGTATCTTTTTATTATTTTGGACAAATATAGCTAAATAAAAATTTTGTATAACTCTGAATTAAGGACTCACTTAAACTGTGTACTTGTTTCACTTGCTTGGATTTTAGAGATGGCTTCGTACCTAAAATCCATAGATGGTAATAACTTGTTAGAATCAGGACTTGAAGGGCTTTATGGATCATCAAATGCTGCAAAGCAGCAGTACTTTAATCCAAGGAACAGATTTCATAGCAAATAATCAAATTAAGGATCTTGATTTTGCCACAGTTCACTCATATCCAGATGCATGGTATGGTAACTACTAGTAGTAGTATTTACCTCACTTTATTTATTTATTTATTTTTAACACACCTCTTCCCTGACTTAAATCCATGATCAATAGACTGTAAAAAATGGCTAAAGTGATAAGTTGCACTTCCTTGTCAAATATTTGTATTTGTTGGTGTTTTAAAGCCATAATTAATATTTCAAGATGAATGTGATGGATAATTTGGTTGGCCAAAGTGAAGAAGCTCGATTCTCATTTTTGAATGACTGACTCAAAAGTCACATTCAAGATGCACAAAATATTCTTCAAAAGCTACTTCTTTTCACAGACAGCCTTAAGTTATCAAAAGATGCTGATTTCACAATGAATCAGAGAGACTTCTTGTTCAATATTGTCTATTCAATCTTTATTCCTCGGCTAGTTTGGACCTGTTGCTAGATGTGTATTATTCTGGCAATTTTTAACTCAAAGGAATGGACTCTCTTCGGAAGATAAGTCTACGATGGCTACGAGATCATCTTAAATGAGAGCTGTTCAACAGCCAGCATAATTTCCCAGCAATCACAAAAGCTTAATAAAATCAGAAGAATGTATGCTAGGACCAGAAAAGAAGTATGGAAGAAAGCAAATGACAAGAATGGTGGAAATCTTGGAACATGAAAAATGGGGGTCTAAATTTGGTTTGGAGGAAATACCATCTCAGGGCCCCTTCGGATTGTAGGAGAAAGATTTTCAAGAAAATAGTTGCCTCAACAAAGGGTTTTTCTGGTGTTTGGTTATTTATTGGAAAACGTTTCCCGAAACAATGTGAAAGAACAATGAACTATTTCTAATAGTCCATGACAGTTAGATATAAGAGCATTGTGATTCTTGAGAAAATCAGAACTAGATTAGAAGCATAATTCAACTAGTTACATATACAAGGGCAACTGGAACGGTTCCACCATTCATATGACTGTTCCATCTTTAATTGTTGCATTCTTCAGAATGACTGTGATTCCAGATCTAAAGTAAAACCCTTCTTCCGGTCTGTCAGCTTCTTCAACACCCTGGAACAGTCGATAAACTTATAAAGCATCTGTTCAGGATTTGAAGAAAGCATGGAAAATAGAAGGAAAATAAGCTTACATCTGTATTTGCAATGACCATCTCTTTTCCAATCTTGGCATTCTTGTCAATTATACAATTTCTTCATACAGGAAGATGAAAGAAACTTGTCAGCACATGGATAAAAAGCACATCCAAGTCTCCAAGGGGAGAGATCACCATATTGATGAAGAATAAATGAATAGAGTTTTAAGCCCTGAGATCTACAATAGAGTCCAATTTATGGATTTATTTGCCAAAACAAGTTGCAAGTTAGTAGTGAAGCTATCGTGGCAAATGACAACTAAGAGTTTAAAGCTTCTATCATATCTCACCTAATTGTGGTGTTCTATCCAACATCAATGGGTACCTTCCCCTCTGCTAATAAAGATGCACTTTCAGATTCAGTGTGATAATATGAATGTCTGCACCCATCATCATAGTGTCCTGAAATTCAAAAAATTTCAGACACAAGCATTTATTAGGAAACAAATATGTATAAGATCTTCCAGGCAATTTAATAACCTCTTCAACCCATCCACAGCATCAACAAGAATCAAGTAACACAAACAAAAGCTAAAGAAAGAATGACATGAAATAGCATTCTTTGCTAGCATGTAAAACTGGCATTGAAGATAGTATAGTTAACTCAGGATTTAAGATGGTCAAAACTTAACTGGTCAATCTAGCATCACAAGTTCTAAATATAAAGATACTTCTACTTAACCCCAACTCAACACCATAGACCAAGCGTGATCGTACAGCGACAATAGAGTGTTGGACACTACACTCCTGAAAAGCAACCGTGTGAAATGATTGCATCCATGATCTGAGAAAGCCAGTACACTCATGAGATGTGCAAGAATAACAAGCTCTAATTACATATACAAGCCTACCAGCATACCCTGCATTTTTCAATTTCTGCCACCTAGGTGGCAAGAAAGTGAGAGATGTATAGAAAGCACATCTGTGTGTCGTATAAGTCAAAGATTGGAGGCTGCAAAGGAAAGGAATTATGATTAGTCTGGGGTCTAGTGAGAACTATAGATACAAACAGCTAATAGAATTTTATCATTGAAACTAGTCTTATGACCAAAATTGTACTTCAATTCCTATATGCAAACTGCAAATGACAGAGTAATAAACCAAGATCTATATAATAGTTCAAGTGCAAGTAGTATGGTGCAGGAGTATTCATATTTCCAGGCAAATATTCTTCGCTTAAATAAATTCTTCCTCCGACTTGTGCATTGGCATGCATTGTAGTAATCTTCTCTTTCTGACCACCTAAATTACTCGTTCATTATGAAACTTCCAACTTAACCCAACAATAAAGTAAAATAGTTGAACAGGAAAAGCAGTAGTAATGAAGAATGTTGTAAACAGGGAAACTGTCTCTTCCGCCAGTGCCAAATTGCAGTCAAATAAAGGTGCTTCATAGTTCCAATGTCCTCTCAGTAATCACAGAAAAGATATGCCTGATGATGGAAAATTCATCACAAACCAGGTCATCTAAAAGTTTTCCGACCAACACTCAACTTGATTTCTCAGGCCATGGGCAACAAAGATTGTATAGAGAAAACGAGCAAGTGTATTTTGGGTTCAAATTTATGAAGTTTTGATTGAAAAATTTAATTCACAGCTGAGGGAAACCTGTCAGAGCCAAAATCATGTGCATGAAGGATATTTCCATGTTCTAAGAGAATATTCTGACATCTATTTTGAATACATAAACACCTATCGATGCAATATATGGAAACTTCATCGCCTCTTTTGCAGAGAGTCCAAGAAGAGAGGTGTCAACTTGCTGTAGTGAAACACGAGCATGAAAACAAGACTAGCTCAGGGCAGTCAACTTAAATCAGCAGTAATAATAGTCAAAACAACAAAGTTATGTGTATGTCAAATGAAGTCAGACACATTGTGAAGTATTTGCACATGGTTGGAGTAAGTAAAATACCATTGCTTTCAAAGCAACGCCTTTTGGTTTCTCAAGAAAGTGAATAATACGCCCTGTCTCATCAATTTTCATTAACCCATAATCTGAAGCTTGACTGCCATGAAAATAATTGAAATATAAGTAGTGATCTATTAGCCAATTAAGGTTTCCAATGTTCTTGGCAGGAAGATGGATCACAAACCTATCATCCATGGGTACACAGGAAACAGTAATATCTGCATTGATTTCAATATGCTTCTGCAAGAACAACTTCAGTTAATCTTTCTAAATTTCAAGAAGGAGAACTAGACAAAGATACAGCCAAAGATGAAAAAAACCTGAACAAAGTCCACATAATCCATTCTGTATAGATGGTCTCCGGACAATATTAATATGCGCTGGACATTTTTATTCTTGGCATCCAACAAAAACAATTCAAGACCAAACTTATTCCTTTTTCCACAGGTTTTTCCAGCAACAGGAACAAATCTAAACACACACCTCAAATACCCAATGATATGAACTGCCGAACAGCATCTGCGGTTCCTTGAAACTATTTGTTTCCAGCTTCCCCTGGCATCTGAGTGGCAGCAAGAGCCTGCTTTCCAAGTAAAGTTTATCTTAGAACACCAACATTTTACCTTTTCCATCTTTGTTGGGTAAATTCACTTTTCTCAGTATTTTGGGAAAGGGGGATGCTTAATAAAATCTTTTTACCACTTTGTTAAGAAATGGTGCACTGCACTGCCCTGCACCTAGTGTATATTTATGATCAAGTGTTCAAATCTCCAAAAACTATGTTTAATTATAAACTCCTCTATATCCTACTTATATGTATATAGATAAAAAATATGCTTTCCAAAAGGTTCCTAATTGATCTTACCTCCACAAATCCATCCCCAAAATTCACACCATTTCCAAAATTGCATTTTCGAGCAAGATGCTGATTAAGGGAAAACGAGTTAAACTGGGTCAAGATACAAATTTTCCTTATTTCACTGTTGATGTAGTTAAGAGACACGAAATGCATCAATTAGCCTATAACAACCCCCAGTTGGCACCTGCAACACATATTTGTGTATAAGCAAAGTTTGAAGCTATTAACATTAGATCCTGTGGTAATTGGCTGATTCTTGTCTCCATATAACATAAGTTGGATCTCCATAATTCTGTAGTCTTCATAAAATCATTAGTGTAATCCACTTACTGGATCATCCTTTTTACATGTCCACTAAGATACAACTTTCTGTACAACTTTTCCAGCAACAAATAAACAATAACAGCTATCTTTTAACACTAACAATTGGAGAAAGATAATAAACTGGGTATAAGATTACAACAGGAAATTAATCTTTGTCCTTACAGTGTGGTTTAGCCTTTTCTTACCAACAATCAGACAAATAATAATTTTTTTAAATAAAAAAAAAAAACTGATATAATGCACAAAACAAATAATTGAAAAAAGAGATTAGTACAGAGAGGTATGCATTTTACCATGATTTCTTCGTTTATATCTTGTGTGAAGATAGAGAAAACTACCCCAGGCTTTATGCTTTTCAATTTCCTGCAAAAGTTGGTCCCTGAAACCTTGCTCTATTTCAGACTTCCCTTAATCTTTTCCCCAGAAATCCTTTCTCTCCAGCACCAAAACCCCACAATCCCACTTTCTTGCCTCAACCCAGATACTATAAACCCTGATTGTTAGCTAAAGATTTTTTTTTTTTTTTTTTTAATTTTAAATTTTAATAACAATAAATATAAAGCACCAACTACATGTCCAACTATTGTAATCCTTCCATTTTGGCGCCAAATTTTCAGGATAAAATAGACAAAACACAGTATTTGTTTAGGGATAGATTTGTAATTTCAACTGCTAGGGTTTTTAGTTGAGGCGTCTTTTGTCCATTTTCTCTTCCCATTTTTCTGCTGCGCCGCTGCCTCTCCACTTCTTCCTATTCTACTTATCTCCTTCTCTCTTCTTCTCCCATATTTTTCCTCTGTTCCGTTGGCCCCTTCCCCTTCTTCTCTCCTCCTCATTCCTTTTTTCCTGGTCGCCGAACTCCTTCCCTTCCCCTCTTATTCTTCCTCTCCTGTCAATGTGTAATTTATTTTTTAATTTATATTTAAGTTTCGAACTATTTTACTGATCCTTTTTTAGTTTGGTTCTATTTTACTTGCTTCCTCCTCTCCTTTCATGTTTGTTTATTTTCTAATATGTTTTTTGGTTTAGTTTTTTTATTACATTGTTTGTTGTCTACAGGTGAAATATCCATGTTGTGCATTCGCACCTGCTTTGGAGCTCGATCTTCAAGGTTATTCTTTGTGTTTTTTTTTTGCTCGAAAATTTTGCTATTTCATATGAAAATTTTGGAGGAATCTGTATTTTATACTTTGTTTTCCCCTTTTAAATGGATAATCCAGCGTCGCACTATTATAAGAAAATTTTGGGTGGGATTTAATGTTAAATTTTAACCTTCTACTTACCTTTTTGCGGCAATTTTATTTGGTTTGTATTATAGGTATCTTAGTATCTGATTTATTTTGGGTGGATTGCTATTTGTTAAGTAGCTGTTTGATAAAGATCCTACGTTCATTCTATTATTTATACATGACTAATTCACTGTCTATTTGAATTAATGAGTAAGAGATTGCTTACTTTTCGATAAAAATTACTTTGCACAACCAAGAAAGTTTTTCTCCTTGACAAATTTGTTCCAAAAAATTTACTGGATATGCCATTTAGCAAGTAAGTTTTTGTGTGCTACAATTTTACTGTTTGATGAGTTTCAAGTTATGTGATTAGAACCTGGTTAAGAATTGCAACTTTTTGCAACATTATCTGAAATTACACATTAAATTTATTAGCAAAGTAAAGATTAAGAATTTTCTGTAAGATAATTTTCCTTACAGAAAATTCTCGGTGTTTCTTTTACTTTCAACTGTAAAAACCTCTTCCGTTGGTTATTTTTTCTTGGTGTAGAGTAATTTCTTTTTATGGTTATTTTGTTTGTGTGCAGATACTTGCTAAAAAATGCAAGCAATGTGGTGTTTTACTCATTTTTTTAAGTCAACCATTCATTTATTTTTTACATTCATTGTTAATTTCTTCAGAATTTGCCCAATGCTTCCCTTATTTTTTTTCCTGATCATTTTAGTCTAAGCATATTTTTACTTTTTAACTCTTTGCTGTCTGGCTTTCATATTGTTGCTGCGAAAGGGCTCGGCATTTGTCTTCGGTACAAGATTTTTTAAGATCCCAGTTTTTCTTTTATAGTTTGCCTTCTTCATGCCTGTCTTTATTTTCTTTTGTTTGGCTTTGTTGCTTTAGTACTCTTTCGTGGGTTAACTTGTGCACTAAAAAGGAAAAATACCCAGTTTAATTATTGTTTTTAATCTCGTGCTTTATGAAAGTTTGGGTGTCTTTGGTTTAGCTTAAGGAATTACGTCAGCCAAACCACAAACTAATGCTATATAGAGTTGAGGAACTAATTGCTTTACATGTTATTTATTTGCTAAATGTAATCCAATTTTGCAGTATATACATTTGATGTAACGTCTCATTGACATATATATAATATGTTGAACACCAACTGTTGGAGGTGAATGTCTAAATCTTGGTTTTGTACCGTGAAAGGAAGTGAAAGGTAAATTTTTTGAACTTTTAACTACTACTATATTTTTATAATAATAAAATATGTTTAAATTTTAGATCCTTTGATTTTTAACCTTCTGTCGGTTGGAAGTAATATTCTAAGATTTCAGGCTTTACTAGATTTGAGAATTTTCTGTTGCTGGAAAGTAATAGGTTATGGAGTTTCATTAATTAATCTGGGCATCTGATAGTTAACCCTCGACATTCTTAACTTCTAATTCTCATTTTTTTTCTTTACCTTTTTGCTATTTCTTTTCATCATCAAATTTATCCTCCTTTTATCAAATATGCTTTAGTTCTTTTCCTCCTGTTGTTAGTCAGATTTATTCAACCATATTTGTATTCTTCTCTTTTTTGCAAATTAATGGTTTTTCTTACAGAATAATGAAGGACAAACTACTTCTTGTGAAGCAACATGAAATCCACTGCAACTTGTTTTATACTTTTCACCATGGTATTTATTGCATTTATGTTTTCAATTTGATTGTTTTCATTTTCTCTATTACTGTATCACTTAATTATGACTATCCGAGGAAGATTCATTTTGTTGGCATGTATACTTTTTTCAAATTAGATTTTTTAATCTTGGTATATGGTTCTTTAATTTATTTCTAATTTGTGTCCAATTAACATTTTTAGCCCCAACATTCACCTATGTTAACTGTTTTACAATTTTTCCTAACATTTTTAAAAATTATGCTTTAGTTTGGTTAGTGGGTTGAATCTGGCTTTCTGCTTAAGTAGATAACTCATTGTGATTCCAACAGAGTATCAAAACACTTGCAATCTGTATTTAGTCTTGTAATGTGCTATATGAGACATTAAAAGCGGTTGAACTAGAAAAGCCAGCAAACTACACGGTAGAGGAGATTGCATAGCTATATACTTTTAGTTTAAACCTGTATTTTTTTTTCGCCTAAATACGTGCTAAAACCATATAAATAATCCTCATCTTTCATTTACAAAAAATGACTTGGCTTGGCCAATAATGCAAAGGACCATGTAATTATCTTTGGCTGTTGGCTTTGATTTTCACAGGTTCCCTTCTAAAAAATATGACCCTTAATTCATCTTTTCTCCTTTGTCGATTTACAAGTTATTCGTATGATCTCCTTAGTTAATGTTGATTGGTAATGGTTGCATTCTTTTTCAGATGTTCTCTATTTTTTTCTTTCTACAGTTTGGTACTGTATTGCTTAGAGATTACAGTAGAGGATAGTTTGAATGGTTAGAATTGATCAAGTACTGCTCTTAGTAAGTTTTGGAAAGTTTTCATTTCATTCTTCTACTGAACTATTCATGTGTTGTCATGTTATGTCAGAAATTATATAGATAAATTAATCATTCATTTACCAAAACTATTGTTCAGTTCTTTCTTAACCAGCTTGGCTGCTCAAGCACAGGGTGAGATACCGTTAGATTTAGAAAACAAAACAAGCTTTCAAATGGCTTCTACAAAATTGCTCTCTTTAGATTGTTTTAAGAATTCATATTGAAAATTATTCTTATTGTAATAGTTTCACAATTTATTTGAGGACTGTTTTTATTCTTATAATCACAAGAACCTCTTGTTAATACTAAAATATAATACTATGTGCTGTAATTTTTGCTGTGCAATGAATGGTGCAGTATAAGAAATTACATTATTACTTGTTCTAATTTCTTTCAAAATATCTTTTATGTAGTTTATCTATTTTTTCTTCAAATAATTACACAAACTTCCAACATATACACACATTACAATTACTCTTATAACATGTTAAATTTATAAGATATTTGTATAATAGCTATATACAAATATCTAATAAATTAAACACAGTTGTTATGTTTGTATCAAGAGGAATCCTACTATTGATACAGAAAGGACTAAAAACAACCCATAACATACATAAATCATAACTAACGCAGGCTGAAAAGAGGGTTTTCTCAACCATCAAAGCACGTCCTATTGTAGCACACAAAAACCCTTGCAAATGGCATCAGGCAAGTTTATGACCTGCTCCCTACCCTCCTCGGTCCTTTCTGTATCAATATTAATTCTCTTCCTACAAACATAACAATGTGTATCACAGCCTCTTTAATTTTAATGGGCAGGCCCCTTAAGTAAAAAAGTGGGTGACATCTATTTTTTCATATCCAGATTAAACATCACAACAAACAACTTTCTAACCAACATAAAAACTTACCTTGGACAGATTTCAACTTGAGCTATCAAGAAAATCTTTATTGACATCTAGATGATCTTTGAGACAGCTCTTAAAACATCATTATGTGCATAAACATAAGCATTCATAGCATAACACTCTAGGCCACATATGGAAGACAAAAGATCCAAAGTAATGACTTGCTTGTACCTGCGATCACAGATCTCTTATTCACAACAATCATGGCTTGTGATATTGCAGAAAAAGTCTAGGATGCTTTGCGAGGAGCTTTCCAAGACAATAAAAGAAATTGACAAATGTATATTTTGAATCTTATGAGAGAATTTGGGCTCCTAAGGATGAATGAAAAGGAGGACATTAAACAGTATTTTCAAAGACTCTTAAATGTTGTCAACAAAATTAGACTCATAGGTGAAGAGCTTCCAAAAAAAGAATTGTAGAAAAAGTCTTGGTGAGTCTACTGGAAAGGTTTGTGACCCTCTATTGTTAACATCTCCAAAAACTTGTTGACCTTCAACTAGCTTGCATAAGGATCGATCAACTTAATGCTTCTGTCAAATCGATGACCTTGATTCAAATATTTAGGACCATCAATGTAGTAACCATACAGGACCTTGCTGCGAAGCAAATCGACAAATCCTACATATTAAAATTGATACATGAAGTCGTACCCACCACAAGAAAGAAGTAAAGATATATATGCTAATAGTAGGAGGAAGAGGAAGAGGAGAAGGGCAAACAATGTTGGATTTAATTTAAAGTGATTCAATATTTAATGTGTCATTACGTGGAAATATATATATATATATGTAATTATTACTAGACCATTGGAATGTAACTATTAATGAATAGTCATATAATTTATGAATGAAAAGACACATCTCTAATATTTATGTTTATTCACGAATGTCATGTCTATTCATGAATGGAAGAACACATCCATTGGGAGTTTCATGAAAATACATGTCTACTAAGAAAATGTATATTGGTTGATCAACTTAAATCTTTGTAGTAATTTTTACCCATAAGGTAAACACAACCATGTTGTTTTTTTATAAAATTGACTCTAAATATATGTTAAACTCTTTGTTTGGTTCGTGAATTATATGCGATTTGGTGTTGCTGTAAAGAAAAAGGAGAATTCTACAGTTCCTTGCATTAGGAAACCATTCCCTTAACTTTAAAAGCTTGTACAGTACAAGCATTTAAAACATATGGTATTGTATTATACAAACATTTAAAGTACAAGTGAATGGTTTCCTAAAAGTGATGGTAGAATTTTTTTAAAGAAAAAATAGAGAAATAATATTAAAAAGAAATAAAAAATCTGGTGAGGAAGAAGATGAATACGATGAGGAAGACTAAGAAACTTAGAAGCCAGTAGTAGGGCCCAATAAAATAATGTGTTACTTCTAAAAGGGCAATCTTGGAATAAAAAGAAAATTTGCTCTAATTGAGAATAATTACTCTAACAATGAAAAGAAGCCCAAGAGTAGGATTCCGATTATATCAGCAGTGAAGGCGTTTAAGGCCTTAGATAGGGGTTGTGAGAGCTAGAATGGCTAATGTGATAGACGTCTGATAAAGTAACACATTATCTTATTGGGCCCTACTACTGGCTTGAGTTATCTTTCAGTCTAGATCCTCTAAGAACACTAGACACATCTAATTCAGATCCAGCATCGTGAGATCGAAGTATCCAGCCTTGTTTGCTTCGTGATTTCGTAAGTTTCGAGGACGAAACTTTGTTTAAGGGGGGTAGAATGTGAAACCCAGTATTTTAATAGCCTTGTTCTTTGATTTTAACTGGTTTAAAATGTTTTTCATATTATTTTTAGTCATAAAGTACTTCAACTTATTCGTTTTTCAATTCGGCAAATTTTTTGATTTACGCGATTTCGGTTCCGGCGTGTAAACGGGTCACTAAAAGTTGGACTAAGTGTAATTAGTGCATTGTGGTGTGTGAGTGTTGTTTGATGGCTGATTTATAATGTTATTTAGTAGCAAATTAAGAAAAAAATTAGTTTTTTGATCAAATAGTCAACTTGGAGACTATTTGGTCAATGGGGAACTATTTGGGTACCTTGGAATTTCTTTTTAGTCTTTTTCTTGTTGTTTTTCTTCCTCATTTTCTCCAGCTGCTGGCCGAATTTTCTTCCTCCATTTTCCCCAAAAATTTTCTTGGATTTCAAGTAGAAATCACTTGGAAGGTAAGATTTTATGTATTTTAGCATTTTTGGCTTATGGGCTTTATGATCCAAGCTTTAATTTCAAGTTTTGTAGGATTCTTTATGGCTGAGAATCAAGATTATGAGTTAGGGTTTTGTCTTCCATATGTGGCCTAGAGTGTTATGCTATGAATGCTTATGTTTATGCACATAATGATGTTTTAAGAGTGTTTTAAGGTTAGTTTGGATAGGAATTGAGACTTGAAACCAAGTGGAATTGCCGACATCTTCATGTTGTAAGTAAGCGGAAGTTTGGCGCAACTAGGATAATTTGGATAATTGGTTATGTTTAAGGATCTTTAATGATCTTTTGAAGGTTTTAAGTCCTTTCCTTATACAGTGGGTTGGTAGGAAGCATGTTTGAATCATGCGTGTGGCTAATCGGTAAAAACTCGTTTGGTAGTAAGAGGAATTCCAACCATAGGTTGTTACACTACTAGATTGTACTAGAGAGACAACATTAGAGGTCACTGTCTATTATACTGTCTAGGAACATTATTGATATAGTCTCGGCTATTGCTCCGGTGAATCTTTCCGTTTATAGATTTTGTTGGTTGGTTGAATATGTTGTTTTGAGTTGGGTTGATATAACCAAGGTCCCTTGAATACCTTGGAAATGGATTTTGTTGGTTGGTTGAATATGTTGTTTTGAGTTGGGTTGTAACCAAGGTCCCTTGAATACCTTGGAATTGGATTTTATTAGCAGGGAGGATAGCCTAACTATAGCTTAGGGAGAGGTGAAGTTTTTCGGTGTGTAAAGGTCACAAATATGTTTGGATGGATTTTAAAATGTGTATGATGTTTGAATCGCACTTTTACCAAGTTTTGAAACTATTACATATGAAATCGGGACCAAGCTATTTTATGTTAATCAATTGATATGTTTGCAAACTCTTTTGATATGAAAGCATTTTATGACTGTTTTGGCTCATAGGTGACCGAGGTATATAATTTTGGATGTGTTTGGAAATGTCTGAATTGTGGAGAACCGGTTCTATAGTCATCCATGGGACGCCATGGTGACTGCTGTGAATGTTTTGAACTAATTGACTGCGGGGTCTTGTGATGGGATAACTTGACCTCCCGGTCAGATGTGTATAAGTGGTAGATTACTAGATCTACATACTATGTTTTGAAATGATTGGATCTTTTTGGCTACGCTATGTATTAGCACACTATGTTTTGAAAGCTTGGATCTTTTTGGCTATAGTTGTGTATAAGAGACAGGGCTCAAGCAGATTTTAGAAACTACTTATGATTATGGTTTATTGACGTTTAAATGGCATGAGACATTTTAGAAACTGCTTCATGACTATGGTTTTCACAAATGTTATTATCCTTATGTTTTCTTTTTATCTTAATGCTTGGCCCCATTTGAAGATCTTTTATGATATCCACTGAGCTAGTCTCTTATCACATCTAGATGTGTATAAGAGACAGCAGATTAGGTGCTCGTTTTTTACTCTCCACGCGTTAGCGACTTTTAGATTTTCTCCATTCCACATTATGGTAGGACTCTGCGGATAATCTTCCAAGCTTCTCTTTTGTTTGGTGAGGGTAGTGTATTAGATAAGTTTTGTACTGATGAACTCTGTTTTTGTTGTAGCATCTTTTGTACTAAGAAGGAATTTTGTAATTCGTATTTTTGTGTAAAATGAAATATTCGGTTTTATAGTTAAGAAATGGTTTGATGGTTCTATTACATTGCGGTTAAGTTTGTTGCTCTGTTCGTTTGTGCCTTGCGCTTTGGACCGGTGTGCCATTAGCGCGGCGTGTTACGGTCCCGTTTTTGGGACGTGACAGTTGTCGTCGAACTGTCAAGTCGATTAATGCTGCACTCAAGGTTTTGACTATGTCCCGTGATTTGGAGGCAATTGAGTCATTTTTTAGAGAAGCTCCTTTAGAGTGTGGCATTAACCTAGACGTATATTCTGTTAATATCATTATCAAGGCAGTATTTGAAATGGGTATATTGGATAGGTCACATTTGATCATGTTAGAAATGGAAAAATTGGGAATAAGACCTGATGTAGTTACATATACAACACTCATATCAGCTTTTTACAAAGTTAGTCAATGGTATATTGGTAATGGATTGAGGAATCTTATGGTGCTCAATGGTTTACTTGCTTCCCTAACCTTGCTATATTCAATGTCCGAATACAGTTGTTGGTGAACAAAGGTCGGGCTTGGATGCTAATAAGTTGGTCGGTTTGATGCATCGTCTGGATATTACTCCAGATGAGGTTACATATAATTTGTTGATCAAAGGGTTTTTGCCGATCTGGATATGTGGATATGGCAAAAAGGGTTTATTCTCATGTAAATGATCGAGGCATTGAACCAAATATCAAAATTTATCAGACAATGATTCATTATCTCTGCAGAGCTGGTGACTTTGATCTGGCATATACAATGACTAAAAATAGCATGGAAAAGAATTGGTTTCCAAGCATCGACACTATTCTAAAGCTACTTTGATTTGTAAAGAATGGAAAATTTGACAAGGCAAGCACAGAAAAGGAAACCTCCTTTTTCTGCACATCAGATGAGGACCATGCAGTCGATGTTGTCGAGAAGATAAATGAGAATATTGGACATAAAAGTTCAATGCAAACTGATTTCACTCTGATTCACACTTCCAATGGGCTCTCGTCCTTATCTTCTGTAGGTGCATTTTTCATGTATCAACATTCAGAAAAATGTGCTTCCTTTTTTACTTTAATGAAAGCTATTGTCTCACTGAAGACCTTCGAGAAATGGAAGTTCTGAAGCAACAGGATTATCTAAGTCATTGTATGTCTGTCTGTCTGTCTCTCCCTTGTGTGTGTGTGCGCGCGGGCGCTCTGTATGTGTGACCTTTACACACTTAACTATGTGTGTGCCCCATGCAGAAGCATTTGATAATTGATACTTGTGTGTGTGTTATAGTAGCTTCTGCATAAACTACAAATCAAATTTCCAACAGATGTGTATAAGCTTAGTTAATACCACAGAATACAAGTTTATCTGGGATTTTCATGTGCTTCTTTCATTAATTCAGAATTGTGAGTGATATGAGAAGAATTGCAATGGAACAGCTACTGAAATTCCTGAATTGAGAATTCGACCAAGTGCTGCTGTTGGTATTTTGTTATTTCTATTTGTTTTTTGTTTTTTTAAATGTTTGCACAGCTTATTAGAATTGGTTGTTATATCAATTCATATCTACATTATGTGGGAACCATAGGCCGTAATGCGGGAGTAAGGGCTGACAGGGAAAAGCATGTAATCTGGTAATGCAGGTCACAAGTGTATGGAACTTGATTGTGAAGAGGCAAAAATATTTCAGCCTTTAATTGTCTCTGTGAATATCTTTTTCACAAAGAGAGAAGGATTCACTGGATAGACTGGGTGTGAGTGTTACTGAATTGTCAATTGAAGTTATATATTTTTAGGTGATCGGGGCAGAGAATGTATTTCTTACATGCAACATAGATTTCTGAATAATGGGAGATCTTCTTGTTGGAAGCAGTAAAAGAAGAATATTAGAGAATAAGTAATTTCATTTACAATTACATGGTATGATCTCTTTTGTGGTTTGATGGGTTAACGTTCTAGCAGTTGTGTGATAACTTATATTATACTGAAGCACAGAGATAGTTGAATCCACTGTCTGAATTTTTGTTTGCCAATGTTGGAGTCATATGAATAGACAATGGCCCACGAATAAGAACTTGATATGAAGGATAATATATAGAAAATGTGGAAGGAGCATACTTTTCTCTTTGATTCCATTTTGGTTGAATGTAATCCATGGAAATTTTCCAACTCAATTTTCATTATGTAGGGAAAGTCTTCCTGGTTTTCACTTCTACCACTAGTTATGGAAAAGTATATACTGCCATCCTATTTGTCAAAATTCATCTTTGGGGGGAAGAAGTGCCAGAGTTGTATCTTCTGAAATTTGCTCTGGAGAGATACTCATGATTCTCTTTCCATTTTTTATGCGGGCATTAATGCGAGTAGTAGGTGTTTCATTGAAGCTTGTCCAAGTATAGAGGACTCTACACTTGTTGACAGGCTTGATGTCAAGTTCAAAAGATTCGATATCTTCTTGGCCAAACTTACAGGGAATAATGATGGACATCATTATGGGACTTGTTATTTGCGAGAAATAGTGATTCTTGTGGCATGCGGAAGAATTCAGATTACTGCAAGGTCATCACCATTTGAATTAAAATTAGCTTACACACTAGATTGGTATGGATCTCTGGACTGGTAAATGGATTGTAAGGAAAAAGGTATCTCTGTTATGGAGCAGCCACAAATCTCTATGGCATGAGCTCCCCTTTTTTTCTTAATGATGTCAGCGACTGAGCCTAGTGTATTCCATGTGATTGGATCATGCCAGGAGAGTATTAGAGCAAGAGTTTTATGAGAATATGATGATTCTTTATGTAAAGAGAGGGGACATCTCATCGGCTGCTAGACGGATCAGAGAAATCCAGATTGATGAAGATCAATTTTTACTTTGCTGAAATATCAGCTTGTGTAGACAAATTGAACAATGAAGCATACAGTTTATCCTCTTATTTTAAGCACTCTCTAGTCTCTACCATCTTCTCTCTCTTCCACGATGTACTGTATGCATGCATGCACTGTAAGAGATATCGACCGTAAATCTTGTAGTTCACTACATTTATTATCACTCTTTGAATTTTCTCTTAGTAATTGTCCCACATTTTTTGTCAATATAATCAAACCAAGGTGCTTTTCTTTCAAGAGTGCTGCCCAACTTGAGTCTTGATAAGTCTATCAAATGCTTCAAATTCACAATGGACTTAATGTGGTCGTCCAAGTCTAACAACCTCAACCAAAGTTGATGAATTCCCTAGCTTATTGCGATCTTTCTTTTGCATGTAAGAACATGGTATCTCTAATTTTTGCGTATGAATCTACTTCTTAATTTGAGGTTTTTCGGTTAAGACAAAATAAAAAGGCTATCAACAAAGTTTCTCTACTTAAAAAAAAAAAAAAAAAGGGGGTAAAAGCTGGCAGTTCCAATTAACCCCAAAAAAGAGAAAAAAAAAATGGGTCTTTGGTGGAGAAAAAAAGAAAGAGAAGCTCAGGCTTTCTCTGGTCAGCACTGTTCCTCAACATTTCCAAACTGAGGCAATCACCCTCGTCAAATTTCGCCAACTTTCAAACTGGGATAAAAAGAATATGAACAAAAACTGGGTATGAATGTATGGTCTGCTTTTATTTACCTTAGCTTTTTGCACAGGTCTCCCTCTGGAATCATCCTTCATTTCCACAGTTGATGTCATCATTTCTGCAACAATATTTTAATTCAAAAAGAAATAAAATTCAACATCCCTCTATCAGTAAATCCATTACACAAAACTTTAGTTGCAAGAAGATAAATGGGAGCACCAAGTTTTGCACTGAATAACTCACTCTTTTGCAACAGCCAGGCCATTGTTCTTCTGAATTTCTGAAATTGTAACAACTGCTGCAATACCACATTAGAAATTGATATGGATGCTTACTAGCATAAAAAGACAATAGCGGCTAGGAAAGCAGCATAAAAATTTCGATGGGAGAAATTAATATCGATGCTTACTAGCAAGACTGGACATATACACATAAATAAATTACGCTGGCAACAGAATTCTATTCAAGATTTTTACCCATCTAGTCCAGGAGCAGAGACCTCCACCTCATTCTGCTGCTGCACCTAGCTCTGTAATCATACATTAAAAACAACCCACAGAATTTACATTATTAAATCCCCAAGCGCCCCCCCGCCCAAAAAAAAAAAAAAAAATTACAGCATTAAAACAAGAAAACAAGAAAAATTAGTTTGGCAAGATTAACGTAGAAGAAAAGAGGCTTTTTAGTATTGGAAACTCGAATGCGATTCTTCTTTGAGAATCATTGGAGTTGTTTGTGTAGAGAATAATATTCACTTTCTCTAAAGAATATACATTTTTTAATTTTTTTTTATTTCATATATATTTTATAAAAAAAATTATTACACTACTTTTACAAATAATATGTCAAAATAATGGCTGTCCAACAATTATTGCTATTGATGTTGACGTTGACGTTGATGTTAACTGTTATATCTTCCATTTTTTATTTTTAAATTTTTTCTTTGGGGAAGGATGAGGATGATGGCGTGAATGTGATTATTTGAGAGCTAGGGTTATTAAAAGGTTCATTTTGGGAATTTATGAGGTGTTTGGTTTGTATTGAAATCATAAATTTTATTAACTGTATAAATTTATATTATTATTTTTTTGCTTGTTTGGTTTAATTAAAAGTGAATTTTATTATATTATAAGTAAAGAATAAAAGTTAATATTTTTTAACAATTTCATTCTCATAAAATAATTTTCATAGTGATCAATTAAGCAATATCTATAAGTATTATCAATTTTAATTTTCATTTCTTTACTTCGTATTCATAAACCAAACACCTCCTTAATTTGCTAGGTTGGGGGACAGGAATCAACTTGTTCCACGTCGGATTTGCTTCAACATACGTGGACACGACTTTGTCGGTGAATTCTTTGTACCAATGGTGACATGCAGCTAGACACATAATTGTGCATCCATGATGAATCCTATAAGAACCCATATTTTGTATGTTTTGGTGTAGGGAAAGATTTCGGTAGATCTTATTTTTAGTTGTACTTGTAAATTTTGTGGTGTGAATTAAACAACGTGTTATGAAATTTATGACATAAGTTGATGTAAGCAAGATTTTATAAGATTTAATCAGTGATCGCAAGATCTACAAGTCTTATCAAAGGCCGAATTTATATAAATTTTTTCCTTTGGTGTAATTTTCTTTTTTGGGTAATAGAATTTTGTATTATTGAACTATGTTGATTTGCAGTAAATAAAATACTTTATGGTAATAGAACGAACTGCTATAACTTCCTTTAATTGAATTTTAATTATCATTTTAGGTTAGTGAATAATAATTAAGAAATTAATTAAATTGTATCAATTTTTTAAAAATATACTTTAAATTGACTGAATTACTTCTATACATTAATATTTCTAATTACATAATTTTCTATCTATTATTATTATATTAAGAGTAAAAATTAGAAAAATATCATTCAAAACTTTATTAATTTTCTAAAATAACATATAATTTCGCACAATATAAGTTGTCTAAATGAAGATGAACTGCAATACAATTTAAATATAAGACACTCTTAATGACAGATCTTGTATAATGAAATGGATGAAACATTATTATTTTGTAACAGTTGCTCAAATCTGAAGATAAAAGATTAGTACTGTTACATATTTATAGCAATTAAGTGCCCTTTAACTTAGGACCAATAAACTATTAAACCTAAACAAAAAATTATACGAGTAGTTACTTGGGCCTAAGTTTATAGCCTAATCAAAATTTGATCGTTTGGGCCGAGCTAGTCCCAATCTATCTAACAATATTAAGAAGGTGTTCGGTTTATATTCGAGAATCGAAATCGAAATCGAAATCGAAATTATAAATTTATTATCGGTATGGCTTTATATCATCATCTTTACTTGTATGGTTTGAATAAGAAATAAGTTTCATTATATTGATAAGTTCATAAATTTGAAACTAGTGTCACAAATACGAATGAAAGTGGATATTTTCTAATACTTTCTTTTCCATAAAATGATTCCTATGATATTTAATTAAATAACAACTCTGGGTATCATTAAACTTGTTGCCATTTTTTTTCCTCTTACTCATAAATCAGATGCCTTCAAAGTGTATATATATATATATATATATATATATATATATATATATATGGGCGCATCTTGGGCGAATTGAAGATTCTATAAATTATAAATTTTACCCTTTAACAATTTTGAAATTTTAATTTGTATTTTTATAAAATTTATATTTTGCCCCCTAAATTTTTGAGAAAAATATAAATTAATCTTAATAAATATATGATTATTAAGTTTTATCCCTCAAGATACAATTCCTACATTTGTCCCTACACATATATACACAAACATACACTCTTGTCTAGTTGATAATGTTTTACATTTAGAGCTAAGAGATGAATAAAGAAGCTGGATTGCATTAAAAGAGCTACCTATATAATAACACATTAGATGAACTAATTAATTCGGTCGTTTTCAAGCGCCAATGTATTAGTGCGAGTGTATATATATATATATATATACACACTTGTCTAATTGTTGTTGTTTTATATTTAGAGCTAAGAGAATCGAATAAAAAAGGTGGATTGCATTAAAAGAACTGCTTATATAATAACACATCCGATGAACTAATTAATTCGGTCGTTTTCAGGCACCAATGTATTAGTGTACTTAGATACTAAAGTTGAGTGCATGTTGACATGGATGCACCTGTTAATTCATTAAAGTTAATTAAGGAGTTAATCCTTTTCAATCACTATCATTGTCCGTTCAATGAACTGTACACTAGACTAGAACCCAACTTAATCATTCATGCATGCATGCTTGTCATATGTTGCTGGCAGAAGTAATTTTCTATTAATGATGTTGGGAAAAAATTTACATAAATTCGATTTTTGGCATCACCTATAATCTCTATAGTCAAGATTAAATCTTATAATATCTTGCTTACATCAGTTTATTTTATAAATTTCATAACATTTAATCCACACCACAAGATCTACAATTGGAACCAAAAACCAGATGTCTTTCCCATGATGTTGAAATCAATGCCACGTAGTCCCATAACAAAAGAAATTAAAATCGAGAGAATAACAGTGAAGAAGCAAATAATGAATAATACTTAAAGATTCGTAAAAATTATAAAACACGTGTTTAGTGTACAAAATGTCAAGTAATTTGGCTCCTTTGGGTATTTTTGGCAATTTTATGATTGCGAGCGTTCGCGAACCCGCCTTCCCTAGTGAGTCCTGGTCCTGAGTCAAATTTTTGCACGATTCTTATACACTCAGTGCACATAAAATTTGTGGGTTTTATATCAACATCACGTGTAAATTTAGAAGTACTTATGAATTGAATATTCGGTATATATGGATATTATCTAATCTAACTTGGTTATACCATAAAGAAAGAAATGACTTGATATTCAATCTATATACATAATATGATATTTGATCAAAATAGGTCAAATGACTGGATAATCGATCAGGTCTAATATATATTTTTTGGCGTCAAAATTCTAAAAAATGAATACTAATTTCACATTTCCCTACTAATGGGAAAGAGAGAAAAAATAAATATTAATATTAGATCAAAGTATGCAATAGGAAAAAGATTAATTTAGTCCCTTTTGTTTGGGTATCGATCAATTTGATTCATTTTCTATCCTAATAGACTAATTTAGTATTTTATTTTAAAAAGTTAACCAATCAAATGTCTATAATATAAATTATGATTTGTATAATAGACAGAGTCATGTGTCTTAATCAGGCTGCCGTTAATCTACAGTATATGCGTTGTCAACGATTACATTAGTTTATACTCTGATTTCATGCCCTTTAAATCCGTTAATATTTTTTTAGGAATGAGGGACTAAATTGGTCTTTCTGACAGATGTGGAATCAAATTAGTATTTTTGCATATGCAAAATTATAAAATTACTCATTTATATAAATTGGGTCAAATATTCGACATATCTCAAAGTTTTAACCCATTAATGATATTATTGAACCAATTTAAATATCTTATTTTTACTATTCAAAATAAATTTTTTAATTAACAAATCAAGATACACCGTTATGCGTAATGCATGTAAAGAAGATAACCACACATATTATACCTGGCTAGTGCATAAACCTTTATTTATGTAAAAATTTACCAACTAGTATTTGTTTATACGAATGTAATTGAAGTAAAATGGTATGAAAACAAAGTTAGATTATAGTGCAAAAAATAATCTAAACAAAAGTCATTCAATATCTCATATCTATAAAAATAATATTTAAAATTTAACAATAATTGCTTGGATGCTTTACACCTGCTTTTTGTTGAAAAAAACTAATAATAATAGAGACAATAAAGAAAAAATTAATACAATAAAATGTACTGCTAGAACAAATCAAGAATGGTTATTTGCTTATAAGTGGAGACCAGAGGCCTGCCACCATCACTAGATAATAATCCGATTCAGCTGCGTGGGATCTACGTGTCACATGAATCCCATTTTGGACACCTGGTTAAGCAATGGCAAACTGTAATCGGAAGCGACGAAAGATGTTGTGTCTCACATTTTGTCTTATTTTTTAAAATGTTATTTAATAAATTATTTAAATTTTAATTCATTTAATTTACCGATGAAATGAAATAAGATATTTCATTCTCAAATTATTATTTTCGAATAAGACATCTTAAAATAATAATTATAATAATTTATTTAATAAAATAATGAAACAGAAAATTTAAAACGTTTAGGCTTTCAATATCTACCTGACTAATTGATCCTACAAACTACTCTTTTACAACGAGACTACTATTTAGTACCCCTCACCATTCTGGATAGTATCTTCAATCTTACTTCTCAAATACTATCACAATTCACAAGTGCCCAGTGTTGCGACATTTTCTCTCCAGCTATCTTTTCTTTTCCAAATAAAAACATTTTTCTTTCCGTTTTTTCTCGCTCCCCTTCAGCTTTATCCACCTGCGTAATTTGTTCATCCGTTTATCAATAGAGAGTCCTCATTAATTAAGTATTAACACACACACCCCCACCAATTCTTGATTTTTGATTCTTGTGCCTACTTCTACAAGAAAAAAGAAATGAAGGAAAACACACGGGAAACCCGTTGCACTTGACATCAATTAATCACATCTCAGTTGTGTGCAAATCAGTGGAGAAATCAATTGAATTTTACACCAACGTTCTTGGATTTATCCCTGTTAGGAGGCCTGGATCTTTCAATTTTGACGGAGCCTGGTAAAAATAAATTTGAAGGTTTCTCTTTCGTTAACTTTCTCGATCAGATTGATTTTACATGTGCTGATTTCTTCTTTCTTTTTTGTGGGTTCTTGAAAAATTCAGGTTGTTCAGTTACGGAATCGGAATACATCTATTGCAATCAGAAGACCCCGATAACATGCCGGAGAAAACTGAAATCAATCCCAAGGATAATCACATATCTTTTCAGGTGACTAATTAATTTCTTGGTTTCAGTTTTCTTGAAAAAAAGAACAGTGATTTCTTTCCAATTGAATGATCGATGTCAGTGATTAATTAAAGAATCTTGTGAATGAAACAAAAGTCTTGGGGGACCCCTTGGCGTTTTGTGATGTATGTCAGATGTAGAATTAAAATTGGATTCTATTGAAAATCTTGATTTTACTAATTCTTTATGAGAATTTTCGTTAATATGGGCAGTGTGAGAGCATGAGTGCCGTGGAGAAAAAGCTCAAGGAAATGGAGATCAAATACGTTAGGCAGCGAGTGGAAGAAGGTGGGATTTATGTGGATCAATTATTCTTCCACGATCCAGATGGGTTCATGATAGAGATATGCAACTGTGATAATCTGCCAGTTATTCCACTGGCTGGTGACATGATTCGTTCATGCTCGAGACTCAATCTCCAGGTCATGCAATCTCAGCAACAGATTCATGTTGTACAACCTTAAACAGTGGAAAAAGAAAAGGCTAATTAGGTGATTATCATGAAACATCAGAAAAAATTGATGTGTTTCTAGGCCTTTCTACTGTCTTTATTTACCCAAAAAAAAAAAAAAAAGGTGTTTGGTTTTTAGTATTGTCATTTTCTTTGTCTTCTCTTTATGTTGGACTTGGCCTTGGCTATTACTGGATAGGCTAGGTTTAATAAAACGGCAATTTGGCAATCGGCCAAATGATGTGCTGCTCATTTTATAATACTATGAGATTGAGTCTGCTTCTGATATATAACTATGTTAGTTTACAAATTTCTGTTTCTTTACCCTCTCCGGACCTCTCCATTTGCTTTCTTGAAAGCTATTTTGGTCATGATCTTCACATTTCAGACTAATAGCTAGCTAATACTTTGCTCGTACCAAATTGAGATGCATGAAAAATTACATGTTTATCCTAACATTATTAATTCTGGCTATATGTTTTCAAGTAAACCTGATAATCAACCAAAACTCTGTATCATTTGTAACCAAACCGGATTCCCCAAAAAAATAAAAAGACTAAAATGGAATGTAAACGAAATTTAAAAAAAAAAAAAAAAAAATTTGAGAAGATCACATCACCAGTAAAGAAAAGCTAAACCCTATATATTGCTATGAAATGGTTGGTGGATTCAGGAATTCCACAATGGGACGCAAAGTTGATTTTTCGATTCAAGAAATACAGAAATTTTTTATATAAATTTAGTTTTAAGGTCCACTGGCCTATTTCTTTATGATGATGGCATGTAGTCCATCATCAATAAACATCAAAAACGACGTATTCGGTTTTGATGGGATTTCCTTCTTTTGTCTTTTGTGTAAAGCATCCAATTAAATTACGTTCACCAGTAAATTTTACGCAGATATTCGCCAGCCGTGGAATGAAACATCACAAGCCGCCTCGTCTTGTCGGGTTCCGGATTGGCGGATTGCGACACCATCCATTATTCACTTGGGTTGGCTATTTAGCTTTACCTTTTGTATCTCTTGATGGATCCAGCCCAACAAAATCGAATCCCAAGTTTAACCCATTCCCATCAAGATGTGGAATGGACTAAAGGCAACAGATGGTCGTGTGCAATACGGAGCAGTCCATTCCGACAACTTGCCCAGACCAGACGTGTGAATTGCCATATATTTTTGGGTTTTTTTTTTTGTTTTTGACCTTTTTGGCACTTTGGGATATTTTTGGATCCATTTTTAGATGGATCCAGTATCTATAATCACTGGTATTAATATGAGATCTTTATTTTAATAGTGTAAGGTGACGCAAGTGACTGTAAATTAAGGAATTGAGGCACTTATCAAAAACTTGATTTATCGAAGCATTGTTTTGAAACTTTGCAATGCTGAGGTCAAACTCCAGAACAACTTGCCCAGACGTGTGATTTGCCATATATTTTTGGGTTTTTACTTTTTTGGCACTTAGGGTACCTTCTTCTTGGTGGGCGATCTCTCCATGGGTAAGGAATCATTACTTTTTAATGAGGCTAAACTCACATGGAAACTAAAAAATTCACACTATATGAAAGGTTGTGAATTCATGTTCTGAATTCAACTCAGCTGTTGTTATCCTCATTTTTCTTTATTAGTGGTTTTAATGAAAGAGATTAACCTATTACTATTTTAAATTTTTATTAAAAATAAAAAATAAAAAATGATTGACTACTTTACATACTTAACAAAGTTAATAATGTTATTCTTCCTTAATTGCTACAAATTAAAAACCCAAAATTAAGCAAACACATATATAGTCTTACAATATACATTACCATTGTAGGGGGACGGGAGTACAAATTTTTTAAAACTTTAAGAAGACAAAATACATATACTTTAAAATTACTACATAAATGTTCTTTAATTTTTTCAAAGTATATGTACTTTTGAATACAATGAACAAATCATCGTTTTTTAGAACACTAAAAAAGAAAAAATATTATTAAAAAGACTCGAGTGCATCATGCTGCTGGAGCCTGGATACTAAATTGGTGATCAAGAATGCTAACATTACGTGCCCCTCTTGAGCATTTGGTCGTAGTTCTCAATGGACTCGAGTCTCTGGAGGAGCAAATGTTGCCTGAACTTGTTAATGAAAGCTTCAGCGCTCGCATTTATATCTTCCGTCGGCTTTCCCTCTAACAATCTCTTAGTAGTATTTGGTTCCGCTAGCAGCTTTCTTCAACGGGGCATGATGACCGGGTCTCGACGTCGTCGTAGTTGTGTTGCCATTAAGACTAGTATTCTCTTCTCTTTTATCAGCTTCCTCGACGGCTTTGGGCATCTGGTGATAAAAGGGTGTCGAGGAGCTCTTCATCTGGGGATTTTTTTTTTTTTTTTTTTTGGGGGGAGGGGTTGTTTTTCTGGATTGTTCATAAGTTGCAAGTTTCTAGTATTTATAGAGGAGTTAGAGTGGTTAAGTGGTAATTAAGGATTCTGATTATTTTCTTAATCAATTTGAATATGGAATGTGATTCCGTGTGATAGTTTTGTTTATCAGACGGACGCATCTTCTTGGATGACTTCGAGTTAATGAAATGTCAAAACTAGGTTTTGGTATAATGTAGCCAAGGTAAAGAGGAAAAAGAAATGGGAAAAAAAAAATTTACATTTAACTTTTTTGAGCGGTAATTATAGATCTATTATATCAAGATTTTCTAGAATAGTATTTGTGATAATTTGCGTTTTTATTAAAATTGATTTCATAATAAAGTGTAATTATGTTATAAGATGTATTTTTATAAATTATCACATTACTATATTCTGTCTCTTATACACATCTAGATGTGTATAAGAGACAGCCCGTGAGCTCGCGTGGATCTACATTATATTTTTACAGCGATTGTCTCTTATGAAGTAGTCTTAAAGAGACAGTGGGACAAAGCAAAAACAAGTTTAATCATCGGATACAGCTAGCATTTGCATTGGAGGCCTCTTATACACATTTGGATGACTTCAAACAAAAAAGACTTGAAGCTGAAATTAAGCACACTTAGGTTCTTTAGAACTTCTCAACTTGAAAATTAACTTGCAGTTTAAGGTGTGAAATTGTGAATATGATGCACCGACAGTTAGGATTATTATTGTTTTTTTCTTCTTTTTTTTTTTTTTTTTTTGGAAGCCAAGTTATGCTTTTTTTTTGTAAGTGCAAAATTATGTCTTTTAGTTTTTGATTAGTTGAATTGAATACAAATCTTTTTTGACGACACTGTTAGATTTTTTTTTTTTTTTTTTGACACTGTTAGACTCCATGATCCATAAAAATAAGTTTAATGTGTAATTAAATGGTTAGCAGAAATTATTAAAAGCATAATTCAATTTGTCGTAACGTGAGCTTTGTTGTTTACGTTGCAAAATGTGAAATGGAAGTAATGACAAGAATTAAAAAGGATAACCTTTAAGTGGACGAATAGTCAATAGATGGTAGTAGCTAGTACTATCTCTTGGAAAATAGTTAGATAAATTCGATTTTTGATTTTATTTGTAGATTTTGTGATGTAAATTAAACTTTAAAAAATTTATGACATTAATTAATGTAAGTAAAATTTTTTAAACATTTAATTCTGATAATATAATTTATAAATGAAATTAAAAATTAAATTTATTTAAATATTTTTAAAGGACAGAGCGCTTGAGCATTAAAGAATACCGGATTTGTATGAATATCTAATGCTAACTGTAGCTTAGTGGGTAGTGGGTAAGCACTCCGCTCCATGCGAATTGCTGGTGTTTCCAGAGAAGGGGCGAAGAAATGGGTACATTACAGATTGCTCATGCTTTGACTTCCGCTAAAAGATGCATTTTAAGTGATGAGTACGTCTTGATTAAGATGGATTTTAAGTGATGCACATTCTCTATAATAATCCAAACACTAGAACTTTAAGTATTTATTATTTTCTATATTCTTACATTTTAATTTTAAAGTTTTATTCTTCTTTTCTCTCTAAACTTTTGTTATATATTTATTCTAAATTTCAATAAGAGAAGTTGAAAGATTTAGAATTCTTTTAATTTTTTATTTGAGTGCACATTAGAATATTTTTGTGTGGCTCGTTATATTTTAGGAGTAAGACGTCATCATTGTTATTTGCACCAAAGTAGCGACAAATCTACTCTAAAAAAAAGTGTCTACTATAGCGTGTCTCGAACTAAAATATATCGAGCCACACTGTACTTTGTCTTTTATAACAATCCAGAGGTGCATTTATATAAATTTGTATGTTTTTCGTAATATTTTCATCTTTAGTAGTGTTCTTTAGTGTTTTTATCCAATAGATTATTTATTTTATAATATAAAATAAATAAAGGAAAATGGTTAAAATAATTGATAAGTAGAAGATTAATTATTTTCCAATTGTCTAAATGTGAGGAATACTCACCCTGACAAAAGATCTTTCTTAGGCGACAGGTTGTCCAAAAATAAAAGAACGGTGTTATTCTATTCTGATCAAAGATCAATTGATTTTTTTCCTTTTTGGCTTTTAGAAATTTTGAAAAGGAGATGGGAAGGAAGAAGCGTAAAGCAAAGATAAGGGATGCTTCTAATTGACCGAGCTATGCAGCACGTGTTTAATTATTGTTAGATTAATTCTTTGAAGTGGGTTTAGGTTTAAATTTTGTCATGCACGGCTATGATATTATATATTCAATCAATCTTCTTGTTGTCCATATAGTTTTGCTCTATACAAACCACTAATTGCTTTGATAGGATTAGTAAATTAATTCTTCTTGTAGGCTTAAACATTAGGACGAGTTATACTTGAAATTAGTCTTTCCGATTTGATATTGATATATTGTTTTATTTTATAATATAAACTATAATTATATTAAAAATTTTATTTTTATTAATTAATTCTTCAAATATAATCTAAAAGTGATAATTTCGATTCAATATTAATACAATTCATATAAAACAATTCATCATTACGATCACGACCGATCGTAGCTTTGAACTATAACCATAGCATAATCTTTTACCTTCTCTAGTCAATGGGGTTAGGCATATATTCTGGAAAAGAAAGGTACTTTTTAATAAATTATTTTTTTATATTTTAAATAATTATACAGTATAATATTATGTATTTTAAAATTTTATATTACACAAAATTTTAAAGCTAAAGAAATAACTCCCCTCCTAGAATTTAACCAGAAAATCTAGCTCTCATTTTATTTTTTATTTTTTCCCTTCTAAGCTAGAACTAGACCTTTCCCAGCTATGATAATGGGCCTCCCATTCACAATGGCCCAACTAATCGCAGTTAGACTACTTCCATAGCCCAAAATCATGTAGTAAAGTAATAATACCACGCGAGCTACGGGACTTGATTGAGATAGGCTGCAGCAATGGAAGGCATTCAACGGTTGACTCACCGTCTCTTTCCCTTACCCATAGCAGCAGAAAAATGCTTCATCAAAACCTTCACTAAAACCCCATTTCGGACCCACCCAGTTATTTGTCGGAAACCCATTTTCACGCACGGGTCAATCCACCTGGAACCCGGACTATTCACCAACCTCTTATACACATCTAGATGTGTATAAGAGACAGATTCTTATCCGCTTCTCATGAGCATGTGAGTCAACTGGGTATGACCGAAAAAAAGCCGGTCTTGCCGGAAATTGTGAGAGCTGGTGACCCGGTTCTTCATGAACCCGCACTGGAAGTCCGACCCGAGGAAATCGGGTCGGAAAGGATCCAGAACATCGTTGATGATATGGTTCAAATCATGATGACGGAAGGCACCTGGGGTTGGTCTTGCTGCTCCTCAGATTGGTATCGCATTAAAGGTTTCTTCTTTTTTCTTTTTTTCCCTCTTTATTTATTTATTTTCCATTTATTTTTTGGTGGCATTTTTGATGAGGCTATTTTGTTAATGTCAGGATTATGATTGTAATTATTAACAGATAATTGTATTAGAAGATACAAAAGAGTATATAAATTATGCGCCAAAGGAGGCTGTGAAAGCACAGGATAGGCGCCCCTTTGATCTTCTGGTATGGTATTGAATGGTGAAAGTGTGATTAGAAAGTTTGAATTTTTGCTAGCAAATTTTGGCTGTTGTATTAGTGCTAATTAGTATGATTTATACATGCAGGTTATTATAAATCCAAAGCTTAAAAAGAAGGGGAATAAAACTGCATTGTTTTTTGAAGGCTGTTTAAGGTAAAATGAAGTATCTTGTCTTGCTGCAATGTCGTTTATGGTATATCTGTAGCACTTGTGATTTGAGTGGTTATTGTGGTTTGTTCGTATTGAGCAAAAAAATCTGATTATGTTAAGTCTCAAAATCACAAAGTTTAGGCTCAAATCGTGTTGGCTAGAAGTTGAAGTCTTTATGTTGTCATCTTGAGGCATATATGTTCTGATGATCATTGATCATCAAGTCTTGTTTGCGATGTTTATGTGGTGCATATTCTAGTCGGTTAATGCTATGAGTAGAGTCATTGATTTGGGGTTGCTGATATACACTGGAAAGCTGTGAAGGAGATTCAGTGAGTTTCCTTAGTTCTCATTTTTGGGCTTAAATGATGAGATGATACAAGTTAAATCAAGGTACATTGTAGGAAACCAAAGGTACATAGGATAATCTATCACTTATTATAAATCTTAAAGCTGCGCTCACAGCCAACAAGAGATTTTTTTAATATTAGCTGTAAAAGAGTACATGGTTGTCAAATCTACAGATAACTCTGTAAAAGAGTTGCATGCTAGCTATACAGATTGTGGAGTTTTATTGATATTAAAGCTGGCTATAGCCATTCATGTGTTGGAATCCATTTTTAATGCATTGAAGACAGGTTCTTAGGCATCTTTAAACCCTTGACCAAATGTTTATAACTCTTCTTTATTTCAAAATTGTACACGTCAACAAATTGATTTGAGCTGGGAATCAATTAGAAAAAATGTCAACATCCCATCATTTGAACCACTAAACTTGATAGACAAACATCGGGTAGGTCTTATTTACTACAGTATAATTTTCTCATCTTCTGTTTTTGCAGTGTTGATGGATTCAGGGCTGTTGTGGAACGTTACCTAGAGGTGGAGGTTACAGGTTTTGATCAAGCTGGCCAACCGATCAAAGTTGATGCTTCAGGCTGGCAAGCTCGAATTTTGCAGCATGAGTGTGATCATCTAGATGGTACTCTTTATGTTGACAAGATGGTTCCAAGAACATTTAGGACTGTAGAGAACTTGGACTTACCTCTTGCTAACGGTTGTCCAAAGTTGGGAGTGCAGTAGCTCCACTTACCTTTTGCAGATTCTTTGTTCGAATATGATGCTTTAAAGTTGCTTCAACTACTACCAAAAGAATGAGGGGGAATATGCTCCCCAAAAGTTTGGGGAGAAATTTTTGTTCTGTTTAAGCAAGATGTGAATTTTTGCATGGAGGTTGTATGTAATACTGACTACTGAAATATATCAAATGGCTTCTCAGCTGTTCAGTTGTAGGACATACAACTTTTTGCTTTATTTTCCAATAGCCCTTTTCTAACTTCCTATTTTTATAATGTGTGGATCCCGTACACATAAATTAGATTGAAAAACAAATAAATTTGAGTATGTGGAGAATTTCTTACTTTTCTTCTCGGTTACTGAATTTAATATGGTGTATTGTTGGTTTAAAAATGAAATTAAAATTTCGTGACCACGAGAGCCGAGCATACCTTTGGCACTTGTATGAAATTCTAGGTCCATTGATTATGACTCTTTGTTCAACTTTTCAACATTTTGTTAGATCAAAGCTCAGATGTTACTACTAGGGCCTGTATACTTATAACAACACACTTGTTTTTCTGTAAATAACATTGAATAACACTATGAACATGAACTGCTGATGTATAAAGATTATGAAAATTTCATGTAAAATATACTTACATTGATAAGTAAACAAAGTATATGTATGACTTTAACTATATCGTGATATACATGAATTTGACAAATATGTGTAAAACTTTTGCTGCAAAATTCATGGACATTGCCCTGTTGGCATTTGTAAACTGATGTCCTCTTTACCATGAGCTATATTAACCAAACCAACATAGTTGTATTGGTTCCTTTTCCTTATTTAATCGTTGGAGAAGTGAAAACATCTTCAAATGGACTGGATTGAGCTAGACTGAGCCTTCTGCTGAATTATGCAAGTATCACATGAAAGGCAAGAAGGGGGAAATACAAGACCTGAGCTTGAGCCGTATGATTGCCAGCAAAATGACCTAGTAATTTCACCAGATTCGGAAACGAGATGAACACAATCTTCGAGATATAACCCTCTATGATGGTGATTATCACTGCATGCAAATATTACTGCTTCCTCAGTTATGAAGTTCCCTTGATCCCAACAAATGATATTTTGTCGATTTTAATTGCCAAAGTCTGCAAATAGAAAAAGTTATTTGTCTTCCACAAGCTATAGTAAAAACACATTTAAGTCCATTGATTGCAAGGCTTGATGAACCCATTTGCTTATTCAAGGGAAAGGAAAAGTTAGGAATCTCCTTTAACGAGGGAGGAGGAATAGCATTTGAATATTGTCATCGACATTCAAAGTTATCATCTTACTCATACAGAATCGGATAGAATTATATCTTAACATCAATATCAATATTGTGGTAGATTTCTCACCTGATTTGGACAAGGCACAGATGAGTCGCAGTAATACTGATCTATTATGATAGGATTTGAAACATTTTCCATCCACACATTCTGAAAGTTGATCTTACTGGCAAAACCACTGCCTCCCTGATGAAACAATTTAAGTACAAGAAAATGAGATTAAGGCGATCCTAAACTATTCAGCTGCTTTAGTGAAAACCCAGTAAGTCTGTGAATTCATGGAAAAAAAACACCGTCTGTTGATGCTTCTAGTAATATTTTTAGACTAATTAACTGGTGATTTGCATGGAAAAATGAATCAAAAGGGAATTGAAAGAAGATTACCTGCCATGTTTTGATCCTCACACCATTTTCAGTGTTGGACAGCGTTGCTCCATTAACTTGAACATCATGCACCTGAGCCCAAGTTTTTGATTTTCCCAAACTCCCAATACTACCAAATATATATTATTTCTGGGGGTTCAGTTGTAGGATGATTCCAATTAACAAATTAAAAGTTTATTACCTTATACCATGCCCTGGTCCGCAGGTAATCCCCCCAATGCGAATTTTCGAAGAATTGCTGACAATGGATATGCAATAATCTCCTAGGGACAAGCCAGGAATTCAGAATATTAACTGATGCAAGAGTTTAATTAAGAACTGGAGCTGCATCTTAACTGCAGTTAATCCCTGTCCTAACATGTATTTATGGTACTCCTAGAGCCAATAAACCTGTGCTTATAGTGCTATTCTTGATTTCAACATTTGTAGATGCACTGATGTGAATTCCATCCGTATTGGGGCTCTTAGCAGGTGCAAAGATTCTGAGATTGGATGCTGCAATCTGTTTACAGGCCGTAAATGCCATGTGCATCTGTTGACTGTTAATCATCTTAATGTTCCTTACAATCAAGTTTCTACATTTATGGAACGTCATAGCCTGCATTGTCGTTTATACGACTCATTAATACCCCTAAAAAGATAAATACAGCATGCATCAAAAGGAAAAGTACAAATTCAATAAGGATTTGTTGAGAAAAATAAATTCAAAAAAAGGAGGAGAACAATGTACTGTGCTAACCGTTGGAGCATGTCGACATGGCTGTTTCAGATAATTTGGAATACAAGACAGCATATACATGGAAGATCAATCTTGCATCAGAAACTCTTTGAAAGTTGAAAGAAAAGGAAAGGAAGTAAGTATCATGAGCATAAAATTAGGTAAAAATACATTTGTTTCATTGATCTTGCATGATCGAGCCCACCATTCCTGGCCACTCCCATCAACGATCCCATAAACCTTCTACTGTGATGGACTTCACTCCATGAAAGTAAAGCCATTTATGGGAATCCAAGCCATCCCAAACATCAGGATCCGAGGGAGCAACAATAGTACCAGAAATCTAGGGTGCATATTGTGTAAGGAAACCAATGTCAAGAATAAAGTTCCAACTGAACTGTTAGATTCATCTTATACTGAACTCTGCACTACATTTATAGGAGTATAAGATAATTTACATCCAGCTCGTACCCTTAAGGTCATATTTGACCGGCAAGGTCCAGCAAAATCAATTGGTCGAACCAGATAAGTTTTTCCACCAGGGACTACAATTTTAGTTGCTGATGATGAAGAACATGCCATCTTCCACACCTGTTGAAAAGCCTGAGCCATCTGAAGATGTTTTTATTGAATCAATCTAGAAGATAAATTTAGCTAATATAAATTTCATAATAATGGACTCAATAGTCAGTATTCTTCACTTGGAAAATAAATGAAATAGAACAAATATTTTTACAATCTCAGAAGCCACTTAGAGTTACACACATGGTTTAAAGACTCGTCTATTCGTATCCAAATCGCCCTTTCCAATCATACCAATATGTTACGTACATCTTAAAATTTGGACTAAAATTACAACATAAAACTTAATTTTAGCTAGTTAATACCTTAAAACTAATCTATAAGCAACTATTTACAATTATCAGCTTAATTTTTATGATTTTGAACGAATACCGCCACGATTACAAAACATAAAACTAATTGACATGCCTGAAGAGACACCGCAAAACAAAAAGTAGTAGTATACAAATTATCAACGTAAGCAAGGTGACCAAGAAAAAAATCAATTTGAGTTTATATCATCTATCAATTGTGTGTTTCACATAAAAGTAGAGACCGAAATTTATCAGACCAGTATGGAACAAAGTAGTAGTAACTTTAGATGAATAAAAATAGAGAAAAATGCTTGCAGCAGCACAAGTAACCATTCATCAAGGCAAAAATCAAAGTTAAAGCTCAAAAATTAGAAGGGGGCATCTTACGTGCATTAAAAAGTAACAAGATTATAGTACCTCTGTATCATCAGTAATCCCATTTCCTTTGGCTCCAAAATCGTTAATGTGAAGAACATCGTTAATGGTGGAGTTACTACCACTTGAGAAGCTGGAGTCCTCAGATGTTGCTGACACTGGGAGCTGAATTAAAGGGCCATCAAACTCTATCCCATTTACATTTGTTAAATTCAAGAACAAAAAAAAGAAAAAAAGAGCAAGAATTGAAACAGTACTAGAACGAGAAGAAAAAGAAATTAAACGAGGAAGATCTCAGCTTCTTTTGCTTTCCCATCCACATTGTGTGAGTGGATCTTTTTCCTAGGACTACTAATCTACTCACGTGTGTATGTTGGACACTCAGAAGTTTCCTCGGCAGAGCATCTTTATATAGACCTGGCTTTGTGGACATTTTCAAGCCTCTCATCATTATGAATTTATGATGCAATTAACGTTTTTAATTTTCACTTGGGTTTCTTGCCTGTAACGACTTCCCAAGGAGGAAGGCAGCTTTTTTTTTTTAAGTGTATTTTTTTTTTTTTGTAAGAGAACAGTTTTTTGGCTAGGTTATCAATTTATCATTCTTTTAAGTGCAGTAAAATTTTGGATCCCAAAAAAGTTCAAAAAAGTTAAGTGGACTAAATGTCAAAAATCCTAATAAAGATGTCTCTTAACACATCATAAAAGTTTAGTAAAGCTGATTTGATTTTTTTTTTATACTCAAATTTATTCTAGGTTTTATAAAGGGAGATGTGTATAAAAAACTTAAATCAATTTATGTAAATTCTTATAAGAGACAGGTATATAAATTTTTGCTACAAAATAATAGGAACTTTTTGGCAGGCTTTAAAAGCAAAAATTACTATAACAGTATTAAAATTTGTGATTGGTAGCCAAAATAGTCCCTATTTTTTTGTAACCAGTATTAGTCCTTCAACTTTTTTATTTTTTATGAATAGTCAAACTTTTATTTTTTAGCCAGAATAGTCCTTTAACTTTTATTTTTTTTTAGCCATAATAGTCCTTTAACTTTTATTTTTTAGCCAAAAAAGTCCTTTTATGGTGTAGTCACCATAATTTATTATTATTATTTTTTTTATAAATTTCACATGAAAGGACTATCTTGGCTAAAAAAAAAAAGTTGGAGGACCATTCTGGCTACAAAAAAAAGTTGAGGGACTATTTTGGCTAAAATAAAAAAGTTGAGGGACTATTTTGGCGAATTTCCTTGGTGTAAATGTTGAAGGTGTAAAACTTTTGCATTCAAGTGTCGGCTAGTAGTCACCAGCATTTTAGGAAGTGTAGGGGGGCTTGAGGCCCCTGATAAATAAATAAATTATGTCTGCCAATGCTAATGGACTCAGGCGCTCAGCCCGTTTTGATCCCAAGGGTGTGAACTATTCGTCTCATTAGCCAAGGTCCATGAGTTGTGTATAAATGTTAAAAAAAAAGTACCTTTTATGTCTTTAAATTCCAAATATTAGAGCTCAAATACAAATTAGACCCGATATATATTCCAACATATATCAAGTACAATAATGGACAGAACAATAAAATAAGTTTCATGCTTTCAAGTAACCTATGAAGAAGAAGAGACAATAGCTGATTAGTGATTACTCACAATTGTTGAACCAAAAAAGATGCAATAATAGCGAGTGACAAATTATAATTTTGTGTTGTGCTTTTCATAGAACGAGAACACGATTTATTCGGGGAATATCAGTCGGCCATATCCCTGAAAATGTCGGTTAATTAATTATCATGATGCTTAGAGTTACCTAATTGAGACGACATATCATCAGTATATATCAGTCAGATTAATTACTTGTTATATATTCTACTGCTTTTATATATTCAAAAACTGATTATAATCACTTGATTATTTTCAATTTGTTTCTTAGACTTCATGAAGATAGGTACATATTTGTGAAAGACCTTAATCAACTAGCAAGTTACTACTAGGATGGTCTTCATTATCATCATCATTTTTGTATTTATCGGTATATATTCTTTCCTATCCTTAGTGATAATCCATTATTTGAGGTTGAATTATTCGGACGCTACGCTATAATGAGTGAGTTTCTTCATCACTCCAAGTTGATAAAGCCAAATTATAGCAGACGAAGATATAATATAGATATGACACATGCATTGAGTTCGATCATTCAACTTATCCTTTAGGTCATGGTGTTCCTGATTTGGAGTATTCACTGAAAAGTATGATAACTATTGAAATGAGTGAAAAATAAAAAAGATTCATTAATTTTTAATTATTTAACGATTTGAAGTATTCGTTTCAGAATACAAAGCAAATAGTAAAGAATTTTTAGAAGAGATTAATATATAATTTTGTGTGATAGGTACTTTATTTCCTTCTTCTTGGGTCATGAGTCCTAGTTTGATTCATTCATGGGAAGTGCATTGAAAATGGATTAGCTAAATGTAAATCTTATAGACGTAATTGAGATGTGAGACAATTCTGTCTCAGGGATACACAACTAGATGTGTATTATAATGTGTTACTACTACATTTTTTTTCTTTTTCTTTTTTTTTGTTAATAATAGTGGTCATAAATTAAGTACTGTAGTAATTTTATTTACAATCAATCGAGGTGCAGAGAGCCCTATTGCAAATTGAGGGATGAATGCAATAGTGACGATTACAGGCTGATAGAGAACACAAGTTACAGACCAGTTGATCTGGCTGGGCTAGCTTAACGGGCCTCAACTCAACAACATGCAAAACAAATCCTCTTCTCGCACCCGTGGTCTCTCAAAATACGAAAAATTATTTAATACTCATTTTTATAATTATAAATTATTGAATGATTAAAAAATAGTATAATTTATTTATTTTTTAATAATTTTAACTGACTATTATATTTATTCCATATTACAGAATAAATAACTAAGAATTGCTCCCAAAATAAACCCCGAAACCTACCAAACTGCCCCACCCCAGATAGAGATTACAACAAAAAGAAACATTTGGCTACACCAAATTTCAACCGTCACATGCAATGTTTAATTTAATGATTCAAAGAGTTTGTTCAAATGGCCAAAAATCTCACAGCTTGACTACAGTCATACCACATAGAAATCAATAAAATAAAATAGTATATATAGTGGGATTGTTTCTGCAACCACCAATCAGCTAATAAAAAAGGTTTCATGTGAGTAAGCCACGTTTTATCAGGATCACATAGAGTTTCGGGGTTGGCAGTGGTTTTTTCTTCTTACACTTGTTCAAGAATAATGGATCGGTTAAAGTTCAATGATTAGGCCTGAAGCAGTGTACAAATTAGTTATGTGATGGGATATTGAGGTTCCAATTGTCACCAATATGCATCTAGAATTGATTCATTTTAGTGCGTCCAACAAACATTTATGGTAATTTTTCTACCAAAAAAAAAAAAAAAAAAATTAGCCACACAAACAAATTGAGATATAAATGTAATAATTTCCATTCTATGAATTGTCTCCAAATGTCAAAGCCTTAAATTTTCAATCGGTTTGATAACCTAAAAGGTTATAACCACCAACAACATATGACTAAGCATTAAAAACACTTCACATGCCATCAAATAATACTCTCAAGCAATTTTAATTTTGCCCCCTTGCAATTTTCTTGAGTTAATTAAATTTCCAAGAATATTAAAGTGGGAGAATTGTAGGTTCCTTTTCGAAGGAATTATTCCTTAAATTTTAAAAATTTATATAGTATAATCTTTTAAAACCGTACTATTGTATTATACAAAATACAAAAAAATATTTCTTCAAAAGTTACACTATAATTTTCCATTAAAGAAAGTGATTCTAGAAATTTGCATCAAATTTTTTTCCTTTTTAGAATAACTATAGTCCCTCAAGCTTGTCTCTTGTAAATTCCAATGAAATATGCTTATGTATAATAGCCGAAACAATAAATCTATTAAAGGAAGCGAGATAGATTCTGAATCGGGCTAGATTTGCAGAAATATTTTTTGTACATATATAGTAGAAGAAAACAATTCCCTCAAGAAATAATACAAAAGGCTTTTGACAATATTCACATATTACAACCAACAAAAGAAACAAATCTAATAAAGAAAAACGTAAAACTGGTCCAGAAATTAAGCAAAAACAAAAACCATTATTGACAAAAAAGAGTTTGATTTTGTTTTTAATTAATTAGCTAAGTCCGAATAATTAAGCTATTATCACATCTACATTATTCACACGTATTACTTCAAAGCATGAAACTTATTTTATTGCTTTTTTCATAAAAAAACATCCAATCAGGCAATCACATCGTCCGCTTACCAGCCGGCTTAGGAGGTCGGCGGCGAGTCTGACTCTTGCTCTTCGTCTTCTCATGCGGTTTCCCAAAAGCACTGCTGCAAGTGCAAAACCCACATGCAGAAACCTTCGGAGACGGCGGCTCTATCGCCGGAGACACCCTACCAGTGCGGTAACCCCTTCCACCGCCGTTGGATCGGCTTCTTTCAATGGATCCAACGGTTCTTGGTGAAACCCGGGCTGCCACGTCCTCTTGTTTATTTTCTTGGGCTTGTATTAGACTAGTACTATTTATTTCGTGCTGAGGTGAAGGAGACTTGGTATTGTCAGTCCCGGTGCCGGTGGGGTCTTCTCTTTGGTTGATGACAATGGGCTGCTGCTGCTGCTGATTCAATTCATTTGCTATAAGCTTGTCGTCCCACACAAGCCCTGATGATCCTTGTCTCCGGAATGATACCGCAGATCTTTGTAAACCAGCTGTGTAGGACATCCAAATTATTCACACACACTATTATGTGTGTTGTTTATATATAGGAAGTGAGGACTGAGGAGAGGGAGGGGCAGATAAGAGATGAGAGCAAGTGAATACAAGTGATATGGGTTAGTTGGGAGAACTGAGAAGAGGTGGATTAGTCAACAGAAGTCAGTTTTTTTTTTTTTTTTTTTTTGTGAATTAATTGTAATATGCACTCTTCAGTTATTGAACTTTGTATCATAAATTATTAATTTTTATATTATTAATTTTTGATATTTTGTTATTGAAAATTAATAAATTTTGCTAATTATTTTTAAGTGAAAAGAGTTTAATATTTGTAATTTATATTTGATTATTAAAATATTTTTATTTATTAATTAGTATTAAATTTTTTTAATTAAAAAATTGGTATTAGTGTTTACTATTTTCAACTAATTTGAGTAAAATATTTAGATTGATCCAATTTTTGATTCTACTTGTGAATCTTGTGATCATAATTAAATCTTAAATAATCTTGCTTACATTCAACTGATGTCATAGATGTCTAGAATTTAATCCACACTATTACAATGCACAATATTTTTAATTAAAAATCGGTCTACATCAACATTTGCCTAGTATAGGGTATTAAAGTGATAGTTTATGGTGCAAACTTTAAACTTGTGACAGTTTAATATGACATATTGTAATTATTCCTTTTTTATTGTATTTTATTTTATGGTTTAAAATGGTCCTCACACTTTATAGGATATGTTTCCGGTACTACGAGAAATTTCTTTTTTATACGTATTTCCAAATTGTACCATTTTGATTCAAGATTTTGTTATGATGGGAAAAGTCACAATAACATCATGTGTGCATAATTTGAGGCAGAACAAAGTCATGAAATAGTAATTGATTCCTTACCATTAGGGGTGTTCATAGATCGGTATCCGTCAGCGAGTTAAAAATATCGATCGCCTCTAATGGGTTAAGAAAATTCTAACCCTCTATCCAGTCCATACAAAGCGATTACCGGACCTACCGAGTACCTCAAAATAGGGTCGGGTTGACCGGGTACTTACCCTTACTAGTAACAAAACATAAAAATTTAAATAATGATAGTTAAGCAAATTTATTTCACAACTAAGTCAACAACAATTAAATCTAAGTTAATTTCACAATTAAGTTAACAACAATTAAATCTAAGTTACAAAATATAGCCCAATATTGCATCCCAATAGACAACAAACTATGTAAATCAACAGGCCAATAGCAATAATTAAATCACAAAATACATTTCAACAGAGGCGAGTGTGAGAAATGAGTATACGAGAGAGAGGAAGGGGAAGATATGATTAAGGCGGAAAAGGAAGGAAATACAATTTCTTGAAAAAGAAAAGATGAGAGGCCGCTAATAAACCTAATAAGTATTTATTTATAATGAAATCTTATTAATCAAATTTACAAAAATACCTCTGAAATGGACCCGTTTGGGTACCCGACGCGTCGCAGAAATGTGACCCTCTACCCGACCCTGAGGCACTGTCTCTTTTACACATCTACTTATAATTAAAGCTCAAGCAGTAATTATAATGTGAAAAAAAAGTTAGTATATGCTTGTTTATTTATTTTGGAGAGAACTTTATTTTTGTCCCTTGAATAATACGTGTATAATGTAGGTGTTACATTTTATTCTACAAAGTTAATTAATCGAAAATAGATCAAACTCGTTACATTGAAATTGGTAGCGATCAATGTTTTTATTTTAAAGTGAATTATACACATCTAGATGTGTATAAGAGACAGTAGTTCCTGTTTTCAACTTCTTATGAAAAGTTATAAACTAAGCCGATAATAATAATAAAACAAGCAACTCACTATTAACAAAACTGTTTATGACTAATAAGTGACTTGTTGATAAATTTGACCAAGGTCCTATTTGTACAATTGACAGAAAGCAAATGCTTAAATAATTAGTGCTGTCTTTTTTCAATTAGTTATGTCGATGATATCTCTTGACCATGGCCAAAAGAAAGTAAAAAATTATCACAAATGCATATAAATGTAGAATAAGATGGATGTAGAGTAATCTGTCTTATTAAGACACATCTAGATGTGTATAAGAGACAGCTAGATGTGCCATAAGACAACGTTTGTTAAGGAGATAGCCTTAACATTCTTAAAAATTTTAAATTTATCTGTATTAATATTTAATATAAATTTCACTTTTGTTAAATAAATTTCATTAAAAATCGAATAAGGTTATATAAACTATTAGTTACAAAATTACCTTTTTGTAAACAAAAAATTAAATTACATCAAAAAAAATTAGAACGCAAGGAGCACAACTAATGTTTAAGTTTGGTTTAATTTTTAACTATTTTGAAAGCTCTGTTTAAACTTAACAAAATTATTATCCAAGCCAAAATCAAATGAGATTTTACTAAGCCGAATTTAATCAAGCTTTAGTAACATAATATAGTAAAAAAAAAAAAAAAAAGTATTTCATTTAAGAGGTATAATGCTTTACCACCAATTATTTGGAAATTGTAATAATATGACAAGGAGAAATCCGAATAAAATCAAGTAGAATCAGCTAACTCCACTTGACCCTTATCTGCATTAGCAGTTTCTTGCGTTTCGTTTTTATTTTGTATTTGTGGGTTGGATATTTGAATTGAAAGAAAGTCGTAAACTCACAAACACAAAATAAATAATAATAAAGGTTATATCCCTTGTCGGCATCTAATTGGTAGTTTTAGTGACAGATGGTGTCTTGGACCATACACCTTCAACATGTGTAGCAATGTGCACATCACATTACCACTAGTACAACACCGCCTTTTATTTAGAAATTTAGCGTTACTTTTGGTAGGTAAATGAATTGTAAATTTTGGGATTGGCATACACCAGTACGCCTTTATAATTTTTTTTTCATTATTTTTGGGATGAGTGTGAGTGTCACTGATGTTGTTCGGACAGTAATTATTCTTTAAAAGAAATTTGTGTAAAAGTAATATAACAATTTTTTTTGATGAAGTAGATATATAAAATAACAAAAAAAAATTAAAAAATATGTATATATAATTATAAAATATTATTTAAAAAAAAATTATTAACCGTTAAAACAGCACCATTAGGATCCACTCATAATTAGGGCATTGAAGTCAGTCGATGTGTGATTCAAAAGTCCATAGACATAGTTGATACCCACAGAAATCATGTCATCAATGTCATGATCGCATTATCAAAAGCCCACAGTTGGGATTTGATGGAATTGTTGCCTTATGATTGTGACTACGTAATTTATAAGATTACGACACATTTCAAATATCAACATGTGTATCCTCCCATCTTCATCACATAAACGTTTGATATGTTTAAAATATTATTATTAGAACACTTGTCTCTTATAAATTTTTGATTATAATGTATAAGATACAAAATACTGTAAATTATGTTACCTGTAGATCCGAAGCTAATTATTATTTGCAAATTTCCATCTAAAAATTTTTCTATCCAAAACGAGTCATTATTTTGGAAAGTCTTGTAACTATATTTTATTTTTGGTTTTTTAAAAATGTTAGATTGGACATACTGGTAAAATCATTTTGGGCCTTAGGTAGCTTGAGTCCTAGCATACACCTGGCCCCATTCGGTTCTAAGAACTAACGACGTCGTTAGGTGATCTGATCTAATGCTCCAAGCCACGAGCTGAAATTTCCCGCCAAAACATTCCAATAACAACCAACAACATCAATTTTTTACCCCAATTAGCGATCCTTTTTCCTGATATCTCAGCAACCCTTTATAGCATACTTCTTGAATTTATTTGGGTAAGTTTCAATTTTCTTCAACTTCAATTATTTGAGTCCTTTCTTTTTCTTTTTCTTTTAAATATGAGCTACATACATGTGTTTGCATTATTCAGTTCTGGTAATTCACAATTCAAATTTATATGCATTTGTGATAAAATTCAAACATTTAATGATAATCTGTTCAATGGGTCATGGAATTTAATAAAAAGTTTCAGTCTTGGCTGCTGATGATGTATATATGAGCTTGGACTGATGTATCTTTGATGTAGTAAATTTTTGTAGAGGACATGTTTGATAAAATGCTTATGTGGATGCAGTTAAACTAGAGGGTCTAAATTTGAGTCTGAAGGAATGTATGGGAAAAAGGGAAGCGAGTTAGTAAAAGAACAGGCTGAAGCAGTGAGTGTGCAACTCTCAGCTTTTAATGTAAGCTTCAACAGCATTTCAAGGGCCAATGGCCGATTGTTAATGTCCATGTTGAAGGTTGATGGTCCAAGAACTGTCTCTTATACTGTATCTAGATGTGCCTCAAATAGGAGAACATGGATATCACGGTATAGATAGTTTTTAACTGTTTCCATTTTTAATGAAATGCCCCACACCTTTACATTTCCAATGGAAACAATATCAGAAGATGCTTATTTTTAGTGCAAATCTTCTAATTGAACGCACAATTAGACTGCTAAAAGCATTCTAAAAGCGGAGGATTACAGGTAGAGAAAGGAACAGAGTTAAACACCCAAGGGGAATTTTTGTTTTCTGTATTGTAGTACCTTGGGATTCTGCATCTACTACTAATGTAAGCTTCAGCTGTATCGAGATCAAGAGAACATGTCTCTTAAACACTAGTTCTAAATGTGTCCTGATTCAATAAGACATACGATAGTCTATTATCTTAATTAAAATATGGCATGGAAAATAAATCATTCTGGATGGCCAAAAGAGCATAAAGACCAAGTAAATTATGTAAAAAAGACATGCCTGTAAACATCTAGTAAAATGTATTTATTGGTATAACATGTAAAGATCCACTGTGATCTAGTGTCTTGTTCCCATTTTGAGCACGCATCCACTGGACTTGGCTGATTGAGTTTCATCACTTTCTTTTTACTGCTCTTTTGGCCATCCAGAATGACTTATTTTCCCAAGTAATTGAAGAATGTACAGGCCATCTCCTTCACCTTGGCCCATTGATAAGGTAAGTTTCTTCTTTCTGTTGAGCTCTTGATTTCTTTTTTCACCAATGAATGAAATCCAAGTACATAGGTCAACTCATGTATAACATCACTAGTCTTCTGGTGCAATAACTCTGCATCTGGTCAAATAGAAGAAGATTATTATCTTGATATGTTGGCAAGAAAATTGAAGAACTAAAAAAAGTTGAAGAGAGAAGGAAAATAAATAAGCAGGAATTAGAAGAATCAGACAAGATGGCATTAAAGGCCAACAACTCTGGGGCACTCATCCATCACCTTTCTCTACTCCGCAACAAACGTTGTTTGATGGCTTATGTGTATGTAGTCTCTATCTACATCAACATTCTTTCTTCGAGTATACTTTCGTGACTTCGGTATTCTTGTCCGAGTTCACATCTCACTTAATAGTTCTATTTTGTTGCTCAATAGGTATAATCGAGCAGATATTATACAAAGTTTGGGATGGACTCTTGAGCGAGTTCTCCCAGAAGAAATTGAAGAGAAGCTCAGTAGCTCTGAGAAAGAATATTTCAAGAACCATGGTGCAACTTTTCAATCATATATGTCTGAACTTGATATCGATTTAGCTGTGGTAAGAAACTCTCTTTTCACATATTATTAGTTGTTGAGAAACTTCCCTTAGGAATAAAGCACTATAGGACTTCTTGAAATGAGAAATTGTTATATAAATAGGTTAGGGTGCTTTATGACGGTTTTAAGAAATGGCTCGATAGTTCGGTCCCTGGTGCGCAAGAATAGTATTTGTAAATGAGATGCAATCATGAAATTGTACTGAATAGTCATCTAATGCAAAAATTTGGGTTTCTTGTACACATGTATGACTTGTATCTCCCCAACACCCACCTATACACCCACATCCTTTGGAAAATGGTTGGCTATTCTAAAAAGTAGCCATATCTTTCAAGTCTAACTTATTTAAATTCATTTTCAATGTGAAAATGCCTTCTGTTAACAACTTCGATTTAAAAGGCCAGTTTGGTGATGGATTGCAAGAATAGTTTGGCAAAGCAGAAAATGAATTCCAGAAAATTTATTGAATTTTTATAAAGTTGAAAACAGGCTAAGATGCTAAGATACATTTAGAATTTGCCACAAGCTAAGATTTTATGATTAATTTTGACTGACATGTCTTGATGTGTATTTGAGACAGATAGCAGTCTGACTATACACTTGGTTATCTTTCTGTCTATGCCAGGATATGGTGCCACCAAAAGATCCCTACATCAAAGTGAGGGTTCTAGATGATATTGGTAATGTTGTTCTCAGTGATCAGTCAGCCAACCTTGCTCGCCATGCAATTCTTTTTCTCAGACGAACTGATGCTGAGCAATATATCTCTCAGGTGGTTGGAAACTGTCTCAACGTCTGGCTCTTTCCTGTGATAATTTGCCCAAGTTCTCACTGTTATTTATCCTGGTTGACAGGGCTTGATGGAAGAGCTAACAAGTTGATCTAAGTGAATAGGATTCTTTCAGGACACTTGAACAGTTTCCAATATATGCCGTACTGGTCATCTGCAAGATTTTTATCTTGAACAACCTTCTGACTGAGTATATAAATCAGTGTCTGCAGAGAGCAAGGGGAGTGCAAGGCCATTGAAAGATTGTCTCATATCGTTCTCTTTTGTTTGAAGATTTCATTCTAGTTGAGTTGCTGATCTAACTGAAGCAAAGAGAGGAGTTAACGGTTATTTTAATAGTTTTTACCCTTCTAACTTGGAGCAAATCTAGTTCACAGTCAGAGACAGGTGTAATCATACTGTGATCATATAGTTATCACAATACTGAAGGAAAATAAGCAATAGACTGGGATATTTGCTTTCATGCCATATTGTAATCCAAATTCTTATTTATCGCATAGCAGTCCTAACATTTTGCCAGTGGGCAACATGGTTCAAATCAAGTACATATCATTGAACAGAAATTTGTTTTGTACCCCTAGTATACATTTGTATGACAAACTGTTTCCGAAACTGTAAACTGTTACAACTCTATCAAAGGAAGATAAAGAATCACAAAATGAAAAAAAAAAAAAAATCAAGCTTGTGCATCATTAAGAGAGGAATGGGCAAGATTTGGATGTAGCAGCAGTCCCTTGATCTGAAAATTCTGCAGCTGCTGGCCTCCTATTGAACAGCATCCATCAATCCAAAACCATTCCCATCTGCCCTCATCTGAAACTTCCCTCCAAACCAATATTCCTGACCCAAGATCCTTGTACAAGCACACTATCCCATTGGTTCCAACACATTTAGTGCTATCCCAACAGCCCTTTCCACCCAGAAATCTCATTCCCAATTCAAAAGGCACTTTCTCAATCATACACCATAAATCACCTTCTCCAAGCTCCCATATACATGCATCACCACCACACTTGCCACCAAGAAGTGTCAACTTCCCATTTCTTTGCACCAATGCTGCAAATTCAAGCCTATCCGCCATTGGCACGTTCAACTCTCTCCACTTGTTTGTACCAATCTCAAATCCCATCACACTATAGGCCCTGGCTGAGGTCATCCAATAAAGGACCCCATTAGAATACACACTTTCATTGGGTGTCCAAACTGTGAGCCTCACAGCAAATTCCACTGGCATTGATCCAATAACTTTCCACGTGTCACACCGTGAATCGTACACTTCCACTGTAGGCTCGTATGATGCACCGCCACTTGGCGCGTCGGACATGCCACCGGCCACGTAGACCATGAAGTTGAACTTGCCAAATTGATTAACTGAACGTATTTCCATCACACCTATGGCTGGATTGGTCCTTGTGACATTTAGCAGTGGTAGGTGCCTGAATTGCCTAGTAAAAGGGTTGCATATGGCTAATTGAAGAGCTGTAGAGCTAGTTGGTCTTAAAAGAATTAATTGGACCACCAACCGGTGAAATAAGTCGGATCGTGATCGGAACAAAGTCGAGTGACAACATATACCAATTGTTGTCACTTGGATTATGAGCATAGCAAAAGAGACCACGGCTGCGATTAGGCAAGGCCACGAACCATGCCGGGCGGCATCGCGTAGCCGAGTGACTAGCACACTCATGCCAGTTCCGGCAGATCAAGCTAGTATACCTACTGCACAAGCTAAAGATTTATATTATAGTAATTAGCATCAGCAGAAAGATAACTGAAATATATTTTCGGAAAGAGTGCAATGGGGACTGATAAATACTTTTATCTTATTTTATTTTTGAGAAAAAAATTTAAATTATTTTAAGCGTTCTCTTAAAAATTTAATGAAATATTAATTTCTTTTTATCAATTTTACTTTACCTTCTTTTCAAGACCACTAATTACCTGATGAAATACAGGAGAAGATGGGTATAAAAGATAGTGTTATATCAGAGAATTAATCATTGAAATTATTTTAATTTATTACTTGTTAAAAGAGTAATTTAGTAATTAATTTTGTTCGAATTTAGATTATTTAACCAGGATAACAACATTAAGAACTGCGCCACAATCTTAAACCACAGACTAAATTGATTTGATTTGTTGTGATATATAAATAATTAAATTGAGGTAAACAAAAGATTAGGGAATAAAATGGTAGTATTTTCCTTCATTGCCAAATTAATAGGCATATTACAGCAATTATAGCAGGCGATTAACCGCATATCAACGTAAAAAGTATGGGAATAAATTAACCAGTACCCACGGATCCACGTAACCCACGTACAAACTTATGAAAAAAAACAGAAATCAGAACTACCAAATAAACAAACAAACAAACGAGGCCATAGTGTTCATCCCTGAATTTTTTGGTGCCGGGACCACTCACCACAGAAAGTTCCCTCTCGATTGGCAATTGGAAATGGCGTCATCATCAAAGAAATGGGCCAAGGCCATTTCTGTGTTTCGCTTCTCAGATTTATTTCCTCTTAATTATTTTCCAAATTCCTCTTTTCAGGTTATTAATTGCATCTTTATTATGTCACCATTATTGGATCCTTCCTATCTTTATTTTGTGAGTATCTCGCGGCAGATGATAATGGGATTTGCCTCCTTAAGTAATCATTTGATTGCAATTATAGAATAATCTTCTTGTATTATTAGGCGGACATATTTGACTAGTGTGATTAACTTTTTTTTTTTGGTGTGCGTGACACTCGTCAGCATATTTTCTTTAATTCTTGTATGTGGAAATTGTTAGTGTTCGTGAATTTAGATTACATAATGAGAAAAATTCTCTCTCCTTCAAGAAACTATATCTCGTTATATTTTAAAATTTTATATTATATAACATGTGTGATTTAAAAAATTAACTGGATAATTTCGAATAAAACTGTATAGAATGATCTTGCAATGATATGCTATGCTATGGACCGAACTATGGTCAATGTTAAATGTAAGAGTGATTTATACCAGCATTTTTTGAATGTCGAGGCTTATTTGAAGATCATTGGAGTGTTGAAACATTGTACTTCTGCTTTCAGATTCCCCTGTAGAATTGGAATGTGTATCACACCTATGGAGGTGACATCTTCTCAGTTGATGGCAAGTGAAGCTCTTCCTGCAGTTGTAGTAAAGACCCTTCTCTATCCAGGTGCCATTGCAAAAGCCATTTTCAAGAAAAAGGCCATCCCAAGTTACAACAATTTGCTGAGGACTGGAAAATTCACCAATATGGGAAAAGGCCCTTTGAAGGCAAAAATTGATCTCAAGCATATGGAGGTTTGTGTTCTAGACGACATTGTTTTTCCTCTAAAAATTTTGATTCTTTAAGCTAATTATGCACTTCCTTTTGGCTTAATCCAGGTTCTTGCGGGAAGCTATTTCGCCGTAGCTGGAGCATTTGTAGGTCTAATACAGTTTGGAAGAATGAGCCTCTTTGGAATACTACTCATTGCATGGGGCATTTTCAGGGAACTCAATTTTGGAAGACATGCAACTAAGGACACTTCTAAAGAAGCCTGCATGTACTCCACAATGTTCATTGCTGTGCTTTCTGCTTTCTTTTCGATAAGAGGGGATGTGCGAAAGCTAATCCGTAGTAGCAAACTTAAGTACATTATTCATCCACTCAAGTATTCAAAAGCAAAGAATAAATGATCTCATGTTACTCGTACATTTCTGCCAAGACAATGCAGACAAAAGGAAATTGGAATGGACTTCTGAACTCTGAAGACATTACAATCTTGATTCTTGGTTCAAGCTTCTATTATCTTTCTGCTGATGCTAATTACTATAATATAAATCGTGAAAGTAACCCCTCAGCCCTGCCTAAAATGGTCATAATTTAGTTGAATAGATGCATCAAAAGTTGCGGTAGATGTTTCACTTCCCACCTAGCTGCAGCTGATTCTCTCTGTTTTAACCGGAGGAAGAAGGATGTAAAATGGAATTGAGCTCCAAGTTTTGATTTAGTTCTTCATATCCTGTGCTTATCACAATGTCACTAGCTATATTCTTGTGATATACAGTGTTACTAGCTCTTGAACAATTTTGCCACATCAAACTGATTGAAGCATTATTACTTGAAACATTCTAGAGTTAAAGAGATGCATTCGTGCAAATATTGATCGTTAATTTGACTTCTAATAGACTCTTTGTATCTATTCCATTTTGTAGTTTATTGGAAAGATTGATAATTTCTGGTTTACGCTAAGTTTTCAGCTTTTAGGTTCTTTTGCAACAGGTGGAACTTTGCATGATCATTACCTAGTAGAGCAATAATCTTTTCAACTTGTAAAGCAAAGGGAAATTCTTAAATTGATCGAATCTATGATATAATGCTATAAATTTTATAGTTCATATTCTTCTACATTACTTCACATTATTTAAGTGGGTAATGTGAAGAAACATAAATCAAAAAGTCCATGTAAAAATTTCTCGTAAAGAAATAATCATAATGTGAAGTAGATGTATTAGCTGCTGTCTCTTATACACATCTAGAAGTGTTATAATATTAAGAAAATCCGAAGTTATAGATGTTATTTATTATATGGATACCATCATTTTTTTAACTAATCTTAGTATTTCTCAAAAAAAAAAATAGATAATCGAATCTAGTGAAATAGAAAATAAGATAAAAGTATTTATCAAAAAAAATAAATGATTGAACCAATAAGATAAGGAGCGAAATAAAAGATAACGACGGCGTTATTTAGTGGTGACAGCAGCCATTAATTGGAGAATGGTCATGAATTACATTGAATTTATTGAAACGTTTTGCAGTAAGTTGGTTGGGAGATGTAACTTTCAATAATCATACAAATTCAAGACTCACCCCTACCCTACACCCTCAGCCTCCAATCAGGCCAGTCCCCACTTGCACTCTTTCCCAAACATCCCAACGTATCTTTATTGAAAATATCTCTAAAACGCAACACAGAATCATGTCGTCTAGTTATTGTTTTCAGTAAATCATTTTTCTGACCAATAAGGTAACGTGATTGACAAAGATTCCAAACTTGACAAGAATGATCTGTAATTGGTTGGTGTATAGGAAATAATACTAGTAACGTTTCTCAACTTGGAACTTGCAACAAGCCCACTTGCCATTTTCAAGATTTGATGCTTATTATTTGCCTTTTTTGCTTTGTTCTTGAATGAATATTGCTTTTTATCAGAGTAGTTTTCCCTCTTTAGGATTCTAAATAAGTTTTGTTTACTGGATTTCTGTTTGGGATTCTTCATTAGAAAGTGAAAGGAGTTTTGGTCAAAATGGATTCTCGTAAAAATTGAGATACTCCGAAAAGTTGGGTTGCAGGACACAATTTGCTGGTATAAGAATGACAAGTTCTTTCCACACATTAAATCATCCATCTTCTGCTTTGGGTTTTATAAGCAGGCAGAGAAGTCAGAGCAAAGTGAGGAGAAGTCCTGTTCTTGCTTTGCCTCCATCTTCAATTATCCCAAAAACTGAAGAAAGTGGTAATTTACCAGACTTCAGGAAGAGTTCTCACTCAATAGAAGGCAATTCTGGTGGTTTCTTGCGGACTCAATGCAATTCAGTAGGAGTTATTGGAGGTGTGTCAGTTGTATCCACTCTGAAATTTGTGAAGAAATTAGTGAAATGGAGTTCAGAGGAGGAGGAGGAAAACAGTAGCATTCCCTTTGTTCTTTGCTCTGATCCAGTGCTAAGCAAGGAGCTTTTATTGCATGAGAGGAGTTCCTTCTCTTTCCTCACTAGTAAGCAAGGTGCACATATAGAAAGGGATCATAGTCCAGTTGTTTCAAATCTAAAGAATAAAAGGATCTTTTTGGAGAATTCAGGAGCTGGTTGCATTGTGATGCCCTGTCATATATCCCATTCATGGCATGATGAGGTTGCAGAAGGATGTTCTGTCCCTTTTCTTCACGTAGGTGAATGTGTTGCCAAGGAGCTAAAGGAAGCAAAACTTAAGCCTCTCGAAGCTGGAAGCCCACTGCGCATTGGAATTATGGGAACTGATGCAACATTAGCTGCAGGATTTTATCAGGAGAAACTTCAAAATGAGGTATTGCCGTCAATGACATGTATCTTTTCTTTTGTTTTCTATCACCTTTTTTTTTCAATCCCTTTTGGGTGAACTATTGGTTTATTATAAGAATATGTACTAAGATTATATTCTCTAGCAAAATGGCAGTATTAGTATTTCTCCTTAGCTGAGTTTCAATCTTTATTGCAGCTGTGTAATTACAGCAATTTAAGACCAAAATAGAACATAATGATATTTTCATCATATTCATGAATTTCATAAAGAAATTGGAGAACCAAAAGTAAATTGTATAATCCTTGCTAGTGTTGTTATTGTATGATCCTCATGTTGAATTCTTGAAATGTTAATGTTTGGTGATTGTACATGAATAATATTATTGTTCTTTATGAGACTCGATATGGTAATCTGGTCAGAAGATCTTAGGCAGTAAGTGGCTGTTGTATGACAACTTTTTCCTGGTGTAAAGATTAAAGGCAAGGAACAGTCAACCCTAGACTTGTCATTTACAAGATGAAGTATATCTGCCAAGGTAACATTTGAACTGTGAAATGAGTGAGCAAAGCTATTAGTCTTCCAACATATATCTCAGTATGTAAAGGGAGGGACTTTGTTATGTTTAGGCTTTTATTCTGCAATATGCTGATTTTGTCTACGAGAAATTTTTACTCTAGCAGCTTTATAAGCCCTTTCTTTTCAATCTTATAAAACGAGCAATGAATCAAATCCTGCTGTTATTCATGCAGGGGTTTGAGGTTGTGCTACCAGATAAAGCAACCATGGAACATATTGTGGTTCCAGCAGTGGAAGCTGTAAGCAGAAAGGATACTGAAGGAGCTCAGAATTTGTTCAGAATAGCTTTACAAGTTCTTCTGGTGAGAGCAGTAAACACTATAATCCTTGCTTCTGATGACTCTGCAGGACACATCTAGATGTGTATAAGAGAAGCTTATCAAGTAAATGCATTGACCCAATGGATGCATTGGCTAGGTCGACAATCAAACATGCTCGTTCTGCTGAAAGAAGTGCATAAGAGAATTTAAAAAAATACACAGATAGAATCATGTGGTGACTTCCATCCAATAATGCATAGAATATTTGTTGTCAATGTGATTCTTTAGTATAATTGGTTTAGGTTCATTGGTTCTGAATGGATCTTTCTAGCAGGATTCTTTAAAATGTACAAGGACTGTTGAAGGGAGATAATGCATTCAATCAGTTTGATGTCTTATGGATTCCAAAGTATATATCTCTTCTTTACTTTTAGGTCACAAGGAAGTGAGAAAGGGTATACTTTCTTCTCTATGTCAAAAAGTCATCAATAAGCGTAGATTAATAGATATGGCTTTTGTGCTTGTCAATCTGTATCCTCACTCCCAAAAGTGTTTAGATTCCGTGTAACAAGGCTTTGTCATAAGCTAAAAGGCATGTGCCCTGCGACCAGAAAGACTTTTGTTAAGACTTCGCCTTCTAGCACCTTTTATAGTAGGAAAAGTTCTTGTTCCCTTTCTAGAAGGGCCTTATCCAGTCGACTCAATTTTTACGTTTATTTTAAATAAAACAATCTTACAAAAATCTTGTATTTTCCAAATCCCTACGATTGAATCCTTAGGTTTCTGAAATAGTGTAAAAAGAAGCGTTTCGAATCATTGCTATTTGACTTGAACCTGTTCTAAAAAAGTCAAGGTATTTTGAATTGTTTGTTGACACGGACAAAGTTAGCGAAAACCTAATCTTTTTTTACTTCGCAATTACTCGGGATTTAATCCCATAAAGATGATAAACCTTTCGCCTGCAAGTTCAATGAATGAATTACCTCTCAATGGTTTTGAATCAGATCAATATCATGAATAACAATATATGAGATATCAAATCAATTCGTGGTCACTTGGTAAACAAACAAAACTCACTTATGTAGGCGCCAACTCACCTAATATCCGTTACGCACCTTGCTCTTCTCTGATAAGTAAGTCGCTTTGATTTGGGAATAAGCTGCTGCAGCTAATAGAGCATCAGTTCGACAATGCAACCCGACATGCATCCGCTTAATCATAATCTTTAAAGTTACTGCACAATATAGATTCAACATGAAAGGCACCAATTTCCAAACAAAAAATTATATCTTCTGTGACACCTACTCTTTGTTCCATCTGAAAATGCCATAGAAGTCAACTGTGAAATTTTCTCAAAGAAACTAACTGTTAATTCTGAGGTAAGATGACTACTATTTTCTTCTGTCTCAACAAGAATTAGAAAGAAATTTGATATATGGACAATACTTCCAAAATCCATCATCATAGGTTGTGTGGAGAGACATGGACGGGGGGCATTTCGATCCAGTCAGCATAGATACCACTGATCTTCTCAACTTTGTCCCACTTGAAAATGAACTTCTTACCCTTCTCCTGCTGCTTACAAACGGTTTTGCTTTCCTTCTTAGTTGATGTAGCATCCTCTGTATCAACAGCAAGATTTTCTACTATGAAGGATTTTCCAGATTCCTGTGGATGGAAGGAACCAAGCTTCTGGAGTTCTGTATAATCAAAAAAAAAAAAAAGCATCACATAGGATCAAAGCTTATAAAACATCTAATCAAAGAACTCTCCCCCACCCTCTGAGGCACCAGTTGCGCTTGCTATTGGGCAGTAGTTCTATTCTTTTTCTTTATACATAACACACGTTTGTAAAAATGTAAATGCCACTCTGTCTATAGAATCAAATAGGGATCCTTGAGCAGTTTAAATGTTGAAAATTAGACCTTTCACTGTGTGTTCAAAATATTAGTACAGAAACAAGATGAAAAAATAGTGTTATTTTCAACTTCGTAAATAGAGCTTGAAGCTGAACTTTTCTAGATTTAACCCACAAAAGATGTTCATTTTACTTGCAATGACAGCATTGTGACATTAGATTCTATAGCTTTTTAGTATCATGTTTGAGCTTACACAAGCTGATGTTTTACACTATCAAGTACCTTGTAAAGAATTCATTCCCTTTTCAGCTATTGAACAAAATCAAATAATTTCCCACAAGAACTATGCATGTAAAATAACCAGAAAAATATACATCAATATTAGCAAACAAAATAATACGTCAATCTACTGTAAGTTGTGACAACTACTCCTTGGTCAGCAAGACCAGTTTCAAACAATTCAAGAATCAATATGAGGTCCATCTATGTTGCATAAACAGGCTAGTACAGAGAAGTGCCATTAATATTTGAGTATACTCTCTTCAAAAGATTTTAGGTAAACACGCCCTTATATAGATCTAATCTAATTGCCTTTGGAATTGTAAGTCGAAGGGGAATCCAAATTTCAGGTACATAGAATAGTGAGGGAACTAACTAGAGTTTGAGATAAATCACGCCTTTAATCAAAAAAGACTTATTNGCATTAGTAAGCATCTCACATGTGATTACTCTTCTTCTGTGTCTTTCTTTGCGTCTTTCTAATTACTTAATTTAGTTTTCGAAGAGACTTAGAGTTCATCAACACCAGGTAAAATATGAAAGTTGCTACTTGTCACAGTAAAAGTAACTAGCAACGAACTTGTCCTGTCCTCCCAAAGAAAAGAAAAATCCTGTCCCTTACTGCATATAAAAGAAGAGACAACTATTTATAACCAGCATATACACTCAGTACATCATATCCTAATTTTATTAAGCGAGTAGAAAACTGTGGCTATAAGGGAATAAGAAGCATACAATACCTCTTTCTCCATGAGCATAATGGCATTTTACACCATAGGGGCAGCTACCATTTCTTTCCCACTTATGACAAAGCCTTGTTTTCCAAAGGACCGTCTTTTGTTGCATTTGATTAGCATCAGACTCCACATTCTCAAACCTCTTGCAATCCAATTCATCATACTCTTTCCTGCTGTAACCATCTAGTTCCAGCCTCAGTACTCACAACTGTAACAGCAACCTTCTCCCTAGGCACATTTATATTTTTGACATTCTGATGAAGAAAATGGCATCTATTACCGTATGGACATTGTTCCCCATTCACAAAAAACCAACAAACTTTCACCCTACTCATCATTCCATGTTGCTCCTCAGCCACAATGCCATCCCTACTAAAATGGGATGGTACGAAATTTCTAGCATTTCCAGTCTCATCATTAAGCTAAAAATACAGTTAGCCCCATATTTGCAATGGCCCCTTTATATTGCAAGCATGGCTCTTTGGCATTGGAGGGCCTGGCTTGTTTTAACCCCAAAGTTGAAGAAGTTGACATTCTTGAACTTGAATTCCATACTTCTCAGAAATTCTTGGTTTCTTGGGAGACTGAAATTCAGCTCCAGAATAATTAGTTATAGAATTTATGTCACACATTTGTAACTGTGGGCAATAGTATTCAAATGGGTTCTAACCAAATTCCAATTTTGTATTCTTTGTCAAATTGAAGGGATTATATTAGTACTAATTAGTACTAAATTTTGCATTTTTAGGCTGGATTTTGATGCATTTGTCATACGGGCAAGTGACCTGAGGAATCAGTACCAAAGTCTTTGATCACAAAGAATGATTCTAAAATGGAGGAAATTTGCATAATCTCGAAAATTGGGGAAGAATTTTTTTGGGGAAAATTGGGGGAGATGGTTGCTTGCTACTCTTTGCTTTTGGTAAAAGCAACCAGTCCAATAGCAAATGACAGAGAATTAATGCTGTACTATAACCACGGAGAAGTTTTGCAGATTCAGTCCTGAGCTTTGTATTTGTTAATACATCAGTCACTTATGTTTCAAAAGTGGTACATAAAAACGTTGAATTTTATTTGGATGACACGATTAATTTACAATTCCATTGGAATGTTAGGTACTAGGAATTTAGCATCAAGATACACAAAATGCATTTAAATGCAAATTTTATGTATAATCTCCTCTGAAAATTATCTGGTAAACTAAACAAAATTGCAAATATAATTGTTTTTTTTATTTTACTTCATTGATGCACCTACAAACACTTTAAAATCAAGACTAAAACTTATTCAAATTTCATAAATATAATTTAAGAAAACCTAAACATAACACGTAAATTAATTTATAAATATGAATTAATACTCAATTCAAAAGGTATACATAAGCTATAATAATTTATCAAATAATTAAAATTAATTATTTCATTATATTTTTTAAGTTTTAGATTATTGGGGAAAGTACAAATTGAGAATTAAAATGTTGAATTTTACGGGTTTATAATAAATATTAAACTTTAGGAGACAAAATTTACGCGCAAGCCACTAAAGTAAAAACACACTCAACTTTAAAGATTTTTTTGTGTAACGAACATTTGTAGTAAAACTACACGTGTAATACTCCTGATTTATTGAATATATTTATTTTTAAAAAAATAAATAAATAATCAATGAATGATAACATAGGGTACAAAATGTAAACATTTTGTGATTTGTTGATTTTTTTTTATACAAAAGGCATATATTTTAAAATATATATTTAATATATTTGCTATTTTTTGTAATTATTTTCATATTTTTTATAATTTTTCACCATTGTTTGTTATTTATTTAATGTCATTCGTTTTTACAACATATGATATTATTTGCATCTTATTTTTATTTCTCTTCTATATGTTTAGATCATGATTTCTTACAACGGCACCACCAATTACTTGATATGTTAAATATAAAGATATTTTTTATAGTATTGAACTTTTTAAATACATTTGTATATGTTTTGTCATTACTAAAATACAAAATCACTATCAAGTACCAAACATCGTTTTATAGATGAATTATTGATATTTTTTTATTAGCGAAAAATATTTACATGAAATCAAATGCTATATGGATAATAATTACAAAAATTAATTATAATTTAAAAACATATTCTCTAAAAATTAATATGATTATACACATCTAGATGTGTATAAGAGACAGAAATTAAACTAATATATTTTGCATATTGTTGATAGATTCACATTGTACATTAAAATTATTATATAAAATTAAAAGATAACTTGTTCTTTTATGTTACTCCGAAATGCACCAAATAATAAAAATAATCCTCTATCTTCGGATAATTAAAATAACGTGTAAGTTTGGAAATCTTATAGAGCTATATGTTTTTTCATTACACGTTATGCACGTGTTAGGATATCATATAAATCTCTATCACAATTAATTATCATTAACATATTGTGTATATATGTGTATACATATAGCAAATATATTGGTATTTTTTATATTTCTTAAACTTATGATAACATCTATTTAAGTATTCTATTGAAATTTTGAAGTTTGATCTCTTCATTCATATTGATAGCACAAAAATGTGATTCAAAATAATTTCTATTTCACATTTAGGTTCCCAACTTATAATTTGTTAAAACAACACCACTAATGACTTGATTATTTAACTTTTATATGTATCTATATATTCTTTATTATTACTAACAGATAAAATCATTATCAAGTATTAAACATCATTTTATAGATAAAGCGTGTTAAAATTCTTTTATGAGAAAAACATTTACATGAGATCAAATAATATATGGTAATAACTACAACATGATTAATTAATATTTCAAAAAATAAAAAAAATTGAACTTAATTAAAGTGTAAATAGCAAAGATGTCAACCTAAAGCATAGTATTATTCCATATTTCTTAACCTTATGATGATATTCACGTCAGGACTTCATCAATATTTTAAACTGTTCCCTTCATCCTAAATGGTATCAAACATGGTTAGTTCCGAAATTATATTTTGATATAGTATTTTACTATGAAATTAAAATATGTATTTATGAAATATATAAAAAATTAAAGCTAACAAAAGTGTGTAATTTTTTTTTTCATTTTTTTGCATAAAATTCTAATTAATTTCTTGTATTGTTTACTAAGTTAATTAATCTATATTTTTATTATTTTGTAAAATAGTATAAAAATTGCATAGTACTTTCCAAAGTTGATGTATAACGCAATGTACATCTATAATTATTTTAGAATATTTAATATTATGATTTTATTTGCATAATTTATGTTATTTTTTACATTACTTACCAACTTATTTTTTCTATATGTCATTCCAATAATTTATGCGTAGTATTGTGAGTTTTATCTTAATTAAAAATTGTGAGTTTCTATTTCGCATCAAATTCTTAGTTTCATTGCTTGGTAAATTTTTTTTTTCTTCATGTAGGGAAGGGAAAAATTAAATATAAATTAATCGTAACAAAAAAACATAAATTAGATAAGAAAATATTGTTATATACTCTATTGTTTATTTTCACTCTTATAAATTTGTCTTTTTATTTTTATAAAATTTGTAATTTTATACATTTTTAATTAACAATGAAAAATTTGATATTAAAAAGTCAAATGTAAGGTTAAAGTGAAAAAATCAATTAATATTAATAAATTTGAAAAGTCGATCTAAATAATTTAACTTGTCTACTTACGATGAACAACAAATTAGTTATTATACATTAATTCTTAACCACCTCAAGTAATTAAAATAAATACATGATTAATCACATTATAATAGAGTCAAAAATTTTATATTTTAATTCAAAATAGTTTTAATGTTATTGGCATATAGAAATATATAAATTGAGTCTAATTAACTAACATGTAAGAGTGTACATGAATAAATAGTTAGAGAAAAGAAACAGTATAATTATTTGTAAATTAATAATATATAAAATAATTATAAAAGACTATTTTATTAGGAATAAAATATAAAATAATTTGAATACATATAATAGTGATAAAATAATATTTTTTTATTTTTGTTCATATATAAATAATTTTTCTACTTAAAAATTAATACCATCTTTTATGTATTTATGCCAAAATTTCTTACTAACATAAAGAAGAAAAAACTTAAATATACATAATAGTTATAAAAACTACTTTTATTTTTTTTTTCATCGAATATAAAGTTTTTTATAAAAATAAAATTTCTACCATCATAATACATTTTTTATCTAAATTTTCAAATAAATCTAAAGAATTATGTTATAGCAGTTTAAAATATATACAATAAATAATAATAGTATTATAATTTCATTGATAATCTTATTATATTAAATGGATAGTATCTTAGATAGGCTAATTAAACTTCTGAAAGGTATAATTAGACATAACTATTTAATTAAATGTTTATTAAGCAGGACAAAAAATAAAAAAAATAAAATATTATATATATCTATTAGGATTGTATGACTAAAAATATGTGGTAATTTCTTATATTAGAAGAGGGATAATTTAGTTATATTTTTTTTATAAATTATATTTCATTAAGTGTGAGTATTTTAGGTATTACAAAAAAAGGGAGAAACACTTAAAAGAGAAAAACATAAAAAGGATCAACTCGCATTTATATATGACAAAGTTTATGGTGGTTATTGAAGAATAGTGACATTTTAGTAGTTATTCAATAACCAATGGATGAGTCATTTGTACAAAGATAGCCACTTTATTGTAAATTGAGGGCCATGTTTTGTCCAAATTAGACCATTTCATTTTTGAACAACTATTAAGACAAATAATTACTGAATGACCATATTAAATTTTGCCTTTATAAGAATGCTTATGGTATATTGCAGTTATAAAGCAACTATTAGGATACCACTAGTTACACTGTCTCTTATACACATCTAGATGTGTGAATATCATCATAAGGTTAAGAAATATGGAATAATACTAATATATTTTATATTTTGATTAATATTTTTGATAATGTCTCTTATCTGTTAGTAATAATAAAGAATACATTAAATTCTGCCTTTATAAATAGGTAATATATAATATAATATAATAATACTAATAGATAGATAGATTGTCATTTCTTTCGCCATTCGTCGAAGGGTAAAGAGTAGAGTGAGAAAATAAAAAGTTAAAAGGGCTAAAGTACAAAATAGGTGAACCTTAAGGTGTTTGATATAATTAACGCTTAAAAACATTACGCCATTCTTTCATTAAACCCAAAACCCTGGTATACTCTTCTTCATCGACGACCTCTCCGCAAATCGCGCCCAAAATCTCTATATTTGGTGTAACAATGGCGAAAGAGAAGCTCAAATCCCTAAGAGACAGGGTGAAAGCTGTCCTCGCTATTTTGTCCCCTGACGGAACCGTTAAGGAATAGTATCCCTTTTACGGCTGTTTTCTTATACACATCTAAGTGCTCGATCATCGGCATGCAGAACTTTTTCTTTTTTTTTTTTTTGGGGGAGATTTCAGCACTTATTAATTGTTTGCTTGTTGAGACAACTTGCGGGCTCGACTTGAGGGGTTAAGAATCTATTTATGTTAGTTTCTTGGTGCAATTTTTCAATTTTTCCTGTATCTGTTTCCCAGCAAATCTTTGATAACCGCAAGAAAATGAAAATTTTGGATTCTACTTTCTAATTTGATTGTTGCAATTCAGGTTAACCACAATAGAGTGTATAAGAAAGGTTATCATAACCCTGTCTCTTATACACATCTGTGCTGATACGGCCAGTAATGCTTCTGTATGTGATGTTCCTAGCTTGAATCATCTGGAAATATGTACTGCCAAACAATATTTTTGTCATGGAATTGATTTATTTGTTTAAATGAAGAGAGCCCATCGAATTTCATAGTAAAATAGATGTGTATAATAGACAGCGATACTTGTATAAGAGACATTGTATCTGACTATGCTGAAATATTCAGTACAACATGATTTGAATCTAAAATATCATCCTGGGTATGCTACTATGTTTTTTTAATAGTGTACTTGGGCAATGGTTTATACGTCTTAAATATGCTTTTTTCCCCCTTTTTTCTTTGGAACTCAGAAGTATTTATTGCTAAGTGAAGTTCACTGTCCGCCCCATATCATCAAAGTTACAAACCACTTTGTGCTACATATAGTACAATTCTTGATAATTGATGATTCCTGTAATGTTTGCATGCAGCGGAGTTACTAGTCTTTCTTTTAGAAGTAAAGGTGGTATACTTCTGTCTCTTATAAAATCTTAGATGCATCTGAAGAGACAAGAAGAAACTGGAGAATTACAAGAGAGTTCAAAATCTCTAAGAAATCTATTGCAGCAGTTGCATATTTATGTTACTTAGCAGTAATTTTAGCTGGATCATGTTTCTGCAATATGCAAATTTAAACTTTCTGCTAACATCTCTTATTGTTTTTTGGTGTAAAGAGGATAAAATTGTTGCTGCTATTGGTCATAATATAAGAATTTTAAGTTGGGATGACGGGAAAGAAGTACTGAAGTTTTCTTCTAATTTGGTAAGTAAATGGTTTTGCTGCATCTTTTATGTACTGATTTTATTTATGTATCAAGGTTTACTGATCTGTTCATATCATTGCAGGATCAGCTGCGTTCCATTTCAAGTTCTGATGATGCTCAGTTCATAGTTGCATCTGGGGTTGGTGCTAGAAAAGCCTCCATGTATGGAAGTGTAACTTTGGCACAAGAGATGTAAGTAATGGTCTTGTTCTTCCCCTGAAACATCGTCCATTGAGGATTGAATGCAAGAATAGTTGTGATGGAGAAGATGGTTTGATAGTCCTCTCAGTTTCTGAGGCTGGCGTTGTTTATCTGTGGAAGTTGAAATCTGTCTCTGATGAAGTAAATCCAACTAAAAGATCCATTAAAGATGACACAAGTGAAGCAGACTCATAACCAAGTGGAGGAGCCAAAAAAAACCGTGTGTCCATAATTGCTGCTAGAATACATGCTTTAGAGAATTGTGGACTGGTGAAAGCTCTCATCTCATTTGGTTCAGTAGATTCTCCACAATTTTCAATAGTTGACATTGATAGGCCAGACCAGGAAATCATCATAACTGCCACGGATATTGCTATGCAAGAAAATGGGCTTCAAGTTGAAGAAGGTGGGTTGACAGTTTTCTCTCTCTCATAAGTCAGAATTTGTCTTGGGAAAGACTAGGTCTCTTGTTATAATTGGTTGTCTTTTCTTTGTTGTTCCTTTGGACAACAAGTTGATCCTTCCTATTCTATTTGAAAATGGCTGTCAAATGCCTAGCTAATTGCTTTTCGGGAAATTTATGAAACCTTTATTAAAGCCTTTAGTTGAGATCCTGTTATGTTAAAACGATAGGTCATGAAAGACTTGTATTATTGTATTTTACCGGAAAATTATTTCTTAGGTAGTCTATCTAGTATTGAGCTTTCAGAAGAGTTTCTTGCTTACCTTTGACCAAGAGCAAGGTTTTTTCTTGAAAGGCAAAATGTTGGACTTGGCAATTAATTATTAAGCATGAACCAGGATTGTCTCTTAGATGTATCCCTATATTGTTGTTAGACACTTAGGATAATGTTAATTTGTTATTGCTCTTATAATGAAATACTCATATATGTTCTAAATATATAATGCACTCACAAATGGATCAGTATTATTATCTAGTTTTACCTTGAACTTAACTCCGCCACTGTGATTAAATTGCCAGTATGTTTGGCAAATTGATCTTTCAGGATTTGTACTTCTACAACAGAAATAAGGTGCTAGGACGACTTGTTAAAAGTTGACATATCTCTGGCATTTTATACAGGTCATGGAGATGCTAAGGATGTGTATTCACATTGATTATGATTTAGATGAGCCAACAATGGGTGATAAACTGGCAAATCTCAATTTGGTAGAGGTTGCAGCTAAGAGCCAAGAGAAAATTGAATCCTCTCCTTGCACACAGCCTCCTAGTGCAGATTCAATTCATGTTCTACTTAAGCAAGCACTGCATGCCGATGATCGAGCACTTCTAATAGATTGTTTATATAGGCAAGATGAAAAGGTCCGTAGACCCCTTTCTTTCAGTTCCTGACACATGAACAGCAAACACATTTCATAAATAACTGGATGTTTATTCACCTACAGGTTGTTGCAAATTCAGTGTCTCTGTTGAATCCTTCCGATGTATCTTAAGCTTTTGCAGTCCCTTGTATCCATAATCCAGTCTAGGTAAGAAAAATAAACTATACAGATCTAGGATGTGTAAAAGAGACAGAGTTTTATCAAGGCTATCGCGTGGATCATCTTAAGATGAACAGTCTTCCTATGTCTTTTCATTCTTATTTTCAA